>OX596073.1:31956028-34356028 GCA_951394005.1 Protophormia terraenovae
AGTGGGCCTGTTGAGACATTTGTGACATTTGCTGAGATTGTTGCTGTTGTTGTTGACTATGCCTGAGTTGTTGCTGCTGCAAGTGTTGCTGATATTGTTGCGCAGCCACAACAGCTTGTCTTTGTTGTTGCTGCTGCTGTTGTTGATGATGTTGCTGCTGTTGTTGTTGTTGCTGCTGTTGTTGCTGTTGTATAACCTGAGTTTGCCGATTTCTTCTTGAAGAAGAGGCCACATTTTGTTGTGTACTGCTATGAGTTTGAGTACCAGCTAAAGCGGCGGTATTTCGAGCAGCTGCCGCCGTAGGCATATTATTAACAAAGGGACTACGCCTCTGAGATTCCATTTTGCGAAAATAGCAAGGATGTATCATTAACAAAGGCTCGACCCTTTGGCCTGCTGGTGGCTTAGGCTGGTTGGGCAATTCGTATTCCACACTACAATCAACATGTAGGGGTATCGAATAATCTTTGGCCGTCGTTGTTTGGGAAACGCCGGTATTGAGTTGTTGTTGTTGTGAGGCGGGTGTTAAAGCTGTTACAGAGGCATTTTGGTTACGTTGTTGTTGTTGGCTAGCCGTTGAAACGGCCTGTGTATTTGAAGAGGTGTTTGTGTTTGTTGAATTAGAGTTTGAAGCGGACGATGTTGCAGAATTAAGCAAAGCGGCGGCGGCGGCAACAGCTGAGCTATTTGAACTCAGATTATTTTGGTTAGCCGACGCCGCCAACGTTGACATTCTATTGCTGGACTGTTGCTGTTGACTGCTATGGTATGAGTGTTGTTGTTGCTGCTGCTGCTGTTGTTGCTGGTGATGATGTGTTTGATGTTGTTGATAAAGCTGTTGTTGTTGCTGTTGATGATGATGATGCTGCATGAGAGCGGCTGATTGTGTTTGAGCCATGGTATGACTGGCCAAAGAGGCCATATCATAATTGGCATAACAAGCGGCCATAGTCATGTTGTTAAAATTGATTTCAATTTTGGTGGCGTTTTGGAAGAAAAGGATTAAAAATCCTTTTTCCTAAGCCTTTAATTTTTTAGATAATGTGTTTAAATTATTGTGTGTATGTATGTGTGTGTTTAGCAAAACTTTTAAGCACTAGCACTTGGTTTTCTTTTTAAATATTTTGGCAAAATAAACACATTTTTTTAAGCAAATTTTTTAATTTCTTTTTTATATAAGAAATAAGGTTTAATTATTTATTTTTTTATTTTTTAGTTTTATATTTTGAGGTTATATTTATTTTATGATTAAATTTAATTTTTTTTTTTTCTTGTTTTATAATAATTGGCACTGGTAATCCAAGCTTATTTTATTTCTTGTTGTTGTTATAATTTGTTTTTAGTTTAAATTAAAAATATATATAATATAGGTAATCCACAGGGCTATTATATATATTTTTTTCTATTTTTTGTTATTATGAAATTTTGAATTATTTGATAATTTTGTTAAACTATTTAGCAGGAACGTTAATCCATAAATTGAGTGTAAAATATTTTAATTATTTTTTATTTTTTCTTTAATTTATAGCAGGTATTTAGTTATTTTTTTTATTTAATAATTTATAAATAATTTATTTAAAGACCCGTTTATTTATTTTTTATATTTTTTAGCGTTTTGCTGTTAAATGAATTTAAATAGTTTTAATCAGTCTTTATTAAGTTTTAAATTTATTATTATTATGTAGTTATAAAAATTGTTATTTTCTTGAAATTTTCAATTTTGTTTTTAAGTTTCAGTCTTAAATTTATTGATTTTTTTTTTTTAATTAAATCTTAAAGCTGCTTTCAAAACGACGACGTTAACGACCACGGTTATCTGATAAATATTTGGCGTTTATTTTATTTGTAGTTATACGGTATTTTTTTTTCTTCTTTTTAGCATTTATTGTCCGTCCTTATAGCACGAGCAGCTTAAACGTTATAAGAATGTGAGAAGTAACAAATTCTTGAAATGAATGCGTTACGTTGTAAACGTTTAACATAAAATTGCGTTATGTTTAAAAATTAAAATGTTTTTTTTTTTTGCTTCTTTGCTTTAACAAAGCACTCAATTAAAACGAGTGAATTTTTTTCTTTTTGCTCTCTTTTTAAGATATTAATTGAGTGTTATTTTTAAAACTCTCTTGCTCAATTTAATTTTTTAAATGAGTTATTTGTAGCTCTTTTACTCAATACTGTAATTCTTGAAATTTTTTCACGTTTTTTTTTGTTGCTTTTCTTTTACTTTAAATTTTTCACTTTTCTTGTATTATTTCTTTAATATGAGACTCTTTTTAAGGTCTTTGTAATTTTGCTTTAGTTATTTATTTATTAAATATCACAATAAAATTTCTTGTTTTCATAATTTAAAAGTAAAAAAAAAAAAATAAATTTATGTTTTTCTCTTGTTAATGCTAATTAAGCTGAGCTCTTTTTAACAGGTTTTTTTTGTTGTTGTTTGTAGTTAATAATTAAATGAAATTGTTTTTTCTTTTTAAAAGTTTGTTTTTATTTTTTTTTGTTATTAAATTTTCTTTAAATTTGTTTACGCGTTCTAGCAAACGTAAAAATCGTCTTAACCATACGAGCTCTCTCAACCGACTGAGCTGTTTAAACGTACCATTTGCCGCATATGAATTTTTGTATATTTTTGCCCCCTTAATATTCTACGTTACCTGTTTTTCTTTCGGTTTATATTTTATAATTATCATCATGTTGTTTTCTTAATCACTCGTCCTCTCTAATTCTCATCATATAAAAAACGACTCAGTTTTTACTCTCTTTTAACATAAAAACTCAACATATGTTTACAATTACCTAGAATTTTGAGTTGTTATTAGTGAACAGCTGTTGTTGTTTTGCCATTACATTTAAAAATCCTCTCTGGGTTTAGTGGTTACCTAGAAAATAGAAAAAACAACAAAAACATTTTTCTATATGCTCATTTAGTTATTTCAACAACCAATTACAAAGTATTACAAATTAAAATCTTTCCTCTCTGGTTGTGGTTATTTCACTCAATTTAAATCTCAGCTAATAACAATAACTCTCTTTTACTCTGAGCATGTTTAGTGAAATGCTCCTAGTTTTCTTTATTACTTTGTTGTTGGTGTGTTATTACTTTTACACCACCGATAATTTTAGTAACAGGGTTGGTGGAAATTTGTACAAATGAGTACTTTTTATAAAAAAAAGTACTCCATTTTAATACTTTAATTGTTTTAATAATATTTAAAATGAGTAGATTTAGTATGAAATTAAAAATTATTTTATGAGCAAAATTAAAAAGTGAATACATAGTTTGATAGGATGGAATTCTTTATAAGGAAATAAATTTTTATTTTATGTGCCCTTACTTTGGATTACTTTGAATTCTATAATATGATAATTAACTTTTTTTTTAGCCGGAGAACTATCCCTGTATGTATGTTGTTGTTATAAGTAAAAAATTTTGAAAATGTTATGTGTATTGGGAAAACTTGTATTCCATAATTAATTAATGCGGTTGGAAGCTTATTAGGTGGACTTTTGGATTACTTACAGCCATTTTAAGTGCAAAATCTTATCCAGAAATTTAGATATTTAGTATAAACAGAAGTTAAAGAAGATATATGTTGTTGAATTTAAGCCAAATTAAACATCTCAGGAAAGAGATAGATAGTGAAACCTTTTGTCTCGTTTATGCTGGAAAATTTTAAGTTTAATGCAAAGCTTTCCTACAGTCTCATTTTTACGTTAACTGTAGATCGTTTTTTCGTCTCTTTTTAATTTTTAAAGGGCTTTCTGTAATAGTTTATATGGCGGAGTTTAAGCTGCAATCCTTAGTAAGATTTGACGTTTAATTAAAAATTGTATGGTTTGTATAAACTGGTCTGAATTTATCTTTAGTCCAACGATTTTTAATAGTTTAATTTTAATTTCGATTGTAGGCTGTTATAGTCTAATTTTAGCTGAAAATATTGATATTTCTATAGCCCTTTTTAGCTTTAATCATAGGTAACTCAATAATCCAATTTTAGGTTTAATCGTAAGACTTTTTATAGTAAAATTTAAGCTCCAATTGTAAATTTTGTCTTCTATTGTAGGGTCTATAGTCTAGTTTCAGTCTTATACTCGATGTGGTTTCTCTAATAAAATTTAAGTCTCAATCGTAGCTTTATTTAATTGAAGGTCTTTCTCTAGTCTAATTTGATACTTCATCTTAAGTCTTTTTCCAGTTAAATTTTAGCCTCAATCGTAATTGAAGGTCTTTCTCTAGTCTAATTTGATACTTCATCTTAAGTCTTTTTCCAGTTAAATTTTAGCCTCAATCGTAGCTCTTTTTAAATTTTAGTAAAATTTTATCGTTAATCGTAGGAAATCTATAGTGAATTTTGACTTCTATCAATTATAGCAGAATTTTAGCTTCTGTTGTAAGGTATCTATAGTCTAGTTTTAGCATTAATTGCAGGTCTTTAATTGTATTGATGTAGTTGTACGTCTACATATGTCTCTTTTACAATTAATCGTATGTCCTTTTATAGTCTAAAATAAGACTTCTTATTTAGTTTTTCTCTAGTAAATTTTTAGCCTCAGTTGTAGCTCTTTTTTAGTTCAATTGTATTAGAATTTTAGCTTCAATTATAGGGAATCTATAGCGAATTTTGGATTCTATCGTAGGATATCTAGTTTTGTTTTAGCACTAATTGCAGGTCATTCTGTTAGTTCAATTTTAGCTTCAATTGTAGGGAATTCATCGTGGTCTTTCTTTGGGCAAATCTTAGCTTCAATTGTGAACATTCTAAAGTGTAATTTTAGTTCTTATCGTTATATTTTTAGTCTAAATTTAGATTCAATAGATCATTAGCTAATCTAATTTTAGCTTGGCACTTGATCTTTCTTTTTTAAAATATTAATTTCTGCGATATTTTTTATTATTATTATTATTATTATTATTATTATTATTATTATTATTATTATTATTATTATTATTTTTTTGTTTGTTCACCCAGAGAAATATCAATCACATACGTGTTGAAAACGATACCATTCTGTGTCAATAGTGAATCTACACCGTATGTGTTTAAATTAAACACTGCGTGTTCAATTCTTATTGAAAATCGATACCTAATTGGCACCAAGTTGAAACCATTTCGTTATCAAATTGTTAAATTACATTATGTTTTCTATTAAATTTGTTAACGAAAGGTATTAAAAAGCTGTTACCGTAAATTACCAATGTGAGCACAACCGTTGTTGATTTTGAATCGAATTTTTTCCCTTAGTGTTTTTGTTATTAAACTTTAGCTTTAATCAGGTTCATTTCGTAGTGTGATTTTATCTTTAATCATGATCTTTATCTAGAAATATTTTTCTGCAATATAGATATTTCTTTGGTCTAATTTTAGCTGAAATTTGAAAACGTTATATCATCTAATTTTTGTTTCAATCGTGATAATGTTCTAGTCCAATTTTAGCATTTGCTATGATCTTTTTTGAGTCTAATTTTGCTTCAATTGTTCCATCATAGTTTATTTTTAATTTTATTTTATCCTCATGTTTAATTGTAGCTACAATCTTAAATTGTGCAATTTAGTTTCAATCGTGTTCATCATCTTGTATTATTGTGATCATTCTTAAATCTAATTTTAGTTTTTATCGTAATATTTCTTTGGTCTTATTTTAGATTCAATCGGTCATTATCTAATCTAATTATGAATGTATAGCTTATAGCACGTGATATTTTTTTAAGTAAAATTTTAATTTCTATCGAATTTATTATTAAAAAATCTTACTCTAGTCCAATTTTAGCATTTTTTTAAACTAATTTTAGCTGCAATCGTGATGATTTTAATCTTATTTTAACTTTACTCATTCGTTTTAATTTATAATCCAATTAAAGCATTAATCGAAGGTCTTTTTAGTAATATTTTAGCTTCAATGGGGATCATTCTCTGACTACTTGTAGCTTAGATCTTAAAACGTTACATTTACCTTCAACCGTGATTTTTTCCTAATCTAATTTTAGCTTTCATCTATGTCATGATCTTGTTTAAATCAAATTCAATTGTCACCATTTTCTAATCTTATTTTAACTTTGCTCATATGTTTTTTCTTTAACCTAGTTGTAACTTCAATCGAAGGTCTTTTTTAGTCCTGTTTTAATCACGATGTTTTTCTATCTTACTTTAAGCTTCAATCATGATCATTCTTTAAACCAATTTTAGCTTCAATCTTAGGTCTAATGTAAACTTTTTTTAAATTCCAAATTAATTGCTACTTAAATTTTCCCTATCCCTTTTGCTTCTCAGAAAAAGTACCTTTGTTCCTTAAAATTGTTCATCCCCTCAAAGGCTTACTACTACACTCCAACAAAATATCTTTCCTGGCGTGCGCTCTTTCGTTCTCTATCTCTCTCTCCCTATCAACGAGTGATATTTTTTTTTTTTTCATTTGTAACATGTAATAAACATTTTTTAAACTCATACACTAGCCGACAACAATGTGTTTGCTGTTTGTTGGTTTGTTTGTTTTATATGTGCCATATTTTATTTTGTTGTTGTATTTAAGTTGTTGTTATTGTTCAAATACACCATTCAGCCATTGTATGTACATTGGCGGCCATCTTTATATTTGAGTTTAATTTATTTTCTTTAAATGTATAGATTTTAGGCTTATTTTTTTACTACTTTTGCTATTGTTGTTGTTACTTTTGTTGATTTTATGTTGTTTGTTTTTGTTTAAAGAGTTGAAACAGTAGAAAAATCATATGTTTAGTTAGAGTGTTCTCTTTCTAACATTTTCAACTCAATTTTATTTAAAAATATTTCTTGTATTTTATTTTTAAATTGTTTTGTTGTTTTTTTTTTCTATGGTATTATGATTATTGTTGTTATTTTTGTTGTTGTTAGTTAGTGTAGGGGGAGAAAAATTTTGCTTTAAGGGCTACAAATACAAAGAGCTTAGTTAGTGTGTTTTATTATTATTTTTATTTTAAAGGAATATTCTTTTTTAAGGAAAATATGTTTTGTTATTGTTGTTGCTTTCAAATTAGTGTCACTAGTAGTTTAAGTTGTATTTTATTAGTTGTTATTGTTGTTGCATAGGAAGCACATAAATGGCTGCCAACAAGCCAATAGTCATCTCTTTTTAATATTCGTATAATTGTTTTCATTTTTTGGGAATTTTCGAGAGGAATCCCTTACAAAAAAGGATGTTAAGTAGGAGATAAATTTAATATGTATAGAAAAAATGAAAAAAATTGAATTTAATACATATTATTGGAAAAATTCTTAGAATTTTTTTTTATATTTTTTTTACTTTCTTTTTCATATTTTTATTTTATTTAAAATTGTATTTATTTTTTGTTCTAGTTTCTTAAGCCTAAAATGTAGATTTCTAGGTTATTTATTTTTAATATTTCACTGATAAATCATATTTTTTAGTTTAAAAAATTTTGTTTACATTTACATATTTTTGCAAAAATTCCAAATAATTACAATGATCTAGATTTTCTCCTCTAAATCAAAAACCCCCTCTCTTAAGTTTTAAAACAAAATTCAACTATAAATACTAAACACCCAAAAACAGCAGCAGCAGTAACAACAACAATAAAAACATTACTTTTAAAAATCATGAAGGTCGTTGGCATAACAGCCATTATAAATACAACAAAAATAAAACATTGAGTTGAAAAAAGAAAAAAAAATCATAAAATGTAAACAAATTGAGGACGTCTGCACATTTTTTTTCACTATAAAAACAACTCATTTTATGCTCTCATTTAAAATTCCCAAGAAAATCTAAAGAAAAATAACAAAAACAAAAACAAATACCGGACTTCCTCTTTGTAGATAACAATAAAATGACTATAAAGAAAAAAAAAAAAAACACATAAAATTATCTCAAAGTACGTATTTACTCTCTAACTCTCAGTTACTAAAAACTCAGCTGTTTTTTGTTTTCTTCATAAAAGCAATTGTTATAAACAAAAACAAAACAAGTTTTTTTCCCACTGGCAAATCAGCTGTTTTTATGGGAAAAAAACAATACACTAATACTAAGGCATAATTCAAAAAATGACAAGTAAAAATAATGAAAACACATGTATACAGGAGGTGTGTTTCTCTGGAGTTTGCCCAGTATTAAAAAGAGACTTTTAAAAAATAATACTCATTTAATCTAGAGTCCAATTAAAGTAGTGAGTAAAATAATAATATTTGTTATTCTCATTTTTAATTTAATAGAGCTTTATGCTCTTTAAAAAAATCTCAAAAGTTAACAAGAGTATGAGCGCTAAATTAGAGCTCTTCTAAAATTTTTGCCATAAATTAGTTGTTTTTGTTAGTGAGTTTTTTGTTTCTGTTGCTCTTGCTGATTTTTTTCTTCTTACAGTGATAATCATTTATCTCTGTCAATAGTAACAATAACAAATAACACATTGTTATATTAGATTTGTTGTAAAGAAAAACTAGTGAGATATTTTTGTTGTTTTTTTTTAGGGAAACATTTTTATATATTTTTTTTTATTCAAAAGATTGTTATTGAGCAGAGAAATTGCTAGTAATTTTTTTTTTTGAAGTAGTATTGTAGAGATGGGGAAGCTTTAAAATGCAGTGTTGTCTGATTAGGGGATTTATCTCCAAATTGGGGATTTATTTTTGGAAATGGGGTTGTGGATATTTTTAAAGGCTTGGGGATTTTTTTGAAGATTTTTGGGGATTTTTATTTTATTTAAAAACAAAAAATACGTTTTAACATAAAAAACAATAGAAAAAAACATAATTTTCCGCTGGACATGAAATTTTTGGGTAAGATAAAACCATATTTAATTCAACAAAAGTCCAAAAAGTGATTAAAATTTCCAAAACAAAATGATTATTGTACGGATTGGCTATGAAGGTAATTTTTGAGTAATTGATATACCATTATTGTTATTGTAATAATAAACAAGAGTTTAAATAATTTGATCTTCTGTCTACAACAAGTAATTGTTTAAAAGTTAAAGAATGTGTATCAAAAATAATTGAAGAAATGGAATTTGGCTAATTATATTTTCATACATTTAAAGAAGAAATAAAAACGTAATTTTCGATCATTGCATTAACTATAAAAAGTTTAAAAATTTCCATAAAATTAAATTTTTTGGAAAATCTCTATGAAATTTTCTTTTTTAAAATTGACTATTTGGAAAAAGTTTATTGAAGCACAAATAAAAGGAAATGAAGCTTATACTAATTTCTAAATTTAAGGTATTTTTTTAGTGGGGATTTTTGGGGATAATATAAGTAGTTATTTGGGGATTTTTGGGGATGCAAATTCACTGTTTGGGGATATGACTAGAAAAAAATCTGGGAACCCTGCTACAATGTAATAAAGGTACTTTTAGTTATGGGGAGATAATTTTTTAATTAAAATAAGATTAATAGAGAAAAAGGATTTAAGTCAAATACTTTATTAAAATTATTATTTTATATTAAATTGATTGATTTTATATACATACAAGTTTGACATTTCGTTTATAATTTCAAAAAAGTTTATATTTTCTGGATACTTATAAGAAACAAATTCGAAATAATAATGTCTGTCTGTCCGCATTTCCGTACGTTGAAATGGCGTTTATAAAGCCCGATAACTTGTTAAACTTCGAAGTATTAAATTTATTATTTATTTATAAAATCTTAACTCTTTATCAACTTTATCTGAAAATCTAAATTATTTAAAGTTTTCGGTGTTTACATACCCAGCAAAAAAGAACTGAAAAAGTTACGATTTTAACATTGTGTTGTCATTGGAAGGAAGTACTTAGTGGTGAAAAAGTGCTGCAGAAGTTCTTTTTTTAACCCATGGTTGTCATTGGTAGGATGTTATTCTTTTATACTTCTTGTTCACTGCTTTTGAAGCACTTCTCTTAAAATTATGTTTATATAATTTTTTTAATAATAAAAATGCTTTAAAATTTTTAAAATTTAAATTTTGTTAGAAATTATTACCATTTTTTCTCACTAAAAATTCATTCATTTTCACTTTTTTGGAAGTAATTATTAAGAACTTCCCAAAAAAGTTTTGTTCCACTTTTGAAGTTGTAAAAATTTTCTTTTTTGGAAGAACTTGATCTTTTTTTGCTGGTTAGGTACATTTTTATATAACATTGGTTTTAAAATGGGAGTCCGCGACCTTCAAGGGGTCTGTAAAACATTTTTGAAGGGGTCGCGAAGACCATTAAGTTAAATAAAATTTTTAAAGCATTTTTTAAAGGCCAATAATTCAATTAAATTCAAATTAACTCCATAAAATATCTAGAAATTTAATAAAGATTTCATTAAATTGATTAATTCATATATAGGATTAAAAGTAAACAAAATTATAATTATATTCGTTAGAGTAATTAAATTAATAATGTCCTATGAAAATTATTATTCGCAGAATTAAACAAAAATTTTACAAATTTTTTATTATTTAATATCTATAAGAAATTGTTCCTATTATATATTATAAAAATTATATCGAATCTTTTACATTTTTAAAATTATTTTTTTAAAATATATCAAAAAATTTTAATACATTATTTAAATTGCTACATATTGGAGTTTAATTTATTTTAATAGGACAAACCGTTCTCGAGTTGTCCAAATGTGACTGCCTAAAGGAGGGGTCATAATAGTCATGCCCTCAAAAAAATCAATACGTGATAGAAAAAAAGTAAAAGCTGATTTTTATTTAGCACGTTAAATTCCATCTTATCCACCTATTTTTTAATTAAGACGAAAAAAAAATTTTTTTTTGCCCACTAGTGTACGAGTATCTCCATTTAACTATTGGTATGCATGGGTATCCTGACTTAACTGTAAATGCAATCAAGATTTGTGCATCAATTTTTATGACACGTGGCTTTATTTACTCGTAGTTTTACCAGCTTTGAGATAAAGATGATAAACTGAAACATTTTTGATGTTTTCACTTTTAGAAAGTTTTAGTAAAAAAAAAACTTGAATTTAAGCGGATGAAATTTTTTTAGTTAAACGACTTAAAGCCAATTTTATTCCTCATATTTTGGTGTATTATTTATATACAGTTCTCGAGTTATAGTGAAATATACTCGAGTAATCGGCTTAGTTAGGACGCAATATTAGACACGCCCAAAAAAAATCTCGACCTGAGTGGAAAAAACGAGTTTAGTATGCGAAATTCCATCTAGTCCACATATTTTTTTTTGAAGGAGCACGAAAATTTTTTTTTTGTCGACCAGTGTAGTCGATTGCTAGTAAGACGCAGTAGTTTTACTCCATGAATGCCTATTTAATAAAATTTTAAAAATTAACCAAATAAATCGCCACCTTGTTAAAAATTGGCAAAAAATTCGCCATGTCGCCAAACGAAAAATTCAGCCGCCAAGAGCAATTAAAAATCACCACGTTTGGCGAAAAATCGCCACATCTGACAGCCCTGGCGAGAACAGGAGTCAATTTAAAAAAAAAGTTGATAAGAGGCTGAGAAATCCCGTACCGCAGAATCAGTGTTTCCCTGTGTAGCTTAAAATTTAGCCGAGAAGAATAAAAAATATTTGAATCTATATATCTATAAAAGAGTAATGTCTGAGTAATCGCACAGCCCAAACGGTTAAAGCTATAAAAATTAAATATGGACTGTAAATTGGTCTCCCACTAAGACGGTATTTTTGGAAATTCGAATGTTTAGGGGGTAAAAAAGGGTAAAAACGGGAAAAATCGATAACATATCTCCTAAACTAATAGAGATACAAAAAAGTTGAATAGATATCGTTATTCATTTAAAAAATAATCGGACAGGTGTTTGGTACTTTTTTTAAATTTGGCTCTTTTAGGGAGAAAATGGGTAAAAACTTTAATTTGGTACTTTTTTCGAAACCTATATACCCTTTAATCCAGTAAGTATAGAAATAAAATATGCATCAAATTAGTACCTTATCGAAAATTGGCGAATACAAGTTTAGTTCTTTTTGGAAATTCGAACTTTTAAGGGGTAAAAATCGTATTTGATTTTGGTACTTTTTTCACAAAATATATATATATATATATTTTTTTTTTTTACTGACACACATATGAATATTTAACATTAGATCCCAGTTTAATTTAGAAACTCATTGAAATACAATCTTTGTTACATTCAAGGGAAATAAAAAGTACCAAAAAGGGGATAAAATCTTAAATTTAATTTTATTCAAATTAAATAATGCATATATGATTATATTCAACTTAGAGACATGATCTTAAGTACATATTTTCCTAAGTGAGTGAGAATTCACAATAAGGGAACTTGTGGTTTTTATATATGATCTTAATTGAATAAGAATCCATAACGGGGGTTTTTTTTTTTTTTTTTGGAATTTTTCATTCTTCTAATGGTACTTTTTGAAATTTATATAATATTGAAGCTACAAATATGAATATATGGTTCAAGTGAATGAGAATTTAAAAAAAAAAAGGATTTGTGGTACTTTTTTTTATTTTCTATAATATTGAACCTAGAAAAATGAAATTAAAGACATATGGCCCCAAGTGAATGAGAATCCATAACAGGGTACTCTGTGGTACTTTTTCGTTCTTATAATGGTACTTCTTGAATTTTATACAATATTGCACCTTCAAATATGAAATTAAAAATATATGGTCCCAAGTGAATAAGAGTCCAGAAAAGAGGATAATTTCTGATACTTTTGCATTCTTTTAATGGTGCTTTTTAAATTTTCCAAAATATTGAACCTGGGAACATGAAATTAAAGATATATGGACCTAAGTGAATGAAAATCCATGAGATGGTACTTTGTGGTACTTTTCGTTATTATATTACTCTTTGAATATTATGTAACAATAATTAACTTTTAAGCGTGGAATTAAATATATATCGTTCTGTGTTTAGAATCCACAAGCCCTCTACTAAAATATAATAAGAAATAATTTGGTAGTTTTTAAAACTTCGAACAATAAAAATGTAAGAAACTGGTAACTAAAATATTTAAAAGTTTATTGTTCTGAATGCTGAGAGAATACCAATATTATAACTGTTGATAGGAATCATAGTTGAATTTTATGGGTTTCTTATCTTTTGGTATTTCATTTTGTTTTTTCTAAATAAAAAGGCTACCAAGTTTTTATCTGGTCTATGTAGGAGTACTGCAATATCGGGTTAAATGCTATCTATATAAAAGTGAATCTGTGCTTGTTAGTCTGTCTGTTTTAGAATTTTGTTTCGATGCTTTTATTTTATTTTAAAGGGATAGCGAAGCGTACTGTGTTTATGCTATTAAAAATATTGTTCAAAAATATATAGTTATAAAATTAAAACTTAACACAATTTGAATATATAATATAGTATGGATTTTTCTTAAAAAGAATCTACGCTAACGAAGTAGTGGGTATACTGCTCGTATTTTAGGGAACATGTTCGTTCCGATGCCCTGGAAATAAGTTTTATGGTTTTCTTTAAATTATAAAATTACTAAAGTTTATTTTAATTTCATAGTTTAATAGTTTAAAGGTTAATTGTGTTTATTTTTAAAAATTTTAAAAAATAAAAAGTTTTGATCAAAAAATAGCAAAAATTTACCACTGTGCTCTGCTACGATTGTGTAAAATTTTATTTGTTAAATATTTTTGAGTTATTTAAGTGAGAAAATATTCAAATATGCATAAAAAATTAATGCTTTCTACAAAGAAATTACGATACACTTTAAAAACAAACAACTTATTTATTATTAAGTGTTAAATATTTTGCATTTATTTTATATTTATTTAATACTTTTTTTTATAGTTTTTTAATAAAAACTTGTTAATTGTTTGTTAAAGAGGTGCTAATTTTTTTATAAGTTTTAGCCGCTTAAAATCTATATAAACTAGTAAATATATTTATATTTTAACACTTTTTTAAACAACAGATAAATATGAAATTTTTTTCAAAAATTTATTTAGTATAATTATAGAAACACTACAAAAATATAAATTAAAATTTAACAAGCGCGAATGTTACATTCGGCTCGGCCGAATCTATATACTCACTATCAACTTTTTAAATTTTTTCTTTATATGGGAGATAGGCGGTAAAGTGGGCGGACCACGCCCAATTTTTGTTCCCAAGTTTATTTCGACCCCAAAACTATCTGTACAAAATTTCGTTTTCATACATGATTATGTTTAAGAGATATCAGTAGAAAAGTATGAAATCAAGCTACAACGGACACCCTGTCTTTCTAGTTTTTAGCTTATAACTTTATTAACCGATTTTGCCCATTTTCAATACCAAATAAACCTTATATAAGATAAATATTTCGAGTCCTATCCTGCTTTCAACAGACAGACAGACGGACGGACATAGCTAGATCGACTCAGAATCGAAACAGGACCCAGAAAACATATACTTTATGGGGTCTTAAATGATTCCTTAGACATGTTATACACGGAATGACAAAATCAATCAATTTTGATGGTGGGTATAAAAAAAAGTTTTGAAATGAATATGAACATGTATGCTAAGTAAAAATATGCAAAATATTTCATTTAAATGCGAAATATGCAATAAAGATTTTTTATGAAAAAGATATGCTTTTGAACCCGAAATATGCAAAAAATATGCTATAACAAATGGATTACAAAATTCTTAAAATATTTGAAACTGATAAATAACTAACAGTTGGTTTATTTGAAGCCCAGAAAATCATAAGATTTTGCATATTTTGGGTTGTCTTGGTTATAAATATTCTCATATTTATAACTTTATTTAAAAAAGATTTAGGTGTGAGATTTTCTTCTTAAAAAGAAAAGAAGACAATTTAAATTTCTTGTTGAGTAAAATTAGTTTTTCCTTTGAGTAGGTTGTCAATAAGGATTTTATTTTGTTATTTAAGAAGTTAACTTCTTTTTGGTTTTCCTCAACATTCACCCCTTAAGCAAACATTTTTATGTAATATATTTTTTTTTGTAATTTTTTTTCCTAATGTGATTATTGCCACCTTGTGTCGTCGTTGTTAGTTGTAATTTATGATATGACAAAGTTTTTTGAGAATTTTCTTAAAAAATATAAGCTGTTTTTGTAAAAAGTTTGTGTGTATGTTTTTTTTTTTTTAGAAAAGCAAGACTTTTGATTTTAGAATTAGAAGTTTTTTGGGGAGGATTTTTGTTTTGACGACGTTAGAATTTGCCGTCTTTAAATAAAGCAAAAGTTTATGTTTTTCACAAAAAAAAAAAATACTTTTTAAGTACTTAATTTTAACAAAAAAAAAAAAAAAAAAAGAAAATAATAAATAAAATGAAGATTTCTATGTAAGAGTAAGTTGCCAGGATGATGGAAAAGGTAATTAAAAACTCTAATGGAAAACTATGTACATTAGGCTGGCCCCACAACAAAAGTTTACGTTGTTCTTATCCGAAAGCGAAGTTTGCTTTATATTAAGTTATCATTTCTCAAAAATTTTCTACTGTCGCACATTGAAGTAAAAGGGGTCGAAAATAGGGCTTAATTCAGGGAAAGGTGATATCAATATTTTAATAATCAGGTTTTATTTTTTTTATTGATTATTAGTTGAAACATTCAGTTTTAAAATTTTAAGATTTTTTTTAGCAGAATGGTAATGTCTGTCCGTCCGTCTATACATTAGAGTTAAATGTGTCGAAAATTATGCATTATTCAAAGAAGGGTGGTATCATCACTTTAATGATCACGTTTAACTTTTCTATTTATTAGTAAGTAAAAAAATGTATTTTTAGAATTATAGGATGCTTCTTGGCTGAATGGTAATGTCCATCCTTCCGTCTATACATTTGGGTTAAATTGGGATGAAAATGATGCTTAATTCAAGAATAGGTGATATCCAAATTTTTATGATCATGTTCTATTTTTTCTATTTTTTAGCTAGTAAACAAATGCATTTTTAGAATTCTAAAATATTTTTTGGCAGCATGGCAATGTCCGTCCTTCTGTCTATACATTTGGGTTAAATGTGTCGAAAATTCCACTTAATTCGGGGAAAGGTGATATCAAAATTTTAATACTTTCATTTGGTTTTCATATTAAACAAAAAGTAGAAAAATAATATTTTTCGAATTTTAAGATTTTTTTGAAAGAATTCTAATGTCCGTCCATCTGTCCGTCTGTTTGTTAATTTTTGCAAACTCTCCAATTCAAAATCGTTTAACTTTTGATTCAATAAAGATAATGACTAAGAATTTTCTTTGTTCGATTGATCATTTTTCTTTTTAACCAACTACGTAAAATATAATAATATCGGTTGAAAATATTTGGCTATATATGGAAAAATCTTAACCAAGATCATGTAAAATCTAAATTTCAGAAATTTTAAATGTATATAACTCAAAAAATATATAAGATAAGTAGTACATGCAATCATGTTTTCTAAAGGATTTATTAAGGACTTTAAGGTGATATAAAAATCTTGGAAATCGGGTAAGGAACAAAAATTTGCTAGTGGTTAAATATTTTCCATGACACTAATACTCTATTTTCAACCTCTATGGTTCCGCTCCTGATGCGAATATTGGATCCCGCTTCTAAACTCAAAATGCTAATTTCATGCAAATACAACTAGCCGATTAGAAGTTACAGATTTATTTCGATTCTTCCCCACTGTTTAATGTTTGATAAAGCAAAGAAAATGTCTGGCACTTAAGCTGTTTTTTGCATGAAATTCACTGGAGTTTTTTGAAAAAAAAAAAAAAATTATTTTCTCTACATATGCGCACAATTTTTTTTCGTAGTATTAAAGTGGACAATATGTACTATTTTTCAGAAAATTTTCAGAACAAACATCCTGTAACATTTTAAGTTGCATTCCATTAAAATTGAAAATTAGTGTATTTTAGGATAATTTTCAAAAAAATAACAAAAATATTAGAATAAAATATAATTTGTAAATACTCGAAGAAAAGTACACTTAAACATCTGAATTTGATGGTTTTATTTTAAATTTTTACCTTAAAAGACTTTTTATTTAAAATAAATACACTGAAATCTGATGAAAATTTAATTTTTTATTATTTTTCAAAAATCTTAAAAAATTCTTAATTTTTACAGCTCCTTATAAAAAAACAACACAACCTAGCTTAAAGATTTTAATTGATATTGATACATAATTTTGTCTACTTTTATTCGGTACCCAACATTATTACAAAACTTTAAATTTTAAAATTCAATTAAGCGCCATTTTTGACACATTTTACCCCAACGTGCGGCGCTAGATTTGTCTAAGCATAGGTAGATTTTTTAAGCATATTTTTTTCCCTAAACCCTCAGTAGCTTACAATCAAGCTAAAGAAAAACCCCATGAAAAGTTTCTAATAAAGTGTTATTAGACATTTTTATAATGTATTAAAAACCGAGGCATGTTTCAATTATAACAAAATTTTCTTTAACATATTTCAGCAGCATTCTGTTCTATCATTTGACAAAGGACCCAAAGCTTTTGTAAAATTACACAATAGGATTCTTCTAAATTGTTGTTCAATTTATTAAAAAATGAATAATTTGAAAAACAAGAATCCCTTTTACGAAAAAAAAGCCAGTTAAAGTACATTATAATTAAACCAGTATAAAATATATTACCTTTCTAACTACAAACTAAATTTAAAACATTTTCTAAATTTGTTACATTCACTATATTGTTTATGCCTTTTTTTTGATAAAGATATGTAGTACCTATCTTTATTGTTGTTTTTTTTTTATCATCATCATTATACTTGATAGATTTATTCAATAGAAAATCATGTTTCCATTTAAACAGCTACAGAACCAGTATTTTAGTGCTATTGTTGTAAATAATTCCTAAAAGGTTTTTGTGTTCATTGTTGGTCTGTGCTTAAAAACCTCCCTGCCCAAAAGCGAAATACCAAAAAAAAAAAAAAAAAATCATATAAAATATAAAAACAACTTTTAAATTATTCCCTAAAACAACAAAAATAAAAAAAAGAGGAAAAACAAGAACAATGTTGTCGACAATAAAAATCTTTTGTTTTTAGGATTTTTAGCAATTTTCTTTAAATTCTTAATGGACAGACAGACAGACCGACAGGCCAGATAGATGTTATTTTGTTTGGTTGGGCGAACAAACTAAAGTTGCTGTTGCATTGTTGGTATGATGTTTGTAGTTTATACTAAAAATAAATTTTAAAGATTTATTTCATGAAACTGATGATGAGGATTTTTTAAAGAAAATCAGGCTGTTTGTCTGATGGATTGGCTACATTTTGGTGGCAGATTGATTGCCTGATTAAAAAGTTGTTGCTAATGTTGATTTTTTTGCCTTATGGACATTTAAGTTATTGTACCTAATACTAGTTTTAAGTTACTTAAGTATTTAAGATTATTAGGGATATTGGAAACTAGGTAGATTTTGGATTCTTTTTAATCTTGATTAATTTTGTAGTTTTTGCAAAATTTGCTATTTTGGTTAAAAATTTTAATGATGTAACACTTTCCAATAGTTAAGAAGATTATAAATTTGTCATATACAAAATCTTTATGTTGTTTAGCAATTGGAAATTTTGTTAGAAACAATTAGATTATAAAAAATCTACGATATAAGTATTTTTCAACTGCCTGCTTCAAAAATTCTTAATAAATTCTCGTTAATCGTTGTTTTGTCTATAGTTATTTTGAATGATTAAACAAAAATAAATACTGGTAAAGTATAAGTCCATAAAGATCTCTTTGTCCTGGCAGTTTAAGAATTTGTAAGGTCATCAAGTCCTAGAAAAACTATTATGGGAAATTATTGTTACATCATCATAAATAAATTTTTGGGACTATTCTTTTGTAACAGGCAAACCGACAATCAACTTACACTCCAACGTTTTGGAGGAGATAATAAAAGTAAAAAAATAGTTTACGCGGAATAATATTCTTTACCTACGTAGTGAGAAGAAGTTGTTTAATATAAGTAGTAACACCGCACTCCATAGTGGGAATTTTAAGTATTTTTTTTATTCTCAAAATCTGTAACTTTTCCATCTATAACAATAAATCAACAAAAATAGTTTGTAGAATATTTTCTAAAGTATTAGTAAATATGAGCCAAATCCATTTGCAAATTATTTGGCAAATTTTATTTGAATTTATTCCTAATTGATTACATAAGTTTAAATTATAATAAAATTAAAACGAGAAAGATATAGTCGGTCAAGCTAGACAATTTGTGTTTGTGCAATAAAATGATTTTCGAAATTTTCGGAAATGGACTTAATATGGGACCTATGGTAATTTATGAACCAATCCATATAAAATTAGTTAATATATTTACATGGACAGACAACCAACCAGATGGACGAATGGACGGACGTACGAAAATGATTCTCAGTCGATTGGTATACTTTAAGGAGGGCATTATAATATTTTTTCTGTGCGTTACAAACATCAGCACAATAAATATTTAAGTCCATGGCTTAAAGAATTAAATTTTCCGTAAAGACAGCTGGACGGACATAATGGTGTTTTATCTCCTCCAACTGCATAATTGTTTAATTGGATCCTGAGATATTAATAAAATCGTTGTAATAAGTCATACATTTTAAAGTAAAACAAGCGCTAATGTTATATTCTGCTAGGCCGAATCTATATACCCACCATCAACTTTTTCAAATTTTATGGTATATGAGAGGTGGGCGGTAAAGTGGGTGAACCACGGCCGTTTTTTGTTTCCGAGTTTACATTGGTTCTTAAACTATTTGTACAAAATTTAGTTGACGTTTCACCTTATATGGGAGGTGGGCGTACCACGCCCATTTTTTGTTTCCAAGTTAATATCGACCCTCAAACTATTTGTACACAATTTCGTTGTGTTACACCCTGTGTTTCTACTTTTTAGCCCATAACTTTTTTGTTTATTAACCGATTTTGCTAATTTTCAATACCAAGCAAACCTTATATAAGATAAATATTTGAGCCAAATTTCGCCCCCCTAGATTGTACCGTTCAAGCCCTATCCTGCTATCAACAGACAGACAGACGGACGGACATAGCTAGATCGACTCAGAATCTAACCAGGACCCATGGTGTCTTAAATGATTCTTTCGACATGTTACACACGGAATGACAAAATCAATATACCTCCCATCTTTTTGATGGTGGGTATAAAAAGTAATTACATTTTAATTAAAATAAAATATTTATGTAGCAAAAAATTTTTAAATTCCAAGACATTTTTATTAATAACTTTTTTAAATTTTTAAATTAATTGTAGTTTAGTTTTTATTGAGGTTCAAGAACGTACATGTATTGATTTCATTAAAAATTTCTTTTCAAAAATGGAGTTTTGACAAAAATAA
Source organism: Protophormia terraenovae (assembly GCA_951394005.1). Taxonomy (NCBI): domain Eukaryota; kingdom Metazoa; phylum Arthropoda; class Insecta; order Diptera; family Calliphoridae; genus Protophormia; species Protophormia terraenovae. Next base: position 31,976,293 of record OX596073.1, read on the forward strand.
TTTTCATCTTCAAACTTAGGCAGATAAGTCTGAGGCGACACCGCCGTGTTACTACCAATTACTGGTTTCAAATGCTGCAAACAATGATCTAATATTGAGTTTTATTACTGCAAAATAGAACGTGTCGAATCATCTCATTCTCTTATTAGGAAAAAAGAAGGTATTTATTCCCAGGCATAGCTGTAACTTGTTAATGAAATAGAAAATGAAAATAATTTTTTTTCATTTCCGTTTCTTATTATTAATGAAAGGTATTTGTTAATCAATCTATTAATTTGTAAATAAAAAGATTAAGGATTTCTATTTATACTAAAACAATTGAATTTATTATAATTTTGTATCTGATTGAACAAAATAAATTAATAATTAAAATATTTTATTTAATCAAAAGAAAAACAAATATTTTTTTTAAAGAAGATAATCAAAAGTTTTTTTATTTAATTATTCTAACCTTGAATAATATTCATATGTATTTTATTTAAATAAAAAAGTTCAACAAATTTTTCGGATTTTTATTTAAAAACTATATAATCAAATAGAAAAATTTTAAGTAAATATTTTGATAATTTTATTCAACAAAATCTTCAAATAAATAAAAATACTCAGCCTCAAAAGATTTTAATTAAAAAATTTATACATTATTTTTTTTTTTAAATATTCAAGTATAACAGAAATATTTTATTAATTTTTCTTTTTCCAAACAAATTTAAAAGTATGCAAACAAATTCATGTAGAATAAAAATATTAAAAAATTTTCTATGAATAAAAAAAAAAAAAATGTTTTGAAACAGATTTTATTTTATTTTTAAAATAGAAAATAAAATAAAGAGCAATTGTCATATAGATTGAAAAAAAAAATACTCAAAAAGGCACACGTACTACAATTGTATTTGTTTTCAATGAAAAATTTTACTTCTTAGACTTAGGTTTTTTTGACAACCGACTTAGGTTTTTGAAAACTGAACTTCATATCTATGTTATAATCTATGGCAATTGTATTCAATCTAAAAAACTAAACTATATTTTCAAATTAGTTGAAGACTTTAGAATTTGATTTAAATTTTATAAATTCATATTCAAATACTTTTATGAAAATTTTATTTTATTTGACTTGTTAATAAATTGAATAATATTTAAATAATTTTAATTCAAATTAATTTCAAGTAACTAAAAATCATATTACAAAGAGTATAACATGATTTTAAACTATTTTATTTCTAAAAATATAAATAAAATATAAAAATAATTTATTTTTAACAAATATTTTGAATGAAAATATTCACAATGAACAGCTGTTTCCAGGACGCTATGGTCTCCTAAATTGAACACTGAATTGAGCTATTGAGTGAGCAAAAATCACACCAGAGAATTGTTTCTAATAAAACAATCTTTTTAAATTTTATTAAATTAGATTTTTATTAGTTTTATTTTATATATTTTTTTCTTTTCGTTTTCAAACTTGTCTTTTTAATTTACAAAGAATAATTGATTTTTTTTTTATAAAAGTAAAAATAGTTGTTATTTATAACATTATGAATTAAATTAAAATAAATAAATAAAGTTAAATAATACAAGTGATACAATATATCGTCCCTGCGCTGACTGAATTACCTATATAAAAATTTTGCAAATTTTTTTTATTGATGCATTTAGATCCCCTACTAGTTATACATATGACCACCAAAGCATTTTCAATATCTCGACTAGTTTAGGATTTACAAAATTTCCTATATAAAACCATATATAAAATGCTCCTACGAAATTACCTATGTAAATCATTTTCATACTAGTTAATATTATTAATATTCTTATCTAATTTAAACATAAAATATTTAATATTGAATACTTATGATATGCCGCCTGAAAGTGTACATCCCAAGACTTGTTACACCATAATTGACTGACACAAATTTACGTCAACTAAAGCTTTGATGATGTCTGTCCGTCTGTCTGTCTTTCAGTTTCAGATTATTATAAAATGTATTTTTAACGAGCTGTAAACCCGCTACTTCGTTAGCGGAATTTTTCAATAAAAACCATAATATATAATAAATTTAAAAGATTCTTAACTCCCTTGGGAACATTTTTAATAATGGTTTTTATGTCGGAATTTACAACAATAAACTTTTTAAATATATTACCTAAAAAAGTACCAAAAATTGCAGTAAAAAAAAAGGATTTTCGAAAAGTATAGAAGGCATGTTTGATATATTTCTGTACCAATTTTTAACATCTTTCACGTTCAAAATTTAAAAAACTATCAAAGTATTTCTATTATTATTTTTTTGTATAAAATAATGTGACTAATAGACCTTGAGAATGTTTATCCATAAATAATATCTCTTTAATTTCAGGTTTCTAATGTTAGAATAACGAAAAATAAATATTAGAACTACGAAAAAAAAAAAAATATAAGAATAAAGAAAAAGTACCACAAAATCCATTTAAGGTTTCTGATTCACTTAGGATCTTACATCTTCAATTTTATGTTTCTAAGGATGAAAATTACAGAACATTCAAGAAGTACTATTAGATTCTTATGGATTCTCATTCATTTAGGACAAATATCTTTAATTTTATGTTTCTATGTTAAATATTATAGAAAATTCAAAAAGTACCATTTGAAGATCGAAAAAGTACCACAAAGTTCTCTCTTATAGATTCTCATTCATTTAGGACCACATATCCTTAATTTCATGTTTCTACGTTAAATATTTCAAAAAGTACTATCAGAAGAACAAAAAAGTACCATAAATCCCCTCTTATGGATTCACATTCACTTAGGACCACATATCCTTAATTTCATGTTTCTAGGTTCATAATTATAGAAAATTCAAAAAGTACCATTAGAAGAATGAAAAAGTACCACAAAGTCCCCTCTAATGAATTCTCATTCATTTAGGGCCAAATATCTTTAATTTTATGTTTCTATGTTAAATGTTATAGATAATTCAAAAAGTACCATTAGAAGAACGAAAAAGTACCACAAAAACCTCTCTTATGGATTCTCATTCACTTAGCACTTCATGTCCTTAATTTCATATTTCTAGGTTAAATATTATAGAAAATTCAAAAAGTACCATTAAAATAACAAAAAAGTACCACAACGTCCCCTCTTATGGATTCTCATTAACTAAGGACCACATATCCCTAATTTCATGTTTCTAGGTTCATAATTATAGAAAATTCAAAAAGTACCAGTAGAAGAACGAAAAAGTACCACAAAGTCCCCCCTTGTGTATTCTTTCCAACATCGGACGATACGTATTTAATTTCATGTTTCTAGGTTAAATATTACAGAAAATGCAAAAAAAGTACCAATAGAAGAAGAAAAAAGTACCACAAAGTCCATCCTCTTGAATTCCTACCCACAGGACCAAGTATCTTTAAGTACCACAAATTCCACTATTGTGAATTCTTATCTACATTTTCTTAATTTCATGTTTCTATGTTTAATGTAATTGAAAATTTATTATTAAGTTTGAATGAAATGTAATTTCCCGCCTTTACCCCTTTTTTTGGTACCTTTTTTCACCCATCGATGTATCAAAAATTGTATTCCAATAAATTTCTAAATTGTAGTGGTTTCCCATATTAAAATACTCATATAAATATTTCAATAAATATAAAAAAATTTTTTATGAAAAAAGTACCAAAAATAGGTACGATTTTTACCCCTTAAACGTTTGAATTTCTAAAAAGTACCAAATTTGTATTTCTTATGATTTTTACCCCTTAAACGTTTGAATTTCTAAAAAGTACCAAATTTGTATTTCTCATTTTTGGATAAGTTATGAATACGATATAAATTTTATCTGTATGTTGATTGGTTTCAAACATACATATGGTGCCAAAAAAGTACCAAAATACAGTTTTTACCCGTTTTCACTCTAAAACGGCCGATTTTCAAAAAAGTACCAGACACCTGTCCAATTATTTTTTAAATGAATAACGATAACTATTCAACTTTTTGTGTATCTTCATTAGTTTGGGAGTTATAGAGTTACCGATTTTACCCGTTTTTACCCTTTTTTACCCCCTAAACATTCGAATTTCCAAAAATCCCGTCTTAGTGGATCTATACAGAGGGAGACCTACCTACTTTCCAAATTTCGTCTCTCTAGCTTCAGCCGTTTGGGCTGTGGGATGATGAATCAGTCAGTCAGTCAGTCATTCAGTCAGTCACGTTACTCTTTTATATATATAGATAATCAGAACAGGAAAAAGCTCGGGAGACCGTACTGTCAATGACATCTGAGCATTACCTATAATATGTTGGATTTCTTTTAATCAAAAATTAAAAGTTGTGTATATTATTGATAGAAAATAATATTTTTGGAGTTACTTTAAAATTGGTCTAGCTCACCAAAGTGAAATAATTGATTCCTAATATTTTGGGAATTAGTTTAAGACACATAAATCTTTAATTTTAGGAGGGTACACTTGCAACATTTTTTGTGTTCGCAGAAATTGACGTACTTTATTGAGTTCATTAATTTTTAGTAAATTGTTAATTTTATCTTATTTCAATTTTTTTCTGATATTTTTGAATCATTTTTCTTTAGCATTCATTTGATACATGTAACATTAATAATGGTGAATTTTCTTTGAATTTTTTTTGAAAAATTTTCTGCGATCATCAACAAATTACCATTTAATAGCATGTTCCAATTACTTATCTTAGGAAGTTGAAATTTGACCAAGGTATTACTAATAATACCTCCTTTCATAGTTCAAACTTATATTAAAATGAACTTAAGAACCTGCAAAAAGAAAAGCACAATCATATCTTAACAAAAAATTGCTCCACAAAATTACTCTTATGCACAGTTTTCTTAGATTTTTCTCAAAACGCGCCAAAAATTTAATTCTTTTTCATAAAACACATAATTTGTGTAACTAAGCCTATTCATAAACGAAGAAAATTTGTAAAAATTTAGCGAAGTAACGAAGAAACTGCAAAACAAAACAGTTTTTCAACTTTCCTGAAAAGTTAGTAAAAATTATAAACAAGTTTGCAATCGTAAATTGCCTTGTTGTCTCTGTTTGGCGGTACCAAAGCAGAGTTTGTGGAATATAATTAGACACCAGCAGAATGGAATACGTATTTTCTGTGCCGCTACACACTTCATCAGCATTCGTGGTGTCTTATCCATTTCAAACAAGTTTGCAATCGTAAATTGCCTTGTTGTCTCTGTTTGGCGGTACCAAAGCAGAGTTTGTGGACTATAATTAGACACCAGCAGAATGGAATACGTATTTTCTGTGCCGCTACACACTTCATCAGCATTCGTGGTGTCTTATCCATTTCAAACAAGTTTGCAATCGTAAATTGCCTTGTTGTCTCTGTTTGGCGGTACCAAAGCAGAGTTTGTGGACTATAATTAGACATCAGCAGAATGGAATACGTATTTTCTTTGCCGCTACACACTTCATCAGCATTCGTGGTGTCTTATCCATTTCGGTTTCGTTGAAGCCTAAACAAATTATATGGGTACTTTAGTCAGCGCAGTAACGAATATTATTAATAAATAAAGGAACATTATTGCAATAAAGATGCTTATAAGAATTTACATGTTGCTAGAGGTACTGAACTATAGTAGTTATAAATGGGCAATATAAATCCCCCTAACCAGACTTCTATAACTACAATGTAAGGATGAATATATTTATTAAACAGAAGAAATTCATCACATTGCATTAAAAAGTGCATTTTTATTTTTATTTATTTTTTTTGATACATTAATAATCTTTAAAACACTTTTTTTAATGCTTTGACTTAATGAATATTGATAATAAAAACTAATTAAGCATCTCCGTTATCCCTAGATATTTGAAGCAATAAAATTAGTTAGAAAATAAAGAAAAATATTTATGTATGTTAATTTTTTTTTTTTTTCTTTATAAAATGTTTGAAAATTTATACTAATAATCCTATTTGAAATTCCCGCTGCTATTTTTTTTTCTCTTGTTGTAACCACAATTTTATGTTTCTCATCAATTTCATTGTCTTTGTTTCATTACACAGACACACTCACTCACACCATTACTATCACCATGATAATAAAGGATGAGTTTGGATGAGGACTGTGATGTTAAAAAGTATAAATGTCTAACTAATCTTTCCAAAAATATCTTTACTTATGTTGTTGTTGTGGTTGTCAAAAACAAAAAAAAAAAAGAAAACTTTAATTGTATGGGTAGAGTTTTAAAAATTGTTTCTTGTTACTTCAACACTGACTGCTGCTGTTGCTGTAGCTGTCAGTTAGTAAAAATCTTAAGAATAGTCTATAAAAATCCTGCAATAATAACAATAATAACAGCCGTAAAATGAAACAAGAAAATAAAAAGGAAGATCATAAAAACCCCGACATTTTTATATTTATTTAAAAGTGAATTATGCTACAACTACACTTTTATATGTTTGTTGGAATCTAGATACTTTTGCCTTTATACACTAAACTAAAAATTTAAGCAACAACTTGTGTGCCTCATAGTAAAATCAACAACAATTCAATAGTAGTAATACATTAGGAAAAAAGAGAATAATAACAACATGCTGTGTTTTTTTTTTTATTATATTTTGTTTACTTTAATCCTCTAGTGCAGCAGCTCTATGTCTCTAATATTATAGTACTCTGATGATATATATTTCTGTGTAGCAAAAATGTTTGTAACCTCAAATTTAACGTTGCTACGTTAAATTTTTTATAAAAAAAGATTTGATTACTGTGTTGTTACTGTAGTCATGCATGCATGCATGCTTGTATGCCCGCCTGCTTACTGGTTGGCTTGCAACCTTAGTAACGCAATGTGAAGCATCAATTATAAAACGTGACATTTTTTGCTGCATGTACATACATATATTCAAACATACGTATTCATACGCTTACTTTTGTTTCAAGTCGTTTTTATACATATTTCGTCTTTACTCTTGCTTTTGTTTAAATTTCCAAATGAAAATCAAACGCACATGTCATTGTTACTTTTATGTCATAAAACTTATATGCCACATGTAGTCATTTTGCTAAGGATGAAGAATGAAGGGATAATGGCTGGAGTTGACTTAAAAGTTTTGATTAAAATTTATTGTTGTGATGTTACGAATACACATGTATTACTTTTTGTCATTTAAACTGATGGATTGTAGTGTATTTTAAGGTTGAAAAAAAAAAAAAAATATCTGCGTATTATTTAAAAAGGGGAATTGCAATGAATTTATTGATTGGTCGTTTAAGTAGTTTTCTTTAAAAAATATTTTAATACTTTGTAATAGCAGCAATTGTCATGGAAACAATCTGTATATTTTTGATTCAATTTATTTTACAAAATTTACAGAAATATTTACTTGACTTTTTAAATTTTTACTGAAGATTTTAATTTGCTCTCTATTTAGATTTGACATTCCCTGTAAAATGGCATCGTTAAGTTTAGAGTTATAATAACATAATCCTTTTATGGACCTTTCATATGATTTTACAAATATTTGTTCCAGTATTCCTCAAGCTCTTCAGCATTTTATTGACATGCTGATAAATAAGAATCAGCTTTTACTTTTTTTCTATCACGTATTAATTTTTTTTATTGGCATGACTACTATGACCCCGCGTTTAAGCAGTCACACTTGTATAACTCGAGAACGGTTTGTCTTATTAAGATAAATTACTCCACAATATAGCGACTTATATTGTCCTTAAGCTTAATTTACATAATTTTTTGTTCAGTTAATATTTCCGTAGTTATTCGCTAATTAGTAGCGAAAAAATTAATTTTTTTTTTGAAAAATGGTGAAAATTTTGATCCATAACTGAAATTCTTGAGCGAATAAAAAATATTGTTGACATTCCTTGAAGACAATTTTCGTATGCATCTTTTGGTATATTACTTATCAAAATCGTGTAAACGATTCTTGAGTTATAGTCAAAATTGTACAAACCATTCTCGAGTTTTATAGTGTGACCGCTAAGTAAGGTGATGATATTAGTCATGCCCATAAAAAAATCAGTACGTTATAGAAAAAAAGTGAATGAGATTCTTGTTTAACTCGTCAAAACCCACCTAGTCCACCTATTTTTGTTATTTTTATTTTTATTTGCCCACCACTGTATTTCTACTCAACTGTATGGTGGGTATTTTTACTTAACTGTGAATAAAATCAAGGTTTGTACATCAATTTTGAAGTTATATATCTTATTTTGTTCGCAATGATGTTTTCATTTATTAAAAGAAATTTTAGTAACACAAAAATCTAAAATTTTGCATGAAAGGTTTTTTTTTTTACTCTTATTTCAAAATAACTTCGAAACTATTGAGCATATAAATAAAGTTGGGGAAATTTGAAGATACCTTTAGTCCGCATCTTTTGGTGTATAACTTATGTCAATCGTACGCACCGTTCTTGAGTTATAGTGAAATATATTAGAGTAATATCCTTACTATGGGCGAAATATTAGACACACCCATAAAAAAAATTCGGACCTGATGGAAAAATAATGAACGCAGATTCGTGTTTAACTCATTAGAATACATCAAGTCCAATCATTCGTCTATTGTGGAGGATTTTTTTGTCGACCTGTGTAATCATCAGTTAGAGAAAGTTGAATCATTCCTTGATCTTGGGATTCTCCTTGATAACAAATTATCGCAAACAGTTAATAAAGCAAAAGGAGTTTTAGGTTTCATAAAACGTTGGGGTAAGGAATTTGGAGATCCTTGTATTACAAGACAGCTTTATGTATCCCTGGTAAGACCTATCCTGGAATATGCATCTGTTTATTATAATAAATTTAATAAATGTGGTCACAGTTTCCGAGTTTCTTGTTCGTAAGCTTGAATTCCTTGTCCCATTTCGTCCAACAAGGAACTACATCCCTCTTAAACTCTAATACTTCCGTAACAATTATTCCAATTTTGAACCATTTCGTAGAATGTGTAATGATTTTAATATGTTATACGATCATATTGAGTTCTCCTATGATGTAAATGCTATCAAGGAGAACATTCGTAATTTTTGAACCCATGAGTTATTTTTAGTTTTTAAGTTTCCGTTTTTATAAAAATTGTAATCCTATATGAATTTTAAATTAATATAGGTATATATTGTACCTTAGCCTGTAAGAAATTATATTTCATTGGCAAATTAAATTCGTAAAATCCTATGAACCCTATTATGCGTGGTTTAAATTTTTAGGAAACAGAAGATTTTTATATTATGGAGATGTGAATACAACTTCCGAAAGCCTAAGCTAATGCTCCAGTGTCAGAAAAAAGCATTTAAGTGCCTTGGATTTATTATTCTTATAAAGTTCTAATCTTTGGAGCATCAGCACTACATGGACGGTGTTTCAATGTGATTTCAATAGGGGGAGTATTTCTCTATATTCCCTCCTATAACCTGTTTTACGAGTACCAACACAATGTACTCCATCTCAAAAGAATAGGTACAACATAAATAAATATTTAATACCGCTTTAAACTATAAGTTTCTTAAATAACACATATGAAGAGTATTTCTCCACCCTCCTGTTTTAACGGACCGGACTTTATTAAAGAAGTTTCTAAGATTAAAATTCTAAAAACAAAATACATCTTTTTTTACATCATACTCATCCGTAGACAGGTATTAAATGCTTGTGTATATTGATATTTCTTCTCCTGTTGCCTTTCCTTGAGTTCACTCGCTGTTTTTGCTTATCTTTATTGTTAGTCCATGTGTCCATTTATGGTACGACTAAATATTTTATTTAGGTAATCGGAGATGCTGTTTTTGTTATTAGAATAAGAAAAAAAATTTAAATTAAACAGGGTCATTTGCATATTACTTGTTTTTGTTAAGTATATTTTAAGTATTTGACATGTATGTTGGAATTCTTAAGAAACATATTCTTCATATTTTTATACAGCTACATACATATTTATATATGTAGATATGAGTATACGTATAATCTGTCCAATCCACAGTGTCCATATGGATTACATTATAATTATGTTCTTCTTCTTCTACTCGTTTTTCTGTGTGTGTGTTTTTTTATACCCTGCCGTTGTTTGTCTTTTAAAGTGGTCTTTTTTTGTTTTGTTTTTGCTGTTTTCGTGTCTGTTTGATGAGATCTAAAAGATTGTAATTAACTCTTCATCTTTTTTAGGGGATTTCTAAAAAAAAGAAGATTATGTAGATGTTTGCTGTGTTCACCAGCTTGTAATATATAATTACTTAATATTTATATAGAAAATTCCTTGAACTGCTAAAGTGTTGGCTGAGTCTTAAATATGCTTAACAATTAAATAAAGTATCTTGTAGGTTTATTCAGAAGAAATATAAGATAAAAATACCACAAACACAATTTTAATTGTTTAAATTTTCGTATAAATTTGTTTTCATATGAAAATTATTTTTGAAGCAATTCATCATTATATTATTATGGAAGAAACCTACTCATATTTAATTTTATAAAATGCTGATAAAAATATTTTTATATTTTTCCATATTCAAGATAAATTAAAAAATAACAGACTCTGTATTATTTTATAGCATTAGCAGACTTATGAATTTTCTGCTTTAATAGCAGTAGTATTTTTAAAAATGCTTAACAAATCGATGTAGGTGGGCAGATTATTTTTATAACCCTTTGCTGAGCCAATACTTCTTTGGGAAAGGGAAAGGAAAATTCTTTGTGTTATATCTTTATATACTTTTGTTCTATATCATCAACTTAAATGTCTTACACTAAATTCGGTAAAGAATTTTTTTTAACATAAACGGTAAGACCCGATAAAAATTAAATTTGATTACGCCAAAAAATAAAAAATTAATTAAGCAAATAGTCACGCAATTGCCATTAAATATTTGCCAGGTGTGACTATAGCTTTATCTACATATATACATATGTATATAAAAACTAATCTGTGTTTGGTTGTTTGTACAGGCTTTCACAGTATCATTCTGTAGTACCCGAAAGTAAAATAGACTACTTTATTTTTCGATATGAGCACCAGGGAGTATCCCATGACTTCAGCACCATTACAGATAAAGTATTAAGAATTTGTGGAAATAATTTTATTATAAATTTACATAATTGAAATGAAAATGGGTGCTAGTAACTCTGGGGGGAAGTGAAAGGCTTCATACTCATACTCGTATAACTCAAATACTGTTACAGAAAAAGTTTTAAAATTTGGCGGGAATATTTTTTTCATCAACCACCAAATTTAGAATGAAAATGGGACAAAATGATATTCCTATACAAAGAAAATATTAAATATCGTATATCTTAGGAAATAATATAGTAAAAGTTATAACATTTTGTAAGAAAAACTTTAATATGAGCTGGGGAGGACAAAGCAAATAATCTTAATAAAATATCTAAAGAACTGTTATAGCGAGAGCTCTCAAATTTTGTGGGAAGTACTTTGTTATCATATTGCGCTGATAAGAGGAAAATAGGACGGAAAGGACGAGCGAGAGGGGTAGACACTATATAAAGAAAATATTAATTTAAAGTTTTAAAAATATATAAATAATTTGGAATAAAAAGGATAGATAAAGCAAATAATAATTACCGCATCAAAAGGAGGAAGCAAACCGGGATAAGCTTGTATACTACAAGATATATTTATTTGTTTATTTATTTATTTATTTATTTATTTATTTATTTATTTATTTATTTATTTATTTATTTATTTATTTATTTATTTATTTATTTATTTATTTATTTATTTATTTATTTATTTATTTATTTATTTATTTATTTATTTATTTATTTATTTATTTATTTATTTATTTATTTATTTATTTATTTATTTATTTATTTATTTATTTATTTATTTATTTATTTATTTATTTATTTATTTATTTATTTATTTATTTATTTATTTATTTATTTATTTATTTATTTATTTATTTATTTATTTATTTATTTATTTATTTATTTATTTATTTATTTATTTATTTATTTATTTATTTATTTATTTATTTATTTATTTATTTATTTATTTATTTATTTATTTATTTATTTATTTATTTATTTATTTATTTATTTATTTATTTATTTATTTATTTATTTATTTATTTATTTATTTATTTATTTATTTATTTATTTATTTATTTATTTATTTATTTATTTATTTATTTATTTATTTATTTATTTATTTATTTATTTATTTATTTATTTATTTATTTATTTATTTATTTATTTATTTATTTATTTATTTATTTATTTATTTATTTATTTATTTATTTATTTATTTATTTATTTATTTATTTATTTATTTATTTATTTATTTATTTATTTATTTATTTATTTATTTATTTATTTATTTATTTATTTATTTATTTATTTATTTATTTATTTATTTATTTATTTATTTATTTATTTATTTATTTATTTATTTATTTATTTATTTATTTATTTATTTATTTATTTATTTATTTATTTATTTATTTATTTATTTATTTATTTATTTATTTATTTATTTATTTATTTATCAATTGACTTATTGGGGCATACCAATTTTTAGGAAGAAAAATTCATAATATTCAACTAAATCTCTGGTTAAACATTATTTTTGTTTGTTTAATTAAATATTGATCTTTAATGCGATATTGATCACATATTTTTCTTCCGGACTCCAGCTTAATGCAACTGTATTTTTACATAGAAATATCTATCCTGATTGATAAAAACTATTGATTTTGAGTGAGAAATATTTACAAGTGAAATTGGTGGATAGTGATATAATGAGGTAAAAGAAATTACTGGAAATATTCACCTTAGTATCGCAGATTTTACATTTTATTCCTGAATCTAGCACATAAGTATTTTACAAAAATAATGTAGAAGAGGGACCACTTAATAGAGTGCTCTTTTTTCAGAAAATTTCCTTTCTCATAAAGATTTAGTAAAGTAGGCATTAATTTATGACCTTTTAGTACTAACTGTTTCTAATTTTTTGTTAATTTTTTTCCATTATGTTTGCATTTTCATATTTTTCAAAAATTTTCTTTGTTTTAATTTAAATTTGATTCCGCTATATATTTTTCATTTATTATCCACAATTATTTGTAAAATATTTTAAAATTTTTACAAAATCTAAACGACAAATAAAAAGATGGTGTAATTAAACACTTAACCTTGAAATGACGAATTGTAAACCAGAGGGTTATAAGCCAACAATTACAGGTAGCTTAAATAGATTGAAATTACTAAAGTCATGTGTATTTCACTTAAAAACAATAGATTAAAGAAAACCTTCAACTTTTAAATCAAGCATAAGTAGTTTGTTCTCTAATTAGAAACTGCCTTCTGAAAATAATATTAAGATACAAATTCCTTTTAAAACCATTTACTTGTTTAGAAATAATATCACGTATTTTCCAGTAAATCTTGCTTTAAGGTAAAATCTAAAATTTATGGTATGTTTTCAAATTTCATTTAAATTAACCTTGAACTTGACGATGACTTTAAAGTTAGAAATATGTAAATTCGGAGTAAATTTGATGAAAGTCGTGATGTCTATTAAAAGAATTACCTGATCATGTAAAATGTGTTTTAAAACATTTGTGTTGAGTTTTTTTAAACAGCTGGAAAGTATAGTATTAAATTTATAGATTAATTTTAGAAATATATTTTTGTATTTTAAATAATAAACGTAAAATATTTTAACTTGAAATTTTAAGCCAATGACCTTAAACCTCTAAAAATCTCTATATAAATATTAGTTTAAAATTATTAAATTTTAATAAATTTTCTTTTAAACACCTTAAAAGTCATTGCAATTACTTTCATAGTAAAATACATTAAAAAACTTTACAGATAATAGTATTTTGTAAACAAGTGTTAATTAATGTTAACGCAACATTGGCCAAGGAAGTGTTTGTCTCTTATAGACTCTATAAAAATGTCTAGTAAACTTCCTTTTTAAATAGGTTACCATACTAAAGCCAACAATCAACTACACCACTATATAAAAAACTATAAATTCCTTTTACTCATAGTCATATCAACAACACTTCTTTTCACAGCAAAAACATTAAAAACCAGTAGTAGTTTATTTCTTTTTTTTCCATTTATTTAAAAGCAAAAGTTTTTCTATGCATAACTTTCCGATTTTCAACTTGATTAAGAAAAAAAAAAATACTCATGGTCTTATAAAAGTTAGCTTTAGTTGTTGTTGTTATTTTTTATAGTCCTGCATACATGATGATGTTAGTGTGTTAAGTATTCTCAAAACCAGTTTATGTTTGACACCAACCAAAGTTACTTAATTTCTTTAGGAGATGCAACAGAAACATAAAACAGAGTCCATAAGAAACATACAGACATACAAATTTCTATAAGAGGATCATAAAATAAAAACTCCAGTCAGACCGTAGCAGCCAAAGTAGTCATTCAAATGTACGAAACGTTTGTCCAGTCATTCTTCCATTCATCCAATCATCCATCTATTCATTTGTCGGTGGTTTCGTTGGCTCTTACGTTCTTAAAAATTCAATGAAATAATGAGGAAGAAGAGGATGAAGAAGAAAAAAAGCCGAAGTCTAAAATAAAAACCAGAAGCTAAAGCCAAAGTTACAAAAGCATCAAAGACAACTAAATCCTTTACAACGGGCAACCATAAAAATAACGTATAAATGACTGTAGCAGACACTAGACAGTTTATAAAAAAAAAAAAATGTGAGCCAACAGCAAAAACGTTATTTGATGTTGGATTTGCTTGTATGTTAGGGTTTTCGCTTCAGCAAATCAAAATCTATTCTATTTATTTATTAATTCTAACTTCTATTGAGAAAGTTTTCCTATCACAAGAAAAAAACCACATAAATGAAAAATTACTTAAAAATAAAAATTTCAAAATTTTGCCAAAGTGAAAAGTGCCTAAAAATTTACGAAATATCACCCTCATCCAATTACCATTATGATACTTTCTGGTATGAAAATTAATCCATTATATGATAAAATTTTTGGACAAAATCAATCATATTCAGAATGAAAATAGTTTTATCTTTGATCTGGATTAAAACGGTTTCCTAGTCAAACGGCCTTCAGCTGAGGTTTTTAACTCTGGCGTATTACAAACCCCGCATTCACTAAATTGAATCAAAAATTATAGGCCAAAAATGTTGAAAAATCATTGCAAAATTTTGGGTTATTTTTCATATAAAATATGACCCAAATTTGTAAGGAAAATTTTTGGTCGATTTTTCTATATTTGTTTTGGTCGATTTTACTTTGGGTCATTTTGCTGCCAGCCTTCTTTAATAGTACATATACAAAAATAAAGTAAAGAAAATGAACTAAAAAAAATTATGTAATATTTCAAGTCTCTCCGCGGACCCACTTTTCTTTCTGGGTTCCGTAATGTTCTAAAGTGAATTCTGCTGAAACTTTAAAATATTGGAAGCGGAATTGTGATTTCGTTCTATGTATAGTGACCACTACCATTTACTAAACGGTTTCTATGATGATTAAAGTACATATTCTGGAATGTCCCAAAGTGTTCTGAAATGCCCCAAGGACCATCCCGTATTCATCATCGTATTTGCATTAAAGTTGTCTCTTTTGACGAATGCACATTGGAAAGGAAAGGTAATATCAATATTTTGATGATCACGTTTTGTTCATTTATACATTATTAGGTAAAAAAAAAATGCTTTTTGAGAATCTTCAGATTTTTTTTTTGGCAGAATGGTAATGTCGGTCCGTCTGTCTGTACATTAGAGTTAAATGGGTCGAATATTATGCATAATTGAGGGAAAAGTGATATCATTTTATCACTTTAATGATCATGTTTAATTTTTTTATTTATTGGTAAGTAAAAAAAATTATTTTTAGAATTATAAGATGTTTTCTGGCTGGATGGTAATGTCCGTCCGTCTATACATTTGGGTTAAATGGGACGAAATTTCCGCTTAATTCAGGAAAAGGTGATGTTCAATTTTCTATTCTGGTATCCAATTTTCTATTTATTAGTTAGTACAAAAATGTATTTTTAGAATTCTAAAACATTTTTTGGCAGAATGGGAATGTCCGTTCGTCTATATATTTGGGTTAAATGGGTCGAAAATAGCACTTAATTCAAGGAAAGGAGATATCAATAATTTAATATTTAGATTTAGTTCTTATATTGGTCAGGAAGTAAAAATATGATATACTTCTGGAATTTTAAACCTTTTTTTTTAACAATTTTAATGTCTGTCCTTCCGTCCGTCTGTTTATTAATTTTTGCAAACTTGCCAATTCAAAATCGTTTAGTTTTTGACTCAATAAAGATATCGACTTCAAATTTTCTTTATTCAATAGAAAATTTTATTATTTAATAAACTGCGAAACATATGATAATGTTGGTTGAAAATATATAGAAAAGACTTGACCAACATCTCGCAAAGTTGAGTTGAAATTTCAATGAATATGTCTCGAAGAATATATAAGAGAAATAGTACATGCAAGCATGTTTTCTAAAGGATTTAGCAAGGAATTTAAGATGATATAAAAATCTTGGAAATCAGGTAATGAACAAAAATTCGTTATTGGGTAAACATTCTGTATGATATTGGTACCCCCTTTTGAACACCCATGCTACTGTCCTCTGCTACGCTTATGTGAAATTTCATATAAATCCAGTTAGCCGATTAGAAGTTACAGATTTATTACGATTCTGCCCCACTGTTTAATGTTTGATAAAGCAAAGAAAATGTCTGCACTTAAGCTGTTTTTTTGTATGAAATCTACTGGAGTCTTTTCGAAAAAAAATATTTCTCAAATCGGGCTATATATGCCAACTATTTTTTTCCATAATATTAAAGTGGACAATGTATGCTATTTTTCAATAAATTTTCAGAATAAATATCC
The DNA here is from genome assembly GCA_951394005.1 of Protophormia terraenovae. Lineage (NCBI taxonomy): Eukaryota > Metazoa > Arthropoda > Insecta > Diptera > Calliphoridae > Protophormia > Protophormia terraenovae. The sequence continues at coordinate 31,993,137 of OX596073.1, forward strand.
TGTAATATTTTATGTAGCATTCCGTGAAAATGTAAAATTAGTGCATTTTAGGACAATTTTCAAAAAAATAATAAAAATATTAGGACGAAATATAATTAAAAAATACCTGAAGAATGGTGCACTTAAATACCTGAAGTTAATGGTTCCGTTTTAAGTTTTTACTTTAAAAGATCTTTTATTTAAAGTAAATACACTGAAAGTTGATGAAAATTTAATTTTTTACTCTTTTTCAGAAATGTAAAAAAATGTTTAACTTTGACAGCAAACAACACAACCTAGCTTAAAGATCTTAAATGATATTGATACATAATTTTGTCTATTTTTATTTGGTACCCAACCTTATTACAAAAATTTAGATTTCAAAATTCAATTAATCGCCACTTTTGACACCTTTTACCCCAACGTGGAATGTTACAAAATCTTTGCAAGATACTTATCTCACATGATTGCAAATGCTCCAATCTCTATCGACCTGTATACAATTTATATTAGAATTCTTTATTTAAAAATTCTAAGATCGAAGTTTGATATTAGTTTTTCATTCAATGAATATCGATATTTTATTATTTCGATTGATCTCCAAAACTGTTTGTATAAGATTTTATTCATTTCTGAATGGATTTCAATGTGAACATCAATTCGTCTACTCCTAAGATTTTTTTTCGCTGAAAATATTCGTAAAACCGACAAAGTTTAGTGGCCGAACCAATGTAGACGATAAGGGAAATTATAGTCAGTCTAACTGCGAAAAGGAATGCAAGAACAGCGACAACATCCAAAGGTTGATTTGAGGCTAATTTCTGCTTCGAATGATTTATTATTGCCAGTATTCAATATTAACGAAAGTATGTAACTGCTCTTTAAAAAATTTGTGATATCTTTTAAATCAGTTTCTGTTGATTTGGAGATGTTCCATATGCTATTTGAGTGTAACTATCGATCTGAATAAAATTTGTTTGATATAGACTTCAAAGGATATTATATAATATACTGTAACGATCATCGATGACGTTATTACGTTCACTACTGAAATATTATTTTTCTAACGTTTTTTAGCCTAGTGCTGTATTATTTAATATTCGCAAGAGTTTCTTAATCTAGTCAACTTGTCTGAAATTGATTTAATATTAGACTTTGTCTTAAGAATATCAAAATATAGAAAATCCAAAATGTTGTGCATATTTATAGGACGATTTTAGACCCCATCTTTTTCCAATTGTATATTAATTTGATAATAACTTTCAAAAGAGATCATAGCTCCACAAAATTTGTATTCTAATGAAAAGTGTTGTTAAGAGAAATCAAAAATTCTACTAATAATAGTTCAGTTCAAAGTGCTGGGAATCAATAATCCAGTACTCTTCTAAAAGCTTTTCGATCCTGAAAGTAGTTTTTACTTTTTTAAATGTCAATAATTCCACAATCAAAAAACATTTACCTCAAAGTGTATTAATATGTTTAGAGATCATTTATCTCTACAAAAGTAACTAGTGAGAATGTTATATTGGCTGAATCTATAAATACCCACCATCAGCATCTTTTTAAAATTTACCTTATATTAGAGGTGGGCGGATATAAAAATTCACTATCATTGAAGTAATAAACCCATAAATAAAACATGAAAAATTAAAAAAAAAAAATTAATTGTGTACAAATTTACTAAGCTACAACAACTCTTTTATTATAAAACGAGAAAAGAAGATATAGTCGGTCAAGACATGATACCCTACACCATTGTGTATGACCTTAAAAATCGGGAAGGGGTTTTATATTAAACGTGTGGAAATTGTAGACCAACACTTTTACTAAATGTAAAATAACATATAAAAATGCAGAATAATGCGTTGATAACATCTAAATGATTTTATGCACTATAGGGCGATTCCCGGAAGTGGGTTTATATTGGAGCTATGGTAAATTATGGACCGATTCTCATAAAATTTTGCAATGTTGTTTCTACTTACATAAAACTTATTTGTGTCGAATATTAACTTGATACTAACGTTCGTATGGGATTTATGCACGTTAAAGTGTTTTTAAGAAGAGAGATTTATATGTGAGCTATGGTCAATTGTGGTCCGATCTTCATAAAATTTGGTACAATGATTTATACTTGTACACAACTTTTTTGCACCGAATTTCATTAATATATTCTTATTTTTAAGGTTGAAACTACGAGGGCGGATCAATATTTCCATGACTTTTCGAACTTCCCTCATAGTTATAAGAAATGCAACACTGTTCCCATCAACTACCACCTGTTAATAGACTACTGTCAAATTTTGAGCAAGTGTCGTCATTTACTTTGCGTTTAACAGCTGTTCAAAACATACAACCTCGTGTATTTTTCTAAAAATGGAAAAAAGTGAATTTCGAGTGCTCATTAAACATTATATTTTGCGAAAAAAAAAACCCATCAATCAAACCAAGGAAAAGCTCGATAAATACTATGGGGACTTTGCACCATCGATTTCAATGGTAAAAAAGTGGTTTACTGACTTTTGTTGTGGTTGCACAAGTACAAATGACGCTGAACGTTCTCGACGGCCAATTGAGGTCAGTACACCCGAAAATGTCGAAAAAATCCACGATATGGTGTTGGCCGACCGAAGAGTAAAAGAGAAAAACAATAAATGGCGAATATTATGCCAACTTATTAGACCGATTTAATGAGGATTTAAAAAGAAAACGACCCCATATGGCCAAGAAAAAAATTATTTTTCATCAAGATAATGCACGGGTGCACACTTGTGCAGTCTCAATGGCAAAACTCTATGAATTGGGCTACGAATTGGTACCTCGTCCGCCATATTCTCCGGATTTAGCCCCTAGTGACTACTTCCTATTTCCAAACCTAAATAAATGGCTCGGTGGAAAGAGATTCAGCTCCAACGATGAAATTATTGACCAAACAAACCTCGAAAAATAATTTTTTTTTTTGGAAGGGATACAAAAACTGGAGAAACGTTGGACTAAGTGTATTGAGTTAAAAGGAGATTATGTTGAAAAATAAATTTTTGTTTTGCAAAAAATACTGTGTTTCATTCAAAAAGTCACGGACTTATTGATCCGCCCTCGTATATTCTGGGGGGACATTTGTATGGGGGTAGTTGAAATAATGGACCGACCACAACCAATTCCAATAGGCTTCGTCCTTGTATCATAAAAGTCCCATCTGCCAAATTTCATTGAATTATCTTTAAAATTGCGACCTGTACTTTTGAGCACAAGATTTACATGGACAGCCAGCCGTCCAGCCAGTCTGAGGGACGGACATCGTTAGATCGATTTAAAAAGTGATTCTGAGTCGATTAGTATACTTTAAGGTGGGTGTTGGATAACTTTTTCTATGCATTACACACATCAGCACAAACACATAATACCCCATGGTGGTGTAGGGTATAAATATCCTTTTAGACAGTAAAAAAAAACTATTTTAATCTTCATGTTGTTAATCCAACTGATCCACATGATTGCAGTATTACTGTGCTATTATACTATTGAGTGCATATTTATGAAATATAGAGAAGGTAAACAATAATGACGCCTCATTACCAAGAAACTACTCAAATAAGTAGTTGCCATTACTGAAAAAAAAGTTTTTGCTGGGAAGTTAATAGTCGGAAATTGTCAAAAATGTAATGGTTGTATTTAAATAAAGCTCTGAAATCTTATATAAAATATGCTGAATAAACGAGTTAGGGGTTTTTGGGTAGGGAGATTTTTCAAGGAAATAAAAAACACAATTTATTTAAAAACGTTATAAAACGTAACAACTTTTATTTTATTAATATTTTTATATTTAATATTTAAATTATGATTTTTCACCGGGTTGCACTCTATGTTCGTTTATACACTTCGGGGTTAGGGATCTTGAATACGATTGCTATTGAGTTGTTTACGATCAGTTGACAACTTGTTTGGGATGAAGTTGGCTGCAGTTGGGGGTGTTAATCAACAGCATCAGGGTTGGAGATGTTTGTTCACTGGTGTGAACATATGCCATGACGTTCTTTAAACAATATTGTACTTATGATCTATAAAACTCCAATTCTAACACAGATAACACAGAGTTACAAAAAGAAAAAATATTTCTGAGTACTTTCATTAATTTGTGAATAAAATCAACATTTATGCATAGATTTTAATGAAATATGTCTTGCTTTATTTGCAAGAAATTTATATTTATTATTAAATAATAAAAATTTGAATTTTTGACATTTTCGGATTTTTATGATTAAAAAAAAAAAAAATTGTAAAGTTTGTATAAAATTTTATTATTATTTTCTTTTTTCAGAAAATGGGCTTTATATCTTCATAACTGTTTACCGTATTAAAAAGTAATGTAATAAATACTTGAAGACAATTTTAATTAAAATTTTTTGAGATTTTTTTTAACAAAATCAGACAAATCGTTTTCGGAAAATGCTTTAATATATGGTGCAACCTCCTTAATTTTACAAATCGCGATTTATCGCGAGAACTATAGCAATTTATCGCGAGAACTAGAGCCAATTTAAAAAAAGTGAATTAGAGTCCTAGAACTTATTAATACCGTGTATTCGACTTGACTGAAAAACCCAGATCCGCAGAAATGTTTCTTCATTTTGTTACTGTGTAATGAAAAATTTAAATATTTTTGTTTATGATATTAAGTTGATACCATTTTATTGAATAGAATTTTGTGGTCAAAATAATCCAAATATTTTTTTAATTATAATTTTTTAAATCAAATAAAATATTTTGGTACTTACACTGAAAAAGTATGGTATATTAAATGATTTATCAAAGATAAAAGCTATTTCAATTACATTTTTAATGGTTTCAATTACTCAATATATCAGAATTAAAGTTTTCTAATATTTTTTTTTACTGAAAATGAAACAGTTTATTGGATCTTAATTATTTTTCTTATTGTATCAATTAATAACTATTCAAATAAAAATAAGTGACAATATGAATAATTGAATTTATATATGTTTTTTTTAATAAGTTGAATTTCAATTAATGAAATAATTGGATATGTATTATTCGTAATTGGAATTGGATTTTAGATTTAATATGTTTAGATTTTATATGAACTGCATTGGCTTTAACTTTTCGCACGAAATAGTCACAGCACTGGTTAGCTCTTTTCTACCAGATGTGTCTGGAATTCCTTTCAATCAGCTTTCAATTTTCTTGGCCTTCCCAATATCTTTCCGAACCAGTTGTCAAATTCTCCTTATACTGTTTAATAACATTGGAAACAGTTTGATGGTAGACCTTTAAAGAATTGGCTATTTTTTTTTAGGACCAATTTGGATTTTTTGAACATTTTTAATAATTTTAGCACGTTCTTCTTTTTCGTCAATGATTTTGATCAAACTCACAAAAATCAATATAATTAGATGAAAAATAATAAAAAATTAAATATTGCTATATATATATATATATATATATATATATATATATATATATATATATATATATATATATATATATATATATATATATATATATATATATATATATATATATATATATATATATATATATATATATATATATATATATATATATATATATATATATATATATATATATATATATATTATATATATATATATATATATATATATAAATATAACATATAACAATGTATTTAATTTTATTTTTTTAATTTCATTTAAGAAACCCTTGTCCATAATAATTTTTCTATTGGTTGGCATTACAGTAGACACAAATGTGTTGGATGTATGGCATTTTTTGTTCCAACAACTTTTTCATGACCAATTTTTCCCCCCAAACATAATGTCTAGTACTATTATATGTATGTAAAAAAAAAAAAAAATAGTTTGGTAAGACTCCTTCTATCTGTAGTCGTACTATAAGTATAGTTCGCAAATAATTTTTCATTTAACATTAAAATTACAATGAACACATTTTTGAGTTTAAATTGTGAGTTCTTTTTAATGCACATTAATGTGTTTTTTTCCTCACATTTACAATCAAAAATTTTAAAATTTTTGTATAATATTATAAAAAGCTGTCAATTGCAATATGAGATTTTATGTTTTTTTTTTTTTTTTTTTTTTAGCTGGGAGGGTTGTAAAATTTTTTATTATTTTTTTTAATGTGACACGAACATGTTATAAATCGCGAAAATTAGTTGTAATTTTTGTCTGCATGTATGGATTTGTAGTTATTGTGTATATGTAAGTGTGAGTATAAAAATATATGCTATTTTATGACATTAATGCGAAATGACACTTTGAAAGCTAAATGGTCGAAATTGACATCTGTATCCAAAGACTATGTCTGGCTGTTTTATTTGTCGTCTACAAATGTCTTTTGTATCTTGAAAGTTTTTGTTACAAGTTTGTAGTTATTTTTTTTATTTGTGTCGTAAAGAAAACTAATAATGGATAATTTGTAAATATTTTATTAAAAGATATTAAGGTGTGACAGGACGATATGCATGCATTTCTTAAGTTACAATGTTGCAAATACTTTAGGATTTATGAGACAGTGGAAAAATAAAGATGGAGCATTTTAACATTTTAAAAGAACTGATTAAAAATGTTTCAGTATATAAAACATCAATGGAATTTTTCCCTATGACAATGTATAGATATTAAGCTTAACTAAGGGAAAAAGTTATTCTGTCACCTCCTTTGTGGATATCGACAATAAAACTTACTATTAAAAAAAATAGTTGCAAATGTTTTGAATACTTTTTATTTCGACTATTTTACTAAATAATAATGTTTTTATTTCTATAAATTAATGAAATGGTTTCCTTTTAGCTGATATTTCAAGTAATAGACTTGAAAAAATACTAAAAAAATAATAGGGATAAACAATTTTTGGGAAGCAAGTAATAAACGCAAAGATGAAATATCATCTTAGTTCCAAATATTTTGATCACTACGCACAGTGGTTCCAAATTTCACATGGTCAGAGTTGAGGTGTTTTCGAGTTGATTTGGAGGAGTACAGGCCCCTAGCGGGTCAGGGGAGAAGTGGGTGGCCCTCCAAAATTGGCCATCTCGGGTATATAATTTTTCTGAAAAATCGCCAAAAATTCATTTATGATATGACAGAAAAGAAATTTTATATAATGATAGTCCTTGTAAATATGCCTCTAACGATTCTTTAGTTACGGAATTATTTCCAAAAATAAGCGTTTTGGAACCACTGTATACTGTGAAAAAAATTGTGCGCACATATAGCCCGATTTGAAAAATTATTACTTTTTTGTTTTCGAAATAACTCCAGTACCTCTCTTCCAAAAAACAGTCTAAGTGTAGACTTTTTTCCTTGCTCTATCAAACATTATACTGTTTGGCAAGATCGAACATTATTGGAAATAAATCTCTAAGCATAGGAGAGTAAAATTTTAAGTTTGGAAGGAGGACCCTACACGCAAAGAAAAAATATGGTTCCTGTGACCATAAACTAAGAGCAACATACTATGATTGTAATATATGATTCCAGGTTACAATAAGTATAATTGTACGTAATCATTATTATGATTCCAATTTATAATTTATTAGTTAGGTTCATAACCTTATTAATAACTTTTAGTAAGTTTTATAACCTTTTTTTAAGTATTGCTTTCAATTTCATTATGTTTTTATCATTTAATAATTCCATGTTATCATATGTATAAACTAATTTCATCATATATATAATTCCATTTTATCATATATATTATTCCATTCTATCATATATATGAATTAATTCCATCATAAGTATAATTCCAATTTATCATATATATATATAATGTTATCATATATATAATTCCATTTTATCATATATATGAACTAATTTAATCATATATATAATCCCATGTTATCATATATATGATCCCATATTTTCATATTTATATTCATTTGTACCACGATATGTGGTACATTCATTATACTGAATAAAAACAAAACTTGTCAATTTATATTTGTTCATATATAAACTAAATGAGAATTATAACTACTGGACTGATACACAAAAATGTGTATTCAAAGGGCATTAAAAGTTAATGGCTTAATGGTTGTAGAATTAACCAAATTTTTAAAATGAAATAAATGGTTATATAATTAACTAAATTGTTGTGGAATTGACTAAATGATTGGATTTATTCATAAATATGATTTCATATAAACATATTTAAATACATATTATAATTCAGTGAACCATATTAAAATTTTGATAGTGGGTAATCATTAAATGATTAAACAGAATCATAAACGTTGCTATCATGAACACAGTATATTTAAATCAATGAAAAACGGCTATATGATCATTGAATAGTTGTGGTGATGATGCTGTAAACATGTTTTTTCTCTGCGTGTACATACATCTCAGCAGAGAAGCTATGGGGGCTCAAAGTATTTGTATATCCCATTTCAAAAATTTTAATATTATTATTAAAATCAAGAGGTTTAATGTAATTAACTATCTATCGAATAAAGAAAATTTGAAATCGATATTAATGCAAAATGCAAACGATTTTGAATTTGAAAATTGCAAAAATTAACAAATTGACGGACAGAGAGACATCAGAGTTCTCTAAAAAAAATCTTGAAACTCGATATTAAATTATTGATATGACTTTTCCCTAAATTAAGCGCCATTTTTGACGCCTTCTACCCCAATGTGCATTCGTTAAACTGCATTTCGTTGAAGAAAAATTTGCACTAATTTTAAATCTATCTTCTTCTATCTTCTATCTATATATGTATATAAAAATTAATGTGTGTTTGTAGGTATGTATGTTTGTTTGAAGTCTATAGCCGCCTATACGGCTAAACCTATTTTCTTGAAATTTTCACAGTGTGTTCCTATATGCCTGGAAGGAAAAATAGGCTACTTTTTATTTTGAAATTCCATGTGGGCGAGGTGCCACACCCACTTACTAAATTACTATTAAAAGTAGTATATCTCGGAAATTGGTAATACTAGAGTCCTCAAATTTTGCACGAACAACTTTGAGACCTCATTCTGGAAAAAAATAGGCGAACTAGCAATAGGGGGTGTGGCACATCCCACGCCTAATATTGCTTACCAATACCAAATGCCGTAAATTCCCAAATTTTATACAATAAACTTAAGTGTCAATGTGAACATTTTGTGCAAAAATGGGCGGAAAAGAAATAGTGGGCGTGTCATCTCTCAGATAAAGTTAATACCAAAATTTTTATATCTGGGAAACTATAAAAGTTAGAGAGCTCAAATTTTGTACGACTAGCATTAGCTTCAATATGAATATTTTGGACAAAAATTGGTACACTAGTAATAGTGGGCGTGGCACTTCCCATATAAAGAAAATATTAAATTATCATATCTGAGAAAATATAACAGTTAGTGTTCTAAAATTTTGTCGGAGCCACTTTTTTATCAATATTAATATTTAAGAAAAATATGGGCGGACTAGAAGTAGGGGGCATGGTACCTCCCATATGAACTAAATGCAAAAATTCGTATATCTGGGAAACTATTGAAGTTGGAATGCTCAAATTTTGCACAAAGAATTTTGACGTCCATGAAAACATTTGTCTAATAAAAAAAATAATTAGCGGATATGGGGGTATGGTTCCTCCTATAAAAATTAAATACAAAAATTAGTATATCTGGGAAACTATTAGAGCTTGAATTTTCAAATTTTGCACGGGAAACATCTATCTATCTAATTTTTAAGAAAAATGTTATATCCCAGCTGAAAATGGTCATGTATTTTTATACACTACACCACCATAGGTGGGGAGGGTATTATGCGTTTGTGCTGATGTTTGTAACACCCAAAAATATTGGTCTAAGACCCACCTTAATTTATACCAATCGGCTTAGAATCACTTTCTGAGTCGATTTAACGATGTCCGTCCGTCTGTCCGTCCATGTAAACCTTGTAATCAAACTACAGGTCGCAATTTTGCACCAAAATTTATGAAATTTGGTACACAGCTATTGAAATTGGTTATGATCAGTCCATTATTTCAACTAGCCCCCATACAAATGTCCTCCCGGAAAAGGGTTTAACGATCATAAATCCCTTAAATATAGCAATATTTTAATATTATTTGGCACATATAAGTTTCATATAAGTTTAAATAAGTGTGTCGAGTTTTAAAAAGATCGGTCCATAATTACTCATAGCTCCCATATAAACCCCTTTCCAAAAAATCAATTTAACGGTCATAAATTCTACTAAAATGTTAGTATCAAGTTAATATTCGACACAAATAACTTTTATATAAACATAAATGAAAGTACCAAATTTTATAAAGATCGGTTCATAGTTTACCATAGCTCCCATATAAGGCCTCCTTTCGGGAATCACCCAAAAGTGAATAAATTCATATAAATGTCAGCATCAACGTAATATTCTGTATTTGTATGTCTTATTTTACACTTATAAGTATCGGTCCACATTTGGGTCCATGTCTAATAAAAGACCCCTCCCCGAAATATACTGTATGGTGTAGGGTATCATATAGTCGGGCCTGACCGACTATATCTTTTTCTCTCGTTATATATTACTCATGTATGACAATATATTGTAATATCTAGTTTCATATATGAAAGTGTGTGGATTCATATATGGAATATTTTGCAATATATGGAAACATATATAGTAAAATATATGAACTACTTTGTCATATATGGAAACATGCTTATACAATTTTTACCATATATGGTTTCATATATAAAAAAAATGTTCATATATGAATCCATATATCAAATATTAAATCAATCATAATATGCAATTTAACTCTTAAACTAATGAAGTTACACAAAATGTACTTCAGGAAATTTGTTGAAGTTTTTCTTATCTTTAAATGTGGTTATTAGATCAAAACACGTACCAAGCTTTATAAGCAAATTATATGCAAAAAACTATTACTTTTTATTTAATTATACTGTTTTAAATCTACTCTGGGCAAGAAAATTTATTTCTTGACATTTAATTTCAAATTGAAAAAATAAAAAAATAAAAAATTAAAATGTCATTTTGCTTATTATTGTTATGTGTTTTTGTTCATTGGATTATGTTATTTATATATTGAAAAATAAAATTTATAAAAAAAAAGTTAAATATTTTGAGTATCATTCACAATTGAGGTTCTGACATACATACATATATCTATATATAAATTTATATGGTTATAATTGTCATATATGATCATATACCCTCAATTTTCGGATCCAAAACATATATGAAACTACATATATATACATATATTATTATATATGACTATTTTTAGCTGGGATTTTAATTACTAAATAAATATATTTTTTAATCCTTTAATTACTATTTATTTCATTTCGGAGGGTGGCGAAGCACACCGAGTATTAGCTAGTATTTAATAAAAATTAAATGCTAAACATTAAAAAATAACATGAGGATATAAAAAGAAAAGACTCAACTTGAGGTATCAAAATTCATCAATCATATATATGTATGTATGATATACATATATATTTTTTTGTTTTTCGTACTCATATCTTAATTACGTCGTAAGTGCAAAAAAAGTAAATGAATTCAACAAATCAGAAATAATTTGACGTTTGCATGTACTTCATACATGCAAACGTGCATAAAAACTTCATACAATGTATAAATTATTGGAAATGCACACTACTACTGTAGTGTTGGAATAAATATAGGATGAAAGATTAAGATTAGCTCCGCCCCCTGATAGAAATTTTAAAATCTATCTCCTTGTAGGACGATTAGTTTTGTAAGTAAGCCGAATTTTAATTTTTTACGTCATCTGGGATCTTCAGGAAGTTTTTGGAAAAAAAAAATGCTTTGAAAATGACACAAAAATCCGATTGTTTCCGCTCACAAATTATATATATAGAAGATGTAGTAGAGTACTTTGAAGTCATTCCTTTCCAACATCTATTGCTCTCAAATTTTATTTTTTTTCTTACTGAAGATTCAAAAACACACAGTGTTTAGTTTTTTTTTTTTTTTGCTCTTACGCTTTCGAAATCATATGTATTCGTTTATTAATGTCATAATGCTAACAGCAACATTTTTCTTGGATTCGAATTTTTCCCCTCCATTTTGGTATAATTTTGCTAAATGCAATAAGTGTGAAAGATATATGCGGGCAAATGTATGATTGCAAGTACATACATATATATAGACATACAAATTTGGAGAAATGTAAATGGGAAAGATAAACAACATTCAGACACACAGTTAAAGATATAAGAGGACCAACAAATAGACAGTTTGCCAACCAACCAGTTATATAGAGTCACAGCAACTTTTATCATAAAAAAAAAAAAAATAAAATAAAATGATATGAAGGTTTTTTATGCAGACACTTTAAAAATGATTGAATACAATGTTAATTCAAGTACGAGTATCTTTTAGATGAATTTATTATATGAATCCAAGAGTGTTTGGCACAAATAACAAAAATTTGAAATTATTTTATTTTCTTTTTGTTCAAAAACACATTTGTTAGCATTTGCTGTTGCTGTTAGGTTTGGGTCGTGATAAGTAGTATTTTTATGCATGGTTGCATATTTTATAACTTATTGCTTTAGATAGATAAATTATATGAATGCGAATAAATGAATGAATATATACTTTTTGTTAGTCTTTTATTGTATTCCTCACAATCGTATATTCATTATATTTAACATTAAAACATTTATTCAGTCAGTCAGTCACTTATTCACACTGTGAATCTGTGAGCCATTCATTAATTCATTCATATCCAACATTTATTTCATTCATACCACTCGTTTCAGGCATTTTTCCTCTGAATGTCAGTTTATGTTGTTTAATGAGTTTAAATGTAATAAAAAATCATTATGTTGTCTTTTATTACAAAAAAAAAAAAAATATACACTGTGTGTCAATAGTATGAAAAAACATTTCATTGAAATGTAGGGATTTCATTATATTTTTGTGATTTTGTTTGATGGCAAAAACTCTCAAGGGATGCTCTAAGGTTATATTATAAATTATATTGTCTGTTGTGTTTTTGCATACAATAATAGTTATTCAATTGAATGTCATTTTACATTTATTGCAGTTCCTAACATTTTGGCAGACTAAAGTTTATTTTAGCTTGTTATAAGCAGTGAGATCGAAAAATCATAATCTTATTTTGCCTCTTTTTTCGGAAACAAAATTTTTTTATTTATTTATATATATATTTTTTTTTTTGATCTAGTTATCTTCGAAAAATATATCATTATTTTTAATGCAAACCATGTTGATTTATTGTCAGTTTGTTCAAAATGAGTGACGAAAAAGAAGAGTTATTGAATAGCTTCAATGTAAGGAGTGAGATCGAAAAATTCTTAACATATATAATATTCAATAACTTGAAAACGGTTGAACTTAGAGTTTTCATTATATTTTTAATCATTTGATAATTTAGCACAGATCACAGAAATATATAATTTTTATGGTTCTAACCACTAATTATAAAATTGAGGACCATTTTCGAAAACCATTTCTTTGGAGATTTGATAGTTGCTTCAGTCACTTTTTTGGAACAGTGTGTACATCTTCTGTTAAAATCTTCGGTATTTTGGGACACCTTTTCTGTGCTCTTCAATTCACTTTTCACAAGAGCTCAATATCTCTCCACTGGTCTAAGCTATGGACAATTTTGAAAATTGACCTCTCTTGAGCTTTCTTACCGTAGTGACATGATATCAAAAAAAATTTTGAATATTGATTCCGAAAAAAGTTATGAGGCAAAATGTGTATTAAGATTTTTTCGATCTCACTCCTTAATTAGTTCTTGTAATGACATCTAAGTAATGACTTTCAGAAATACCTACCCGTAATAATATAGAGTAAGTAGTTGCTACCATCGTGTTAAAATAATGAGTTATTCATCTAACGTGTAAGTAGTGTAGAGCCATTATATTAGCTTCTTAACTCATTACATGGCAAACAAAGTTTTTGCTGGGATAATGTATAAATATTTTTCCATTTGAAAATTGTGGAATTCAATAGTCTAGTAAAAGTGTTCTAGACAACAAAACGTTAAGCCTGAGTTCGTATACCCGGGTTTTGTGACTGAAAGACTTTATATCCTGAGTTTGATCCTTGGCCAAGACTTCGAAAAATTGTTTTATAATTTATTTTCAAACTAAAATTTAAATTTTGAAATATCAGATCAAGTATCTTTCAAATATATTTTTAGTTAATTAAAAACCACTTATTTGAAATTTATTAAATAAAAATATATTATTTTTCTGTTCTTTTTTTCGATTTGAGTTTTGTTTTAATATGGGCAAAATTTTTTTGTGGCAAGTAAATCTGAGTATGTGAGATGTTTTTTCTTAAAAAATTATCACTTAAATGTAATTGTGTGGTTTTTAAATGTAGCACAGTGGTCCCAAAACGAAATTTTTTGGAAATAATTCTGTAACTTTAGAACCGCTAGATGTATTTGAATGAAATTTCTCATGGACAGTTCTGAGGTATATGCCAATTGATTTGGAGGAGGACAGATTCTTAGCGGGTCTGGGGGACAGGGGTGGACCTCCAAAGTTGGTCACCTCGGGTATGAAAATTTTTAAAAAAATCGCCAAAATTTCATTTATGATTTGATTGATAGTCCTTTCACTTTAAGAGATATTAGGACCAAACTAAAATTTTGACCCATTTTTGGACTTGTTTTTTTTAGTTTCTTTAACTTGGCGGACTCCTAAAATTTCTAAAATATTCTCTGGATTCTGAATTTTTGTGCAAGGATCATACACCTATGTGATTTAAATAAAAAGTTATATGATTTTTAAATAGAAAATTTGAACAAAAATTGTGATTTTTTGTGATTTTTTTCAAAAAAACATTTTTTACTTTAAAATCCATTATTTTACCTGAACCATACATTTAATACTTAACATAAATGCACGTAAAACAAATCCGAGGACAGTTGGTGTAACAGTCTCCCCGCTAGCCCTATCAGAATTTCGTTAATTTTAATTTTTATTTGTTTTAGTTTTTTGTAGAGCTCAAAAATGTAAAAGCTGAAATTACAAATAAAAATACCTTGAAAACTTACCTACATATGTTAGCTAAATACACAAAAAATATTTAATAAGCCACACCTCTTATAACGACAGGGTGACCATTTTACTGAAAAAAGTCAATTTTTAAAGCAAGCTTTCCCCGAACAGAAATTTTTGGGTATTTCGGAATAAAAAAGTGGGAATCTATTTATACTCTTCTTTTAAGAACAACTTTTTTTATATTATACTAAAATTTCATAATGATATCTTTATTATTATAGATTTTATATAAATTCAAGTAAATTTTTTTTTTTTCCAAAATAACACTAAACACTAAAATTTTAGGTTTTTTGATCAATTTAATGAAAAAAATTGGTTCCAATACTTTACTATTTATATATCATTATTTTTCAAGTAATAACCTTTCCAATGGTACTAAATACTTGCATAAATATTTTACACAATCGTTTAAAAACTAACTGAAACTTGACCCCCTTCAGCGAAATGTGCACATTTTCCTTAATTTCTATAGTAAATGTGTGCTGCAGCATTCTATATACATAAGTGTACAGCAGTTTCAAAGTGTTTTTTTAAATAATTTTGTGTAACTTTTGAACGGATAAATATATTTCAATGAAAAAAAATTTTAGGACTCAATTTGAGACCGACAAGTTAAAGAAACTAAAAAAAGACATGTCCAAAAATGGGTCAAAATTTTACTTTGGTCCTAATATCTCTTAAAGTGAAAGAGATAACCTACACATGTAAGCATTTCTTTTGTAGAGAATTATAAGGACTATCTATGTGCAAAATTATTTTTCAATCAAATCATAAATGAAATTTTGGTGATTTTTGAAAAAATTGCATACCCGAGGTGACCAACTTTGGAGGTCTATCCCCCGTCCCCCAGACACGATAAGAACCTTTCCTCCTCCAAATCAATTGGCATATACCTCACGACTGTCCATTAGAAATTTCATTCAAATACATCCAGCAGTTCTAAAGTTACAGAATTATTTACAAAAAAATTCGTTTTGGAATTGTGTCTTAGTGCCCAAAGATAAAAATTCTCACAATTTTAAAGTAGCTAATTCAAGTTTAAAATATCTAACTCATAGGTATCTTTAAAAAAAAAAAATAATAATAATATAAAATTCTTGGAAAAAAAACTGTAAAGGAATTCACAATTTTGCATACCTCTTCTTTATTCAAAGATGAGCGGTCATGGCTGACACCAGTTTACTAATATTAAATATATTTCCAGATTAAAGAAAAAGTTTTTATAAGAGATAATTCGAATATATAAATGTTTATGAAATATAGATTTTGTGAAGGGTATAAAAGATTCGGTCCTTTCACTTCTTTTATTTGGAAAGTAAAAGAAAAATTTATTTAAAATAAGCAAATTTGGCTTGGTTACTAAATTTTATCATTAAAATATTTTATTTCAGTATTTTCTTTCTTATTCCGTTACCTTTAAGTGTAGCATTATCATTTATGATTTTATAATTAGATTTTTATTCTCATTTCAAAGTAATTATCCTTTATTATTTTTATTCGTGGCTACCCCAATATTTTCAATGCTCCCTCTTTTTTTTTTTTATTAAATAACCATTTACTTTACTCCAAAATTACAAGCTGACAGTCATGATGGTTTGTTACCTTAAACACAATTGTTCAATTGTTTATTGTTAACGTACAAAACATGCAATTGTATTTGAATGATGTTACAGTTATTTTTGTTTTAAATATAATTTTATAGCATTTTTTTGGGTAAATGGCAAGATAAACAGAGAGACTGACTGTCTAACCGCCAGACATTTTGTTTAACCATCACAGGCAGTTAATGCAATTTAAACGAACTTTATGGGCCAAAGGGGTTCAAAAGAACAATTTTTTTATTTTTATTTTTGTTTCATTTAACTGTCTGTATTTAACTTTTTTGTAGTAGTTGTTGTTGTTTGTGTAATGGCAACTGTGGTTGCGGAAGTTCACACATGTTCGCCTACGGGTCTTATAATTCATTTAGAGTTTTTTTTCGTTTACTTTTGTATTACTTGCAACATAAACTGCCTTTGTTGTGATTTAACCAAGCATTCAAGTCATTCTTTCATTGTAGCCATTCATCCATCCGTCCATCATTCTATCCATCCTTTTGAACTACCATCAATCTATCTGTCTTTTAAGGTTGATAAAAATAATTTACTTTTGATACGGAGTAAAAGAAATAAAAACTGAAATAA
Organism: Protophormia terraenovae; assembly: GCA_951394005.1. NCBI lineage: Eukaryota > Metazoa > Arthropoda > Insecta > Diptera > Calliphoridae > Protophormia > Protophormia terraenovae. The sequence goes on from OX596073.1 coordinate 32,010,355, forward strand.
ATAGAGAAATTGATTGCTGAATACTTTCAATGGCTTTAGGTTGCTTTATTTCAGGACAAAAAATTTATGTGCTAATTAAAGCAGGAACTTTTGTATATTTAAGTTCAAAGTATATTATATGACTTTAATATTTTTAAGGAATAAAATTTGGTATTTAAAGAAAATTCTGAATAAGAAAAAGATCTATTGTATTTGATTAATTGTTTAATTAACTTTTTGTACTTAATGAGTAAAATTATAAAAAAAAGTTTTACATTACATTCATAACCTAAGGCTACTCATTACTTATAGATCGTCAAATCCCATTTATCATTATGAATTCAAGTCATTATAGGTTGTTACATTAATAATTTTGTTACCGTGATTTTCTATAGTCTCAGCTATCAGCTATTTAAGTTTAAAAATCTCCATGATGATTTTTATTCCCATCATTAATGTTTTTGTCGTCATCATCAGTAACAAACAGTAAGTAATAAGCAGCAGCATCATCATCGCTTTTTATTATTCTACTAGCTAATACCCGGTGTGCTTCGCCATCCCCCGAAATGAAATACATAGTAATTAAAGGATAAAAAATATACTAATTTTTGTATTTAATTTTTATGGGAGGGACCATACCCCCATAATCCGCTAATTTATTATACAAATGTTTTTATGGATGTCAAAATTCTTTGTGCAAAATTTGAGCATTCCAACTCCAATAGTTTCCCAGATATACGAATTTTTGCATATAATTCATATGGGAGGTACCGTGCCCCCTACTTCTAGTCCGCCCATATTTTTCTTAAATATTAATATTGATATCAAAGTGGCTCCGACAAAATTTTAGAACACTAACTGTTATATTTTCTCAGATATGATAATTTAATATTTTCTTTATATGGGAGGTGCCACGCCCACTATTGCTAGTGTACCAATTTTTGTCCAAAATATTCATATTGAAGCTAATGCTAGTCGTACAAAATTTGAGCTCTCTAACTTTTATAGTTTCCCAGATATAAAAATTTTGGTATTAACTTTATATGAGAGATGACATGCCCACTATTTCTTTTCCGCCTATTTTTGCACAAAGTGTTCACATTGACACTTAAGTTTATTGTACAAAATTTGGGAAATGTAACTATAGTTTCCTAAATTTACGGCATTTGGTATTTGCAAGCAATATTAGGCGTGGGATGTGCCACACCCCCTATTGCTAGTTCGCCTATTTTTCGTATATGTAGGTGTCAAAGTTGTTCGTGCAAATTTCCGAGATATACTACTTTTAATAGTTATTTAGTAAGTGGGCGTGGCACCTCGCCCACATGGAATTTCAAAATAAAAAGTAGCCTATTTTTCCTTCCAGGCATATAGGAACACACTGTGAAAAATTCAAGAAAATAGGCTATAGACTTCAAACAAACATACATACATACATACATACATACATACATACAAAAAAACACACATTACTTTTTATATATATAGAAGAAGATAAATAAACTTTAGTACTGGATTCTGATTTTACTTACTTTTATACGATTTATATTTTGCTTATCTATCTGCACGTATGCATTCGACAAGAAAATTTTTTTTTTTTGTGGATTTTATTTCATTTCAAATTCATTTACAACAACATAACAGTTTCATTTCCGTTTTAAAATGTTTAAAATAAGAGTTTTGTGTTGTTTGTTTGTATGTACATATGTGTGTATGTATGAGTGAGTGTCTTAACAACATCAGCTGCCAAATGTTATGCTCGATTCAATACACATGGACAGACAGACGGATAGACATTTTATTAAAACATACATTGAAAAAGACAGATTTTGCTAAAGATAAGAATTAAAGAGATGACGAGCAGGAAAACGTACAGCAAATGACGATAATGATTTTTCAAAATATTAAAAAAAAAAATCTATAAGAGACAAGTAACACACGCACTTGAAATAAATTTACCAAAAAAACAAAAAAATAACATACAATTGTTAGTACATACTTTTAAACTCAATACTATATACACAGTGTCTGCCATATACATATATCCTCTTTCGATTCTTTTTATTTACATCCTTCCCTGCACAGTTACAACAAACTGTATGCATGTGTGTGTGTTTGTGCTCTAGTAAGAGTACAACAAGTATCTACATGAATGTTTGTTTAATTTTATATGCTGCTTCTGATGCTTATTTTCCCATTAAAATGTACATTAAGTATTTGACAATCGTAAACTGGCAAATAAAATTTTGTTTCTTAAATATTAAATGGATTTTTGTTTCATTCCTTTTCCTTTACAACGTTTCTCATTTTGTTGGTTTAATACACCATCCCTTTTTGAACTCCCCCTTACGGAAGTGAAAAACGTTTCCTTTAAGAAATGTAAATGATGATGTTACATCCCTCCGTAATACTTGGAGCAATTGTGTATTACAGTGGTATGGTAGTCATTTGTTTGGTTTTATTATATTTTAATAATTTGAGGGATTTTCGAACACAATCTGTTGGTTGGTGGGCTTTGAATACGCTGCACAGTGGGGCAGAATCGAAATTTTTTGGTAATAAATCTGTAACTTCTGATCGGCTGGGTGGATTTGCATGAAATTTGGTATAGCCGTAGTAGAGGAGTGTACAATTTTAATTTTGGAAGGGGGGGACCGAAACGACCCCTCAGGGTAGAAGATAAGGGGGCTCAAAATTAGGTAGCTCTGACATAAAAAATTTGTAATCGCTTGCCAAATTTTTGCTTCTCGTCCGATTTCATGGGTACTGAAAAACAACAACATCAATGAACTATGGCATATAATATCATTTTTACATTTTTTTGAAGGCACTATGTAAGCTAGAGTTTTCGGTCTTTCACTGAAAATTCGGAATTTTTTGTAATTTTTGTGTTAAAAAAGTGAACTAAGTTGGTCGATTATTTACCGAGTTATTGGCCAAAACGCTATGGACTTCGTTCTTGCACAGATCGGTCATAAGTATTTTTTTCGAGTTTCGGTTTTTTAAATCAGTCAAATCGGTCAATAAATTTTTACGATACTTTTTTTTATACCCACCATCAAAAAGATGGGGGGTATATTGATTTTGTCATTCCGTGTGTGACATGTCGAAGGAATCAGCTAAGACCCCACAAAGTATATATTTTCTGGGTCCTGGTTAGATTCTGAGTCGATCTTGCTATGTCCATCCGTCTGTCCGTCTGTCTGTCTGTTGAAAGCAGGATAGGGCTCGAACGGCGCAACGTAGGGGGACGAAATTTAGCACAACTATTTGCCTTATATATGGTTAGTTTGGTATTGAAAATGGGCAAAATAGGTTAATAAACAAAAAGGTTATGGGCTAAAAACTAGAAACACAGGGTGTCGGTTTCATACTTGTTTGCTGATATTTCTTCAATAAAAGCATTTTGTACGCATAGTTCAAGGGTCGATATAAACTCGGAAACCAAAAATGGGCGTGGTCCGCCCACTTTACCGCCCACCTCCCATATAAGGTGAAATTGTGTTCAAATAGCTCAAGGACCAATGTAAACTAGGAAACAAAAAATGGGCGTGGTCCGCCCACTTTACTGCCCACTTTACCGCCCCCTCCCATATAACGTAAAATTTGAAAGAGTTGATGGTGGGTATATAGATTCGGCAGGGCCGAATATAACATTCGCGCTTGTTTAATTTAATATTGTCTTAGAATTATTATTAAACATTCAAACTATTTAATTTATTATTTATTGTATCTCTATTAGTTTAGAAGATATGAGATTACCGATTTTACCCTATTTTACCCCCTAACATTCGAATTTCCTAAAATCCCGTTTTAGTGGATCTATTCGGTAGGAGACCAATCCACAGTCCATATTTCTAGCCTTAACCCTTTGGGCTGTGCGATGATGAATCACCAAGTAAATCAATTAGTCAATCACGCAGTCATTACTCTTTTATATATGTAGATAAAACCAAATCTAATTCCATCTCAACGATGGTGAAGGGTATATAAGATTTGGCACAGACGAATATAGCGCTTTTACTTGTTTTTAATAAAATTTCTTTTGAAAAGTGAAAACATCAACAATTTTTCAGTTTATCAAAAACTGAAATCGTACTTTTTTTCGAACGCCATATTGATTTTGATGTATGGTATTAAAGCAGCTACAGATTGACATATATCATCGCTAATTTTGATTAGCGCCTTGGGTGTGCCTCGACGATTAATGTTAAACTAAAAACATCGCTGTCTTAGCCCATGAAAACCGCTGATGAATATTTTTAGTAAAATCATATTTCTTGCGCAAGTAAAACTTTACACAGGATCTTATTTCAGTTTAAAATTGATTTATAACACCAAAATCCGCTACAACAAAATATGCAAAATTGCTGAATTTCTTAAAATTGCTATACACGTTTAGCAAATTAATATTTTAAAACGCCACAATGATTTTTAAATGAAACCTTCTTTGATAACGCTATACTCTAGCTTCACTGAAATAACGTTACGAGTGTACCTCGCGAAAAATGCACCTCTTGGAGCCATTCACGTTTTTTCTCTCCAAGTTTGGGTACCTCCTACAGCATTTCTGTTGAGGGCACATTAACGAGATATATGTCAAACGATGCACAAATTCAAAAGCTATTGGGCTCTTCTTTGAATTTTGAAATATTCGAAACGGCGTAAAATCCCCAGTGAAAAAACAGCAAAATTTGAATTTTCTTAAAATTTGGTTTCACGACTTTTGCACAACATAATTTGACACTGGTTAATTGCACGCTAATTAAAGCTATGCTGTTCCTTTCCTACAAGTGTTTAGAGTCTACATTAGAAGAATTGAACTCTTATGTTTAAATCCGCGACTACAGCAATAAAAAGAAGTAAAAAAAAAACTTGTTAGTTTCAAACACTTTTTTTGGAATTTTTGACTTTGGGTGCTTGTCGGCATCCGAAAATTGCATTGTTTTCGTAAGTGCATCATTAGCAAAAAAGTCATTTTTGATTCATACAATATAATTTACAATGTCTATCGGAATAAACTTTATACTCGTTTTTAAAACAATAAAATCCGAAGTATACTTAAGGAGTTATAAACATTTAAAGCTACATATTACTAAAAGAGTATGACCAAAAAAAAAATAAAAATCAAAATTTTTCGAAAAATTTAAATTTTTGTATGAAAAAATTTATGAACATTTTTTTAAAAAAATATTAAAAATAGTAGATTTTATTGTTCCAGTTATTTTTGTACCAGTTATTTTTGCGTTTTATAGTAAAGATATTGCTTTTTAATTTATTAAAAAAAAATTAAAATCTAAAGGGTAGAAATTTTTCAAAAATGCATCCTAAAACATGCATCCAAACATGCAGTTTAAATCATTAAAATCCGTTAACAACTTTTAGAGTTATTGATGTTTAAAGTTACACAATTTTCCGATTTTTTTGACTTTTCGGAAAATCAAAATCGTGAGTAAATTCGCGAATTTTTTAAAATTCAAAAAAATAAAAATGGAGATATTTAAGTGACTCCATAGATTATATGCGACGACCTTCTGTAAAAAATTAACATTTTTTATAAATCTCTCATGGAATGGACGATATATATTTCATTTGAACCACATATGGTTGAACAAATGAATATAATTGATAAACAAATATATAAATATTACTTTTTTATTAATGAGCATTCTTCTCTATTATTTTCATTAAAAATTTTTATAAAAATAATTTTTTATTAATACGTATATGCTTTAATATATGATAAGATAAGAGAAAATTAAATAATAATATGATACGATTGGATAACTATATAATAACATGGGATTATAATTTGTTGAAATGTTATAATGTTTATATTCAATAAAAATTTTAATATAGTTGACTACAACAATTGTATGTTTTTAAATATTTTTACCAGAAACAAAATTTTATTAATACGTAAAATAAGGAGTGCGATCGAAAAAATCTTAACATACGTTTTGCCTCATAACATTTTTCCGAAGCAAGTTTTTAATTTCTTTTTGATTTAGTTATCTTTAAAAAATATGTCAGTTATTATTTTTAATGACAACTATATTGATTTGTTGTGAGTTTGATCAAAATGAGTGATGAGAAAATGTACCTGCTGTAAACCCAGTGACGAACGTGTGTTACACGTACTGAAATACGTGTTGCTTACTTTGGGTGTATGGAGTACTCGGAACTCTATATACGTTTTAGGTTTACATTTATATAGACCATAGCCGCTTTTTTATTGCTTACCACCAACCCACAAAGTTTACGAGAACGTATCCTTCCTTCACACAATTCTATATACATTGTATAATAGTTTTGTAATCAAAATAATGTATTTTCTCATATACTTAGTATACGGTGCTGTAATTAACATAAAGTACTTGTTCATATACAAAGTATGGAAGTGTCTAATAAATGCACCCTACCGAAAATTTATGAAAAATTAAGTTTAAAATATTTTTTTGTATTTTATTGTTTATTTATAATAAATAAAATTTAATAATAATTCATTACAGATTAATAAAAAACTTAAAACTTGGAATTAATCAATCTTAGTGTAACATTTGCATAACAAATTTTCAGTCATTACCTTAAAATTTTTAAATAATTCTTAAAAAATTGTGAATATGAGGTTTTAGTGGACGGAGCCCTTTCTGCCTTGCTCTTTTTCTCATTTTTCTTATTTTCATCATATTTCCTTTTGTTAATCCTGTTCTTGAGCGTCTTGATAGATTCACGAATGTCCTTGATATATTCGGTATACATGTGTAGCCATAATTTTTAATCGCTTCTAAGCAAAGGTAAAAGACTAAAGATTAAACTGAAGTAAATTTTTAAAATACACTTTTTGACTTAACGAAAATTGCAGCATTGAAAGACTTATAATCTTTAAGGGCTTTCTTGTCGTTCACGCCATGGTAATTGTACGAAAACACATATCAAGGATCCAATGAAAATTCTTGCGCAATCCTCCAGGATTCAAAATTCGTTTTATGATAGTTATCTGCAAGAAAGAGCAATAACAATTAAATAAAGCAAATGCGAAAAATATAGAGACAAAATAAGAACCTACCATTTCGGCTTTGCTCATTCAATACTTTTAAAAGGGCGCGTGTGGCGGCCAATTCATCCCTCAATGGAGACTTTTTAGCTTGACTTTTTAAAGGCATTTCAATGTCTGCGTTTAAAATTTTGCTCATAGATAAAGTTTCTTTATTATTTAATATTTCAGCAGTTTTATTGATTTCCTCAATTTCTTTTCCAACAAGATCAGTACAGGAACACATTTTTTTCTCGTGTACCTCCAATCGTCGTAGATGACGCTTGCTAAACCACTCCATTACATTTTTGCTTTTTATCATATATTACGTATGTATATTAATTTTAAATTAATTATACACAACTTTAAATAATAATAAAATTTATTTTACAAAAGCAAGTGTATTTCACCATTAAACATTAAACAATAAACACTTATAAAGTTTTTGTTTTTCATCTTTTTTCACTTGATGCGTAAAGTACTTAGTACAATGAAAAAATGTGTTACACTCAACTCTATACTACATTCTGCTCACTTTCTCTCTGCCTGTAATACTGTATTATGTACATTGTACAATATGAAGTAAGCGAAAGCATACTCTGTGATACTTTTTGGCTTACAATTCTCAGTACTCGGAATATTAGTCACTGGGAATTATTAAAAAAATTCAAAAAAATTCAAATTGGTTCCACAAATAATTGGCCAAAGAATTAAATGTCCGCTGTCAAACTGTTTCCAAGGCTATTAAACGGTATCAGCAGAATTAGACCATTGATAGGAAACATGGTTCGGGAAGAATGATATTGGGAAGGCCAAGAAAATTGAAAGCATATTGAAAAGAACTCCAAACACATCTGGTAGAAAAGCAGCCCGGTTAGCTCAGAGTTCAGACTATTTAGTGCGAAAATTTAATGCTTTGTACCAATAGAGATCAATTGTTCGGTGCTAAGACCAGGACTGTTGTGAAAAGAGAATCGAAGAGAACAAAAGAGGTGTCCCAAAATGTTGAAGATTTTTAAAGGAGGCTTCGTTCCTGCTGGTCGAATATCCGTAGTGCGCCCACACTTCCCAGCCGAAGCTGCTAGACTCGCAGACGAACGTGATGACATCCGAACTACCAACCCTGACGATCCTAGGATCGCCCAGCTGAACCGTGACATCAGCAGGTTGGTAAATGAGGACAAGAGGAAAAATTGGTTAGATCATTTAAACTACTGCAACTTGAGCACAGTTGTGGTCAACTGTTCGATCTCTCTCGAACCCGAAGAAGAAGGATGATAGGGTTGCGATTAAGTTTGCAGATACCACCATGACCGACCCTAAGGAATGCTTGCGTGACTTTTGCCGACAGTTTATTGAGCATCCGGAGAGAGACAAGGCGAAACGAAGTGTTGTTCGCAAACTTTACAACCTTCTAGTCACGGACATACCACAACTATTCACACCAACTGAAGTTGCAGAGGCCATCAACAACGCCAAGCCATCCAAGGCGATTTCCATGCTGATGCTTAAGAACCTGGGCGAGCGGGGAGTTGAGTACCTGACAATGGTTTTTAACCTGTCAGTGAGGAGCCTGGTCATACCCAATGCCTGGAAAATGGTCATACCCAATGCCGATTTTAAAACCCGGGAAAAACGCGAATGAGGGACAATCATACAGGCCAATTTCCCTCCTTCACCTGTCGCGAAGACTCTCGAGGTCCTTCTCCTCCCCCAGCTGACCTGTCAGCTATCAGCAGCTCGTCATCAGCATGGTTTCCGTAAGATGCATAGCACCACCACAGCATTAACCGCCGTAGCCACTCAAATCGCACATGGCTTAAACCAGCAGAGGCCATGTGAACGGACTATCCTCGTAGCACTTGACCTGTCAAAAGCCTTTGACACCGTCATTCACGCTACTCTCTTCTAGGACATCCTGCAGTCGACAATGCCAAACAACTTGAAGAGATGGATAGTGAATTATTTGAGTGGCCGTCAGTCGTTCGTTGAGTTTCGAGACAAATGCTCAAAACCTCGTAGAGTTAAACAAGGAGTTCATCAGGGCGGGGTCCTGTCACCACTCTTGTTTAATTTCTACCTCTCAAAACTCCCAGCGCCTCCACCAGGAGTTGACGTGATATCCTATGCGGACGACTGCACCATTACGGCGACTAGCCATAATGTTGATGACCTATGCGGTTTGGTAAATGGTTATCTCACTGAAATCCACAATTTCTTCACTGCGCGTAGCTTGAAATTGTCACCAGCGAAGTCGACAGCAACACTCTTTACCACCTGGACGAAGAAGGTAAAAATGAACCTAGGCATCGTAGTCGATGGAGTCCAAATTCCGACTGTGAACCACCCAAAGATCCTGGGGGTCACTTCCGATAGCCTCTTTACCTCCTCAGCTCACGCCACTGCAATCACGCATAAATTGCGAAGTAGAAATAAGGTCCTCAAAGCGCTTGCCGGCAGCACTTGGGGTATGGATAAAGAAACCTTATTGGCTACATATAAAACGATTGGTCGGTCAGTGATAAATTATGCTGCTCCAGTTTGGAGTCCTTCGCTGAGTGACACCCAGTGGAAAAATATTCAAAGCTGCCAAATTGCAGCTTTAAGAACCGTAACAGGCTGTTTACAAATCTCCTCACCACACCATCTACACGAGGAAACGAAGGTTTTTCCGGTTAAGGAACACAACGTGATGTTAAGTCAGCAGTTCCTTCTGGGATGTCATCGGAAAAGTCATCCAAACTTCGACATCACACAGTTGGAGACTCCCCTGAGACATGTCAGAAAAGACCTTCGCATATACGAGGAGAACATACAAAGGTATGTACAGGATCCTTTTGATCGTACCTCGTATATGGCAGCTTTCAACGATATTCATAGAGACGCCACAAATTCCGCGGTTGCAAGCTACCGCATGAATGTCGTACTTGGAGGCCGCCCACCGCCTATCGCAGAAAATGAGAAGAACCTGCCGCGGAAGACAAGAGTTGTTCTGGCTCAGCTAAGGTCGGGATGGAGCAACAGGCTCAATGCCTACTGGTCTCGCATAGACCGTGCCGTCCCTAATATGGACAGGGTCCCCATGACACCCACCACATATTTAGCTGTCCGGCCAACCCCACTTCACTCAGTCCTATGGCTTTGTGGACTCATCCTAAAGAAGTGGCACAATTTCTTGGCCTTGACCTTCAAGCAGAACCCCCCGATTAGAAATATGTAACTGTAGCTGTTACAACAACAACTATCAAATCTCTAATGAAATGGGTACCAAAAAAGGTCTACGGGTTCATAAGTATTGGCTAGAAGTGTAAACGTTATATTTTTCTGTGTTCTGTAGAATAATATCAATTAAATAAAAAAAAACAATCAAGACTCTAAGATCAACTATTTCCAAATTATTGAATTTTATATATGTTAAGATTTTAAGAACAAAAAATAATAATAAATCAAATCAAAAATGGAAGTATATCTACTTTTAGCTCTGATCATATACTCCAATTATAATATGTTGCTCTAAGGTTATGGTCACTACAACTACATTTTTTCTCTGCGTACAGAAATATAAAAAAATATATAATAATAATTATTTTGTGAATCATAAACTTCTGGCTTCTTGTCCAGGATTAATTTTTTATTTCTTAAGATTTCCAATCAACCCACTGTCACTTTTAAACATAAAATATTTTTCAATTTCATTTAAATATTCTTCTACACATACATACATACCTAAATACCTAACATAATTTCGTTATGCCTGAAAGTTTTGTGTAAATTTTTAAATTATTTACACATGACTGAATACAAAATGTCGCCTTAGAAGAAACAACATAGAGATTCTACAGCATAAAAGAAAATTCATGAGTTATTGTATATGAAAAAATCATAAACTCATGAAAAACGAGCATAAAGTTTCTTTAAACTATTTGCAAAATACAAATTATTTACACATGCAACATAAAGGTATTTTACTTTATATCATATATTTATTATCTATAGCTGCCACATCACAAACGTCGTTTTGTGGTATTGAGGAATCTTTATAATGGGTTGGCTTTTCAATATTGAAATGTGTTTTGTATTGTTGTGTGTGAGCGGGTTAAAAGAATATATAAAATCGTCTGTCAGTTGCCTTTAATAAATTTAACTCCCCTGATGTTTCCTCTAATGTTATTTGCTACGTGTTTGTTTGTGTTTTAAAAGAATTTGCTAAAGACTGTGTAAAATTGTAATCTATAAAAATTCAAACACTGTTGTTGAACTCTAAGTATTGATTACGAAACTTTTTTTTTCTCCTCTTATCTTTTAAAAGATTTCCAGTTATTCATGTTAAAGTTTATACTTAAATTTGAAGCAATATTTTTACCCAGTTTATGTGTATGTATGTGTTTGTTTGTATGTATGTAATCTTTGGCATCCTTTATTTGTGTTCTCACTGTACTGACAGTAATGGTGTAAAGTAGTTGCCGTTGTTGCTTGTGTTTGTCATTTGGAGTGGGTTGTGAAAACGTTGTTGGCATTGTGCCCTTTGGGGCCAATTAAAGTGTAGGCATGTTGTGGAACGCTTTTCACAAATGAATTCATAGCACACTCAAACACACAAATGTAAATATTTTTACTTTATTTTTATTATTTTTCTGCTGACTTCAGCATTATAAAATTTCCTTCAATTAATTGTGAAATTTATCATTTTATTTTACAGCGCCCCCCTCTTTTGAGGAGAATTTTTATTTTTTTTTTCTTTCACAATTTGTACATTATGAGGGTGAGTAGTGGAAATGGTTGGGTTTTGCACTACTTTACTGTAGTATTACATTCATACATAATTATCTACAGTTTGTCCTCTTTGAGATTGTTGCCAAGGATTATTTTTTTGTAAGGCTTTACTCATAGTATTTTATTGTTTGTTTGCTTCTACATTTCCTTGCTTTTTTGTAAAATAATTTTTGCATTATAATGTAATAAAAATTTAATTACAAGCTTCATTCATAATGATTTTTAAAAGATTATTTAAACAAGTTTTTTTCTTTATCCTTATTTTTTGAGATGGATAAGAATTTATAATTTTTAATGAGGAAAATTTTTAAAAGTTTTCTTTTTTTTTTATAACATTTATTGTAGCATTTGAAATATTTGATGATTGGATAAATCTTAAACACATTTAAGGGCTAGAAATTTAATGAGAAAATATTTGTAAAAAGAAATTATTTAAATTATCTAAACATTACTCATGGCAAATATCTTCTGTTACTTAGGTTACATTACTGAGGACATTACTCCCAAAAATGTCAAAAAATTCACGATATTGAGTTTTTAATTTGGGTTCAAAAATTTTTTGAAAATGTTAATAAAAAATAAATTAAATTCGGTTATATTTCTTCAGATCATGACCCAAAAAACTTAAAATTAAATTTGTGGGTCTTTTTTTACTTAAAAAAAAACGTGGTCAAAAATTAGGGTAAAATTTACTTCGAGACCAGAACATTTCCAAATCTCTTAAACAAAAGCATGTACAACAACGAAATTTTGTACAGATAGTTCTAAGTGTCGATATAAACTTGGAAACCAAAAATGGGTGTGGTCCACCCACCTCCCTTATAAGGTGAAACCTCAACGAAATTTTGTACAAATAATTCAAAGACCAATGTAAACTCTGAAACCAAAAATTTAGCGTGGTCCGCCCATTTTACCGCAAACCTCCCATATAACGTAAAATTTTAAAAAGTTGATGGTAGGTATATAGATTCGGCCAAGCCGATTATAATAACATTCTCGCTTGTTAGAAATATGTATTCAAATAATTATGATATTTATGTTATGTTACTTTGCCTATTTTTCCAAATTCTTCTCCTTACATTCATCTGTTTGATAGCTTTATATTTACAAAAATTGTTTTTTTTGGAAATAAGTAAAGCACTTTTGTTATTTTATAATTATAATCATTGGAACCTTTGAGCTTTATGCTTGATTTAAAAAGTAAACTATAATTGTCTTTTAATGTCATTTTAAATTAACATGAAGGTCTTTAATTCTAAAGTATCTATTTGAAAACAAAATAAAGATTTATAATATAAAGTATGTGTGTGTGTGTGTGGATTATAACTAAACCCTCATCTTTTTTATGAGTTACAAATTTAAATGTTTCACTTGTTAAAAATGTCAGTCATTGATTCAAATAGTCATTCTTTTATAATCATTACTTGTAGGTTTGTATGTGATATTGTAAATAAGTAATATAAAATGTTGAACGTAAAACTTTGTCTGTCTTTCTGTCCGTCCTTTTCTCCATCTATCTGTAATTTATAAGTTTTCTATGTGAATTCTATACAATTTAGGGGTCGTCTGTAAGTCTGTCTGTCCGTACATTCTAACTCAACCATTTATTCATCCAACACAACACAAATATTTCACTATCTAAATGTCTTCTTCTGTATCTGATGGTTGTATTTTTTTTTCTTATTGTTTGTGACGCCTCATGTCACATTTTCGTTTATTGTAGGAATATTTGTAGGTCTATTCCTTTTCTTTGTAACTTGTGCTGGCTGACTGGTTCTCTGTACTCGTATGTCTATTATTATGGGTTTTTGTGTTTAAGTTTGGGTATTTTTTTTTTTTTTTTTTTTCAAATTTTATTACAATTCTTTTGTGGTTTTAATAGATGTTTGAATGTATTTGATTGCATCTTTTAGGTTGGGAAATTTTATCTCGTATCTTCTTATTGAGTTTTGTATGTGGTCTTGAATGACGTCTAGGTTTTAGTTTGTATATAAGACTGTCTGTCCCTCAGTCCGTCTTTTAATTTTTTTTTTGTGTTCGGCTTTTTAGTTGTAATTTAGTTTGGTTTTTTTTTCGCAGCATATGTGAATCATTAATGTTTGTCTGTTATTTTTATTAAAAAACTAAATTAAGAAAAAAATTGATTATCATAATGATCTTAAAATGTCATTGTCTCTGGTCTTTTTAGTATTTTTGTCATTTAATTTTTTTTATTATTTTGTATGTTAATGATTTTTCTTGATGACAATATTAGTTTTGCCCATTAAATTGTTCAATTTAGGGTTTCTTTATTTTTATGGTCTGATCTCATGTATGAGATTGCACATGTCGTAAATGATTTTGGGATTTTGTTTTCCTAGAGATTCAATGATGATTTGGTGTCTTGTTTATCTTGAAATGATGAGTTTTTTTTAAGTGGAAATAATTTAATGACTCAGTTAAAATATAATAAATTGTGGTTAAATTTATCTTAATTTAATAGTGAATCTTCTTTTTTTTAAGAAATTGTCACATTAACAAGTTGAAATGTGTTATGGATTTTGAGTTAGTAGCCAGCTCGAAGGACCAACGAGAAATAAATTATTTGCAATCTGTAATTACCCCTATTGTCTGTGTTTGGTATTACCAAAGGCGAGTTTTTAGATTATAATTAAATACCTACAGAATGGTGCACAGTGCACTGTGTTAAATTCCGGCCAAAAATCAGTAACTCCATTATTTCTCAGTTTAAATTTGGTACGCGAATAAAAATATATAGTACTTTATTTACAAACCAAATTTCATACCAATGCCCAAAGGGGATGACCAGGTAACTAAGGAAAAAAAAAAAAAAAGAATTATGATAAATTCATACCTGATAAATATTTTTTTTTAATCCATTTATTTGCAATTACATTTGTTTTAATCTCCAGATTTATAATAAAGTAATTATAATATTAATATATATTTACAAAACTTAATATTAATTCCTAAAGGGTAAGTCTAAAAACTTAATATTAATTCCTAAAGGGTAAGTCTAAAACATGATACCTTTTAAGTCTTACTATTTCTTCACTGTCGTCTAATAAAGCAATTGCTAGTGGGTTGCTGAGGTTACTAAGTCTTTCACCATATTTTGAACAAAATTTACTGATTTCTTGTTTAACTTTAGTTATTGATAAATCTTTATGTATGTTATCGTTAGTCACAAACCATGGAGCATACAGGATCATTCTTAGTGTTTTGGATTGATAGCGTTGTAAAATTTCAATATTTGAATTACTAACTGTTCCCCACAGTTGTATTCCATAAGTCCATATGGGTTTCAAAATGATCTTATATAAAATTATTTTATTTTCAAGACTTAATTCCGAATTTCTGCCGAGTAACCACACGCAGAGAAAAAATATGGTTACAGCATGATCACCACAACTATTCAATGATTATATAGCCTTTTTTCATTGATTTAAATATACTGTGTTCATGATAGCAACGTTTATGATTCTGTTTAATCATTTAATGATTACCCACAATCAAAATTTTAATATGGTTCACTGAATTATAATATGTATTTAAATATGTTTATATGAAATCATATTTATGAATAAAACCAATCATTTAGTGAATTCTACAACTATTTAGTTAATTACATAACCATTAATTTCATTTTACGAATTTGGTTAATTCTACAACCATTAAGCTATTAACTTTTAATGCCTTTTGAATACACATTTTTGTGTATCAGTCCAGTAGTTATAATTCTCATTTAGTTTATATATGAACAAATATAAATTGACAAGTTTTGTTTTTACTCAGTATGATGATTGTACCACATATCGTGGTACAAATGAATATAAATATGAAAATATGGGATCATATATGTATATGATAAAATGGGATGATATATGATAAAATGGGATTATATATATGATAAAATGGAATTATACATATGATGAAATTATTCATTATATATGATAACATGGAATTATTAAATAATAAAAACATGATGAAATTGAAAGCAATACTTAAGAAAAGGTTATAAAACTTACTAATAAATTATAAATTGGAATAATAATAATGACTACGTACAAATATACTTATTGTAACATGGAATCATATATTACAATCATAGTATGTTGCTCTTAGTTTATGGTCACAGGAACCATATTTTTTCTTTGCGTGCAGTACATTCGTTTTGTTTTAATGTTTAGATGTTTATTTTTTGCTACTTGATAAATATATATTATAAACGTATATATATTTTAAACGTAGCGTAAACGTAAGACATAGGTATAAGCTTTCCAATGATATAGGTATCGTTAAAATTGGCTAAGCAGAAGAAGAGATGGTATAGGCGATTTCATATAAAGCATCAATCGAAATAATTTGTATTGTTCAGAAATTTTTGAGAATATAATACTATTTAATACATCTATCAAAATAAACCCTAAAAATTAAAGGGTTAGTTAATTTCAGCTTAAATTGTCAGTTTTGTGTTGTCTACTGTTATTCTTTCTAATGTGGCCAACCTCTGTATGATTGTTTAGTTTTTACATAAAATTATTAAGATAAATTAATAAATTATATAATTTTGCTTCAAAAATTAGGTGAAATAGATAGATGGGTTGTTCAACTAAGTTAGCACGACTAACATTTTATAAAAAGTTAATTACAGATATTAAAATTTTATATAATGATTTTTATATTAAAGTAATAAAAGTAATGTTCCATGTATTAAACACTTCAAATATATTTTTTGGCCGATCTTATACTAATTTTATCATTATTAATATTCCATAATTCATTTTCTGAATATGTTCATATTTAAATATATTAAATATATCTCATTTCAAGCAGTTACTACTTAGTAGCAGCTGAATTATATTGTTACTAATTCATGATTCTAAGGAGCATACTATCCTGTTTATACTCAACCTCTGAAACCTACATTAACATTTTTGTGATGATAAAAGTAACCAACTTTTCTACAGTCTGTAAATGAATCAAAAAGAGAATTTCATGACCAGTATTTTATACGAAAAAATTTTAAAAATTTTTATAAACATACATGTGACAGAAATACCTAGCATAGTTTGTGTATAAGAATATAAAAAGAATTTTTGTTAAACAATGAATGGGGAGGACCTAAGCTTTCAGAAAAATCAAATTGTATTAATATGAGATAAGCTACAGGGTTTCAGATTTGATCATCTCAGGTATATAAAAGTCATAGCATATTTTTACGATTGAATTATTTATTTTTAACCTCTACTTTATTTTGTTTTTAGGGAATAAGTCCTTTGGTATATAGGATATTTTTTTTAATTTCCAATACATTCCCATATAATATGCTTAACACATTTATTGACTATCTCAATTCGTCTAGCCTTAAACAAAATTTTAAGGTCAGCACTCTGATTTTTCTGAAAGCTTAGGTCATCTTCTACAATTCTTTTATACATTCCAATTCGATCTGACCAGTAGTTTAGGAGATACCGATGGGGCAGGATCGAAAATTTGTGGAAATAAGTAAATCTGTAACTTCTAATCGGCTGGTTGGATTTTGATGAAAATTGGTACAGGTGTGGCAAGGAAGTGTACAATGTTAAGTTTGGAAAGGGGACCCCTAAGACCCATCAGAGGCGGAGATAAAAGGGCTAAAAGTTGAGTACCGTTGACATATAAAATTTTTAATCGCTTTCAAATATTTCAAATATTTGTATATATTTTTGTAGTTCTTGATAAGAATTGGAAAAACATGTTTGCGTGAGCTATTTATTTCTCTTTTCGAATTATTTGCGTTTGAATCTTTAGGTACCTCAATTTTGCAAGTTCTTGGTCCAATTGCTTCATATACATTCCACTATTTTCGACCGATTTCTTTAGTTTTTTTTAATAGTTAAGGAACAAAATTATCTATTGAATAAAGAAAACCTCAAATCGATATCTTTACCGAGTTCAAAAATAAGAGATTTTGAATTTGGAAAATGCAAAAATTACGATTTTGTTTTATTGCAAAATTGTGTTTTTATTCCCACCATCAAAAATATGGGGGGTGTAACATGTCGAAGGAATCATTTTAGACCCCATAAAGTATATATTTTCTGGGTCCTGGTTAGATTCTGAGTCGATCTAACTATGTCCGTCCGTCTATCTATCTGTTGAAAGCAGGATAGTGCTCGAACGGGACAACCTATGGGGACGAAATTTGGCTAAAATATTTATCTTATATAAGGTTTGTTTGATATTGAAAATGAGCAAAATCAGTTAATAAACAAGTTATGGGCAAAATACTAGAAACACAGGGTGTCCGTTGTAGCTTCATTTGTTCAAAAATTTTGTAGAAATAGTTCAAGGACCAATGTAAACTAGGAAACAAAAAATAGGCGTGGTTCGCCCACTTTAGCCCCCACCTCTCATATACCATAAAATTTTAAAAAGTTGATTGTGGGTATATAGATTCGACCGACCCGAATATAACATTCGCGCTTATTTTTTTGTGCTAAAAATATATCTACACACTTTTTTCTCTAAAATAAAATTTTCTTTAACAACATATAATAATTGTATACTTTTCTAAAAGCTATCTTCTCAGAAATGACTTGTAAATAAAGAACAAGCCCAATAACCCAAGCGGTCAACGTACATATCTTCCCGAATTTAACCCATTTTATATGAAAGTTTTGACTTTAGTCTATATTTTCCAAAATATCAAAGCAAGAATCTGCAAACGGAATGCGGCTTAGGAATCTGCAGTATGTTTTTAAATGTTTTCAATCAAAATCTACGGGACTTCAGAAAAATGTGGACTTTATAGTACAAAATGTGAAAAAACTCATTTTTGGGATTTCGTCATTATTTTGGGAATTGTAGGATTCCTTTTACAAAAATCTTTAAGTTCTTTACACTTCCTCATTTTATACGATAAAGTCTACAATCCGATATTTCTTTAAGATATATTTACTAACAAAGATTTTATTACAGATAAAATATTTATAGTTTCTCAAAAACCCAATTTTTTAACAAAATTTTACTTCAATTGCAATAATTAGAAAAAATTTTTTCTTTAGTTAAATTGTATTCCCCAGGTAGACATAATTTTTCGTTATATAGAAAAATATTGAAATCAATATCTTTTATAGAACCGAAACTACGCTACTTTATAATTTAATAAGTCACAGACAGTTCCATCTTTTCCATTGTAGGCAAAATTATACTTCTAGGTATAAAATATGACTTATAAATTGCTAAAATATGCTCTAATATAGAGATTTTCTATGAAAGTATGACAAAGTATGCTGCTAAGCCAAAAATATGCTAAAAGACGCTATTAACATCCGGATATGTAAAAATATGCTATAAGAAATCTATGACAAAATTCTTAAAATTATCTGAAACGGATAAATAACAATTTGGTTCATTTGAAGCCCAAGAAAAATTGTGATTTTGCATATTTTTTATTGACCTGCTCATCATTAATGGTGTTTTTTCTTCTGATGTTTCTTTGGAATCTAAAGGATGACTTTTATTTTTAGTGCCCCTTTTTCATTACTACAATTTTTTTTATACTTCTTTCTATAAACCCCTAAAAAATAAAACGCTATATCATTCAAATGCCTTAAATTTATGCTGTGGTCTCAAGCGACACTAAGTCGTGCCTCCCCTTTTGAAGTTCTGCAAAAGAAATTCTAATTCAATAAATAATAAACGCTCACACAGTCACACATTAAAAAAGGGCGTTTTTATGTAATAAAACATCTTTTTATTTATTTTACTTTTTTTAATATGATTGTTGTCGTTATTTTATATTACAACAAACATTATCACCATGTTTGGTGTAGTAAGTAAAACGCCAATGTTCAAGGATATTATAAAGGAAAGAAAAGCTTAAGGCGTTTTACTCTCTTTCCTTTTTCCTTTAACAAGTTTTATGTATTTAAGTATTTTTGTAGCTGTTGTAGGTATTACTTTTTTTCCTTGTTTTTAAAGCAACATTGTTGAAAGGAAATTGCAAAGTATTTTTCTGCCATTTCCTGTCTAATAATTACAAATTCTTTCATTTCAGTTTTTTTTTTTTTTTTTGCTTTTTATCAAATGTTTGCTTTTTGTTTTAAGTTTTGTTTCTTTTGTTTTACTGAATTGATTGTTTTAAAAAATAAGGGGAATGTTTTTGTTAAAGTTTGGGTAGCAAAAGATATTATAAAAATTTATAAAATTTTTGTTGTTTCCGCTGGTATGAATGCATTTTTTCTTATTCATCTTCATTGTCGTCATCTTCTTATTGAAGTGCATTTAAGTCGAAGCCAAGTTGCGAAAAAAAAAAAAAAAAATCTTGAATTTTTTTTGCAAAAATACTTAAAAATATTTTCTCTCTTTTTTAATATTAAATGTATTTACCTTAACAACTTTGTTTGAAAATTCATTTTAAGTATTTGTTGAATTTGGCTGCAAAGGGTTGATTGTTGATAAAAGTTTTAGGGACTTTAGTACTTTGCTTCTTTTATAAAGGGTACTTTAGTTCATTGTATAAGATTTGTTCGTTAAGTATTTGAAGTCTTATAAGAAATATAATTTATTTGTTTCTAAATGTAACAAATTAATATCTTGACTATAGAAAAACTAACATATGATTGGATCAAAAAAGATTTTGCAACAGCGAGCAGTGTTGCCAGTTTAGCCTTTTTAAGACTAAATCTAGCCTTTTTATTTAGCTTTTAGCCTCAAAATTTTCGTTTTAGCTTCTAGGCTTTTTTGATAACACTGGTCGGCAGAAAAATTTTTTTCGAGCTCCTTCAAAAAAAAAAAAAAAAAAAAAATTGTAGACTAGATGGAATTCCGCATGCTAAATAAGAATCTGCTTTCAGTTTTTTTCCATCAGGTCGGGATTTTTTTTATGGGCGTGTCTAATATTGTTCCCTAAATATGCCGATTACTCGAGTATATTTCACTATTACTTGAGAACGGTATGTACGATTTATATAAATGATATACCACGATATGCGGAATAAAATTAGCTTTAAATTGTTCTACTATCAAATTTTTATCCGCTCATTAGTTTAGGAGATATTTCGAAAAAAATTATCGGAAGGAAATTTTTTCATGCAAAATTCAAGATTTCTTTTTTTTACTAAAACTTTTTTTTTAAAGTGAAAACATCAAAAATATTTAAGTTTATCACCTTTATCACAAAGCAGGCAAAACTACGAGTAAATAAAGCTACGTGTCATAAAAATTTATGCACAAATCTTGATTGGATTCAAAGTTAAGTTTGGATACCCATGCATACCTATAGCTAAGTGGAAATATACTAGTGGGCAAAATTTTTATTTTTTTTGTCTTAAATAATTAAAAAAAAAAAAAAAAATAGGTGGATTAGATGGAATTCAACGTGCTTAATAAGAAACAATTTTTTTTTCTATTACGCATTGATTTTTTTATGGACATGACTACTATGACCCCGCCTTTAGGAAGTCACACTTGTGTAACTCGAGAATAGTTTGTCCAATTAAGAACTTTAATATATAGCGACCTAAATTGTCTTTGAGCTGAATTTATATAATTTTTTGTCCAGTTAATATTTCCGTAGTTGTTCGGTAATTAGTACCGAAAATTAAAATTTTTTTTTTGATCCATAACTCTGAAACTCTTGAGCGAATGAAAATTATTGTTAACATACCTTGAAGACAATTTTCGTATGCATCTTTTGATGTATCACTTATCAAAATCGTGTAAAGGGTTCTTGAGTTATAGCCTAAGTTTGACAAACCATTCTCGAATTTTATAGTGTGACCGCTGAATAAGGTGATGATATTAGTCATGCACATAAAAAATCAGTACCCGATAGAAAAAAAGTGAATTCAGATTCTTGTTTAACTCGTCAAAACGCAACTAGTCCACCTATTTTTGTTTCAAGAAAAAATAAAAAAAAAAATTTTTTGGCCACCACTATATTTCTCTACTCAATTGTATGTAACATGGGAATTTTTACTTAACCAGATCAAAAAGAAACTTAAAAAGACATTAATCTAAGTTAAAATTATAATTGTTTTTTAATTCCAGCTATGCGATTTGAAAAATTGAAGCGAGAATTGGAAAATCATGAAAAAGTATGTCGAATTTGGGAGACCCTAGTTATCTCAGAAATAAAATTTTTACACAATTTTCTATAAAGTTATCTTGCAGAAAAATATAAATACTGTATGTCTTTACATAATTTTGTTATTTGTTGTTAATAGAATGAAAAATATTTCCAGAAAATCGGGTGAAGTTTGGACCCGCTATAATGAAAAAACTTCGCCAAGGTAGGTCAAAAAGTAAAAATTTTATCTTTGAAGCCGAATATCTCGTAAACTAAAAGAGATAAGATACGCACACGACGATGTTTTTTGTAGATCTCTTTCAGTAGAATCTGTTCACGTAAAACTAATTGAAATCGATTCAGATATAACGAATCAGGGTTGTTTTTAAAAATGTTCATACCCGAGATGTCCAAATTTGGGACCATGTGGACCAGCCCCCAGTAGGTCTATATGATGCAAACTCAAAACTTAAGCTCGCCCACACTTCAACTATTACTGTGTGAAATTGCATTAAAATCGGATCATCCGTTAGGAAATTCCAGATTTATTTCCATTTTATTTTTTAAATGGGACACTGTGCATCGTTTTGGGGCAAGTAAGTGCAAATCGCGCCATTAACGCTGAGCTTTCAGATGTGGTCGTAAACCAGCTTCCGGTTTGAATGACCACCAAATTAGTGGCAAACTATAAATTTTCAATTAAACACTAGTTTGGTTACAAAAAATCACTTAACTACCGAGTTTTTTAACAGAAAAATTCTTCGCTCTGTAAACTTAAGATATTTTTACAACTTTAAATAAATATTCAAACTTCTGTACTAAAATTAAACAAAAGCCTGATCAAAAGGCAAGCTTACCACTAATGCAATTTTTGAAAGTATGTAGGTGAGTTATACAGGATTATCAATATTTTTTGACACATCGCACAGTGCTTTGATCCCATACAACGATGGGACAAAAATAGAAAGAGGTGTCGTAGCAAATTGAAACTTGGTACGCATATTACTTTAGGATTAGAACGCATAAATACGAAGTTTTGAAAAAATTGGCGCAAGGACATGCCTACCTCCCATATATCCTGAAGTTAAAAAACTAAGTTTTTTCTAAAATACTGGTCTGAACTTTACCAAAATTTGTGCCAGCCATTAAAAATACATTGCTTATACGTCTTCTAATTAATTTTTTAATCGGAGCGAGGACACGCCCACCTCCCATATATCCTGAAACTAAAAAGCGGATTTACTGCGTGAATACTGGTCAGAATTGCACCAAAATTTGTGATTGCAGCTAAATATAGATTATTTATGATTCCGCCAATTTTTATTTAAATCGGAACAAAGACACGCCCACCTCCCATATATACTGAAACTAAAAAACGGATTTCTGGCTAACACACCGTTTTTAATTTTATAAAAATAGAAGGAGGTGTCGCAGAAAATTGAAACTCGCCACATACATATATTACTTAAGACATAGACTAAATGTATACAAAGTTTTGAAAAATGGGAGCACGAACACGCCTACCTCCCATATATTCTAAAATGTGAAAACGCATTTTCTTCCAAAATACTGGTCAAAACAGTGTCAAAATTTACGATACCTATAGGAAATGGGTTTTTATGGGTCAGACAATATTCTATTTAATAGATGCAAGGGCATACCTACCTATAATTTTTAAATATTATTTTAATTTCTGCACCCACATTTCATGTTCAGTAACTTATTAATTTTCCTTATTTTGCCCAATTTCCGGTCCAAAATTGTTATATTTTTTTAGTTTTCAATATTAAATTAAATTTTAAAGCAATGTCGATTTAACAACACGAAATATTTCAACATAAAGAATTTTCTGACTTTTGTGTAGTAAAAGGAAATTTATAAATTTTTTGAATTATTAAATTTTTTCAGTTGTGGCAAAAAATAGGAAGTAATTCTTCTTTTATATATTTAAACACAATACAAAATTTTAGAATAAAAAAAAAAAAAAAAAAAAAAAAATTATAATTTTTTATAATGTTTTTATTACTCCATTGAACTCATGTAATTTTTGTATTAAAATTTAAAAATGCTCTATAATTAGCGCCATCTGGAGAAATTTTAACGTAATATATTAATTCCAAAAAATATATTTTTCTATTCCTTATTTGTTTTTTAAATTTCGGAATAATTTTTATAATTATTTTATTATAATTTAGCATGATTAATTACGTCAACATTGCGAACTCTTTGAAATTGAAGTAAAAACGGAAATCAGACACTTTTTCAATTAAACTTTTTTTAAAGTTATGGCAAATATAGGCTCTAACTATTTTTTAATCTGTTAAATAACTGTAAAAACTTACATAAACCGTAAAAAAAAAAAAATGTATAATTTTTTATAATTTTGTTATATTCTTCATCAAATTTAAGGAATTTTTAGGTTTTAAGTAAAAAATATGTGTAAATTTGAGCAATAATATATATATATATATATATATATATATATATATATATATATATATATATATATATATATATATATATATATATATATATATATATATATATATATATATATATATATATATATATATATATATATATATATATATATATATATATATATATATATATATATATATATATATTTAAAACATAATAATAGTTTTAATTTACCAATATTCTGAGGTATTGAAAAAACGAAACTTCGACGCATTTCATCAAAAAATGAATTTTTGACAATTTTTTTCCTAAAATAGTTTAAAACCAGGTTTTTGGTTCATTAATATTGGCTTTAAATTCTCTGACTTTAGCGACCTCTAGTAACCACAAAAATAAATTTTTCCAAAAAAAATCTTTTTAAATTATATGACCTATATTGTTATCTTTCCAAAAATTTATATTTCAACTCAATTTGAAAAATGTTTTTATTTTGATTTTTGTCTATGGAACAAAGCATTGTGCACCGACTTGTTCTCTGTCATCTCTCCTGTCTATAAAGATCCAAGATATGTGAATGCATGTACTTTTAAGTATAAGCAATAATGTCAAGCTAAAACTTATATCCTCTTATCACTCATGTTGAAATCATAAATTCTAATTACTGGGTACTTATTTTAAAACAACCATTAAATATTTCTTTAAAATCGCATACTTTTCGCCCTAACAAAGAAAGCCTTATTACAGGATACTTTACTTATATTCGTATTTGTATTTAAAGCTGCTCTTTAGATTATCTGCAGTAAGAGTAAAAGCCAACAAAAGGAAGTTATTGTATTCCTTAAACAAAACAGCAACAATATTTAAAAAAAATAAAAAACAAAAAACACATGCATATAAATATAAAATCCTAAAGGATATGCACACACACATACTCTTTTATATTTACATATATGGATATGCAAATAAGTATGGGTTTATGTATGTTAAAGTGTGAGTGTTTTTATGTAGGCATGTATTAAAAATTCAAATTTATTATTGTTCTTGTTATTTTTTTTTTATAAAAATGAATTTTGTGCATAATTTATGATTTCGTTTTTATAACTTTATGAGAGCTATTGTATTTTATTTGCATATTAAAATTTATTCCTTTTTTTATTTTATTTTAATATCATGCTTTTGTATGTGATTTTGCTGCTTCCTTTTTAGTGTGTATTTTTATCTTTCTTTGGGGTTTGAAGTTTTAATTTTGCATTTTTTTAATATTTTATCTTGAGCAGCGGTTAAACATTGTTTGTCCAGTTTTATGGCATGAGGTTTCTTTTTATTTTTTATCTTTTTTTTTCGTTTGATATTTTTTGCTAAGAAATCATTTGGGTTTCTTTATTGTAATTCTAATTAAGTTTGAATTTAATTCTGTTGGTGCATGAAAAAAACGTTTTTTTTTTTCGTTTTAAACATAGAAGCAGATGTTGCATGCAACATTTAAGTAGAAAATCAAAATTAAAAATTTAATTAGTATTCCAGCAGGGAATATATTTTTTGTTGTACAAAGCAGTTGTATGCAATATAAGTATAAGAATTTGAATTTGTCTGAAATAAATTAGGGCTTCTATTGTTTAAATTCTAATTAAAAATAATCTTGAAATGTAGTTTTTAATTTAGACAAATTGTGATTAAAACAAATTAATAAAAAAAATATGGAATATAAAGTTTATGCAACATATCTAGAGAACGAATAGTCAGATTTGGTGTCATAAAATCTTAAAAATTCTCATTCGAATTTTCTTTAAGTTATACATATCTATATCATTTATTAATTTGCTCTATAGTTTCGGAGGTATTCAAAAAATTCCTTACACTGCACAGTGGGGCCAAATGCAAAATAAATGGTAATAAGTCTAGATCTCTGAAACTACTAAACCGATTAAGATGAAACTTGAAACATCGATAGAGGAGGAGTTAGGCTTTCAGAATATTGTTAGAGTCTGTAGCTATAGCACGGACGCTGCTACAGTGGGCGAAATTTTACCACCTCGAGGGTGAAATACATATCGAGGCTTATAACTTTTACAAATATTAACTAAATTACCTCGTATGGTTTAAAAGATATTTAACTTCGAAAAAATAAATTTCTCATTTTTGGCTTTGACTTTTTTGTGATTTTGCCCTATAACTTTTAAAATAAAATTTCTAAAATTTTTTTTTCAAAATTTCAAAACAAGTCTCAAAAATTTGCAATTTTTGGTCAAAAAAGTAACTTTATATATTTAACTTTTTTGAAAAATTTTGTTAAACAAGTTTAATATTTTTTGACATTTTCTTAAAGATGGGACCACAAGAAAAGGTGTAAGTGTTATTTTGAAAAGTTCTGAACGTTCACCCTGCATCCAGCAGTGGTCAAAAATTATCAATTTTGGATGAGAAGTTGAACTTTTTGAATCTGTAAAAAAAATTGATTGTTGATTTCGGTACTTCTGTGAATTAAACTATATAGCTCAATACGTTCTTAAATGTTTTGCAAAAAATTATGACAGCCTACCGGTATACTTAGTCACACGAGGCAATTTTCCGAAAATACCAATATTATCAATAATAAAAACTTCGACCTTTAAAAATATATATTAAAATTATATATATTTTTCTGATTTTCATTTTTATCAATTCTCCATTAAATATTTTATATCATGTGGAAAATTATGTTGATACCTATAAACATTTAGAAATTATTCAGATTCAAATTTTTGAAATATGTCCATGTAAACATGGACATATTTCAAGAAAAGTGTGCTAAAAATTTTAAAATAGTGAAATTTATTATACATAGTTTTAAAGAAGACACAATTTCCTTTAAAATGATATATGTTTTTTTTTTTTTTTTTTTTTTAAATGTAAAAATATTTAAAATCGGTTTATATTTGTAAAAGTTATAAGCCCCGATATGTTTTTCACCCTTGTTTTTCAAAAAATCGTGAAAATCAAAAATTCTTCTTTACAATAAATCTGTATATGTTTCAATAAAACGAGCTATATTTCATTAAAATTGATGCATGAAATTTGACTTTATTCACAACAAGACTTCATTCATCTATGTGCAGCTGTGTGCAACATAATAGTAGCGCCATATGTAACATTTTTATATTCAATAAAATGAAGATTTTTTGTTGACTTAAAAAATTAATGTTTTTGGAATTTATTATATTATTTTCCCAAATTTTTTAAAAAATATGTAAATCTTAAAATTAAACATCTTAATTCAGATAAAATACTTAAAATGATTGAGTACACTAGAAATTTGCTGTGCAAAATAATAGTAGCAACGAAGAAAAATACCTGTTTAAATAAAACTACGTGATTAAGATTTTCTTTTTTTAGAATATTTTGGTTACACACATTAATACTTTATTTAATTACACTTCTGTACTTTTGTACGAGGTCTTCACTCGTACTTCAGTCTTTGAAATCCCCGTCGAAACAATTTAGAACTGAACGTATGGATCCACCAGTATTGACTTAAGTCTGTTGGACAAACTAGTTTTTATTATTGATAATTTTGAAAAAAACTAGTTTCCCCCGAGGGATTGCTATGAGGAATGTGAAAATAAATTTTTGGAAATCAGTCCAAAAAGATTCGGCATATGATGATTTAAATAGCTATTCATAAACTTTATTTTTAGTTACTAACATTTTCAGTTCATTTATAAATACTTCGCTACTTTTTATATCACTATACTGTGAAACAATCTCAAAATAATTAATTTATTTGTTGAAATTAATATATAATAGGTTTATATATTTCAAACAACTTATTTTATCATCATTTAGCATATAGTCTTAAAAAGTCGCCATTTAAAAAAAAGCGCCAAAAAAGAGGCCAGGTGGTAGAAAATGGGGCAATTGGTGACTAAAGTCGCCAAACGGTAACACTGATTGCGCACCTGCCTGTAGTTGAGTAATGGGACTTTTCCTAGACATCTTTCTTACAGATTTTGTTTTTGTTGACGTATCAACTTTCAGCTCAAAATCCAGTTTTACTTTAGTGGTCGTCACAAATGGGTTTGAGTTCACCATTAGCTTTGGAAGATTTTTTACTTGCGAGTTTGTATTTTTTGGTTTGGATTATATTTTTTGAAATTTTCAATAGCTGTGGGAGAATACATTTTTGCATAAATCGGTATGTTTTACCTTCTGAAATTATTTTTACCATTAAATTACAGGTACTAAGCATACAGTGTTTGCTGCTACCTGTTTTACAAATTTTTGGAAGCAAAATTTCACTGTAAGTACAATAAAACCAAAATAATAATAAACTAAAAAAATTTCTAAAATTTAACATTTTGCTACTATTATTTTGTACAATAAACGCTCACAAATTAGAGCTTTCAGTAATTCGAACGTCCAGAAATTGGAATCAGTGTATGCAATACATTATTTTTTTGTTATTTGAACGCAAGAAATCTCCAATATATTTTTATTCTATTTGAACATAATTTACTTAAAAACCAAAATAATAAAAAACTAAAAAAAAATTCTAGTTTAATATTTTGCTACTATTATTTTGTACAGTAGCCGCTCACATATTAGAGCTTTCAGTAATTCGAACGTCCAGAAATTAGAATCAGTGTATGCAATACATTAAACGCTCTGAAATTCGAATTTAAAATTCTAATTTCCGAGCGTTTTTTTTTTATTTGAACACAAGAAATCTCCAATTTATTTTTATTCTATTTGAACATAGTAAAACTAAAAAGGGGAATCACCAAATAATATATATTTACTTCCTATTTGTTGTTTTTTTGTCGCATTTATGTATATTTGTGGCTAGTTTATTTGCGAAATTTGATACGCGTGTACATATTTTGGCAGTCTCTATTAAAAAGTGAAAGTGTATCATTATAAATATCAAATAAACGTAAAAAAAACACTTTATCATTGGAAACTAAAATCAAAATATTAGAAAAGCTTGACAAAGAAGTTCAAGGGAAGCGGTTAGCCCTAGATTTTAATGTGACAACATCTTCAATCAGCTACATCAAATCACATAGAACAGCAATATTAAATGCTGTTTCCAACACATATCAGGAAGCAAGAAATAAATCTTTGCACAGCGCTGAATATCCTAAAATGGAAAGTCGTCTGTATGAGTGGTTTTTAAATCAACGATAAAAAAAAGTGTACACTGACTGGGCACATACTTAAACAGAAAGCTAAACAAATATTTAAAGAGGAATATCCCGATAAAGATGAAAATGCATTCCGTGCTAGTGATGGATGGTTTACCAAATTTAAGAAACGACAGGGTATCCGTTTTTTAAAAATTTGTGGCGAAATTCTTTCCAAGTAATGTTGCTTCAGTCACTCCTTTTATTCATCGATATCGTGCAAAGGTCGCTGAGATGGGGTTAATAGAATCACAAATATTTAATGTCGATGAAACCGGATTATTTTTTCGTTGCCTACCAGACAGAACATGAACATGAAAAAAACGCAACTGGATATAAAATTCAAAAAGACAGAATTTCAGTCCTACTTGATGCAAACTCTGATGGATCACATAAATTAGTTCCATTGGTAATTGGAAAAGCAAAAAACCCCAGGTGTTTTAAAAGTTTCAATAATCCTCTGCATTACAACTTTTCAAAAAATGCTTGGATGACTTCTCGGATTTTTCACGAATGGTTTCACCGAATATTTATTAAAGAGGTAAGATCAAATATTGATTTCAGGTTCAGTAATTTTAAAACATTTAAAATTTACAGGTGATCCGCTTTTCTCAGGAAAATAATTTGCCACCGAAAGCCATTTTGCTTATAGATAATTGCTCCGCTCATGCACCCATTGAGAAACTTAAAAGTGACGATGGAAACATAGTTGCATTATTCTTTCCACCAAATGTAACAGCAGCTTTACAACCAATGGTTCAAAACCCTATTAAGTTAACAAAGTTCAATTACAGAAGTATGTTTCTTTCTCAATTAATTGCTGAAGGTGGTGAACTGAAGAATCTTTTAGAAGAAATAGCTCCAAACGATTGCATTAGTATAGAAGACATCGACAGATGGAATGAAGATGTGTTTTATGATGGATCTGTATATGTTCTCAGTAGCGATGGTGAGTTTTCAGATATCAGCGAAGACGATGTTGTTGAAGTCTCACCAGTTGTCTCTAATACTACAGCCATTGAAAGCGTAAATAATTTAATAAAATGGTGCAATAACAGTGAATTGTTTTCCACTAAGCACATAAGCGATCTTTTGGCTCTCCGTATTGATATTTCGAATTCGATGAAACCAAAAATACAAACAAATATAACTGATTATATGTCAAACAAAGATTAGTTGTAAATTTGGCCATTGTGCAGTCCATCCCTCCAATAACTTTTAACTTTATTATTTATTTTTTTAAATACATATGTAAAATATTTTAGTTTTTTGGACTGAATTGTTATGTTTTTTAATTTAATTTATAAAAATACATTTAATGTATTAGACTGAATTGTTACGTTTTGTTTTCTTGTTTTTATCAAATAAAATTGAATTAAAAAAATCAAAAGTGTTTTTAGTTTTTGGAAGTAAATTTACTCAAATTTTTATTTCTTATTCGAAAAAAATAAACGTCCAGAAATTAGAATAATTAGAAATTAAAATTGCCTCAAAAACAAAGCGGTTCTAATTTATGAGCGTATATTATACAGGCAAAAAGCACGCGGCTTAAGTAAAATAACGGTAACTTAACAGGATGTATAGGAAAAGACAAATATTTTTTTATAATTACTGTTCATGTTTAGGACTTCCATATAAACATTTTTTTTTTTAATTCCTTGTCTAGGAATTGTGCAGCAACAAAAATTCTAAAGTATGTTTTAATGCTACTATAACTTTGCACACAGCTGTATTTGTTTTTTCCAAAAATTTTAAAAGTAATTTAAATTAAACTTTAATTTCTGTTTAATTTTAACAATAAAATATTAAATATTTGCAATGGATTTCTGCATTTTATAAAGAATTAAACTATGATCCATAACTTAAAAGTTCAATTTCACAAAAATATTAAATTTACTTAGGATTCTCTGTATTACTAAAAAACATGCTAAAAATTATCTGAAATGATATCTCATTTTTTGGTTTATAAAACACAAATCTATAGACTTAATCATCCATTCTCATCACACTTTAATCTCAGCTAATTCCCTATCCTGTTTTATCTCTCAAAACTAAAAGTTCATATATGTATGTAACTAATGACATTTTTTCACACTTTAATATTCAAAGACACACACAAAGCCAGCAAGGAAAACCTAAACAAAAAAAGTATTAAAATCCATACATTAAATTACGTACATACTTTAAAATCAGGTCATTAGCAACACTCTCTGCTTTAATGTTAAAATTCTAAATTGTACAAGACAA
Source organism: Protophormia terraenovae (assembly GCA_951394005.1). Taxonomy (NCBI): domain Eukaryota; kingdom Metazoa; phylum Arthropoda; class Insecta; order Diptera; family Calliphoridae; genus Protophormia; species Protophormia terraenovae. The sequence continues at coordinate 32,042,027 of OX596073.1, forward strand.
CAAATACTCAATTTACCCTTAAATACTCGTAGCAGAAAGAAAAAAATCATAAAAGTTGCATAAAATCCCACTTAATACTTGAACGACCAACAACACCACCGCTATTTATAGTCAAAAACTACATACTAACGCTTAACGCTTTAGCTGTAATTTTAGCTCAAATTTCATTTTCTTACTTTATTCATACGAGTGCGATTATAAATGAATCTATTGTGCAGCAGGGCGAGATAGAAAGGTGCCACTCAGTCAGAGTTCTAATCTTTTAACCCTGCTGTGCAAAATAAATAAGAAAAATAGAAAAATTTTAAAAATAAATTTGCTTATTTTACGATGGCCTGGAATAAACAGGGTATTACAGAAAGGGATTGAGGGTTTTTAGACAAAATTACTATATCGAGGGTTTATATTCAAAAAGGGCTATCTGAAGATTTCCAAAAATATTTTTTTGACGTCAAACTCTTTTTTTGTGTCCTTTATCAGTGGTATCAATTTTCAAAAGAAAAAATGATTCTAATTTTTTTTTTTTTTTGGCATTTTTATTTAGGTGCAAACTACAAAATAAGTAGTAATTTTCACACTTTTTCAAAATTTTTATGTATTATGATACACTTAGGTTGTTTTAACTGTATGTTAATCTTTTTCTGAAGACAACAATATTGCAGATAGTGTTTCCAAAAAAACTTTTGCCTCATGTTCCCAAAAATTCCAATTTTTAAATGTAAGTCTCCAACTTGTCCCAAAATATTTTCAATAAAAATAAACTATTTTCATTGAATACAAATGAATTCAATATTATTTATAAATAAAACACCCATAGAAAATTCATTCATATATAAGGAGTGAGATCGAAAAAATCTTAACACACATTTTGCCTCATAACTTTTTTCGGAATCAATATTCAAAATTCTTTAGATCTATTTATCATGGAAAAATACTTCAGTTATTATTTTTAATAACAACCATGTTAATTTGTCCTTATTTTCATCAAAATAAGTGACGAAAAAGATTTACGTCCTACAAGTTATTAAAAAATTTCAAAAAATCCAAATAGGTCTTACAAATAATTGGCCACAGAATTAAATGTCGTCCGTAAAACCGTTTCTAATATTATTAAACAGTATCAGGAGAATTTGACTATTGATGTGAAACCTAGTTCGGTAATATCATTCCATGTGCAACATGTCGAAAGAATCATTTAAGACCCCATAAAGTTTTTGGGTCCTGGTTAGATTCTGAGTCGATTTAGCTATGTCCGTCCGTCTGTCTGTCTGTTGAAAGCAGGATAGGGCTCTTGCGGGACAACCTAGGGGACGAAATTTGGCTCAAATATTTATCTTATATTGTTTGGTATTGAAAATTTAAAATCGGTTTATAAACAAGGAAGTTATGGGCAAAATACTAGAAACACAGGGTGTCCGTTGTAGCTTTATTTCATACTTTTCTGCTAATATTTCTTAAACAAAAGCATGTACGATAACGAAATTTTGTACAGATAGTTCGAGAATTGATATAAATTTGGAAACCAAAAATGGGCGTGATCCGCCCACTTAACCGCCCACCTCCCATATAAGGTGAAACGTCAATGAACTTTTTTTTACCAATGTAAACTCGTAAACAAAAAATGGGCGTGGTCCGCCCACTTTATTGCCCACCTTTCATAGAACGTAAAATTTGAAAAAGTTGATGGTAGGTAGATTCGGCCGAGCCGATTATAAAATACGCTCTTGTTTTTACTTAGATTTGCGTATGTTGTTTGTTGTTGTTTTCGATATGGCTTCATCAAGAAGATATTGTGTTCTTAATCCAAATTGTTTTTGCTATATTTGTAGTGAATATATATTTTAAAAAAATCGAAAACCTATATAGGATTTTTTGAAAACTGCGTATCATCAATACTTTAAAATAAAATTTTGTAATCAGGGCAAGCCATGGGTTCCTCATATTGTATGCCCGAAATGAGTGGTATGTCTAGGGTTATGGTCCAGTGGAAAAAGAGATGTAATAATTTTTGTAATAGCCATGATTTGGCAAAAACCTCGAAACGATCATGACGACTTTTACTTCTGTGTTGTGAAAAAACGGAGTTAACCCTGGAAATCGAAGTAAATGGTCATATCCTAACTTATCTTCTGCTCAACGATCCCAATTAAAATCATTAGAGATACAATCCAGCACATCTAAATCTTCTGATGATCCAAATCTCTGAGAACCCAAACGAAATACTCAGAACCTCAACGATTAAATCAGAAAGCTGGTATTTTTGATGAGCCACAGATTAAGCAACTGGTGAAAGATCCTAATTTGACAAATCAACTACTGAAGTCGAATCCAATTTTTGGAATTCATTTGTTTTGGTTATGAGTAATTCCTTAGGCAAAAAGAAATCTTACCACCATTTCGAGCTTGTTGAATGCATACTAACGAACTTTGCAAGCATAAAAATTCACATCTAGCTCTCGCATTTAGACTGATTTCCACAAAATCAGGGTGATTTTAGTGAGAAGCAGGGTGAAAGATTTTATCAGGATCTTTGGACAATGGAAGAGCGTTATCAGGGAAGATGGGACTCACATATGATGGCAGACTACTGCTGGAGTTTGCAACGTAATCTACCTAATGTCGTTCATTCAAGAAAATGTTATAAAAGATCATTTGATAGTGTTCGATAGAAATTTTGTTAACTTATGTATTATTTTTTTGTCAAAATAATAAAACTGTATATTTCAAAAAGAAAAGCTCCAAGTATTTTTTTTTCATAATCAGGGTCATAGAAATACCCAATAACAGAAAAAAATATAAAATAAACAAAAATTGTGTTGACCATTTTTTTTTGGTTTCTTTTGATCTATCTCGTTTGAGATACATACATATTCAATAATCTTGTAGAGAGATTCTTAACTTAACAGATGTATTATCATAATACTTGTACCTGCACTATGGCGTGTAATATAAAAAAACACCTCCTAAATAAAACTCCCTATAAAAATACGTATAATGTTGCGCTTCATTAGATAGTTAAAAAATGTTACAAATACTAATTTAAAATATGTATATATTTATGTGAAAATGTGTAGTCTGTGTATCTGTATGTAACCTAGTAAAGTATAACGACAGTCATTGTAGTTGCTTTATTTTTTTTTTTTTCAGATCTTATTTTATACTTTTGAGTATAATTTTTCTTCCTGTCTTTTACAGTTAAATCGTTATATTTTAGTTGTTGATATTTTTTTTATAGAATCAACGGCAGGTGTGACCTGTTAGAGGTTTACATTGTATTAAAAATCGTTGTTATATTATTCGAGCTGCGCTGTTTTTTGTTATTGCAATATTTTTTGTAAATTTATATAATACATCCATGTCTTATTAAGTGGATAAATGTGTAGGAAACAGGTAAGTAAGAAAAACTAGTGGCACTAAATTTAAAATTTATTTGGCTGCATCATATTTGATTTTATTAAAAATAATCTTAAATTCTTATTTTTATTTTCTTCTCGTTTTACATCAAATTGCGCTATTTATCTATCCTCTAATGTTTTGACTATCTTTGAAACTCTAAGGTGAGTCCTTTTATTCTAACGTATTTTTTTTTTTTTAAATATATCGCCTCATTTTTCTCTGTTGTTTTATATTAAAATTTTGCAGATTATTTTTCTTCAATTTATTTTATAACCATCTATATATACATTTACCCTTACATCTGTCTGTCCGTCTGTCTATCCGTCAGTCTTTTCCTCTCTGTCTGTGTGTATGTATTTGTTGAAAACAATCTTTAAAATATTTTAAACCCTAAAATACAGAAAAAAAATCTCCTTAATTCGTGTGTATGTGCTCGTATGGTTTTATGAGCATGTGCTGGCTATAAAATAATTTTAAATTAATACTTTCAAACTCGTTTACCTTGTGTTTTCTGTAGGTACTGCTGATGCTGTGTAGGTATTTAATTTGCTTGTGTATACGTCTGCTGTTATTGTAAATCCTTTATTATTATTATTACTAAATCCTTTGACAAATGTCACAAAAATTACACACATTTGTTTAAATGATTATGATGTCATTAATAAGCAGCGTTTGTTTAAATTTACAGATTAAATTGTCATTTGACAGTAAAAACGTACAAAAAGGAGGAGATTATAAATAAATTGTATTTTTAGCATTAATAAGATAAATGAAATAACAATATTTTGCATATGCCATATGGTCTAAAAAATTTGGGATTTAAAAATAACGTATTAAATATTCGAGAAAAGGATTTTAATAAAAGTTTTTTTAATATTTGTATTAAAATAAGATGTTTTTAATTTTTTTAGAATTTGTATTATTCGGGCTCAAGTTCATTGAATAATTGTAGAAGAATACATTGTAAAAGTTTATTGGACACTCGGCAGAATGGAATGCATTTTCTAACAATAACAATTATACATTGCTTCATTTGCTACCTAACTGATAGCTTTAAAGCATATAAACAATAATAATTGTAAAAGGAGAATACAAATAATTGTAAAAAGCTTTATCGTAAACCATTCGTCTAACTTAATAACATTTAGGAAAAGAAGTCACAGATTTCATTTCCTAAAAATTGTAAGTTAAATAGATGATGTTTACAGAAAACACCACGGTGGGACACTGAAGAGTGCTGATGACGGTCGTGGCTGACTAGAAAATGCATTCCATTCTGCCGAGTGTCCAATAAACTTTTACAATGTATTCTTCTACAATTATTCAATGAACTTGAGCCCGAATAATACAAATTCTAAAAACTCTATAAATAAGTTCAACAAAAATTACAAACAAATTAGTTTTTAATTTTCTTGAAAGCATATAATGAATATTTCTACAAGCTACACAGACAAAATTTGGGGAAAAAAAAATTAAAAAATTTTGTTTCATTGATTTTTTTTTTCTTTATTTGGTCTATAGATTTACAAATCCTTACAGACTAACGGCCGTATGCAGAAAAAACTTATTGCAGCTTTACAAAGTATTGTTAAGCTAAATTCCTTAAAACTGTATGCAAAAACGTTTATTAACTGAAATATAAAAACGTAATCTAAATATTTTAAAGTAGGTATGAACTTACATTAAACTTACTACAAGTGACATTATGATAAATTTCCTATTTCTCTTCGTGTTTTTCAAAAAACTTTCGCTTGTTCCCCCCTATTCTAGTCTTCTATACCTTTCTTCTTCTTAAGACCGATATATTTATTCATTATAGGTCCGATTTGTCTATCCCAGACAAATATTTAGAGAAAATATCTAAAAAATTCACATAACATCACATAAAAAATAATAAAAATGTAAAAAATATTTTAGTTGTTGTTCGAATACTTACTATATCCGTTCCATAAAATTTGTCATAATTTTGCTTTTTAACTTCTATTATTTCTTTTATTTTTTGTATTTCTACTAAGTTATAATAAAAATGGAAACAATCAGGTATGTGATGAAATTCGATCGATTTAAAAAGTGAATCGAATTCTTAAATCGATCAGGTTGTGATGAATTTCGATCGTTTTCATTTTTCATTTTTGTTTCTGTTCTATGTGTTTCTTGTCAAATAAAAACAAATTAATTTTTAAAATTGTATTATGAAAATTAAATAAATTTTATTTTATTCTATTATGATTTACTCTATGTTAAGTTTTTAATAGAAAATGATCAAAAATTATTTTTTTATTTTCTGGGTGAAGCTGCCACAAAGGAGATACATCTTGCTTCGGGACAATGGGTAATTTTGGAAGAAAAAATAATGCGTATGAGAAATGTGTGTGCGCATAAAAATAACACTTTGTGAAGGGATAACAATTTGTTCTTTTTAGCGATTAAGCCTAAAACCTACAAAAATAAAGATTTAAACAATTCTCTGTTGCACTTCCAAGACACCGAATATTTGAATGTGAACGGTTTTGACCTTTAGCAGGTGAAAATTTCCTGCATAGGGTTTCAAAAGTAGGCAATTTTTACTGTTGATTATAAGTGTCGTTTTGGAAATTGGGTTAGCGCAACGATTCTCCTTAGTAGTCGAAATCAGTTTTTTTGTGGTAGATAGATCCAGAAACAATAAAAGTTAAATCTGAATACCCATATGCTGGGTTACAGTTTAATTGGAAGTGTCTGATAGGTTTTTAAAAATAGGACGTCGAAACGACGAATATATTAAAATACTTTACTTTTCAGGAATAAGCTAATTTGTGCAGGTACATCACTTCACTACAAGTACCACCACAAATTACAAAACTAAAAATTCAGTGTTTTAAACATAAGACAATAAACAATTTGCGGATTTACAGAATCCCTAGGTTACTATTTATGTTATTTTTTCTTTATACAATATAGCTTTTTAATTTTTTCGAAATATTTAATGCCACGAATTCTTTTGCAACAGTTTTTAACGAATTCGATTTTAAAACGAATAACAAAATTTGTTCGATTTGAAAACGATAAAATCATGTCAATTTCGTTTTTTATCACAACCTAATTTATTGTGATTTTCACAGAACAAAATGGAAAATGAAATCGAGTTTGTTTTTACTAGAAAACGAAAATGAAATCGAAAAATGTATATGTATCACAACTTTTTTCGTTTTTAAATCGTTTTTGGCTCGAAATCGATTTTTATCACATACCTGATTAATTTAATATTTAAACAATAAAAAGCTTTTTCAATAATTTGAATAACCGAGTGTATTAATATTCGGTAGTGTACAACTTTAACTATAAAGAGGCGAAATAATACAAGTGTTGCCGTTATCAATGATAAAAAAAACTTTGTGTTTTAAAACAATGATTTTGCATACGTTTTTTTAACAAAAGTTTGTTAGCTTTTAAGTGTTGGGTAACAAAAGTGTACTTGAAAGCAAAGTTAATATTTTTTTTTTTGCATACGGCTGTAAAGCTTTTTTCTATATGAATCAAAAGTCAAGTAGACTTAAACAAATTGTTTAAATTTTATTTAATATTTTCATTTGTAAAGAAATGTTTTAAATTTTCTTTGGAAAATTTTTAGATTTTAATTGTTTTTAGCTACATGTATGCAGTGTTACCGTTTGACGAGAAACTAAGCTGTTTAAAATATATCGACTGATTATATATTAATTTAAACAAATAAATTAATTATTTTGGGATTGTATCACTGTATAGTGATATAAAAAGCCGCGGAGTATTTATAAATGAGCTGAAACTGTTAGTAACTAAAAATAATAAATTTAAGTCATCATATGCCGAATCTTTTTTGGACTGAATTGAGAAAATAAAAAACAGATGCGATGAAAACGTATATCCTAATATGTATATATTTTTACTTTCCTAATAGCAATCCCTCTGGGGAACGTGTTTTTTTTACTAAATTATCAATAATAAAAAATAGTTTGTCTAACAGACTTAAGTCAATACTTGTGGATCCATACGTTCAGTCCTAATTTAGTCGGACGGGGATTTGAAAGACTGGAACAAGTGAAGACCACGTACAAAAGAACATAAAAGTATTTAATAAAAAGAGGATCGTATGGCAACTATTTTTGTGAATAAATCTTTATTTTTCCAATAATAAAAATTGTTGTAAAATAATTATAAATAAATTATTTTCTTATTAACAGAATTGGATTTAGAAGTTTTCTTAATATACAAAATTTTTTGTTTTTGTTGTTATCATAGAAACCAATTTTAAGTAGTTTTTTAGGTTTTAAAGCAGTTGGCCCCTTTTTTTTCCAAAAATCCTCTTTTTTGGCGACTTTTTATTTTGAAATCCCCTTTTTTGGACACTGTTTAAAAATTCTCAACGGTAATGCTGCATGTATGTATATATGTATTGGTATCATTCAACAGAAGGGAAGCACTGTTTAATAAAAATTATGTGCTGCAGTATGCTAGCAAATTTGTGCATTATTTACCATTAATTTCTAACAACTTTTTCTTGAAAAATTGTCATTTATTGCTAATATTTTATATTTTAACTATTTTTATTTAGCATTTGCATTAGAATCTTATAAAAATAAATAAAAATTTAAGCAAAATTTTTGCAAAAATTCTAAAATTTTCATGAAGAACAATTTAATAATAATTAAACAAATTTTATTTTTTATGAAAAAAATTTGGGAAGAAAAAGTAATTTTTGATTCATAATATTTATGAACAAAATGCTTAAATATATTTTTTACTTTTTTCTGTATACGTTTAAAAAAGTATGTAAATTACTGGCTAATTGCCACCAACATTTATAACAACTATTCCAAGTATCGGAATGATTTACATACGTTTTCTCGGCCAGGGACAGTAAACTCAGTAACAACAACATACAGAATTCAAAAATTCAAATATAAGGACTGCGCCTGAAAAATTTAGTGCATACAATTCAGCTTATAAAAATTAAACCAATACGACAATCTCTTTGAAATTCTGATTTTGTTAGAGGTTGTTTTATTCAAGTTTTAAATATAAAAGAAAAATTTACTTTTTATTCGTTCACAGAAAAAATATGGTATGTTTGACGAATTATCAAAGATAAAAACTATTCCATTTACTTTTTTAATTGTATCAATTATTTAAGTATTAAAAATACAAATTTTCTGATATTGTTTACTACAAATAAAACAATTTATATGGTTTCAATTATTTTTCTTATTGTATCAATTAATAAATTAATCAAATCTTAATAAAATTAAGTGATAATATATAATTTTCTTCATAGGTTGAATTTCAATCAATAAAATAATTGAATGTTTATTATTTGTAACTGAAATTTTATTTTAGATTTTTCTATGTAAAATATGAATTTAATTTGTTAGAATACCTTTATTTTGAGTAATTTATTTAATAATATATAAAAATATTTTAAATCATTTTAAAATTCTGGTAATTAATTTAATTTAAATTTTTTGGAGAATATTTTTTTTCTGTGTTTTTAATAAAATACTTATACATTAAATAAAATAATGTTACAATAATTACTATCATTTTATATTTGAAAATTCAAACTATTTTGTTGCAGGAAACATATCGGACCTTTTCTGCAGTGACGACCATATTATGACATAATATCATATATTAAAATGATCACAATAAAAAAGCTTAAGTCTAAAAAAGCTTACTCTAAGTAAAAGAATTTTATTGTAACAGCTATGTAGACTACTTAGGAACATTATTTAATTGCCGTGAGCATTTTGGAACCATGTTTTTTCTTTGCGTGTACAAAAATATGAAAATAATAATAAAACTTGTTCTATGGTTCTTTAAATTTTGCGAATGTTATTGTATAGTTTGTAGTCTATATAACAAACTAAAATTTGTGATTGCTAAAATTTTCATTTTAGATAATTTTCCATAATGAAATCTTAACTTTTGATATGAAAATTAAGTGACTTTTTTTACCACTTTCCAGAGTAAATAACTTTTATAATTATCATTAAAACCAAGTTAAGGGCTAATAATACTATGCCTACAAATTTTCTTAAAATTATACTTATTTAATTAAAAATTCTACTAAATTATACGTGTCTTCATATGTGTCGATAAACGTATAACGTATGTAATTTTAGGGGGGTTTAAACCTTATTTTTTTTTAGCAATTTTAACTTGTATTAATTTTAAACACAAATATCAAATTTAAAACAAGAAATTAAAAAAACATTTGACTTTAACCGCCTCTTTCAAATACAAAAAAAAAGAAATAACTTAAAACATGCCACAAAATTAATTACCAAATCTACCATGAATATTTAATGGCAACAACATGAAAATTTACCAAAAAAATCCAAACACGAAAAGGTTTCTTTCTACCCACAGGTCTAATATTTGAACGAGTAATGAACATAAGGAAAGACAACCTGCCTCTTTTGACTGTCTGTCTGTTTTTTACCATCGTCCGTCCTTATATCTGTCTTTATGTAAAGTACATACGTAATTTAACAACAAGCCGCTTTTATTAATGGCAGGTTTTCACTTGTCTTAACATGAAAAACGTTAAAGTTGACAAACTCGTTAAAATAAAATTATTTTTGTTTAATTTGTAATTTTGGTATTTTTCTTTTTTTTTTTCGTAACAAAAATAAAATACCTGATATTAAAAGGTAAATAATAATTAATTCGAAATATTTTATGTTACATATTTTGTATTTTTTTTTGCTAATAATTTAAGAAAAAAACTCTTAAACAACTTTGTTGTTGAGTGAATATGGAAAATATAAATTTTTGGTAGAAAATTTTTTTATTTACTGTAATTAAACATGCAAGTGTTTTATTTGGTTTTTTTATTGTAAGGAAAATTAAACTTTATAATGACATTTTACATGAAATATTATTGATGGTGAACAATTTAAGGAGCTGTGTAGGGTCGAGGCGAATTAAAGGTGACCCTGTTGTAAGTAAATGCATTTTTGAATTTAAAAACAAGCGCAAATGTTATATTCGACTTGGCCGAATCTATATACCCACCATCAATTTTTTAAAATTTTGCGTTATATGGAAGGGGCGGTAATGTGGGAAGTAAAGTGGGCGGACCACGCCCATTTTTTGTTTCCGACTTTACATTGGTCCTTGAACTATTTGAACACAATTTCGTTGATTTTCACCTTATATGGGAGGTGGGCGGTAAAGTAGGCGGACCACGCCCATTTTTGGTTTTCGAATTTATATTGATCACCGAACTATACATACAAAATTTCGCTGTCCTACATGCTTTTGTTGCAGAAATATCGGCAGAAAACTATAAAATGGACACCCTGTGTTTCTAGTTTTTAGCTTATAACTTTTTTGTTTATTAACCGATTTTGCCCATTTTCAATCCCAAACAAACCTTATATAAGACAAACATTTGTGCCAAATTTCGTCCCCCTACGTTGCTCCGTTCGAGCCCTATCCTGCTTTCAACAGACGGACAGACGGACGGACATAGCTAGATCGACTCAGAATCTAACCAGGACCCAGAATATATATACTTTGTGGGGTCTTAGATGATTCCTTCGACATGTTATACACGGAATGACAAAATCAATATACCCCCCATCTTTTTGATGGTGGGTATAACAAGCGCAAATGTTATATTCGACTCGGCCGAATCTATATACCCACCATCAAGTTTTTTAAATTTTACGTTATATTAGAGATGGGCGGTAAAGTGGGCGGACTACGCCCATTTTTTATTTCCGTGTTTACTTTAGTCCTTAAGTTATTTGTACAAAATTTCGTTGATGTTTCACCTTATATGGGAGATGGGCGGTAAAGAGGACGGACCATTCCCATTTTTTGTTTTCGAGTTTATAGCGACTCTCGAAACATCTGTACAAAATTTCGTTATCGTACATGCTTTTGTTAAAGAGATATCAGCAGCTGAAGCTACAATTGACACCCTGTGTTTCTAGTTTTTTACCCATAATTTTTTTTATATATTAACCGATTTTACCCATCTACAATCCCAAACAAACCTTATATAAGATAAATATTTAAGACAAATTTCGTCCTGCTTTCAACAGACAGACAGACAGACGGACATAGCTAGATCGACTCAAAATCTAACCAGGACCCAGAAAATATATACTTTATGGGGTCTTAAATGTTTCCTTCGACATGTTACACACGGAATGACAAAATCAATATATAAGTACCATCTTTTTGATGGTGGGTATATTAATAATTTTCAGATTCATCTGAATTTTAAGTACCAAAAAAAAAAAAAAAAAAATTGAACTGAAAATGAGTTATAAATTAAAAATAGTATTATCATCAGAAGGAACGATTTAGTGGTGAAAAAAGCTGCAGCTGTAATGTTTTTAACCCATAGTTGTCATTAGTAAGATTTTTTTACTGAGGTAAAAAATTCGATTTAAAATTTATGATGGTGGTCACATTGACAATTTTTCGTATCGGGGATTTGTTACCATTCATTTACAAATTTTAAAAATATAAGATAGGAAACAAATAATTCGATACTAAAGTGGTGTCAACTTGATGCCAATTGGTATAAATCGTTAATAATTTGAACATATAGTGTTGAATTTGAACACATACAGAGCAGATTAATTATTGATCGTTTTCAATACGTATGCTGACGATTTTTCTCTGAGTGTTGTTATGATTCTTATTCATTGCTTTTGAAGTTATTTTCTTAAAACTGGGTTTTTTTTTTTGTAAAATATTAACCTTTTTCCGGCTAAAAATTCATTTATGTTAACTTTTTGCAAATAATGTTTAATAACTTTGACAAAATTAAAGAAATATGCAATTATTCTACTTTTGAAGTGATGAAAATAAAATTTTTTAGAAGCACTTGTAATTGTTTCTTGCTGGTGTTCTTAAAATTATCACCTGTCATTATGCAATATTAACATTTTTACCATCTGCTTGGTACTTATTTTTATTATATTTGCATTATTGTTACCATTCCCTTGGATATATCCAATCAACTGACAAATTTATTTAGTTCCTGCCTTCAGTGAGTGAGTAGCTTATACTATTTCTTTCTCATTTGTCAAATGTAGAAGGGTGTCAGAAGTAAATACTTGGTGGTTTTCAAATTAAAGGTAGACAAAAAAAAAAAAGTTCGAAATAAAAATTAAATACAAATAGTTTATAAAACGGAAATGAATAAATAAATTAAAAGGTAACAAAGTTGTAAAAGCTGTTTGTTTTTCTTTTATGGTTTAGTTACGTTTTAATAGGTTTTATTTAAGTTAGAAAGAGGAAAAAAAATGATAAAGGAAATTGCAGTTACACAGAAGCCCTAAAGAACTTTCAATGTTTGTGAAAATTTATTGGTAGACAGCATATACTGCACAGTGGGAAATCCATTTGTAACTTCTAATCGGCTGGTTAGATCTATTTAAAATAGTACACAGAAGAGTATACAATTTTAAATTTGAAGGGAGCCTACAGACCCTTCAGGAGCGGAGCTATTGGTCCTCAAAATAGGGTACCTCTGACAATTATTAAACGCTTAACAAATTTTTTTTCTTATTCGATTTCAACTATTTTTTTTATATATTATTATAAGTTTTCACTACAATTATTAGTTAAACAATTTTGAAAAAATCGAAAATTAATCAAAAAACTCTATTTATGTTGACTCCTTTTAGGATTATTATTTTTTAAATTTTTCAATTCAACTTTTTATCTAAAAGTTTCTATAAGAGTAATATCAAATAAAAGTGAAAATCATTGTTAAAAAAAATATTTAAGTGTAAATAATGTAAAAGAAATGCAAGTGATGCAGCAGAATTTTTTTGGTATAAGAAGTGTTGTTATTTTTTAGTTGTTCAAAAAAAAGTGGCAAAAGCAGAAAATAAAGCAAAGTATTGAAAAAGAGTTACCGTATTGTAATTGCTAGCAATAAATACGGGATTTTTGGTTTAATTTGTTTGATTTCATTAAAATGTCGAAATAAATGATATGAAATAAAAATTATTATAAAAAAATCATTAAAGAATTCATTTTCAATAAAAAATTAAATGTTTATTTACTAATGTTCATTGAGAAAATACTGATTTGATCGATTACAGAATAAACATAGAATGTAAGTAGCCTTTAATTAATTTAGCCGTAATTAAGTTTAATTAAATTTCGAATATCTTTTCAAAAGACAAGATAAATAACTTATTTTTTGTTTAGAAGTCATATAAAATTACATATTCATAATTTTTATCAAAATAAGGTGCGCGGCAAAGCTATGCACCGTATATTAAAAACTACAAGGGGTATTTGATGGTACTGCTAGGTAAAACACTTATTACTAAAAGGTATTCCTATATACACCGTTTGGAATCATTTATTTTACATTTGATTTTTTATTATAGACAAAAATCTTGAAAATGTGAACATTCCAATGCGTCAGAATAATAAGGTCAATTCATTTCTTTTCCCTAAAATCATATGTTTTGCAATTTTTTCCTTGATTATCTTTTTTTATTGATTTATAGAAGTGATTAGATAGTGAATTATTTTAATTCTGGAAGTGTTCCTAGGAATTCATACCGCCCTGCTTTAAAATTTACCACTTTTACATATCTTTCTAAATTGTACAATCTTTTGCAAGATAAAAGTGCCCAACTAATCCTAAAATGACCTAAATGAAATTGAATTAAATTGATTTTCCAATTTCCTCCTCAATTTCTCAAATCGCAAAGCTGGAATTAAAAAAAAAGTTATATTTATACCCTACACCACCATAGGTGGTTGGGGTATTATGTGTTTGTGCTGATGTTTGTAACGCATATAATGAGTTATCCAACACCCACCTTAAAGTATACCAATCGACTCAGAATCACATTTTTTAAATTAGTTATGATCGGTCCATTATTTCACCTACCCCCCATACAAATGTCCCTCCGGAATAAAGTTTTCACACTTAAAAATGTCTTAATATTAGGAATATTTTAATGAAATTCGGTCCAAAAAAGTTTTGTGTAAGTACCAATCTTTGTACCAAATTTTATGAAAATCGGTCCACGATTGACCATAGCTCCCATATAAACCCCCATAATTTACCATAGCTCCCATATAAACCCACTTTCGGAAATCGCCCTATAATGCATAAAATCAATAATATATTATTATTAACCCATTATTCTGTACTTGTATACTTTATTTTAGATTTAATAAAAGTGTTGGTCTACAGCTCTAAAATAAATACACTTCTCGAATTTGTATGCTCATACGCAATGGTGTAGGGTATCATATAGTCGGTCTTGACCGACTATATCTTCTTCTCTCGTTTTTACTTAGATTAATGTGTTTTTTTCTTCTGGTAATAGACATTTTTGTTCCCCATATCGGTTCGAGATATACAGAATATTACGTCGATACTTACATTTATATGAATTTATTCACTTTTGGGTGATTCCCGAAAGAAGGCCTTACGTGGAAGCTATGGTAAATTATGGATCGATCTTCGTAAAATTTGGCACTATATAAAACATTTATATAAAATTTATTAACTTGATACTAACATTTTAATGAGATTTATGCCCTTTAAAGTGATTTGCTTAAAAGGGGTTTATATGGGAGCTATGGTCAATTATGGACCGATCATCCTGAAATTCGGCACACAGATTGAAACTTAAATGGAACTTATATGTGCCAAATTTCATTAAAATATTTATATATTTAATGGATTTATGATCGTTAAACCCTTTTCCGGGAGGACATTTGTATGGGGGCTAGGTGAAATAATGGACCGATCATGACCAGTAGGACCAATAGAAGATTGTATGCTAAATTTCATTGACTTATCTTTAATATTGCGACCTGTAGTTTGATTACAAGGTTTACATGGACAGACAGACGGACGGACATGGTTAAATCGACTAAGGAAGTGATTCTGAGTCGAATGGTATACTTTAAGGTGGTCTGATGTTTTTTTCTATGCGTTACAAACATCAGCACAAACACATAATACCCCAACCACCTATGGTGGTGTAGGTAATAAAAATGCAGCTTTCGAAAAAAGTTAAGAGGCAAAATGTGTGTTAAAATTTTTTCGATCTCACTCCTTAGTATCTCATTATTATATAATGAGGATATATCATTTTGAAAATTCTAAAACATTTGATGATATATGTTTTTGTGTAGACCAACATTAAAACTGTTTGAAAAAATCCTTATTATTAATAACAGTTTTAAATTAAATTTTTGTTATAAGTCAACACCGCTATTAAATTTAAAACAAAAATAGTATCCCTTTTTGAAAAAAAGTCTTTGAATGTACATTTACTTTAAAATTTATACTAATATAAGGTAATTTTAGTAACGAGAGATATTTTTCTCAAGGAAAACCGCCATTAGTGGTCAACAAAAGTTTTCAAACTATCAAACAACAAAATTTTATAGGGGTTGTGTGACTTAATCCTTTTGTCTTTTGTCCACTTCGAAATAAATGACTTCCAAATCAAATTAATCAATCAGAATAGAAAAAACCTTTTACAATTTATAGACATTGCAGGAAACAGTGTTTATTTATTTTGCAAACAAGTTTGGGAAACTTCCTTTTATGTTGAATTATTTAAACCCAATACATAAAAAACCGAAAAAAAATAATAAATAAAAAATCTTTTCCCTTTTTGATTTTAAGGCAGGGGGAAAACGCAAGTAATTAGCATTTTTTTTTAGAAACAAGCTTTATCGTTTCATATATAATTTCGGTGTATGTTTGTCTCAATAATGAAATGTAAAAGAAGAGTCGTTAAAAAAAATATCATAAATTACTTTTTAGTGGGCTGTAACCAAAAACCATCAATGTGTAACATGTTTTTCTAAACGACCCTTTTGCTGTTTTTTTTTTTTTTTTTTTTTTTTTGATAAATTTTGGGTAGAAATAAAAAAATCAAACAAATTTGTTTTTTGTATTTTGTTGTTTTTTTGAGATAAAGAAATAAACAACCATCAGAGAGACATACACAAAGTTTCCTATAGTTTTTTTAATTTTCTGTAACTAATTCATTACACATAAAATTTACAATTTTCAATACATTTTGTTTATGCACCGCCATACAAAATTGAGAAAATATACGAAACAAATGTCAATATTATTTAACATGAAATTGACTTTCAAATTTAAACGTCAATCATTTATACATTACGTTCGTTTTCTTTTTTTTTAATTTGTAAGTGAAATTATCTGAAGGGGTCATATTTAAAATATTCTATAGAAGTTGATAGTAAGTATATGTTCACATATTTTATGTTACCTCCTTCTTTTTTATCATTATTTATTTAGTTTTTGACAAAGTCACTAAATTTTAACGGTAGTTTTAAAATTAGTCATGCAGAAATATTTTCAATATTACATGTTGTATGACTACTTGTTAAGGTTTTATTACCGATGTATAATTAACTTAAATGGCAAAGAATATTTAATTATATTTTTATTCAGACTTTAAACAGAAAATAAAATGAAAGAGGAAACTACGAATGTACCTTTGATTTTGGTAATATAAAAAGTTATTTGCAGATAAACTGACTCCATAAAATGGGCATTTTTTTAAATTGATATTAAAGAAAATTTTCTTGCTAAAAATAAACCCAAAAGAATGTTAATTGAACTAATTAAACATAGTTTAATTTTAGTTAAATAAAAACAGTTGTTTGGTTTCCTTTTCAATAGGAAATCACATTTAAAAAATTAATAATTTCTTTTAAAAATAACCACTTTAAAACTATTAACTATTTACTATTATAATATAATGTCCACATCACCTTCAATTAAATATTTTAATGGGTAGTAATAAAAATTAACCCACTATTGTTTTTCTTCCGTTAAGAAAAAACCACCTGTCTTACATTTATTATGCATCAATAACTCTTATCAAGAAAGAACCTTAACTAATCATTATTTCGTACATGTGATTGATACTTGTAGCTAAATATACTATTAAAAAAATATATAAATACTAACTACTATGTAAGCGACTATTTTTAAAACAAAATACAAAATTGTTAATAACAACCCTCTTCCAAGTATAAACTAAATGTTACATTACCTGTTTAAGTACAGGGTACATACAAACATACATACATGCAAGTTTGTAAACCCTTGATTATCACAAACCATTAAATGGCACATTAAAAACATTTATAGTTTTCATAAAAAAAAGACAGAAATCATAAAAAATGTTCATAAAATTCCACCTTTTTCCGACAAAACTGATTGGCATATGACCACTTTTTTTACCTTCATTAGTTAGTTGACTTTTTCCTCGTACTCTTTATTTTATGTCAACTTGGGTTATAAAATGTTTTGTA
Organism: Protophormia terraenovae; assembly: GCA_951394005.1. Taxonomy (NCBI): domain Eukaryota; kingdom Metazoa; phylum Arthropoda; class Insecta; order Diptera; family Calliphoridae; genus Protophormia; species Protophormia terraenovae. Next base: position 32,059,751 of record OX596073.1, read on the forward strand.
TTTTTTTTTTCCTTTTCTGTTTATTATTATTATTTTTTTGGGTTATTAGATCAATGTTTTTGATTGTGTTGTAAAACACTCAAGAAAATAATGTTAGTAATTCAGGAATTGGAAAATTAATATCATTGTCGATTTGAAAGTTTCATATTTGTATTCAAACTTAATAATTAAAATGATTTAAGAAAAAAAGTTCTAGTTAATAGTTTCTGTAAAAAAGTGAGTCCTATATGGGAGCTATGGTCAAGGTGATATCAATATTTTAATGATCACGTTTTTTTTTTTTTTTTTTTTTTTTTTTTATTGATTTTTAGGTTAAAAAATTAAGAACAGCATGTCTGTCCGTCCATCTATACATTAGAGTTAAATGGGTCGAAAATTATGCATAGTTCAGAGAGGGGTGGTATCAACACTTTAATTAACACGTTTAATTTTTCTAATTATCAGTAAGTAAAAAAATGCATTTTTGGAATTAAAAGATGTTTTTCGGCAGAATGGTGATGTCCGTCCGTCTTTACATTTGGGTTAAATGGGACGAAAATTACGCTTAATTCAGGGAAAGGTGATATCCAAATTTTTATGATCACGTTCTTTTTTCTCTATTTATTAGTTAGCATTTTTAGAATTCTGAAATATTTTTTGGCAGTATGGAAATGTTCGTCCCTCTGTCTATACATTTGGGTTAACTGGGTCGAAAATAGCACTTAATTCAGGGAAAGGTGATATCAAAATTTTGATACTTACATTTGATTTTTATATTAATCGAGAAGTGGAAAAAAATATATAAATATTTAAAATATTTTTTTGAGAGAATCCTAACGTCCGTCCATCTGACCGTCTGTTTGTTAATTTTTGCAAGCTTTCCAATTCCAAATCGTTTAACTTTTAACTCAATAAAGATAACGACCCAAAATTTTCTTTGTTCAATAGATAATTTTGCTTTTTAAAAAACTGCGTAAAACATAATAAAATCGGTTGAAATTATTTGGCTATATATGGAAAAATCTTAACCAAGTTCTTGTAAAATTGAGATTTTTGAAATTTCAAATGTATATAACTCGAAAAATATATAAGATAAGTAATACATGCAGGCATTTATTTTTTTAAGGATTTAACAAGCACTTTAAGGTAATATAAAAATCTTGGAAATCGGGTAAGGAACAAAAATTCGTGGTTAGTGGTTAATAGGGTGATCGATTATTCGACTTTTTTGAGAAACCGGTTTTCGAATAGTTCGAATAGTTGGTATTTTAAAAAAACCGGCTGCACTTTTTGAAATTCAGAAAAAAACGGTTAACCGTTTTTTTGCAGAAGTTAATATTTATATCAAAAGACTACATTTCTTTAAAAAAAATCAATAATTCTTATAATCAAGTTAAAATTTATTATATACAAGCGTAAAAGCGTAAAAAAATAATATAATAATGAAAATATGCACAAACAAATCTGAAAATTAAAAGAAAAAATATGAACAACATTTAGACACCTTCCTCTCCCTAATCGAAGTAAATTATTTGAAGCCGTTAGAATTTATTGGGATAATATTGATTAAAATTTTAAATTCGTAAACCTTTCAAAATAAAATAAAAATCGTCGTAAATGCGCTCCCTGGCCGAAATACAGAATCAGTTTTTGATAGGATTTGGAGAGCAAACAATAAGTAAAACAACTCAAAAGTTCTTAATACCAAAACAGACTTTTCGGTCCCTGATAGAAACATCTGGCTATGTTAGAATTTCGTCCCTGCGCTGACTAAATTACCTATGTAAAAATTTTGAAAAATTTTTTTATTGCTGCATTTAGAACCCCTACTGGTCATACATAAAACCTCCAAAGCATTTGCCGATATTTTAACTGGTTTAGGATTTACAAAATAATATAGTTAATACTATGTACAACATAATACTAATATTAGAAAGAATTTTTGTTTTATTTTTTTTGGAAAATTTTTCTGAGTTCATTAACAAATTACTGTTTAGTAGCATGTTCCAATCATCTTAGGAAGTTGAAACTTGCCCAATATATTACTAATAATACCTTCTTCCATAGTTCAAACTTAAATTTAAATAAACTTAAGAACATACAAAAAGATAAGCAAAAACGTATCTTAAAAAAAATTGCGCCACAAAATTACCTATGTAACGTTTTCGTTGATTTTCTCCAAAATGCGCCAAAAATTTCGTTCTTTTTTGTTTCCTATTCATAAACGATAAAATTTAGTAAAAATTTTGCGAAGTAACGAAAAAACTGCGAAATTAAACAGTTTTTTAGCTTTCCTGAAAAGTTATTGAAAATTACATAGGTAATTCAGTCAGCGCAGGGTCGATTTGTAGAACGAATAGTTTTATAAGTAAGTCGATTTTTAGTTTCTTACGTCGTCTGGGAGTTTCAGAAAGCTCTGGAGAGGAAACAATGCTTAGGAAAGATATATATCCATGTATTTTCGCTCCCTGATAGAGATTCCAAAATCTGGCTCCGTTAGGATTTTTAGGACGAATAGGGTTATAAGTAAGCCGAATTTTAATTTTTTACGTCTTCCGGGAGCTTTAGAAAGCTCTGGAAAGAGAAAAAATTCTTAGAAAAAGACACATAAATCCACTTATATCTGCTCCTTGATAAAAAATTCAAAATATGGCTCCATTAGGATTTGTTGGACGAAAAGTTTTATAATTAAGCCAAATTTTAATATTCTACGACGTTTGGGAGCTTCAGAAAGCTCTGAAAAAAAGAAAAAATGCTAAGCAAATTATATATCTAGATGACTAGAAGATAATTATGTTATTTAATATTACAGAATAAATTCCAATTTATACTTAAACTATATTTTTAAAACATAGGAAATCAGTCTTTATGAAAATTTAAAAAATTATTCCTAAATTTCGACTCAAATATCACTATTTAGTACATGTTTTCTGAAATAAAATGCTATTTTTAAAACCGGTTTTTTGTGTTTAAAAAAAACCGGTCTATTCGACATTCGAAAAATGAACATTTTGAAAAAACCGACAGCACATTGACTAAAAAAACCGGTTTTAAAACCGGTTGGAAAACCGCGCCGATCACCCTAGTGGTTAAACATTTTCTATGACACTAGTACCCTATTTTGAACCCCCATAGTTCCGCTCCTGAAGCGTATATGGTATCCTGCTTCTAAACTCAAAATGCTACTGTCCTCTGCTACGCCTATGTAAAATTTCTGGTGAATCCAACCAGCCGATTAGAAGTTACAGATTTATTTCTATTCTGCCCCACTGTTTAATGTTTAGTAAAGCAAAGAAAATGTCTGCACTTAACCTAGTTTTTGTACGAAATCTACTAGTTTTTTTTTTTTTTTAATTATTCACACACGTATAGGAGGGTATGTTGGCAGTATCTCTTCGCAGTATGTTTCTATGGGTTTAAAATATATTTTTGATATTAAAATTTATATGAAATTTGTATCTGTTAAAGTGATTCCCGGAAGTGGGTCTTATATGGGAGCTATAGTCAATTGTGGACCGGTCTTCAGGGTACATATTAATGCTTATATAAAACTTATTTGTGTCGAATTTTAACTTGATACTAACATTTTAAAGGGATTTTCTGAAAAGGGGTTTATATGGGAGCTATGGTCAATTATGGACCGATCTTTTGGCACACGGATTTAGACTTATATGGAACATATATGAGCCAAATTTCATTAAAATACTGCTATATTTAAGGAGTTTATGATCATTAAATTCTTTTTCCGGGGGGACATTTATATGGGGGCTAGATGAAATAATAGACTGATCATAACCAATTTAAACAGGCTTCGTCCTTGGACTATAAAAATACTCTGTACCAAATTTCATCAATTTATTTTCAAAATTGTGACCTGTAGTTTGATTACAAGATTTACATGGACGGACAGACGGTCAGACGGATGGACGGACATCGTTAAATCGACTCAGAAAGTGATTCTAAGCCGATTGCTATAAAATAAGCTAGGTCTTAGACCAACGGTTCTCAAATGGGGGTCCGCGACCCACAAGGGGTCCGTAAGGACATTCGTGGGGGGTCGCGAAGAGTTCCTGAAACATATTCTTAAACACACAATTTTTTAATATAAATATTATTTAGAAGTTCAAATGAAAATTCCAATAAAAGCATGAAACTATTTTGAAATGAAAATACATCTTTTTATATCCAAATTAAAGACAATCGTAAAGTTTTTTCTAAAATGAGTTCTTTTTAGAAACTTCTGATGAAGGAACCTTTAATTGAAAATATTATGCTTGATAAAGACAACAATGATCAAACGAAGAAAGTAATGCTGTCCAATAGAATGTCCCTAGGAAAGCCTTTTTCGAGATTTCGATATAGGAAGACCTCTCAAACGATGCGTAAAAATTTGCTTGTGTCATGGGTCCCATACATTATGGTAAAAAAAAGTTTAGTTTTTTTTGTCGAAATAGGTATCAAAAAAATCTTAATTTTATACTGGTTATAGAAAGAATATTTTAAAAATTTTTTCCGTGGGATTTTGTTTCGCTAGAAGACTTTTTAAGGCATTTGATGACAAATTTTTTGGAAAAATTTAGAAAATCATATATTAGCCATAAAGGAAACAAAGTTATAAAATTCTTATCCATTTTTTAAGATACCGTTTATGGACCAACATTTTTGCGAACAATTTTTAAAATATTTTTTTTTTTTTATAATTGGCTAAAAATGACGAAATGTTTGATAGCCATTTCAAGACACAACTCAATACTATTATTTGGACGAAATGTTCTAGACCCGTGACTTTCAATCGATGGTAGAAAACTGAAGATCAATTTTAAAAATTTGTTGAATATTTTTCCCATATTAAGCTAATTTTTACGCATCGTTTGAGGGGTCTATTTACAAAATTTTTATCTACGGCACCCTACTGTCCAATGACACAGTATAAAGAAAACTTTACGATATGGCATGGAAAACAATTAATTATAGTTTTTTCACATGAAATTCTACTTTTATTTTATAAAAATATAAATAAAAATATATTATGCCAAGAACTTTTTATAAATTCGTTTTCAGTACACAAAACTTTTATTTCATCGATAAGTTTACGGCTATATAAAGAAAATTTGCTTAAGCAACTTTATAATTGAAAAACAGAAAGTCCTTTCAATATTAGTATTAGGAAAGTACCAGGTTCATTTCAAAAAGAGTTGAAATTCGTTGAATTTAATTTTGAATCAACAGATTTAAAAGCATTTTAAATAGTTGAAATATAGCAAAGTTTATCCACTTGTTGGCTCCGAAGCCCTAAAAATATTAACAAAATTTTCTTCAACATACATTTTTATGTAAAAATATCTTTTTTCACTCTTTTGTCCCTCAAAAAAGAGATTCGATCTTTTGTGGACGCAGAGAATATTAGATATATTATACGAAAAAGTTTCTTAATACTCAAGCAAAACAATGTCGAAATTATTAATATAATTTTTTAAAATTACTTTATCTTTACATTTTTTCTAATTTTTAAATCAGTAAAAGTTGTAGTGGGTCGCGTTTCCATTGCAATGTCAAAAGGGGGTCGCGAAGCGAAGTCTTGTGAGAACCGCTGTCTTAGACCAATATTTTTGGGTTTTACAAACATCAGCACAAACGCATAATACCCTCCCCAGGGTGAAGGTATAAAATTTGGCTTTTATAAAAAATTTCCGCTAACGAAGTAGCGGGTTTACAGCTCGTTTAAATATAAAATTCAGCAAAGGGATAGTTTTTGTTTTTTCATCTGTTAGTGCATTTATTCATAATGAATTTAAATCAATTTCTTTATTTGGATTCATTTAACACAAAAATTGCTAGTATTCTGAAGTGAAGAAAGAATAGAAAGTGAAATTCTATGTAAAAATATTTAATTTCAAAAAGTTTAGAATAATATAATGAAAAATACTCCCTACCGGTGTTTTCTAGTTGAATGCAATAGAATAAAAAATTCTCAAGGATAAAGTAATATTTCTATACAAATTCCTAATATGTGAAATAGTTCTTTTTATTTTACTTAAAATTTTCTATGGGTGTAAGTAGGACAAATGACAGACAGACTGACTGCTTGCCTGCTTGACGGTGTGTTTAATTTTAAAGTTTCCTATTATTGTAACAATTCTACAAAACAATTGTTTTTCGTATTCATAATGGTCCCTTATTGTTTTTATACCATATTTCTTCTGCGTTTCGATACGTGTTTTGTGTGTGCGTTTATTTTTTTTTCCTCTTAACGTAATTATTGTAGATTTTTATTTCACAAATCCCTAGAGTGTCATAAGGTATAATTTTGAATTGTAATGTACTTGTATTGTTGTTTTATTTTTATAGTTATTTGTTAGCGAAGCTGCTAGGGACATTTCATTATGGGTTTTTCAAGCCTGCACAGACACTGATTAGTGAGTTTTTGTTTTTGGTTTCTTTTTTAGAATTTATTTGATTTTTGTTTTCTTTATGCTCCTCATGCTTTCATAATCATAGATGTTTTTTTCTTCTTCTTTTTGTTATTTTATGAAATAAACATTTTTTCTTACTTAATCACAAATGAATTTTTAATTACTAGATATAATAAATTTCTGAGATTTGAAACAGATGGTCATTAAAAAAAAAAGAAAAAACTTAAATTTTTCCAAAAGTAATAATTATATCTTTTATACAATAAATTATTAAATAATTCTTAGGAATACCCTTATAATAAAATTTAAGTTGAAAGTATAGAAAAATTAAATTAAGTGGAATGAATGAATGAATGAATGAATGAATGAATGAATGAATGAATGAATGAATGACAGAGTGTTCGAGTGCTGCGTTAAATAAATTGCTATACCTCTTCTAGAATTGTGTAATTGTTGTTCATTGGACAACACTTTAATTTTTAATTTTAAGAATTATTTATTAGTTCTGTTTCTCGGTCGAATGAGTCAAATTATTACGAATATAAAAACAAATTGAAATTTTTAATTTAAAATTGTTGGAATTTTTTTTTTCTATATTTTTTTAAGTAAATTAAGGGCTGCGCACGAAAAAATCCGTGCATACAAATCTGCTTATAGAAACTAAACCAATGGGCGATTTTTTTTTTTTTAAATTATATTTTTGTTAATAACTGTTATGTTCAAATTCTAAACATATAATAATAAATTATTTCCTGTAGGTTTTTAAGGAAATATCTGATATTTTCCAGAATTCTTACAATTAAAGTTTTTATTGTGTTTTGGTCACTTTTTTGCTCGAATAAGTCCACTTATTTTTAAACTCCATTTCATTTTAAGCTGAGCTTTTAATGTTCTTTAAATTGTTTTTTACTAGAGCCTAATATCTTTCAATTGCACGGAGTTCCGGACAATTTGGTGGATTAGCCTGTTTCGGTACAAACACTAACAATTTCTTTATTACCACTCCATTGTTTTGTTGCTGTAATGAGAAGAAGCGGGAACAGGCCAGAAAAAAGCGGACACACAGTATTTTCTTAGGAAAGGGAAAAGTCTTTTCCAAAGGCACTCACTCACGTATATTTCGGTGTTAATGGAACCATTTTTTATGAATGAAGTGCTTCTTTCCCGTATATGCATATAGCTTCCCAAATCAAAAACTTTCTTGAGAATTTTGATTTCTTTGATACACGGTATTTTTCTGCCATATTCCCTCTAGCATCTGCAACTTCTTGGCAGGAAGTTGAAAAAAGTCAGCCTGAACGAACGTTTCATCGTCTATTATACACTAATCATAATTATGATGAAAACAAATCGTCTGAAGTATTTTAACGTTATTTTTTGCCCTTCAAATTCTTGCTTACGTTTCTATTAGGATTTTTTTTTTGTACTTAATACGTCTTTAGGCTCGATTTCCTTTCAACTTTTCTTATTAAGACTCCAAGCATATAATTTTTTGTCACACTTTTCTTCTTGAGATGAGGGGATTTTCTCTCAAAATACTTTCTATTTTATTTGAGTCCTACAGCCTGAAGATACTATTTTTCTTTCACTACTAGGTTTCCATTCAGTAACCATGACATCTTTGTATAATATCATAACCCAAGAAAAGTTATTTTTTGACACAACTGCCTTCATAGCAATTGTTTTATATTACCGGTGTAAGATTTCATGAAAATTTTTAATTATGTGTTTTGGTGTTTTTTTTTTTTTTTTTTTTGTTCAATTTCCATTTTAAGAAAAACTAGTTTCGCTGTTACCAAACTTAACACATAAATGTAAACCAGTTAACAGAACTATTTATTTTTCACTACATCAAAAGTTATAAGCCCAAGAGCATGCACGGATTTTTTCGTGCGCAGTCCTAGTCAACACCATAACTTTAATATGAATACCATTGTTATTTTTAATCAATCCAGGTGGTTATTCAACATGATTTGTAAGTGGATTATGTTAAAAATACCAACCGTTTTAGTTTCCACGTGAATGGAAAAGGTTATTAAATAATATGAATGAACAATTTATGTTTTAATAAAAATAACTCTTTATAAATTTTAAGCAAATACCACATTTTATTAAACTTTTCAATGTATGCAAATTATATAATTTCAAGATCTTCATCCTTACCTACTTCAAAGTCTTAAAAGAGTTAAGATTGTTCTTATTGTTTCTACTTCACTTTTGAATTTCAAAGTAGTCCCTGATTAGAATATAAAGTTTTTCTTTTATTTTTTTTTTTCTTTCTCTTGCTTAATGATTGAATTCTAAACAAGCCGAGCAACCACTTCACAAACAATAAGCAGCATAATTTCCTAAGAATTGTTTATTAATATCTATTTTTTTTACGTTGGAAACAGCAAGACAACAAAAAAAAAAAAAACACATTTATCTTCTTTAGAGGAGAGGGTTTCCTTTAAAGAACAACATGAAGACCGAGAAAATAAAACATAAAAAGCTTTAGTTCTATTAAAACTTCTTTGAAAAATAAACAACAATTTTACTTATTTTTTTGTATATTTTATTTTGTGTTCAGAGTGTTTTTTTGGGTTGTTCTAGTTTTTTCTTGATGTGCTTTAAGCTAAATTCAATAGAGAACAAACAGTAATAAATGAATATAGAAAGGAAATACTATTTTTTATGCATGGACATGGTATGTATTGTTTTGTTTTCTTTTGCTTATGTATGAGTGTAAGACAGAGATGGACAAGAATGAGATCCTGAAATTTTATTATAGAAATTATGAATAAATAAAGAAATTTCCCATATCCTAATGCGTAACAAGTCATAAACCATAGAAAACAATTAGAACTTCAACTCTTTTCATACACTCAGCAACAAAAAAATTACTCTCTTCACACGTATACATTTGTTCTGTAGAAAATTTTACTAACACATACAAAGAGTTAGGTTTTTTATACCCTACACACCATAGGTGTATTATGTGTTTGTGCTAATGTTTGTAACGCATAGAATACGTTATCCAACACCCACCTTAAAGTATACCAATCGACTCAGAATCACTTTTTAAATCGATCTAACGTTGTTCGTTTGTCCGTCAGGCTGGATGGCTGGCTGGACGGTTGGCTGGCTGTCCATGTAAACCTTGTGCACAAAGTACAGGTCGCAATTTTGAAGATAATTCAATGAAATATAGCACATGGGACTTTTATGATACAGGGACGAAACCTATTGAAATTGGTTGTGATCGGTCCATTACTTCATCTAGCCCCCATACAAATGTTCCCCCGGAATAGAGTTTCAACACTCAAAAATGATACAGGGGCGAAACCTATTGAAATTGGTTGTGATCGGTCCATTATTTCACCTAACTCCCATACAAATGTCCCCCCGGAATAGAGTTTCAACACTCAAAAATGTCTTAAAAATAAGAATATTTTAATGAAATTCGGTGCAGAGAAGTTTTTTACAAGTGTCAATCTTTGTACAAAATTTTATGAAGATCGGTCCACTATTGACCATAGCTCCCATATAAACTACTCTGCCGAAAATCACTTTAACGTGCATAAATCCCATACAAATGTTGGTATCAAGTTAATATTCGACACAAATAAGTTTTATGTAACCAGAAACAACATTGCAAAATTTTATGAGTGTCGGTTCATAATTTACCATAGCTCCAATATAAACCCACTTCCGGGAATTGCACTATAGTGCATAAAATCATCTAGATGTTATGTATTTGTGTATTTTATTTTACATTTAGTAAAAGTGTTGGTCTACAATTGGCTACAGGTCTAAAATACTCCTCTTCCTGAATTGTTATGCTCATACACAATGGTGTAGGGTATCATTTAGTCGGTCTTGAACGACTATATCTTCTTTTCTCGTTTTACAATTGAGTTTGTTTTTTGGTTTTTTGTGAGCAAGTTGGAGTTCTAGTTGTTTTCTATGTCATAAATCATGAAGATCTCCTAGAACCTATTCATGACAAATCCAGTCAAATCTGTTAGCAACATATCTTTTATAAAACACAGCCAATGGTTTGTAACCCTCATCCTTCTCACTCAAAAATTTCTACAGCAGCGATATAAATCTTCTGGAGCTGACACCAATCCTCTAAAATGCTTTACAAGAGTTTGATAAAAATATCTACCCAAAGGAAAAAGCACCTTTATTTTTTCTTCCAGAATGTATGTATGTTTACCCTCTTAATTATTTCTTCACTAAGGCTAACAATCTTAGGAAGACGCATATTTGTGTAAATGAAACGTCTTCAAAATATTCCTGGTGTAATAAACAAAACTAGCAAACTGTCTTATCTCGACTGAAAATGTTTTTGTGTTTAATATTATTTAGATTAATACCTTGATATATTCGGTATCATGGAAGTCCTCAAGTACTCTGTCGGATTATAGCTTCTCTTTCCCATTAAATTTGAATACTAAGAAAATTAATTTTAAGTTCATATTCCCATGACCAAAGTGAATAACGTCCAGTGAACTATTTAATAATCTGCCGAGATCCAACTGAATTTATGTGATGGAATGGGTTATGCTGATTTTGAGAACATTGAGCGATTGCGGTTTATTGCGCAAACCAGAGAATTCAGAAAACGCACGATCTTAGTGGCCAATTTTCGTCATTTCCATGACAGGTATTCATATCTTAAATTCGTTAATTTTGGCGTTCACTGTGTGATGAATAACGATGTTCTGCGAGAATCACATGCAATGAGCTGAAAATTTTTGAAATTTTACTTAAATTTATTTTATTTCTGTACTTTTATAGACAAATATTTAATTTTTCTTTATATTTTATTAACAGCTGTCGTTTTATTACAAAACAAAACTGTAAACCAATTAGAAAATTAATTATATTAATAAATCATATAATGAAATTCCAATATAAAGTTAATTAATAATTTTATTGAAAAAATATTTGAAATATTAAGTATATGTTACGAAAGACGAGAAGCTTTATGGATAATAAGTAAGGTGATCGATTATTCGACTTTTTGGAGAAATCGGTTTTCGAATAGTTAGAATAGTTGGTATGTTAAAAATTCCGGTTGCACTTTTTGAAATTTAGAAAAAAAACAGTTAACCGGTTTGTTATACCCACCATCAAAAAGATGGGGGTATATTGATTTTGTCATTCCGTGTGTAACATGTCGAAAGAATCATTTGAGACCGAATAAAGTATATATTTTCTGGGTCCTGGTTTGATTCTGAGTCGATCTAGCTATGTCCGTCCATCTGTCTGTTGAAAGCAGGATAGGGCTCTAACGGACAACTTAGGGGGAAGAAATTTGGCTCAAATATTTATCTTATATAAGGTTTGTTTGTGTTTCTAGTATTTAGCCCATAACTTTTTTGTTTATTAACCGATGTTGGCCATTTTCAATACCAAACAAACCTTATATCAGACAAATATTTCTGCCAAGTTTCGTTCCCCTACGTTACCCCGTTCGAGCCCTATCCTGCTTTCAACAGACAGACAGACGGACGGACATAGCTAGATCGACTCAGAATCTAACCATGACCCAGAAAATATATACTTTGTGGGGTCTTAGATGATTTCTTCGACATGTTACACACGGAATAACAAAATCAATATACCCCCCATCTTTTTGATGGTGGGTATAAAAAAATAAACAATTACCGAATTTTTATCAAATTTTTATTACATTAATCGACACTGAACCTTTCCTCTTGGACCACTGCTGTGACCTATCCTGTAGCTTATCCCAAGGGACGTGGAACAATATTACCTACGCTTCACAAAAACTTGATAATTATTTTCCTATAAATATAAGGGATACAAGTTTCAAAGAATACATTCCTTTACCTTTACTTTGTGGAGTATCTATGGATATGTGTAACATACACACACAGACTCTTGTTTAGCAGCTGGGGTTTTGAATTTAAACAACAATTTTATTTATTCCAATTTGTTTTATTTTATTTTTTTGCAATGCTTTGATTCTCAATGTAAAGAAATTTTGAACAAAAAAACTTAGAATAAAAACGGAAGACAAACAAGGCAAAAATAATGATAATATATTGCGTATTGTTAACAAAGTATGAATGTATGTATTTAGTTTATTCTTCTCTTATTTTTTAAATATTTTTTGCAAAACAACAAAAAAAAAAAAAAAACTGTTCTTAAAGATAAGGTTTCCCTTATACAAAACATTTTACACTTAGACAAAAAAAAAAAAAGAAAAAAAAAAAAATACTTATAAAAACCCTCAGGTTTTCTTATTTTACTGGGTAGTAGTAACAATAGTAATACAAATGGTGGTATATAATATTAATGTAGTTGTTGCTTTTGGTATTTTGCAACTTTTATACAAAACTTATACATTTACACATGCGATTATTTTTCCCTTCTTGGCTCATTAATTATGCCTTTCAGCACGTTTAGATGTTTATCCAAGGAAAAATTTATAAAAAAAAAAAAGAAAAAATTTAATGCATGTGTGTGTGTCTGTAAGTGTTATAAATAGTATGTGTATTTGGTCGTTTAGCCAACATGAAAAGAAAAATAAAAGAAACAGACCGACGACCCATAAGGGTTGTCTTTACCGCTTTTATTTTATGCAAAGTAACCCAGTTATCAGATTTTGGTTTTGTTTTAAACTTTTTTTGTTTTTTGTTTAGCATTTGTTGCTTGCATTTTGTTTATCTTTTTAAAAAGATTTTTACATAAAAGTATTTTATTTTATACCGGATACAATTTCTTTTAAAATTTATTAAAGCATTTTTAAGAAAAGAATTGTGAGCGAAACCATATACAGTGAAAGTAGAAGCATTTTATTATAGATGTAAGTACTCTGTTTTTAATTTCATGTTTGATTATCCTTTTAAAAGGACTTTAAATTTTCAAAACTAATCATTTTTTAATAAATTTATCCTTTAAATATCTTATACTTATATATCCCTGAGGTTTTTTAACAAATTATTCTGAAATTATCCAGCAAAAAAAGAACTGAAAAAGTCATGATTTTAACATTGTGTTGTCATTGGAAGAAAGTACTTAGTGGTGAAAAAGTGCCGCTGAAGTTCTTTTTTTAACCCATGGTTATCATTGGTAGGATGTTATTCTTTCATACTTCTTGTTCACTGCTTTTAAAGCACTTCTCTTAAAACTAAGTTTATAAAATTTTTTAATAAAAATTTTTTTTATTAAATAAAAATAAAAGTGTTTTAAAATTTGTAAAATTTAAATTTTTTTAGAAATTATTACCATTTTTTCCCGCTAAAAATTCATTTATTTTCACTTTTTTGGAAGTAATTATTAATATATGCACTTTGTTCCACTTTTTAAGTTGTTCTTTTTTTGGAAGAATTTCATCGTTTTTTGCTGGGTATATTAATTTTAAAAGCATCATAATAGAATTTCTTAGTCCCACATTTTGGCCTTTTTAGCTTCAAAAGTTAAAATTTTAAAAATGTCCTGTCAGTGTTTATGTAAATTTTGTTTTTGAAATATATGCTGCAGTTTTAAATATTTTTAAATAATAATTGGCACAGTCTTTTTAATAGAATTAAAGACGAATCGTATAGAAAATGGTTCAAATCGTTCCATTATGTTTCCTAGAATAGGGCCCTATATGGGAATTTATATGGGATTTATGGACTTTAAAGTGATGTTCAAGAAATTTAGTATACAGATCTCGTATAAATTTGCATATAATTATGTAAGTGATATATATAGAGGATGGAGCCATTTTGAATGTTCTCTGTAGGTATCGTGCTGGGTCTCTCAAGAGTTTTTGAGTTATTGAAAAAGTCGCACCGAATAAAGTGAAGCTTGAAAACTTTTTTTATTAAAACAACTGAAAGAATAGTGTTATATTTTTTGTAAAAGAAATAGCCATTTTTCATATTAATTTCAGACTGCTGACTTTGAACAGATTTCACATCTAGAGGAATGAAGATAATCGAAAAATTTTTTTCAGCATATTAAACGGCCTCAAAATCTTATTTTCAGGGCAACAAAAAATTTGTTAAAAAAATATTATTTTATGCTCCTAAAAAATGCTCTAAAAATTTTTTTTTTATTTTTCTTATTCTGGCCACATTTTAAATTATTCATGTTAAAAATCAATTGATTTTTATTGGCAATCGATAAAAATATTTTCTTTTTGCACTTCAAAATATTCAAATTTAATGCATTGTACAGTGCAAGCTCAGTATTCGCTACTACCCATTATCGCGACGGCTTAATTTTTAAAATTGCAGGTTCTATAATCGCGACAGTTTACGAAAATCGTGTTCTATTTTCGTGACTTTTATCTGTTTTTTTTTTTTTTTTTTTTTTTTTATTTGACTACACTATAACCAAAAAAGGGAAATTCACGTCTTTTGGTATATTAACCTTTTTGGATAATTTTGATTTTCAATTTTGTCAGATTATTCCTGTCATTTGTTGTGTAGATTAATATGGGAAAACCTAACGATTTCTCAAAAATTCGAGATTTTAAAAGATTTTGCGTGAATTACAAGTTGCATAAGTCTTCGGTTTACCACATTATAAAGCAAGAAAATTCATTAAAAAAGTTCGTACGTACAACAGAAAGTGGCCCTGGCCAACGTTGCACTTTAAAGAAAGCTGAGTACCCAAGAATGGAAAAAATGCTTTATAAGTGTTTTGTAAAACAAAGGGAAAATAATGTTCCAATATCAGTATCAATTTTACGATCAAAAGCCAGTCATTTGTATTCCAAAATTTATCAAACCAATTCAGGTTTTAATGCCATTGAAGGATGATTGAAGAAATTTAAGCGTGGAATTGGATTTTTTAAAATTACGGGCGAGAAATTGTCTTCGAATAAGATGATCCATTTGTGAAAGAATTTAAGGATATATTATAGGATGCTTCCAAATCACACTCTTGTCAAATATAATGAGAAAACAGCGAATAACTTTTTTTCCCTGATCAAATGTGAATGGCACAGACAAACTGAAATTGTTGGTTGATGAAAAATCGAAAAACCCACGCGCCTTTAAATGCTTTTTTAATAATCCTGTAATATACAACTCCAGTAATAACGCCTGGATGACATCATTTATATTCAAGGACTGGTTCCATTACGAATTTGTTCCCCACGTAATTTAATTTTCACCAATTAATAAAAGTAAGTTGTTCATAAGTAAACATTTTTTAAGTCCGAGAATTTTTGGCTTCAAAAGCAATTTTGCTTTTTAGATAACGCGAAGTGTCACGCAGTTGAGGAACTAAAAAGTGAAGACGGTTTAATTATAGCAATGAATCTACCACCCAATTGCACTGCGCTTATTCAACCGTTAGATCAAAACGTTATCAACTTAGTCAAATTAAATTATAAAAAACAACTGCTTGGCGAGAAGGGAACAAATTTGGAGCTCAAACTAAAAAACTTCACTTTCAAAAATGCAGTTCAGATTCTAGTTACGTCCTGGGACAAAATATCAGTGTCAAATATCCGAAAATCCTGGAACGTTTTACTCGAATACAGTAGTGAATTAAATATTTTACAAAATATAATTCAGAAAGAAAATGAAGATTTTTCAGCTATTGGTACACTTGTAGCTCAAATTGTTACGGAACATCTTTTCACGAATGCTGACATAAACAACTGGATTCAAGAAGAATTTCACATGGAAAGTAATGAGGAGCAAATGGAATTATCAAATATGGAATCGGAGGATTTATACGATAGTTTTCATGAAGAAAACAAAATTAAAGTGGACGATTGTATAACATCAATAAACATATGCATACAATGGGCTTTGAAAAATTATAAGCCGACAACAGCACTATATGAACTACGTGATTCAGCTGTTATTTTAAAAAATAATTTGCCAAAAAAAGCAACTCAAAATTTCCAATTTTGTTTTTTAAATGTAGATATTAGGGTATCCAATCGATTAATCGTCATTCGGTTATCCGGTTAATTTTGGTCGATTAACTGTCCGAATAATTTAAAACTATCTATTTTCGAATAACGAATAAACCGAATAATTTGTGTCGAATAACCGCTTAATCGAAATGTAGTTTTTTTTTTTTTGAGTTATAAATTATATATTTTTTTATTTTTATGATAAATTTATGTAAACTATCGCATATCTTTTTTTATGAGGTCTGTAACATCCCAGTTAAAATATATAAGAAAACATTTTAGTGAAGTACTTTTTCTTATGCTTTAGAAGTAAAACAAACTGAAAAAAAAGATATTTAAATTAATTTTTCTGTTTTACTTTTCTGTTGCAATTTTTTGAAATACTTGTTACTAAAAAACTGTTGGTTTAATAAAAATTAAAACTAATTTTCTTGCGCCGTTAAAATTTGTTTTTTCTATTTTGGATAAAATCGTGAACATGACATGACGTAACGCAGGTGTCAAAAAGTTCAATTCATTGGAAATGATACAAATGTGTATTACTTCTTACTGACTTCTTTGGATGCTATTTTTTTAGGCTACATTGTTTTATAAAAAGCGAAATAAAGACATAGAAATTTTTAAAACATAGATTTGAGTAAGGTAAATTCAAAGTTACAGAAGTCATAAAAAATTTAATTTCCGACTCCAAAATGTACGAAAAAATATCCATATTAATTTGACTCTTTTAACAAAAAACATTCTTACACAGAAAATAGACTTACATGAAAAATTCATTAAATAAAGCATAATTAGTAATGTGAAAGAATTTAATCTATATTATATTTCTAAGTAACTATTGCAATAGATTAAATTCTTTAATTAGTGTAGTTTATATGTCTTATATGTATAACTAAGATTATTCGGTTAATCGAACAATTTACCAATAATCGGTTATTAACCGATCAGCTTTGAACCTCGAATAATTATTTGTCGAATAAACCGAATAATATGAAAACCCGAATAATTGGATACCCTAGTAGATATATCAATAAAAAAATTCTTATTTTAAAAATTTCATAAAATTTTTCAATAAAATTTTGGGTTCGGTTATCGCGAAAATTCAGTTTTCACGACAGGTCTGGTTTTTAATTAGTCGCGAAAATCGAGCTTGCATTGTATTAGGAAATTACGAAATTTCTATCAATTTATAAAACAGTAAAAATAAAATGTCGCTAATGTTATTATTACTATTTAAAATTTTCGGTAACAGATAAATAACTAAATGTATGGTTCATTTGAAATTCGGGAAGAAATATGATTTTGCATATTTTTGGTTAGTCTGGTTATCATTATATATTTTTTTACGAAAATTAAAAAAAAAATTTAAATTTAGTATTTTGTTTTAAATTGAAAAAAAGTTTCCAGAACTGATCATTTATTTTTCACACCAAAAATAGTTTCTTCTTTTTTTAAAAGTTTTAAAAAATTATTTAAATCTTAATATGCTGGTTTGTACATAAGCCATAAAATGAAAAAAAAACCCTAAATTTTTGGTCATTGATTTTACAGACTAAATGATCATATGTTTTTTTACACTAAAAATCGATTTTCTTTCAAAATTGTTATTTCAATAAATTAACGTTAAATTAATACTTAAATATGTGGTCGTTTATTTTCTAGTCCAATATTTTATTTTATATAAACTTTTCAGTTGTACTCTAAAAATTTTAATTCGTATCATTGAAAAAAATTAAAAGGCAAAAAAAAAATCTTGTTATAAATTTTACATTTTATTATTAATAAATATTTTTAACTAAATTGTTGTTTAATTATTAGTTTTACAACATTTTTCTTTTTTTAATCTTTATTTTACATTTTCATTAAAATTTAATCAGTTTATTTTTAACTTGTTTATGTCAATTAGTTATTAAATATTTAAATTTATGACTTTGTTATTGATTTGGGGTTTTATGCAAAAATATTTATCTCATTTTAAATGTGGATATTGTGTCATTATGACTTTTTAATAAAAACTGGTTTTATTTATAATTACATTTTTATTTTGATTGGTTTACAAAAAAAAAGTAATTTCGAAAATATTTAAATTATGAGTTAAATTAATTAAATTATATATTGCGTTTGTTTTATAATAATTAAGTTTTTGCTCTATTAAATATTAAAAAAAAAAAATTATTTGTTTTCGATTGAATGTACATATTTTTATTAACATTTTAAAGTGTGATTTTTTGTCGACTTTTAATTGTTAGAAATTGTGTACAATTACAAAATTTCTGTCGATCAACAGTATAATAATATTAGCACTACTGTGAGATTCACAATTGACCAATAAATATTATTACCTACATATATAACCACTCTGAGGTCAGTTCCATTTAACTCTACTACTTTATTTTTATATGTAAAAAATAAACAATATCTCTTTATGTGGTCTTAATTAAAAAATATCTCACACAAAATTTTGTTCGTTAGCGTAAATATAATTTACCTGGAAAATGTTTAAGACTACCAATGATAATTATTGCTATACATGCAAAATATTTAAGGTGACAACTGTCACTAAATTTGTGTATTTTTGTTTTGAAAAAATATAAACTGTCCATATGCCGTTATTTTTGTCTGCCTTTCCTGAGGTCTATTATATCATAAATTTATATTGGCACTTCTATGTCAAATACACAAATTGTTTGTGGCATGCTACATAAAAAACAACATTCGCTCTAACCCCATTTCAAATGTTTGCTAATGGAAATTTGCAATTAAAAAATAAAAAATACAAATATTAAAACTATTCAATGGGGATGATTATGTGACTTGCTTTAAGGAGTCACGTAAACATAAAGAAACTAAAAAAGAAAATTGTCCTGAAGTTTTAAATTTTGAAAGAATTTTTTTATGCTTATAAAAAATTTAAATATTTTGCTATAGAGCTTCAGCTCCCTTGTCTTACTCATTTAGATCGTGTGACTAAAAACACTCACGGTTACATCACAAACACTTAAATACAAGTATGTAAAGCACTCATTTATAATTATTCAAATTCACATATTTAAAATGCTAAAAGTTTATTATGAAATAAACATAAAATTAGCATATTTAGGATAAAACTATACAAAAAAAAAAAAAATATAAAACACCCAGTTGTGAACGACATTAAAATAAATAAAAAAAATGAATAAATAAAATTTACCGTGTTGTATGTTGTCAGTCGTCATACTTCATCAACAGCAACAAAACAAAAGTTGATGCTAGTTAATGTTTCTTTGTTTTTTTTCTTTGGGGGTTTCCTTTGTAGTTCCTTTAACAACAAAAAATAAAATAAGGACACAGAGCTCAAAAAAAGTTATAATTTTACGTGCGTCAGCTGTGTCATATTCTGCATATTATATGTATTTTTTTCCCGTATATTATTCTTTACTTGCTGCTATGTGGCACATTATATTGTCTTCTACATCTCTTATTGTTGTGTTACCTTTTTGTATTATGATTATGTTGAATTTCTTTTTACGTATTGTTAGATCTATTAAAATTGTTTTCTTTCTTTCTTAAGAAACAATGTCAAACTAAATTGTGCAAAGAGTAGAAAAATAATTTGTTTTAATAATAAAATAAGGCATGACAAGTTTCATTTTGCCCGATTCACGGTAATAAAACAGGAAACAGGCCTGACAGGAAAAGACGCAAAACGAAAAGACGTTGTTCGTGTAATAAAGTCATAGTTTTAATTTAAATTTGAGTTCTATTATTTGTTTTTCTACTTTTGGCGCAATGTTACACATATTTTGGAATAATTTCGTTAAATATTTATTTAAGAAATGAAATGAATTGAGGTGACAGTAAGAGCATTAAAAATATGATGGAGATTAAACATTTGTGAAATATAATTTAAGGAATTTATAATGAACGACTCATTGTTTGCATTTAAAGGGGAGTGTAATAAACTCTATATAATAATTTTGGAAAGTAGCCCCTAAAGTTTGAACTTAAATATACATATATGTATGTATGTATGTATAAATAAAGGTTATTCAGATGTGAGAGTTAAGAACATAAAATAAAATTTTTTTTTGTATTTGAGACGGAAATAAAAATCTCATCATCATAAGCATTAAGTATAAAGCATAAAGTATAAAGCATAGCGTAATTAGAAAGTGCTCGCACATCTACAAAAACAACAACTGCTTGTATTTTATTAGTGTAAAACTACTGCACATAATGTCAAAATGCTATGAACAGAAAGTAAGAGAATAAAGAAGAGCAAGAGTAAAAAAACTCGAAGGAAATTTTGCATAAGAATACAAAAACAATTTGAAAGTTCCACGAGGTATGTCAATGAAAAAATTGCAAAACAGCTGTTCTTACGAGTATACTTTATAATAAAGTATAAAGTAAAAAGTATAAAGAATAAAGTATATTATACTGTATACTTTATTCTTTATACTTTTTACTTTATACTTTATAATAAAGTATACTCGTAAGAACAGCTGTTTTGCAATTTTTTCATTGAGTATAGAGTACAAAGCATAAAGTATTAAGTATAAAATGTAAAGTATAAGTATAAAGTATAAAATACAAAGTATAAAAAGATTATGTATATTACAATATCTTCGAGTAAAATTTCACATAAACGGTTGCGTACTTTTTGTTACAAACATTAAAGAACAATTTAACACCCAAACTTATAAACAGGTTATCTTGAAAAATTAGCTGCTAGTGACACAACAATAATTGCTAATGTTTTCCAAAAAACTAACAACTTCAGAACAACTAAAAAGGACATTTCCATTTTCGTAAAAATCCATCCTTTCTTAGCAATAAATGAAACAAATATCAATGAATTTTCATGTGTGAATCTGTGCGTGTGAAGAGTTTTCCATTTACAAAAAAAAAAACTTAATGGTGAGAATAGTGGGTGGTTGACTTGGCCCACTTCTTAAGACATCATTTTCTCAAAAGCATCCATTTTTGTCGTTTTGCACATTATGTTACAAATAATAACACTACATAAAATAAACAAGACAAACAAAAATATAAGATAACAAATGAAAAATAAGAAAATGTATAAAGTTGCCTAAAGATGGATTATAATTTTCTTTCCTTTTTGTGTGCAAAACAAACAAAATATCGCACATACATCCATACACACATAAATGCAAATACAACAATTCTTAAGAACACCACAGGCTTATGAAGAACAGTAAAATCTTAAAATATTTGTTTTATAGTTTTTATTTAACTTGATTTTCTTCTTATTATTTCTTGTTGTGTAAAAATATTATTTTTGTAGAAGCTAAATGTGGAAATTGTTTACCTTTTGAAAAAAATAAGCAAAACGTAAGACCTAAAACAACATCAAATGCTCAGCAAGGAGATACATACATCTATCATTTTAACAGAGTTTTTAAATTAAACAAGTTAAATTATTGTATTCTGCTGAAATGAAAATTTAAGTCCCTTTTATAACATTGACGCTTAACTAGGATTGCCAGATAGGCTGGATTCGGTTGGATTTTCCGGCCTTTTTGATAACTGTCCAGTGTCTAGCCAAAATAAAATTTGTCCCGCTAAAAGTATACATTTTTTAAAAACAAATCACAATCTAAAAAAAAGGTGTAAAGCTTTATACTTTGTACTTTATGCTTTATATTTTATACTTATGTATACTTTATACTATATACTTTATATTTTACATTTTATATTTTATACTTTATACTTTCTACTTAATACTTTATACTTTATATTTTATACTTTATCTTTTATACTTTAAACCTTATACTTTATACTTTAAATTTTATATTTTATACTTTATATTTTATACTTTGTACTTTATATTTTATACTTTAAACCTTATACTTTATACCTTATACTTTATTCTTTATATTTTATTATATTTTATACTTTATACCTTATACTTTATATTTTATACTTTACATTTTAAACTTTATATTTTATACTTTAAACTTTTTACTTTTTACTTTTTACTTTATATTTTATACTTTATATTTTATACTTTGTACTATATACTTTAAACTTTATACTTTATACCTTATACTTTATATTTTATACTTTATATTTTATACTTTATACCTTATATTTTATATTTTATACTTTATATTATATACTTCATATTTTATACTTTATACTTTTTATTTTATACTTTATACTATATACTTTATACTTTATATTTTATACTTTATATTTTATATTTTATACTTTATACTTTCTATTTTCTACTTTATACTTAATACTTTATACTTTATATTTTATACTTTATCTTTTATACCTTATACCTAATACTTTATACTTTATTCTTTATATTTTATACTTTGAACTTTTTACTTTTTACTTTATATTTTATACTTTATATTTTATATTTTATATTTTATACTTTGAACTTTATAATTTAAACTTTAAAATTTTAACTTTAAACTTTGAACTTTAAACTTTAAAATTTAAACTTTATACTTTCTTCTTTATATTTTATACTTTATACCTTATACTTTATATTTTATACTTTATATTCTATACTTTATATTTAATACTTTATATTTTATACTTTATACTTTATACTATATACTTTATACTTTATACCTTATACTTTATACTTTATATTTTATACTTTATATTTTATACTTTATACTATTTTCTACTTTATACTTAATACTTTATACTTTTTTTTCTACTTTATACTTAATACTTTATACTTTATACCTTATACTTTATACTTTATATTTTATACTTTATATTTTATACTTTATAGTTCATACTTTATACTTTATGCTTTATACTTTGTACTTCATACATTATACTTTTATACATTATACCTTATAATATACACTTTTTCTATTAACGAAAAGTATAGTTTTCCAAGTAGAGGTAGTAGATTTAAGCAAAGTAAGGAAGACAATTTATTTTTTTTTTTTCTCTTGTATAAAATTAAATTTCCAGTTACAAAAACTACACAAAAGTTTTTACTTACTTGCTTAACAATCTGTTTTAGTAGTTACTCTTGTTGTAGTTGCTACAAAAAAATTTCAAGATGTGTTGTTTTTGGAACAAGATAAAAGAAATGACTCATGTTTGTTAGTTTCCACTTTAAAATATTGCAAACAATTTATAGATGATGTCTGTCTTTTAGTATGCGTGTAGTAAGTTTGTTTTTCATACGTTATTCTTTCCTGCCTTAAGTTTAAAAAATTTTATTGTCTAACTTTAAGATTGTAAGTTCTTTGTTTGTTGGCAAGAAAGAAGATTTGAATATAATTTAAGTATATTTTTTTATAAATTCTTTGAGAACACTTCTCAAGTTCATTTGAAAACATACCTTTGAATGATAGAAGATGATTTTTACATTTTCTATTAAATTTAATGTGTTTCCTTGGACATAGACTACTAGGGGATATTTATACAGAAAATACAGATTTAATGCAAAGTTAAATTTTGTTATAAATCGATTGGGTTTAAATGGTAAATTGAAATATTAAATGGTTTAAGCTATTTAAAGTTTCTTTAGACTCCTTAGAATCTTACCAATCAACTAAAAATTTGTTTTACCCATTTGTTTTATAATACCGACAAAGATTTTCGAAGAAAGTGTAAAGCATAGCAATACTATATTAATTTTATTTACAAAAAAAATAAACAAGCGCGAATGTTATATTCGGCTCGGCCGAATATACCATCAACTTTTTATAATTTTGTTATATGGGAGGTGGGCGGTAAAGTGAGAAGACCACGCCCATTTTTTGTTTCCGAGTTTACATTGGTCCTTGAACACAATTTCGTTGAAGTTTCACCTTATATGGGAGGTGGGCGGACCACGTCCTTTTTCGGTTTCCAAGTTTATATCGACCCTCAAACTATTTATACAAAATTCCATTGTCGTAGATGCTTTTGTTTAAGAGATATCAGCAGAAAAGTATGAAATTAAGTTTCTAGTTTTTAGCCCATAATTTTTTTGTTTATTAACCGATTTTGCCCATTTTCAATTCCATTTAAACCTTATAAAAGATAAATATTTGTGCCAAATTTCGTCCCCCTACATTGTCCCGTTCGAGCCCTATCCTGCTTTCAACAGACAGACAGACAGACGGAAATAGCTATATCGTCTCAGAATCTAACCAGGACCCAGAAAATATATACTTTGTGGGGTCTTAAATGATTCCTTCGACATGTTACACACAGAATGACAAAATCAATATACCCCCCATCTTTTTGATGGTGGGTATAAAAATGTCCCAAATTGTTCAAAATACTATTGCATTCCTTAACGTTTCAATAAACGCTATAAACAGGATGTATCTATAGTTTAACTTAGATACTTTATAAAAATACATTAAAAAATTCCATTTCATATGTATTTTATAACAAAGAACTACATTTTCATTAAAAAAAAAAGAATATTTGTTTATAGTTGTTTTGCCAAAAATTCCAATATACCTTTGTGTTCTAGCTAGGGTATTCACTCGAATATTGTTTGTTCGATTAATCGACAAATTAAAATGAAACAACTGTTCGATTAAATTAAAATCAAGAATTTCGAGTAACAATTTATTCGAGCAAATTATGCCGATTAATCGAATAATTCGAGTAAAAAATATTTTAAATATATACTTTCTTAACTAGTTTTTAGGATGTTTTAATTTTAGTTTTCTAAAAAATTTAGCTTAAGAACAATGTTTCAAAATTTGTATAGAATGTTTCGAATCTAAAAGTTGTACCACAAATTGTAATTTTATTAAAAAAAATTTATTTAGTAAAAAGAAATGAATATATGCTTAAATTACAATACTTAGTTAAAGGTCTTTTTTTAATTACAAAAGTTAATAAAAATATAAAAGTCACTTTAAAAAATTATAAAGTAGAATTCAAATAATTTTAATATAAATATAATAAATAATAAGAAATAAATTGAAGGATTTTAAACTTGATTTGGAAAACATATTATTGGCTCTACGAATGAAAGTACATAGTTTATATACCAAAAAATGCTCAGTCTGGTGTAGAGGATATGATGGTAATGGTTTGAATGAAATTTGTTATATAAAAGGAATTTGGACTTAAAAAAGTTAAGTATGTAAACTTGTTCTTTATGTTAAGAATCGATGAACTACTTTATCTAAAAAAAAGGATAGTCGAAACTGTTTTTTGTCATTTTCAAAATGCAATAACTCAGAAACTAATAAATAGTATATTTTCACAATTCTTTCACAGCCTAACGGACAAAAATCCATATAATATTTGTGTAAAATATTATATTGAGTCGGTTTTACTAGATTATAACAAAAATAGTAAGAAATGAACGATGAATTAGAAAACATTCTAAAAATAAATCTGGACTTAGTAGATCTCCGATACTTAAAAATATTGTACAAACATTTTGAATATAACTGAAAACCTCTGTTGTACATAGGTTAGTATGTGTCCAAATTAAAAAAAGTGAGGTTATGAGACAAAATCGCACTTCGGACTACCCTTAATATAAAATTTGATTCAACTAGATAGGCCAAATTTGTTAGACCTATTTATTTAACTGTCAATGAATATATTAAATATAGAGAAACAACGACATTATCAAAGCAAAAAACAGAAATATTCATAAATATTTACGCAAATTTTAATTATATATTATTTTGGAAAGACTATTTCTTATTTTAAGCTATATTTTTGTATCCTTTTTTGATAAGCATTGAAAAATCGAGTAAAATTTTAAGGTATAAATTAATCGAATAACTCGAGTAACTTAATAGATTTACTCGATTATTCGAGTAATTTAAAAACTGCATTTTCGAGTTATTTGATTATTCGAACAATGAAAAAGTCGAGTAAAATGAATACTCTAGTTGTAGCCCAAACCAATATAAAACATTTCAGATGCCCCTTAACGTAATATTTTTCTAGTGAGTAAGAACTCTTCAATGCAGTTTTTTGGTCTCTTTTTTTATATATTTATAAGAAAATGTTTTATTTGATAAAAATTTGTTTCGTTTCTTGTTTTATGGTTTCTACGTGCCTTTGAAGTTTAACAACAATTCGAGGAGGTAAAGCGAACAAAAAGTTACCAAATTTATGGCATAACAACAACATTAAAGTCCTTAAATTGAAATAGAAGGGGGAAAGGAAGTATGTATGTATTAAGTTTTTTTGAATGTACAAAAGTAACAAAAATTTTATTAGTATTTTATGGTTTTATTTTTCATTCATTCAGGCGTTTAGTTTTTTTTTTATTATTTTTTGCTACAAAAGGAAATCGCCGTTTCATTAGTATGTTTTATGTATATTTTTTTTTATGGCTCCTTTTATTATTGTTGTTGAAAATTTATATGATTTCAAATGGAAACAAATTGAAGTTTAAAGTTAAAGTTGATGACGAAAGTTATCGATATGCTACACGATGAGAGTGTTATTTTTTTAACCTGGAATAAAGTTATAGTGAGATTTGATAAAAATTTTAATATATCTTCTAGTTTGTATCGACTATTGGATTTTTAGACCTAATTAAAATTTTATATTGCCTTTTTCTGACAAAAATGTTGGAATAATTATCGGTCTTTGTTTTTCCTCGGATGGACCGTAACAAAATAAATTAGATTGAGACAAAAATATCGTTTACGAAAAAAGTATTTCAATAGTTGAAATATTAGGTATAAATGGAGTGACAAAGTGGCTCAGATATTAGAGCTTTCAGAGCTTTCGCTTAATTTAATTCTGGCTTTGAGAAGATTAAAACACAGATATCATCCAAGAAAATATTGGATATGAGGGATAAATAAATGGAGTAGCAGAGTGGCTCAGATATTAGATACGAATTTTTGCCCTGTTACAAATACCCTAAAAGAACTAAATTCCCCTTCACTAACTACCTTAGGTGTATCATATGTATAGTAAAGTGCCTTGATTTGTATGGAGACAAAAAAAGTTGCATATGTACCCCACTCATTCCCAAAATATTTCGTTTCAATTATTTCATTTACGTGAGCTGGACCTTTTTTTCAAAAATATGTTTTTCAATCAATAGTATACACAATTTTAAACTTTTTGTCAAAAGAATTACAATATATGATAGAAAAACGATGTCTAATATATACTGAGCAAAAAAATATTTTAATAATTTTTTACATTCTCGCGAAATTTAAATTTTAGTAAAATTTTCAATGATTTTATTTTAAATAGTATTTTATTAAAGTGTGAATATTTTGGACATTTTCCATCGTAAATTATATTTTAGGGCATTGGAAAGTTCTCATTCAGTACTATTGATATGTGTAATCATTTAATCCTTTCGTTGCACAAATAATATTTTGGGATTTTCGGTCCATAATTGGTTAAGTTAATTTTAACGGCAAATAAATGGTTAGTTATGGATATAAATGTCCTCAAAAGCAAAAATTTATCAAAAAGTGGCAAATTGGTGTAAAATGGCAGTTAAATTTCAAAAACTCCTTTTTATTCGATTATTATCGCGGTTTTAAATCAACTTATTATATTTTTCACAAATTTATCAATATTTAAGTATAATAAGTACTTCCATGTGACTTATTTGCAAAAATTTCTATTTTAACCTTTTGGGAACTAAATGCATCAAATGATCCTCTGACTCTTAATGGGTTAATTACATGTTATCTTCAATAATAACAGGATAGACTATTCTTATGGTACATTAAAACCTAATGTATTTTGAAAAATGTCCGAAATATATAAAATTATATGTTTGAAGAAAGAAAATATGATAAAAAATGTTATTAAAATCTTAATATTCCGGGACTGAAAAGAGACGTAATTTCCTTATAACTAAAATTTTGATAATGATATTGAAAGAAATATGTAATTTTAGAGGTGTTTTGAAAATGGTGCAGCTCACGTAAATGTAAACATTGAGATGTAATATTTTGGGAATCATATAAGAACATACTAATCTTCATTTCTATAGGGGTACATTTGCAACTTTTTTTGGTGAGGCAGTTTAATGTATAGTATGTGAATTTTGAAAAAAAGCTAGCTCATTTATTTTATAGCAAAAGTATTATTTTCATTTTATAACTTTTTTAATCTGGTTTTGTTGTAATTCATGTTTTGTTTTTGTTGTTTGTTATCATCATCTAATTTTCAAATATTATTCCCCAAATGCTCATTGCACACGCAATATTTTTCTTTAACACAAAAAAAAGGACAACCTGAAAAGGAGGGCTGGCAGGCAACCTTTTCTTTTTTATTTTTTTTTTTCCTGTTGTCAAATGGCCGGCTGTCTGGCATGTGGATTACGGAAATTGTAACGCTTTTGGCGGTAATATTTTTCATGTCTCTTAAGTATTGGTTTACCGTTTTTTTTCCTTTTATTGCTTACTATTTTTTTTTTTTTTTCATTTGTTCGTTATCGATAATCTTGTTAAACATGTTCTATTCTACTAATGTTGAACTTCCTTCCGTTTTGAATATCTGTTTTTATTTTTTTGTTGTGTTTTTTTATAATTGAAGTTTTTTCTTTCCTCCCCTTGTTGTTCTGAACATTTATTATGGTTTTTCATGTCATTGAATTTTATTTCCATTTACGTGTCTTTCTTTAAAAAAACCCTGCAAACCTTGTTCGTCCTTAAGTCCGTTTGTCTATCTCTCTATTTGGCAGTTTCTTTTTATTGTCACTGTTTTTAGGATTTTTTATTTTTTTATTTTTTGCATCATTTACAAAATATTTTCTAAAGCACGTTTAGTTTCTTTTCAAAATTTCTTCTTATTCTATTTAAGTACATATTTTACAATATAAAATATCTGTTCTTATTCTAAGTATTTCATACAAACATATGATGAGTATGTAAACGAAGATACAAAGCTACATAAATACATATTGAATGTATCTTGGAAAAACATGTTTTGTTTGTTAGACTGCCTTTTATTCTCCATTGTATTGTTGAAATTTTTTTCTTTTGCAATTTAGTTGCTTTGTATTGCCCTACTTTAAGGACAATCCTCTGTACTGCAGTACATGTATAGTCAGCGGTAGTTTTTCTACATTTAATAGCTTCAATTGTATGTGATTCTGTATTAGAGAAGAAGACAATATTGAACTAAAGTATAATAAAGCTTTAGATTAGTTTGAGATAAGTATTTACACATTTAAAAGTTTTTCTCTTTTTAAGAGAAAAAAATGTGCAAATGAAATGTGTTTAATCTTTAGAAAATGAGAATTAGAAGAAAACGTTTGGAGCTAAATTTTAAACTGTATATATAAGGATTTGCAAGAAAATTGAATTATTTATGAAAAACTCAACTAACTCATAACTTCATTCACATAGAAAAACTTGCATTTTTGATAGGACATATAAGTGATCACAGATTTTCGTAAATTTTTTTAGGTATAAAATCCATTTTAATTTTTAATTTATTATTTTTTTTTTTATCAAAATTGATTTTTGAAAAAAAATGTCTAATCTCTAATTTTCGTTTTTAACTATGAATGTCCTGGTTTAGTTATAATAATTTTTACGCTTTTCACGTGTTTAGCTATAAAATCGATTTTTATGATTTTTAAATAAAGATCGTTATTTTTTTTAATAGTATGTAGGATTGTAGGAAACATCAATGATCACAGATTTTTTACCTTTTTGTTCTTTCCTAATTTGGATATAAAGTATATTTTTATGTTTATTAAATAAAGAAAAATATTATCTCATATCTTCGACACTTTTTACTTTTTTGCAAATCGCGGGATTCGCGATTTCATAATTTCAAATTTTGGGATCCCGGGATTTTTCGGAATTCAGGATTTATTTTTCATATGAAAACGCATTTCAAAAATAAGAAGGAAAAAAATAATTTTGTATACATATTTTAATTAAATAAATACATTCGTATTTTAAAGAGCAAAGAATATTTTTATCTATGTAATAGATTTTTAAAATATTTTTGAAAATATTTGTTAATCTTATATTTCTGAAACACTGTAATCCAATATATTTAAATATGGGACATCTACACGCAAAGAAAAAATATGGTTCTTGAGATCATAAACTTAGAACAACATACTATGATTGTAATATATGATTCCAAGTTACAATAAGTATATTTGTACTTAATCATTATTATGATTGCAATTTATAATTTATTAGTAAGGTTCATAACTTTATTAATAACTTTTAGTAAGTTTTATAACCTTTTTTTAAGTATTGCTTTCAATTTCATCACGTTTTTATAATTTAATAATCCCATGTTATCATATATATAAAATAATTTCATCATATATATAATTCCATTTTATCATATATAGAATTCCATATTATCATATACATAATTCCATTTTATCATATATATGAACTAATTTCATCATATATATAATCCCATGTCTTCATATTTATATTCATTTGTACCACGATATGTGGTACATTCATCATACTGAATAAAAACAAACCCTGTCAATTTATATTTGTTCATATCTAAACTAAATGAGAATTAATATACTAACAAACTACTGGACTGATACACAAAAATGTGTGTTTCAAAAGTCATTAACAGCTAATAAAAATATTACCTTAATGGTTGTAGAATTAACCAAATTTGTAAAATTAACTGAATGGTTGTAGAATTAACTAAATAGAATTGACTAAATGATTGGATTTATCATAAATATGATTTCATATAAAAATAATTAAATACATATTATAATTCAGTCCACCATAATAAAATTTTGATTGTGGGTAATCATTAAATGATCAAGCAGAATCATAAACGTTGCTATCATGAACATGGTATTATTCAAATCAATGAAAAATGGCTATATAAACATTGAATAGTTGTAGTGATCATGCTGTAACCATGTTTTTTCTCTGTGTGTACCAATAAAGTGTTGAGTTGTTTCTGCTTCAGTTAAGTTGCATAAGAAACATATTCTTGCGTCATTTTCTCTATAGTGATTACTTTCTCTATTTTCATTACATAGTGGCTGTAATATTCGTTACAATAATTATTTCCTTTAGAATAGTCCATTCAGGAAATTTTATGAGCATGTAATTTTATTTAATTACATAAATATATGTAAAACATATTAAAAATAAATGTGTTTAAAAAAGTTAATATTTAAATTACTTATTAAGAGTTCCAGTAAATATTTCAAATTTCACTTTTTGAGAAATTCGAGTTTTTCTATGTAAATTATTCTGAATTTTTACTGAAATATTTAGGTTTCAAAATGTTGGTTTATAATTAATTCCCTTGTTGATTAATATTAGCGTTTTTTTAATATTTTTGTTGTATTATTAAACTTATTGCATCTATAACATTTCTACAAGCGTAATTCCAGCTTATTTTGTTACGTACTAAGTTTAGCGACTCAATGTTTAGTTTTACCTGCTTTTGTTAAAACTTTTTAAACCAGAAAATATTTTTTTCAATTATAACTTGTTATAGTTTGTGTGGTACTTTCTTACTATCATAATCAAAAATAGTTTTTGAAATGTATTTTAGATGAAGACTCTAAGTTTAAATATGTCCTCCTTCTTGTCCTCTCTCAAGAGCAATCATATAATTAGGTGTATTATTAGGGAGATTTAAAATACGTTTAGTAAAATATCTTTGTAATTTATCGATGTCGTTAAAGCAAGTGTTCTCCCATATCTGGCTGCATAATTTTTAAGAGTTACATGTTTGGAGTATGACATGTTAGGTGTCAAAACCATTCCCAAATATTTATACTCTGTATCTATTCTAACATTTTCTCCATTAAGCTTCCTCTTTTTCTTGGAACTTATTTTCCACCCTTTTTGAATACCATATTGTAGTCCTCCAGATAAGATTTCTTGTAGTTTGTTAACGTCATCGGCTAATAATACTATGTCGTCAGCATACATAGAAGCTGAATATCCACACTATCAACAGTAAGTCCTCCTCAAAGAGTCATGCATATCATTCAAGTATAGAGCAAACAAAGGTGATAGATAATAGGTACCCTTGTTTGACTCCAGTGGCCGTTTCAAAGTAATTAGGCAATTCAACACCATTCTAAACTGCAGATATGGTACTTTGATGTATTTATCATTTTTTGTTGAGATTCCTAATTGATGTAATTTATATATCAAAAGTTTACGTGAACTCGATCAAAAGCAGCTCAGACTTTATAGAAAAATTATGTTCTCATTGTCTGTTTTCTGTGTTTAAGATAACAATGTGTTTGTTTCAGTTTTGCCATTCAATGTTTACATTCAATACAAATTTTAACACAGTTGACTAAAAAATTTTTATGGTTTTGAATATTTTTACCAGAAACAAAATTTTATTAATACGAAAGAATATTATGATTTTTACAACTATAAATATTTTTTAAATAAATATTTTTCTTTGTTCTTAAACCATATTTTGTTTTCAAATCATATTAACATGTTTATGTTACAAATAAGTATACTTTTTACAAATATGGTTGAAAAATTAATAACGTTTGTTTTTCACATTCATTATATTTCTCTTTTAGTTTATAAATGGATTAAATATAAGTAGACAAGGTTTTGTTATATTTGGTGTGATTCCAGCAATATAAGATATTGATTTACTACTACTAACTAATGGTTTAGTTAGTTGTACAACATATGATGGTACAAATAAATAAAATGAATTAATGAACAAATAACATGTAAATAATTTGTTATGGTCAATAAACACATCTCTATTATTTTGAAACAAATATAATGGACTCAATTAACAATTTATAAAAATAATAATAATGATCCATAAATTTTAATATGTGATAAGATGATAGAATGATATAATAATTTAATAAGATTGACTAATAATATAATAAAATGAGAACATAATCTAATACAATAGGATAATATTGTAGTAAGATGGTATAATAATATGAAAAAAACGAATCATAACATGAAAAAACGAACCATCAAATCGAACACAATATATTAAAATGGAATCATAATAATTATAATTTATAATCATATTTTAAACTTTGAATATATAATTCAATCATAATATGTTGCTCTTAGATTATGGCCACTGCAACTAATTTTTTCCTCTGTGTGAACTAACATTTGTATGGGATTTATACATGTTAAAATGATTTACAGAAGAATGGTTTACATAGTAGCATTTTCCAAAGTGCGACCAGCAACCCAGCTCAACAGTCGAACGGATATAGTTAAATCAGATAGTGATTCTGACTCGAACGGTATACTGGCAATCAACACAAACACATAATGTAGATTATAATAATGAATTAGTAGTAATGTTATACAACAACAATTAAATAAAATAAGATTTGTGTTTCTGATTTTGCAAGAAACATGATCAGGTAGAAATATTAGGTGCATGAATCCTTTCATAACTAAACGTTTAAATTGCTTTTAGAATATCTGCTTAGAAATTTATAAATTTTACTCGTATATTTATCGATTTATTTTTATTGAATTAGTAAATCATTTAACAATCAGAATATAAGGTCTCCTTATAACCTTTGGCAATAAATCAAAATTCAAAAATACGTTTTATGATAAAATTTCTATATAACTTTAAAGAGGACATTTTTCTACACAATGTCGTGGATGGTTGTGGCTGAAGTCCTAAAAGAAAGAAAAAATTTAATACTTTTAAATTAATAATTTTTTTATTTTCATATGGTATACATTAGAGTCAGAAAATAACATCCGACATTATAATAGAAATACAAATTGTTTACTATTTATGATGGCAAATTTGTTAAGAATAAGTGTAAAAAAAATTTTTGCATAAAAATGCAGTCGTCAAGTTCAAATTGACAATTTATCAAAATAGTATAATTTTGCAATACTACATGTTTGGTCACCATAAATTACTCTACCAAATTTCAAAGGAATTGGTCCACAGTAGACCATATTGTCCATATAATTTTTTAAGATTCTACGATTTTAAGGGCATCAGAGACGGTAGGCAACACAAAGGTATGTATGGAAAAATTAAATTTTTCTCAAATTTATAATTTCCTTTTATGTTGAAAAAACTTCAGAATAGTACAATTTTTGGCATGAATTTAGACCTTTTTGTTTTAATTATTATATAAAATAGTATTTAAATAAAATAAAATTTCATATTCACCAAGGAACAAAATTAAGGAAGTATGGAATTCAATTTTTTGTTTTTACAAAAAATATTTTTATTGATTTCAAAGAGACTAAAAACTAAAACTAAAATTATTTTATAATTTTCATTGACAAAAGAAAATGTTTCTATTTTAAAAGGTAATTTGATTTCTTTAAAATTTATAAAAATAAGTAAAACTAAGTAGCAAAGTATACAAAGTAGTCCGACTCTCTATTTTTGAATTTGCTCTCTCACATGTATAGGTTCGGTGTGAATTGAGAGAATTATAAACAAAGAAGAAAAACACAAAACTTTTACATGAAAATTTTGGAATAACTAAGCACTTTTACGCGTTTTTACACTTACTCAAATAATTTCACAATTTTTTTAAACACTATTTAAGCACTTTTATGTCATATTATGGTCCATTTTGCACAAACTACAAAAAATTTGTTTTATTTATTTTTGACATTTTATTTTAATAGTTTTAGAAATTATTTTGTAGAACAGGGTTTCTATTTTTCGTATTGAAAATTCAAACAAATTTTAATTTAAGCCATTTTTATAAAACTCTGTGTATGTTGGGAAAATTAAAAAGCACCAATACATTAAAGTTTTTATTACTAATACATACTTAGAATTAGGTACTGTTTCACTAACACACTCTTAGAGTTAGGTACCTATGTCAAAGAGTCGGACTACTTGTATATACTTTGCTAAGTAGTATTCTGGCAGGTTCCCACAAAAGTATAAAAAGACATAATATGTGTTTTCATTATTTTTGCATTAATATTGTTCGGTGGGTTATATTATTAAAATATATTTAAAATCTAGAGAAAAATTATCTTTTCAACGATACCAATCACTTATGTTAAAATAGCGCGGTTTACTTAATGCCACGTTTGGTATACCTTTGCCCCTATGTGCAGCGCCTTAAATATCATATACAGTAGTTTCCTGGTTTAACGAATGATATATTGTCAGGCCAATTCATAAAATCGAAAAATTCGTTAAATCGCGAATATATTTTTCTAAAAAAACATACTTTAAAAGATTTATTTTAAAGTCTACATTTTCACTTTTTAACGTTAAAATACAATTTAGTTATCTTATAACAACAAAAGTGAAAAATAAAGCAAAAATAAAAAAATAGCAAAACTAAAATTCTTAAAAAAACAAATTATTTTTTCCTCGAATAAATTCTTACAAAGAATTTACTATGGTTGTCAAATACTAGAGAGTAGGTCTTTGATTGCAACTATTCTTAACTGTTTATAATGTTAAATTGGCTTAATAAGTAATTGCCCATTGAATGGATTTTTCAGCATAAACGCATCACATATGTATGGTGGGTACATGATAAAATGACATTGCACCAAATACAAACGAAAGCATATTTAACCAGAAAATAAATAACAGCTTTGTAACATATTCATATTTTGTTTTTTTTTTACTCTTTATTTATTTAGAAAATAGTTTTCAAATGAAAAAATATTTTCTAAACGAAAATCTCTAATTGTCTTCCTTTTGCATAAAAGGTTATAGTAAGTAGTACTCTTTCAATAAGATGAGAAATGTGTTTTATTTACTTTCTCTTATTTTTGTAAATTTAAAATCACATTTTTTGGAAAAATTCGTTATATCAAGTAATAAAATATATAGATTGTTCGTAATGTTAAAAAATTGGATGTACGTTAAACCGCAAATTTGTTAAAATGAGTATTCGTTAAATCGGGAAACCACTGTACTTATATAACAAAATATTTACTATTTAATTTGCTATACCTGTTTAATCAATATAACGATACCCATATGCACAACATGAGGTCATCTTTTTCTCCACAATCCTTACTTGAAAATACATACTTACATATATATTTTGATTTAAAAACATTTGCCACTAAAAATACGCTCATAAATCCTACTTAAATAACTGTGTGTGTAATAAAATTACTGAACTGTAGGCGGACTTAACATAACAAAACACAACAGAATTTTACCTAAAACACCAAAGAGATAAATGATTCCCACTAAATAAAATCAATAGGAAAACGTAAAGAACAGTTGCCAAATACGACTATAAATGCAAACTAATGATAGTTTAAATTAAGCTGATGCCTATACATACATTGTTTCCAGGCTACTTACTAGAGAAAACTATTTAAAATAACAAACTCTAATCCAGGAGATTATACACACCCCCACACATTTCTTTAAAGATATTTTAAAACAACTACTCGTATGTAAAAACGAATACGAAAAAAACAACAACATTTTGGCTTGACATTAAATCTTTAAGATACCAAAAATACCCACAATAAAAAAAATTGCAAATAAGTGGAAATGATGAAGAACAGCAAAAAAAAAATCGTTGTTTTTTATCTTTGCCGTTGTTTGAACGTTGATGAGAAGATGTGATGTTGTTTTGCAGGAAGCCGCAAACGGAATAAAAACAGCTGCCTTTGTGTGGCAACAACAAACAACAGCGGTATTAGCAATGGCAACGGCAACAGTAAAGACTGACTGTTGTTGGCAATTTATTTAATTTATTTGATCAAAATTGTATCTTAAAAATAAAATTTAATAAAAATACAAATAAAAAGATTTGCTTGTTAAACATACGAAGCCAACATATAAGTAAATATGTAAGTATTTTTGTATTTTATAGTAGCTAATATTTGTAAGTTTGTTTCAATATATGTGGATGGTTTCCCATAAGAGTACAACAACTTTGTATAAATATTATTATATTTTTGTTGTTGTTTTTATTGTTGTTTATATCTTAAGGTTGTGAATTATGTTCTGCTCTGTTAAATTTGCAATTTTCAATATATAAATGAAGAATGAATGAGTGTATTTTTCGTTGTTGTTGTTGTTGCTGTTGCTTTTATTATTATTTTTTGGTACTACAATCATTTGGCTTTATATTTTTCTTGTTATTGTTATATATTGAAACCATTTATTTGAATTTGTTATATATTTTATGATACCCTACTGTAGGATGTTGAGGTGTTTTCAATTGGTTTATATCGATGGTAGTAATTACCAATGCTCTGGTTTTGTCAAACTTTTAGTTGTTTCATTTATATCTGAAGTTAAAAAAAATTTATCTCAAGATCATTACAATAAAGTAATTGATTTTTTTCGATAATCTTATTGTTTATTTAACAAAAGATGGAAAGAAATCGATTGAAAATTGTATTAAGTATTAAATATTAGGCTTAAAATAATGCAAAATTATTAAATAAAAATTTTCGATTATTTTTAAAAAGACTTGGTAAATTATCATATTGGGTGTAGGCATTATTTCTCATCGTTTTACATTGGATTGCGTTAATAATTTTTTTTTCCAAGTGTTCTATTTTTTCTACATCCACTTGAACATTTCCAAGTTTTTATTGTCTTCAAAAATAACACTTTTTGTGTCAGAAATTTATTACTTCTAACCGAGAACTTGCCTAAAGAAATTCATGCCTTGGCATGCCATTAATTTGCTCCCGTCTAAACTTGCTTCGTTTGAAGCTATGTCTTTTACTGGGTTAGTATGCTTTTTTATTCGGCTTTTCTGAAATTGTTAAAATATATAATTTTAGGAAATTTTACTAAAATCTTCCTCTAACAATTTACCTCAAAATGAAGAGTAAAATATGCAATTGCAAATCGATGCATTTTTTTTTTTTTTGATAGATAACACAGTTACAAAATGAGAAAAAAATTTCTGCCGCACGGGGTTTCTCAGTCAATTCGGATACACGGTATTTATATGTACTAAGCCTCTAATCCACTTATTTATACCCACCATCAAAAAAAAAAAAAAAAAAATTGTGGGTATATTGATTTTGTCATTCCGTGTGTACCATGTCGAAAAAATTATTTACGATCCCATAAAGTATATATTTTCTGGGTCCTGGTTATGGGTCGATCTAGCTATGTCCGTCCATTTGTCCGGCCAAACAAACAAAAAAGTTATGGGCAAAATACTAGAAACACAGGGTTGTAACTTTATTTCATACTTTTCTGCTGATATCTATTCAACAAAAGTATATACGATAACAAAATTGTGTACATATAGTTCCAGAATCTATATGAGCTCGGAAATAAAAAATGGGCGAGGTCCAGCCACTTCACCGCCCACCTCCCATATAAGGTGAAACGTCAACGAAATTTTGTACAAATAGTTCAAGGATCAATGTAAATTCGGAAACAAAAAATGGGCGTAGTCCGCCCACCTCCCATATAAAGTAAAATTTGAAAAAATTGAATTTTTGTAAATAAAAAAAAATTTGTAAATAAAATCAAAACTTATGCATTGACTTTTATGAAATATGTCTTGTTTTATTTT
This sequence comes from Protophormia terraenovae, assembly GCA_951394005.1. Taxonomy (NCBI): domain Eukaryota; kingdom Metazoa; phylum Arthropoda; class Insecta; order Diptera; family Calliphoridae; genus Protophormia; species Protophormia terraenovae. Next base: position 32,098,413 of record OX596073.1, read on the forward strand.
CACTAAATTTATCTTTATTATTAAATAATAAAAATTTGAATTTTTCGAATTTTTATGATTTTTTGAAAAAAATTTTCTTGAAATTTTGTATAAAATTTAATTTTTTCTCATAAAATGGGCTCAATATCTCCATAACTGTTAACCTTATTAAGAAGAACGACTTGAAGATAATTTTAATTAGAATTTTTGATATTTTCTTGAATAAAATCAGACAAATCGTTTTCGAGATATGCTTCAATATATAGTGCAACCTCCTTAATTTTACAAATTGCGATTTATCGCGAGAGCTAAAGTCAGTTAAAAAAAGGGGATTTGAGGCTTAGTAGATATTAATACCGTGTATCCAAATTGACTGAGTAACCCCGTGCCGCAGAATCAGTATTTCCCTGTATAATTGTATGTTTCAGAAAAAAAACATGCATCTCTTCTTGGTCAAAAAATTAACGATTCTGAGACCTATATACAAAAACCTTTATGAGAATGATAAAAAAAATGTGTTTAATTTACTCCATCGTAATTCTTTATATCGCGCTAGTCAATAAATATTGATATACTATCTACTACTAGATTTTGTGGAGACAAACTCAGTCAACTCTCCTCTCTGTACTTCGTATTGGGAGGGTAACATCTGCAATTATTATAAAGTCAAAAGATTAGTGAAAATATTTGTTTTAAAACATGTTAACATTACTCATAAATTATTCAGTAATCAGAAATTATATTTTCAAGAAAAATGAAGAGTATCTCAAAGGTCTGCTCGAAACTCTACATATTATTATCATTTAATATTTGTTAAGTTTTTTTTTTTTTTTTTGTAGCTATTATAGCCGCTTGCTGCCACTGTTGTTTGGTTGTTGTGTTAGTATCAGTTTTGCTGGGATTTCCGTTGTGAAGTGTGCCAATTATCTTGTATGTATTGCTCACAACAATAACAACAATAGCGGCAAAAAGTTCATTCTCCCTTTTACTTTGTTAATACTAAAATTAAGCTAAACATTCCATATATGTGAGTAAATTGATAAGGAAATAAATATAATACATATTACCAATTTTTTTTTTTTTTTTTTAATAATTTAAAAAATCTTCAAAATCAATTTTCTAGCATTTAAATATTTAGTACTTTTTTATGAATAAGACTAGAAATTTCTTCATTTTTAATTTGCTACCCATGTCTTTTATATAGTATTCTATAACAAAATTTCCAATTCATCCACGTTTCCAATTTAAATGTTCGTGTTCCCCTTTTTATTTATTTAACCACATTCGAGTTAACGTTTTTTTTACCATTCTTATCACACGTTTAATATCTTTGCTTACATGAAAGATGTTGCCATTTTTTTTGTGTGGCTTCCTCTTCGCCGTCGTCCTTAGTATCAACATCCTCCTATCGAGTTATTTTGGTTACTAAGTTATTTTATTATATTTAATAATATTATAGATTTGCTTTTAAAAGTAAATCATATACATACATATGTATGTACGTATCTTAAATGAAACTCATGCCGTGCCAAAATATTATGAATACAATAGATGAACGAAAATGTAAGAATAAAATATATGGAAATTAGATAAAACAGCTTAAGGGGATAGTAGTGGAAAATGTGATTAGAAAACCACATGAATGTGTCTTTTATCTTATTTATATGAGAAGCATAAAAGGACCAAAATGTATGCTTATTTATTACGTATTAGCCATTTTATAACTTTATACATTTTCATTAAAAAAAAAGTTTTTAAGAATTTTTTAAAAATATATAAATCTATAATTGTTAGTATTTATAGCGATATAACACTATCTGCTCAATTAATTCGATTTGATTTTTAATATTAAAATGCTATCCATCACAAATTATAATTTGTTATTATTTTTTCAGAAAATAATCGGTTTCTTCCTAAATTTGCAAAAGTATCGTGACTATACGTGATTCATTTATTTTTTTAGAATATTGTTGTACAACATTTATGAAAATCTTATTTTGTTATTCGATTTTTATATCCAAACTTTTGCTATTCCGTTCAAAAAATTTAGCGTCTCCTGCCAAATGAATTTTTAACCAAATATACGTCTTCTAAGAAAACTTTTGATTTACTTAGTATTTCTTTTGAAAAATATCTGGTTTAAGCTGCTTTAATTGAGACAAGTTCTCATGAGTGATTTCATAAGTTTAAGAAAAATCCTTCAATGTAGGGCGAAATAGAGAAGTGATCAAAATATTCTAAACTACGATGATATTTCATCCTTGTATTTATTATTTCCTCCCAAATATTTTTTCCTCTAAAAAATAAAACTTATTGCAAAAAAAAAAATAAATAAATAATAATGATGATTACACCGGGAATCACTGATTCTTCCAAATAAAACAAGACATACTTATTTCATTCAAATCAATGAATAAATGTTGATTTTATTCACAAATTAATAAAGAATGTGAGTATCAAATTACATAGAAATATTAAAAAAAAAAATGATTTGGTGATTATTTTAATATTTCTAATGTTACAGCCTGATCACTATAACTATTTAATGATTATATAGCCGTTTTTCATTGATTTGAATAATAGCGTGTTCATGATAGCAAAGTTTATGATTCTGTTTGATCATTTAATGATTACCCACAATCAAAATTTTAATATGATTGACTGAATTATAATATGTATTTAAATATGTTTGTATGAAATCATATTTATGAAAAATCCAAACATTTAGTTAATTCTACAACTATTCAGTTAATTTTACAAATTTGGTTAATTCTACAACCATTTAGCTTATATTTTTATTTGTTCTTAATGACTTTTGAATATTTTTATTTGTTCTTAATGACTTTAGTATATTAATACTCATTTAGTTTAGATATGAACAAATATAAATTGAAAAGGTTTGTTTTTATTCAGTATGTTTAGTGTACCTATATAGTGGTACAAATGAATATAAATATGAAAACATGGGATTATATGATGAAATTAATTTATATATATAGTGAAATGGAATTATATATATATGATAAAATTGGAATATATATGTGATGAAATTATTTTATATATATGATAAAATGAGATTATATATGTGATGGAATTAGTTTATATATATGATAACATTGAAAATCGGATTAAAACTTAAAATTGTACACTCGTCTGCTATGCCTGTTTGAAATTTTAAGTAAATCTAACCAGTCGATTAGAAGCTTCAGATTTATTTAAAAAAAAATCGATTCTGTCCCACTGTGCAATATATGGTGCAAACTTCTTAATTCTACAAATCGCAATTTATCGCGAGAACTAGAGTTAATTTAAAGTGAATTAGGGACTTAATACTTATTAATACCATGTATCCGAATTGAATGAGAAAATCTGTGCCGCAGAATCAGTGTTTCCCTGATTTACGTGTTTTAAAAACCGTAAACCTTTAATTTAACTTTAATCACTCTGTAAATAATGATAGCAGATTAAAACAAAATTGTTTTCTCTGTAAATATTTCATTACATTTTAGTTTAATCTACAATAACTCCTACTAAATTCCCTAATTTATTAACAAATACATAAATCATATAAACATTTGAAAATATTATTAAAATTATTTATAAATAAATCAAATTAAAGTGACAGAACATGTAACGGATGTTTTTATTTTAAATTTATGATTACTTTTCTTTTTTAACAGAAAGCGTGAAAAATCATAAACAACACTTATTAAAACATTTATAAATATAACAACAAAAAAAAGAACCTAATATTATGGCAAACACTGTAATTTGTGTTTTATTTCAAAATTTATCGTGATTTACGGCAGGAAGTTTTAATGTAGCAAATCGTACGGGTAAAAGAGTATGTATAAAACAAATTGTGGGTGTTTTAATAAGTGAGTGTGTATGTATATATATATATAAAATTTAGTTCTATTTGTATTTTATCAAAATATTTTAAAACTTTGACGTTTTGGTGGTTTTGTTTCCTTTCAAAAAAATTAATAAAAAAAAATTTTGCCTACAAACAACGAGATGACAACACATGCTTTTAAATCAAAGGGTCAATGATTTTTTCCTACCACAAAGTCCGTCTTCACTATAAATACCTAAAAATATTAGCTTTAAAAATAAAACTAAAAAAATGAATTTTAAATATTTCAGTGTTTTTTACAGAACTGAAATGTTTGCAATTTTTATTTTCTTTCTTCTCAATATTTGTTTTATTTTTTATTTCTATTGAACCAATTTAAAACAAATATTCGTATTCATCATCATCATTTTGATAAAAACATCAATTTCATTTCCTAAATGAAATTTATTAGATAAATTTCAAAGAGCAAAATACTTGGAGGGAGTTTTTGAAAAAAAAAACTTTACTCTAACGCCATCATCTTTTTTACTTTTGACATTTCGTTACGTTCAAATGAAATGCATGCATGAGTTACAAATAAAATCAAGTCCCACAAGTCAATATTTATTCCAAAAATAAATAAATAAAATTGGCATACAATTTACTTATTTATTTTTTTTTTCATCTTTTCTCTGGATATTTTCGTTTCCGCAGAAATGAAAAAATAAAATCAGAAATATAAAAAAAAAACGTTTGTAATTTATACAAAACGTGACCCTTTGAAATCTTTTCCAAAGGCACATAAACGAAACGAATATAAAAATCCATAGTGAATAATATGACAACATTTTCTTTTGCATATAAATCAAATATTTTTTTTTCTTTTAGCGGCTGTTGTACGGTTTTCAAATTAAAATTAATAAATGGAAGTTGATTTAGATTTAGTGCTTTTTTTTCTGTTGGTGGTGCCACAAATATAGCAACAAACGTTTGCTAAATAAAATTACATTTAAAAAGAAAAATATTACATGAAATGATAAAGGAAATAATTAGAACAAGAATTTTGACAAACATATTTATAAAATAATATTAATATTTATTACTTTAAATGTTCTAATCCAAACATATTTTATCTTTATTTTTAGGAATTTATGTTACTAAAAGTCTGTTATTTTAGTAAGTAAAATTTTGTAATTTTAAAAAGAATAATAAATTCAAATTCCTTTAAAATTTTTCTTACGATCTCCTTTTATATTATAAATTTAACTACGAACTTTTTGTAATTTATTTCTTGGGATACAAACAAAGTTCTGAAAAAAAAAACAATTTAATAAATAATAAATGAAATAATTATAGTTTCAAATAACGTTTATTAAATAAACAAGTAAAAACAAAATAAAAAAATGGCAATAAAACTTAAATTAAATACTAAAAAACAAACAAAAATAAAGTTTTCAAAATTCTCGCTTCCCATAAACGCAGCCAAAATAACAAAAACATATGAGAAGGAAAGAAAAACTTTATATTAGCAAATAAACAAATATTTAAACAAAACTTAATAAACAACAAAAACTGCAAGCATATAAATAAGTGTTAGATACAGTGAAGGAGCAAAAGTGTACGTACAATAAATACTTACAATAGGAAAGTAACTTTAAAAAAATTAAAAAAAAAAAAAAAAACGAGAATGTTATATTTGGCCTGGCCGAATCTATATACCCACCATCAAGTTTTGAAAATTTTACGTTATATGGAAGGTTGGCGGTAAAGTGGGCGGACCACTCCCATTTTTTGTTTCCGAGTTTAAATTGATCCTTGATCTATTTGTACAAAATTTCGTTGACATTTCACCTTATATGGGAGGTGGGCGGACCACGCCCAGTTTTGATTTCCAAGTTTATATCGACTCCCGAACTATCTGTATAAAATTTCGTTGTCGTACATGCTTTTGTTAAAGAGATATCAGCAGATGAAGCTACAACGGACACCCTGTGTTTTTAGTATTTAGCTCATAGCTTTTTTGTTTATTAACCTATTTTGCCCAAGCAAACCTTATATAAAATAAATATTTGAGCCAAATTTCGTCCCCCTAGGTTTTCCCGTTCGAGCCCTATCCTGCTTTCGACAGACGGACCGATGGACGGACAGAATCTAACCAGGACCCAGAATATATATACTTAATGGGGTCTTAAATGATTTTTTCGACATGTTTCACACGGAATAACAAAATAAAAGGCTATTTGTGATCACTCATATTTCCTAACAAAAATCGAAATTTTGTATAAAAAATCGAAAAAAAACTTTAACATCAATTATCTTGGTAAATAAGCGTCTAAATGGAAAAAGGACCTTAATTTGTGATCATTCATATTTCCCAGCTCCTTCAAAAAAAGATCTGTGAACTAGATGGACTTTCGCGTGCTAAACTCGAATCTGCTTTCAGTTTTTTTCCCATCAGGTCGAGATTTTTTTTATGGGCGTGTCTAATATTGCGCCTAAAATTAGCTTTAAGTTGTTCTACTATCAAATTTTTATCCGCTCAATAGTTTATGAGATATTTCGAAAAAAGTGTCCGAAAAATTGTGTCAAATTGAAGATTTTTTACTAAAATTTCTTTTTAGAAGTGAAAATATCAAAAATGTCTCAGTTTATCATCTTTATCTCAAAGCAGGTGAAACTACGAGTAAATAAAGCCCCGTATCATTAAAATTTATGCACAAATCTTGATTGCATTCACAGTTAAGTTAAAAAACCCCTGCATATCTACAGGTAAGTGGAGATACTCTAGTGGGCAAAAAAAAAAAACATGTTTTTTTTCGTTTTAAATAAAAAAAAATATATATAGATTAGATGGAATTTAACATGCTAAACAAGAATCAGCTTTCACTTTTTTCCTATCACGTATCGATTTTTTTTATGGGCATGACCACTATGACCCCTCCTTTAGTCACACTAATACAACTCGAGAACGGTTTGTTCAATTAAGTTAAACTCCAATAGATGGTGATTTTAATTATCTTTGAGCTGAATTTACATAATTTTTTGTTCAGTTAATATTTCCGTAGTTATTCGGAAATTTGTAGCGAAAAAATTATTATTATTTTTTTTTTTTGAAAATAGTGAAAATTTTGATCCATAAATCTGAAATTCTTGAGCGAATAAAAATTTCTTTGACATACCTTGAAGACATTTCCGTATGCCTCTTTTGGTGTATCATTTATCAAAATCGTGTAAACCGTTCTTGAGTTATAGTCCAAATTGGACAAACCATTCTCGAGTTTTATAGTGTGACCGCTGAACAAGGTGATGATATTAGTAAATCCCATAAAAAAAATCAGTACTCGATAGAAAAAAAGTGAAAGCAGATTCTTGTTTAACTCGTCAAAATCCATTTAGTCCACCTATTTTTTGTAAAAAAAAAGTATTTTTGTTTTTTTTTTTTTTGCCCACCACTGTATTTCTACTCAGTTGTATGTATACATGTGAATTTTTACTTAACTGTGAATAAAATCAAGATTTGTGCATCAATTCTTAAGATACATGCTTTATTTTATTCGCAGCATTACTAGCTATAAGATATGCTGAAACATTTTTGATGTTTTCATTTATCAAAAGAAATTTTAGTAACAAAAAAATCTAAAATTTTGCATGAAAAAGTTTTTTTTCGGACACATATTTCAAAATAACTTCGAAACTATTGAACACATAAAAAAAATGCAGTTTGGGTGACTCGAATATATGTATTTTTAGTCCGCATCTTTTGGTGTATCACTTATGTCAATCGTACTCATCGTTCTTGAGTTATGACGAAATATACTAGAGTAATGGCCTTGCTATGGGCGAAATATTAGATACGCCCATAAAAAATATCCAGACCTGATGGAGAAAAACTGAAAGCAGATTCGTGTTTAGCACATTAAAATGCTTCAAGTCCAACTATTCTTTTTTGGGGGAGGATTGTTTTTTCGACCAATGTAAGCGCTTAAATGGACCGCGACTTGTGATCACCTTGATTGAGTCCTTTATTCATTTTAATTACTTCGGTAAATAAACTTTTAATTGGTTACTTTAGAAATAAATAAAAATTATCAAACGAATCAACACAATTTCCAAAATCAGTATATGTAGTCATATAATTACATACATATAACTGCTTTATTTACTTACCCAACTGTAGAAAATTTATTTGAATTCAATTTTGTTACAAATTTCATTAATGATAAATAATGGCCTACAAAATATATGTATGTATATGTATATTTAACTAAACAATTGAGTAAACAATTATTTTGAAACGTACAAAATACAATTTAATAAATGCATTATTGACAGACAGTTGATATGAGTACATACATCTACAGACAGACAGATAGTCGGAACGACCAATAAACAAATAAGTCAACTGGAATGAGAAAAAAATAATAAAATAAAACATTGACATCAAGTATTTAGGTCTACTTATATAAAAATTTATGAATATATGTAGCCGATACTTTGTGTATATTTTATCAAGAGTTATGTTTGTTTGAGCGCCTTGAAAATAGTAAGGAACAGGGATGGGGAATTTAGTAATAATATACTTTATTTTAATTATACATAGGGAATGCATCCTGCGATTTCCCGTCCCGGGATTCCCGGGAAATTAAACATTTTTCATTTCCCGCCTTCCCGGGAATTTTGTCCGGGATTCCCGGGAATTTTAAAAGCACTTAAGTGGAAGAAAACTGCTTGAATTTTAGCAAAAATTTATACACTTTTGTCATTTTTAAACAAAATTAAACTAAAAATTCGGCTAGGAATTAAAACTTTACGACAATTCTATTAGTATGTTTTTGTGTACAATATATAAAACGGTTTATTTGGGAAGACTTTATGGCATTCATTCAATTAAGCATCTTAATAAAATGTCTGCACTAAAAAACAATTAGTGAAAACTGATTAATATAATATTTTAGACATTTTAAATATGTACCTATTCGTTATAAGTTGTCAATAGTATAGACAACGGAATTTGTCTCATAGAAATTTGACAAAATATTAAAATTAAAAGTTATGAGAATAAACTACGTTTAAATTGGACTACGATATTGAAGCTACAAACAGTTTTATAGCGTTTGAATCACACCTAGGAGTTTCCGAAAAGGTGATCATCAACCACTTCTTTAAGAATTAATAAATTCTTTTTAGTGGACTTTTAATAAATTTAAATTTTATATTGATTTACGAAACTATCTAAAAATTTTATTGAATGATATCGTTGGCTTAGTAAATATTTTTTAGTAAATTTCTGACATCTCTATTTCTGTCATAAATACATTGTTTTATGCATAAAGTAACAAATAGAGATGAAATTCTTGATTGACAATTAAACAAAATTGTTGTTTTGTAAATAAAAATGTATTTTTATTTTCGTTTGGCAACAACAAAATGTATTTGATTACATGTATTTTTTTGTTGCATGAGTTAAGGCTCCATTACTCTTCCGTAAATGTAAATGTAGCGAATCAGCAGACACGTTTTCTTTATGAGAGTTATGTGTGTATGTGTACTCAAAAACGTAAATATTACGTAGCAACCTAATCAAATTAGGTCGCTCTACGTTTTTACGTGACAGCTGACAGCTTTTTAGTTTTGACAGCTTTTTATTTCAATATACAAAATCTGCGTAAAAAATCGATATAATAAGTTTATTATTGAACAATTTGTTTTGCTGTTTTCTACGAAAAAAACTTGTTCAAAAAATTTAAATAAAGTGCGGAGTTGAATCAATAAATTAAAATTTAAAATTTTTGTTATAAAAGCACAAATTTCGTTTTGTATACAAGTCGCTAAAATACAAACCAAAAAAACTAGCGATTTTTAAGCTGAATTTGATTTACTGAAAAAATGTGTAATTTATATCACTGATATTGATGTGTACAAAACAACAACAAAGACTGACTACATTTACGTTTTTTGAGTAAGCATCCATTTACGTTTATAGTTACATTTACGATTTTACATTTACATTTACGGTAGAGTAATGGAGCCTTTAGGGTTTTGACAACCGAATTAGGTTTTTGATAATTAGTTTTGTCTCTTGTTACTCTTTGGTTTTATGGTTCATATCTTTTAAATAAAAAATAATTATTTTTTTTTTTTTTTTTTGCCTAATATTATGTTGATACACACAAAACTCTTTTAAGATTGTCAGTATTTAATTATTCAGTAGATTAATCAATTACTCGAATTTCATTTTCTCCCTACATTTACAATCCTGTTTCAAATCTGCTAATGCAAAGATTCATATCCTATTTGGGTCTCAGTTGATCAGCTAATGAGAGTATTGATAATTATAATTTTTAGTCCGGGATCCCGGGAATCCCGGGAAGTCGAAAAACTGTTCCCGCTTTCCCGGGAAATCAAAAAGTCCGGGAAATTGCGATCCCTCATTATACATTATCAACCTATTAACAAGGTTTTCTTGTGGAACAATCTACAAAACTATCTATGATATGTCGTCATAGCATCAATGCTTTTATAATGTGTATCCGATCCAGATGAAAGATCATTTCATTGGCAAAATTTCTTGATATTTTCTATGATAACTAAATTTAAAATATCAATGAGAGTTTCTCTTCTAGTTTATCTGAAACGAGAACTTTTATTTCCTTATTATTCTTGAAATCAAAATGGTTGTTGAATATATACAAATTTCATTTTTCCAACTCTGGTAGGGACAATTTTCTATTCCTCCATTACAAATATTGTAATATTCATTAATATGATGATAATAGTGGAAAACAAACTAAAATTTAGTAATAATATAAAAAATGAGTACATCTACTACTATATTTACAAAAAAAAAACAAAACAACAGACATTTTAATAGTGTGTAATATTGACAATTTATTAAACAAATAAAATGAAAATGTCAATATTTGCAATGAACTATAATAATGACAAGTGAACGAAAATACGAGTACAACAATAACTTAAATAAAAAAAAAAAAAAAAAAACACAAGCAAATAAACAAATATTAAATTATAATACAAACAGACAAAAGTTACAAGTACTTTAATGTAACTACAATAATAGGGCGAATATTTAAAGAGATACATATACATATATGACAGAACCCTAAAAGGGTCTGTAATATATATTTCAAATATCAAATGTATATTACACCTGGTAGGGAAGTAAAATTTTAAAACAGGGTCTTAATTTTGTATAGGCTTTGACGTACATACATATAACTTAAAGGTTTTAGTTTTTGCATTTTATCTGGAAAGTTTTTGAAAATCAATTTAAAACTTTTAATGAGCTTAATTTTCCTCCTTCAAAAATTACGTATATCAGCTTTTCACCCAGTATGCAAAATGATTCGAAATTGTAATTTTTTCTTAAAACTTCATCGATTTCGCATTCGATATAATGCCGAGTGTTTTCCTATGTAAAATGCAGGGCGAAAAAGAGTCGATAAGTTAAACTATATTGATTCAGACTTTGTCCATTTGAAGGTCCATTTCTAGAAACTGCATCAATAATTGATTGAGCCTTTCTTTTAAATGGTCTTCGATCTATTTTTATATGAAATTATTATATTAGCAAAGCAATAAAATTTTTATTGTGTTTGGAATATAGTTAACAAAACTAAAAAAAAATTAACACAAGAATTTATTTGACAATCTAAATTTAATTTTATTTACTATAATATGCTAGAGTTCGAAATTTAAAAAAAAATAGCGCCGATAGAGCATCGAAATAGTTATTTTATTTTCGAACTTAATTCACAAAAAGTTCGATAAGAAGTGCTTACTCGAAACTGCATACTGGGCATAATCAATTTAAGACTTAATAAAAAACCAACGACCCAATTATTTAACACCAATCCATCCACGAACAAAGAAAACAAGACATGCGAACCAAAATCAATAACATGAAACAACAATATTTGGTGCCATTAGGCTGTGTCTATCCATAAGAGTCGCACAAAAGAATGGGATCTCATCACACACATAAAGAAAATTAAACTTAAACCTAAAACTAATTTAAAAGGAAACCCATCAATAAAATGTAATTAATATTGATTCAAATGAATGTTACTTATAAGAGTATAAATAGAAGATACAACATTTCAAATTCTTCCATTGAGCACATCGTTGAGATACCAAATACAGCAATAAAATACAAACAAATACATTATTATATACATATATCAGAACGTTCTGACAGTCAGTCTCTCAGATAGATAGACAGACAGACAAATAAATAAAGAAACAAACAAAAACGTTAGAAAACAAACATCATTTAACACAACAGTGACTGCTGTGTTACATTTATATTCATTCATTTTAGAAGATTGTTTCGTCTTGTACTATTTAATGACTGTCATGGGGGCTTTAGTTCTTTTATTTTATTTTTATTTGTTTTTACATTTTTTTCGCCAAATATGAATAATGAAAAATAGTTGAATAAATATTAGTATTAAGCAAAGGAACATAGAAATATTAAATGGAAGATGTTGTCACATGATACGCATTTTTTCCCTGGAAGACTGGTTGATGGTGAAGAAGTTTTTTTTAAGATCAAATTTATTTTTGATATCGCTAATCGTGGAAAATACCTGACTTCTTTGTAAGATGAACTTTAAATTGAATGTTATAGGAAGTTATTATGGTTATATTAATTTGCTTTCGACTAGTTTGAACCTTTGTTTGAATATATGTATGTAGCATGTTCCGAGAGAAATATACTATTGAAACCAGATTTTATTCCTAATGAAGGAAGTGCGTCTGATAGAGCTCTCATTTCAAATATGAATAACTATAGATCAACATGCGTCTATCCAAAAGAATAGGGACAGAATACATAGATTTTAAGACAATCCAGGTCTACTCGGATGTATGTCGAGTTTTCAGTAGCCTCCTGTTGTATGTGAGTTGTAATCGCAAGTAAATTAATTAAGCTTATTCGATCATATGATCAGAATAAATTCCAAGAAAATATGAAGCTTCTAGGGAAATAATACTTCAGATTTTCCATATTGTCATCAAAATATTTCAAACTATTATTCGTCACTAACAATCCAGCACCCATTCACACAAAGTTGAACGTCTTATCATTTAATTTTTTGACAGTTCACTTTAACGATTTTAATAACATTGAGCGATGATTATAACTTAAAGGTTAGAGTAAAGATCCATTCCAAGCTGTAGGTTTCCCTGATGTGTCAAGAATACTCGGAAGGACATTTGTAAGAAATAGTGGAGCAATCATAACTAATTTCAATGGGATTCGTTCTTATATCATAAAAATCACACATTCATTGTAAAATTATAAAAATCGTGACCTGTACTTTGTGCACATAGTTTATATGGACTGCCCAACAGACATTTTAAGATCGACTCTTTGATCCTTAAGAGCAAAGTATACAAGATCGGCACTTTGGTTCTTGCACAAATTTATCCTGCCAATCTTAACTACTTATGTTTAAATTTTTTATAAACTCAATGCGAATTATATATATAGATAATAAAAGTTGTACTTAATTAACAGAGGGTAAACTTTTTGATGCTTTTCAGCTGCAGTGAGACCGAAATATTTATCTAATATGATCTGAGCTTACCATGAATTTCTTTTTATTATTGTTATTACTATTTTTAATTTTGTTGGTCTTTTTTTATGATATATATTTTTTAAGGAATATTATTTATTATATACAAAATTTATAAACATAATTAATTATGAGTACAAAGGCGTGAATAAAATACTAACAAAGGTGGTTTTCGACCTATTTTTATCATTTTTAAACTAAGTAGTTACTTTTAAATTATTTTTGTTTATAGAAATTCCTTTATTTTCATAAAATGTTTCCGATAGTTCCAAAAGAAGCCACGACGATCACCAGATGTAGCGTCCACATCTTGATCAGTCTGTAATATATTTATATTAAGAATTCAATTAAAATATTTTATATATTTATGCATACTTACGAATAGAATCAATCCTCTTGGTTTTGAATACACGATATTTTTTGAAATCCTGGTGGCCGTTTTATTAAAGATTTTTTATATATTTCTATATGTTTTACTTTTTCGTATTGTATGATAGTTACTCTTAGTTCTTCTACACTTAATTGTGCGCTATTTGCCATCCTTTAGGTTGAAATTATGGTTAAATTAAAATTTTCTGATTTTATCAAATTTTCTAATATAATCGAAAAAGCGATTTTTTATTGTGCTTAAATCATTTTGCATCATTACCATAAACTTCACATACTTTTAACAAAAAATTAAAGAAATTAAGCCAAAAGTTGCTTGTTTACTTATTTATGACTCGCCCGAAAACGACTTCTTATTAACTTTCTATAGAAAGAAACTTAAAATGGAATAATATTTGAAAAATTTGTCATCAATGTAAAAGAAAACAAATTGACTTCATCAAAAACATGTAAATTTTTAAAAATGGACCGTTACATTCGCCGCTTTTTAAAGCGAAACGGAAATGATAAGTATATTAAAATTATTTTTGACCTTTTTGGAAATTTACGCCTCTCATAGACATTTCCTATTGTTTCTTTTGAAGAAATATGAAGAAAAAAATCCGAAATAGTCTAAAAAAGCAAAAAAAGATCATTTGTTTTATTTTTAAATTTTATTATTGCATAAAATTAAGTCAAATTAATTCAGATATATAGATATATCGAAAACTTATTTTCTTTTATTCAAGAGGTTGCAATTCTAATCATTTACTAAATGAGCGATATGCTTTCTACTTTCATTTAATCTAAGAAATAGAAAAATGTTTAAAATAACTGGAAATTTACATATTTTTTTGGGAAACTTACATTTGAATTCGAGAATTTCGAAAAAAATTTTAAATTAACTATTTTCTAGCTATTTTTTAATCCTATTTAGCGAGTTTTTTTTTTTGTAAAAAGTTGTCAACAGTGATCCGTCCTCTAATCATTAGTCATAAACATAGTACGTTTGAGAAGGATATTTTGAAGAATATAATTCCTTCAAATTTAATTAACTAAAAAGAAACAATTTCGTGTACTACCTCTTCAAAGAGAGAATGTAATGCGGTACCGGACGAGCAATGTTTTTATGGTATGATAGAATAAAGAAAAAGATTCATATCATTTATTTCTGTTTATAGCATTTGAACATGACTTATTTCGTGTTGATACAAATTTAGAGATACTAAATACAATGAAAATTACTATAAAAAAAAAAAAACTAACATAGTCGTACTAAATAAACTGTTTTTCATACCATACTGGTAAGTACAACAATACTTGCTAAATAAATACACTATAATAAGTAAATGATGGTAATAACGAACAACATGATGATGATGATGATGAGGCTGTTGTTGATTATCATCACTAAAAAATTTTGTAGTGTTTTTTCGTGTGTGTAGTTTATTATAAAAAAAAAAACTCATAAGATTACAAACATACATGTAGTTTGTTACTTTTTTTTTTTCTCTTATACTCATACTTGTATCTTTGGCTTTATTGATGTTAGATGTTTTTCATTTTATTTCGTTTTGTTTGAAATTGTATCGCCATCCATAATAATAAATAAAATACTCAACTTGTTGTTTCCTTTTTGTTGTTGACGATGATGTTTTTTTCTGTTTTCTGTTTTTTTTTTAACTGAAATTCCCATGATAACCACAAATTCAAATGAATTAATTGTGTTTATTGTGTTGTTCATTCAAGTAGTTGATGTATTTATGCTTTGCTTCTTTGTTTTTCAAAAACAATTTATGCGAGGATTGTGTGACGATTTGCACTTATACAGAAAAAAGTCCCCAATCAATAAAATAATTCACTCAATTAAAAATTTTTTAAATTTGCACCTTTCATAAAAATGATTTTATCAAACAACTGTGTTAATTTAAAAATGCAAGAAAATATTTTTTCTGTGTAAAGAAATAGATTTTGAAGTTTTTTTTCTATTAATAAAAAAATTTATAACATAAATGTTATACCTAAATTTACAATTTGCTGACTCTTTATAATATGTATTTAAAATTTATTTTATTTGCACTTTTAATATTTTTATGAACAACCCTCGTTGTTTATTATATTTATGCTACTTCAGTTTCATTTACAAGTACAAATGTGAACAAAATTTATTACTTTTGCAATGACCATGTGTATAGTGTTATACATTCTGTCAATTCCAGGAATAATTTAATGTTTTATGTCATTTTAAATATTCCCTCTAATTAGTTTTTTCTAACGATTTTAATTAAGAAGCAACAAATTCTATAGTTCTCTTTAAATTAACAATAGAAAATAAATTGAAAAAATATGTTATAAATTAATTAAATTAAATTTTGAGATAAAATTTAATATTTAATTAAATGCTATTCAAAAAGATTTACATAAAATTTGCATATTATGAATACAAAAATTAGTTTTCTTATTAAAAACACAAGTGATTTTTTTTTGGAGTTTGACTAACTGATTTGTATAAATTATTTTGCAACTTTTCTGAATAAATCGTACATATATAATATATGATAAATTAAACGATTTATCATAGTTAAAAATTATTCCAATTACTTTATTAATTGTATCGAATAAAAATAAAACTATTTATTGGCTTTTGATTATTTTTCTTATTGTATAAATTAATAAATTGATCAAATATAAAGACAAAATGATTTAAATAAATTACACAATTTTTTTAATAGCTAGAATTTCAAGTAACAAATTAATTGAATGTGAATTTTTCGTAATTGAAATATTATTTAGATTTTTCTGCGTAGAATGTTAAAAAACTTAATTTTTGAGCAAATTATTCAATTATAAAAATAATTAAAATCGTTGTAAATTTTTAATCTTACAATTCGTTGAAAATTTTCTTAAAAACATTTTTCCGTGTATATAATTACAACTTTTTTTTTAAGTTATTAAAAATATTGCGCCCTAAATAAGCCGATTACTCGAATATATTTCACTATAACTCGAGAACGGTATACACGATTGAAATAAATGATACACCAAAATATTTGAAATAAAATTGGCTTTAAGTCGTTCTACTAACAAAGTTTTATCTACTCTATAGTTTTAGAGATATTTCGAAATAAGTGTCCGAAAAAAATTTTTTCATGCTAAATTCAAGATTTCTTTTTTTTTCCTAAAACTTCTTTTAAAATATTTCTCAAAGCTAGCAAAACTACGAGTAAATAAAGCTACGTATCATAAACATTGATGCACAAATCCTGATTGGATTCACAGTTAAGTTAGGATACCCATAAGTGGAAATACACTAGTGGGCAAAAAAAAATCTGAAATAAGAAAAATAGGTGGATTAGATGGAACTTAACGTGCTTAATAAGAATCAGCTTTTACTTTTTTTCTATCACGTATCGATTTTCTTTTATGGGCGTGAGTACTATGACCCCGTCTTTAGGCAGTCATACTTGTATAACTCGAGAACGGTTTGTCCAATTAAGGTAAATTGAACTCCAATATATAGTGATCTAAATTGTCTTTGAGCTAAGATTACATACTTTATTTGTTCAGTTAATATTTCTATAGTTATTCGGTAATTTGTAGCGAAAAATTAAACTTTTTTTGAAAAATCGTGAAAATTTTGATCCATAACTCTGAAATTCTTAAGCGAATAAAAAATATTGTTGACATATCTTGAAGACATTTTTTGTATGCGTCTTTTGGTGTATCATTTATCAAAATCGTGTAAACGGTTCTTGAGTTATAGCCTAAAATGTACAAACCATTCTCGAATTTTATAGTGTGACCGCTGAATAAGGTGATGATATTAGTCATGCACTTAAAAAAAATCAGTACGTGATAGAAAAAAAGTGAATGCAGATTCTTATTTAACTCGTCAATATCCACCTAGTCCACCTATTTTTGTTTCAAGAAAAAATATTTTTTGTTGGTATGTTACAAGGGTATTTTTACTTAACTGTAAATAAAATCACGATTTGTGCATCAATTTTGACATTAATGACATTAACATTTTTATGTTTTCATTTATTAAAAGAAATTTTAGTAACAAAAAAATCTAAAATTTTGCATAAAAATGATTTTTTTTGGGCATTTATTTCAAAATAACTTCGAAACTATTGAACACATAAAAAAATGCAGTTTGATGATTTGAAGATATTTTTAGTACGTTATTTGGTGTATCACTTATGTCAATCGTACACACCGTTCTTGAGTTATGAGGAAATATACTAAAGTAATGGCCTTACTATGGGGAAAATATTAGACACGCCCATAAAAAATATATAGACGTGATGGAAAAAAACTGAAAGCAGATTCGTGTTTAGCACATCAAAATACATGAAGTTTAACTATTCGTATATGGGGTAGGATTTTTTTATTGACCAGTGTAATTTGCCTGAAATTTTTTCGAAAATTTTTTTTTTCGAGGTTTTATTACTTCGAACAGTACGCACGAATATGTCAAAATCAGTCACTTGATATTTTACTATCGACTGATTGAATTTTTTAATGAAAAAATCTAAAATTACTAATTTTTTATTTTTTTTGATCTAGTTATCTTTGAAAAATATGTCAGTTATTATTTTTAATGACAACCATGTTGATTTGTTGTGAGTTTGATCAAAATGAGTGATGAAAAAGATGTACGTGCTATAAATTATTAAAAAATTTCAAAAACATCCAAATTTGTTCTACAAAAAATTAAATATCTGCTGTCAAACTGTTTCCAATGTTATTAAACAGTATTAGAAAAATTTTACCATTGATAGGAAACCTGGCCAAAAAATTGAAAGCATATTGAAAAGAACTCCAAACATATCTGGTAGAAGAGCAGCACTGTTAGCTCAGTGCTCTGACTATTTGGTGGGAAAAGTTAAAGCTAATGCGGAGTTGAAAAATTCCAGTCAGGAACACTGCAAAAAATTTAGAAGCCAAGAATAGTGCACGGAAGTTAAAAACAAATTTCATACAAAAATTTTCATGTTGTGTAATGGGCGACGAAGCGTATGTACTGGTAGAATTTTCGCAGCTTCTGTGTTAAAATTTGTATGTTACTAATGTTCGAGGAAATATTGAAGATACGTTTAGGACCCAAAAGCAATCAAAATTTCTTAATAAATTTCCAAAACAAGAAAGTCTTTTGTTACAGTAGGCTATATAAGTACCGAAATATACATCAAAGAATGTTTGCAAAAAAGACTTATTCTTTTCACAAGAGAGCACAATATGTCCACACATTTTTGCCTGGATTTGACATCATCTCACTACAGTTAGAATGCTCTGGAGTGGTACCAAAACAATAACATAGTTTTAGTACCAAAAGGCGTCAATCCTCTAAATTGTCCGGAGCTAAGACCAGTGGAGAGATATTGGGCTCTTGTAAAAAAAAAAAAATATATATATATATATATAGAAAAAGGCTGTAAAATTCGTTCGTATTTGCTTGTATCCAAAAGTTGGTTAAATATAGAAGCTGAAAATTTTTGGTCCTGAAATAGTCGCTATTCATTTTCGGAAGCCATTTTATTAGATTTTTATTTTATTGGGTTTTTTTGGGTTATAAAAACTTATTCGAATATTGTGATTACATATTTGTTATGGGACAGTACCCAGTTTGCGGAAATATGCGAAATATATTTGTTATAATTAAAACTACAGTTTTTTTTCTACTTACATAGAAAATATTTTTTAATTCAAAGAATATACTTATGTATGCCAAAGTAATTCATCTCGATAAAATAAAAAAGCATCTGCTCCGTTTTTAAACACTTTTGGTCACTTCTGGGATATAGTGCTTTGCTATATTTACTTAAACATATTTAAACTAAAAATCCCTTTTACATAAGATTATTTTAGCCAAACATAATTTTTTATGTTCTTATGTAAAATAGAGTAACAAAATACATTAACAATACATGTATGTAGTATGATTTACATTTAAACATTCGTTAGAAAAGAAACATTAACTCCCCATATTCATATTTAGACGTTGAAAATAAGTATGTTCGTATTTCAATGTTTGTTTTTATAATCCGCATAACAAATACCAGCTGACCTACTCGTTCTGGGGTATAAGACAAAACTTTATATACATATATGTTCCTTTTTCCCCCCATGAGAAATTCAAAAATGTACATAAAACATATTACTAGTAACTCCCCATCCAAGTGTGCAAATGTATTAACATGAAACATCTACTCGACATAGATATTTAAATACTCTAAATCTAAATACATGTAAGAATAAAAATATTATAAAAAGTAGTTCAGTTTAATGTTTTTTTTCGTATTACATTTTTTTTTTTTGTGTAAATTTAACATGATAAGTCTGCATAAATACGCAACTAAACCATAAAGTACTCATAAGTATTAAAGCCATAAAATGTTTCTATATAATTTTTGTTTCTTTCGTTTACCTTAAACAGCTGAAAGACATACGCATAGATAGAAAGACGGACGGACAGACAGATAGACTGTAGGAGATAAATAGTAGTTAGATGGAAAACTAAACTAAAAGACATACATACATTCATACACATATTTGAACATAAATGGTGAACATAACTAGAATATAAGTACAACAAGAAAATTTACACAACAACAACTAAGTTTATTAAAAAAAAAAAAAATAATAGTAAAATATACACGTACTTTTATTTACAAACATACATACAAGCACGACTAAATACTTAAGGGGATCTTAAAAATACTTGTAACATACAAGTGGTTGTTCAGTCGGTTGATATGGCAGACAGTACACTAAGCTCAAAAAGTATACTGCCTTAGATTTCCTTCATCTAATTAATCCTACTTCGGTATTTCAAGAATGGTTGCAAAATAATGTTTCAACGTTATTTAGATATTTCCTATGATATCATTATTTTTTGCCTTCACTGTATTTTAACTGCTTTTCAAACAGCCAAGTCACTCACTCAATTTAGTGCATGCCATGCAATAGTTGTAAAAATATGTTTGTAAGTATGTTAAGAAAATAAATATACAGAAATCCAAAACCAACGGAGAAAAAAAATCATGATTGCGTGTGTGCCATGATATTTAAGATCTAAATTCTAGTTATTGGAATTACTTTTATTTTTCACCGGATCTAAAGCATGGATTACATTATTTAGGAAAGAAAAATGCATGTTCATGAAACCAGCAAAAAAAAGTAACACATTTACAAAGTATACGAGTACGAGTATGTTAAAAATGGTGTTAAAATGTTTGCTTTTAAAACAAGCATTTGTCTGTTTTAAACAGAAAAATGTTAAGCTACTTTATGTATGGAAGTATATAAAGTTTAGCAAACATTTTGTGAAGAAATAGGAAAATGTAACATAAAATTTTAAGTAATTACACTATATTAAAAGAATAGAATAAGTTTTATAGACTTTTAAAGTCACCTAGTGTTGTAGAGCACGATGAGTAGATTACTATTCAATTATCAGAAATTTCAATACACCCTCAAAATTTAAAATTATCAACAAAACAGCTTTTTTAGGACTGCACAAATTCAAAGAAATTTGATTAGTTGGAAATACAAATATTAAGCCTTTTTAAAATATATAACATTAATTCAAGTTTTTTCAGAACTAATTTGAAAATAGTTCTGAAAATTTTAATTTTTGTCGATTTTTTTGTTAGCAAAATTTTTTATTATTATTTCTTTTTTTTTATTTTTCAATCTTTTCCAATCACTTTTTTAATTGTGATAAAAAAATCAAACATTTTTACTAACTAATAAATAGAAAAAAATAGAACGTGATCATACAAATTTGGATATCACCTTTTCCAGAATTAAGCGTTATTTAGTCCCATTTAACCCAAATGTAAAGACGGACGGACGGACATCACCATTCAGCCAAAAAACATCTTATAATTCTAAAGATGCATTTTTTACTTACTGATAAATAGAAAAATTAAACGCCATCATTAAAGTCTTAATACCACCCCTCTCTGAACTATGCATAATTTTCGATCCATTTAACTCTAATGTATAGACTGACGGACAAAAATTACTGTTCTGCTAAAAAAAATCTTAAAATTTTAAAACTGAATTTTTTACCTAATAATCAATAAAAAAAATAAAAAATAAAAAGTGATGATTAAAATATTGATATCACCTTTCACTGAACCAAAAATGAGCAGTAAATACGGTAAAATGGGTGAAGAAAAGTAAGTTAAATATCAACCAACAAAATCGTTATTCAATTCAACAGAATTTTTTGTTAATTTTTCTTAAGTTAGTTAAATCGACAAAAATTCGTCAATATTACTAATTCAATTGGGTAATTGAAAGGTAGTTAATTTGAAAAACTTTTAGTCAAATTGAAGAAAATTTTATTCAAATTAACTAAAAATTTTATTCATATTGAAGAACTTTTATTCAATTTAACTAAATTATTTTATTTAATTCTACTAAATTTTAGTTAAATTGAATAAAAAATTTATTCAAATTAACTAATTTTTTTCTTCAAATTGAAGAATGTTTATTCAATTTAACATTTGAATTTTATTCAAATTGACAAAATTTTGTCAATTCCAAAGTGCTGTTTAAACCTCTGTAGAAAAATTTACTATAAATTAAAATCATCATAATAAAACAAATAAAAAATTTTAAACAAATTAACAATATTTATTGTGTAAAAAATATAATTCATGTTAGAAATAAGCATTTTAAAATATATAATAAAAAAAATTATTTAATTAAATTTAATATAAACTTACGTAGCAAAAGTTTTTTTTTTTTTATAGTAAATTTTTTTAATTTATAGTAAATTAAGATGATGTTTTATGAAAATTCTTTATAATTCGAATGGAAACAATCCACATTTTAGTAGAAGTGTTTAATCGATATCGACCTGAGAAAATAAAAATAAAATACATTTATTAAAAATTTTATTTAACATAACAAACTATTTTTGTACCGTTATTTAAGTACAATAGATATGTACTAACTCAGTAATCAACAACCAGTGCACTGCATTCAATTTCAGCCCACACAGATTTATAGCTTAATATTTTTATTTCTGGATGATCTATAGCAACCAGTGTTGCCAGTTTAGCCTTTTTAAGGCTAAATCTAGCCTTTTTATTTTGCTTTTAGCTTCAAAATTTTCGTTTTAGCTTCTAGCTTTTTTTCTAGCCTTTTTTGATTCTTAAAATAGCTTTAAAAAGGCTAACAATTTACAAATTTTATTTTGAAAAAATCACAAATTTAAGCATTTTTGTGTATTAATTCGCACAAAAAATTTAAATATTTTGCATTTAGCGAAAATTTTCGCCTGCGGCGCTTCACTCTAGGAGAATATTAAAATTATTTACTAAAAACTTTATTATCCATAGGAACTATTTATGTTAAATTTGTAAATTCGCTAATATATCTTCAAGAAATTCGAAAACTAATAAGAGCTAACAAATAAATGTGTTTTTTAAAAAGACAATATATTAGCTTTTTTTCTGGCTTTATTTTTTGGGACGTTTAGCCTTTTCTAACCTTTTTTAAAGTCCAATTTAGATTCTTTTTTTCTCAAGTCCTGGCAACACTGATAGCAACATATAAAAAATGTAAAGAAAGCGAAAATATAAATAAAAAAGTTTATACAATACATAGTAAAATAAGTAAATATACCTTTAAAATGTTTAGCATTACCGTGAAAGGTATGAAAAAGTCCTCCAAATGTCCTTACGCTTAACAGTGCTTTAGTTGGTTGCATTTTCTGCCATCCATGAGTTTGCATATAAATTAACATTTTTTGCAGGAGAATTATATATTTATTGATCGAAACTTGCTTGTTCTTGAAGTATATCTGATTTAACACAAATTCACACTTATTTTTCACTATGTGTTATTTATTCGAGAATTTTTGTATTTGTATAAAAAAAAATTTTAAACAAAATTTAAATATATTGACACAAAAACACGTGCACAAGCTTTATTGTTTGTCATTCAACTGATCTTCTTCACTATGCGTTTTCTGTATTGAAGAAATTTCTTCAGTTCTACTCACGTTTCTTCAATTTGTCTAAAAGATATTATTTAAATTAACGAAATTTATTCAATTCTACATGCCTTTAGTAAATTTGAAGAAATTTCGCCAATTTGAATAATATTCTTCAATTTGACTAAAAAGAAATTGTTAATTTTAATAAAATTTCTTAAATTTTACATGTTTTTAGTAAAATTTACTAATTTTTTTAATCATATTGAAGAATTTTTATTTATTTTTACTACTTCAATTTATTTAATTTTAGTAAATGTAAATTAGTTTATGTATTAGTATATTTTGTAAATTTTTTTAAATATCGTTCATATACATATATAGCACAGTCAATAATTTCCAGTAAAAACTAAATAAATAATACAATTATAAGAAATATATATTTTTATATTTTTTACATATTATCAAAAACTGTAATTGTATTTAAAGACGTTCAAACTTATTTTGAAGAAATTTCTTCAATTTGAAGAATTTTATTCAATTTGAATAAAATAAATTATTTAGTTTCTTAAAATGTGTATGCTTTTAGTCGATTTACAAATTTTTAGTCAAGTTGAAGAATTTTATTCAAATTGACTAAAAAGTATTAGTCAATTTTAAAATTTACGAAAAATATTAGTTAAATTAAAAGATAATTTATTCAAATTAACTTATTTTTGGGGTGTTAAATTGAATAAAAATGTGTGTTGTTTTTCTTACTGCCAATTGTTTAAGAGTTACTGCCAATTTAACTAAATTTTCGTCAATTTAACAGATTTTTCGTCAATTTTAATTTTTAATTTTTTTTAACGAAATTTTATTCAAATCAATATATTTTACAAAAAAAATATTTTTGACAAACATTTTTTAGTAGATTTGAAGAAAATTTGTTGATTTGAAGAAAAATTCTATTAATTTAAAGAAAAAATCTGTTAATTTAAATATTTTTTTCGTTAAAATTCTACAAAAATTTTTCGTCAATATTACCTACGAGATTTAGTTCAGTGTTCCCTGAATTAATCGCCATTTTCGACCCCTTTTACTCCAATGTGCGTATGTGGGTTGCAGTTTGGAAATATAATTTAAATTTGAAAAAATATTCCCTTGATATTCTTTTGCTTATTGTCTTCTGTAAATCAACTAATCCTAACAACAAAAGAATTATTTATACTTGAGCCCAACACAAAGGTTTGTTTAATATGATTTGTTTTAACTAAAAATAAAAGAAAAAAACTAAAGAAAATGGGTGCTACCATAACCAAGGTTTAGCATTAAATTTCAGGATTAACATGACTACATATTGGGTTCATTACTCAGGCTTTCTTTATTATTGTTTTTTTTTTTTTTTTTTTTTTTCTAAAGCTTAAAGGTTTTAACCTTTGTTCATGTAATTTTGTTGCTACAGACCTTTTTGTTTAAAGGTAATAAATGTTAAATAAATATAAATTTTAGTTTCTATATAATATTTTGCACATTTCTACATTTATAAAATTTCATATTATATTGTTTTTGTTTGGCGTATATGACTTAAACATGCAGGTACTAGTGGCAGTCATAGTCACCATCCCACCAACATTGCTATAAATATGTCTATTAGTAACTGATATATATATACTTACTATACATATTTGTTGGTTACTAATAGCATCTACTACTAACTAAACAAAGCCAATATGTATCTTAACTTTGTTCAAAAAAAACAAAGAAAAAAGGAGCGCGCTCATAAAATTGTTATATTGTAATATTTATTCTTTATGTTTATTTCTATTTTAGTTGGGTTTTTATAGCTTTAAAATTGTTTTATGGTTATTTTCTGTGAGTTTTCTTTTTTTTATAAAGCCCTTTTATTTCATATACATGATGTGTGCAGTAATTTTAGATTTTATATCTTTTATGTCCATGTTTAAGTTTTGTGCCTTAAAAGTAACATTTGCTTGAAAATTGTTGTTTTTCTTATTTTTATGTAGCATCAGCTGTCTTAAAAAAACTCGCGGTATTATAGATTACTTTTAGAAAAAGAAAAACATTCAACTTTTTTTTGCTAAAAGCTATTTATTTTATGCTTTTTTATTAACATGTGTTATGTTTTTATTTCCTTTAAATAAAATATTTTATGGCTTAATAAAAAACAAGAAATTTATAATTTACGATATTTTAAATAATTTGCAAAAAAGCATATAAAAAATATTTAATAGAAATTTCCGGGTCAGGAAAAAAAATATTTGCGAATAAATTTCAATTAAATTATTTATCGGAATTTTAAAATGATTTCAGATATTTTTATAATTAAATAAATTACTCAAAAACAAAGTATTCTAACAAATTAATTTCAAATTTATATATAAAAATTTAAAATAGTATTTCAATTACGAAAAATTCATGTTCAATTATTTTATTAATTAAAATTCAAACTCTTAAAGAAATTGTATATTCAATTATTTAAATTATCAATAAATTTTATTTATATTTGATTAATTTATTAATTGATACCATAAGAAAAATAATTGAAAGCCGATAAGTTGTTTTACTTCTAGTAAAAAATATTAAAAAATTTTAATTTTTATCACTTGAATAATTGACAAAATTAAAGAAGTAATTGGAATAGTTTTTATCTTTGATAAATTGTTTAATAGACCAGAAACAAAATTTCAATTAAATTATTAATCCGATTTTTAGAATAATTTCAAATATTTTTATAATTAAATAAATTACTCAAAATCAAGCATTCTAAGCAAAGAAGAAAATATTTTCGAAAAAATTTCAACTAAACACAAAAAAAGTTAAAATTAATTTAATTTATTTTTAATTAATTTTTGTTTGATTTTGCTCCAATCATCAAAATGATAATATTAATAACTAGAATAATTGATTTTATTATTACTGTTTTTTCTTAAATAGATACAATGAGCTGAAAATTGTTTTAAATTGACTTAATTTTAATTTATTTCTATATTTTTATAATCAAATTTTTAATTTTTCTTTATATTCCATTAAGAGCTGTCAATTTATTAAAAAAAATTGTAAACCAATTAGAAAATTAATTATATTAATAAATAATATAATTAAATTCCAATATAAAATTAGATAATAATTTTATTAAAAAGTAATTTGAAATATTTTTTTCTGTGAATTAAATAAATTACTCATAACACAGGTCAACACTAAAAAAGTATCTGGAAAATCATGTTGCAGATATTGTAGGTATAGTCATCCCAATCACAGGAACAGTTTGGTTTTTTTTCATCACGTCAAATTTTTAACCCATTGAGGACCAAAGAAAATATGGTTTCATGATGGGTTTTTAGGTTATAAAATTTTCTTAGTAATAGGTAGAGCAGATAAGTTAGTCATGTTGTATAGAGTGGGTGTAGAGAAGAAATTTGTATTTCATATAACAGACAAAAGACCATAGATATCAAAAATGGTAAAATTTTTAAAATCACACTGACAGAAAATGTGTATTCATCAAAAGTATGACCAAATAAAAATCCAAATTTAAATAACAGAGTTAACAAAAAATTATAAGAAAAGTATATCGCGAATAATTCGGTCTAACTTTAACTCTTTATACTAAATATAGTGTATGAATTTAAATAAATCATTTCCATGACGTCACAATTTTAAAATATATGATGTTTTTATTTTAAACTTCATTGAAAAATGTATGGATATTTTTTTCTTTAATTAGGATTTAAGAATGTACTATTTATAAATTTTTTTCTCATATTAAGAAGCTGTAAAAGTATGTCACCAAATTACGATTCCATATGTGTTGATATAATCTCTCAGTAACAGCAATTTGGTGCAAAAACTGCCATTGTTCTTGGCATACTTTTTCCATTTTTTCAGTGCTTTTAGCAACTTTAAAGACTTTTAGGTGTTATGGAGGGCATGTTAGAGACATGACATATTCTACACTTTTGTTTTATTGTTCCTTCTCTACAAAATACGGATCCATAATGTACTCTATCTATTATTCAGAAAATTATATAACCCAAAAAATTTCTTAGAGGTACATATTTCATTTGGTCATCAATGGGTTAAAATTGTGATGTGATGGAAATGTTTCATGTTACTTTTTTGACTAAATTTAGTCTTAAAAGTAAGAACTAAATTCTTCAAGATATATTTTTTTCCTAATTTTTTGTTAACATTGTTATTTAAACTTGGATTTTTATTTTTTCAAATTTCGGTGTCTACGCATTTTCTATCAATGTGATTTTAAAAATTTTACCAATTTTGAAAACTGCGGTCTTGTATCAGTTATATAGAATACAAATTTCCCCTATACACCTACTCGTAATCCTTCATTTTTCAATGGTTTATGAGTGTTAATTGAGAAATTCTTGATTTTTACAACTTTAACGACTTCTAGGGGCTATGTGTGAGAAGTTAGAGACTTTACTAGTACTACATTTTTGTAGCCCCATGTCTTGCCTATAAAACATGTGTGAAAAATTTCCTCTACCTATTACATGGAAAATTTTATAACCTAAAAACTTCTCAAGGAAACAAATTTTCTTTGGTCCTCAATGGGTTAAAAATGTGACGTGATGGAAGATTTTCATTTGACTTTCTACACTATATCAAGCCTAAGGAATAATAATATTGTAGACTTGTTCCAGATATAAAATTTTTTGCGATTTTATTGACCTGTGTAATCAAAGTATTTTAAAAAAATCTAAAATCCAATTTCATAAAAACGAATGCAGTGCAAAAAAACTAAAATATTTGGTAAAATACATCGAAAAAAGAGGCAAAAATTTAAAGGCAAAAATATATTGAGTCAATATTATTTTGTTAATTTAAACAATAAACATAAAAATCAAAATCCACGTTTAAATATTTATTTTTCATATTTTATGATTTTCCATATTTTTTGCCCATGTTGGAGATACACTGGTGGAAAAAAAACTAAAAAAGGTGGACTGGTGGAATTTGACGAGAAACAAGAATCTGCTTTCACTTTTTTTCTTCACGACTTTGATAAATGATACACCAAAAGATCTAGACGAAAATTGTCTTCAGGGTTTGTAAACATTTGGGGGATTCAAAAAGTGTGCTATCATGTCGTATTGTCATAAGTTCTAAAATATTTTAATGTATAAAAAATATTGTTATTGCTTTTCCTTTTAAAAAGTTATGACATTATGACAATACGACATGATAGCCCATTTTTTGAATACCCCAATTATTTTTTATTCGCTCAATAATTTCAGAGTTATAGATAAAAATTTTCCTGATGTTATAAATTTGGTTTATCGCTACTAATTTCCGAAAAACTACGGAATTATTAAGTCAACAAAAATATGAATAAAACTCAAAGACAATTTAAATCGCTTTCAATTGGAAATAACTCCAAAACTATTTGGCGGATAAAAATTTTATATTAAAACGACTTAAAGCCAATTCTATTCCACATATTTTGATGTATCATTAATCGTACACACGGTTCTCGATTTATAGTGAAATATACTCGATAATCGGCTTATTTAGGGCAAAATATTAGACATGCCCATAAAAAAATCTCGACCTGATGGGAAAAAACTGTAAGCAAATTCATGTTTAGCATTTTGATTCCATCTAGTCCACATATTTATTTAATTATTTATTATTATCATATATTTTTTTTTTTTTGAAGGAGGACTAAAAAACTTTTTTGTCAAACCAGTAATTCAATTAAAAAACTAATTGGGTTTTTTATCTTTGATAAATGGATTAATAGACAATATTTTCATTATTTTATAACAACGTTTTTATTTTCTTTATCAAACACAAAACATTTTCAATAATAAAACTTACAAAAGCACACAAATATCCCACAGCCAATAAAATAGCTGGCACTTCAAAATAGTCCAAACTCAAAGGAGACACATCACGATATTCTGTTTTCAAAAATTGTATATAACCCAAACGTATACCATCCTCCTTGGATTGTTCCTGTAAATAACGTATCACACCAGTATCAAACATTAATAACATATAGTGATTAAATAAATCCATAAAAGGCCAATTATCTTGCATGGGTATATTAGCCCATAAAGCCGATAAGGGTTTTGATATTACCCGTAAACGAGGTCTTTGCAAAAATTTCTGTTGATACAAATAAAATTCACATTTATCCTCAAAATTGATATAAGCAAAGTGAATGTTTAAAGAATTGCGCAATTCCACATAGGAAGATACGTCTATTTTAAGATAATTATCCGAAATGGATTCAAATGAATTGTACAAACTCAAAATTTCCATATCCGCTTCAGTTATTAAAATGGAAACCTGACGTTGTTTTAAATCTTCCAAAGAGTTAATTTGTGTTTCGTAAACATTTGAAGTAAAAATGCTGGTGAGAAAAGTCAAATATAGATTGGTGAGAATAAAAGCACAAGGTATGAAAATGAAAAATAGTAAATATTTCTGTAGACCCCAATAGGGTGGTAATCCGGGAGCAATATATAATAAAAATTGCAACGATTTGATAAATTGAGAACTTATTTGCCACCACCCCAATTTGAAACGATTAATAAGGCTCATTATAGCTGTTGTAGATATCATGCCCAAAATCATTAACCACCAAATTTCTGAATGAAAAGGATATAATAAATATTTGGATCTTGGTATGGGTGGGGCGAAGGGTACCATGACATAACCATAAGCTATGTATACAGGAAATGCAATAGTGTAAGACTGCTCATTGAAAGGTACAAATTCACTGCATATATCTACAGTATCGGTGAGTAATAGTTTCGAACAATCTGTCATGCCAATAGATTCAAAATTTGGCATTAAAATCCAATCTATGGTAAAATTATAGTACTCAGCAAAAATGTTAACCAAGTGAGGAGCTACACCTCTATACTCCAACTCATTAAATTCATTGTAATAGACAAAAGAACGTGGAGGATTATTGCCAGCACTTGTACGTATGGGATAGCCTTGAACCACAGGCAGATTTTTATGTCTCTTTAAATATGTTGCCACTGTAATTTCTTCAATTTTACCCTTAGGATAGGGTGTAAATGTATAAAGTTGCTCTCCTTTAAAGTCACTTAAAAGTACATTAAAAAATCCTTTTTCCCAACAAGTTCTAAAAAACTCCAACATATCTTTTTTGTTATTTGTTGTATCATCATCATCATCATTCTTCTTAAAATTTCTTACAAACAAAACATTAGTTCTCGTCCAACGTTTCATGGCTTTGATAAAATGTTCCCAATCCCATACATTTAAATATTCCTGTTTTACAACAACTGTTAACACATGATTATTAATATATTTTCTTAATTCTATTAGTGACTCCTTTTGTAACAAAAGTTTTGGCTGCTCTAGCTTCTGCCATATATTTACATTTATTTCGTTTTCCATAGAAAACCACATTTCATTTTCTTTTGTTTCATAATTAAAAATTATCAAAGTTGTTGCATTGATACCGTGGTAGATTTCATTTATATGTTTAATTAAATTTCCATGTTGTTTGAACTCTAGTGTCGCTTCATTTGAATAAATTTCTATTATTGCCTGGATTATAAGAACAATGTTGTACGTTAAAATCTTCATGCTTTAATTGAGCGTTCGCAAATGTGATATTCTACTTTAGGGTTGAGCGTTTTTATAGGTGAAATATTTATTACAAGAGCAATGCCATAATACTAAAGTCGTAATGGTACATTTTTAATTGAATTTTATATAATAATTATAGTTGTTAACAGTATGGAGGTTTCCATAGAATTTTTTTATATAAAGAATCTCAAATTGCTTTCAAATTATCAACAAATTTCGATTAAATTTTTTAAAAAAATTTTACTTTTTCTCATTGTTAATAGTACATGAAATTAAATGCAAATATTATAAGAAGTAATGAAATCATACTTTTTCTTTACTTTCCAAACGTACCTTTTGATTACACTTGTCAACAAAAAAATCCTCCCCATAGACGAATAGTTGGACTTGATGTATTTTGATGTGTTAAACACGAATCTGCTTTCAGTTTTTTTCCATCAGGTCTGGATCTTTTTTTATGGGTTTGTCTAATATTTCGCCCAGAGTAAGGCCATTACTCTAGTATATTTCCTCATAACTCAAGTACGATTGATCAAAGTCATACACCAAAAGATGCGCACTAAAAATATCTTCAAATTCCTCAAACTTAATTTTTTTATGTGCTCAATAGTTTCGGAGTTATTTTGAAATAAGTGTCCGAAAAAAAAAATTTTCATGCAAAATTGTAGATTTTTTTGTTACTAAAATTTCTTTTAATAAATGAAAACATCCAAAATGTTACAGTTTATTATCTTTATCTTAAAGCTGGTAATGCTGCGAATAAGATAAGGCATGTATCTTCAAAATTGATGCACAAGTCGTAGTTTTATTCAAAGTTAAGTACAATTAAAGTACAGTGGTGGCCAAAAAAAAAAAATTTTTTTTTTTTCTTGAAACAAAAATAGATGGACTAGGTGGATTCTAATGAGTTAAACAAGAATCTGCATTCACTTTTTTTCTATCGGGTACTGATTTTTTTTTTTTTTTATGTGCTTGACTAATATCACCTTATTCAGCGGATAAACTATAAAATTCGAGAATTGTTTGTCGAACTTAGGCTATAACTCAAGAACCCTTTACACGATTTTTATAAGTGATACATCTACAGATGCATACGAAAATTGTCTTCAAGGTCTGTCAACAATATTTTTCATTCGCTTAAGCATTAACCATAGAGTTATGGATCAAAATTTTTACCACTTTTCAAAAAAAAAAAAAAAAATTAAAATTTTCGGTACTAATTATCGAATAACTACAAAAATATTAACTGGACAAAAAATTATATAAATTCAGCTCAAAGATAATTTAGGTCACTATATATTAAAAGTAAATTTATCTTAATTGGACAAACTGTTCTCGAGTTATACAAGTGTGACTGCCTAAAGGCGTGGTCATAGTAATCATGACCATAAAAAAAATCAATGCGTTATAGAAAAAAAGTAAAAGCTGATTCTTGTTTAGCATGTTGAGTTCCATCTAATCCACCTATTTTTTTATTTAAGACGAACAAATTTTTTATTTTTTTTTGCCCACTAGTGTATTTCCATTTAGCTATAGGTATGCATAGGTATCCATACTTAACTGTGAATCTAATCAAGATTTGTGCATCAATACAATATGTGGCTTTATTTACTCACAGTTTTGTTTGTAACGCATTGAGTTTGTAACACATAGAAAAAGTTGTCCAACACCCATCTTAAAGTATACCAATCGACTCAGAATCACTTTTTAAATCGATCTAACGATTTCCGTCCGTCTGGCTGCGCGGCTGGCTGTCTATATAAACTTTGTGCACAAAGTACAGATCGCAATTTTGAAGATATTTCAATGAAATTTGGCACAGGGGACTTTTATTTTACAAGGACGAAGCCTGTTGAAATTGGTTTTGATCTATACATTATTTCACCTAGCCCCCATACAAATGTCCCCCCGGAATAGAGTTTCAACACTCAAAAATTTCTTAAAAAGGAGAATATTTTAATAAAATTCGGCGTGTATTAATCTTTGTACCAAACTTGAAAATCGGTCCACAATTGATCATAGCTCCCATATAAACCCTTCTTCCTAAAATCACTTTAACATGCATAAATCCCAAACGAATTTTAGTATCAAGCTAATGTACGACACAAATAGGTTTTATGTAAGTAGAAACAATATTGCCAAATGTAATGACAATCGGTCGCCAAACGGTAACACTGATTCTCATCTTTCGAAAATCGACTTTTATATAAACTAAAATTCATGGAAAAGCTTTTATTTAAGATTTTATTGTTACTTGTAATAATAATAAAATTCTGCTCCAACAGAATTTTAAATATTCTTTATCATCTAACATAAATCTTTACAATATTATATCAGGTATAATATAATTATTCATAACAAGAAAGAAATTACTCAAGGATATGTAATAAAGTACAATTTTAATAATTTTATAAAAAACACTTTTTTTTAATAAAACTATAATTATTTCAGAAAATTATTATTACTTTTTCTTTAATTTGCAAATTTCAATTTTACATTTCAACATTTCATGTCGCTTATAATTTACTGCACAAAACCATTATATTATATTGGTAATTATGAGAAAACTATTTTCCCTTTTTCTATGCACAAATCCGCTTTCGGTAATAATTTAATTGTGAGAAGGTTTGTAAAGTTTACCTTCAACTACAGATAAAAAAAAAAACTTTTTAAACAATATGTTTAGGTATTTTTTTTTTTATTTTTTTTTTTGTTTTTAACTCTACAATTTTATTCTTTCTTTACAATGAATAATCATTGTAATGATGACGATAATAATAATTCATTTGTGGTCGAATCATCAATAAAATAAAAGCATCTGCTGGAAATGATTATAAATGAAAAAAAAAAGAACTAGAATTGCTTGAATATTACCCTGACAAAGTGCATAACACTCCCTATGAAGACAGTTGTGGTAATAATTGTTATTGCCAATAGCTAAATAATCATTAAAGATATTGAAGTTTTTATGGCAGCCAACTAACTAAAGTAAGGCGGAGCATAAATATGAAGAAATTTTGGTTTTCAACGAAATTAAAAATACTCTACGTTAAAATAGAAATATAATTTATGAAGAAAAAAAAAAAAAAAATATGCTCTTAATAAGACATGTTACACACATTTTAAATTTTTTAAGGTCAAATAATATATGTATGTATTTACAATACAATAACTACAATATGTTAAATAATGCTTACTATTGAGACCTTTTTACTCCTAAGATATTAAATTTTTAAATTTTCTTATTAAATATTTTCCTTTGCCCCCTTTATCTTTCTCCTACAACACTTCAAACCACACCTCAGTTTTGTAGGGCAGTCAGCAGTAGCATATGAAAATAAAAAATAATACAAAAAAAAAACCCTCAAACATTCAACTTAAAGATAAACATGACATTGCAATAAATAGTTAGGAAAGAAGCCAAACTATTCTATAAATACTTCAAAAAAAACCACAAACGAAGACATCCAACAGCTAAAAAGAAACTCAAACACAAGAAAACTGCCCTCTTGAGGACGATATACTTACTATACAAAACTTATAATGTAAAAAGGGAGAAAAAAAAAATACAAAAAAGAAAATACCGACTTGTTAAGCAAAAATAATAAGAGAAAAAAGCTGAAATGGAAAAAAATATACCCAGTAGAGTTTCTTGTTTCATTTATATTTTTCAAGTGAATGAAACAGCCAAAGAAGATACAGCACAAAAAAAGGAGTCGTGATGGGTCATCAAGATCATAAAGCAAAAAAAATGTGAAGAAAAAACTAAATTATATTTTACTTGTATTTTGTGATGTATCATCAATATATTGAAATGCTATAGAAGAGAAACAGTAAGAAAAAAAAAATAACGAAAAAACTTAAGGAAAATTCTCTAGCGAATAGACAATAACTTTGTTCATACAAGCAACTTATTATGCAGAGGGGAGAAATATAAGGGTCATGTCAAGGAATTTTAATTGAGGAAAAGAATATTCAACTCAAAGAATATGAATGTTTCATAGAATACAACAAAATACCGGACCTTCACTAAAACCTATTTGAATCAGTTCTAAAGCTGCAAACAATTTATTTAGCATTTATAATGTCTTTTTCGTTTAGAATTCTTTGGTACCAATTTTGAGGAATCCAATTTCTAGAACATAGTATCGTCAACGTTTAGGTTATGGATGTCATTATAACGTCGTCAACCAACGTCCAGTTTGATAGACCATAAACGAGTTGCAATCAGTAATTTTCTTTGTTGTCTCCTTTTGTCGGTACCAAAGCAAAGTCTGGGGACTACAATTAGACTTCATGTGAATTTAATATCTACTCACTTTTTTTCTAAGTGTAAAATAGAATATATAAATACAGAATATTACCTTAATACTAACATTTATATGAATTTAAGCGCTTTAGGGTGATTTCCGAAAGAGGCTTTATATGGGATCTATTATAAATTATGGACCGAACCTCATAAAATTTGGCACATAAATAAAACTTATTTGTGTCGATTATTAACTTGATACTGACATTTGTATGGGGTTTATACAAGTTAAAGTGAGTTTCTGAGGGGTTTATATGGGAGCTATGGTCAATTATGGACTGATCTAGATAAAATTTGGCAAAAAGATTGACACCTATACAATACTTCTTCACACCAATT
Source organism: Protophormia terraenovae (assembly GCA_951394005.1). Taxonomy (NCBI): domain Eukaryota; kingdom Metazoa; phylum Arthropoda; class Insecta; order Diptera; family Calliphoridae; genus Protophormia; species Protophormia terraenovae. The sequence goes on from OX596073.1 coordinate 32,134,388, forward strand.
TCATAAAAATATTGCGATATTTAAAGCATTTATATCGTTAAACCTCTATTCCGGGAGGACATTTGTGTGGGGGCTAGGTGAAATAATGACCGATCATAACCAATAAAAACAAGAAGTAACATCAAATTAAATTCTGAACTAATATTTCAAAATTCTTGCCGCTCTGGTTCTTAGCGGTGAAGATTCTAAAGACTTGAAAACACTTCTTTTTGAAGTACAAAACAGCAGCCAGATCCATAGCAGAGAGATTAGCTACGGAAAAGGGTAAGACAATTCTGTGTCAAAGTGTTAAGTCGTGATAAAGTTCTGTACAATTAGCATCTTAGTAGAAGGAACTTCTAAAATGAAGGAGGCTAAAAACAGTGAAAATTATAAACTAATAGTTTTTTATTTTGAGCTTTCCATAGTATTTTTATCATTTTAAATATTTTAAGTTCAACAATTTGTTAAGCGACCAACAATACGTATTCCTCAGAGATTGTTCCATGAAGACTTGCTAGTATTTCCCTATAAAAGATTGAGTAATGTTTGGCATAAATTTAATAGCGGATCTAGATGTTTGCAAAGTTTTTGAATTTTATCTTAGAGGGAATAATAGATAGGGTCTTATAAACTGAACTGAAGATTAGTTAGTAGGCTTCTTTCCTTTTTTACCCTTCACCAAAGTTTGTCATTCCGTTTGTAATTTCCACAATTTTTGTCTGTGCTCCTGTCCGTTTGTCGGTTGAAATGCTGTTTATAAAGGCACCCGATATTGTAGAAATATAATATATTAATCAAACTATTGTTAATCCTTTCGATAATTTTACTATTGAAATTCAACAAAATCAGTTCAAAAATTACGGCAATATCTTCGGGTGTTAGAGTTTTTACCGACTTTTTGAAGCATTTTTCTTAATTTTTATGACAAAGAAACCGCCCCAAAAATAATCGAGATATCGGCCAAAACAAATGTTTATTTTTTTTTTTTTTTTTTTTTTTGGAGTCCTCATATAAATCACGGACATCGTTCTAATATAGATCAGTCACAAACATATTTCTCAAGTTCTTTGAATCAACAATCGGTCTATAAACAACCGAGTTATTGGTGAAAAACGTAATTCATGTTCATGTGGAAAATTTATTTGGTATTGATTGTTTAGTATACTCAATATATTAAATTGGTTATGTTTGTGTTTAAAGAAAATTGAAAATTTGTTATCAGCTAGCCGGATCAATCCATCCGGCTAGCTGTCTGCCAAATAAATATTATTTGAAAAATATTGCTTTCTACTTGGTCTTCGTGAAAATATCCTCCCAGAATAGAATTTTAATAAGATTTACATAAATTTCAATCTTACGCTCAGTAAGACAGTATACGCAGTTTAAGATTATATTATATTATTATTAAGATTATATTATAATCAGACTAAAAGTTCATAACAAGTATAAGATCTTATATTCATACTTAAACTCGGACATCTTAGACTAAAAGTCTTATACTACAGATGTAGAAGAGCCTTTGATTTAAAATTTATTTCCTGACAAATTTCAAAAACACAAAATTTCTATAGACATTTGCACGATTTTTTAAGAAATTTTAAACTATACATCTTGTTTTTATACCCTATACCACCATAGTTGGTTGGGGTATTATGCGTTTGTACTGATGTTTGTAACGCATAGAAAAAGTTATCCAACACCCACCTTAAAGTACACCAATCGACTCAGAATCACTTTTTAAATCGATCTAACTATGTCTGTCCGGCTGGCTGGCCATTTAAACCTTGTGCACCAAGTACAGGTCGCAATTTTAAAGATATTTCAAAGATATTTGGCACAGGGGACTTTAATGATACTTTTATTGAAATTGGTTGTGATCGGTCCATTATTTCACCTAGCCCCCATACAAATGTCCCACCGGAATAGAGTTTCAGCACTCAAAAATGCCTTAAAAATTACAATTTATCATAGATCCCATATAAACCATTCTTCCGAAAATCACTTTAACGTGCATAAATCCCATACTAATGTTAGTATTATGTTAATATGAGACACAAATACATTTTATGCCAAATTTAATGGGAACCGGTCCATAATTTACCATAGCTCCCGTATAAACACACTTTCGGGAATCGCCTTAAAGTGCATAAAATAATCTAGATGTTAGTATCATTTTGTATATACTATTTTATATTTAGTAAAAGTGTTGCTCTACAATTGGCCATAGTTGTAATATAAGTCCCTTTTCCGAATTTTTTTGCGCATACATAATAGTGTAGGGTATTATATAGTCGGTCTTGACCTACTATGCCTTTTTTTATTTTACGGATAAAAATACTGTTAAAACTTTTAATAGTATTAACAATTTTCTAACTAAACCTCTTAATTAATATTAATCATACGTCCAGTATTGCAAAATATTTTAATTCAAGTTTTTAGGTATTGCTTTGAAATTTAGAAGAATTGGTATAGTATGAGTATAGAAATATAACTAGGAATGTTTTCGGAAATCAATTAAATGTAAATTAATTTCATATAAATAGTGTAGAATATCATATGGTCGGACTTGATGGGCTTAAAATTTTATAGTTAATTCGTTTATTTAAATAAAATCGATATAGTGTAAAATTTTCTTTAATTCTTCTAAAAATATGTATAAGTTGAATGAAAGGTGTAATTCTATCTTAATAGGATTGTCATGGTTTTAGAATAAACGTTATTTTTTCCTGGTACCCTTTTTATTCTTTTCTAGTCTGAATTTGGGAAACAGATATACTCTATCGCTTTAGCTTATTTTACTGTGGAACAAACTTGCAAAATCTAATATAAAATAACTTCCTTAAATTCTTATCTCAAAACAAATTACTGGCCCTCCTTAGCACTATAATGCTGCCACCTCTTTCTTTAATATAAAAACCAAAATATTACATTATATACGCAGTGGCATAAGGCTCGAGAAAATACATAAAAAATCTACACACACACTCATTGAACACAATAAAAATCGAAATTTCCTCAATTAAGTTTGCCCCAGGGGTATCAGGAAATAAATACATACAAAAAAAAACTTTATACTTGTACAAGCATAACATAATATCCCATTGGCCAAAAACATATTTTATACTTATTATTAAAGGGTAAAGTTGCATTGAAACAGACCATATTTATTTTTGTTAAAGGATGACGGTCTATGTTTTTGTTTTACTAAAAAAACAATTTAATTAACTTTATTTCTTTTTTTTTTTTTCTTCGAAAAATTGTCTGAGGCTGATGATGGCATTTAAAATATTTTTATAAAATCTATTTAGTTATTAATTTCAAATGCATATGTTGTATATTATATGTTAAATATTAAACAACAAAACTTTTAGATAATTTGAGAAGGAAACGCCTTTAAAGACGCTCCTTTTAAATGAAGTTTTAATAAATTAATAAACAATTATTATTTGTTGGTTGCATATAAGAAAAAACTATTTATACTTCGATGGGAATAGAATAAGGTTGAAGTTAATAACAGGAGCTCCTAAATGTCTAAGAAAAGTTATATATTTTCATAATATTTAAACAAACTTTAAACTTGTAAATAAAATTTGATTGAAACATTGAAATATTTTTGCCTTAAATACTTTGCTTTATAACAATCTCTCGTAGTGTTTTATAAACCATTTATATGTATATCATTCAATATTTTTTTTAACAACTATAAAGACTATCCCAGAAAAAAACCACACCAACCTTTAAAACTCTTTTTAAACAACAATATAACCCGCAACCATCCGGTACAATTGTAAATTATGTCAAGAATAATGCTCATAAAAATCATAAAGAAATATTAATGTTATTTATATAAAAATATAAATAAAAAAATATATAAAATACATATGTATGTATGAGTACATGAGAGTAAATATGATATAACATTAATCGATTTATTATAAAAATATGAAATATAATGGCAACATTACTACACACTGTATATGTATGTTATAACAGCCAAACAACAATCAATAAATATTGTTCATACTTATAAAAAAAAAAAATAATTTTATTATTATTTTTATATTTTTATTTGTAAAACATACTATGAGTTGCTGGAACAAAAGATCTTTAAATAAATGTGACAACAGACATCATAGGGGAAAATGAGGATGTCAAGGAAGAAGATGTTGAAATTTTAAATTGAGTTTTTTTACAGTAATGTTATTCAGTATCTTGAAGTGTAAGGAAAAGTCCAGAGGAAAACAAATAAAATTTTAATAAAGTTTTATTATCGGTAAAGTATAAATTCATATAATATAAAATGTATTTAATGATTGTCATCAAAAGTATAAGAGTCGACAAGGTTGGAATATTAAAATAATATTGAAATTTTTATGTACTTGTACTTTAAAAGTAGTTAAATTTTGTAAGATAACAAAGGGAGTTGACGTAGGGTTGCCAGACGGGCTTGAATGAGCTTGATTGTCAAGATATTTTAGGTCTTGTCAAGTTTCAAGCTAAAATACAATTTGTCAAGCTAAAAATATTCTATACTACTTTAAAATATTCCACAATTTAAATTTCTTAAAAAATATAATAAATTTAGTCAAATATAAAAAGTATGGTTTTCCTCATTACAGATTGCAGGTGTTTTGCCGATTAGTGACAATAAATGCAAGAAATTATTTTAAAACTTTATTTGATTGTGAAATTTGTGAGTACTTAATATCAAATATATTTGTGAGAAAAAATTAAAAGCGGCATTGTTCCAAAAAATTTCAAAATCCGTTTCAAATTATGTAGTACTGGCAGTATTAAAGAACTGGACTTAGTTATAACAGTTTAGATTGTCAAGTTAAATTATATTGATATTTATACTGCGACAGTAGCAGCAATTACAAGAAACGTATTGGCTCCATATTCACAAGAAAAATTTTCTAGTGCCTTAAAAGAAAGTTTATTTTGTGACGCATCAAATATTGGAAATACAAAAACGTATTCATGTGTCCAAATTGAAAAGTGAGGTTATAAGACAAAATCGCTAATTATTTCAAAGTCTAGACCTATTTAGTTTACTATCAATTAATAATAGTCAAATAATCAATAAAGACAAATATTCATAAATATTTAGGCAAATTTTAATTATTTTGGAAAGACTACTTCTTGTTTTAAGCTATATTTTTGTTTTATTTTTTAATAATCATTGAAAACAAACGAGTAAAATTCTAAGCTATAATTTATTCGAATAACTCGAGTAACTTAAAAAATTTAATCGATTAATCGAGTAACTTAAAACTGCATTTTCGAATTATTTGATTATTCGAACAATGAAAAAGTCGAGTAAAACTATAATAACTATAGAAAATAAACTAGATCTTCAAAAAATTACTTTATACAGCGCCAATAATGTAACTGTAAATTATGGTGTTCATAATTCCGTGTTTCAAAAATAAAAAAATAAAAACAATAAAATAATAAAAAAAAAAATTAACTCCAATGTGATAAACAATTGTGTAAAATGTGCGTTGAATGCTTTATCAGTCGACGTGGGAAATATCGTAATAAAAGCATTTATATTACTCTGAATTTTATAATTTTTTGTTTAAATTAATTTTTTTGCTCCTAATAAAATTTTTTGAAGAGATTAAACATTTTTTGATATACATATTTGATGCGTCTACAATTTTCTTCCGGTTTTCGTTTTTTTAACATTTGTGGTTATGTCAAGTTGATTTGTTTAAAATCAAGCTGAATTTTTCCAAATGTCAAGTTAAACTACCAAACAATTCTGGCAACCCTAAGTTGACGGCTTATTATAAAAAGATATTAAACTTTTATGACATAATGTTAAAGGTTTGGAATGTCATTTTAAAGGCTTAAGATTACAAATAGTTTAATAAGGATGTATGTGTTATTGGAGATATATTAAAAAAAATTCCATAAATATATTAATACTACGAAATTTCAACTAGTACAACATACTAAAATATTGACCAAATAGAGTACATTCAATTACACGGAGTTGTTTTTGTATATTTATCAGTAGTGCGCTTCGACAATCACAAAACTTGTCAATAGCATTTGTTGTTTGCAGTAACAATTGTACTATTGACTAAGTAATCTTAAAAAGTTGTATATACCTACTAGCTTTTCCAGGTATGCTACGATATCCTATTTGATGCGATAATTAATATTAACTTTATATGGGGGCCACTACTTTCCCTGGACCTATCAGCCCTATTCGAAGTTTAATATGAAAATTATTCCTACAACCTTTTAAGACGAAACTCTTTTGATATGCGAAAACTAATATTTTCTTTGTATGGGAGCTATTTCTCCCATACAAAATAAAATATGATATTTGAATTTAGATACACAGGATGATGCTGTGAAAATTTTAATTTAATCGGTTAAGCTGTTTCAGAGCGGGCGTAAAATGTGGGAGTGACATACAATGGAGATATAACTATATCCTATAACAACCTTAGGCACTGGTACTATCTGTGTGTAAAATTTCATGAAAATCGGTTCACTCATTTATGCATAATTTATGCACAAATAAACAAACTTACACCTAATTTTTACAATATATAGTATAAAGATTGCTGTTGTGTTACATCTCTCTACAAGGAAATGTCGAAAAAACGTGAAATCTCGGACTACAATGCCTGAAGACCGATCCAGTTTGTAAAAAAGTAGAAGTATACCCAAGTGTACGAGAATTACCTGACAAGCTCATCTTCTCAGACATTTCTCTTCATTAATCTTTATATTTAATTATGATTAACTCCGGGATTTTTTCTGATAAACAATTTAATTTAGATTCTCAACATCTATTAGAAATACAATGGCATCAAAACGATAATGACCAAGTGCAAACCCAGTAAACGATTTATATCTCCAAACTCCCAACTCTTCCTGAAGTTATAACCAGGGCAAACACGGGCGGACCACACGCATTTTTGGTTTCCAATTTTATATCGACCCTTGAACTATCTGCACAAAATGTTCTTATCGTACATGCTTTTGTTTAAGAGATATCAACAGAAAAGTGTTTCTAGTATTTTGACCATAACTTTTTTGTAATTTTCATTACCAAACAAACCTTATATAAGATAAATATTTGGCCATATCCTGCTTTCAACAGACAGACGTACGCTAGATCGACTCAGAATATAACCAGGATCCAGAAAATATAGGTATGCCCTTGCTCCTATTATTCGGTTGATTCAAAAATACGAAACTTTAGAGAAATATGTATGAAAAATCTGTTCAACCCGTAGCTTACATAGGATCTTCAAAAAGTCTAAAAATGCGTTTTGGCCGATATCTCGCATACTAATAGACCAATTTTTTTCATTTATTCAGCCAAAAAAATTGAAGAAAGATTTTGAATTTTTCGTGCAAAAATGATTTTCGGTTTTTCTCAGTTATTTGTCAACCGATTTTGCTCATTTTTATTAGCGTTCTTCTGAGGAATATTCGCTACAATATGATGTATAAAACATATATATCCGATAACTGGGGCTTTCGAGAAACTGATTTCAACAGATAGACGGACATATTTATATCGATTTCCCTATCAATAATGATCCAGAATATATATACTTTTTGGGGTCTTAGATGAATATTGTAAAATTACAAATGGAATTACAAGCTTATATATACCCTACACCACAGGTGTAGGTGAATGTTATAAAAAATTAGTTTTTTAACTTCAGGATATATGGGAGGTAGGCGTGTCTTTGCGTTCGTTAAATCGACTTAGTAAATCTAAGACGATTAGTATACTTATATTTGGTTACTGATCCAATATTGCAAGTGTTACAAACATCAGCATAATAGCATAGTAATTTTATAGTTTACCAAAGATTTATTTATCTATTTATAATAAATTCTTTATTCATAATAAATTACATGCAATCTATATATTACTTGTGAATTAAAATCTTCTTCAAATTGAATAAAAATATTTTTGTTTCATATAATTTATAAATATTTTATGTTTGGTTTCATTTAATCGCATATGAAATTAATTACATTAAATTAATATGTAATGTTAAAGAAAAATTTAAAGATTTGATATTTTGTTAATTCAATTTTAAAATAATTTGATGCAAATGATTACACATTCTATAAAGAATTAAATTTGAAAAGAATTTAATTTAATTCAAAAGGTTTAAAAACCCATTAAAAGTAATTTATTATACAGTATTATATAAAATTTTAAAAAGTAAATGAAAGAATAATTAAGTATTTTTGATATATTAATATAAGTACAGTAAATAAATTTAAAAATTTATTTGTAAATTTTTATAAATTGATAAGTGATTTTTTATTTTAGTTTTTATTTTAAAATATATATTAAAAAAACTTACTTGCCAATCTTGTACATTTCCAAAGAATTTCAAGAAATAATTTAAATTCTTCTTTTTCCTTATCTTACTTTCCTAGAACTTTTCGGTCTTACAACAAAGTGCAGCCTGACACATGAAATTGCCACTGTTTACACATACGCAGGATGTATACATAAGTTTTTTTTTTTTTTTTTCTTTTCTTTTAATATTATTTAAACCCTTGACATGAATATGAATTTAGTTTATATTGATCCATTCATAAATATACCTACAATTAAATACAATGAATATAGCAGATATAATATAAGATACAATAAATTTATTAATATTCATGCTCAAATATCAAAAATATTCATTAAATATTACAAAAAAGATATTAAAAATATACAAATACATACAAACATATATATATGTATGCATTCATATATACAATTGTACATATTTTATAGATGTATATCTTTAGTTTACGTATGGAAATATCCGATATACAATTTATGCATTGAGAATTATCACGCCTTAATGAAAGTTATTCAAATTGAAATTACTTAACAAACATATTCATTCACATACATAACAAATGCAATATTAATGACAATGAATGTCATTATAATCTTATACATATGAATACATGAATAAATACTATACTTACGCTTTCTGATATGTAGGAATTTAAGATATAAGATTGTAGGGTTTTTGGTTTACACAAATTTGAGATAAATAATGGTAATGCTTCTCTTAACATAGAAATAAACATTTTGTTAAAATATAAACTAGGTTTCCGTTTCCTTATTCTGTATTCGATTAATATCTGCAATCGATTATAATCTGTTCTTTAAGGTCCAATTTTTTAGATTTAAAAAAAGATATTAGTTGTTGCGATGTTATCTAGAGAGCTCTCGAGTTGCGAAGAAATTGTTTTTTTAGACTTTATCTCTATAATTAAAGTTACAGTTCTCGGGAGCTTGAAATTCCAATTTTCATTAACGAACTGCAAACCCTATTCTACGAACAATTATGGTATTTTTTGTTGAATTTAATAATAATACTTTCAATGAATATAGTATTATGTATACAGGAACATAAATAAATAGCTAAATTCAATAACCATTCAAAACATAGAAACTCTTTTAGTATTTATTTGTTGGTGTTTTCTGACAATGATGAAGTTAATGCTGGTGATTTTATATGTTTGTATGTGAAGGCAACATTGTACAGGCTATGATTACTTTGAAGAAGCGAATATAAACTTGAGAAATCTACAAATCTCACGTTCCTGTATATATGCCCAAATGAAAATGAACGATCAATAGACAGGCAAACTGAAATAACAGACAAACAGTCAGTGTATGTGCATCAATGTATGAGCGGTAATAAAAAGGAAATAATTTGTAGTAAGTGTTGCCAAAAAATAAAAAGTGACAAGTAAAAGATTTTATTAGGAGAACATAATTTTGTTTATACAGTATTATAAATATTTTCAAGGTTCTTGAAATGTTTCTTCATTAGTGGAATTATTTATTCCAAATTATAGAATATTGAGCATAAATGATTATCTTATAAGGACTGCGCACGAAAAAATCCGTGCGTACTTCTAGGCTTTAAGCTTTTGACATAATGAATAATGAATCATTCCGTTAACTTTTCTACCTATATCATTGTGCTCAGTAGCTAAATTTCATTGTATTAGCAAAATTAGTTTATAACTTGGGGTATTATGCGTTGGTGCTGATGTTTATAACGCATAGAAAAAATATCCCAACACCCTCATTAAAGTATACCAATCGACTCAGAATCACTTTCTGAGTTTATTTAACGATCTCCGTCCGTCTGGCTGGCTGGTTGTCTTTCCATGTAAACCTTGTGGACAAAGTAATGGGGGTCGATTCTGGTTCTGTGAAACGGTAAAATGAAAAAAAACTTTTCATTTTCGTTTTCATAAGAGCTTTTCATATTATCATTTCACAATTACACAAATTGCGATTCCCGTTCTTTTAATGAAAGAGTGTTTCATTGTAGCCGTGAAACTTTTGTATCTATGTTAACAAAATGTAAAAGTCGAATGCAAATGTCGAACTGAGTAGTTTTAAAACGGCGCAAAGCCGCAAACGAGTTTTTTAATTGCTTAAATATACGACCCTGAACAGCTCAGATTTTCATAATTTCTTTACCATATATAGTTTATTTAATTAAAAAATGTTTGGTGTAGAAATTTTGTGTCGCTCTCATTTGGTTTAGGAGTTATAGGCATTTAAATCCTTAAATATAATCTTAAATATCTCCTCATACACACATCCAAGCATCTTCGATAAATGTAAATTTTTTAACAGTTTTTTTTTTAAGTTAATTTTTCTCAAAATTGGTCGATCACGATATAATGTTTTTTTTTTTTTGTGAAAAAAAAAAAACAGTATAAAAAAAATATATTTTTTAAATTATTTCTTAATGGGTCAATGTATGGGGTCATATTATTTCTCGTTAGAAAGATATTTCGAAAGATATACATCCAGTCCGCATTGGTTCACAAATTGTAGATTTATAGTAAATTATACATATATTTGAACTTTAAAGCTCTGTAAATCCCAAAGCAAAAGCTTTCTGCCTTAAACACATATATGTATATATATACACATATATATGTATTTGGTATTCCATAGGATAATGACATAATATGTATATCAAATGAAAGCTTGTTATGTTGTCTTTACAATGGTAGTAGTTATACATACATTTATAACGGTGAGATTTTGAGACTTTTACAAAAAATTCATTAGTAAGAAAAATAATTTGGATAATTGTCGCCCAATGGATTAATTTATCAGAAAAATTTATATATCATTTGGAAGGTTTTTTTGAAGGACTTTCATATGATATAATATTATTAAACCATGGGGGAGATATTAGCATTTACATACTGAGATTTGAAAAGTATATAACTCCTAAACTATAAAAGAGCGACCAAAAAAATACATTGTTAGTTTTGCTCTTAAATGGGCTACTCTCAAAAAAAAAATAATAATAATAATAATAATAAAAAGCTTCGGGCTGTTCAGGGTCGTAAATGAGTTCCAAATATAAAAACGACCATATTATAAAGCATAAAAATATTGTAGGCGGCTCTAAATTTACTTTAAGCCGTGGCTAAAACTATATTCTTTACCGCCGCACGTTGGGGTAAAATGTGTCAAAAGTGGCGCTTAATTGAATTTGAAAATTTAAAGTTTTGTAATAAAGTTGGGTACCGAATAAAAATAGACAAAATTAAGTATCAACATCAATTAAAATCTTTAAGCTAAATTGTATTGTTTTCTTATAAGGAGCTATCAAAGTTAATTTTTTTTTACATATTTGAAAAATAGTAAAAAAATTAAATTTTCATTAGATTTCAGTGTATTTATTTTAAATAAAAAGTCTTTTAAGGTAAAAATTTAAAATGAAACCATCAACTTCAGATGTTTAAGTGTACTTTTCGTCAAATATTTGTAAATTATATTTTGTCCTAACATTTTTGTTATTTTTTTGAAAATTATCCTAAAATACACTAAATTTTTAACTTTCATGGAACTTAAATGTTACAAGATGTTTGTTCTGAAAATTTTCTGAAAAATAGCACATATTCTCCACTTTAATACTATGAAAAAAAATCGTGCTCATATATAGCCCGATTTGAGAAAATATTTTTTTTTCAAAAAAACCCCTGTAGGTTTCATAAAAAAAACAGCTTAAGTGAATTAGTGCCTTCGAGAAATACTTTTTCCTTTTCTAAGAAAACACAGTGTGTCCGCATTTTTCTGGCCTGATCTCGTTACTTCTCAATATAGGTACAAAGTGATGGAGTGGTATATAATTGTGTTGTGTCTGTACCGAAAGAGCCTAATGCAACAAACTGTACAGAACTCCGCCCAATTGAAAGGCATTGGGCCCTAGTAAAAAACCATTTAAAGAACATTAAAAGCTTAGCAAAAAGTGAAACGGAGTTAAAAAAAAAAAAAAGTGAACTTATCCCAACAAAAAAGTAGCCGAAAACACTATAAAAACTCTAATTCCGGAAAATATCAGATATTTTATTAAAAACCAATAAGAAATAATTTATTCTTTTAAATTTAGAATTTAGACGTCATAGACATTAATAAAAATATAGTTAAAAAAAAAATCGCATTTTGGTTTAATTTTTATAACGAATTTGTATGCACGAATTTTTTCGTGCGCAGTCCTAATGAATTTATTTTCTCAGTAAATTCTAAGAATTGTTGCCTCATTGTTCCATACCTATCCAAAAAAGGATTATGTGCTTCGAAAAAAAAAGAATATTTTTACTACTTCAAAAGTATAACAACTGCATATTTTGTGCTTTTTTGGAAGTTATTAAAAATTACTTCCAAAAAAAAGAGAAAAAAAATATATCTTTAGCAGAAAAAAATGTTGATAATTTCTAATAAAATTAAAATTTCGCAAATTTTATAGTATTTAATTATCTATTGATAATGCTAAAACAGAATTTTCATTTAAAAATTTATAAATATAGTTTTAGAAGAAGTATTTGCAAAAGCAATGGAAAAGAAGCATAAAAGAAATTCATTCTACTAGTGACAGCCAAGGGTGATAAAAAGAACTTATGCAGCTCTTTTTCAGAGCTAAGTACTTCCTTCCAATGACAACACACTGCACATTGGGGTCTTTTGCATAATGAATGGTAATACTTAAATCTGGATGTTTTAACCTGTTGATCGACTTGATGAAACTATCAGGATTGGTCCAACTATTGCAACTGAAGCACGGATGACGCTACAATGGGATAAAGTTTACCACCTCAACAATAAAAAATATATCAGAGCTTGTAACTTTTACAAATATGAACTGATTTTAAATAATTGTACAATTCTGACTTCTACTAAGCAAGATAAAGAAAAAATGCTTACTAATTGTATTATTTTTAGATATTTGAATTCAAAATTTTAATGTGACATTTTTGGCATTGACTTTTTTCGTTTTGGCCCTATAACTTTTAAAATAAAAAATTTTTTTTTTAATATGGTGAAATTCTTTTTAATTTTTAAAACTAATTAAAATAAAACAGTTAATTATCTCAATTCGGTAACTGGAAAAAATGTTTAAAGACGAAATTTTGAAACACGTCTCAACAAAATTTTTAGTAATTTAACATCAATATTTTATATTTAAATTATTTATACAAAAAAAGCTGTAAAAATGCCTTAATTCATCAAATTTCTGGTCATATTTATAGTTGAAATTAAATGGTTTTCTATATAAGTATACATACATACACTTACTTATTTTCCCTTATTATTTTACTAAAAAATCCTTATGGCATCCCTTAACCATTTCATATTCTGCATTGCTAACATGTTGCAAAATTTTATTTAGTTTTAACTAAATAATTCATGATTTTTTCTTTCCTTTTTTCCAATGGAATTGTAACGTATGATTAGTGGCCACCTAAAATGGTAACTGATACTTTAAGCAGACAAATATAGACTTGGCATAAAGTTTTTGTTTTTAATTTTAAAATTTTATAAGCGTTACTAAATTTAATTTAAAGTATAATGAGCCAAGAGAAAAACCTTAAAGGGTATTCATAGGAAAATTTAAATAGTTAACTGTTGAGAGTGTCCGATTGATTAATTTTAAAATTAAGTATTTATTGAAATAATTTTGTTTGGTTCATTAAATCATGATAAAAAAAAAATGTGAATAATTTTAAAGTATTTGTAAAGATTTTTTGTGATTTTAAAAAAGTAAAACGTGATAATTTTTTTTCACACTTTAAAGGAATTTATTGAAACCTATGTTGTCATATCTTGTTTATTGCTATCATGTTTATAACATAGAAAAAACGAATGTGCCTCTATGTCGAATGCTCCCCCTTCTACCCTACCTACTAATTATGCCAATTATAATTAATTTCATGCTGACCACACAATGTGTTTTGACAAATGTATCATTACCACAAAACTTATTAAGGATTTAACCAGTTTCAGTCAGTTTAAACTTTTCTGATATCGGTCCATATATTCGAAATAAATTACAACTTATTCAATATTTTTAAACTCATTTTAAATTTGTTCAAATTTAGATTTTGAAGTCATCTCTTCTTTAAAACTAAACATACACAGAAAAAAGTAAAAATGGACTTCAATTACGAATTTGCTTATATTAATTAATTTTTAATTGATTTTGTTTCAATCATCAAAATGATAATATTAATAGCAAGAATAATAGGTTTTATTATTACTGCTTTTTCTTAAATATATACAATGAGCTGAAAATTATTGGAAATTGACTTAAATTTATTTTATTTCTATATTTTTATAGACAAATTTTTAATTTTTCTTTATATTTTATTGAGAGCTCTCAATTCATTTAAAAAAAATTCTAAACCAATTAGAAAATTAATTATATTAATAAATAATATAATTAAATTCCAATATAAAGTTAGTTAATAATATTACTTATTTATGATGATTAGTATATGATTTTGGTGTAATAAGGATTTTTATAAATAACAAGAAATAACTACATATCAGAGATGTACAACAATTTCCCATTGTACACCTTTTTTAAGAACGAATAGTAAAATTATTTTTTGTATCTTACTTAATTCCTTTTGATTTCAAATGGTATAAACAGGTACCATTGTTTTAGAACATTTCACATATAAGATTTAAATTAAAATTAAATTCAACTAGCCAATACATTTTTTTTATTAGAAAAAAAAAAAACTTACAAAATATCAAAGAAATTTTGCTATGTATTTATCTTTTATAAATACAAAATTGCACTAAATAACTCAGTTCCTTCTCTAGAAATACCCTGTAAAATATCCGCTTGTAATTATCTTAAAATTTCCATTTATTTTTCCATAAATACTATAGAGAATTCCTTTCCCAGTATATGGTTATTTTATATGGGATACATATTTGTATTTATCATAAACAGAGCAACCAGAAATATGCAAAATCATATTTTTCTGAGGCCTCAAATTAACAAACTGTTAATATTTTGGTCGTACAGCATATTTTCACGTATTTTTTAATTAACAGTATATTTTTTCATGTTTTCATAGAAAATCTATATTTTAGATATTTGTTGTTGACATTTTATACTTAAGAGCATAATTCTGCATTATTACACTAAAGAAGATAATTTTCCATACTTTACAGTTATGAGGAAAATGTTGCATATTTTGCACAAAATATAATTATTTACAAAACTTGCCATTAGTTAAAATTTCATTTAACTTTCACATCATTTTTAAAATCCGATTCTGCAATAATTTTCATCACATAAATTGATAGAAATTTTTTAATTTTCTGATGCAATATATCAGCTTTGAACAGCTTAGATATTAAATTTCAAATTTAACGAGAAAAAAAATAAATTTTAAGGGCATAATTTTTGGTTTTAAGAGAATCTTGTATGAGCCTAAAATACCTTTTTTTAAGCATATTTTTGGTTACTCTGATCATAAGTAATGTTTGCTGATGTTTAACAAATATGTTATAGTATGTAATTTAAACTCATTTCAAATAGTATTTATTCATGACCATACAAGTGCCACTCACTACTCACTAGTCATATGTATGTACAAACGAATACATAGAAAGATGGACCTTGTTAAAAATCTAAATGAAGTTTAGATTTCTTTTGAAGGAAACTGCCAATGAACAATGTTCATCTTAATCTTAATGACTAAATAAAGAGATGGATGGAAAAAATATAAAAGAGTAACTTATACAGAAGCAGTTGGTTGCTAAGGCAACATATTTTTTTTTAATTATTTTCTACTTTAATGTATTTGTTTAGATATTTTTTTTTTTTTTTTTTTAAATAAATATTGTTGGTGTATTAAATAACATTCATCACAAATTGCTCATGTTGCGGATGATGTCGCTAACTGCCACTACTGCTGTTACTGGAAATAAATTGTTGTTG
This sequence comes from Protophormia terraenovae, assembly GCA_951394005.1. NCBI lineage: Eukaryota > Metazoa > Arthropoda > Insecta > Diptera > Calliphoridae > Protophormia > Protophormia terraenovae. The sequence goes on from OX596073.1 coordinate 32,150,656, forward strand.
TTCGCAATAAGTGTAAATGTTGCTGAAACTTAAACAGCCTCCAATAGAATAAACTAAACCACAAAATTTCATGATAAACAAGTTTACAACATACAACAGAATTGGTTGTAGTATGTCTGTCTGTCCGTTTGTCCTGCCAGACAAGCATACGAGTACGATTTCATGTCTGTCGGTATGTTTATTGGACTTACTGCCTTTTTGTTTTTATTATTTTTTTATAGTTCTTCCTTATTCAATCACAGTTTATCCGTCTGTCTTCTTGTCTGTCCATTTCTCTGGCCATCAATCCACATTTCATACAATGTTGCCTTATTGTTGCTATTCTCGTTTGGTTTGCGTCATTGCGTCTGTCGGGATTGTGTTTCAAATTTAAGTCACACAAGTAATTTGATCCTAAATATGGTTCAACATAAGTTACATTTTTTTTTACATGTCGTTGTTGTGCTCAATATGTGTGTAAGAGTGTATGTCTGTCTGTTCCTCTGTCCGTCCGTCTGTCGGTCTATATAACTTTTCCATGCCATAAATGTTTCATATATTTACTACCATATATGTATGTATATAGTTCAACACATGTATAATAATGTTAACAATGAAGCGTTTTTTTTTAATTAGAAAAAATAATTCGAACTTTTGCACAAATGATCGAAAAGAACAAAGAGAACTCGAGTGTCATATGTTATTATTTACGTTAAAAAATTATGGACAATTTTTCGTAACAAGAACGTTTATCGAAAGTTCCCATAAACTTTCTTATTATAGGAAGCTTTAAAAAATCTCTTTTAAAGAAAATTTATCAAAAAAAAAAAATTCCTACAAAATTAAAAATTTTTCTTAAAAAGCATATTAATTGAAAATGTCCTATAAAATGAAAAAAAAGAAAACATATCAAAAATATTTTATAAAAAGAAAATGTATCGAAATTTCCTTATTAAAAGATAGTTTATCGAAAAATTATTTAAAATTTTCTTAAAAAATTTATCGAAAATTTCCTATAAAAAGTAAAATTATCAAAAAATTCCTGTAAAATGTAAAATTATCAAAAAATTTCTACAAAAAGTAAATTTATCAAAAATTTGCCATAAAAAAAAAAAAAAAATATCAATAATTTTCGATAAAAAAAAAAAACATATATATATATATATATATATATATATATATATATATATATATAATGAAAATTTATTAAATATTTCCTAAAAAAAGAAAGAATATCGAAAATTTCATATAAAAAGAAAAAAATAAAACATATAGAAAATATTTTATAAAAAGAAAATTTATCAAAAATTTCCTACAAAAAGTAAATTTATCGAAATTTTTCCATAAAATAATTTATCGAAAATTACTTACAAACAGAAAATTTATCGAAAATATAAAAAAAAAATTTATCAAAAGTTTCCTATAAAAAAAAAATTATCAAAAATTTCCTATAAAAACAAAATTTATCGAAAATTTCCTATAAAATAATTTATCGAAAATTTCTTATAAACAGAAAATGTATCGAAAATATAAAAAGAAAATTTATCAAAAGTTTCCAATAAAAAGAAAATTTCTTTTAAAAATAAAAATTAATTTAAAATTTCCTTTTAAAAATAAAATTTAACTTAAAATTTCCTTTTAAAAAGAAAATTTATCTAAATTTCCCTTTCATTAAATTTTTTTTTTTTTTAATTCGAAATGTTCCTTAAAAAAATAAAATTTATCGAAAATTTCCGTTGAAAAATTAAAATTCTTGAAAATTTGTATTAGAAAAATCGAAAATAATAATAAAAATAATAATAAAATTTATCGAAATTTAAAAAAAAAAAATATATATATATAAAATTAATCTGAAATTCCTTTGAAAAGAAAATTCACTGGAAATTTCCTTTAAAAAGAAAATTTATCGAAAATTTCCTTTAAAAGGAAAATGTAAACTTTGGGAACATGATATCAGGCAATTAACATTCCCCGGATATAAATCATTCAAGCTTTTCTCTCATATACATAATTCAAATACACAAACCTATGGTCAACTAAAGCGCTTAATTAGCATCATTGCCTGATTACTGTGTTGTTGCCATAGCTGTTGTTGTACTTGTTTTGGGAATATGATGCCTTAAGTTGTTGCTGATATCATCAAGGATTTTGATATGTAATCAATTTTTATTTTAGATTTAATTTTTCTCCTTTTTTGTGCTGTTATTGTACTTTTTTCTTTTTTTCCCTTTTTTGCAATTCTAATGAGAGTTTTAAATACAGCAACAATATAAAATTTCATTTGATAGGATTATAATTATCTTCATTCCTTTTTTTTTTTTTGTTTTTTTGTTTATCGTTTTGTGTTGCTATACAAGGACAAGACCAATGTGGCGTTGGCATATGTCAATGAAATATTTTATACACGTAGAGTTTTTATTTAGGTGATGGTAGTGATGTTGGTGTGATAAGAACTTTTATAAGTTTGTATATAAAAGAGATTTTTTTGGCTAATAAAACCAGAAAAAAACCTAAGCAATTTTAAGTACTATTTTCTGTCAAAAAGTGATCAAACGATATTTTAAAATTGTCAATCAAAGACCAATTATATATATTCCTTTTCCTTGTGTTGCTATTTATTAATCCCTCCGTGCTGCAGATTCGCACAAGAATGATCGGTTTACTAAGAATTTGTTAGACTAAGAACTTGTTAGACTAAGAATTTGCTTAGTGTTTAAACTGGGCCAGATCCCTAGAGGAAAAGAGGTTCTCAGGGCTAGTGACCAGTTCCAGTTCCGGAACTTTATATGGAAGGAACCTGTCACTTTTACATGGGGTTGTCATTGGAGGTGGATAATTAGCCCCTTGGGACAGGTCATAGGACAGGTTACAGGACTGGTCCAAGAGGATATGTTCAGAGTCGATTCGTATAATAAAAATTTGAAGAAAAAAATATTTACTTTTTAACTCTCTTTTGTTATTATTATTGTTTTTTAAATTAATTTTTGTTTTTATTTTTATTAAATTATATTTATTTTATAATTTTTCTTTAACGTCGATGACGGAACCCCGAATCGAACCCACGTTCTTCTGGCGTATCTTACGTTTTATAGTCTTCAACTCTAACCACTCAGCCACGGATTGTTACAACGCGCGAGTTGCTAATTGCGCACTTAATATTCCTGTTAGAAATTTACCCTCAACTGATATCACTGGTCAACCAAAAAATCCTCCCCCATAGACGAATAGTTGGACTTGATGTATTTTGATGTGCTAAACATGAATCTGCTTTCAGTTTTTTTCCATCAGGTCTGGATTTTTTTTATGGGCGTGTCTAATATTTCGCCCATAGTAAGGCCATTAGTCTAGTATATTTCCTCATAACTCAAGAAAGGTGTGTACGATTGATCAAAGTGATACAACAAAATGCGGACTAAAAATATCTTCAAATCATTCCAACTTAATTTTTTTATGTGCTCAATAGTTTCGGTGTTATTTTAAAATAAGTGTCCGAAAAAAATCATTTTCATACAAAATTTTAGATTTTTTGTTACTTAAATTTCTTTTAATAAATGAAGACATCTAAAATGTTACAGTTTATTATCTTTATCTTAAAGCTGGTAATGCTGCGAATAAAATAAGGCATGTATCTTCAAAATTTATGCAGAAATCTAAATTTTATTCACAGTTAAGTAAAAATACACATGTTACATACAATTGAGTAGAAATACAGTGGTGGGCAAAAAAATTTTTTTTTTTTATTTTTTCACTTTTCAAAAAAATAGATTTTAAAATTTTCGGTACTAATTACCGAATAACTACAGAAATATTAACTGGACAAAAAAATTATATAAATTCAACTCAAAGAAAATTTAGGTCGCTATATATTAAAGTTCAATTTATGTTAATTGGACAAACTGTTCTCGAGATATACAAGTGCGACTGCCTAAAGGCGGGGTCACAGTAGTCATGCCCATAAAAAAAAATCAATGCGTGATAGAAAAAAAGTAAAAGCTGATTCTTATTTAGCACGTTGAATTCCATCTAATCCACCTCTTTTTTTTATTTAAGACGAAAAAAAATTTTTTTTTTGCCCACTATATATCTCCACTTAGCTATAGGTATACATGGGTATCCAAACTTAACTGTGAATCCAATCAAGATTTGTGCATCAATTTTTATGATACGTGGCTTTATTTACTCGTAGTTTTGCCTGCTTTGTGATAAAGGTGATAAACTTAAATATTTTTGATGTTTTCACTTTAAAAAAAAAGTTTTAGTAAAAAAAAGAAATCTTGAATTTTGCATGAAAAAAATTTTTCCGACACTTTTTTCGAAATATCTCCTAAACTATTGAGTGGATAAAAATTTGATAGTAGAGCCATTTAAAGCTAATTTTATATATACCACATATTTTGGTGTATTATTTATATAAATCGTGCATACCGTTCTCAAGTTATAGTGAAATATACTCGAGTAATCGGCATATTTAGGGCACAATATTAGACACGCCCATAAAAAAAATCCCGACCTGATGGAAAAAAACTGAAAGCAGATTCGAGTTTAGCATGCGGAATTCCATCTAGTCTACATATTTTTTTTTTTTTTTTTTGAAGGAGCTCGAAAATATTTTTTTTTTGTCGACCAGTGTATTTAGTGGGTGTGGTGGTGTCAACTGGTTCTCAACTGGAACTTTGGTGACGAGTTAGGTGTCAATTGGTACTCAACTGGTACTGAAGAACCGGTCCATTACTTCAATTGCCACAAATTTCCCGCAGGGATATTTTTAAGTCGACTTCAAATTATGACATGAATATAACTTAATTGTAAGTTTACTTTCAAAGTTTATACACCAAAGATGCCATTTTCAAAAATTGCTTAATGACATACAAAATGTTCAACCATTCAACTGCATTATTTTGTTATTTACCTTTATATCATATTTTTTTATTTTATTTTCTTTTACTGTACACAAATTTTAAATTGCTGTAGCACTTAGCAATCACATGTTGACATTAACACATTTTAGTTTTAATAGTTTTAAAATCTCTGTCACCCCTTAAAAATACTACAAATAAAACAACAAAGAATAATAAAATTACAAATAATTGTGACAATTCAAGCGTTAAATAAACAACTTTTGAAAAACGAAGCCCATCATCATCATCTGTTGTCCTGTATAAGGTTTCAATTTTTTTTAAGCGTCAACAGCAACAACAATCACCACAATTAATTTTTAAAATCCATCATCTTAAGGGAAAAAAGAAACTTCCCTCACTTACAATTTAAAATCAAATAAAAAAAGTTTTGCAATTTTTTTTCCCGGACTCATTGTATTTCATCTTGATGTTGAAGCTAAGGAATAACATCCACTTTGATGTCCTAAAGGCCGATAAAAATCAGTGCGCATTCTGTGTTTATTATTGTTTTTTGCACCTTCAAGTTTTTTTTTTTATTTTTTTGTTTTTTTTTTTTGTTCTTATGAATGTGTTCAAACGTGCTCATGTGTACTTTTAATCGAAGCCGTAGGGTTTCTTTATATTTTTTTCCTCTTGTTTGTCGTTTTAGTTTTGAGTTGGAAGAAAAATAAAAATATATTTTTTTGTATCCCTGAGCTTCTTTTGTGAAGAACTTTCATAATACTCGTACACAAGTACAAGTACTTTCTCATGTTGAATGGTAAGAAAAAAAAAAATATTAAAAACAAAAGTTTATGTGAGAGTTTTAGAAAGTTTGGTTTAAATAGGCTATTAAGGAGAGCTACAAAGAAAAAAAAAAATATGATAGATAAAATGTTGTGAAATATTCGGCAAAAGGATTTAAATTCTTAAAAGTCGCATTTTAAAAAGAACATACTAGCTCACACTCTCTTTATGTGTCACCAAATTGAAAAAAAAAAAAAAAAAATTACCATTATAAATTTTTCATTTAAATTGTCAAAATTATTTAAGACGAATTCAGTAGTTGTCAATAAAACTGACGAATTTATGACTTATCTTTAATATGTTTTCTGATGTATTTTATTAAATGTCAGTAAAACTTTTTTACTTATTATTTGCTGTTATATTTTAAAGATTCCGAATAAAATCCTAATATATATTATAATGAAATTGAAAAAAGATTCGGCTATGCCGAATCTTTGATACCCTTCACCATATTACCATATTACCATCTTACCATCTTATCGACATCATATTACCATATTACCGACAATTAATAAAATGTTCGCCTTAACGTATGCTTGCATATTTTCTAAATCTAAATTTTTTTCAAACTACGAAAATTTGAATATGAAAAAAAAAAAAAAAAAATAATCATAACAGGCTTTGCTTTTAAAAAAGAAACAACAACAATTCCATATATATTTATTTTTGTATGTACAAACTGACTGAATACACAAAGAACAACAACACTGTTATTCATTATATTACTGCTGTTGCTAACTAAACTACTTGTCTATACAAAAAACAAAAAACGTCACTAATAGTCATTACAATGCTTAATATACATGTTTGTGTATGTATTTATGTATATTCTTAACAAATATATTTTAGTTTTAAAAAATAAACAACAACAATTCCATATCTATTTATTTTTGTACAGACTGCATATACAAAGAACAACAACACTGTTATTCATCATATTACTGCTGTTGATAACTAAACTACTTGTCTATACAAAAAACAAAAAACGTCACTAATAGTCATTACAATGCTTAATATACATGTTTGTTGGTGTATTTATATTCTTAACAGATTTGTTTTTGGGCCATAACTCTGTTGATTATGAACGAATTTGGTTTATTAAAAAAACCGAAATTTTATAAAAATATTTATGACTGATCTATATAAAAATAAAAATCTATAGCTTGAACAAGGGCTTCAAAAATAAAAAATTCGTTTTCCCCGATATCTCAGTTATTACTGAACCGATTTATTTAATTTTTTCAGAACAAAAATTCAGAAAATAATTTTCGAGCCCCCTTTAAAAATTCGAAGTCCCTGGTATATGCAGAGGCTTCAGAAACTAAAAAACCGGTTCTAAAAACCGGTTTTTAAAGCATATCTCCACCATTTATAAACCGATCTTCCTGATTCAAAAAACTTAAATTTTATAAAAATATTTGTGACCGATCTGTATAAAAATAAAAATCTATAGCTTAAACCAAGGCTTCAAAAAATAAAAAATGCGTTTTGTCCGATATCTCAGTTATTACTGAACCGATTTATTTCAATTTTTCAGAACAAAAATTCAGAAAAAAATGTCCGAGAATTCTTTGTAAAAACGAAGTCTGTAGTGTATACAGAGGCTTCAGAAACTGGAAAACCGGTTCAAAAAACCGGTTTTTTGAACATATCTCCGCATTGTATGAACCTATCTTGCTGAATTCCAATAGCAAAATTCTCGAAAGCATTTCCGATCGTTTGACATACATATTATATATGTCAGTTATCGGTGGGCTTCATAAACGCCATTTCAACCGACACACGGACGGACGGACGGACGGACGGAGGGACGGACGGACGGACGGACGGACATGGTCCAATCGTCATCGCTTCTTACAAGGATTCCGAAAATATAAACTTTTTTGCTCTCCGACGAAAATTGTGGAAATTACAAACGGAATGACAAACTTATATATACCCTTTACACCTGTGGTGAAGGGTATAAAAATGAGGTGTAAGTTTGTTTGTTTGTTTGTTTGTTTGTGCGTCAATCACGTCTAAACGACTGAACCGATTTTCACGAAATTTGACACACAGATAATACCAGTGCCAGAGGTGGTTATAGGCTATATAAGATTTCGATTGGATGCCACGCCCACATTTTACGCCCACTTTTTATAACTTCCAAACGGTTGGACCGATTTTCACGAAATTTGACACACAGATAGTATCAGTGCCGCTGATCATTATAGGCTATGTAAGATTTCGATTGGATGACGCGCCCTTATTTTACGCCCACTTTTTATAACTTCCAAACGGTTGGATCGATTTTCACGAAATTTGACACACAGATAGTATTAGTGCCGCTCATCATTATAGGCTATGTACGAACTGGATTGGATGCCACGCCCACATTTTACGCCCACTTTTTATAACTTCCAAACGGTTGCACCGATTTTCACGAAATTTGACACACAGATAGTATCAGGGCCACTGATCATTATAGGCTATGTATGAACTGTGTTGGATGCCACGCCCACATTTTACGCCCACTTTTTATAACTCTTAAATGGTTGTACCGATTTTAACGAAATTTGACACACAGATAGTATCATTTCCGGTGGTCATTATAGGCTATGTATAAACTTGGTTGGATGCCACGCCCACATTTTACGCCCACTTTTTAAAACTCTTAAACTGTTACACCTATGTTCACCAAATTTGACACACAGATAGTACCATTACCGCTGGACATTATAGGCTATGTATGAACTGGGTTGTATGCCACGCCCACTTTTTATAACTCTCAAACGCCTGTACCGATTTTTAAGAAATTTAACACACAGATAGCACCAGTAACGGTGGTCGTTTAAGGCTATGTAAGAACTGGGTTCACGCCCATATTTTACGCCCACTTTTTAAAACCCCTAAACAGTAGCAATTGTTTTATATTCCCTATTAGGGGGTAGCGAAGCGCACCGGGTTACGCTCGTAATTCAATAAAAACTTTGTGATCCCGACGACTTTGGTCCACATTTGACCAAATTACACATATAATACCATTCTCGAAATTTAATTAGAATTACAATAATTCCAAGAAATTCTGACACAGTTTGGATTTTTGATTTGGATACCTAGAACTCTTTTTTTTAAATTAGCATAATTTAAGCTTGAAAAATATGCTATAAAAAAGCATTTTATGTGCATGAAAATGTTCTTACAATCTAAAAATATGCCCTTATTATTAAAAAAGATATTATTTTTTCTGGCAAAGTTTTAAATTATCTACTATTTATGCTAAAAATAACTGAATTATTACACTGGACGACAAAAAAAAAATATTTCGTGCTCCTTCAAAAAAAAAAAAAAAATATCTGGACTAGATGGATTTCCGCATGCTAAACTCGAATCTGCTTTCAGTTTTTCCCATCAGGTCGAGATTTTTTTATGGGCGTGTCTAATATTACGCCCTGAACAAGCCGATTACTCGAGTATATTTCATTATAACTCGAGAACGGTATTTGTATAAGTGATACACCAAATTATGCGGAATAAAATTAGCTTTAAGTCGTTCTACTATAAAATTTTTATCCGCTCAATAGTTTAGGAGATATTTCGAAATAAGAGTCCGACATTTTTCTTTTTCATGCCAAATTGAAATTTTTTTTTTTTTTTTTTGCTAAAACTTCTTTTTAAAAATGAAGACATCAAAAATATTTCAGTTTATCATCTTTATCTCAAAGCCGGTGAAACTACGAGTAAATAAAGCCCCGTGTCATCAAAATTGATGCACAAATCTTAATTGCATTCACAGTTAAGTTAAAATACCCATGCATATCTACAGGTAAGTGGAGATAACCTAGTGGGCAAAAAAAAAATTTTTTTTCGTCTTAAATTAAAAAATATGTGGAATAGATGGAATTTAACGTGCTAAACAATAATCAGCTTTTACTTTTTTCCTATCACGTATTGAATTTTTTTTTTATGGGCATGACCACTATGACCCCGCCTTTAGGCAGTCACACTTGTACAACTCGAAAACGGTTTGTCCAAGTTGAACTCCAATAGATAGTGATTTAAATTATCTTTCAGCTGAATTTACATAATTCATGATGGAAAAAAACTGAAAGCAGATTCATGTTTAGCACATCAAAATGCATGAAGTCCAACTATTCGTCTTTAGGGGAGGATTTTTTTTGTCGACCAGTGTTATTAGCAATTGCTAAAAAATATTTTCTTTTTGCACAAAAAAATTCAAAACAATATGTTGTATCAAACAATATGTTTCTTTAATAGCTAACTTAATTTCTCTAAGTATTTTATTATTATTATTATTTTTTTTTTTATATCAATACTATGAATCTCAATTTCCAGGACTTTTTGATTTCCCGGGAAAGCGGGAACAATTTTCCGTCTTCCCGGGATTCCCGGGATCCCGGACTAAAATCTATAATTATCACTACTGTCATTAGTTGAACAACTGACACCCAAAAGCATATGAATCTTTGCATAAGCAGATTTGAAACAGAACTGAAAATCATTATAAAATTTAAATTCATTAAAAAACCACTAAAAAGAATATAATAGTTCTTAAGGTAGTGGCTGAACGTGAGTTTAAATGGTATTAAATTGTTTGTAGCTTCAATATCGTAATCCAATTTAAACGTAGCTTATATTTTGACCAAAATGTTACAAATGATGACCCTATTCATAGATTATTGACATAGATATGAAGCTTAAAAAAACTCAATTGAAAACAAATTACTCAAAAACGCATACGTACTACAATTGTTTTTGTTTTTAATGAAATTTTTTACTAACACTTAGGTTTAGACTTAGGTTTTTTTGACAACGGAACTTCATATCTATGTTATCTATGACCCTATTCATAATTTAAGGTATTTTTAAATGTAACTTGAAGAAAAGAACCTTAGACCACTAATGAAACATTAGATTTCATGTTACAGATCCAATTCGATCAGATCAGCTTTCCAGTTGAAAATTATATGAATAATTAAGGATTTATCATTGAAATATACTTAACGGTTCAAAAGTTACACAAAATTAAGAGAACAGTAGTTTCAACGTGTTTTTTAAATAATTTTGTGTAACTTTTGAACCATTAATATATATTTCAATAAAATTACACACAATTATTTCTGAGGTGTTTTCCAATTGTTTTGTAGGAGCACAAGTATCTAGCTGGTCTGTGGACAGAAGGAGAACCTCCGAAAGTGGTCAACTCCTTTAATTATTTATTTATTAATATCCGAGGTTACCCATTTCGGAGGTCCTCCTCCCTGCGCCGAGACCAGCTAGAAACTTGTGCTCCACCAAAACAGTTGGAAAATACTTCAGTAATAACTATGTGAAATTTCATTGAAATATATTTAACGGTTCAAAAGTTACACAGAATTATTTCAAAAAACACGTTGAAACTGCTGTGCTCTTATGTATATAGATTGCTGCAGCACTATAAAAATTAAGGAAAATGTGCACATTTCGCTGAAGGGGGGTGAAGTTTCAGTTAGTTTTTAAACGATTGTGTAAAGTATTTATGCAAGTACTTCGTATCATTGGAAAGGTTATTACTTGAAAAATAATAATTTATAAATAATAAAGTATTCAAGCAAAATTTTTCCATTAAATTGATAAAAAAAATCGAAAATTTTTTGTATTTAGTGTATTTATTTTTCAAAAAAATAATTAAATAAATGAACTTAAATAAAATCTACATTAATTAAGCTATCATTGTGAAATTTTAGCACGACATAAAAAAAATTGTCCTTAAAAGAAGGAAGTAAATAGATTTCCATTTTCTTACTCCGAAATACCCAAAATTCCAGTTCGGGGAAAGCTTGCTTCAAAAATTGACTTTTTTTCAGTAAAATGGTCACACCATCAAAAAGATGGGGGGTATATTGATTGTGTCCTTCCGCGTGTAACATGTCGAAGGAATCATTTAAGACTCCACAAAGTACATATATATTTTCTGGGTCCTGGTTAGATTCTGAGTCGATCTAGCTATGTCCGTCCGTCTGTCCGTCTATCCGACTGTCCGTCTGTCTGTCTGTCTGTTGAAAGCAGGATAGGGCTCGAATGGGACACCGTAGGAGGACGAACTTTGGCACAAATATTTATCTTATATAAGGTTTATTTGGTATTGAAAATGGACATAATCGGTTAATAAATAAAAAAGTTATGGGCTAAAACTAGAAACACAGGGTGTCCGTTTCATACTTTTCTGCAGATATCTCTTTAACAAAGGCATGTACGACATCGAAATTTTGTATAAAAAGTTTGAGGGTCGATATAAACTTGGAAACCAAAAATGGGCGTGGTCCGCCCACTTTACCGCCCACCTCCCATATAAGGTGAAACTTCAACGAAATTGTGTTCATAGTTCAAGGAACAATGTAAACTCGGAAACAAAAAATGAGCGTGGTCCGCCCACTTTACCGCCCACCTCCCATATAACGTAAAAATTGAAAAAGATTCGGCCGAGCAGAATATAACATTCACTCTTGTTTAATTTCAGCTTTGACATTTTTGAACTCCACAAAAAACTAAAAATAAATAAAAATTAAAATTAACGAAATTCTGATAGGGCTATCGGGGAGACTGTTACCCCAACTGCCCTTGTATTTTCTTTACACTCATTTATGTTAAGCGTTCTTTTAGAAGCATGAAAAAAATTTATGGTCCGGAAGAAAATAATAGATTTTAAAGTGAAAAAATGTTACCTCCTTTTTGAACCAAATTTGGAGGTCCACCCCTCGTCCTCCAGACCAGCTAAGAACCTGTGCTTCTCCAAATCAATTGGAATGCACCTCAGGATCGTCCATGCGAAATTATTAAAATACATCCAGTAGTTCTAAAGTTACAAAATTATTTAAAAAAAAAATCGTTTTGGGACCACTGTGTGCCACATTATTATCCTTTTTATATAAAATGTCCCTATCACTTACAAACTAATCACATGATAATATTAGTGTTAGTGCCTTTCTACAAAAATTTACGATTTATATTCGCCTCCATTATGGCATATTCCGTTCTTCGAACTAATCATACCTTTCACCAGTTGTAGCTCATCTTACACATGAAAGTGTAGGACACACAAATTGTATGTGAAGTGCAAAAAGCAAGCATGTGTATAAAAAATACTTATGTATGATGATGGTGATGATGAAATGAAAACTTAACTAAAGTGTGATGTATTTTATTTGTTCACAGTTTGTTGTTGCAATTGTTTTTGTTATTATTGTGTTACATTCATTTGTTCCCCCGTCCTTTCTTCATGCCAAGTTTCCCTCTAGCCTTTTTTTTTTTTTTTTTTTTTTTTTTTGTTTTTGTGTGTAGCAGTGTTTTAAGTTTCAATTATATTTCAAGTGTGACTTTGAGTTATTTGAACATAAAAGTGTTGCAAAAGTTTTGTAACATGTTTACCATTTTCGTTGCTGTTATAATATTTTGTGCTTGGGAAAGAAAGAAAAAAAAACATTGGATTGTATAGTACGTGTAGTGATTTTTAGGAATGTAAATAATTAAAACAGAAAAAAATGGCAAACTGCAACAACATTTTATACAGTTGACTAAATTGTTTCAAAAACGTGTGAGAAAACTTAATTGGAAATTATTTGAAAACATTTGTTGTTTGCATGTTTCTTAGAAAGGAAGCCCAGCAGGAATTGAAAAAGTTTCTTTACCATAATCTCTAACAATTGTCGTCACATCTATAGTATGTCAGTGACATATTTTGGCATTGCAAATAATTGTTGTGACGTGGTTTAACAAATAGAATTTATTTAATGCGCAAAAAAATTGTGGGCCATTTATTAAATGGTAAAACATATTTTAGACTAGAATTTATTAAGAATTTTAAAGAGAAATATGGATTTTCTTTAAAGTTATTTGTTATCTTAAAAATAGCTTGCAGTTTTTATAAGCTGAAAAATATATTTTATAAACAAGAACAAAAACATAATTCATAAATCTAGTGATTAAAAAAAAGTATTTTTTTTTTTTTTTTTTTTTTTTTTATTTATGAAAAATTGTATTGTATGCATTCATGTCGTAAACTTAAATCCTGCTTAGGAAAAAATGTCTCATAAGTTTTTTTATTACAAATATTTTTTTTTTATCACCGACATGTCGATATTTCTATACATGCCTAAATTTCAAATACAAAGAGTGGCTTTCAAAAGATATTTATTCTGGTGAGTGTCTGTGCATTATTTAAAAAATACTTTTTTTTTTTCTATATTTTCAATAAATGCTGACGCCGTTTTCATTTATTTGATCATTGAAATATAAAGTACCTTAAAAAAGATGTCTGAGTATGTTGTACAAGTATTTAAGGATTTGGCAAACAATCAATTGTCATTGAATGAAAAATTAAAGGCAAAGGCAATAAAGAGAGACAGACAGACGTACGTAAGGTTAGGCGTGTATGTATAAATCTAGGTTCTTAAAAGATTTTGTTGAAATGTCATACATCTAAGACCAGGTTCTTAAAAAAAAACCATAAACTATTGAACTGAAATTCTCAGACAATCATACGCTGGTGTATGAAACTCTCTTTAGGATTAGGAGAAAAAAATATTTAATTGTTATTCATTATTATTATTTTTTTAGCATAAGAATGGGTGTCAAAAAACAAAAACTTATAAATAAAATATCATGAGAATTATTTTAAAATCAATTTTAATACCCATATTTAATACTCAAACATAAAAATTCTAACTGCCAGGCGCTTACACGCACACACACACGTTTCATCATACAATCGTTTAAATGATGCAGTGGTGTGACAGCAGCAGCTCGAATGAACAAAAGAAAAACAACAAAAAAAAAACATAGAAAATGTGGGTTGTAACGGGAAACACTTCCTTTGCCACTGGCTGTTTTAGTTTCATACCTCCGCTCATTTGTATGACAATGTGTTGCATTATGTAGTGTATGTGTGCGTGTTTGTGGAGTGGTATTATAGAGGAGAGTCTTTTATGGGATACGACATTTGTACACCATCATAAATATTCAATGTCTATCTATAGTATTTTCATGCAACGAACAGGAATTGGGTTTCTATTTTCTTTGTCTACGCCCATTCATATCAATGAAACAATTGTAGGAATTAACGAGAATAGAAATTTCAAAAAAATATGTTAGAAAGTAGAAAAAGTGTGAAAAACATTTCTTTCAATAAAAACAAATTATAAATGTAATGAATTCCACAAGGACATGTCAAAAAAAATTGTGAATTATTGCTGGGATTAGGAAAGAAAAAGATATCTCTTGTGGTTTACTAATTGATGAAAGTTCTTTTCAATGGAAAATAATGAAATAGAAAATGGAAATTTTTAAATATTAAAAAAAAGATACAAAAAAAATACTCAGGCAGAAAAATGTTTATGAGAAAATTATTAATAAGGAAAATTATTTCAGTTCTGAAAAAATCTACAATTAATAAAGATTATGTCCTTAGACAACCATTTGAATATACTTACAGTTTGGCGAACAATTTTGTTGCACTAAAACAAATATTTTCAATTAAATTTTTAATCAGAATTTGGAAATGAAATATTTTTATAATTAAATAAAATACTCAAAATCGAAATGTTCTAACACAGAAAAAATATGTTATATTAAACAATTTATTAAAGATAACAATAATTCCAATTATTTTTTTAATTCTCAATTACACTGGTCGACAAAAAAAAATTTTTCGTGCTCCTTCAGAAAAATATATGTGGACTAGATGGAATTCCGTATGCTAAACTCGAATCTGCTTTCAGTTTTTTCCCCATCAGATGGAAATTTTTTTATGGGCGTGTCCTAAATAAGCCGATTACTCGAGTATATTTCACTACACTAAGGGAAAAAATTCGATTCAAAATCAACAACGGTTGTGCTCACATTGGTAATTTACGGTAACAGCTTTTTAATACCTTTCGTACAATTTGATACCGAAATGGTTTCAACTTGGTGCCAATTAGGTATTGATTGTCAATAAGAATTGAACACGCAGTGTTTAATTTAAACACATACGGTGTAGATTCACTATTGACACAGAATGGTATCGTTTTCAACACGTATGTGATTGATATTTCTCTGGGTGTATAACTCGATTTATATAAATAATACACCAAAATATGTGGAAGAAAATTGGCTTTAAGTCGTTTTGCTAACAAATTTTTATCCGCTCAATAGTTTTGCAGATATGTCGAAATAAGTGTCCGAAAAAATTTGTTCATGCTAAATTCAAGATTTATTTTTTTTTTTTTACTAAAAGTTCTTTTTAAAAGTGAAAACATCAAAAATGTTTCAGTTTATCATCTTTATCGCAAAGCTGGTAAAACTACAAGTAAATAAAGCCACGTATCATAACAATTTATGCACAAATCATGATTGCAT
This sequence comes from Protophormia terraenovae, assembly GCA_951394005.1. NCBI lineage: Eukaryota > Metazoa > Arthropoda > Insecta > Diptera > Calliphoridae > Protophormia > Protophormia terraenovae. The sequence continues at coordinate 32,166,693 of OX596073.1, forward strand.
TCACAGTTTAATTTAGGATACCAATGCACACCTACAGTTAAGTGAAAATACAGTAGTGGGCAAAAAAATGTTTTTTTTTTCGTCTTAAATAAAAAAAATAGGTGGATTAGGTGGAATTTAATGTGCTAAATAAAAATCAGCTTTTAGTTTTTTTTATCACGTATTAATTTTTATTATGGGCATGACTACTATGACCCCGCCATTAAGTAGTCACACTTGTATAACTCGAGAACGGTTTGTTCAATTAAGATAAATTAAAATCCAATAGATAGCGATTTAAATTATCTTTGAGCTGAATTTTGCATAATTTTTTGTTCAGTTAATATTTCCGTAGTTATTTGGTAATTATCAGCGAAAAAATTAAGATTTTTTTTATTCGTGAAAATTTTGATCCATAACTCTGAAATTCTTGAGCGAATAAAAAATATTGTTAACATGCATTGAAGACAATTTTCGTATGCATTGATGTATCATTTATCAAAATCGTGTAAACGGTTTTTGAGTTATAGTCTAAATTGGACAAACCATTCTCGAGTTTTATAGTGTGACCGCTGAATAAGGTGATGATATTAGTCATGCCCATAAAAAAAATCAGTACGTGATAGAAAAAAAGTAAAAGCAGATTCTTGTTTAACTCGTCAAATTCCATCTAGTTCACCTATTTTTGTTTAAAGAAAAAATTAAAAAAATTATTTTTTTGCCCACCACTGTATTTTTACTCAATTGTATGTACACATGGGTATTTTTTTCTTAACTGTGAATAAGATATGTGCATAAATTTGGAAGATACATACCTTATTTTATTCGCAGCAATACATGCTTTAAGATAAAGATAATAAACTAAAACATTTTTGATGTTTCTATTTATCAAAAAAAATTTTAGTTACAAAAAAATTTAAGACTTTGCATGAAAAAGTTTTTTTCGGACACTTATTTCAAAGTAACTCCGAAACTATTGGGCACATAAAAAAATTAAGTGACTTGAAGATATTTTTAGTCTGCATTTTTTAGTGTATCAATTATGTCAATCGTATACACCATTCTTGAGTTATGAGGAAATATACTAGAGTAATGGCCTTACTATGGGCGAAATATTAGACACGTCCATAAAAAAATCCAGACCTGATGGAAAAAAACTGAAAGCAGATTCGTATTTAGCTCATTCATCAGGTCCAACTATTCGTCTTTGGGGGAGGATTTTTTTTGTCGACCAGTGTTATATGAATATTTGAAATCATTTTAAAATTCTGTTTAATAATTTAGTTGAAAAAAAAAAAAATCGAAAATATTTTATTGTATGTATATAAGGGTATTTTTTGTTGAGAGAAAATAAGACATCGATATTCTCAGTTCAAATAAAAATTGATTTAATTTTAGGTACCACTACTCAAAAATTTTTCGTGAGCTACAAAAAATTATTTTTTAAAGTTTTTTTATTTTGGATTTATACGCACCACTTACTGTCAGTTAAAAATATCGCGATTTGAAAATTAAGCTCTATAAACGGTGAGTTAATATTTTATTCACAAGAAAATTTATCGTGATGAGTTAAACTAAGTAATTGCTAATAAAGCGTACGCCGCGGCGTTGCCACTGAATTTTACGTTTATAGAATTTTCGATTTTAATAGTAGTATTTTTCTCATCCGGCACAACAAATAAGAAATTATATTTCTTTATACAATTTAAGTATAAACGGTGAGTTAATTATTTGCAAGTTGTTTTTATTTGCAAATCAAAGAAGTATAAACGATATAATAACCATTCATCATCCAAAAATACACCCTACCAATAAATATTATTTTCGGACATAATTACAATGCTCCTTCAAACTCTCAGAAGCCTAATCAACAATTGAACTAAGTATGTCTTAACTTCCTCCTTAACTTTCAAGTCCTGGAACAGTTGAATCATCAATTAAGGTTTAAATTTTTTGTAATATCATCCTGTAAGTACCAAAAATCAAATAAGCTATTTCTCTTTTGATTTAGACTTTATGGTAACAACTTTCTTATCAAGCTGTACAATTGAGATAATTATAAAACGAGTAGATAGTAGTTCTGCGGAAGTTGTAGCCCTCTTACAAACAATATTTTAGGTGAAAGGGGGGTTTTTGGCATATGGGGTAATGAGGATGGTTTTACTTTTGTCGCGTATTTGTATTTTTTTACATAAAAGACAACTGCTATTATTGCACTACGTTTCTAAATTATATTGAACACTTAAAACCTCTGATTTTACGGTATTTTAAGCGCAAGCAAATAAAATACATTGATACATTAAGAGATTCAAATCATTAGCATTTTGAAATTGGTGAATACAAAAATTGAATAGGTACTTCATTTTACATATAAATCAATTGCAAATAAATGTTGTACCAAAAACACAACATTTTTTCAAGTCTCTTCTTGAACATGATGTATGTAATCTAACATGTTCTACTGAAATCCAGCACAATATTTTTATTAAAAAAAAAAAAAAGTTGGAGTTTATTTCATTTATTAAAATAACTTTTAATAATATTTTTCTGTCCGTCTGTCTGTTGAAATGGATTTTTTGAAACCTATAGTCTAATAAATATATTTATTTTTCTACACATATATGACATATAGTATCGAAAATATTGGTATTAAAATTTAGGGAAATCCGTTCAGGAATGGCTGAGTTATAAACGATTTTATAGAGCAGCCTCAAAAAGTTTTCCAATTTTCTTTGCCCAAAATTAATAATATTTTCTATTTCACATGCAATAATACCGGTAAGTAGTGATCACGAATAGTCTAGATGAAGTGTTCCAGACTACAAACCGTTAAGCTTGAGTTCTAATCCCTAAATTACTAAATTCTAAAAATTTTAAAATAGTTAATTCAATTATTCTGGGACTCTTTATATAACAAGATTCAGATGTCATGGATATAGGATTTACAATTATGAGTATACTTCCAGAATAAAGCAAACATTTTGATAAAATATAATATTAATATGATTGTCTCTATAAGATTGACTGCTTCATCATCTACAACCAATCTTTTTAGCAGAGACAGATCCGATATGAAAACTCTGCGTACCACCAAAAATACATTATGCCAAAATTTATTAAACTTTTCATATTATTTTAGTATGTAATTTTAATTTAACATTCAATTATTATCTAAAAAAATAAAGTAATTTCTTTATAAAACGTAATTCATTTTTTTTTTTTTTCTTGGAACAAATAATTTCCTTTTCTTGCAAACAGAATGTCATAATTACACTTAACCTAAACCTTTTTTGTAGGCTTAAAATTATATAATGAAATTAATTTACACAAAACCTTTATTTACTTCACTTACAATTCAGGCCAATCTTATAAATATTTCAAATATTTGAATTCCTGTTGTTGCTGTCTTTAACTTTGTCTTTCATATCCATATAATACGAATAATAATGCATTTTATTCATGAACTACAAATTAAATGAAGACGGAGTCATACTCAATATAAAACGAAACTTAAAGTATTTCTACAAGTATACTCTATCAATATGTTATACGTATCTTTGCTACTCGTTTTTCATATCATGCCATAACCATAAATAAGACCCACCAATGAACATTTAGACTTATTTTAACAATTTGTATTTATACATATTCCAACATTTCACCACCATCACAGTCTTCATTGCCATCATCATCATCATCAGCAGCAGTGACATTAGCTAAAGTTCTGTTTCTGTGCTATATGTAGTACTTCTTCTCTATTATACTGGCTACTGGTTCTGTGTAATCACACTTAATCATATTCGACCGCATTCTAAAAACCCTTTCGTTACCATAACTGCTGTGGAAATGATGGTTAAAGAAAAACTTTTTGAAACGTGTTTTGAATATCTACCTTCATTGGCTATTCGTATTGTGAATTCAATTCATTCATATATTTAACAAAAAAGGATTGAGTGTCTGTCATCATTTATAGATTTTTGAAACAGATAAGGCAAGGAATTAATTCTTGAATGACCATACACGTTTGCAGCCAACGCAATTTACAGAATAAATAATTTAGTCTATGGGGAATTAAATATTTTTTTTTTTTTTTTGATGTAAGACAAACTTGACTGATTGACAGTTGCTCAACACTCAAAGAAATATGTTGACATTAGTTGTTGGAGTGTTTTTAATTAATCGATTGTTTAAGGAATGTTAATTTAAAGTATATTAAATGAAAGCTGAAAATAAACGTTTTATTTCCTATTTATGTAATTAAATATTTACTAAATATTTATATGTTCTTTAACATTTTTTTACATTTTAATTACTATTTAAAGTTTATTTGCCTTGAGGCCTTTACTTCCAATATAAGTTTTTCGTTATTTTTGTTATAATTTTGTTTAATTGTATTCATGAAATATTTTTTATTTTTTTTATTTTTAAACTAAAAAATAACTTTTCTATTAAATAGGACTAAAAATGTTTGCTTTAGTTTCCATAAATTCTTCTATTGTAAAAATAACAATGAATTCTTTATTTTTAAAACAAATTTTGTTTCATTTTGACTACTAGACTTTTTTGTGCTAAAAATAAGAAATATTGTTATCTATTGTTATATTATTTTCTATGGATATGCTCTGGATTTACTATGTTGTAATGAGGTGTATTTGGTTTATTATAGGATTTGTTATGCATTAAAATAGTCTGTGTAATATTGTGCATATAACAGATGTATGACGTAAGATATGAGAGCAAAGAATTCGTTTTTTTTTTTTTTTTTTTTTTTTTTTTAATTTTAACAAATAATAATATACATAAGTATAGATATATCTATATAAACAATCACTACTCACAGTAGGTTTGAAATTCATAAACGATGCATCAGACAAACAATAACATATTACGATTCTAAAGAATTCATATTTTCTATACATTTAAAATTTGTATTAAAATGTTTAACTTTGCATCGGACAGTTGGAAATTTTTTTTTGATCATAATATTTTCATTTTTCAAAATACCATTTTGCACCAATAATCTTGGGAATATTTTTCATCAATATTATTTAAATCCATTCGCAGATTTGCCCTTAATCTGATATTAATTTAATGTTTAATATTATTATATAACATACATATGAGGAGCCGCAACAACAATTTTCTCAGAATCTTTATTTTTTGTATTGATGGTTTTATTTATACCAGAAAAAATTATGTTAGGATATTTTTTTCTACAAAAAGCTTTCTGCACAATACTATATTATTATATAACATAAACGACTTTACCGAAAAGTAAAGGCATTCGGACATGCGTAATAAGAAAAAGTTAAAAGAAAAACATTTAAAAAAGGAGAGAAAAATTTTAATTTTTACCTAAATATCTCTTAAAGTAAAATAGACCTTATGCGTAAGTGTAGCGTTAAAAAAATTACATACCCCAGGTGGGCAACTTTGGATGTCCACCCACTGTACCGCAAGAAATATGTGCTCCTTAAAATCAACTTCAAAACACCTCCGTTCTGGTTATCTAAACTTTTATTCATATATCTTTAACATATCACAAGTTACAGAATTATTAAAAAAAAGTGGTTTTGAAACCACTGATCAGCGTCTAAAATAAGTAAAAATGTTTTCTAATTAAAAATAAATTAGGAAATACATATCTTTTATAAAAACAAAATAACATCATTTAAATTATTAACATTTTGGGATTTTGGCAATACTTATATATAATTCCACGATGATATACTTAAGCATGAAAAAAAATTTCCATATTATTGAAAAAAAATATGTATGAGCATTTCCCACAAATGTGCTCAAGATTAACGTGATTACCTGCCATGACGGCCTTACCTCACGGTGGTCTTAGCACCGGATGAAGTATAATACGCCGACCAGCACTCCCATATACTGTTACACATTCAAGTTGCAATCTAATATGTTGCTTTCTGGCCGAGATAACTCCCCTTACTAAGAGGTTGGAGCTATCCTTTTCTGTCACCCTTGTGACTATGTTACTGCGAAGCAGTCAACACATGAAACAGCCACTACGTAACCCCTTATCAAGGGCCTCAACAATAACCAGCCAAGAACCAACCAATGACAATTGGTGTGGTGCCACTTTTCTTGAGGCTCCTGGCTCTCGTGGCACCTATTTTTAAATTCTAGGTAAGACCTCGAACTTACATTCTACCAGCTTCAGAACACAGAAAATTCTAAGACACTGATTCACCCTATCTGTTCCTGTCTAACTTAGCACAAACTCTATAAACTGAAGCATGTTAAAGTTTTTAGAGTGTAGAGAGACAGGATTAACTACCACGTATAAGCTATACATCAAGGAGGAACTTCTCCGAGAAGCCAAGCCGCCGTGGCGGGAGCATTGTCCACAGTTGAAAATTCTGAAAAATTATAAATAAGCTATCAATAATTTTGCTAGCATAAGTCGTTTGTATGGGATAAGTAACACTAACGCCAAAAAAAATCGTCCCTTAACATTATTTTTATCTGCCCGACAGTTTGGAATTTAGGAAAATTTCTTTTAAGAAATCCAACCGACAAAAATATCGTTTTTAATACTTTATCATATAGCTGGTACGGTACTATGAATAAAAGTAGCTGGTAATCTTCAGAACTTTCCGAAGCTCCCAGACGAGGTAGAAAGTTAAAATTTAGCTTACTTATAAAACTATTCGTTTACCAAATCCTAAAGTAGGCAGATTTTGAAATTTCTTTCAGGGAGCGGAGATATCTATATACATTTTCCTAAGCCTGTTTTCTCTCTTGAAAGCTTTTTTAAGCTCACAGACGACATAGAAAACTAAAATTCAAATTACTTATAAAATTATTCGTCCAACTAATTCTGACGGAGCCAGATTTTGAAATTTCAGGGAGTGGAAATAACCAGATTTATATTTGATTTTCTAATAATTTTTACTCTTCCCAGAGCTTTCTGAAGATCCCAGGATTTTAAAATTTCTATCTGGGAATGGATATATGCGGATTTATTTCTGTTATATTTTTGAAAGTCGATTTAGCAAATTTGCTATACTCATTGTTTGCTTTCAAAATCTTATAGATAACTGAAAAGGAGAGGAAAAGGATCAAAAGATTGTTCATGTATTCTTTTTAAACAATTTTTTGGGGCATTTATTATTATTATTATTATTATTATTATTATTATTATTATTATTATTATATTGCTTTGGCACTAATACTAAAATAAAACCGTATATGGCTTATCATCAAAAAATCTACTTTCACTATTTCTCTATCACTTATTGATATTTTTATGATCATGACTAATAGACCCCATTTTTAGCCAGTCACACTTGTATAACTCGAGAATCCACATCCATTGAACTCCAATAGTTGTCGATTAAAATTTTGTTCAGGTTATATTAACTTTTTTTATCCGGATGAATAATTGGAAGAATTTGAGTATTAGATGTTAGGATGGCTTAAAAATATTTTTCCGGAATTAACCTTTCGGAAACGAAATATTTTAAATTGGTGATTTTGTTATAAAATGTTAATTATCTGTATTTTCCAATAGCATCAAAATAGACCTTTCCAATGGTTCCTTATAATCTAAAATATATAAAACTGCATATGACGAAAAATATTTAAAAAAATCTAAATATACAACGAATGACAAAATATGTAACAATTATTTGAATGGATATTATAGATGTTTTGAAAATGGTTCAGCTCACGGAAATGAAAACCTTCAGATATAATATTTTGGAAATCATATAGGAACTTATTAATCTTCATTTCTAGACTTTTTTCATGAAGCTCTTTAATATAAATAGATACTTTTATATTTTATTTTTATTTTTTATTTTTTTTGATAAATATTTTCTCATATTTATTGTAAGAATTTTAAAATTTAAATGTACCTACAATGTATGTCAGACACATTTGTTGCTTAAGAAAAAATTATATCTGGTGTATATAAATTATACTCCTCTAAACATTCATAACAGAATTTACGTACATTCATATGAGACAAAAACACACATTGAAAAGTTGTAAGATTTTTTGTTTGATAAATCGTTAAATATTGAATTAAGTATGTAGATTTAATGTATATTTTAGGCCAGCATGCCTGATGACTAGAAACGACGTCGACAATGATGACGACAACGATATGAAACGGTATGGTTTCAATGGTTTATTATGTCTTAACGTTTGAAACCCTTATGCTTTCAAGTTGTGGCGTTTCTTACGTATTTTTCTTTATGTTCGAGTGTGTGTGAATTTTTGTAAGGATTATAAATGAGATTTAATCTATATTGATTTATTTCGATACGGTTTTAATTTATCGGTCATATAATAGTAACCATAATTTATAATAATAGATAATATGTGTATGTTTATATGGATATCGAACAACACATACATATGTATGTATTGTGTTTAAACGAGTATTTGTTTGAAAATATGTTAAACGTATGATAAGATTGAGAAACACTAGTATATCGATATGACGGTACCTTTGATACGCTATACCTTGTATTTTACTTTTAACTTTAATGTTAACAGAAGGGTGTTTATGGGGATTTTATGATGAGTTGGTAAAGATGTCATTTTATGTAAATATAGTTTTAGATTAATTGTTGTGATAATGACTTGTTTTTCTAAAGTTTTAATTTAAATTAAGTCAGTGAATTGTGTTTAGGTGGGCCAAATTACTGTATATGGGCTCTTTAGTAGAGACAAATTTTAAAATATTTTATCTTTAAAATATGAATGAAAGAAAATAATAGTAAACAAAAGTCTCTAATTCTCCAATTAATCTCTAAAACAACGGTTCTTAATTGGGGGGTCGCGAAGAGATCATTAAATATATTCTTCAACTAACAATTTTTTAATGTTAATATTTTGTACAAGTTTAAATAAAAATTCGAATGAAAACATGGAACTATTTAAAAATGGAGAGAATTCTTTATATAAAATATTCCCAAATTAAACACAAAAGTAAAGATCTTTTCTAAAATTAGTTTTTTTTTAAGAATCAATTAGAAAAAGCTGTAAAGAAACAAAAATCTTCGATTGAAATTATTATGTTTGATAAAGGCAATAATGATCAAATAAAGCATTTTAGTTGAAATATAGAAAAGTTTATTCGCATGTTGTTGGTCAAAAAACTATTAGAACAATTTTTATCCACAAACATTTTTATGTGGAATTATCTTGTCGCTCTTTTACCCATCAAAACAGAGAATCGATGTTTTGTATTCGCAGAGAATGACATTAGATACGCATTCAGTGTTATCAGATTAGGGGATTTATTTTTGAAAATGAAGATGAAAAATTTGGTTTGGGGATTAGGGAATTTGTTGGGGACATTTTTAAAGGCTTGGGGACTTTTATTTAATTTTTAAATTTTTTTTCTTTTTAACTTAAAAACAATAGAAACAAGCGCGAATGTTATATTCCGCTCGGCTGAATCCATATACCCACCATTAACTTTTTCAAATTTTTCTTTATATGGGAGATGGGCGGTAAAGTGGGCGGACCACGCCCATTTTTTGTTTCCGAGTTTACATTGGTCATTGAACTATTTGTACAAAATTTCGTTGACGTTTCACCTTATATAGGAGGTGGGCGGACCACGCCCATTTTTAGTTTCCAAGTTATATTGACCCTCAAACTATCTGTAAAAAATTTCGTTGTCATACATGTACAAGTTTTTAGCTAATAACTTTTTTGTTTATTAACCGATTTTGCCTATTTGCAATACCAAACAAACCTTATATAAGGTAAATATTGGGACCAAATTTTGTCCCCCTACGTTGTCCCGTTCGAGCCCTATCCTGCTTTCAACATACAGACGGACGGGCATAGCTCGACCGACTCAGAATCGAACCAGGACCCAGAAAATATATACTTTGTGGGGTCTTAAATGATTCCTTTGACAAGTTACACACGGAATGACAAAATCATTATACCCCATCTTTTTGATGGTGGGTATAAAAAAATATGGGAACCCTGTACGCATTATACGAAAAAGTCTCTTAATATTAGAGATATCATAAAGTATAAACAATGTCGCCATTATTAATATAATTTCTAAATTATTTTATCTGTACATAACATTTTGTCCGATTTTCAAAATAGTCAAAATTATAGTGGGTCGCGCTTCCAACGCAATGTCAAAAGGGGGTCGCCAAGCAAGATCTTGTGAGAACCCCTGCCCTAAAACAAAAAAGTAATTCCTAATTGGACACACATAAAAGTGTTAAGCGCCATCACAACTTCGACAAAAGTGTTAAAACCAATTATTTAGTTATCTCTAACAAAAAAGGGTATTAAAAAATTCGTTGCAGTATTGAAAACCCCTTCTTTTTGTAACACATATACATATTTTTTTTTTAATTTAAGTAAAATAATAATTTATATTTATCTACATGGCCAACCATCCCTTTACTCCCTTTCGTTATGCATGATTATTTTAATTTTTTTTTCTAAAACAATCAATTTTGTTCCCCTACATACAAAAATATAAATACCAGGATAAAACAAAAAATATAATAATATTTCCTAGTAAGCTTAACAATTGATACCTCCTACCAATTATATAGAGTTTGTATAGAATATGAGAAGAAATAAAACCTTACCTATCCATAAGCCATTCCATACATGCTGTGCTCATTTTGCACGCATCAATAAAATCATCATCGTCATTATCATGATCCGAAGCAAAAAGCAAACAGAACCGTATCAAAAAGGTGAACAAAAGACATTCACAGGGTGTACAGGCAAACAACTACGGATAAAAAATAATAAAAACAAAAGAAATTGCCAAGGGGTAAGACAGACGTCTAAATGCGTACATACTATCCATATTATATCCAACAAGTAAATAAATATAATTTATAATTTGGTTCAACATTCATTCAACCATTCATGCATTATATTCTATTTGTTCTTCCCTACATTTGAGAACAAGGCGAACATTTTAAAATAATCATGATTCTTTAAATTATTATTATTATTTTTTTTTTTTTTGCCAAGAACAATAACAAAAAATCTCATATTACAAACTCTGGTTTTTGTATATGGAATAGTATCCTAAAAATGTGTCATTTAATAAAAGTGAAATATGAACGCAAAACTAAATAATAACGGTGTTTATAATGTCCTTGTTCGTACTTACTTACAGAGTGACTTCGATTAAATGTGAAAAGGTTGTATTATGTTTACCAAGAGATTTTATTATTTGAAATATTAGGTTTGTTCGTTTGAAATTCTAGCAAAACTAGTAAAAAAAAGAGAAATTTAAAAAAAAAAATGGTCAAAAACCGGACCGATTAACTGACTTATAAATTCGAAAAGATATTTGTGCCAGATCTGTGCAAGAATATAAGAAGACCATAGCTTTTATTGTGGCTTCAAAAAGTCCAAAAACGCGTTTTGACCGATATCTGGAGTTGTTTATGAGTTGTTTTTTAATTATATCAATAAGAACCGTTATTGAAAATTTACTAAATCTGTATTAAAATATTTATTGATTCGACTATTAAGTAAATTATATCTGTACCACTGCACACATGTGCTTCTTCAAATAATATACAAGAACTTTAGTTTAAATATTTATTACAATATTTCAATAAGAGCTTTAAAATAAAATTTAAAATGTATGTAAAATAAGTCAAATATAGTGAGAAGTATTTAAACATATTTAGCAATATGCCAAAAAAAAGTACTTTTTCATTTTCAAGCTATGAATGCCGAATGTTTTTTAATGCTTCGGGGGCAGCAAATTTTTACATATTTAAAAAGAAGACAAATTTTCCTAAAAATTGATGTACAACAATTGTATATTGGTATTTTTGCGTTTGCAATTGAAGGATTATAAATTTATGGTTTCAAGTAATTTGGCCAATTTTAACTCAAGTTTATGTGTATGGTAATGCCGCTCGTGATAATGCCGTAACAAAAATTATTTTAATAGAGCTTAATATTTTCATTTTTTTCAGCATAGTGCTAAATTCATATCCATCTATTGGATCCGTCAGACAGATAAAAGATACATATTATATATTGGAAAATTGTTTAGGAAAATTTGTCTTCTTTTTAAATATGTAAAAAAAATTTTAAATACTAAAATTTGTTGAAGACTTTTTGCATAAAACACTGAGAAGGCATGGATTTGTGATTTTTTGCATATCTTTCATTTTTAATTATGCAATAAAATTCTTGTTAGTGAATATTTTTTAATGAAATTTCACACATAAGTAGATTTTTTGCTGCTTAATTTAAACCACCATTCACTTTTTTTAGATTTGTCTACAAAAATCCTGTAATTTCTAAAAAACTTCCTAAAAATTTCCAAAAATGTTTTTTTTTTTCGTTTTCTGCTATATCTTTCCAACCGATAACGGGGAGCAAAAATTTCTACTGCAAAAGAAATTAAAACACTTTAGACTAAGTAAAAAGTATAACTCTTTTTTGATTCCAGCTTTGCGATTTGAGAAATTAAGGCGAAAGAGCGAAATTAGTTGAAAAAATTAGTAAAATTTGGGAAACCCTGGTTCTCGCAAAATTCGATTTTTAAAAGCATTTTTTCCTTTGGAGTATTTTGTGTTTAGTTATCTTTCAGAAAAATATAAATACTATATATGTTACTTAAGAAAATTTTTATATAACAGAAAAAGAATGTTACCACTTTTTTGGCAAAAAAAAAAAAAAACGGGAAAAAATCAACTTTTTTTGAAAGTTTAAATTTAAATGCTTGTAACTTTTGACTCCGTAAATATTTTTTCAAAATTCTTTCTTAGCACAATTTTTTTATTTGTTGTTAATGAAATGAAAAAAATTAAAAAAAAAAAAAATGTTTTTTGTAGATCTTGACTACCCAGCAAAAATTTTTTAGGTACTGGTATGCAGTGCAAAATTATTCATGCCTGCCGATAGCACATCATTGATGCGCATTTGAGTAAGCTATAAAAGAAAGCGAGAAATTTACATTGAGCTCATATTTTTTTTACCGAATTACAACCTGCATCCTCTCTCGCTTACGTGGATGCAGGATTGTAAGCGAATGACTTTCTTCTCCCCATTTTTATTTACAATTTAATACAAAAAGTTCTGCTAAGTTGGATGATGCAATATTTTGAATTGAGTTGATTAGTTGTGGTCGAGCGTTCAAAGTATTAAGAGGTAAGTTTTTTCGTGAAAGTCGGAAAAAATAATATACAAAAATTATATTAAAATTGTGAGTAAAATTATTATATTTATTTTAAATAACTATTATATTAACAAAATAATATTATTTATTAAATTAATAAAGCTCTAAATATGTATATTGTTTTTAGTTTTCTTTATAATATACAATTTAATTTTCAATTTGACTTGTTTTGAAGAAATTTTGTCTTTTTGTTTTTATACGATTAGAAAAAAAATACGATTACAGAAAAAACAATGGGTTATTTATGTTTTTAATATACGGTACGTATAACATAATCTTATGTTTTTGTGTTAATTTTTTTTTCTATTAAGTAATATATCTTTTTATTATTGTCATTTTTTGCAGATTAAATAATTAAGGATTACCCAAATAAAAAGGCCAGTTGATGATCTGATTTAAAAAATTTTCGATTTTTCTTTTTAATTTTTTATAAAACAAATGAAATAAAAAATAATAATAAATAAAAATAATATTTTTTATAAATGCATTATTTAAATTCAAGGCATGATTTCACAGCTTCTGGGATCTCTAAAAGATGCACATAAAAGAGGCATGAAATCATCACATCTATGATGCCTTAAAATGGGCATAATAAAGGCATGTATGAACCTAATACGTAGCGCAGCAAAGAGCTCTACCAAGTGGGACATCACGAACAAAAATCATGCCTTCTTGAAGCAGGGTGGTAAGTGAGAGTTCTTTTATCTCTCCCTTACAAACCTGCTTCTGGGTATGCAGCAATTTTTGCTGGGTAGTAGAACCCTCCCATATAAAAATCTTTGAAATTTTATACCCGAGGTGTCCAACTTTGGGACCCTGTGGACTCGCCCCCTGTAGGTCTATATGGTCCAAGCTCAAAACTTAAACTCGCCTATACCTCTACTATCACCACATAGTAGAGGTGTAGATTTTGGCATATTACTAAACATATTATATAAAATTAATTACTTGTCATTTAATATTAGCAAAGGCATCTAAGTATTTCTCTATAATCTAGAGGACGATGTATTAAATATGACAACCTCTCATTACTAGGCACAGATTTGTTCGCATATTGAATATATTGTTGTGCCCAAATGAAATTTGATCGCGTGGGCCTTACCCCTTTTCAAAAACCCATGTCTTTAATATTTGTATCATGATCCGGCATCAACAAAAATATCACCTAAAATAACACCAGAAATATTTCAATACAAATCTCACAAAACATTAAAAATGCATTCTCACAAAATAGTTTAACATCCATTTTCACTTCTTAAGGCGAAGAAAACTTTCCGAATATTATTTTTTTCTCGAAAAGGTCAAAATAGTCAGATTTTACTGGCAATTGAAATTTATTTCTAATCACATGTTTTCTTCTAAACATTATTTAATTTTTTTCTTTGAACTTTTTATAGGAATGTCAATTTTTGTAGAAAAAAAAATAAACAAATAATAAACAATTATAAAATTTATTGTATTAATAATTGTTATAATTAAAGTTATATAAAAAATTAAATAACAAATTAATTTGAAAAAATTTGTTGAATATTTTTTTATGTGTATAAAATTTTATATAGAAATATCCCCAAACAAAAATTTTATTGCATAATTTAAAAAATTCTCAAATCAAAAAGTCTTCAAAAATTTTTTGTATTATAAAAATTTTTATATATTTGAAAAAAAAAATTTCTTAAACCAAACATCTCGGCACTATTTTGCTATTTTCCTTTTTAATAAAATAAAAAAAAAATTAAAAAATGGGGTGAAAGTTGAAACCGCTATAATGAAAAAATCTTTGAAGCCCAATTCTCATGGTCGTATGGTCTTTTTTAAAAATGTTCATATCCGAGGTGTCCAAATTTAGTATCAAGAATAGAATTTTTTAGCAAATGTACGAGTATCTTTAACATTGCCTCGAGAATTTACAATATAAAAGTTTTGCCACATTTCTTCGTCAATTATACAATATGAGTATTTTTGTATGAAATTTGGTTTTAATTTCCGAGGCCTATTCTTGACTTCAAAATTTTTTCAGCATTCCTGTTTGGAACATTTTGGACTTTATATGTTGTCAACTATGCATTAGCTTTAAATTTTCGCACCAAATAGTCAAAGCACTGAGCTAACCGGTCTGCTTTTCTACCAGATGTGTTTGGAGTTCCTTTCAATATGCTTTCAATTTTCTGGACTTTCGAATATCATGTGAACCTTTTTTTCTTTCCGAACCATGTTTTCTATCAATGGTCCAATTCTCCTGATACTGTTTAATAACATTAGAAACAGTTTGACGGCAGAAATTTAATTCTGTGGCCAATTATTTGTAGAACCTATTTGAATTTTTTTGAAATTTTTTAATAATTTGTAGCACGTACATCACCATGGTATATATATATATATATATATATATATATATATATATATATATATATATATATATATATATATATATATATATATGGTCTATTTAACGATTTATCAAAACTATTCCAATTACCTTTTTTAAGTGTATTCAGTTTATCAAAATTCAAATTTTCTAAATAGTTTTTCCTAAAATAAAACAAACCTATAAGCTTTTAATTATTTTTCTTATTGTTTTAATTAATAAATTAATCAACTATAATTAAATATAATTGATAATTTTAATAATTAAATATAAATTTTTTCAAAGATTTAATTTTAATTAATAAAATAATTGAATACTTACTATTCGTAATTGAAATTGAAATTAAAATTTGAATTTAATTTGCTAGAATACTTTGACTTTAAGTAATTTATTTAATTATACAAATATTTTAAATAATTTTAAAATTGTAATAATATTTTTATTTAAAATTTTTCCATAATATTTTTTTCTGTGTATAAATATGGTCTCTGAAAAGATTTAACAAAGATAAAAAATATTCCAATTACTTTTTTAATTGCATCACTCATAAAATTTTATAAAATATATTTTTTTTTTTTTTTTTTTTTTTTTTGTACTAACAGTAAATCTATTTATCGGCTTTTAATTATTTTTCTTATAAATTAATCAAATATGAACAAAAAATAAGTGATAATCTGAATAATTGAATATACAATTTTTTTCATAGGCTGAATTTCAATTAACAAAATAATTAAATATTTATTGTTCGTATTTTAAATTGGATTTTAGATTTTTGTATGTAACATTTAAATTTATTTTGTTAGAAACTTTGATTTTGAGTAAATTATTTAATTATTAAAATATTTGAAATCATTTTAAAATTGTAATTAATAATTTAATTGAAATTTTTTCCAAAATATACATATATTTAAAATAAAAAGAAATATTTTATATACAATAATAAAACATAAACCTTCGTGCTAAAACTTATTTAAAGAACTATAATGCAATTGCTTTCAAAATTCTTTTCTCTAATTATAAAACGATTATATCGATTATAAAAACACTCTTACTACACTCATTAGACATTAATTATAAAATGTATCTTCAATTTACATTTATAAGTATATGAAAGAAATGAAAACAAAAAGGTAATTACCACCTTAGTTAAAATACCTTTAGAGAGGCCATCAAATAAACCGTCAGACATGAGATTTTAATCATGGTTATTATAACAGCTGTTTTTGCACCTCAACACCGACAGACGGACAAACGTACAAAAAACCAAACAACGGTTAACAAAATATTAAACTTTTTCCTGACAAAAAAAAAAAAAAAAGAAACTTTATAAACAGCAGGGTAAAAACGTACAAATTTACCGTTAGCATAATTGTTGAAAACACTTTAAATACAGTTCATACTTATTTATTCCTATAATTTCAAACCAAACTACCTGTGCACATTAGCAAACAAATAAAACAGATCCCCCTTGAAATATTATACTGAAGGTTGTTGGTTGCTGTTTTTAAACAGAATTTATTTAAAACAAACACGCAAAAATATTTTATTTTACACATTTAATTTTTTCTCTCAATTCTTTGTTTAATTTTAAACAGATTCATAAATAAAGATACACAAATACCCACAAAATTGTAAAATGCAACCTTCTGCATTTTGAGGTTCTTTTTACTGCTTTCAATCTTTTTACTCACTCACGCACACAAACACGCTATTCATTATCTTGCGAAATGTAAGTAAATATAAATTGTAAAAACGGGAAAAGGTGCAAACATCCTGTTTGATAAACAACAAGAATAAAAAAGGCAACAGAATACTACAACAGAAATAAATCTGAAGGCGTCTTTTACAGATTATCTTTCACTTGTTAACCAAAACGCATGAAATGTTTAAAGTAAAAAAAATACAAAATTTCACACACATTTGTTAAGACCAACATGCTGCTCTTAAATCCACCATCAAGTGCAATTTTGTCTGGTACTCTGGAACAAATTCACATATATAAATAAAACAAGTAAAAAGTATGAAAAACCTTAAGGGTTCTACGCCCAAACGAACGGTAAAAAAAAAACAGGAAGATGTTATTATTACACGCACACACACAGAGTTTGCTCCTTTTTTACATGCGTAAAGTCCTTATTTTTCTACGTAGGAGGGTAATTGCTTGAATTCAAGGTGTTTTAAATAGGGAAACATATATAATATTTTAATTTAAATTCCAAGTGTAAAATATGCAGGAAATGGTAAACTCAGAAAATTAACAAAGTTATCTTTAATGTTATAAACTTTTAATACATAACATTTATCGAGGTCAGTTTCTCAATTTCTTTTTTTTTACATATTTTTATGGTCTAATAACTTGGTCATAATCAAACCATTTATAGACCTCATGTTGGGGTAAATTATGTCAAAATTGTTGATCAATTAAATTTCGAAAATTAACTTTCCTAATAAAAACTTTTGAACTTTAAATGTACCTTCCTTTTAAACAAAAAGTTTCTTAAAGAAAAATGTTAAAATGGAACTATCAAAAATGTTTAAATTTATTTATTTTTTGAAAATTGTCTTAAAATACACTAATTTTGAATTTTTTTGGAATGGAAATTGAAATATTTGGGGGATTCACAAAGTGTGCTATCATGTCGTATTGTCATAAGTCCTAAAATATTTCAATGTATAAAAAATATTGTTATTGCTTTTTCTTTGTAAAATTTTATGACATTATGACAATACGACATGATAGCACACTTTGTGAATCCCCCAATTATATTTTGTTTGTTCTCATATTTTTCTGAAAAATAGTAAATTTTGCGCATATGTAAACCGACTTGAGAAAATAAAATTTTTGTGAAAAAACTCAAGTTTCTCCCATACAAAAAGTAGACTTTTTTCATTATTGCTTTACATTACAAACTTTTTTGACAATAAATTTGTAACTTTTTTCGCCTACATACATCTCAGAAGCGGAGCTATAGGGGCTCAAATTGGGGCACTTCTTAACCCCTAGTCAAATTTGGAATATATTAGTTATGTGCGATTAATCCATTATCCATTATTCGAACATTAATCATGTTTTTGATTAATTAAATATTTGATTAATTTATTATATTGATTATTCATAACAAAGATTAATCGATTAATTTTAATAATTAAATTTGAATATATATATTTTTTGTTCTTATTTATTTATTTATTTTTTTTGTAATTTTGACAAACATAATAAGATTTTTCTGTATTGTTTGACATTCAATGTCCCTACATTTTTTATATCTATATATATAATTTGCTAAGCATTTTTTACTTTCCAGAGCTTTCTGAAGCTCCCAAACGACGTAGAAAATTAAAATTTGGCTTACTTATGTAACTTTGCAACCTATGAAACCTAACGGAGCCGGATTTTAAAATTTTTATCAGGGAGCGGAAATAAGCGAATTTATGTGTCATTTTCTAAGCATTTTTTTCTCTTTCCAGAGCTTTTTGAAGTTCCCAGACATGGTAATTTCCAAAGAGTTTTTTCACATTTCGGAGCGTGATTACGCAGATGACGTAAAAAATTAAAATTTGGCTTACTTATAAAACTTTGTGTCCTACATATCTTAATAGAGCCAGATTTTGATCAGTCTTTTTCTAATATTTTTTTTTCTTTCAGAGCTTTCTGAAGCTCTCAGGCGTGGTAAAAAAAAACTAAAAATGGGCTTACTTATAAATATGCTCATCCTAAAAATCCGAACTTTAGTCACTATTCTCCCATCAGATTCCTACAGCTTCAACTCATTCACTTCGATTAGTGAAAGGAAAAGCGTTAAAATGATGTTCATAAATTTTTTTACGCGTATACCCGTATAACCGATTAATTGGTTAATCAATATATCGAATAATCACAAAATTCGTTAATCGAATAATCGCACATCCCTAATAGAAACATATAAAATATAATGAATCTTAAAATAAAATAATAATTTACATTGAAAAAATATATTAAAAATCTCTTTCGTTTTCTACAAATTAACATGGAATGCCATTAATGAACAAACTCAAGCAATACAAAGCAATTAGACAGGTTTTTAATTATTTTTTCTCCCCATATGGAAGGCTTTCAAATTGACATATGGTATGTATTTAGAAAGATGCCAAAGAAATGTCCTTCCTTCTCATACAACTAATTGTGGGTAATTAAGAAAAAGTAAAACAATATGACAAACAACAAGTCATTAAACGAAAAAATTAAAAAGATAAAAACTAAACTTAAATGTTGTAGGAAAATCAAGAACACAAAACGACCATCAACTGCATGTTCACGGGGTTGGAAAAAACACAAAAACCACAACATTAATTTTAAAATATGAAACTTTAACACTAAACCACAAAAATATCTAAAACAACAATGTAAAGACAAACACATGCATTTATTATTATATAAAGACATGAGTAAAATAACAGACATAGCACATGTTATATTTTATTAGTCATTAACAAAATTAAAGAAACGCCTAGAACAATTTTAACTTTGTAAAAAATTATTTTCTTTTAAAGCGAATATTTATTTGTAGCAGTGTTAGTAACAACAAAAACTATATAAAACACTATAATTAAACCAATGAGTAACAACAAGTAGATACTTTATCCTTTCCAAAGGTATTATTAACAAGCGCGAATTATATTCGGCCCGGCCGAATCTATATATCCACCATCAACTTTTTCAAATTTTACGTTATATGGGAGGGAGCGGTAAAGTGGGCAGGAAAGTGGGCGAACCACGCCCATTTTTTGTTTCCAAGTTTACATTTGTCCTTGAACTATTTGAACACAATTTCGTTGATTTTCACCTTATATGGGAGGTGGGCGGTAAAGTGGGCGGACCACGCCCATTTTTGGTTTTCGAGTTTATATTGATCCCCGAACTATACGTGCAAAATTTCGTTGTCGTACATACTTTTGTTGAAGAAATATCAGCAGAAAACTATAAAACGGACACCCTGTGCTACTAGTTTTTAGCCCATAATATTTTTGTTTGTCAACCGATTTTGCCCATTTTCAATCCCCAACAAATCTTATATTAGTCAAATATTTGTGCCAAATTTCGTCACCCTACGTTATCCCGTTCGAGCCCTATCCTGCTTTCAACAGACGGACATAGCTAGATCGACTCAGAATCGAACCAGGACCCAGAAAATATATACTTTGTGGGGTCTTAGACGATTCCTTCGACATGTTACACACGGAATGACAAAATCAATATACCCCCCATCTTTTTGATGGTGGGTATAAAAATCAAATACACACACTATCCTTGCCAACATCATACTACCCTTAGCTTTAATATTAAAAAAAAAAAAAACAAGGAAAGTAGAAGGAATTAAATAAAAGCATACTATGCAACAGTAATAATAAGCAACATCAAGTGTATTAAATTATAATTATTTTGTGCATGACAGAGAATCGTGAAACATGCCTAATGACACATTTGCCACACCACCAATAACAAGAGAAAAAATTAAAAAAAAAATTAGAAACTTTATAAAAAGCAAACCATTCAACCTAAACCAAACGGATCGTACTTAATATACAAAATAACAATAGCTAGAAATAACAATAATAACAAAACTCTCATTATTTTAAGATTCCCTGTAATGGATAAAATAAAGAAGTTATAGAATAATAACAAAAAAAAACTGTTAACAAAAACAACAGGCCGGCATTTAAATGTACTTTAACATGTTGGGGAAAAAAGTAAAAAAACGGAAATTGTGTATTTTAGAGAGTGTAGACCAATGTTTAATTCGTGTTGTTTTGTTAATGTAAGCACAGTGGTTTCTTCAAAGGAAATTTGGACTTTTTTGCAAAGTTTAATGCATATAAAAATGTAAATTTAAAAATAATATAACTTATTTTATTTTCTCGTTCACTCTAGGGTTAAAAAGATATATGTAAAACCATATCTTTTGAAGTTTTTAACTTTGAGGACCTTCGAATGTTATCAGTTTCATACAAAAATTTGAAGTATACTTCAAAAAAAAAAGTTTCTTAAAGCTAAATTTTAAAATGGAACCAATAATTTTAGTATGTTTTTCCTTAAGCATTTGAAAATGTTGATCTTTTGAACTTTTTTTTTTTAATTATCCCAAAATACACAAATTTTGAACTTTGATGGAATGGAACTTAAAAAGTTACAGGTTGTTTGTTCTCATATTTTTTTGGGAAAATAGTACATATTGTTTTTTATTACTCTGCAAAAAAAAAAACTTCTTACGTTCAGACTTTTTTCTTTATCGCTTTATTAATCTGGAACTTCTAATCAGCTAGTCGGACTTACATATATATTTACATATATATATATATATATATATATATATATATATATATATATATATATATATATATATATATATATATATATATATATATATATATATATATATATATATATATATATATATATGTAAATATATATGTAAGTCCGACTGCGGGACATTAGAGTGTCCCGCAGGCAAAAATTTCGTACGAAGACCCCTCAAATGATGTGTAAAATGGAAAAAAAATTAATATGGAAAACAATTTATAGTCGGGCTTGACCGACTATATCTTTTTCTCTCGTTTTTCTTGAAAAATAGATACAAATTTTATAATTTTGTTCCTTTTATGGCCAGAATATTAAAAATTTGCATTGCAGTAGGTATTGCCGATAATAAACAATTTTTACAAAATTTGTTCACCAAAATGCCCATGGGAAAAAATTTAAAAATATTTTTTCCATAACAAGCTTAAAATTACGAATTTTTTGAGACCTATTTCGCGAAAAACTCAATTTTTTTTTTTTACCAAAATGTACCAGACTTTCAGATTTTCAATTGCTGGTAGGGAACTAAAGATGAATTTAAAAAGTATTTTTAAATATTTTTCCCGTATTCAGCTCATCAATGCGCATCGAAATCTGAAAAAAAGCCGTTCCTCGGGACACTCTAATGTATGTACATCGCACAGTGTTGCCAATTGCAAAATAAATGGTAATAAATCTTGATCTTTGAAACCACTGAACCGTTTTAAATGAAACTTGGAACATCTATAGAGGATACTTACAGAATATTGTTTGTTTTTTAACACACTTTTCTAAAAATAAAAAAAATGTAAATCATACATTCTTTTATTAGTGAAATACATATTTTAAATTTATTTTAAAACAAAAATTTTAATTAAATTTAATTTAATTAAAAGTTTACAAAATTGTGAACCTCATTTGATATAAATAAATTTTTTTGTTAATCCAATATAATTCTATATCACATGAAAACAATATTATCACCAAGCAATTCGGTATTAAATTCCCTGATCATAAATTTGTCTAACTGTTCTTTCCCGGAACACACTTTAAAGAGTTCTAAGATTATGAATGCTATGAAGTGGTTCCGGAAAAAACAGAAAAAGACTAAAATGTCATATCTAAATCCATTTGAAAGTTTATTCATAATTACTATCTTCATTTTATTTCTGGTTATATTTGTAATTATTTAGGTTTCCTTATTATTTGTTTCTAATTCCATAAACCTTTATTTTAGTCTTCACAATAATTTCTTGTCTTACAACCACTGTCTCCCATATTCCATTCGGAAATAAGACCTTCAATGTTGGTAACAGGCAACAATTAACTGCAAACAATGTTTTATTAAAAAAAGGAGAACTTCCTTTACTTGCCACTACTTTAATTTTTATAATTCCCCCTTTTTATTACAAAATATAAAAAAAAAACAAAAGGAAGAAGAAAAAATTAAATACAATTTAAAGAAATTTAATGACTAGCCAGAAATATGTACACATAAACAGTAAGCATCAAAATTAAATACAATTTTAAGAAAAAAAAAAAAATAATAATAAAATTATTTTAAATAAAATATTTAAATAATTTTATACCAAATGATTTATAACAAAAAAAAATTTGAATAGAAACCAAAATTCTAATATGAAATTTTTAGGGTAACCTTAATTGCATAACTAACTGTAAATAGTCGCCTCCTTGCATTTAAATACTGCCATCAAGCCGGAATACAAATAAAAAAATATATACTACTGGCATGCTTTAACTTTTTATCTTAACAGCAAGCGAGGGCGATTAGACGTGGTAACTAACAGACAAAAAAATACTTTAAGTAATGTAATCGGAGTCAATGTAGGAATATGTTTACCACCACCATCATCATCACTACCACTTTATAACTGCGGGTAATCTTTTTTTCTTCTTTCGAAAACATGACAAGGAAAGTAAAAAAAAGGAATTTATAAAAAGGGATTGTAATGAACGTGTGCGGCTGACTTTGTCCTCATTTAAGCAAGAGTGCCAAAGTTACGTGAGGTTAGTTTGTAATTAATCTTTATTTTTATATATATTTTTTTTTAAGTTGTTTTTCCTCGGTCCTTAATTTTTTCTATAGATTAAATTGTTTCATGGAAAAAGTTTGTATGTATGAAATACTTGTGAAGCGAAAAGAAAGACAAATATAATGTTACAATTTTCTTTCTTTATGTTTTACGGAAGGAAGTAAATCTATGCGTGCATACGGTCGGTGGTGTGTGTTTTCTTTTTTGTGGGTTTCAATGTTGGTTTCAATTTGAATTAATTGGATTTTAATATTAATAACAAAAAAACATACAAATATGATAAAATTATCAAGGTTGTTTTTTGCTATAGGAGAAAACATTTTGTCTTCGTTTTTATTTTAAACACATAATTCTATAAATTTTTTATGATTTTGAAGGATTTTTAATATTTTTCTCTATCGTTTTCATAACGATAAAGGTTGTTAAGTTTGAGTAACATATTACATATTTCAATAGATTTAATATTAGTAGCTTTAAAGGCAGATTTTAAAGTTTTTAAGGTTATGTTTAAAAAGCACTTCGATAAATAAAATAAAATATATATATACTTTTATACGTCCAAAAGAAAAGTGTTAATTTTTTGCAATTTTCAATTTTATAATCAGAGGAAATTGTGAAATTTTAGGAACATTGATCTTTTCCCACTAGTCTCATGAAAGCTGTGACCACATAATCTTGTATTATTTACTTCCAAAGTTCCTTTGAATTGAGCGCTAAAAAACCGATGATTTTATTATAGAGAGAGCCCTCAAACTTCGTGGGTACCTCTATCTTATCACATCGCATTGATGAAATGTAAATATAACTGATAGATTCAAGGGGAGAGGTAGCCCCATTACAAAGAAAATGTTAATTTTTGCATATCTAAAGCAGTATTGCAGTGAAAGTCTTAAAAAGTTGTAGACATAATTTTCATATCATATTTTGTATAGGGCGGATAGGTCCAGGGAAATAGTAGACCCCATATAAAGTAAATATTAGTTATCACATCAAATGGGGTAGATAAGTGCACAGGATAAAGTATAGTATAAGATACAATAGCATAAGATATAATATATGTAAGATATAATGTAGACATAATTTATATTTGCCGGATATACGGACACAGAGAAAAATAAATTTGATTTTATTAAGGCCATCATATCTCAGTAACCTTTTATCACGATTAAACAAATGTTTTTTGAGTTATTAATAAAAATGTTATATAACAATTATTCATACCAGAAATTTTAATCTTTTATTTTCTTTTATATCCTACACCACCATAGGTGGTTAGGGTATTATGCATTTGTGCTGATGTTTATAACGCACAGAAAAAATTATCGGACCACCACCTTAAAGTATACTCAGAATTACTTTCTGAGTCGATTTAACGATGTCCGTCCGTCTGGCTGTCTGTCCATGTAAACCTTGTGAACAAAGTACAGGTCGCAATTTTAAAGATATCTTGATGAAATTTAGCACGAATAATTATTTTGACACAGGGATGAAGTCTATTGACATTTTTAATGATCGGTCCATTATTTCACCTAGCCCCCTTACAAATGTTCTCCCGGAATAAAGGTTTAATGATCATAAATGCCTTAAATATAGCAATATTTCATATTTGGTACAAAGGAGTTTTGTATAAGTGTCAATCTTTGTGCCAAATTTCATCAAGATCGGTCCATAATTGACCATAGCTCCCATATATATCCCCTCTTCCGAAAATCACTTTAACGTGCATAAATCCCATACGAATGATAGTATCAAGTTGATATTCGACACAAATAAGTTTTATAGAAAAAACATTGCCAAAATTTATGAGAATCGGTCCATAATTTACCATAGCTCCCATATAAATCCACTTCCGAGAATCGACCTAAAGGTCATATCTAAAAATCATATAGATGTTAGAATCAATGCATTGTTCTGTATTAGTATAATTTATTTTACATTTAGTAAAAGTGTTGGTCTACAATTGGCCACAGGTCTAATTTTAAGCTGAACTGAAATTTTATATTCTATTAGTAGACAAGGTAATAAACATTCCCACTAAAAATGGGAGGGTAAAATCACTGCCAATCCTAAAAATATATATCACAAATTTTAGTGCAATATTTAAAAAAGTGTAATTATTTAAAAATTGTAAAATAGTTCTTAAAAAATTGCTAATATGAGATACCGCAAATTTTTTTCTAATATTTTAAAAGATCGCAAAAAGCCGCAGCCATTATTCTCAAATATAATTTTACAGATGTTCTTTTGTATTTATTAAATTGGAACTCGCTGAAACGTTTTGGTTCTAGTCCATTAAAAACAGAATTTAAAAAAAATACATATAAATACCTATATTTTTTAATATTATGATTTTTTTTAAATAAAAAAAAATTATTCAATATTGATTTTTACATATATTGATATGTATGTAATTAAATCTAATATACTTCTTCACAAAAATTTTAAATAAAATTAAAATATTTTTAAAACTTACACAGAAAAAAGGAAAAATGGACTTCAATCACGAAATTGCTTTTATTAATTAATTTTTAATTGATTTTGCTCCAATCATCAAAATGATAATATTAATAACTAGAATAATTAAATTGATTTTATTATTACAGCTTTTATTAAAAACAAAAAATTAAACCAATTAAAAAATTAATTATATTAATAAATAATATAATTAAATTCCAATATAAAGTTAATTAATAATTTTGTTAAAAAATAATTTGAAATATTTTTTTCTGTGTACAACTTTGAAAATCAATAATTCATTCTATAGATACTTTCCATTATTCTAAGTATATTTTCCATAATATATGATAAGTTTACTAGTAAACGCGAAAAGAATTACTTCAATTAATAAGCTTTTATTTTTATCGTTCTAATTTCGATAAATGTGAGATTGGCCCTTAGTCAAATATCATCATTTAGAAAACAAATTTTACAGGAATATTTCAAGTTTAATTTATCATAAAATTTAAGTGATCAAAATTAAAATTTTCTAATAGTTTTTTATTAAAAATAAAACAATTTATAGGCTCTCAATTAATTTTTTTATTGTATCAATAAATAAATTAATCAAACATAAATAAAAATTAATAAATTTTAAATAATTAAATAAATTTTTTTTTTTTTTTAATAGGTTAACTTTCAAATAATAAAATAATTAAATATGTATAATTCGTAATTGAAATTGGACATTTATTTGTTTAAATGCTTCGGTTTTGAATAATTTATTTAATTTTGAGAATCATTTTGAAATTCTGATTAACAATTTAATTGAAATTATTCAGTAAATCAAACATCAAATAAAATACTTTGTATTACCCCAGGAAAAAAGCGATCAAGAGCTTCCAAAAAAGAATTTTTTCACCACTTCAAAAGTATAATAAAGTGCACATTTTAATCTTTTTTGGAAGTTCTTAATAATTACTTCCAAAAAGGTGAAAATAAATTAATTTTAAGCGGGAAAAAAGTTAATAATTTTTAAGAAAATTAAGGTTTTACAAATTTTAAAATATTTTTATTATTCTTTAGTAAGGCTAAAACAGAATTTTTGTTGAAAAATTGTATAAACATAGTTTTAAGGGAAGTACTTCAAAAGAAATGAACAAGAAGTATAAAAGAAGAACATCCTACCAATGACAACCATGTGTTAAAAAAAGAACTTCTGCAGCTCTTTTTTACTACTAAGTACTTCCTTCCAATGACAACACAATGATAAATTCATGACTTTTTCAGTTCCTTTTTTGCTGGGACTCTATGTTGAATGAAAAATTCGTTGCGAATAAATGCATGGAAAACAACTAATAAATTTAAAATTTTTTTGTTGTTTTCCATATAAATTGTCGAAATGTATTTATCGTTCGACATAGAGAAACTGGCAGTTCATTTCTGAAAAAAGTTATGTGATGTCCTTAAGAAAATGTACAACCCACATTAGAACGTTTTTCAAGTGAAAATTTAAAGTGTCATTTTGTAGCAGAGTGTAAGTAAATTTAATATAACTTTGAAATTCTGAAAAATATCTTTGCATGGCCAAAAAATAAAACCTACTACAATCTGTTCCACTATCATCAGTTTGATTTTAAATACATGGAAATTACACTTGCATTTACGATACGATTTAGTTTCAAAGACCCGTTGAACTCTAAGCTTTAGCTTAGATTTGTTACTATATTCCAGATATCCAGTCTATTGTGTCTAGGGTTTGGGGTTTCCCGTGATATTTTGTTTCCCGGGAAACGGGAATAAAAAATTCCCGGGAATTCCCGGGAAATTTAAATTTTAAGAAAAAAGCAATGATTTTTTATAAAGAATGTAATTTTTTCTGTGGTGGTTTTACACTATAATACTTTGTATTAATACCATTAAAAACGAAAAAATGAACAGAGTTGACTACAAATAAAAAAATGTGCCGAAATTTGCTTTAAGAGATGCAATTACATTTAAAAAATTTAAAGACTTCAACATACAAAGTATTGAAGGTATTTACACCATAATACATTTGAAAATATTTTTGGTATTAATACAAAGTATTATAGTGTAAAACCAATCAAAAATTTAAACAATCTTAAATATTTCACAAAAAAAAAAAAAAAAATAAGTGCTCCCTCCAAAGGTTTAATTGTTTAATTAACTTTTGAAAATCGAATTAAATTTATTTTCCCAGTAATTTGTTTAAAGCTTTCATATTTAATTCATTGACTTAAATTCTTTAACTTCACAAGAATTAATTGCTTGAATAATCCACTACCAATATTACAATTCAAGCTTAAAAAATATTCTGAATCATTCAAATTTTCTTCTATTCAAATCTATTACGAATTAGATTTAGAAAATATTTTTTGGTTCATTTTGTAAAATATTAGCCTTGTTCCCGTACCTAAATTGGACCACGCGGGATCCCTATTTTACCGAAAAGTGTTCCCGTACTCCAAAATTGGGAAATGATAGAGATTTTAAGAGAATAATGTTCTACTTCTTGCACGAAACAGCCCAGACTATATCTATGGATGGACTTAGTAAATAGTCAAATAAACAAAAAATAAAAATATACAAATAAAAACTTTGAATTACAATAAATAATAAATATTTAGTTTTTGGTACTAAGAAGAAAGTTTCAATTAAAAAAAATTAAGAACGTTGATATATGCTAAAAAATAAAATAACATTCACACATGAATTTCCAAATAGTTTGATGTTTACCGTCTAAATAAATTGTTTTTCGTGTTCCCGTATTTTTGTACATTTTTTAGAGAAATATCAGACTTTTATCATTTTACCCAAAAAGTACGGGCACAAACTTATTGAAAACTAAAAAAATTATATATATATATATCGTCCATTTCAAGAAAGATTTATAAAAAATGCCAATTTTTTCACGGAGAGTCATCCGATATTGTTCATATTTGGCACGCATATTTCCTATGGAGCCATTTAAATATCACCATTTTTATTTTTTGAATTTCAAAAAATTCGCGTATTTATTCACGATTTTAATTTTTCGAAAAGTCAAAATAATCGGAAAAGTGTGTAACTTTAAACATCAATAACTCTAAAAGTTGTTAACGGATTTTAATGATTTAAACTGCATGTAGAATATGAATATGTCCTCTTTTAATATAGTAGTTAAGAAATAATATTACAATTTAAAAATGCATTCATAATGCAAATGCAATTTTAGGATGCATTTTTGAAAAATGTCTACCCTTTTCACCCATTCACTTTTTTGAATGGTGTTATGGAGTGAAAAATTAGTATTTAAATGAAATTTTAAAATGGTACATCATCATTAAATGTTTAAAAGATTGTAGAAATATAAAGTTAAAAACTCGTGTATTCGGAATGTGATTGGACAATATAAAACGTTTTTTTCCTAGTAAAAAGTAGTCAAATAGGACTTTTCATCAGCGCACCGATGAAATGTTTTTCAATAATCTAAAATGTCACTTGTATCTAATTTTATTTATATTTCGTATTAGCATCTAAAAATTCCTTTAGTAAATGTAAAATTTTCACTTAGGCGATACAAACAGTAACATTTTTTCCTATAGGATTATAAAACTCCATGAATATTAAATTTCCCGTTTTTCCCAGCAAAATTTAAAACAATTCCTGGGAATTCCCGGGATTTTCCGCCCGGGAATTCTCGGACCACAAACCCTAATTGTGCCACAAAAAAAATTCCGAACCAACTCATTTAATATAAATACATACATATGTATGTTTTTCATACCACACAATCATATTTGCTATATAGATTTAAAAATATGAAAGTATTAAATATTCCAAAGAAAATGGATTCCTCACATTTGAAATGTACTCCAACATACTTAAAAAAACGAAAACAATACAAAAATTGCTGTGGCATGCATTATAAGTGGAAATAACAATAATAATCACAACGTTCAAGAGGCGTTACGATTGTTTTTCTCAATGACATAAATGCACTTTAGCTCAACGGCAGTTTTATTTTCAATTCATTTTTATTTTTTTCTGCAGACAAAACAATAAAAAATAAAATAAACAAATGAAATACTGCTGTATATGAATGTATAAAGTGTTTCCAGACCAACAAAAAATATAAAAGAATTTTTACAATTTATTTCAACAAAAAAATGAAAACTCATAAAAAATCCACCCATTCATTGAATACAGTGCCATCAGTACCACCATCACTAACTACCAGTATTAAAAACGAAAAATAAATTCAATACCATTTATGGTTTTATATGTATGTTTCTGAATATTCGAGTACATACTCATAAATATGTACATTTGTATAAATATACTTATAAAACACCATCATTGAGATACGAGTAAATAATCGTTATTATCATTGACAAAAAAATCTATTACAAATACTTATTATAACGTTATTAACAATGAATGTGCTCTTACATAAAGACAGAAATTCAGTAGAACTTTTTCAAAAATACTTTAATTTCTATTGAACATCTTTATAAACCAAAATTACTTCTTATGAATATAAAAGCCAATGAAAAACTGATTACGACATTGATATAAAGATTTATTTATTATAAAGATGTGAGGGTCGTAACAAAAACGAATTTTAAATGTCTTTCTGTATTTTTTAGAACTATAGCTGAAACAGGACTGATAGAGCGAAAAGGACGAAAATCTGAGATTACTCATATTTCCGACTAAAAATCGATTTTTATATAAAAAACCTAATGATCAATTTTATAGCTAAACCAAGGCGCCAAAAGATGCAAAAAGATAAACAATTTTCACAAAAATTGTGTACCAACAATTGATTTTTTTTCGAAAAACCTAAAAATATGTAAAAAATATGATCGGGAAAAATTTCCTTAAATTAAAACGAGAAAGAAACTATAGTCGGTCAAGACCGACCATATGATACCCTACACCATTGTGTATAAGCTAAAAATTATACCTGTAGCCAATTGTAGAGCAACACTTTTAATAAATGTAAAATAAATTATACTAAAACAGAACA
Source organism: Protophormia terraenovae (assembly GCA_951394005.1). Lineage (NCBI taxonomy): Eukaryota > Metazoa > Arthropoda > Insecta > Diptera > Calliphoridae > Protophormia > Protophormia terraenovae. Next base: position 32,198,052 of record OX596073.1, read on the forward strand.
AAGCATTGATACTAACATCTATATGATTTTATGCACTTTAGGGCGACTCCCGGAAGTGGGTTTATATGGGAGCATAATTTACCATAGCTCCCATATAAGCCCACTTCCGAGAATCTTCCTAAAGTGCATAAAATCAAGTAGATGTTAGTATCAACGCATTATTCTGTATTTGTATATTTTATTTTATATTTAGTAAAAGTTTTGATCTAATATAGCTCTCCTTCCCGAATTTTTATGGTCATACATAATGGTGTAGAGTATCATATGGTCGGTCTTGAACGACTATACCTTTTTTCTCGTTTTTTATTAGCAATTCCTAGAAAAAATAGTTTCTATTTTCACCTAAAATATTCAAATTTAATACATTTTATCAGAAAATTTAAAATTTTTTATCAGCGAATGGTATTTGAAAAACTTTTTTTACAGTAAAAAGAAAATTTCACTAGTGTAAAATATACAAAATAAAACTCTTTACTGTAATATTTGTAATAAAGTTGCTAAAATATGCTCTAAAATAAGGATTTTGTATGAAAATATGACAAAATATGCTGCTAAGTCCAAAATTTGCAAAAATATGATGTAACAAATCGATGTCAAAATTCTTAAAATTATCTGAAGCGGATAAATAACTAACATTTTAAGTCAAGGAAAAAATATAATTTTGCATATTTTTTATTAACCTGACGTTATTAAAATGACGAAAATCTGTTATTCTCTTATTTCTGACTAAAAAAATATGAAAAATCTTAAAATAGATTTTAAAGCTAAACCAGGGCAGATAGAGCCAAAACGAAACACTTTTTGTTTTCACTAAAATTTCGTAGCAAAATTTATTTTTATTTATTGACAAACCAGCGCAGGTAGAGTAATAAGGATGAAAGTATATGATCGATAATATTTTCTACCAAAAATAGATTTTTTGTAAAAAACATAAGAATCGATTTCATAGCTACATATGTCAGGTTAATTAGAGCAATAAGGTCGAAAATCTATGATCACCACGGAAACCAAAAATATGTTCTACAAAAGTGTTTTGTGCGCATAAAAAAATATTTTTAAAATCGGAAAATAAGCCCTTAAAATTAAAATATATGCTTTTAAAATTTTTTTCTATTAAGTTTACAATGTACCCAATTATGCTCTTTAGTGTAATACTTATATGCCAAATTATGCTTTTAGATATAAAAAAATGCTATTTAAAGTAGTGATTTTCCATGAAAATATGACAAAATATGCTGCTAAGCTTAAAATATGATTTTTAGACCAAAATATGCTATAACAAATGGATGCTAAAATTCTTTAAATTGTCTGAAATGGAAGCCCACGGAGAAATATAATTTTGCATATTTTTTCTTTCCCTCTTGATAATTATTATTTAGTACCAAAAAATTAACAACTTTCTTTATGTTCAATATTAAATAATAATAAATGATTATAAGATACAATTAAATAAATTTAATTTTTTTCTGCAGCACACATTGGGGTAACAGGGTACGAAAATGGCGATTAATTCTGGGTAAGGTGATATCAATATTTTAATGATGACGTTTTTTTACTGATTTTAGGTAAAAAAGAAAACAGTTTTAGAATTTTAAGATTTTTTTGGCAGAATGGTCCGTCCGTCCGTCTGTCTATACATTAGACTTAAATGGGCTGAATATTATGCATAATTCAGGAAAAAGTGATATCAACACTTTAATGATCACGTTTACTTTTCCTATTTATTTGTAAGTTAAAAAATGCATTTTTAGAATTATAAGATGTTTTTTGGTTGAATGGTAATGTCTGTCCGTCTGTCTGTACATTTAGGTTAAATGGGTCGAAAATGGCGCTTAATTCAGGAAAAAGTGATATCCGAATTTTGATGATCACGTTCTATTTTTTCTAGTTATTAGTTAGTAAAAAAAATATTTTTATAATTCTAAAATACTTTTTGGCAGAATGACAATGTCCAACCGTCCGTCTATACATTTGGGTTAAATGGGTCGAAAATGGCACATAATTCAGGGAAAGGTGATATCAATACTTTAATATTTAGATTTATTTTTTATATTGGTCAAAAAGTAAAAAATAATATAGTTTTGGAATTTTAAGACTTTTTTTAAAGAATTCTAATGTCTGTCCTTCCGTCCGTCCGACTGTTTATTAATTTTTGCAAACTTATCAATTCAAAATAATTAATTTTTTGACTCAATAAAGATATCGACTTCAAATTTTCTTTATTTGATGGAAAATTTTAATCTTTATTAAACTGCAAAAAATATGCTAAAATCGGTTGAAAATGTTGGGATATATATGGAAAACACTTGGCCAACATCTTGCAAAGTTGAGATTGTTGAAATTTCAAATGAATATATCTCGAAGAATATATAAGAGAAATAGTACATGCAAGCATGTTTTCTAAAGAATTTATCAAAGACTTTAAGGTGATAAAAAAATCTTGGAAATCGGGTGAGGAACAAAAATTCGCTATGACATTCTATGACATTAGTACCCTATTTTGAACTCCGATAGCTCCGTTCCTGAAGCGTATTTGGGATCTTGCTTTTAAACTCAAAATGTTACTATCCTCTGCTACGACTATGTCAAATTTCATGTAAGTCCTACTAGCCGATTAGAAGTTACAGATTTATTTGGATCCTGCCCCACTGTTTAATGTTTGATAAAGCAAAGAAAATGTCTGCACTTAAAGGGGGTTTTACACTATAATACTTTGTATTAATATCAAAAATATTTTCAAATGTATTACAGCGTAAATATCTTCAATACCTTGTATGTATGTTGAAATCTTGAAATGTTTAAAACGTAATTGCATCTTTTGAAGCAAATTTGCTCACACTTTTTTATTTGTAGTTTGATTTGTAATCAATTCTGTTTAATTTTTCGTTTTTAATTTTTTTTTTTTTTTTAAATATTTTAATAAAGAAATTAAAAAATATGACATTTAATAATACTTTTCTTAATACATTTTTTTATAAGTATTATAGAAAATGAAACACTGGTATTAATACAAAGCATTATAGTGTAAAACCACCTTAAGCTGTTTTTTGTAGAAAATCTACTTGAGTTTTTTCGAAAAAAAAATTATTTCTCAATTCGGACTATATATGCGCACGATTTTTTTCATAATATTAAAGTGGACAATATGTACTATTTTTTAGAACAAACATCCTGTAATATTTTAAGTTGCATTCCATAAAAGTTGAAAATTAGTGTATTTAAGGACAATTTTCAAAAAAATACTTGAAGAAAAGTGAACTTAAATACCTGAAGTTTATGATTCCCTTTTAAATTTTTTACTTTAAAAGATATTTTATTTAAAATAAATGCACTGAAAGTTAATGAAAATTGAATTTTTTACTCTTTTTCAAAAATTTAAAAAAAGGTTTAACTTTGACAGCTCCTTATAAGAAAACAACACAATCTAGGTTAAAGATTATAATTGATATTGGTATATAATTTTGTCTATTTTTATTCGATATCCAACTTTATTACAAAAATTTTAATTTCAAAATTCAATTAATCTTCATTCTCCTTTAAAGAAATAAAGAGTAAATAAAAAATTTATTTTATTAACTCTATTGTCTTGACGCACTTTATGAAAATAAAAGAAAAACTGACAAATGATTACAACAATTTTGTGCGTCATTAATGGAAACTAAATAACTGACATCATATCTGACCCACAACACTCAAGCGACCGTAAACAAATAAAAAAAACGTCATTTAACGATTTCCAAATCTGTTTCTGATGACTCCCTGCATAAGGCTATGTCCTTGTTATGATATTAAGGACTTTTATTATTCTTCTAATTGTATTCAACTGACACGCTCCATATGGAGAGTATTATAATGCACAGAGTGTGAGAATAATAACGAGTATGAGTTAAAGCTATTTGTTGGTAACATCATACAAAACATCCATGAATTGCTGTGCTTAGAAATGTCTGGTGATGATGGCTAGTAGTTAATCATAAAAATATTAATAAAATACAAAATAAATATTTTTAAATTTCAAATTAAATTTTCAAATATAATTTATAGTTATTTGTTATTTTTTTCGTAATTAGAATATAAAATTGTTTGGCAACTGATACTGATCTATATATGACCATCATTACAAAACTAAAATGTTCTTACTGGCTGCAATGTTTATCTTTAATTTTAATTTTATATAGTTTTATTTTTCTATGAAATTGAATAGTATTTAAAAATGCATTTACCCTTAAGCATTTAAGTATTTTTTTATTTGATTTAGAATTGGAAAAAAACAAGAAGAGGATTTATAATAGGTTCGTTCCCTTTTGAATTTTTAAATCATCCATATTTTTCTTAAACCTAAATAAATAATACATACAACGTAATTTTATATAAATCTATATTAAAAGGCATAAAAAGAAAACGTGTAAGTAAGTTTTTCCATCAGCATACAAATTGTTTACTTAAATTATCTAACCATTTGTCTGTCTATCAGTCAGACTGTCTATCTAGCTAAATACTTGCGTTCATATGTACTTGTATATTTTATTCCACTTTATTTTATTTAACTTATTTTTTATATAGAAAAAAAAAAGGCAACAGCTTGCTTGTTGTAATCACAATTAAATCCATTCATTATACACGTTCTCATTCTTTGTACTCGATTCCTCATTTCCCATTACGATTGCCATCCTGTGTGAGTGTGTGCTAGCACTTAAAACATCAACCCTTAATAACCAATTAAGTGTTTTATTATTTTTTGTTTCTCCTCGAATGCTTTACTGCTAGTATTTTCCTGTTTTAAAGATGAAATAACAATAAAAAAGAAAAAGGTTTTTTTTTTTATAAGGCCATTGTAATATTTGTAAAATGTCCTTCAACGTCCTTTTCTACTTGGCAAGTTTAAAAAATAAATAAATATAAAAGAATCTCAAAAATTTATTTTCTTTAAATTTATCTTGCCTATATAAATCCCCTACAGATGTTTGAAATAAAAAGAGAATTATATTTTCCATTTGATTGCGTCTCTTGTTGTCTTTCTACACTTATATTGTTGTTGCTTTCAAATTATAAAAAGGATGTATTGTATTTTAATTGAAATCATATTTAATTTTCATTTATATGTATGTATTTAAAAAACATGTTCTTATTTATATCCTTTGCCAATTAAAGAAAGATGTATTAAAAGTTTTAACAATGTGAATCTGCCTGTTGTAATCCTTTTTTCTTTGTTTTATTTTTGTGTATTATGCTACTGGTCTGTCTTACTGTCAACATCAGGGTAGCTGTATTCTTGAAGAAAATAAATTTTACGAGCCAAAACTTTGTAGATCTATTATCTAAGGATAGCTTTTTGTAGAATAATAAACTTTTGTTATTGTATTGTTCGAAAACAAAAATACTTTAAAATGTGTAAATGCAAATTTAATTTGAAGGGATTGATATTCAAATGTAACTTTATTATTCCCTAAAAACATGGTAATCTCTAAGTATAAGAGAGATTTTCATAACCTTGTGTAGGGTAAAAGGGGGAGCATTCGCCTCTTTTTTTGTTTAAAGTGCTGCATTTACTTTAGTAATAAATACCTAGATATGTTGACTTATATTCGAGCACTTTTGATCCTGACTATCTCCCTGTTACGTTAATTTTTTTATGAAGTGACCAAAAACAGCGAGACTACCACAGCTAGGGTTGCCAGACGGGCTTGAATGAGCTTGATTGTCAAGATTTTTTCTGTCTTGTCAAGTTTCAAGTTAAAATACAATTTGACAAGCTAAAAATATTCTATACTACTTTAGAATATTAAATTTAAATTTCATTAAAAATATAATACATTTAGTCAGTTTTTCTTTGTTACAGATTGTATGCATTTTGCCCATCACTAACAATAAATGCAAGAAATAATTTTAAAAATTTATTTTATTGTGAAATTTTTGAGTACTTAATATCATATATATTTGTGAGAAAAAATTTAAATTAAAAGGCGGCATTGTCCCAAGAAAAATTCGAAATTCATTGAAAATTTTGTAGTACCGGCAGCATTATTGATTCAAAGGCTGAATTATTACTTGTTTTTCATAACATCAAATTATGTTCATACTTTACTATAATAGTAAAATTGTCAAAAAAAATTAATTGTGGTCGTACTTAAATAGCAGCAATTGCAAGAAACGTATTGGTTCCATATTCACAAGAAAGTTTCTAATGACTTAAAAGAAAGTTTTTTTTTTTTTTTTTTGGAATCTGCAGTGACGCATCAAATATTGGAAATATAAAGGCGTATCCATATGCAGTACAATATTTTAGTATTAAAAATGGTATTCGGAGACAAATTCTGATAAAGATCCAAAATATTTTCAAATAAGGCCTGCGCACGAAAAAATCCGTGCATGCAAATCTGCTTATAGAAACCAAACCAGTGGGCGAATTTATATAAAGTGATATTTTTATTAGTGACTGTTATGTTCAAAATCTAAAGATAAAAGAATAAATTAGTTCCTGTTGGTTTTTAAGGAAATATCTGGTCTTTTCCAGAGTTATTCTAATTAAAGGTTTTATTGTGTTTCGGTCAATTTTTTGCTCTAACCATTCCACTTATTTTTAAACTCCGTTTTATTTTATGCTGAGCTTTTAATGTTCTTTGAATTATTTTTTACTAGAGTCCAATATCTTTCAATTGCACGAAGTTTCGGACAATTTAATGGATTTACCTCTATCGATACAAACTCTTACAATTTCTTTGTTACAACTCCTTTGTTTTGTTTTTGTAATGAGATACTGAATTTTATTAGGAAAGGGAGAAGTCTTTTCCAAAGGAACTTGTTCATGTATATTTCTGTCTTAATGCAATCAGTTTTTAAGAATAAAGTGCTTCACTCCTGCGTATGCATATGACTTCCCAAATCGAAACCTTTGTTGGGAATTTTGATTTCTTTGATACACGACATTTTTCTGCCATAATCCCTCTAGCAACTGCGATATAGAATTTCTGGCTAGAAAATTGAAAAAGTGACCTTATACGAACGTTTCATCATCTACTCTACAGAAACAAAATTTCCGAAAAAATTCGTCCGAAGTACTTTAATACTTTAGTACTAAAGTACTAAAGATAAAATGTTATTAATGTTATTTTTTTTCTTGCTTTATAAGTCTTCAGGCTATATTTCCTTTCAAATTTTCTGATAAAGATTCAAAGTAATTAACTTTTTGTGACACTTTTCTTCCAGAGATGAGGTAAATTACTCTCAAAATCCTTTCTATTTTGACCAATGCAAGATTTCATAAAAAATTTGAATTATGTTTTTTTTTTGTTAAAGTTCCATTTTAAGAAAAACCAATTTTGCTATTACCATGAAACTTAGGACATGGCAAGTGAACATAAGGGTAAATACAAACCAGTTAACAGAATTATTAATTTTTCACCACATCAAAAGTTATAAGCCCAAGAGCATGGATTTTTCGTGCACAGTCCTTATATTAAAATAATGAATATAGAAAATAAACTAGATCTTCACAAAACTACTTCATACTGTGGTGTACAAAGTGCATTGAATGCTTTATCAGTCGACGTGGAAAATATTGTAATAAAATTATTTATATTACTCTGAGTTTTATATATTTTTTGTTTAAATTAATTTTTTAGTTCCTAATAACATTTTGTTGAAAAAATTATTATTTTTTTTTTTTTTTTTTTTTATATAATTGATGCGTCTTCAATTTTCTTCAGGTTTTAATTTTTTAACATTTGTGGTTATGTCAAGTTGATTTGTCTAAAATCAAGCTGAATTTTTCGAAATGTCAAGTTAAACTTCCAAACAATTCTGGCAATCCTAACCCTAGCCCATAGGGTAAATTCGCCAAGTGATGGGGGTTGAATCGATTTCCTATATATGATGTTTTTTTACTTTATTTTAATACAGCAATTGAAAAATCAAATCAAAATTAATATGTTAAATTAAATTTTATGTAAAATTAGCTTAACCCGGTGCGCTTTGCTACCTCTTTTAATTCCATATTATATATTAACTTTATATGGGGCTACTACTCCCCCTTGACCTAGCCCCTTAAAAATTTTAAATACAATTTTTTTATATAAAGAAATACTAGTTTTTCATTTCATTTCCATTTACAAAAACATAACTCTATACACAGAAACAAATATTTAAAATTATTTTTTAATACAATTATTAACCAATTTTATATTGGAATTTAATTATATTATTTATTAATATAATTAATTTTCTAATTGGTTTACAATTTTTTAATAAATTGACAACTCTTAATAAAATGTAAAAAAAAAGATGAAAAATTTGTCTATTAAAATATAGAAATAAAATAAATTTAAGTCAATTTCCAACAATTTTCAGCTCATTATATCTATTTAAGAAAAAATACTAGTAATTACAAAATCAATTATTCTGGTTATTAATATTGTCATTTTGATGATTGGAACAAAATCAAACAAAAATTAATTAATATAAGCAATTTCGTAATTGAAGTCCATTTTTACTTTTTTCTGTGTATTGAATTAATTCATGAAGAATTCATTAATTTTTTTTTTTTAATTCAGATGTTCTGCAAATTGTATGAAAATATTTTTCTTTAATTAAATTTTTAATATCTTGTTTTTTAATCCTTTACAAAATGAATTATATTTTAAAGTTAATTGTAATAGATTTGAATGGAATTTGACTGATTCAATATATTTTTTAAGTTTGAATTGTATAATTGATTGTGAATTCTTTGAGGAATTAATTCTTTATAGAATTAAATCATTTCATATGAAGTACAAAGAATTAAAGTCTATGAATTAAATTATTATGAATGCTTTAGTTCGATTTTGAAAAGTGAATTAAAAAATTATGCCTTATGAACCCTTGCAGGGTGTAGTAGAAAATCGATTTTTACTTGAAAATGTGAGTTATCAGAGATTTCCATCATTGGTTGAGCTACAATATAGATTTTAAGTAGGAAATAATATTTCATTCTCCATGCTCTATCTGTCCAAGTTCAGTAATAAAAAGACCTTATAATTTTCTTAGACATTTTTAACCTTTTTATCTGCTAAAGAAATACATTTATTTTTACCTTTTTAAAGTAATTAATAAACACTTCCAAAAAATGCAAAATATACTTTTGTAGTGGTGAACATGTTAATTTTGAACTAAAAGCTGTGTGCAAAATAATAGTAGCATTACAACATACTTTGGTATTTTTGTTGCTGCGCAATTCCTAGACAATTTAAAGACAATTTTTTTATATGAAAGTCTTAAATAGGAACAATAATTATACAAACATTTATTTGTCTTTTTCTATGTACCTACGGAAGTTACGGTTATTTTACTTATTATTTTGGATCCATTTGGTTTTGAAGTAAATTATATAGTCGTGTACTGGATTTACAGTGAAATTTTGCTTTTAAAAAAATTTAAAATAAATGGCGACAAATACAATTACCTTATTGGTAAAAATACTTTCAGAAGGTAAAACATACAAATGTCTGCAAAAATTTTGTGGAAAGTTTTACCATAGTTATTACAAATTTCCAAAAATATAATCCAAACCAAGAACACGAACGCACAAGAAAAAAATTTTCAAAGCGAATGGTGAACTCAAATACATTTGTAACGTCCACTAAGGTTAAACAGGTCTTAGAGCTGAAAGTTAATGCGTCAACTATTCCTTGACATCTCCAAAAACAAAATCTTTAAGCAAGATTTCAAAGAAAAGTCCCATTACTAACCTAAAGGCAAGCACGCAATCGCCCTTATTTCGCGATACTTCACTCTGACAGTCCCATACGAAATGGCACAACATTCTATGCACAAATGAGATCAAAGTAATTCTTTTTGGTACATATGGGAAGCATAGGACAAGAATATTTGTGAGGGGACCAAATAATAAATAATATGACCCAAAATTTGTTCTGAAGCCTGTGGTGGGAAAATCAACGTTTTGGGATATTTTTCATATCATGGTCCATATTTTGGATAAGAGGTAACATGGATACCCCAATGTATGTGGAAATATTAAGAACAGTCATGTTGTCTTATTCAGAGAAGAATATGCCACTCAAATATGTGTTTTAGAAGGAAAATGTTCCTAAAAACACGAGCAAATGGAAAAAAAAAATTGTTTTCCAGAAATAAAAGTGATGTTTTTGAGTGACCGGCTGAGTCGCCATATTTGGGGAGATGTCAAAGATGCTGTTTTATAAAGAAACCGGGAAATTTGCGGGAATTGTGGATGCCAATGCTGTCAGCTTGGAAAAATATTCCCATCGAGAGGACCAGGGGTTATAAGTGGGCGCAGTGCCCGCCGTTGTGCCGCTGTCAAAGCCCATAAGGGATATTCCATAAAATATTAATGTGTGTAAACAAAATATGTCAAAAAAAAAAAGGAAAACTTTATCACGTAGTTTTGTTTGTACAGGAGTTTTTCATCGATGCTACTATTATTTTACACAGCTAATTTCTAGTGTATTCAATCTCCTTAAGTATGTTATCTAAATTACGATGTTCAATTCTAAGATTTATTTATTTTTTATAAAATTTAGGAAAAATACAATAAATTCCAAGAACAAATATTTTTTAAAATTAACAAAACATCTTAATTTTATTGAATATAAAAACTCTATATATGGCGCTACTATTATATATAACAAACTACAGCTCAAACATAATAAAACTGCGTACTCAGTTTTTCTCCAGGACGTAAAATTTTTTCACAAAAGGACTTCAAAGTTTCGAAAAATACACAACTTTACAAAAAAAAATATAAAATATTTACCAAAATTATATAAACCTAATATGGATGTCAAATGAAAGCTATGAATCTCTGCAATACAGAAAACTTTTTTATTTAAATGTTTCAGAATAAAATGTTAAGAAGAAATCATTTATATAAAGTGTATAATTAGTAATAAATATAATATTACATGATTAAATTTTCAGAAAGATATTTTCTTAAATTTTTGTACCGGAACATTTAAATGAAAAATATTATTATATTGCAGGTATTCGTAGCTTTCATTTGACAGCCATATTGGGTTAATATAATCTTCGTAAATATTTTATAATATTCTTAAAAAAATTTCATCTTTCGAAAATTTGAAATTCTTTCGAAAGGAAATTTGACATCTTGGAGAAAAACTGATTTTCTCCAAGATGTCAGTTTTGTCATGAATGGTTTCTAGTTTTATACAAATAACATTTTTTTATATGTAAGAATGATTTTTGTAGGCTGATGTAACTTGAAAATAAATAGTAAAAGGTAACATTTTCAAAATGATATTTTTAGCCTAATTCTATAACTTTTCGTTCGTTCTGCAAATGTACAGAAACGAAAACGTTAACACTTATTGTTGGAATTCTGTAACATTCGTTGCGTTTAACATTAATATAGTATGTTAATATTACACTGATTGCGTTATGTCATTTTAAAAACTTTGTTAAATTGCCAGTAAATTTTTTGTTTGTTTTCAGGGTTGACTCTAGAAACACTATATGCTAAAAAACATTATATTTTTAATATGGTAATGATATAAATATTCCAATTGGATAACAATTGTCATATTTGTAAAATAAAAATTAAACAAATTTATATGAAAAAATACAAAAATTTCTGAAACAATAAAAATAAGAAAATTAAATAATAATAAATGATAAAAAATTATATAATAATAAAAAGTTACTACTGAGGAACATGTCCAATACGATCTAAGTAACCATTTCTAGTAATAATTGACCCATTGACAAAAGGAAGTGACTACCGAAATCCACACAAGAGAAAAATAATTTCTATGAATCTGGTCGTTAATGCAAGAGATAATCATGCACTTAAACCTTTTATTCAGAACATCCTTTATGCGGTGTCCGTGTAATATGTATTTTCATTCTTCTGGAGTGGCTTCTAGAAAAAATGACTAACTCCAGACAAAATCGGTTATGGTGTGCGTTCTCCTCCACACTTTCCTCAACAATAGAACTGGCGTTTTTAAACGTGCATAACTCACACAGAGTACATAGTTCCCAAAACTACGGGTGAAATTCATGATGAATATATTGTTATTGACAACAGTCAAAATCCGTTGTATTCCGATGGCGTTTATGGACGTACGTTACACAGCCACCATAAAATGAACATCTCCAAAAAATTATATCGTTATTTCTTATATGTCTTCCGAATAAGCTTTACCTTGTGGGTTTTAGGAAGTCGTTTGTTCAACCCACAAGTCAAAAAATAAAATATTATTAATACCTTACTCATTTGTGTCATATAACACGTTTTATTAAATTATTCCTAAATTAAAAAAAAAAACTTTGGACAAAGTTTACAAAGGTAGATAACCACTAGAAATAGAGACAGATCAACACGTTTAGTTTATTTTATAAACATTAATAAATTTATTATATCCAGTAACATATTTTTTTTTTTGCAAATTACACTTTTTTTTATCAATAATTGTAATTTTATGTGTATCGGTCTATAATTGACCACAACAGCGCAATAATGTTCTTTTTGTATATCATATTAATTTTGATTTTCTAAACTGTACATATACAGTTAGGGACAAAACTATTTGTACACCTCATATATTTCGTATACCTTCACGCACATTTTCAACAGATCCGCTGTTTCTATACTTGCTTACAATGTATTGTACTGTGGAATGTTGCAAATTTACTAAATTACTTATATTCCGGAGAGATTTTCCTTTTTTATGTTCATCAATAATTAAATTTTTAATATCCAAACTCAACTCTTTTCGCTTTCCCATTTTTGATGTGCTTATTATTCAAAACGTTAAAACCAACTTCTTATTTTGTAAAATAAAACTCGATTAACGAAGAAAATATAATGGTATTTAAAAAATATCATCATACAAGAGTCCAACGTACAAATAATTGTACAAAGTACTGATGTACAAATACTTTTGTCCCAAAGATTTTTACTTAAATTGTACTTTTTTTTAACAATGTGTTATATATTAATTTATTTTTTATCAAATAATTCAATAAAAATGGACCTGAATTAAAACTACATATAATAATTTTTTATTCTTTATAAATTATTGAAGATATACGAAATGCATGCACAAATAGTTTTGTCCCTAACTGTATAATAATATAATAGACCACCCTCCCCCAAATTTGCATTAATTTGGAAATAATTAAAGGAAAAATAAACTCATCACCTTTATAATAGCTATCGTTGAAGTTAACATGTAAATTCGTTCTAACATTGCTTTTAACATATGAATTTCTGTTAAAATAACGTAATTTATGTTAGAAACATACATCCGTTATGTAAAACAACATAATTAGGTTATGGAATACAAATTTTGAAAAATTCATGTTATCAACGTTAACAGAACGAACGTTGGAGTTATACAATAACAGCCTTTATTTAGTTCTTTTGCTGCAACATTTAAATAAAAAATATTATAATATTGCAGAGATTCTAAGCTTTCAGTTGTCATCCATATTTTTAAAAAAGTGTAATCTCCGAAATTTTGTAGTCCTTTTTAGAGATAATTTGACTGAGTACGCAGTTTTACTACGTATGGTCTCTAGTTTCGTGCGTATATTGATTTTTTCATGTGTGAGTATGACTGTCACATAGTGATATATTACTAAACCATTTTTTCTATTAGTAAGGCAAACATTTTAAACAATCTAGATACCAAGTAAAACATTTTTTTAATTATAATCCAATCAATTTTAATTAAATAAATATAAACAATTTTAATAATTTTTTAGTAATTGACATTTGTTCAAAACGAAACATACTTTGGTATAAATGAAAATTAATAGCTTAAAATACACGCACCACCGATTTCATGTCCTTTAATATAAAAAACAAATTAATGAGAAGATTTATGAACCAGCCATCAATTAAAGAAAACTAAAATTTATGGAAGCGGAAATGAAAAAGGATACTTTTTATTAAACAAATAGACGCCATTTTAAGACCATGTACTTTTTATCTAGCTCACAAGCAATTGACGTAAGTGGAAAAAAGTTTCAAAAATATTTAAATAAATTCCCCCTTTTTTCAAAAAGTTAAATAAGAAACATCACGTATCAAGTATTTCCATAGTAACACTTTTTTCAAATTACATTAAATAACAGCAGCTTAAGTGTGCTGCTGCTGCTGTTGTTGTTTTCTATTCAAATTATTCTAATTGAATATTCCAAATTGTTTAAACTCCCGCCACAGTCATCATCACTCATATGGCTTGTATTTATTATACTTATAATCCTTTTACTCTTTTTAAATCACTCATCATAAAAGTGTTTTCTTATTTTGCTTTTGAACAACATAAAAAATTTCATAAATTGATGCGTAACGTTTGTTAAATAAATAAAATTACAATACACATGTACCCATAGGAACAACAACAAAAATATAAGAAGCAATCTTAACAACAAAAACACCATCGTCATCATCAATATAGCCAACACAAACCAATCTAGCAGTAACATGTGCAGGCAACACAAAATCTTCTAAAACTCATCTACATATTTTTTTGTTTTATTTGTAAAGGACTTTGATAAAAACTCCTTTTTTTGTATTTTTTGTTGTTGCTGATAATCCTATACGATATACAAAACAGCATGTACTCGTAGGTTTGTATGCATGCTGGGTGTAAAACAGTGATGAACTAGAAGGGAGTAATTTTATTGGTACCAAATATTCTCAAAAGGATAATTTGGAAATAGGAGATACTTATTTATACCAAATCCACTTCCAAGTAATTGAACATCTTTACTGTTGTGAAATTTTATATTTCTGTAAGAGTATAGATCAGGTTATTGTGGCACTGAATCTATAACATTAATGCAAAAACACATACGATCGACGGACATCACCGGCGCTGTCCATGAAAGTGTACAGGTGAACCAGATGTAGCCGATTTTTTGCTATGTAAAGAACTGGGACTTTCGCAGACTTCCACTTGGCGGATTTTTTATCGGAACTTTGACCTACACAAGATCTAACTGGTCTAGCATAACGGTGCTGCATACCACGCAATTAACGCCACAATAGACATTCTGCAAGAACGTTTTAAGAAAATGGTTATCTCTCGCTTAAGTGATATGAATTGACAATAATATCGTGCGATTTGACCCTCTTGATTGTTTCTTGAAGGATTTTCTGAAGTCGTAGGTCTTTGCTAATAAGCCGTAAACGACCATTCAAAGATAACATAACCCAATTTAAAGTGGCATAGTCACTGAATGTTTAATCTCTTGGAAAAGGATCCATCATAATTCCAGTTCATATTTTTCGCCGATATATCTTATAAAAAAGCATGTATGCCAAGAGCAAGCGGTATCCGCCCACTTTCCATATAAGGTGAAAATAGATCAGGAGCCGAGCAACAATAATTCCGATGTCCATTTGAAAAAACTATTTCTTAAATTTATTAGTGAAAAATATCGCATTCCTTTTTTTAATGACGATATGTAAACAAAAATATTTCTCAAAGAAAAAATTATGGACCAAAAAAAAAAAAAAGAAAGATTAATAAACAATAATAATAATAATTTCTTCTAGTATATTTGAACCCAACGAGTACAAAATAACAAAAAACAATTTCTGAAAAAATGCAAAAAGGATGTTTTGTTCCCTGGGTCCTCAATTGTAGTAAAGTATTTCTGCTTTAACAGTTATGAAAATTGGCATACATTTTTTCAAAAGTACTTGCCCCCTGACTTGAGCAATGCTTGTGTTAAATTTTGTATCAATTGTTTCAAAAGTTCTTGTTCCTTGACTTAAAAACATATATAATGGGGAACAATTCGATCGAAAGTTTACTTTAAACACTAGGTATTAAATTTCGATTAATAAAAAATAAAAATTAAAAACATTTTAAGTACCTACTACTCGTATATTAGCATCCATTGAAAATTATATGTCAATTTCCCCCCTCGATCCAGTTCTTAAGAATTACTGATGTGAATAAAAATTAAAAAAATTTTAATTATTGTCTTTTGTATGTACACACAGAAAAAGAATTTATTGGAAAATGGTTACTGTTATGAAAATTTAAGGAATATAAACAAAACTTTATTTCTGGTATTAAAAATATGTAAATCTGGACGATTTACCATGTTTATAACTATGTTAATAAGCTCAAAATTGAATATATGTTACCACAATAAACAATACTATTAAGATAACCAATTATTTAGTAATTTTCCAATTCTTTTGATGTAAACAAATTTAATTATTTTCAATGCACCTAAATATAACATATATTGGTAACAGCAATTAAAATTCGACTACATTATGTATTTCGAGTTCCAGTTATTAGTATTTGGTTCTAATATTTAAAAAACAATTACGAGCAAGGAAAAGAACTGGCTACCCTAAACGAATTAATATGTAGTTTATTTTCTATTGACATTTTATACAAAAATATAGAAAAGAAAAGAAAAATATTTTAGATGAATTTATAAAAAATTGTGTTTAAAAAAATATGGATATACATAAAATAAGGAAATATGAAAGGCTAATATATGTATGTGTACATTGTATAGTAGATGCACTAAATAGATCCAATAGCGAAAGGTAAATTGGATGTTACGTGCTTTTAATGCTTTTTAATAATGAAATATACTTATTGAGATTCTTTTCTACAAAGAACGTAATTTATTATTTGGTTGATTGGTACATATACTAGACGAACGGAGTAATTCAAGAACTAATATTAAATAGGTAAATATAGTACTGCAAAGTAATATGGAACAATTTGTTTAAAAACGTGGTTGTTTAAATTCTTACAGGATCATTCGTTGATTAACAAAATTTGGTACGCCTTGGAGAATTATCAATGCCCTTGAAAGTTCCATTACAAAAGTGTTATCTATAAAAATTGGCTAATCATCGTCTTCTTTATAGTAAATACCATTGAATTTGTAAACCATATGCATACACATTTTATGTGTAATTTTTTTTAACAACAATAAATAAAATATAAAAATATTACTTTTGAAATTTTATTATGGGAAAAAAAATTCTATTTTAGGAACCGAATTATTGGGTATTGTTTCATTTGTATCTACCAATAATTTTAGTCATCCTAACTGGTGAAATATAAACATCTACCAATAAGTTGCTACATCTAAATGAAATATTCAGTAATCACAACCGTTTTTTGTGTTAGTTGGTGCAACCAACCAAATTCGATTGGCAAAAAATTCGGTTGTCATAACGAAACTGTTTTCTCTGTGTATATTTAATTTATCGAGAATTCCCGGATTCCCGGAGAAGTACTTCAAAAGCATTGAACAAAAAGTATAAAAGAATAACATGCTACCAATGACAACCATGGGTTAAAAAAAGTGCAGAAGCTCTTTTTCACCACTTTCACAAGTTGAAATCATGACTTTTTCAGTTCTTTTTTTGCTGGGTACATTTATTTAATTTTCTTGGTACTATTTATACATTTCATTTTGCATCTCTGCTAAAAAATATAAATTTGAATTTTCACTCTCCTTCGAACAAACGTGTGTATGTGCTACGCATAAGAGATTTGTTTATTTTTTTTATTGTTTATGTTAGTATGTGAGTGTGTGTATATTTTTATAAAATTGTCATCACTTTGAAAGTCAAAGAAGTTTTGATCAATAAAACAGTTGAGACAGGAAGGAGGTCGCACACACTCATTCATGGTAAACATACAATATGTCTGTATGTACAAATGTTTGACGGGTTGTGTTCAATATATTAACCATTGACTTTGATAAATCTACAATATTTGTATAAATTGTTGTTTTCATCTCTCTATGTCAATATGTTGAAGAAAAACAGCCATAAGGACACTTTTTATGATGTCCTTTGTTTTATACGAAGAATTCAAAAAGTAAAACACAACGTGCATATTGATTTCTATTTAATATTTGTTCATCCTTTCTATAAGAATTTGGACAGTGGTTAGAGAAAGTGTAAAAAATTGAGGGATATAATCATTTGAGAAATTTTTATAAAATTATTACAACAAAATATTAATAATGTAGTTTAAACTCTAAAAAAATATATGGGCAATTATCAAAAATTTTTGATTTTAGCCCTTCAAAAAATATGATTTTTTTTTTTTGATGGCACATTAAAATCCTTTTGTATATAAATAAAGTGACTTGAATGCATGTAGAATCAGTTCGCGTTAATCATTTCATTTGAGGGGCGCGATAGTTATGGCGGTTTAAAGTTGAACACATACAAATTTTTACAAACTAGAAGTTTATGTACAATTCTGATCAAAATTACACATAATATCAAAACCTACCGAGTTATTAAAATAAAATTTATGATATTTTCAATGTTTGATGGTATTGGTGCAGCATATTTTAGGGTTTCCTAGTAAAATTTTTAAAATTTTCTTTTCAATAAAAATCGGGATTTTTAAAGATTTTGTGAAAAATTTGGATCGAATCTAAGTTATTTCTCCATATCGTCACCGAAAATGCAAAACAACGTAACATCACTTTTCATAACTTTACAGGAGGCACAAAAAACTTTATAAAACCTAAACAAATTGTCCTACAAATAAGATTTTTGGGATAATACATCCTTAAATATTGCCTAATATATTGATGATGAATAATTAAAATTTTATTAAATATTTTTTAAGTTATGTGGTTTACGTTTTTCAAGATTTCAATTTTGTGAAGCCAAAAAAACTAACATCAATAAAAATTTTACAAAAATTGTAATTAAAAGAATTTTTGCAAACTTTTACTCCAAAATTTTAATACCTGTTATATTTTTAAAAATTTACAATCTAAATTCGTAAAAAAAAATAACAAATTTTTTTACTATTTTTTTAACCAATGTGATGTTACGTTGTTTTGACTTGAACAAATTATTGCTTTCGTTAATATTATCGTCATTTTTTGAGTTACAAGTCTGAAAATTTGTGATCACACGTATTTTTTAATAATAAACTATATTTCATAAAAAACACAAATTTGAAAATTTTGATGTTACGTTGTTTTGCATTTTCGGTGACGATATATTGATTGAAAATACATTTTGTTAGAGTTTATTACATAGAAATGCTTTTTAATATTGTGATCCTTTTTTAACACAAGTAAATATTTGTTGGTCCATAAAATGTTTATCTCTCAAAATTTTTTTATGCGCCTCCGAATTTTTATCAAGCATAACAAACCATACATGGGAGTAATGCATTAAATCGACTAATGAATTGTCGATTTCATTACCATTAAATTGAATAATGCTACTTATAATTTTTTTCATTACCATTGTTTTTAATAATGATAATGTTTTTTAATGATATCTTTTCATTAATAATTATTTAAAAAAATAAAATCATTATCATTAAATAATGATTTAATTTTATAAATTCATTGTCATTATTTAGCAGAATTTTTCGTACAATTCTAGCTACTTCTTAATTATATTTAATTTGTATTCGTTTACTCTTCTATTGGGTACATATATTTTTGCATAATTTTTAAAAATACTGCATTTTATATTCATTAAATCATGCTGTAATTGAGATATATATTTAAATGATTTA
Organism: Protophormia terraenovae; assembly: GCA_951394005.1. Lineage (NCBI taxonomy): Eukaryota > Metazoa > Arthropoda > Insecta > Diptera > Calliphoridae > Protophormia > Protophormia terraenovae. The sequence goes on from OX596073.1 coordinate 32,217,584, forward strand.
AAAATCTTTATTAAAACGATATTAAACTACTCCACGAATACTAGAAACACATTTGAAAGAAATTTTTTTTTATACAAACAATGCTTTTTTCAGTAATTATAATTAGTATTTGAGCATTTTTTTGTAATTTCATTACCATTACTTAAAAAATTTTAATTTAAAAAAAATCAGTATCATTAAATGGTAGTTAAATTTTTTAAACTATTAATTTTTTTAAGTAATGGTAATGAAAATTCAATGCTCAATGAAATATTCTCATGTATGTAACAAACACCTACTAATTATGTCAATTATAGTTAATTTCACGCTGTCCAAACGATGTGTAAAAACTTAAGTAGTTTTTATGAGTTTTTCTATATTCTTGAACTTTGAACAACAATCATAGTTAGAAAAAGAAATCTTTTGTGCTAAAATTTTGCACTCTATTAGTTTCAAGTCTTGTGAGTTCAGATCTGTAACCAATTTGTTTAAAATATCATTACCACAAAACTAATTAAGGATTTAAGTCAGTTTCAGCCAGGTTAAACATTTTTGATAATTGTCCATATAATATAAGAATGTATCCAATATTTCAATTACAATATTTTAAATACATACATATGTATGTATTTCTATTTATCATCTCCACTGTACATTATTTGTTTATAAACTGCTTCAATGATTTTACGGAAAAAATAAGATACTTTTTTCTTCTCTGCTTGATTTCTTATTCCTTTTTTCTTCAAAAGTCAAAATGTTGATATGATTTGTTTACTTTACATTGTTGATATTATTTATTTTTATTTGCTTATATTCATTTTATTTCTCTAGTTTTCCAATCTTGTTTGTAGACAGACAGACAAACTGTCGTTTTTATTTGATTTACACATGCCATGCTGCGTCATTGACAGTATTACATAGGAACTAAATACATACATACATACATACATACATACATACATACATACATACATACATACATACATACATACATACATACATACATACATACATACATACATACATACATACATACATACATATGTATGTATATATGTAAATGATTTTAGGATATTTATTTTATTTTCGCTGTAAGTCCTTTGAAAATATGAACCACCTGTGCACCTGTGCTTGTCTAATATCCTTTATATTTATTTTTTATTTTTCGTTTTAACATCGTTTCATTTTTGGAATTTCATTAAAGGTTGAATTTATTGCCTTTACGTCGGAGGTAAACATGCCTAAAAATGAAAAAATAAAATAATTTTTATTGCTTTTTTATTGATTTATAAACACGGACATACATTTACATAGAAACTTGTGCAAGTATTTGAATATTTATTCATTTCATATTTCATTTCCGCTCGCAACGGAAATACCTATTTTTTAAATTGCAGAAATATATTCATATCATACCTTATATTTTTATACATTTTTGTTCAATACTTTTTTATTTCAACTTTTTTTTGACATTTGTATTTAAAATTATTTTATGTAAAAGCAGATGTGTTTTAATTTGGACAAGAATAAATAAAAATAAACGTTTGATAATGAAATTAGAATGTTTAAGTATAAACAATAAAGACATTTTTTATGTAGAATATAATGAATAATCCTGTTTAAGGAAAAAAAAAAAAAAAAAACTTGTTCAGAATAATCTCACCAGATTTTATAAAGAATTTGATATAAATTGTGATACCTGAATCCACACATTACAAAAATGTTTTACAATCTAGCCAAAAGTTTTCAAACTAAAAAAGTCTCACCAAAACTTATTAAAATTAAGGACTTGAAAGAAATAAAAAGATTTAAATATACAATGTACAAAAGATAAAGTCAAAAACTTGCCTTCATATTTGGACTAGACGAAATATTTGTTTAGATTTTTTTAATTTTAAATTGTTTAGATTGAAAAATTTTCAACAAAAATAAAGTAGGTTACAGTAAATCGTCTAACCCCAATAACCCCAGAAGCTTTTAGTTGACAATAAAATAAAAATAAATAAATTGCAGACAACTATATCTGCCATTCTATAGTGAGAAGCATATGAGTCATTCCATTTAAAACCAACACGAAAAATTACAATTTTTGACTTTTCCTCTCTGAATTTAATGATATTTGGTACAATCATTATTCTTGTCAAAACTAAGACTAATTCAAAATTTCAGATAATTTCATCAAGTGGTTTGCGAAATATCGCGGTTGGAAATATAGCTTATGAGTTATTGAAAAAAGTCGCGCCGAATAAAGTGAACAAATTTATGCTTGAAATTTCTTTCAAAATAATTATTTTTTGTTTTACAATGCGTTTTATTTTTTGCAATAATTCAGAAGCTATTTATAGTCCCAGCACGATACTTACAGAGAGCACTCAGAAAGGCTAAATCATCTATATATATATTTTTCACGAACTTAAAAATACCACTTTTTGAAATACGCGACCGCGAAATTTAATTCGCGAATTTTCCGCCAAAAAAATTCAACATGAAATCATTTTTCAGGTATCATTTTAAAGGTAATTTCATTAGCTTTAAATATTTGCCTTAATGAACGTTGTAGCGTAAATATTTTGGAAGATATTTGTATTTTTAAAAACACAATTTTCCTCATTTTTAAGATATTACAAATCGCGAAATATTGCGGTTATGAAACTTAAACTCGGCATTTGCGTTACCAGCTTCAATATTAATATTTTTGTCGAATTTCAGTAAATTCGGATGATTTTTGGAAAAAATTTGCGATTTTTCAATTTTATTACAAACAAAACAATATCAGTTGCAACAAATATTTCGTATTTATTATGACATTTATTGTAATAACTCCTAAAATATTGCGAGTCCCAGAATGCCACTTACCACGCTTATAGAAAACATTTTAAGCATTTACATATATTTTTTTAAAATTTTAAAAAATACCACTTTTCGAGATATTTGCCCGCGAATGAAAAATCGCGAGATATGGACCATTTTGATGTTGAGAAAAAAATCATATTAAAGGTAATTTTAATACCTTTAATATGACATCTCAATAAATCTTATATAATAAATACTTCAATAGATATTTGTAATTTTGTGTATGCAACTTTGTACACATTTTGAGCTATTTTGCACTTTCCAACCGTGATATTTCGCGAACAACTTGATGAAATTATCTGAAATTTTGAATTAGTCTTAGTTTTGACAAGAATAATAGTTGTACCAAATATTATACAATTCGGAAGAGGTGAGAAAATCAGCTTGTTGGTTTTAAATGGAATGACTCATATATGAGATAAAACTAGAATATGTATAACGGTCTTTAGAAAAATAAAATTTTAAAAATTGTTTCATTTTTATAAGCTGAATTGTTTTCACTTATTTTTCGTGTGCAGTCCTTACTTATGATTGATATGATATTCAATATTATTTAGAATTTAGCAAGAAATCCAGTGAATATTTTCAAAAAAATTTCGGACCTAAACTAAGCCAAAAATGTTTTTCGTCATTAATATCTCTTAAACTACTTACTTACTTTTTTTTTGCATTCTATCGCAATTCTCTTTTAATTTTTAATTTAAGTGCAGTAATAGGCAAAATAAGCTGGTTACAATTTTAGCACAAGCAAGTATATTTAAATTTTTTATATGTTTTTTGTGAATATAAATAATTAATTGGTAAGTTTAGATATTATTTCACCAATGAAGATAAAAAATTAAATAAATAAACATTATTTAGACATGTCTAAAAAAAAAAGTGGTGTACAGAGGAACAACATAAGATTATTCAACAGATGTACTCAAGAGGAATAAGCATAAGTGAGATTGCTAGTACTTTGGAATGTTCCAGAAAGATTGTTTATAATGCACTAAACCATATTCGGAAGTATGAAATATTTAAAAATGTTACACAGGCTCCTAGGCCAAGAAAAACGTCACGTGAAGAGGATTCTTTAATATATATAACCTCTGTCGAAGATACTTTTAATAGCTCCACCGTAATCCAGAGGGAAATTTCAAGAAAATATGGTATCAGCGTGTCCTGCAGAACAATAAGAAGAAGACTTAATGAAAAAAATTTACGTGGATGCATTTCTCAGCATAAGCCACACGTTTCAAATAAGAACCTACGGGATCGGTTGTGATTTGCTCGTGAGCATTTGGAAAAGCCATTAGTTTTTTGGAAAAATGTCTTCTGGAGTGATGAATCCAAGTTTTGTAGATTCGGATCGGATGGTAAGAGGTATGTATGGCGTCCTCCAAACATGCAACACAATCCAAAGTACACTTCTAAAACAATAAAACATGGTTGAGGAAATGTGATGGTGTGGGCAGATTTTTCTGGGCATGGCATTGGTCCTATATGCAAGATTGATACACGTATGGACCAATACGTATACCAGAATATACTACTAAATACAATGATGCCTTATGCAGAGGACAACATGCCACTTAGGTGGAGTTTTATGCATGACAATGACCCAAAACACTCCTCACGTTTAGAGAGGAGTTGCTTGGAAGAGAACAATATTAACGTGTTAAAACGGCCAGCCCAATCTCCGGATCTCAATCCTATTGAGAACCTTTGGAATGATGTGGAGCAGCACGTAATGAGAGCAAAACCTAAAAATTTGGCCGATTTATGGACAGAAATAGAAAAAGCTTGGTATGCTATTTCAGTGGAGCGCTGTATGGGATTTGTGGAAAGTATGCCAAGGAGATTGGCAGCTGTAATAAAAAATAATGGATACCCAACTAAGTACTAAGTTTATAGTGAAATAAGTTTTTTGTTTTGTTACTTTTTTTTAAATGTGAATAAATTTTTTTTTTATTTTGTGCTAAAATACTGTCCAGTGTTTTTTGACGGTTATTCTATTCTGATCAGAAAAACAGCAAAGATATATATAGGAATTTCTTACAATCAAATCATAAATGAATTTTTTTTAAATTACATACTCAGAGTTCCACCCACTACTTACCTGACCCGTTAGGTATCTACATATAATCCACCAAATAAATTAGAAAATTTTATTCAGATATCTTTAAGGGTTCACCAATTACAAAATAATTTCCCAAAACGTTTATAACGCGATGCAACAGTATTTTGGGGGCGGAATCATTCAATTTTCAACTGATAGCATTTGATAAACCCTACAAAAGATTTTCCGCTAGTATGCATAAGGAATGATTCCGTCACCACGCGATGATCCCCCTATATATCGCGTAGTGTAATTGGAAATTTTTGTTTAGTTTAGATCTTTCATATTATTTTAAAATATGTACGTGAATGTTGTATTAATGTATAAACTCCGCAAGTCCGGATTCCTTTACATACCCAGTATCATGATGCAATAAATAAATATTTATTGTATCATGACCCAGTATTAAATGAATTAAATTAAAATTTTGTATGAGAAAATGAAAACAACGAAAAATCTGGAGAATTTAAAATAAAATTAATTTTTTAAGACGCATTGCGCATTTTTCTAAATATTTGTACGCACATTTTCGTACCGGACTTGTTATGTAACTATTTTTTATATAACGTATATACCTATACGTTTTTTTATATATTTAACATTTTACAATTATATTTTTTTCATTTCAGTATAAAACATAAAATTGTGTGTTGGGTTAAAATGCACAAAGAAAAAATGTAAACAAAACACAGCTGTAAAATACCGGAAAATATCAACGCGTGTGAAAAAAACAAGAATTCAACAACGGTTGATTTAGCAACATTTTTTTTGCTCTTTTTGCGCGTGACACGAAAACAATAACAAAAAATGTAAACAAATTATGTCAAAAATATGCATACTTTTCAGCAATTACCAACAAGGCATTTTCCGACGAATTTCAGTTTTTTAAACAGTATTGAACAGAAAAATACCTCAAGAACCTAATTCAATGTTGGTCATTTTCGAAATAATATTAGTTAACGAAATATTGAGTTATGAAAAATGACTTTTTATTAAAGATTTACTTCGCAGAAAATAAGTAAATTAAGCGGTTTACGAATTCTGAAAACGGATTTGGATAGCTAGTAAAAAGTACTATTAGGACCCAAAGATGTCTTTTTCGAAAAATTAGACGTTTGTAGGGTATTCAGTAGTAAAAGGTTGTTGATCGATAAAATTGGTAAATTTAGCGGTTAACGAATTTCGAAAACGGATTTAGATAGCTACTAAAGAGTACTATTAGGGCCCATCAATGTCACTTTCGAAAAATTAGACGTTTGTAGGGTATTCAGTACCAAAGTTGAAAAAGTGGTCAAAAGGTGAAAAAAGGTTGTTGATTGATAAAATTGGTAAATTTAGCGGTTTGCGAATTTCGAAAACGGATTTAGATAGCTACTGAAGAGTACTATTAGGTACTAAATCCGTTTTCAGAATTCGTAAACCGCTATAGTTAACAATTTTATCGATCAACAACCTTTTTTCACCTTTTGACCACTTTTTCAACTTTGGTACTGAATACCCTACAAACGTCTAATTTTTCGAAAGTGACATTCATGGGCCCTAATAGTACTCTTTAGTAGCTATAAAAATCCGTTTTCAGAATTCGTAAACCACTAAATTTAACAATTTTATCGATCAACAACCTTTTTTCACCTTTTGGCCACTTTTTCAAATTTGGTACTGAATACCCTACAAACGTCTAATTTTTCGAAAGTGACATTCATGGGCCCTAATAGTACTCTTTAGTAGCTATAAAAATCCGTTTTCAGAATTCGTAAATCGCCAAATTTAACAATTTTATCGATCAACAACCTTTTTTCAGCTTTTGGCCTCTTTTTCAACTTTGGTACTGAATACCCTACAAACGTCTAATTTTTCGAAAGTGACATTCATGGGCCCTAATAGTACTCTTTAGTAGCTATAAAAATCCGTTTTCAGAATTCGTAAACCACTAAATTTAACAATTTTATCGATCAACAACCTTTTTTCACCTTTTGGCCACTTTTTCAAATTTGGTACTGAATACCCTACAAACGTCTAATTTTTCGAAAGTGACATTCATGGGCCCTAATAGTACTCTTTAGTAGCTATAAAAATCCGTTTTCAGAATTCGTAAATCGCCAAATTTAACAATTTTATCGATCAACAACCTTTTTTCACCTTTTGGCCACTTTTTTAACTTTGGTACTGAATACCCTACAAACGTCTAATTTTTCGAAAATGACATCTATGGGCCCTAATAGTACTCTTTAGTAGCTATTTAAATCCGTTTTCGAAATTCGTAAACCGCTAAATTTACCAGTTTTATCGATCAACAACCTTTTTTCACCTTTTGACCACTTTTTCAACTTTGGTACTGAATACCCTACAAACGTCTAATTTTTCGAAAGTGACATTGATGGGCCCTAATAGTACTCTTTAGTAGCTATCTAAATCCGTTTTCGAAATTCGTAAACCGCTAAATTTACCAATTTTATCGATCAACAACCTTTTTTCACCTTTTGGCCACTTTTTCAACTTTGGTACTCAATACCCTACAAACGTCTAATTTTTCGAAAGTGACATTCATGGATCCCAATAGTATTCTTTATTAGCTATCCAAATCCGTTATCAAAATTCGTAAACCGCTCAATTTGCCGATTTTATTCGAAGTAAATCTTTAATAAAAAGTTATTTTTCATAACTCAATATTTCATTAACTGACATTATTTCTAAAGTGACCTTCATGAAATTAGGGTACTGAGTTGTTTTTCTTTCCAATTCTGTTTAAAAAACAAAAATTGGTTCGAATTTGCTCTTTTTATTATCCCCGAAATATTATCCTCTATTTTGCCTTTTTTGTTTACATTTTTTTTAGTTGTGCACGTGGTAATCAGCGGTTGATTTGGCCGAGGCATGTTTAGTAAACATAAAAAAGTTGTTGAAAAAGTTGTTTTGTTCACATCGGTAAATATCAACCACTGGTTTTTTTTCATTACACAGCTGTTAAATTTTGTCCCAACATTTCAGCCGCTGTAAAAAAACCGAACAGCTGTAACAAAAATGTCACAAACGTCAAAACATCCGCAGTAACAACCAGCTGATCCAATAAATAGAATTTGTCATCGCTGACACAAAAAGAGGTTTGATAGTGTAGCTTTATTTTTGTGTATTTTTTAAAGAAAATTATTGGAAAAAAATTACAAAATGCATGGACGTTTGAAAGTACGAACCACCGAAGAGGAAAGAGAGCGCAAAAAGAAGGAACAGGCCTTAAAGGTTAAAGCCTACAAGGCGGCCATGGCAAAAATCATGAGCAAGCGAAAGAATCTAGAATACGATGATGAAATGTTAATGTACACTACACCAATATTGCAACGAAATCCTGATGTTTCCACATTGTGGAATATAAGACGAGAATGCATTTTGGCTAAAGTGAAAAAATTAAAACAAGAAAATGAAAAACATGCAGAGGAAAATGAAGAAGACAAAGAAAAAGACAACAAAGATGAAGCTATACAAAAAGTATTTGAGACTGAAATCTCTTTAACGGAACAATGTCTATTGGTTAATCCCAAGAGTTACAATATTTGGCATCATCGCATGTGGCTGCTGGAACAGGCTCCTGAAGCCAATTGGCAACGTGAGGTGCTGTTGTGCAACAAGTACTTAAAAATGGATGAACGCAATTTTCATACCTGGGACTATAGACGTTATGTAGTGGAAAAGGCTAATGTAGCAAAACAAGAAGAATTGGACTTTTGTACTGAAAAGATTAAAGTTAATTTTTCGAATTATTCTTCTTGGCATCATAGAAGTCTCTTACTGCCTGTTTTGTATCCCTATGAGGGCGAAGCTAAACCCAAAAGACCCATGAGTGAGGAGAAACTGAAAGAAGAATTAGAAATGGTTTTGACGGCTGCATTTACTGATCCCAACGATAGTTCAGCTTGGTTTTATCAAAGATGGTTATTGGGTTACTCTCAACCAGAATTGGCAGTAGCAGCTTTTCGCTGCAGCCAAAACAAAACCGTAGTGGCATTTACCAAACCCATTACCCTAGAGGGTTTAAAGCTTACCCTTAATGGCTCTAATAAGCAATATGAATTTAAACAATTCCATACTTTAAACAACAAAATTTCCGACACTGTTTTCTTTAGCCATGAAAAAGTAGAAAATCCTTTAGATTATCAACAGCTAGAGGTGACAGCCTCCAAATTTAAAACTTTATTAAACTTAAATATCTATAACAATGACAATTACTATTTCCATGCTGTGGCCAACTCCTGCTCTTACACCCCAGATGTCTTGGCCGAATTAAAGTCTCAACTAGAATCATGTGAAAGTCTTTTAGAATATGAACCTGATAGTAAATGGTGTCTCTTAACATCCGCTTTACTAATGAGAGCCATTGACTGTTCTGAATATCATTTAAAATCTTTGGAACATTTAAAGAAACTTCAACTGGTGGATCCTTTGAGAGAAAACTATTACAAAGATTTGGCTTCGAAGTGGATTTTACAAAAATCTTTATTACAATGGTCTCAAAATCAGAATGGCATGCCGGAAAAATTGGATTTGTCACAAGAAGAGCAATTAACGTGCCTTACCGATCGCCAGTATTTAGTAATTGCTGATAACGTTTTGCTATCGGAGGAATTGGGCAAACGCTATGGCGATTTAAAGACATTTAATAAGATTTAAATTTAGTAGAAAATTACAAAGAATTCCTTAAAAACAAAGAAAGGTAAATGGAAATAATTTTACATAAATATTTATTTTATATTTAACATTTTTTGTATTGCAGTTTGTTTTTCCCTAGCTGGTGGCTGGATTTTATGGTATCATGTGTAACTTATAAGTTTAATATTCCTATTTTTAGTCAACTATTTATATTCCATTGTAAAACCAAATTTGTAGACAAATATTAATTATTTCACTATTTCCAAAATTAATAAATTTTAAAGTAAAATACCATGATCAGCAGTGAGTTATAATTTATTTTAAAGTTTTAGGAATTTCTAAAATAATAGTAATTTTTATTCTTAAAAACATTTTTATAAACCTATAATAATTTTTTAGTTTTATAAAATTAATTTGTTGTTTATAAAATTCCAGCTATAATTCGAACATTTTATCAACTAATATTTTCGAAATGAAATTTTGGAGTCTTCATTAAATTTTTACTCTAATATCGTAATGTAATACTTTAGCAAATGTTTCAAAACAAATTCAAACTCCAGTAGAGATGGAATTAACTTAATTTTCTGCACTATTCTTTTATCACACATCTTTGGAATTCATCAAAAATAAGCCAATAGTTTTCTCAAACGATCCTTTCAATTCCAATCGGAATATCTATCTGCATTAGCTGGGTAATAAAACACATTTCCATTTTTATTCGCATTTAACGAATTATATTCTTTTATTTTATAATTTCAATTAGTTTTTTTTAGGATTTAAATTTTCTAATTACAATTTTGTTGTTTGTAATCTAACATTTATACAGTTTATTTTTAAAGAACAGTATTTTTATTTTTTAATTAACAACGATTTTAATTATATATTTATCTCTTTACTAAATTTACAATAATTCAAAAATATATTCTTTCATTCGAATAAAATAATTGATCCATTTGTTTTATTACTCATAAATTCTTTTACTTTACATTAATATTTTTCAATAAAAACTAAATTCATTTTTATTAATTTAAGTGTTTTTAATAAAAATCCGTCCTTTGATAAAAATCTTTCTAGGAAATAATTCTTGGTCCTTTCGTCAAATCAATTCTCATTAAATAGGAATTTGTTTTATATTATTGTAATTAATATTACTTATATTAAAGCTTAAGTGATAAAGACTTCTAAGAATTTTTGATTTTGTTTTATTTAAATTCTTATCTAATATATTAGTTTTAAGATTAAAATTAACAAGTTTTTATTATTATTTAAAAGGAAAAAATGTAAGTGCATTTACAAGACTAATTGCAAATTTCGTAAAATTGCTTTTTATTTTTTTTAGATCTAAAATCTTTTATATCCATCTCACTTTTTTTTTTTTGTTTATTTCAATATATACAATGAAATTTAGATAAAATTTTACGTTTAAAGGTTTTTTTTTAGTTAACATAACAAATTAAAACTAAAAGCCTTAAAGTATGCTATACAAAATAAAATTAAAATACAAGTAACATTAATGTTAGCAACAGTTAACAAAAAAATGTTAAATAACAGTAAAATTCATAATACAAGAAATAATATGAATTGTTTTGTTTTTTTAAACGATATTTTGTTAGAGGTAAAAGATTTGCTTTTGAAATCGGGAACACTGATAGAGAAATATATGAGCTATAATACTGTAAAAGCAAATGTTGAATATATTCACTATAAGCCAGAGTATAAAGCCAGAAAGTAAAGACCTTTTATTTCTCATTAGTAGGCGTGGCAGTGGGCGTTTGTTTTTCAATAAATATTAAAGCCAAGATTCAGCTCTATTAATAGCCAAAAACAGTTTTTGAAAATCTTTTTTCGTTTTTGAGTTATACGAGTTTAAAGATTTTCAATTGCAAAAAATTCACCTACTGATAAATTCTGTTTGCCTGGTGTATGGACCAAAATTTTTAATGATTTCTGAAACGATTTGTTTTTTTTTTTGGTATTTTGGCAATTTTAGAATTTTGGTAATATTTTGGTCAAATAAAAGATTTTTTTATAAAAATTGGTCCATGTATAAAAAAGAAAATAAGCAAGATTTGTATGAAAAGAAAATTTTGTTTAATTTATTGTAAGGAAAAATATTGATGTGCAAAAGATAAATTCATGAATTACTATATATAAATATAGTGAACATATTTTAATATAAATGATAAAAAGCCAAAAATCTGCTTGATCTAGTGTAAAAAACAGCTTTAAAAATTTTTCATTAGTTTACGAGTTACAACGATTTAAATTTATTTTGTTTACAAGACCCATCTTCAGCAAATTTCTGTTTCCCTAGTGTTTGACAACAATTTTTAAACTATTTTCTTTAACATTTAGGGATAGTTTTTGGCTGACAAATTCATAACTACAAGTTTATTTATATTTTTGTCAAAATGAAAGATTTAGCAACGAAAATTGGTATTATGATAGAAGAAAAATGGTTAACAATTTGTAAAACTTTTATTGTGAGAAAAAATAAGAATTTAATGAATTTCTCAATTAAATCTGAAATCTGTCTGTAATATAGATAATTTTCTATAGCCGGATCTGTTTGATTCGTGTAAAAAATCTTTATCCACTTTGCTTACAAATATTTTACCTACTATTTAATTCTGTTCTTCTGGTATTTTATATATATTTTAAATATTTTAAAAACAAATTTTATTTATTTTCGTCAAGCAAAACAATGAGACTTGAAAAGCGAAGTCACAGTAGACAAAGAAATGTCCAATTATTCCGTAATTGAATTTTGAGTATCTATTTTTATGTAAAACAAAATGAAACGAAAAAAAAAAAAAAAATCAAAATATTTACTTTTTTTATATAATGGAATGCTAATTTTATTTATATATTATAAATTTTTATATAAAAACATTTCAAAATGTATTCATTTAAGGATAATGAAAATTTAAAGCCATAATTAAAACAAACAAAAAATATATATAAAAAAACGAAAAAGATCACATAAATTTAAATAAAATTTATAATTATTACTGTTTTAATATTAAAATGTAATGTTTTCTATTCTTGTAAACTTTTAGGTAATAAATATTGGACCATTTTGTTTTATAATTAGTTAAACTTTTTTTTTCATTTAAATTTTCGTATTCAATGATTTTTTCGCAGCTTGCAAAAATAATACATTTTTTTTTAATTTTCTTTATGTATATTATTTAATTTCAAATAGCTTTCTATTAAGTTTTTACATAAATATTTTATTTTATGTTATATTTAAAATATTTAAGAAATCAATGATTTACAAAATTATTTTATAAACTTAAAAAATATTTAGTTTTTTAATATATTTTAGACAAGGAGAAAGAAATAATATTTAAAGATTTTTATAATTCATGTGATAAAAAGAAGAAAAAAAGTGTACTATTTATTACATTTTTAAAACTAATAATAGAAATTAAATAAAATAAGCAAATTAACTTCAAATTATTATATTAATCCTATTAATTTATTTTTTTTTTTTATTTTTATTTTTATTTATTTTATTTTTATTTAAATTAAAAATTATAACTCAGTTTTTTGTTGCTATACACTTTCGTTTCAAAGACTTATTTTAAATTAAAATTAAAAAAAAAAAAGAAAAATTAAATAAAAAATATTAATTATTTTATAAAATAATAAAAATATATTTAATAATTATTGCCCTTTGCAAGCAAATTCGTTATAGGTTTTTGTTTTAGATTAAAATTTTCAAAATTAAGTTGGAAACTCTAATCTTCTTTCATTTTTAATAATTATGTTTATAAAGTGTTAATTTAATTATTTATAGTAAATGTAAAATGTGGTGTTTGTTTATGTACGATTTTTATTTAATGCACAGCATCAATGTCTCTTTGTGCCCTGGATATTTTTAGTTTATCTTTAGGTGTATTATCTTCGCCGGATTCTAAGGCAAACATTTTCATTTTTTCTTTAAAGGACAATTTTTCGGGTACGGCTTCGGTACTGCGTTGTTGTTGCTGTTGTTGTTTTTCCGCCAAACGTCTTGTACGTGGATCTCTGCAAGAAGTTTTATAAAAGAAATTTATTTTACAAAATGGTTTCGATTTTAAATTGTATAAAAATAAATTTACCTATACACTTCTTGAGCTCCTATAACACCGGGCGTTGATTGTACTGTGGTATTCCAAGCTGCAGTATCGGGTGTTGAAGGCATGGATGGCAACATAGAGGCATCTATGTTTTGAGGAAGGAACTGGAAAAATACAAAAAAAAAAAAAAATAAATAAAATAAAATGAGAATCATAGTTTTGTTTCGTTATAAAATAAAAGTAAAATTTTTACTATTAATACTAAGGTCGAAGGTCACAAAAATTTGTTTGCATACACTTTAACATTTAAAAAAAATATTTGCGAAACCCTGTTTATTACTCGGGTATGGAAAGTCAAAGGTTATCAAATGTGTTTCTTCTTGCATAGGACTGTAATAAACCAGTCTAATAATAACGAAATCAAGGGAAAATACTGAACAGAAAACTGGTATAAACATTGTTATAATGTTATAAAAAACATAATTTAAATACATATTAAGGTCAAAAGTAATTTCCTAAAAAATAAAAGAATAAAAAAAATCTTATAAACATTACGCCAAAGGGCTGTCAGCATAATATATTTTATACCATCTCAGTGTCCCATTCAAAATATATGTATCTGATGTTTCCGAACGGCTGGTTTGATTGCAAAGAAATTTTACATAGTGATAATAAAGGTGTATTAGAGTTTAAGTTTTGGACTTGGACTATATAAACTTAACGGAGACGGCTCCACAGGGACTTAAAATTGGGCTCCTTGGGTATGACAAATATTTAAAACGATCCTGATTCCTTATATCTAAACAGATTTTAAGGACTTTTCAAATAAAAAAAAAAAAACGGGTCAAATATGGAACCGCTATAGCGTCAAATCTTAACGACGGTACGTAAACCAGCTAAAATTTTCATCTTTGAAACTAAATTTGACGATCAGCAGATTCCTCTCATATCTTTCAAATCGGTTATATAATATATTTGTCATATCCGAGGTGTCTAACTTTTGGACCCTGTGGACCCGACCAAGGTCAAAACTTATACTCCACTACAACTCTAATATGACTATGTGTAATTTCACTGCTTTCGCACCAGCCGTTCGGAAACTGCATATTTTGGGTTTACTAATAATATAAACCTATTTTTTTTTAATATACTTTTATCTACTTACATTTGTATCCTCTCTTATGGTATTCAAATCACTTGGTGCCATATGCTGTTCCATCGTTACATTATACTCTATATTATTGTACGAACTAGCAACATAATTATTTTCCTCATCATGAAATGAGACACGCTTATTGTCACGCAACAACATCATTGACGACGATGGACTGGCACTATTACTATGGGTAGCAGAACCACTCGCTGTCGCTGCTGTATTATACATATCCATAGTAGAAGATGAGGGTGATGATTGTAGAGAAGCACTTGTGGAATTGTTTATGTTTAATAAATTATTTTGTATATTATTATTGTTATTGTTCATTAGAATACTCGAGGCAGAGGATTTCTTTTGCAAATCGGCAGAATTAATGGTAGCTGTCTTTAGAAGTCCAATTGAAGAATTGCGTAATTTTTGTTGCGACATAATCAAATAAGAACTGTTACGTTCTGGTGGTGGAGGAGGTGGCACTGCCGCTGAGCCGGATAGAGGAGAATTTTCCGAATTCATATTATTGTCATACGAAGAATTTGTAGAGTGAGTGTTTGTATTAGATGTATTTGAGTTTAGTGCTGTGTTGGACAAAGATAGATTAGTGATGTCGCGTGCAAGTGAAGAGATGGGATGCTCAGTTTGTAAATGTTTATCATCGGCAAACGATGTAGATTTTTGTGATTTGGATGGTGAAGAGGGAGCGGTATTAGAACCATCATAACGATTATTTTTCAATATCGATTTCGGTTGTATAGTTGAGGTGTTGCTATTGGTGGTTACTATGGTAGTTGTGGTAGTCGGTGGTGGAGGTTGCGTGGGTATGGGTGGTGGTATAGGTTCAGCGGCGGAATTTCTATTTGAGTTCAAAGGTGATGTTTCATTAGAATTATTATTGTTATTGGAACGTTGATTGTCCATAACGGAGGCCAATTTTATTTCAGTTTGTCTGAAGTTTGTAACTGGAGTCTGTATAACATTTTGTTGGTGATTCAAACGGAAAACTTCTTGCAGATTTTCTTTTTCGTATGAAGGTTCACTTTCATCCTCATGTTCTTCCATTTCTTGAGCTCTTCTTTCGAAATCTCTTTCGAGTATGAGAGTTTTTAATTGTTCCTCCTGTTGTGTAGATCTTTGAGCTAAAGATGAAAGTTCATTGATTTGTTGTTCACGCCATTGGCGTATGTGTTCTCTACGCATTTCCAAGTCTTTTTCGCGTTCTTCTCTTTCCCAAGGATTGCTACCATGTATATTTTTGTGTTGCTGTAGAGCTGAAGCAGAAACAGGAACATAACCGCCCTTGGGGGGATCTATAGTACTGGCCACATAATTCATGCCTGGTGTAATCTGTTGCGTGGCCTTGTACAGTGGATGGGTGGTAGTGGGCGGTAAGGGAGGTTTATCCTCCCCGGTTTGTTGGTTGGGTTGCTGCTGCTGTTGCTGGTACATATTTGTATTGTTATAGGCCTGCTGTTGTTGTAGCGACAATCTATTTTGTTGCATAGGTTTAGGTGCTGTTGGTGGCAATTGTTGCTGTTGTTTGGGCGGTGTCAACTGTTGTTGCTGTTGTCCTGCACCTGGTTTAGGTGGCAGCGACATAAAGTTACCCTGCTGTTGTGGCATAAAGTTGGGAGAATGTTGAGCACTTTCCATACCACCAGCACCACCTGCTTGTTGCTGTATATATTCTGCACGCATATTTCTTCTTAATGTTTGCGCTCCAGCTGGAGATTGTTGTTGGTAACTATTCGTTTCCATTAGAGAATTATTGGCCGATTGTGGATATCTGCTGTCATCACCCATTGAGGAAACATTTTGCATACTTTGACTGGCTGCTATGCTAGAAGGCATTGTCATATTATGTTGTTGCGATGAAGAATTGTGTTGTTGTTGATGTTGTTGCTGCTGTTGATACATATTGCTAATATTGGGCATTGAGGGTGCCATCATTTGTTGCAAGCGCAAACTTTGTTGACTTTGCATGTCACGTTGGAAATTTTGTGTACTCTTCGAACGATTGCCCAATGTTAAACTTTGTTGTTGTTGCTGATACTGTTGCTGTTGTTGCGGAGTCATGTGTTGTAGCTGTTGCTGTAATTGCTGCTGTTGTTGTTGCATACCACTTAAATTAGTTGTGCTAGCACTAAAGCCATGACCGTGTTGTTGTGGAAATTGTTGCTGTTGTGTTTGTTGATGTGGATTCAAATGTTGATGTTGGTTGGCGGTGGCTGGAGGTGCTTGATGCTGATAGTATGCCGATTGTGGGCGACTTGGTGGCATATTAGATGTATGTGGTGCTGCCATTAATGAATGTTGTGGATGTTGTTGTTGGTATGATGGCTGCTGCTGTTGTTGTTGGGGCATGTTTGGTGCTTGGTTTGTACCATTTATTGGCGAGAGAATTGGATTTTGTAAATTTTGTTGGGAATTTCCATTGTATGCGTTCATTGCGGAATGTGATGGCATGGGAGGTCTGAAAGGGAACGAAAATTTAATTATTTAATGGGAATTAGTAAGTTCAAATTACACAGTTTTTTTATTTTTTCTTATTTAACATGAATGATTGGATATCAGTGAAAATATTTTGCTTACTATACTTTGCAAACCGATACTTGTAAAAATTCTTTTAAAATCAAATTTCTGGTCAATTTGTTATTTACAAAAGCACTGTCGATATATTATATTTTTCTTTGGATTTTTTAATGTTTTTAAAATTAATAAGATCAGGGAGATTACCAGTATCAGTCAATCTGTTAAATTTATTAATCCACATGCTGTAATAGAATTCTCACTTTGGTTTTTTTTTTAATTAATGGCATTTTGTTTTTATTTAGTGCTTTAAAATGTTACACCAAATTATGAAAATTTTACAAAAATTTCACTAAATAATCGAAATTCACTAACAATTCGAAATTTAGTTAAAAATCCGAAATGTTACTAAAAATTCCATATTTCATCAAAAAATCGATATTTCATAATAAAATTAAATTCTACCGAAAATCCCAAACTTTATCAAAAATTCGATTTCCTTCGATTCAATTTTTCTTATAAATACATGAAAAAAAAAACACACACAATTTCAGAATTGGTCACACATTTTTTGTTCTATTGTAAACATAAAATGGCTACAATTTTATGAGGATGAGGGTAATCTCTAAATAATGTTACACAGTAACAAGGTAACATTTTTCTTCAGAAAACGCTATTATTTATTTTAATTTAACTTTAATTGCTTTAAAATTATTTAAAATGTCTTAAAATGTTGCTGGTTAATTCAATTTCAAAGCGTTGATCTTGGAAACTGTCAAAATTGAAAGCGAAAAAGTTGTTTATATCCCCTGACGTCCAATAAGACACAATAGAAAAAAGTGTAAAATTTTTAAAATGTTGCCCTTATATTTTTAATAAAAATTAATAATAATATTTTCCGAGAGCACTTACTTCCGTACATTTGTTATGAATAAAGTATTGCCAGACCAAAAATTTGTTCGACAATTCTGATTTTTTTATAGAATATTTATATGTTCCATTTCCAACAACATCTGTGATGTGGAATTCCTGACCAGTATATTGCCCTTAAAACGCATTCATATTAAAAAAATAATCTCCATAATTTTCGTCTTCTCCTTTGCCTTCACATTTTTTTTAGCGTTCTTATTAGGAACTTTATTTACTTTGATTTTTTGATTAAAGAAGCTGAGCAATTTAATAATTGTGTAGCATTCATACAGAGATGTACGGATTTTCCCTTAAAATACTTATTTTGTCTGCGATCCTACAATCTGTAAATCAACTTTTTCTACAGTTATCAGGGTTCTTTTAGGGGATTATGAATTATTTGTATTTTTTTTGACTAAAAAATTGCATTTGTTTTGTATGGTCAACATGTAGTTTGGTTATAAATTTGAATTATTCGTTTGCATGAATTTGGTTAAATTTTACTTTTAAGAAAAACTAATTATGCTATTACAACAAAATTACGGACACAGTTACTGAGAGTAATAACAATTGTATACAAGATAACAGTACTATTTTTTTTTACGAATACACAAAGTTATAAGCCTTAAAGCGTGCACGGATTTTTTTCGTGCGCTGTCTTTATTTTGTGTTTTAATTTAAATATTGTTAAAGAATTTTTCGTTTTCTCTTAAACTGTGTAATTTTTATGATTGTTGTGTGCAAATTGTAGTGTTTAAAGTTTCATTGTTGTAATATGGAAAATCATTGTAAAACTGGTGATGTTAGATACAATAAGAAATTAAAATAATGACAAAAAAATCACTTACGTTAGTCATTTCTAAAACTTGTACTTCTTTTTTAATTGGAATAAAACCATAAAGTAATTTTTTTAAATGTATTATAATCCTAAACCGAATGTAAGCAGAATTATTAGAAAAAAATTAAAAGTTAATAAAATAGAAATAGAATAAAAGAAAAATAAATAAAAATATATATAACAACTTTTAGTCTAGTAAAAAATCCAGAAAAATAAAACAAATGAACTGTAAACACTACAAGATGTTAAATGTTAAATAAATCTTGTTAATAGGTTTTTTGTTTAATAAGACTATGATTTAAAATTTTTAGAAATATATAAATAATAATATCCTTGCTTAACAAAATTTCAAGAAAACCTTAAATAAATATAAAATACATAGTAAATAATTATACCTTGTATAAATAATTAAACTTACCTTTCACTTAAAATAGGCTGTGATTGATTTTGATTGCGATAAACACTTAAATTTTGATAGAAACCCTGTTCGTTGTTATTGTTATTATTGCTATTTAAATTTGGATTCGTATTGGCCAAACTATGGGTACTGCGTGATTTTGAATTGGTCATGGCTGTAATAAAAAAAATAAGTAATTTAAAATTGTGCTTTAAAAATCAAAACTATAATTAATTTATATTTAAAGAAAAACTTACAAATAGTACCACTGCCGGTATGATGATGTAGTGCTGGTACTGATTTACTATTGGGTAAATGATTATTTGTTAATAGAGAACCACCACTCATACTCTTATTACTATCTGTTCCCATACGTGTTAGATCACGTTCAGACATGCGACGATTACCTGTTTGTAAGGTATATATTTTGGATTTTGTTGGGATTTTATTATTTTTTTAATAAGCATGGAGACATTTTATTGATTTGGATTTGCGTTTTAGTTTTTTTTTGTTGGTAGGTGTTGATTTTGGCGCAAGGTGTTATATATTTTTTTAGGTGAATTTGCATGTGAAAAATAGGATGAGAAAAATGAAGAATACATTTGTTATTTAAATGTAATAAGTGCAAAAAAAATATATTTTTTTATAATAAACATTTGTAAAAACAGTTATAAAAATAAATTATTAAAATATAGTACATACATATATAAATAACAAAATGTGCTTAAATATAAATAAAAGTAGAATAAATTATATTGATGCAATGTTTCCTAATAATAGTAGTCGACTTTTTGACTTAAAAATCGATTTTTCAGTTTTAATAGTTAGGCTGATAAATTATTAAAATAAGTAAAAATAACAAAATGTGCTTAAATATAAATTAAAGAATAAATTTATTCAGGCAATTTTTCTTAAAACCTAGAAGAAAATTAATAAAGCAATGCTTTGCTCTAGATATGGACAAATTGAGAGGTATTTTAAATGATTCGGAAATCATTTAAAATACCTCTCAGAATCTCTAATTACATTTGAGCACAACTATACATTACAGTGCCTAAAATTAAAGTTTAATATGTTTTAAGCTAATTCCCAAAATATTTCGATTCAATTATTTAATTTACGTGAGCTGGACCATTTTTAAAATACCTCCAAAAATATGGTTTTCGATCGACAGTATACATAGTTTTTAACTTTTTTTCAAAAAAATTACAACATATGATAGAAAAACGATGTCTAATACATATTGAACAAAAAATAATTTAAAAATTGTTTTCATTCTCGCGAAATTAAAATATTAGTAAAATTTTCAATGATTTTATTTTAAATAGTATTTTATTAAAGTTTGAATATTTTGGACATTCATCGCAAACTATATTTTAACGCATCATTGGAAAGCTCTCATTAAATACTATTGATATGTACATTAATTTAACCCTTTAGTTGCACAAATAATATTTTGGGATTTCCGGTCCATAATTGGTTAATTTTAACGGCAAATAAATGATTAGTTAAGGACATATGTACATGTCCTCAAAAGCATAAACTTATCAAAAAAGCTGCGAATTGGTGTAAAATGGCGGTTAAATTTAAAAAACTCCTTTTTATTCGATTATTGTCGCGGTTTTTAATGAACTTATTACGTTTTTCATAAATTTATCAATATTTAAGTGTAATAAGTATTTGCATGCGACTTATTTGCAAAAATTGCAAATTTAACCTTTTGGGAATTAATTGCATAAAATTGACCCTCTAGCTCTTAATGGGTTAATTACGTGTTATCTTCAATAGTAACAGGATAGACTATTCCTATAGTACATTATAACCTAATATATTTTGAACAAGCGCGAATGTTATATTCGGCTCGGCCGAATCTATATACCCACCATCAACTTTTTAAAATTTTACGTTATATGGGAGGTGGATGGTAAAGTGGGCGGACCACGCCCATTTTTTGTTTCCGAGTTTACATTTGTCCTTGAACTATTTGAACACAATTTCGTTGAAGTTTCTGCTTATATGGGAGGTGGGCGGTATAGTGAGCGGACCACGCACATTTTTGGTTTCCATGTTTATATCGACCCTCAAAGTATTTATACAAAATTTCGTTGTCGTACATGCTTTTGTTTAAGAGATATCAGCAGAAAAGTATGAAACGGACACCCTGTGTTTCTAGTTTTTAGCCTATAACTCTTTTATTTATTAACCGATTTTGCCAATTTTCAATACCAAAACTTATATAAGATAAATATTTGTGCCAAATTTCGTCCCCCTACGTTGCCCCGTTCGAGCCCTATCCTGCTTTCAACAGACAGAAAGACGGACATAGCTAGATCGACTCAGAATCTAACCAGGACCCAGAAAATATATACTTTGTGGGGTCTGAGATGATTCCTTCGACATGTTACACACGGAATGACAAAATCAATATACCCCCCATCTTTTTGATGGTGGGTATAAAAATGTCCGAAATATTTAAAATTACATGTTTGAAAAAAGAAAATATGATAAAAAAAT
This sequence comes from Protophormia terraenovae, assembly GCA_951394005.1. Taxonomy (NCBI): domain Eukaryota; kingdom Metazoa; phylum Arthropoda; class Insecta; order Diptera; family Calliphoridae; genus Protophormia; species Protophormia terraenovae. Next base: position 32,239,559 of record OX596073.1, read on the forward strand.
GTTAGCAAAATCTTAATATTCTGCGACTGAAAAGTGACATAATAATTATTTAAATGAATATTGATGGCCGTAGTATGCCTCTATTATAATTTGAAGTTAATTTTCTTATAACTAAAATTTTGATAATAATATTGAAATAAATACGTAATTTCAGAGGTGTTTTAAAAATGGTCCAGCTCACGTAAATGTAAACATTGAGATGTAATATTTTGGGAATCATATAAGAACATACTAATCTTCATTTCTAGAGGGGTACATTTACAACTTTTTTTCGCGAGACACTTTACTATACATTAGAGAATCCCGTAGAAAAAAATGTAGTAAGATCCATTAAACGATGCGTATTAATAAGCTGAATATGTCAAAAATATTTAAATAAAAAAAAAGAAAATTGATCTTCTGTTCCCTAACAGCAATTAAAAGTCATGTGTCTATAATAATTTTCATATGAAAACAAATTTATACGAAAATTTAAACAATTAAAATTGTGTTCGTAAGTATTTTTATCTTATATTTCTTCTGAATAAACCTACAAGATACTTTATTTCCATAGGCGAAAATTTTAAAATACTTTTTCCATTACAAGCTTAAAAATACGATTTTATTAGGCCTATTTTCTAAAATTTGAGACTTTTAAATCGATGGTAGGGCAACAAATTTAAAATTGTTTATGTTTTCTTTTTTTTTTTTTTCGTATTCAGCTCATAAATACGCATCCTTTGATGAGTCTTTCTACATCAAAATCGCAGAAAAGCGTTTCGTCGGGATACTCTAATATACATATATGGATTTGGGCATAATCGTTCATTTTACTGTTTCGTGCACATCGTTCAAAACTGAAAAATGATTCAGTTCGTTTATCGTTCATTTTTTAACATTGATCAGAGTCTGAACGATGAGTCAATGTATAGACAACAGAAACAGAGACTGAACGATTAATGTTTGAATGACGAGACAACAGCTGAAACTGAAACAATTGTTTCATTTGCATCTTAGAACACTTTATTAGCAAAAATTGATAGATAAGAATAAATATAAAGCAATTGTTTTGAACAAATTTATATAAAAGTATAATAAACAATATGATTTATAATATAAATAAAAAAAATTTAAAAATTAACGATATGAATCAAAAAGAAAGAACGAATTAATATCATTGAACGAAACAATTGAATCGATTCGTTTATGAACGACACAACTCTTATAAATTTATTTTATTAAAGTTAAAACAATAAAGAAAAAAATTGCGATTGTCCATGTTTGTAATAGATATTGACTTATATCAAGAAAACATTGCTTTAAGTTGCTGGTGAAAATTTGTAAACTATTTAATAAAAACAACAAATGTAACAAAAATTATAAAACAATAACATCTAAGAAAACACACAACATCGATATACAAAAAATTAATGAAAAAAGCAAGCATTTTTTAAAAAAACACAACCTCTTAGTTATGATAGCAATATCAACTTGTATTATTTGGATCACAATTAAGCTGAACATTTTTATGTTCATCATCAATATCATCGATATAATCATCCTCGTCATCACCAACGTGTTCATCGTCGGTATCATTATCCTTGATCACGTCATTATAATCATTATGATTTTCAAATTCCAAACAACAATGAGGACACGATGAAGAACATAAATTTGATGTAGAAGATTGAGATGATGATGATGTTGTAGTCAAAGAATCACTAGAGGCTAAAGATAATAATATTTTACAACTAGGTATGGATGTATTAAAGGGTTTATAATTATTTTCATCTTTTTCTTGCAAACACTGTTGATTATTTTGCAGCTGATGTTGTTGTTGTTTACGTTTTATACTGCGTACAGTTTTAGTTTTTGAACTTAATTTTAAGGTACCACAACGTTGTAAGGTTTTAGTTTTGGCTGTCGACTGCTGTTGTATATGATTACAACAGGTGGCGGGAGAAGAGGTGGAACAGGTTGAGGTGTTTTTAAGGAGATGACATTTACAACAATTATTGGTATTTATACAACTGGCTTTGTGAGAGGGTTGTGATGATTCTTGTTGCTTAAGGAGTGTGCAGGTACAATCCATGGTACAACAGTTTTTCGTTTCAAAACAGGGACAAGGATCACAGTTAACATTTAATTTAGTGCTTAAAGACAATTTACAAGGTGTTGAGGAAGCTTCAATTACAGACTTTGTACAGGGCTTATGATAATTATCATTATCAATGTTATTATTGTTGTTATTGTTGCTACAATTATTATTAATAGTATTGATTAAATTTGTATTAAAACTAATTCGTTGTTGGGTTTTATTAGATGATTGTTGTTCTTCGTTTTGTGAGGTTTTCAAATTAATATCAAAATCTCTACCCTCCAAACCAAAAATACTCCATTCTTTTAATTGTTTTAAAATATCCGTTTGTTCTGGTTCCGTGAGTAGAGGTTTTTTAGGATTTAACTTTTTAGTTTCCATTAAATCCGAAGTGGATTTACTGAGTATTTTTTGATTTTGAAATGGCTGTAATTTGAAATCTTTATTTTTGGCAAAAAAATCTGCCATTTCTTTGACCTTGCCTTCGCCCCAAGTTTTAGAAAATTCGGGTATTTCGTCAGAGGAATCATTTACTAAAAGATTGTTTTGTGAGAGTGATTTGGGTTTTTGTAAACTAGTAGGAACATATTCTGTTTGAGTTTCTTGTGAGGAAGGATTTAAACTTTGTTTATGTTCGTTAAGTTTTGAAAAAATATTTACATTTTGTGTTTTTACAATAGAGTTGTGGTGCAATTGCGGCGGCTGCATGTTAAAATCGCGTTTAATTTGTGTGTGATTCAAAAACCTGTTTTGCTGTTGCTGCTGCTGATATTTCAAAATCGGCTGTTGTGTTGCAGAAATTCCCCCACCAGATGTCGATCTTATGCTATTAAGTTCTCTTCGGGGCTTTATGGTAACATCCCTAAAACGTTGCGTAAGTAATGGCATACTTTCTATAGACTCAGCAGAGGAACGTTGAGAATTTGTGTTACTTCCCGTGGAATCTGCATCTCCGCTAGTGTTCGCTGCAGCGCCCGAGTTAGAACGATAGGAATTTAATTCTCTTCTTATTTTCTGTATCAATGACATTTTGCCTTGTTTATCTAGTGAAGAATTTGAATCCTGCTTTAAAGATTCATTCGAATTGTGATTAGAGGAGGAGGAGGTGTTTGAACAATATTTACTTAAAGCATCATGAGTATGAAATTTGCGATTTGTTAATATTTCCACGTTGGTTTCCTTATGGGCTATGTCTTCCAAATCAAAGCTCACCGTTTTGCGTTGAGTATTTAAGTTGACAGGTTTTTTGTTGCCTATAATACCACGATTTAGTTGTTGTAATTGCTCTGAAGGTACATAAGGTTTTTCCTCTTCTGTAGGAGAACCATCATCGATAAAGGGTATTTCTTCTTTATTGGATACTGAGGCTATGCCTTCTTCATTGAGCGGTTGATGCACTTCAGTATACACAAAATTTGTAAAAGATTCTTGGGAATTTGTTTTATTAGCACTGGATTGTTCTCCTGGTTCCATATATTCTTCAATATAAATTGACGGAGGTGGAGTATTTGTTATATTCGTATTGCTGGCACTTCTAGCACGATGTCTTAAAGGACTAAATTGTTCAGGCTGTTGTTGCTGCTGTTGCAGAGGGATTTCCTGCTGAAACATCATACCTCCTCCCTGAGGATTTGTCAAATTATGAGTGCTTAAGGATACCTCTTTGCTCATGTTATATAAACTACTGGCTGAGCGGGCAATAGGTCGAGTATCACGATATCTGGGATCTATAGGTATTTGATAGCCCATTAAACATCTTTCTTCAAGCAGAGAAGAAGCTGATAAACGTCTTATAGGCGGCGAAGAAGATGTTGTATAAATTCCGGCGTAGGATTGACGACGACTACGATTTAAACTATCATCGGATACCGAATTATAATAACGATTATTTGTATTATGTGAACTATGTCTTCGTTGTTGCTGATGATGAATTTGTGGAAATTGTAGAGTGTTGTTGTCTTCTTTTTAATTTTGATTAGTTTTAAATAAATGTTATTTTTCAATTTTAGCAGAATTTGTTATTTTATAGCAGCATGTAGGAAGGAGTATGATAAATTTATATTTAGTTTAACTAAGTAGCATATAAAATTACTATTAAATCTAAATATCTAAATACGTGTTTAGTTAATGACGTTTTGTAACCAAGTGTAAGTGTAAATTATAAAAATGTTTGGTGTTGTCTTACATTAAAACTAAAATTTCAAAAGGAGTCTAAAGAAGAGTTAATCGCGGGAAGTCAAAAAATATAAGTAAAAGTAATAATTTGGTTTGTAGTTTTTTACTTTATTGCGGGATAATTGTACTGAAAAAACTTTAGCAGAAATTACAAAAAAAAATTTATTCCGAAACATATGTATATAAGCACTTGAAGACGCTATATATTATAATTTAAAATCGAAAATTTAAATCACTTTTGTGATATTTAATTTCACAAGTAGCAGATATGTAAAATGTTCATATTTTGAGATTTAATAATCACTTTTATCGCCACTTACATACAAACTATTTTCTAGTAAAACTTCTGTTATGTTATCGTAAAATTTTACTATTTCTTTGATATGAAATAACAAACGTTTTTCCGAATAATTTGATTTTAATTTTTTCTCCATGACCTATTAAAATTTTCCTAGACTCCTTTTATTTAAATTAAAATTCTTAAAAGAAAAGTTTAATTATAAAAATTTACAAACCACGCTGTATAACAGGACTGGGTTGTTGTAATAAAGTTGCCAAGCCATGATAAATTGCACCTTGTTTAGCTACTTCCAAGGTAACCACAGGTCCTGTACGTACCAAATAATCGGCAGCTCTAACAAATTTATAAAGTGAAATTTAATTATTACTACATCCTTAATAAAAAAAATTAAATTTTAAACAAACCTCTCTTGTGTTATTCCTATTAAACTTTGACCATCAACACGCAAAAGCTGATCACCAGCCTGTAAACGGCCATCAGCATCAGCGGCTCCACCTGGCACTACGCTTTTTATATAAATACCCAAACGTTCCTGTCCCGCACCTTTAGCTGCTACTATAGACAAACCCATGCCATTAGAATTCTTATGCAACTTAATGACTTGTACTTCAGGTTGGGGAAGTTTATTGGACATAGCACTGGAAGAACGGGCCTAAAAAGAAATATATATATATATATATTATTTTAAAACAAAAAAAGTATTTAAAATTGTTTGTAAAGTTACATTAAACTGATGCATGTACACCGTCCATAAACCAATCGAAGTGGGCTGTGCAGCCAAACGACACATACCCTGCTGTTGCAGAGGATTAATAAAATCTACTAAGCCAGAGGGTATGCCACGCACTACATCGCAACTGAAACCATCGTCGGGTAAAAGCAATGCTAAATGTAATTCGGGTGATTCTTCTAAGCGTACTTCACGACCATCGGCTCGTGTTAATTCGTCGGCCACCGATTCAGCCATACGTATAGCGGTGTCCACTAGATTACGGGGAATTTTCTCTTGTTGTAATAGAGCAGCCATTTGCAAAGAGTTCAAACGGAAACAAGAGCAAGCCAATTGTTGGATCTCCTCCACTGAGGTTTTGGGTGCTTGTAGAAATTGGGCACATTGATTTATTTTAGCCAAATGACAGTCGGCCGCTAATTCTAAGCCTTGGCGTTCGGCCCAAAGTTCCAAAAGCTGTAAACGTTCGGTCATAACTTTACCCCATTCAGCAGTGCACATATGGGAATTGGCCACAATCTGGAGGGAATAAAAAAAAATTAATAAGACTTGTTTAAAATAAGGTCTTAAGAGAATTATGGATAACAGTTTAAAAAGCAGAAGTAAAGAAAATTTTTTTCAAAAATAAATATTAAATGAAAATTTTAAATAAAGAAATTTTAAATTAACTACATATAAATCGCTTATAAGTCTATAAAATATATAAGTTAAAGAAAATAATAAAACTTAAAAAAACTCAAAATCGATCACAAACTTTTCTTTGCTCACCGTATTAAAACAAATCACATTAATATAATGAAATAATTGCGAAAATAATTGTATGGTTAAGGCAGCATTGACACGACATCTCCTTAGCAATGCCATGGCCGAACCCAGAACAGTCAATACTAAACCAGCCGCCGAATCATGATCTATGGTCTCCGAGAGGAATTGATTTAACGTTTGCGATAATTCAACTCTGAAACAATTCACTAAATTGCGGAATGCAGTTTGTACACTTTCCGCCAGCACTTCTTGTGCTTGCACCGAAAATGCACTGATGTGACGATCCGATTTAAGGAAATGTAAAAATTCTGAGGAGTTTGCCATCCAAAAGGCTAAAATACGTGGATCTGAATATTGTTCTTGGACAACGTTGTAAATAAGATTAGCAACATGATGTAAGAATATAGTTAATTTGTGAGCACGCTCTGTTGGCTGGAGCTCTGGACGGTAGTGTGTCGAAGCACGATATCTGAAAGAAAAGAAAATGTTATTAAAATATAATTTTTAGTTTATTTTATATAGAATATCGTTTTGTTTTCTATCGAATCTGTTCTTTTTCAACGTTAAATTGCAGTTCTGTATTGTTTTCTTAAAGTTCAAGTAGTAGCGTAAGGGAACATGTTGATGTTCTTGCTGAGCAACATATTCGTTTCTAAAAATGTTACCTTAGGAAGGGAAATTTCAATTTGCAGGAATGAAATGTTAATGAAATGTTCTTATACAAAATAAAGAAAAATAATTTTAAAAAATTAAACCTTTGAGAGGCCGAGTAAGTGCAACATTTTAAAAATAGACATTTTTAGCAATTAAAAAATTTAAAATGTTGGTTAATAAAACTGCTATTAGACAGTAGTTCTAGTTTGTCGTAGGTTTATCTTTGTGGGAAACAACTTGGGGTTAAATGATATACATATGAAAGATTTTAAAATTTCTACGACTTTAAATCGAAAAAAATAAGTTTAAAAATTCTTATGATTAATATTTACAACATTTAAGTAGTTGAGACATTTTTCACAAATCTTTCCATTTAACAACAAAATAATAACAAATTAAAACATGCTCAAGACTATGATAAGTAATAAAATAAATCTTACCTGGCACATAAATATAATGAATATACAGGAGCTAATTTAAAATGTGGAGCATTTACATCCAATTCACTTATAATATGTCTTAGAAATAATTCCTGATGTGTTTCAGGAAATTCTAAAACAGCGGGGAGAATTGGTTCTTGACCCTGCGGTTCAATATGGGCAGCAGCTGAGGTCGACGTTGAAGGCATTTTGGGAGATCTAAAGTTAAAGAATGAATATAAATAAATTTTGGCAAAACAATATTTAAGATACTTAAAGAATTTTAGTTACAATAGAGACTAACAATTTATAGGACAACACACAAAATTATGAGAAAAAATTAATAAATCATAACAATTTGACAATGAAAATATGATTTAATCAAATAATTAGCTTTTATATACAAACAAAATAAGTGAGTTTGTTTTATTGTTTTTTGAATAAGGACATTTAGTTTATAAATGTGTTGTGTGTAAAGTAGTGGAAGCTGTAAAAAGTTTTGTTTTTTAGTTTCAAGAAAAAAGAGAAATTTAGAAATTATTTAAAAATTTAATAATCATTATTATAAATTTTTAACAGCTTTTTTTCAAAATCTTTGATATAAAAATTATCAAAGTTTTAAAATTTATTTTATAAAACTTTGTTAATTTTACCAACATTTTGAAACTAAAGCTGTTTAAATGTTGAATATAAATTTTAAGGAATTTTGTATATTTACCTTTCTTGACTATTTGAACCAGCTGATTTTAAACTGGATATTGATTTTGTTTCATTCTCCAGATTACCTTCTAAACTTTGTGTATCTGCAGCATTTGCTCCAGAACCTGAACTTGAAAAATTACCACCTAATGTTGCACTGGTAAGATTATTATGTTCTGAACCATTTGAACGTAATTTACCATCAATTTCAGTATGATCCGCCGGATTGCTGTTATGAGGATCGTAATCACTTTTGTGAGTCTGAGAAAGTTTTATTAGTGAAAAAAGAAAATAATTAAAAAATTATATTATAAATTTTATTATAGAATCACTTTAAGAATTATTCGAATATGTGAGGCGATAGAAGGATAAAAATAGTTACAAATTCTGTTTTCTTAGGTTTTTAAAATTTGAAATAAATATTTTTTTAAATTAAATTTCATTATAATCAATTGAATTTTTTTTCTACTTAAACTATTTTAAATCAACTTTGATGAAAAAATATATTCGGACATTAATTTGATTTAACAAACTTTTATTATTTTTTTTTTAATTCTTACAATCGCTTCAACTCATTGATATCTGAAATGTTTATTATTTATGTTTGAAATAATGCAAATATTGATATTAAATGGATTTTAGAAAATTTTAATTATTTTCTAATGATAATTATTATTAATCTTATTTACCAGAATTTTATTAATTAATTTACAGTATCGGTCACCTAATTAGCCCATCCAACAAGATTTTTTTTTTGGACTTAATTTTCTTTTTCTAGAAAAAAGTTTTTAATTGTTTTATTAATTCAATATATTGACTATTATATACTTAATGCATTGCAACCAAAACTTGCATTAATAAACTAACAATTTACGTAAAAACATTGTTTTATTAAATATTCCTATAAAAATCAAGGACAGCTAATTAGCCCACTTACACTATTTATTACGAAAAATCTAAGTAAGCTCTGAAAAAAATTATGTTTTAATATAAAATTCTAAGTATAAAGTAATTTTAATTAATAACACATACAAAGTGGTCAAAATCGATTAAATCCATTAAGAAAATTGGTTAGAAAGGTTAGATAATCATTACATTATAATCATTATAGTCAATAATCCTCCAAAGTATCATAAATCATTCAAAAACCTCAGCGCTGTGCAAAGAAATGAAAAACTTAGTTAAATTGCGAATTTCAAAAATAGAATAATCATAAATTTCGCAATGAAACTCTGACTTAAAAGATTTGTGGCGAATAAAAAACGCTTTAAAATGTACTTAAGTATCTACTAAAACTAAAACCAATTGCCAAATGTTATACTATATAGTATAAAAAGCATCATAAGTATAGATGTTTCAAAAATGAAAGTAAGTTCTTTATATCAGTAAACAAAAATACAAAGAATTTTATCTAAAGAAACCTCTTGGATGAGATTCATAAAATATTTGTCAATAAGTTACTTAGACGAATGATTTAAGCAAAGTTATTTTCAATTTTGCAATGTTAAGGTAAGATTTTACACTTTCTTTTTAACTAGAATACTAATAAAACTTTTTAATACATCGCATATACCAACTACCAGCAATTTTTTGCACTAGATAGTATCGATATAATATCTATTAAATATTATTAGATAGTTTATCAATTTTAAAATGATTTCTCAACTTTTATTTTTCTTTTGGAAAAGATTTTTCTTACTTAAATGCTGATTATTTGATCATCTAAATTCGCGGAGTAACTCAAACCGTAATTTTAGTTAACGAATTTAAACTTTTTGTATTGCTTTCGATGTTACAGATGATTGTTTACCATAATTAAAGGACTATCAAGGTTTCTATAAAATTTCATAATATTTTAATTTACATTTTTCGCGATTTTTATTAAATGTCGAATATTCGAAATATAAGGCGTTTTAACCAATTTAGATATGAAATTTTTTACGAAAATTGCAGTACTTCTATTTTTAAATTGTAATCCATATGAAAAATTACTTTTTTTCAAAGCTTGCTTAGATTTTTCGTAATAAATAGTGTAAGTGGGCTAATTAGCTGTCCTTGATTTTTATAGGAATATTTAATAAACCAATGTTTTTGCGTAAAGTGTTAGTTTATTAATCCAAGTTTTGGCTGCAATGTATTAAGTACATAATGGTCAATATATTGAATTAATAAAACAATTAAAAACTTTTTTCAAGAAAAAGAAAATGAAGTCTAAATGAAATTCTGGTTAGGTGGGCTAATTAGATGACCGATACTGTATATCAATAAAATTAATGTTCGAAAAAATTAAAATATTGATATAAATGCAAAGAAACTATTACAGTAGGAAAAATTATTATTGATGTTCTTTTTAATATGAAAATAAATATGAAATAACTTTAAAAATTGGTTTGAAATCCGAGAAATTGTAGTTAGACCATTACTTCTGGTGATGTGTTTAATATTGAAACGATTTTGAATATTCATTTTTTTAAACTGAATTCGAACAATGAATAGTTTTCGCACTCATTTGAATATTAAATAAATTTAAAAAAAAAAAATATTTACTAAAGATGATTTAAGATCTAAAATTGCAAATTCTTGCTAAATATATTTTTAATATCTGCATTATTTCTAAATTTAATAAAAGAATTGAATGAATATTTTCGAATTATAAACTAAGCATCTGAAAATAAATGTTGATGATGATTTTAATGTGAAATAAATTCGAATATTGGTTTAAGACCCTAAACAAATTATACCATATTGTTGTTTTAATGATCAAATTGTTCCAATATTCATCTTAAAGACAAAAACTGTAAATGTTCTCTTCAACAGAAAAAAAAAAAAATGATTGCTAATGATGTTTGTATTGTTGGAATAAAATGGGTGGTATTTGTTTGAATGTTCAAAACAAATCGAAAATTAAATTGAGATCCAGGAAAACTTTATTAATAGTTTGAATGTTTGTATAAACCTAACATTAAGTTTTCAACTAAATAAACGATTATTTCTAACTAAAAATGAATTCCTTTTTTGATTTAATACAAAGTTTTTAATTTAATAATGGTTTAAAAACAAATTAAATCTAAATTTTCAGTTTAAACTAAATTTCCATTTAATTATTCAAACCAAATTCCATCAAACAATACCAATTACAAAAAAGGTATTAAAAACCTCTTAACTAAAAATTAAATCTTAAAAACTTACCGAACTTAAGGCTCCATCTTCGTCATTCCATGAACCAGGAGAAGTTGGTGAACGACTGTGTTGTTGTGATTTCAAAAGCAGCCAGTTTTTAATCCATTTTTTTGGGTTTTCAGAACCAATATGTTTTTTATAACATACGTAGAATTTTTTTGTTGTTGTTTAGATATGTGTATGTGAGTGTGTAAAATAGTTTAAATGTTTCATTTGAATTCCGGGGAGGTTTTATGTGGGATTTGTGTGTTTTTTGTTCGTATAGTTGGGTGGTTTATTTGTGTGTTTGTTTTATTTTTTTGTCGATTTTGGTTGGTTTGTGTGTTATGAGGTGCAGTTTTAAATATTAGATTTTTTTTTTCAAAAATTTATTAACAAAACAAATAAACAACATAAAAATGTTTGCGTTTTTTTATGCAACAGAAAATACAACATAAAATGAAAAGAATGTTAAAAAGAAAAATATGAATGAGTAAAAATAAATTAATAATAAAAATAACACAAGCGTAAATATGGAATTTAAAAACATAAACAAATAAGAAGAAAATGCTTTTAAAAATAATTTGGAAATTTTTTAATTTACAACATTAGAACAGTGATCTAATTTTGTTAAATAAAATGTTTTGACTAACAAAATGTCAAAAAGAGACAGTGATTACAATTACCGATATACAAAAAATAAAAAAAAATTAATGTTTACTATAATTGCAAAAATATAATTTATATAAAACTGCAATATATTAAAAAATGTACTTTTGATATAGATTTTTTCAATAGAATAATTTGTTAATAAACATTTCCATTATTTTAAAAGCGTTTTCTCTCTTTCTTATCAATTTTCAAATTAATGTGTATTACAACATAAAATTTTATAAAAAATTAAAAAAGATTACATTTACATTAAAACAAACAAGCATACACTTAGAATTTTACACATTTTTTTTGTGACACAATTAAAACATTGATTTTATTCAAAAATAAAATCAAACAAAAATAAATTATTATGATACTACTTACCTTTCATAGAGGCACGCTGAATCCAATTGTGACTGTGACAAGGCCAAATTATAACGTCCATCAGTGGGTGAATCGACAAAGCGATAAGATGCCACACGACCAAACATAACAACCGAACCGTTCTAAAAAAAAAAAAAAAACATTATTAAATAAAATTTTTAATTAATTATATAATAGAATTTGAAAACTTAATATAAAAAAAAATTACTTTATTTAATTAAAATTAAAATGTTTGGGGAGAATATTCAAAATTAAACGACCGCAATTTATTGAAATTTGTTTATATTAAATGTGGAACACAACACATACGTCTAACATTGACTAATTTTAAAAATCAACTAAAACAAGGGGCGTTTGTTCTAATGAACGCCTTCATCTCTCGTCATTCTTTTCACAAATTTTAATTCACATTATGTGTTCTTTTATTGTAGTTGTTGTTGTTATTATTATTTTAATTTGGTTTTGGGAGAGCGAAATTGAAATTTAAAATTAAAAAGAAAAATTATGATGGGTAAAAAACGATTACTGGGTTGCACTATTTAGATTAATTAAATGATCATGAAATTAGGGGAACAAAATTCTGTTGTAATATCAGAAACAATTTTAGTTGGCTTAAAAGCTATTTTTATATAGTGTTATTATGTACTTTAAATTCTCATAAAATAAGGAAAAACCTCAACTTCAATAAAATAAATTTTATTACTCTTAACAGCACAATATTGCCTTAACCTTTTTCAATTATTTCTATTTATTTTTTTCAATGCCAATAACTTAGCCTATTTAGGCTTTATTCAGTCAAAAATTTTTACTAAAAGAAAATAAAAAGAAATAAACTCGGACTAAATTGGGGCTTTTGTTTTACACCTACAGTGGAGAGCAAAAATTTATGAATGTTTTCCAAATTCGCCTTTATATGTAAAATGTTTAATGCTGCAGATAATGCTATGATTTTTTTTTTTTCAGTTTATATTAAGAATAAAAATTAGCAAAATTTAGTGGACAGGAATATATTTGATATATACATGGTTAATGTCAATTCTTCCACTTTTGCACTTAATGTTATATGGGCCGTTATCAAAAATGTTTAACCTGGCTGAAACTGATTTCAATCTTTAATAAGTTTTGTGGTAATGATATTTAAAAAAAAAATTGGTTGCAGATCTGATTTCACAAAACCTGATACTAATATAGTGCAAAATTTTAGCACCATAGGTTTCTTCTTACAGTCATGATTGTTGTTCAAAGTTCAAAAACTTAGAAAAATTACTACAAATTACTTAAGTTTTTCCCATTCTTCTACAATTTTTGTTTACGCGTTTATACTTTTTGATCTCATTATATCATATATAAACTAATCGGACTTTGTGGGTAAATTCTGCACCATCTCTGTTATTAAATAGTCAGCGCAGTGGGTAAATTCTGCACCATCTCTGTTATTGTGCAGACTTTCAGCAGTTAAATAAAGGGTAACCGAGTTTTGATGACATTTTTTAATTATTTAAAATATTTGGTTTTTTGGACTGGGTCTGTGCGGCCATTAACGGAATACAAAATTTGGGATAAGGATTAATTCCTGTTGTGACTATGCGTATTTTGCGCTATATCACGTTGATGTGCCCAAAATAGTCAGCGCAGTAGATACTCCATAATTTTGGAAAACAAGAGCGAAAATTTTTCAAAAAGTCAGTTTTTAGCGTGGCATACGATTACTGCGTGAACTTAGTTTTTTGAAATTTTACACAATAATATCGGTGGAGCATTAAAAATAAATTTAATACAAAAATTTTACGGACTTTTTGAAAATTGCGTAAAAAGTATATTTTTTGTTTTTGTATTTTTATATAGCAAAAGGTAATTAAAATTACCTTTAAATGACGTATAACATGACTTTTTTCTCAACATCAAAATGGACCATATCTCGCGAATTTTAGTTCGCAAGTAAATATCTCAAAAAATGGTATTTTTAAAAATTTTATGAATATTTTACGAAATAATGTCTGCATAATGTCTGTACCAAATTTTAACAAATTCGGAAGAGGTGAGGAAATCAGCTGGTTCGTTTTAAATGGAATGACTTTTAATAATTCAAATTTATAAGTACAGATTTTAAATATATTTTTGTCGCTTATTAGAACAAGATTAATGTTATTAATAAATCGAAAAAATAAGTGGTTAAATTGAAAATTATTGACCATTTTTGAATTTTTTTCATTCTTCAAAAATAACAGCACAAATTAATATATTACTTATTCTAAGTTATTCCTTTAAATGAATTACTATTTTTAATTTTTCCGCAGAGTAATAGAAATATGTATTTAACATTATAGATTAAATTTGTTGGGCAAATTTGCAGCTATAAATAAAAATATAGTAGTAGGAGTATGAAGTTGGGTCTAAAAAGTCTAAGATTAATAAATAAATAAATAATAAAATACCCCAAAATCTTTAACAAGGTAGACTCACCACAAAATATAATGAAAACTTATCAGGAAATAAATATAACATAAGTTGGGGTTAATAATTACTTTTACTGCATTAAAAATTTCAATATATAGACTCTTCTGAGTCTACTAAAAGTCCAACTTGCTCTCAAAAAACCTTACTCTTTGTGTTAGTAGAATTTTCTACAGAACTAATTTTTACGTGTGAAGAGAGGATTTTTTTGGTAAGCGAATTAAGAGTTGGACTTCTAGATGTTTTCTATGCATAGTTAATTTTTTTAATTAACAAAATTTTAGCAACATTTTAAGGAAAGTATGAACCTAATATTTTTAAAAATAAAATTCAAACATGAATATTTAAAAAAGTTATTAAAATAAATAATTGTTTTTTTTTTTGTTTTTTTTTTGTTTTTATCTTTTATGCCGAATAAGTGATCATTTTGAGAATATTGATTGAGATATTCTCGAAATATATGTACAGTAAAAGCTCCCTTAACGGACAGCTCCCATAGGCGGACAGCTCCGTTAGGCGGACAATTTTTTAGGTCCCATGTTTTAGGTGGCATTTTTTATATTAAATTTTATATTAAATTACGGACGCTCTCTTGGGCGGACGCGGACACCTGTTTTTAAAGAAAACATCTCTCGTAGGCGGACAAAAACGATAAATGAAATGTACTAAATATTATATAATGAAATGCTTCTTATTTTCATTTTTGTCCGTGTTTACATTCATATTTCATCTTTATTTACATTTTTTGAAGTTAACTTAACTTTTTGCTGGTTTTGAGCAAAAACTAGTTTTTTAATTTAACTTTTACATTTACACTTGATTAAAATTCTTCATACTAGAAAAGAG
Organism: Protophormia terraenovae; assembly: GCA_951394005.1. Classification (NCBI taxonomy): domain Eukaryota; kingdom Metazoa; phylum Arthropoda; class Insecta; order Diptera; family Calliphoridae; genus Protophormia; species Protophormia terraenovae. The sequence goes on from OX596073.1 coordinate 32,254,876, forward strand.
AAAATGAATCTAGATCCCTAAAAACAGATGCTGTTCCAGTTTATGACCTGAACAAAGCCTTGGTGAGAACACAATGGCGTCAGATTCCTAAAAAATTTTGACAACTTTTTTTGAACAAAGGGCATAGAAATTCTGCACAACAAGCAGGGCGACATTGTCATCAGTCATATAAAAAAAGTAATTGGGCGCAGCTTAAGATCGAGGCCAGGCTACCAACGTAATTTTCCCAAGTTAATCCTGTCTTTTTTAAATGGAGTTACATGCCAATGCAGACTTTGTTGTCAAGCTTGTGCTCAACATGCTTTTTATTTTTAAAATTTCCTGGAAAAATCATTAGTAAAAAAATCAAGGACCCAAAATAATTATTATCATAATTTTCGAAATCCAAAAAATTGGCACTTTTTAAGAGTTATTACAAAAAATTGATTTTTAATAATTATAGAATAATATAAAAATATAAGTTACTCGTAACTATTATATTTTAACTAATATTTTAAAAATTAATTCAAATAATTATTGATGAGCAAAAAAAAAAAAAAAATATAAAATTTAAATAATTATTATTCTTCGATATATATTAAATAATAATTATAATAATACTTTTTTTATAATAATTAATTGCGAATATCATTACAATTTCATCATCTCAAGCCTCACATGATATTAGAAACCTAATTGAACATACGTATATTGTTTTTATCAAATTTTAAAGAAAAAAATACCCAAATGAAATATTCATGAATTTAAAAATTATACATAATTTTAACTATTATGGATTATATTTTTCAATAAGAATTAAAGAATGATTTTGAAATAAAAATTAAAAAATAACTATTATTAATAATATATATTATTTTTCTCAATCATAATTATTATTAATTCGATAAAAATATATTAATTGAAAGCAAATAATTATTAATAAGGAAAAAAATAAAAATTACATATAATAGTTACAATTTAAGAAATTTGACATAAAAATTGCAATAAGACCTTGAAAAAAAAAAAAAAAATATAAAAAAAAAATGTTTAATATTTCTTATATGTAACAAAAACTAAATCCAACATTTGATGTTTAAGTGGTTACGGCCATTTGCATTTTAGTTGACGATATATATATGTATAAATAAGAATATGTATATTTAAAAGTTAATTCATTACAATCAATCTTGAATGTTGGAATAAAAAGATATAGTACGGAATTACACCTTGTAAAAAAATAATATGTATCATATCCCATAGGCGGACATCTCCCGATAACGGACAAAATCAGCGTGACGATCGCTGTCCGCCTATGGGAGCTTTCACTGTATATACTTTTTTGTTGCGATCATCAACTCTCAAAAATTTATCAAACTCAAATATAACGATAAATCCACAATACCTTCCATTTTTTTACCATGAATTTTGGTATGTACATACTCTTATGTACATACATAGATGACATTCTATATTTTGATAGGTCGGTTAGTTGATTTTTTTTTTTTTTTAATTTAAATTTTTTGTTTTTATTTTTTACTTGCTCTACATGATTATGCTTTAAACGAAAGTATGTGTCATTCATCAGTAAGTGGCATCATTTAAAATTCATTTATTTCATTGTCTGTTTGTGGCAGAAATATTTACATATATGTAATTGTTTTTAACTAATTTAATGATTTTTTTTGCTAATGTTATTTTTGTTTATTGTCGATTTTTTTTATTATACGCCCCTAAATGACAAACTTTTGCTTTTATTTTGTTTTTTTCCCCTAATTAATTTGTTCATAAAATTGTTTAGTGTACTTTCAAAATAATCACACACACAAAATTATTTTATTTACTTTAAACAACTGAATATTTTGTCTGAAAAGTTTAGCGCAGTTTATTGTTTGTTTAATTGTGAAAAATATAATTAATAATAAAATTGCACGCATTATTGAAACCAGAACACAAAATTTGATTTACTTTTTTACAAATTAAATATATTTTTTTATTTACTGTCATATTGGTTTATTGCGGCAAAGATCGATGAACCACAACAATTTGTGGCAAAACATTAATAGAAATAATATTAAATTATTGCAAATTTGTAATAATTTGTTGTTTTAGTTTTGGAAATTATGAGAGAAAAAAATGTGTAAATAATAGAAACGGAAATTATGTGAAAAAATTATTTGTTTGCATACAATTAGGGTTTGTATGCCAAATATAAGGCGGAGACAAAAATATTTTAAATAGATTTATATTTTCTAATTTCCGGTAGAGATTTTGTTGCGTAATATTTTCCGATAGGTCACAATAGTAGTTTGAGATTTAGTAAATACAAAATTGATATTGAACTATTTTAATATTAAATGGAATATTAAAAAAGACATAAATTTCAAAAGGATATTTATTTTATTTTTGTATCTTATTTAGTTAGATTTCTCTACATGAGGGTATGTATAAAAAGTATGAGAGGATAACCTAACATAATAGACAGGGTAAATGTTTATGATAATTATTTTATTAAATAACATTTCCCAACAAAATAATACCAAAATTTAATTTGAAAAATATTCTTGATAAATATTTAATTAAAATCGATATTAAAATATAACAAAGGACCTTATACCAACCGTCTTAGTAATTACTAAAGTGTCTATTTAATTATATTACCAAAAAAATCAACTTTATTGATAAAAATAATCAAATATTAAATGTCAATAAAATAAACAAACAATATTTGTAATTTTAGATAATAAATATACAGATAAATTCATTAATGTGTGCGTAAGAGAACAATAAAACATTAAATACTACATGTAAACATTTATAGAAGTACATTAGGGTGGCGAAACAAAAAACCAAACACTTAAATCCTCATACCATTCTATTGCAACGTTTTCTTTAAAATTTTCGAAATATAAATCGTTTGGGAAAAATAGGAAAACATCAAAAAATCCTGAAAAAAAGGAAATTTTTAGCTTAGCAACAGTTAAGTTTGGAACAAGAGTTTTGATAAATATACATAATTATAATATAATATTATGTAGGCATTATTATTTTTTGTTGGTATCACCCTAATGTATGTGTATAAAAAAATCACATAAATTTACGTTTTTTATGTAATAAAATATTCATTATATAATGAACAAAAAACTTAAAATAAACAAAACAAGTATTTACCTGCCTTTTATACACGTACACCCCCGCAATTATACTACAACATATTTTCACCATATCTCCCCAAACTTTAAATGTCAAAACCATTAGATTCATCATCGGGAAACACAGTCAAAAAAAAAAAAAAAAAAAAAAAAAAAAAAAACAAAAGCAAATTGATGGGAGAGGAAACTTTTTATTTTTACACACATACACACACAAAAACATTCATGCAAAGTTGAAATGACAACAAACACTTGGACTCAGAAAAAATAATAAACATTGCATACTTTCCATGAACTCGTACAGACAGTAGTTACGTGTGAGTACACAATAATATAGTGCGGGAATGAAATTATAAAACAACATTAGAAAAATTTTAATAACACAGGGAAAAAATATTAATTCTGCGGCACGGGATATCTCAGTGAATTCGGATACACGGTATTAATAAATAATAAGCCTCTAACCAATTTTAAGCGATAAATCACTGTTTTTAAAATTAAGGAGGTTTCAAAATTATTTGAAACAAGTCAAGTCTAAAAATTCGTTAACGTCAGAAAATGCAAGTTTGTATACTTTAATCATAAATATAAATTTGTTGCAAATAAAACAAGACATTTTTCATTCAAATCAATGCATAAATTTGAATTTTATTCACAAATTAGTGAAGATACTCATTTAGGAATTACATAGAAATATTAACAATATTACAAAATAATTTTTAATTTTTGAATATTTCTATGTAATTTGTAAATAAGTATCTACATTAATATGTATTAATTTGTGCTTAGCCAGTATATTTTGTGATATTTGCATAATTATTTAACAAAATATTTTAGCAATTAAGTGGCATATGTTTGTATATTTTATATTTAAAAGCATAATTTTACATATTTAATACTAAAAAAAATAAATTTTTAACCGAAAAAAAAAAATCGGTTGATCGGTTTTGGATTCTTGAAAAAAAAAAAAAAAAAACTAGAAATTTTTTAAGAAGAAAATATTTTTTATTTTTTTTTTTTGTAATCTATAAAATTAAATTTATTTTGTGATTGAAATACTAAGAAGAGAGCACAGAAAAACTAGTACTTAAAACTCTGGTTATAAAAATTATATAGTCATTTTTATCGCAAGATTATTTTTACTCTTTTTTTCTGAGAAAAATTACGTAAAAAGTTAATGAAAATTATGCTTTAAATTTTGCATTCTTGCGTTTTTTTTTAAATAAAGTTAATATTTAAACTTTAATAAAATTTTAACGAATAGTGATATTTTATTGAAATTTCCATATAATATGTATAAACTAGTCTTAAAATCAGAGAATTACAAAAACTCCCATTTTTTTTCATACCCAAAATCCCAATCCGTATAAAACATGTTTAAAAAATTAACTTTTTTCATTGAAATGGCCTCCCTGTCGTTATAAGGAGAGTCCGTAAGAAAATACTTTTTGAGTGTTAACTTTACATATGGAGATATATAATTAAAATAATTTTAAGTCGATCCCAGCTTTGCAATTTGAGAACTTAACAAAAAGAATTAAAACAAATTTTCAAAATTGACAAAGTTTGGATAGGGCTTGTGGACAGACCTTTTCCCCAAGCTCTTCCGGATTTATTTTACATGCATTTGCATTAAAATTTCTTTTGAAAATATTAAACAAATGATAAACCCCAGAAGAAAAAACTAATTATATCTGTGAATAAATATTGCCACCTTTTTGGAAAAAAAACTTTAGATTATTATAACTTTTTAACGGATTCATATATTAACATTATTGAAAATTTTGTAAGGCATCTGATGAATATTTTAACAAATTTTAGGGGTAATATTCAGCCCGCAAATTATAAAAAAAAAAAACAAGGTACAAATTTATTTCGACCTGAATATCTCTTAAACTAAAAGATAACCTGCACATGTATTTTTTTGTAGACTTACAAGGACTATCTATATATAAAATTTCTTTTCTGTCGTATCATAAATGATTTTTTTTTTGGCAAATTGTTTATATTTATTTATGTACCAACTAATTTGCTTTTAAAGAAAACTACACTGTCGGACAAAATAAATTGCGGTTTTTTACTCTTGCTATTTAGTTCATAATTGTTGTCTTCTAGGTGCATAATTGGCTACATTTTTGGTGTCCACTTATTTGTCGTATTATATTATTTAAATTAATATACAAAAGAAGTTTTTGAAACATATGTATTTCGAGTCATGCATTTTGTGCAACAAAATAAAGTGACACTTTTTTTAATTTCTTTCATTTGGCTTCCAATTTTCAAATTTTTTGATACAAAACGGAAGGCTTATGCTTAAAATGTACTAAATTGTAATATTATATTAATTAAATTTATTATTAAGTTTAGAAAATAAGAATGAAACCGCACTTTATCTTGTCCGACAAATACAATAATTTTACCTTATTTTTCTTATCTGGAGTCAAGAAATCTTTCTGGATTGTAGTCGAAGACTTTCCGATTATATGGCCGGATCTATTCTTATTTTTTCAAATATAAGAATAATAAGAATAGAATTTAATGGATAGAATATTAAAATTTATCACTTTTTAAGCATATGTCTTCCATTTTGTATCAACAAATTCGAAAGTTGGAAGCCAAATTTAAGAAATTAGGTAAAATGTCACTTTATTTTGTCGCACAAAATCCATAACCAACACAACACTTTTACTTCAACTCGAAATGCACATATTTTAAAAACGTCTTTTGTTTGTTAAATTAAATAATACAAAACGACAAATACGTGGACACCAAAAATGTAGACCAAAATTAACGTAGAATGCAATTATTATGAAATAAATAGTTAGAGTAAAAAACCGCACTTTATTTTGTCCGACAGTGTATATAAGAAATGCTGAAATTTGTTCTGAATATCTCCTTGGCGCAATCACTTTTAAGCTTATCGAAATGCCTTTAACCTATGCGTTATAAACACAATGGACTACGATAATAAAGTTTTTAGTTAATTCAATTTCGAATAAAAATATTTATTTGTTTACAAAAAAGATGTTAAATAAATATTTGATATATTAATAGTGGCTTAATTTAGGTCTTCTGAAATGTATGAAAAACTAATAAATATCGTATAAAAAAGAAATTTATTATCAAAATATTTTCTTACTAGTTCATAATTTTTATGAGATCTCTCTATTTGCTTTTTATAGTTCCTCCTAATAACGCTATATAAATAATTTTATATATTTTGTGTTTTCTCATAAAATCATCTAAAATAATTTATTATTTATTTCACATAAAAATACGTTTATGATCCAACAAATTCTAATGAAACACTTCCCTGTACTATTGTGCTCAATATACATTGTTTTACGTGCGAACATATTTATGGAGTTGCATTATTAATATGTAAATTTTTTAAAAATGATGTAAGACATTTTCCATATATATGATGCATGGACACAAATTTTCCAACGCATAAATAATATAGATACACACACATGAATATGTATATAAATAAATATTGTATTCGCACGCAACAAAATTTGGACAGTTATATAAAAAAGAAAATAATTGAAAACTTTATGATTACGTTGACATTTACTCACATGCAAAATTGTTGGCTGCGTTATGTGATGGCCATTAACAAAGGTCAAGGCATCCGTATGTAGGGGTGTTACAGTACAAACACCTTCAACGAGTGATATTAAACAGTGTCGAGGTTGTATGGATGGTCCGAATAATTGTAGGCAATTGGTATTGGCTGAGCCGACCTGTTAAAAGATAAAGAATATTGAAGTTATAAATGAATTTAATGATTTTAAGAAATATTAAAATCTTGGTTAATTTCTTTTTAAACTCTCACCTCAATTGGATCATTTCCTAATTTAATACGTCTACCACCATCACCGCTATGCGTTACTTCAACTAACATTGGTCCCTCGCGGTCTTGTGATATATTATTGGTCCCATTGGCAGCACCCAAAGGTTTTTTCTTACGTCTACGTGGCTGTGAATCAGCTGGACGTCGTCTTACATGAAACATGATAGAACCTTTAATTAAAAAAAAAAAAAAATACAAAAAAATACATTTTAATAAAAAAATTTAAAAATATACAAATTTCATTAAAACAATTTACGAGTTAAATTCATTTTCCTAGAAAATTGTTCACAAATTTCTTTGTTATTTCTTTTGTTTTTATAAATTTTGTTGAAAAAAAGTCTTTCTAACGAGAGCTTTTAAAAACGACTAATAATTTTAAGTGCAATTTGTGTGAATTTTTTCATTATTATAATTTTTTTTCTTGTTGGAAAAATGCACAAACTGTCAAACAAAATTTGTCTATTATTTTTTTTTAGAAGTTTGCTCGTTTTGTTTTTTAATGGAAATCTGAAAAAAATATTATAAGAAAACAACAGAACAACAGCAGCAGAGAGCACTAAAAGCAAAAGTGAAAAAATAAATTGAATCACATCCAATTTACTTGAAGTTGTGATAGAGAATACAGTGGTGGTTATTAAACATAAGTACAGAATGTTTATTAAACATATTTAAAAGGGCCATAATTTTATACATTTTGTAAAATGTCAATAGAATAGAAATATATGCTTGTTAGAAGATACACATAGATCAGCGTTCTTTATTTAAATACTATACTTTGTGCTGCTGAAATTTGTTATAATCTTGAAAGTCATGATTGTTACAAATCCGCCTGAAAAATATGATTCTAATGTTCTGAATTAATCTCCGTACTTTTTTTTAGTTCACTTTACTGTACTTTATAAAACATTGAAACAAAACAAACTTTTAAATTTTGCCAAAAGTAAAAAATAAAAAAAATAAAAAATACTCTTACAGTCATAAAAACTATGACAATATGCAGCATCATCAATTTTTAGTTTTATTTTCATTACACTAAGCTTTTTTGCAAAAAAACTAATATCAATATAAACTATATTTAAACACACGTACAAAAAACTCATACGCAGTGTAGCAAAGTGGTAGAGTAAAATTACGGAAGGGCCAGTTTAACAATATTAAGTTAACTCTATTTAAAATGTAAAAGAAATTATATAAATTCTCCTATCAAAACAAAAAAGTGCTTTTAATGGACACGGTATTTTTCTCAATGTTTAATTTTTTTTATTTAAACTAATTTTTTTTTAGTTCAAAAGAGAACCGTTGTGCAAAATTAAGTATCTCGAAAGCTATTTAAGAACTTTATTTATAAAGTTTATAAGTTATAAGTTAGTAAAAAAAAATGAGAGAAGTGGGATAAAGTTTAAAACTAATACTGCATAGTGGGGGCATTTACAAAATAAATGGTAATAAGTCTGCCAATGTTAAACCGTTGAACCAATTTTGATGAACCTAAAGATATCGATAGAGGAGGAGTTTAGCTTTCAGAACATTGTCGGCTGTAGTAAGAAGCTGAAGCACGGACAGCGCTACAGTGGGCCAAAGTTGATCACCTCTAGAGCGTTAAACATTTCAGAATTTTTAACTTATAACAAATATGAACCGATTTAAAATATTTCTTACATTTCTGAATTATTCTAAGCAAGACAACGAAAAAAATCTATTATGGTTTAATAGATATTTGACTTCAAAAATTAAATTTATCATTTTTGGCCTCGACTTTTTCGCGTTTTTGCCTTATATTTTTTAAAATGAAATTCTTATAATTTTCTGAATGTTTAAGAAAAAAAAACTATAATTATCTCAATTAGAATACTAGAAAAAAATTTAAATCAAAATTTTGAAACAAGTCTCAGTTAACTTTTCCATTCAACTTAACCTAACCACTGCAAAAACCTTCTTTTATTGATCAATCTCTTTTAATGTTTATAATCCTCATTATTTTAAAACTAAAATGTCAGAGATTTGTATTCATTCATTTAGTTTTTATTTAGAATGTAAAACAATAATAACACCGTTTAAAGCTTTAAACAAATAAACAAATTTTTATCAATGGAAAATGTTCGAAACAAATTTTTATTTGTGTTAATTTGCAAATAAAAATCTATAAAAATGTGTGTAATAAGAAGAAAAACGTCATTAATATTAAACGAAGCGTAAAATTCTATGGGAAAAAAAATGTAATAAAAATTGTATAATGTAAATGTATTTTTTTTTTTTTTTTTTTTTTTTGTGCAAAATTAAAAGCGTATAAAAAAATATATTGATTTGATTTTATAATGAAGTATAAAATGAAGAAGAAGGAAAAAATGATAAACAAATCAAAAAATAAAATAATAAGAGACATTTTAATAATTTATAAATGAATACTAAAAAACTATAGTTAAAAGGGTTCATGAGTTCGGTTTCCGTGAACAAAATGGAACTATCGATCTGGTAAACCGTTTAACTGGAGAGATAAGAAAATCTCTTGAACATAAAAAGTATTGCTTTGCAATCTTCTTAGATGTCGCCCAAGCTTTTGACAAAGTTTGGCATAAGGTCCTTTTATATAAACAGGCGCGGATCCAGCCCAAGCATTTAGGGGGGGAAATTTGTCTGAGATTTTTTTTTATCGTCACTGAAAAAAATATGAACTTTCAATTACTTATTATTATTAATTTTTTCGCTATTTTACTACATTATTTAATTTTATTTTTTGAATTACAAACAAAAATACCAATTATAAATCTTAGCATACACATTTTCAGGGAATATTGAATGGATTTAAATTACTAAAGGTGTGTTTTTAATATACTGTTATCCTCCAAATAATTTAAAATAAAATAAATTTCGTTAGAATGCATTACCTGAAAAATACGAAAAGTTAAGCTATGTAGGTCTAAATAGTATATCAAGCACTCTACACTATCTCTTTGCTATATGAAACATTTTTAAAATGACTTCTTTTAACTTTAATCGATCTAATTCTGTTCTTTAATATTTAAATCTTATTGATGTAAACTTTTGAAGCTAATCTCATAAAAGGAACCCGTGCAGAAAATCAACTGAAAATTTTGTACTTATTTATGTCTGAAATTTTAAAATTTAAAAAATTTTTTTTTATACATAAACAAAATAAGTACTTTATTTTCAACTATGCTACAAAATTACACTTTTTATTTTCACTTGAAAAACAATCTTCTTGAGTACATCATAAACCAATTTTCGAAATATTTTTTTGAGATATTTCGAAAAAATTGATGCTGCACTAAAAATCCACCTAAATTTTAAGTAACTTTTAGAAAGTGGCTTTTAAACTATATTAAAATACTTTTCAATTTAAAAATTTCAACATTTATGTAAATTTTTTAGATTTTTTTTTCTTTAAGACTAATCATATGTATTTTAATGCTATTTTATCAATCTTTAAAATTGTTTAAAAACTCAAAATGATATTAAAAACATTAAAAATTTTGTCAACAAATTTTTCATACATTTTAGGCAAATAAAATTTAATAAGTTCTACAGCTTTTGTCTAATTAAAAAAAAAAAAATAATAATAATAATAAATCTTGTTATGCATACAATAAAAATGTTTTTGAAATGATTACATAATTTTGTAGAAAAAATTGTGATAAATTGCATTAGAGTTTTTTAAGCATAACTCAAAACTTGGAGGGGTATTGGACATTTCTAAAACTTATTGATGATGCTATTTATGCCATTTCTAGATGAATTTTTTACTGCAGCAGAGTGAATTTTATAAATAATTTTTTAATATGAATATTGTTCACACAGGTGTGTAGACAAAAAGTCCTATGTTTTTCAACAACTTTTCAGGAAAACAAAAAAAAAAAAAAACAATTTATTTTTTGTATGAAAGCAATATAAAATTACATGTTAGGTCTTCAGTTAAGCTTTCCGATGGTCTAATAAAATATTTTCGGAAAAGTATTTTTCTATCTGATATTTTGACATACCGATAAAATACGTAATGTTATTGTATGTGTTCCCGTTTTCGAAACGTTTTGAATTTCAAATTTTCTTTAACAATTAAAAAAATTAGTTAAACAGAAAGAATTTACCTGATTATAGCCACAAAATTTTTTTTTAAGCCAATATTTATGTTTTGGAAAAAAAAATAAGTATAATTAAAATGTTTTTGTTTGTTCTCAAATTGTATGGTAAATATGAAAACCTTTTTTTTTATAAAATTTTTAATATAAAAATGTCATTAATATTATTAAAAAATGTAAATTTACATAAATAACAATTCAAATTTTCATTATCTGTCGTTTTATTTTACAATTAATCGAATTGTTTTCACAAACATATTTTTAAGTAAAAACCAAGGTAGATTAAGAAGGTAACGACATTAAAACAGCTGAGAATTTTTTTTCTTTTTGAAATCAATATGGCTGCCTGTGATCTGTAATTTGAAGTGTCAAATTTTTTTTTATGTTTACATTTTTTTTGCTTACTTTTGTGTTATTGCGTCTTTCTCCTCTCTTTTTACTACATGAATTGTTTTTGTTTTTTGTAAAGAAACATGTGAAATGACAAAATTTAAGTTGACATAAGAGATGACAATGCAAAAACAAAATACATGGGATTTTTTTTGGTGTTGTAGTTGTTGTAGAGTTGTCGTTACCTTCTTAATCTACCTTGGTAAAAACGAGAGAAAAAGATATAGTCGGTCAAGCCCGACCATATGATACCCTACACCATTGTGTACATTATAATTCGGGGAGGGGTCTTTTATTAGACATGAAGTCAAATGTGGACCGATACTTATAAGTGTAAAATAGGACATACAAATACAGAATATTACGTTGATGCTGACATCTATTTGAATTTATTCACTTTTGGGTGATTCTCGAAAGGTGCCTTATATGGGATCTATGGTAAATTATGGACCGATCTTTGTAAAATTTGGCACTATCATTTATGTTTATATAAAACTTATTTGTGTCGAATATTAACTTTATACTAACATTTTAATAGGATTTATGCCCGTTAAAGTGATTTTCTGAAAAGGGATTTATGTGTGAGCTATGGGTAATTATGGACCGATCTTTTTAAAAATCGCACATTTATTTAGACTTATATAAAACTTATATGTGCCAAATTTCATTAAAATATTGCTATATTTAAGAGATTTATGATCGTTAAACCCTTTTCCGGGAGGACATTTGTATGGGGGCTAGGTGAAATAATGGACCGATCATAACCAATTTCAATAGGCTTCGTCCCTGGACTAAAAGAAACCTGTGTACCAAATTTCATAAATTTTGGTTCAAAATTGCGACCTGTAGTTTGATTACAAGGTTTACATGGACGGACAGACGGTCAGACGGACGGACATCGTTAAATCGACTCAGAAAGTGATTCTAAGCCGATTGGTATAAATTAAGGTGGTTCTTAGACCAATATTTTTGGGTGTTACAAACATCAGCACAAACGCATAATACCCTCCCCACCTATGGTGGTGTAGGGTATAAGAATTCGATCATTTTTGTTCATGAAATGTGAAATCGTTCGTTTTCATATATATTTTTTTGATATCGAAAACCATAACACATACATATAATACATTTAATAATATATGGGAAAAAATATATATTTTGTAGGAAAAAGCTGAGAAAAAAGTAATGTTAAAAATTTTTAGAATTTATGAAATTTTTTTTGTGATTAATTAAATGCGTTTTTGTTCACATTCCATGTTATAATGTTTCGTACAACTTTTTGGATAGATTCTGGTTTATAAAATAGAAAATATTTTTCACGAAGCTGAAATTTTAAAGTAAAATATTAAAATAATTGTATATATAAAACTGATAAAACTGATAAAAAATATTTATTTATAGAAATGTAAATGATATTACAAAAATATTTCTCATTGTGAGAATTGAAATTTCCTTTTTTCCTCCCCCGTGGATCCGCGCCTGATATAAAACCCAATGTCTGTTGTCCTATCTAACAAACAGAGCGCTTCGTGTAAAACAGTGCGTCTAAGGAGTGCGATCGAAAAAATCTTAACACACGTTTTGCCTCAAAGCTTTTTTCGGAAGCAATATTTAAAATTTTGTTTGATCTAGTTATCATTGAAAAATGTACCGTCAAACTTTTACCAATGTTATTAAACAGTATCATGAGAATTTGACCATTGATAGGAAACCTGGTTCGGGAAAAAAAGGCTATATGATATTAGGAAGGCCAGAAAATTTAAAACATATTGAAAAGAACTCCAAACACATCTGGTAGAAAAGCAGCCCGGTATGCTAAGTGCTTTGAATATTTATATTTTTTTATGATCTGTAATATCAATGATCTGTAATATCAATTAAATAAAAAGATTTTACGATTTTTTCGAACGGGAGATTACGCAATTAGAGCTGGAGTTCTACAAGGCAGTGTCCTTGGATCATTGCTGTATCTAATTTACACCTCGGATTTACGTATATTGACTATAACAACATTTGCTATTTTAAGTTATCACGTGGACCCATGTATAGCATCAAGAGAATTAGATAAATACCTTAATAATGTGGAGACTATGAGAATACGAGTAAATAAACTCAAAAGCAAACACGTTACATTTGCATTAAGGAGAGAAAATCGTCCACCACTCTCGCTTAACAACGTAAATATCCCACAATCTGATCATGTAAATTACCTTGGTATTCATTTAGACAGACGTCTTACATGGCTTCGGTACATTGAGGCTTCATATGAAAATTAAAGCTTCCAATCTGCATTGGTTCATCAGAAACAAAGCTAAATTAAATCTTGACTGTAAATTTATCCTGTATAAGACATTTTGGACGTATGGTATCCAATTGTGAGGAACGGTATAACAGCAGTATTGATCTTTTACAGAGGGCACTAACGAAAATCTTTAGGACTATGACAGGTGCGCCATGGTACATAAGGAACGATAACATCTACAGAGACTTAGAAATAACATCAGTAAAAGAAGAATTTGAAAAAAATTGAGTTAGATATGCCTCTAAACTACAACAACATCCTAACTTAAGATTGTTATCAAGAACTCAATCTGAAACAAGGCTTCGTATAATCGATTTAACACACTACTAAAGCTATGTTCACATTTGTCACATATTTGACCAAATTTGCATAACCACTAGTTTTACAAAAAAAAAAAATTGTCGTTGTTTGATCTTTCAAATGTTTTGTAAGAGGAAACAGAGTTAAACAAGATTCGGTAAAATGTGAGCTATGATTAATGATAGGTAAAAATCATTTTCCCATTTAAATGGAGAAGTTAAAAAATATTTTATATAGTTGTTGCGTCATTTGGGTCAAATATTTGACTAGTCTGAACATACCTTAAGGACCATTTGCCAATCATGACTCTTAGCAGAATCTGTTCTTAATTTATTCAAGATTTTTGAGATAAAAATAAACTGTTTGGTGCAACTATTCTAAATATAAGTCGGGGTTCAAACACAGCAATTTTTCTTTGCTGCAATTCTGAGTTCATAGGAGAGAGAGGAGAAGGGAATACTAAACTTTTACATTTTGTCATTCCGTGTGTAACATGTCGAAGAAATCATCTAAGACAAAGTATATATATTCTGGGTACTGGTTAGATTCTGAGTCGATCTAGCTATGTCCGTCCGTCTGTTGAAAGCAGGATAGGACTCGAACGGAGCAACGTAGGGGGACGAAATTTGGCATAAATATTTGTCTTATATAAGGTTTGTTTGGGATTGAAAATGGGCAAAATCGGCTAAAAACTAGAAACACAGGGTGTCCGTTTTATACTTTTCAGCTGATATTTCTGCAACAAAAGCATGTACGACAACGAAATTTTGTACGTATAGTTAGGGGATCGATATCAACTCGGAAACCAAAAATGGGCGTGGTCCGCCCACTTTACCGCCCACCTCCCATATAAGGTGAAAATCAACGAAATTGTGTTCAAATAGTTCAAGGACCAATGTAAACTCGGAAACAAAAAATGGGCGTGGTCCGCCCACTTTACCGCCCCCTCCCATATAACGTAAAATTTGAAAAAGTTGATGGTGGGTATATAGATTCGGCCGGGCCGAATATTCGCGCTTGTTATTATTGAAAGTATGCGTTTTTTCAAAAATTTTTCGTGTGACCACATTTTACGATAGGCTGTCACAATTTTTTGCAAAACTTTTAAAAACATATTGAATTAATTTAATTCATAGAAGTATCCATGATACAATAAATAACAAAGTAGAATTATTAGAGAGAGTTGTCATTTTCAAGTCATGTAAAGTCAAATAATTGAAAAATTTAAAACAAAAATACACATGAAAAAATTTAAATATGTTTCGTTTACATTTGAAATGTGGAAATATTTGTTGGATATTTTGCGAAATATAACACGTATATTTTTCAAAATGATATTTTGTGCACAATTCGTTATACACATATTAGTTTTTTCACATAAAAAGTTAATTTTTCACAATTTATAATTTTGATATCAAATTAAAAAAAAAAATTGTTAAGTGTTCTTTATTTTTTACATTTTCTTTTGACTTTTTAAGGAAAAAAATTGAGAACTCTCTCTCTAATAATTGTACTTTGTTATTCATTGTATCATGGAAGTATCGAAATCAACAATACATTTTTTATAGACTCAAAACGTTGAACTTTCATCCAAAATTTATCATTTTAAAAATTTCTAAATAAAATTACCTTCTTAAGCAGGTTAAATATAGAGTAAAATTGTTTAATAAATATTTGCCTATCAATTTTCATCATTAATATAATAGTATTTATTAGGAAGGGAACTTTTTGGATTTTTCATATTTAAATAAAAAGTACTTTTGGGAATAATTACTTAAAACACGAAAGGTTTCTATTATTAAAGGAAGAGATAATACAAAAAATTTGTTATTTATATTATAATTATTATGAGACAAAAGGGGATTTACAAAATGAAATAGAATAAAATATTAAAAGTGAACAAATCGGATTTTGTTAAATTTAAGTAGCCTTCATATGTATATGTAAAAAAGAACTTTTATACAACGCCTTTATATGGATAAAAAAGAGAAACTGAAAAAAAAATTAATTGCAGTAATTGTTTTCAAAATATTAATTATAAAAAAAAAAAAAAAAAAAAAATTAATTTAAAAAAATAGTTAAAATTGAAAATAGTTAGAATTAAAATGAAAATTAACTGAAAATAAATCAACAAAGGTGTAATCATTTTACGAAATTGAAAACGATTCACAATAATGTTAAAAAGAATTGAAAGGCTTAAATGTAAAAAAATATTAAAGCGATTTTGTTTGATTACAAATCCTTATTTTCTTTGGAAAAAAAAACTAACCTGGGAAACTACAAGTAAATAAACACTATGATTTTATTGGAATATTGAAAAAATCGTTACCACTCGAAGGACTATTTTCATAATATCTCAAGTGAATTAAGTTCAATTTAATTTTTTTTCCAAATAATTTACTCAGCCATTACATAGTATTTCCGCATATAGGAAATAAAACAACAAAATTAAAAATCCCATAAACAAAATCCTTGATAGTTGACATTTTCAAAACAGGTAAAACAAATACATAAAACAAATCTTAAGTTCACAGAGTGTTTGTGTGTGTTTTTGATAAAGTGCAATATAACAATGCCATGACAGCAGCACTCATTCATGTTGTTGCCCCTTCCGCTCTTATAGATTCCCTTTAGGGAATTTAATTGTTTTTAGAGAGACAGACGCACAACTAAATGTTTGACGCATAGATTTTATGGATGGACATATAGACAGACGGTAATAGATTTATGTCAACGACAATAGCAAAAACCTACGCTACTAAAAAAAATTAATGAAAAGTTTGTAAAATTTAATATAACAATAAAATAAGATGAAAACTATACAATTATTGTATATCTCAAGGATAAAGGATTCAATTTCGCAAATAACAAACACTCTAAGATAACTTTTAAGGAAGAATTTCCAAATAATTTCTAAAGAATCGTCTACAGAAAATTTTAGAAATTTTAGGCAGAATTATGTAAAGAAAATTATTATATTTCTTTAAAGAATTTTCTAACGAAAATTTTAACAGAATTTGGAAAAAAATATTATATAAAGTTATAAATCGAATTTCAAAAAAAAAAAAATTCTAAATAAAATTTTAAAAGAATTTAGAAACAAAACTTTGAATAAATTCCAATAAAATTTTTTAACTAATTTCAAAATTATTTCCTATAAAAAACAGAATTCGAAGAATTCCAAAAGAAAATTTTAACAAAATTTCGAAAGAATTTAGTAGAGAAAGTTTTAAAAGACTTTAAAAAAAAAATTAAACAAATTTTTTACTGAAAATTTTAAAAGAATTTTCTAAAGAAATTAAAAAAAAAAAAAAAATCCAATACCATTTTTAAATGAATTTTAAAATTATTTCCTATAGAAAACGTTTTAATGTTTTAACAGAATTTTCTTTAAAAAATGTTAAATGAATTTTCTACAGAAAATTTTAAAAGAATTTTCTAAAGAAATTTTAACAGAAAAAATTCCAATAACATTTTTATACGAATTTTAAAATTATTTCCTATAGAAAAAGTTTCGAAATAAAATTGTAAACCAATTCCAAAAAGATTTTTTTTTTTTTTTTTTTTGTTTAGGAAATTTTAACAAAACTTCGAAATATTTGCTATAAGAATTTTGTAAATAATATTTTAAAGAGCATTTTATCGAATTTTGAAAGAATTTTCAATAGAAAATGTTTAATCAAACTTCGATAATTTTTCTGTTTACAATTTTGAACCAATTTCAAAATAATTTTGTAAATAAATTTTGCAAAAAATGTTCTATTTTCAAAAGAAAATTTTAAATTAATTTCGAAGGAATTTTCTATAAATAATTTTAAACGAATGCCAAAAGAATCTTAAAAATTTCGAAATAATTTTGTTTAGAAAATTAGGAAAATAAATAAAAACAAGAGCAAATTTTATATTCGGCTCGGCCGAATCTATATACCCACCATCAACTTCTTCAAATTTTACGTTATATGAGAGGTGGGCGCCACTGAGCGGACGACGCCCAATTTTTGTTTACAAGTTTACATTGGTCCTTAAACTATTTGTAAAACATTTCGTTGACGTTTCATCTTATATGGGAGGTGGGCGGTAAAGTGGGCGGACCACGCCAATTTTTTTGTTTCCAGGTTTATATCGATCTTCGAACTATCTGTACAAAATTTCGTTATAGTACATGCTTTTGCTTAAGAAATATCAGCAGAAAAGTATGAAATGAAACTACAACGGACACCCTGTGTTTCTAGTATTTTGCCCATAACTTCTTTGTTTATTAACCGATTTGGCTCATTTTTAATACCAAACAAACCTTATATAAGATAATTATTTGAGCCAAATTTCATCTCCCGAGATTGTCCCGTTCGATCCTGCTTGTTTATGGACCGATTTCTTCGATTCAAAAAACCGAAATTTTAGGCAAATATTAATGACCAACCTGTTTAAAAACAAAACCCGTAACTTATATAGGAGCTTCAGAAAGTCTACAAACGCGTTTTGGCCGCTATCTCGGATACTAATGGACCTATTTTTTCATTCGCTTTTTTCGAAGTTGCTAGCTTGTTTAGGAGCCTAGAAAAGCCGACAACAAATATTGGAGGTACCTTCCGATTTTTGGCGATATCTTAGATGAATATTGAAATTACAAATGGAATGACAAACTTATATATACCCTTTACACTTGTGGTGAAGGGTATAAAAATGTTGAAAAGTTTATATCAAATTTCTATAAATTTTCTTTTATTCACATTATAAGATTTTCAAACTACAACGATTTACCTTTTTCGATATGAAAAGCATTAAATACAGGCTATGTTGTCATGAACAATTGTAAAACACTTTAGATATGACTTTCCTAAGTTTTGTTCCAAAAAAATTACAATAACAAATTTTTATTGTTTAATCAATCCATTTAATAAATTCACAAAACAATAATTTCCAAATTTTATTCTAAAAGAATTTAACAAACATCCTTATCTAAGGCCTGAATAGAGCCCATTTCCGTTTCTCTCTTTTTAAAATTTATTTGAAAATTCTTATAAAATAGATAAATTTTTTTCAAACTACAAAATTAGCAAAATAATTTTAAATATTTTTTTTTTTTTTTAAGTTTATATACTTTACACCAACACAAAATCCTTTTAAGGATTGTATTCATATAAAAACCAATCAACCAAATAGTCAGTCAAGCATTCATTGAAAAATATTTAACACACATGCATACAATAAGCTCATACATAATAGAGATGGAAAGGATGAAATGACTATAACAGCAACAAAGTAAAAGCCATGAAATTGAATTAATTTTCACGTTAATGATGACAACAAACCAACAAAAATGTTGAGTAATATTGAGGCGACGCAAACGATGACAGCGATTGAAAATTTTGCTGTTGTAAGGGTTGGTTGGCTGCCTGGCTGGTAGTTGGTTGGTTTTGTTAAATGTTAAAAATGCTGTGAAATGCGCCACGTAATATTGGCAAATAAAGTGATAATAGGGTCCCAGAGGCAACAGCAAAAGGTACAATGGGAGTAGTTTTTTTCTTTTTCTTTTATCATTTCCCTTTTAATCCTAAATAAATGGAATAAATGAATGTATTTAATACAAAGTTAAAACAAACGATGATGTCATCAGCAGGATTTCTTTTCGTATTTATAGTTGAAATGTGTGATTAAGACTAACTGACTGTTTGTTTTTTATGTTGAATAAAAAAAATATAAAAATAATAACAAGGAAACAGTAAAATAATATACCATACTTAAGGTTTAAGAGTAGCGTGAAAAATAATACTGCATATTTTAAGGCTTTACGAATTCTTAATAAATACTTTAGAACACTGAATACTTTTAGGCATTAAAGGGAAAATATTTATTTGCCTAACTTAAGACTTCTAAAAATAAACTCATAAATCTTTGTCTTTTGTACATAATGATGCATTTTGTTCTATTTATAATTTAATATTTATAGTCTAGTTAATATTTAAAAATACTTTACATAATTGAAAAGCCATCCAAAAACTAATGAGCCGTATTTGAAACTATTTAAAATTTATTTAGTTTTCAAACACAATCATTTGCCTGAGTTCATTTGAAAATTTCTGGCAGAAAATAAATTATGATGTTGTTGCCAGCATGGGAGTTGTTGCTTTGGTTGTGGACCATCATTACTCTTTAAAATAAAAAGTTTCTTCAAATCTAGCAGTATATATTGGCATGAATATAAACTTTTAAAATATGCTTGACTTGATTTTCTATAAAACTTGCTAATTTAATTTGTTGGAAATTTAATTTAATTTTACATGCTTTTCATCTTTAAGTGTTGATGAATTGAAAATGAACATGAAGAAGAAAGTTTTTCGTTTCCTTAAATTAGAGATTTAAATAATAAATATTTCTGTAAGATAAAGATAGAAAATTTACTATTAAATATTAAAGAAAAAAATATTCCTATAGACAATAATCTAATGATTTTCCGAAAACTACAGAAAATGGTAACGATTTTTTTCAACTGCTTTATATAGAAAATTTTACTGGTTTTTACAATAATTTTTCAAAGAAATTTTTATCCAAATACGGAATAATTTATCTATAGAAATTTTAAAACGAATTTTTAAAGATTTTCAATCATTTTTCTTTAGAAAATTTTAAACGAATTTTTAGTAAAATTTTCTTTGCAAAATGTGTAACGATTTTCTTTTTTCAATAAATTTTTTAATAGAATTTAAAGCAAATTTCCGAATATGTACTAGAATTATGGAAAAAATGTTTGTACACCCAGAGAAATATCAATCACATACTTGTTGAAAACGATACCATTCTGTGTCAATAGTGAATCTACACCGTATGTGCTCAAAATAAACACTGCGTGTTCAATTCTTATTAAAAATCGATACCTAAGTTGAAACCATTTCGGTATCAAATTGTTAAATTACATATGTTTTCTACTAAATTTGTTAACGAAAGGTATTAAAAAGCGGTTACCGTAAATTACCAATGTGAGCACAACCGTTGTTGATTTTGAATCGAATATTTTCCCTTAGTGTAGAATTTTGAAACAGAAATTATAATTTCTATGAAAAAATTCTTCTTTCGAAAAATTATTTTTTATCGAATTTTTTAAAATGTTTCTAGAAATATAATCAAACAAATTTTGTATAAATTTTCAATTCAAAATGTTAATTTCAGATAATTTTGGAAAGAAAATTTTAAACGAATTTCTAACGATTTTTTATAGTAAATTTGAAATAAATTGAAACAAATTTCGAAATAATTTCCTATATATCATTTTAATTGAATTTTGAAAATTTGTTTATAATACATTTTAACGTTTATAGTACTTTTTAAAAATTATAAAACAAATTTATTATAATTTTTAAATAAGAATCTTAATCTAATTTCTAATTTTTATTTTTTTTTTTAAATTTTGAACAAAATTTGTATAAATATCGGAACAGTTTTGTAGAGAAAGTTTTAATAGAATTTCAAATAACTATTTATGCAAAATAAAACCAATTTCGTATAGAAAATTTAAAATTTTATTTTTTTTTTTTAAATTTGACAGAATTTCTGTAAAATTTATTAAAATTCAAAAAAAAAAAAAAAAAAAATTTAAAGAAATTTAAAATGAATTGAAAGAGTTTTAAACGATATTCAAATTAATTTCAAATGAAATTTTTTTCAGAGTTTTGAAACAATTTCGTTATACGAATTTCGCATGAATTTAAATATTTTAATAAAAAAAAAAATTCTTTAAAATTTTGAAACAATTTTGAAGGCAAAATTTTAATATAATTTAAAAAAACTTTCTATAGAAAATAATAATAATAATAATAATAAATTAAAAATTTTTTTTTTAATAATTTTATATAGAAATATTTAACCGAATATTGAAACAACTTTTAAAGAAAATTTTAATGAATTTTAAAACAATTTGCTATATAAATAAATTCGGACAAATAACTTTTTATGGAAAATTTTAAACGAATGTAAGAAATACCAAATTTTGGAATAATTTCCTATATAAAATTTTAAATTATTTTTTCCCACAATTTTCTTTGTAAAATTTAAGAATAATTTGTCAACAATTTCAACAAATTTTATTTATTAAAAAGAAATATATATTTTTTAAAGTTATTTTAAGTATAAACCTAAGTTTATTGGAAATATATAAATTAAACGAAATTATGATGGATTTATTACTTATTATTATAATAATTATTATTTTAGCCCTAGAGTGCTTTACTATTTACAAGTTTTCCTATCATTAGTTATTATTACAAATAATGATTGCATAGCTTCAAGTCATCTTGTTAATAATTTACAATTTAATGATTTTTACTCGTATTTAATAAACTGTATTAATTTTTCAATTTATCATAATAACTATATTATAAATATGTATTATTACTTCACAAACAAATAAAACAAATAACTAAACTAAAACATACATAAAACATCATCTAAAGCCAATTTTAGACAAATTTGTCAAATAAATATATATGTATATATCGTCCATTCCATGAGAGATTTATAAAAAATGCAATTTTTTTACGGAAGATCATCCGATTTTGTTCATATTTGATACGCATATTTGATACGCATCTATGGAGCCATTTAAATATCTCCATTTTTATTTTATTTTTTAATTTTAAAAAATTCATGAATTTATTCACGATTTTAATTTTTCGAAAAGTCAAAAAAATCGGAAAAGTGTGTAACTTTACACATCAATATCTCTAAAAGTTGTTTTAATGTAGAAATTGAAAAATAATATTATAATTTAAAAATGCATCCATAATGCAAATGCAATTTTAGGATGCATTTTTAAACAATTTCTATACTTTAAATTTTCTTCTCCCGCCAATTGCATTGGCATTATGAATGCATTTTTAAATAATATTATTTTTAAATTACTACATTTATAGTGGACATATTCTTCTTAAATATGAAATTTAGAGATATTGGTGTCTAAAGTTAGACACTTTTGCGATTTTTTTGACTTTTCGAAAAATAAAAATCGCGAATAAATTCGCGAATTTTTCACAATTCAAAAAAATAAAAATGGAGATATTTAAATGGCTCCATAGGGTATGCGTATGCCAAATATATTTTTAGGCGTTCTCTCATGGAATGGACGATATATTATTTTCATACAAATACAAGAAGCAGAAAATAAAACTAAAGCGACAATAAAAGTTTAGGAAATTATTTGACAGAAAAAAAAATATGTAGAAGAAAATTAACAAGTCAAGAAGACAACATAAAAAGGTTGAAGTAAAACATTTTGTCATGTATTTCTTAAGGTTATTTTATTTTTTTTTTTTTTTTGAGAGAAATGAAAAGAAAAAAGTAAAAAAAAAAAGAAAAACACATGAGTAAGAACTGAAGAAAGTTTGCACAGTAGGAAAGATAAAGATATATATTTTACTAACACATGTACACACACATACTTCAACCCGCAAACACTGCAAGTTGATAAAAAAAAAAAAAAAACGGGAAAAGTCGAAAATAGTCGGATAAATGGAAAAGTCGGAAAAAGTCGATAATAGCCGAAAAGTCTATAAGACTATTATAAATTTAAAAAATGTCGAAAAAGTGACTAACAGTGCTATTCTCGAATTCATGACAATTGTCAGGCATTAGTTATTATCATGTGCTTTTATGAATGTGAAAAATTTTCCTTATTGTCACAATTTTTTTTTACTATTACAATAAATTCGTTTGTCATTCGGTCGAGAATAGCACTGTAAGACGACAAATCGATAACATATTTAAGAATTGAAAAAAGTCGAAATTTATCATGGAAAAATACTTCAGTTATTATTTTTAACAACAACCATGTTAATTTGTCCTTATTTTCATCAAAATAAGGGACGAAAAAGATTTACGTCCTACAAGTTATTAAAAAATTTCAAAAAATCCAAATAGGTCTTACAAATAATTGGCCACAGAATTAAATGTCGTCCGTAAAACCGTTTCTAATGTTATTAAACAGTATCAGGAGAATTTGATTATTGATGTGAAACCTAGTTCGGTAAGAAAAAAGGACCACATGATATTGGGAAGGCCAGAAAATTGAAGGCATATTGAAAGGAAATCCAAACACATCTGGTATAAAATCAGCTCAGTTTTCTCAGTGCTTTGACTATTTGGTGCGAAAATTTAAAGCTAATGGGAAAGTTAATAACATATAAAGTTCAAAAAATTCCAAACTGGAATTCTGCAAAAAAAATTACAAGCCAAAAATAGGACTCGGAATTTAAAACCAAATTTCATACAAAAATACTCAAGCTGTATAATTGAAGAAGAAACGTAGGTGCTGGCAGAATCTTCGCAGCTTGTGTCTCAAAAATTTTTATTGCTAATGCTCGAATCAATGTTGGAGATAAGTTTAAGACCCAAAAGCAGCAAAAATTTCTTACAAAATTCATGGTATGACAAGCTTTTTGCAGTTGCGGCTAAACAGGAAAGTCATTTGATACATTCGGATCTATAAATACCAAAATATGCATAAAGGAATATTTGCAAAAAAGACTTCTTCTTTTCTTAAGAAAACACAATGTGTCCACATATTTTTGGACCCATTTGGTATCATGTTACTACGGTAAGAAAGCTCTGGAGTGGTACCAAATCAATAACATAGTTTTAGTACCAAGAGAGGTCAATTTTCAAAATTGTTCATAGCATAGACCAGTGGAGAGACATTGAGCTCTTGTGAAAAGTGAATTCAAGAGCACAAAAACGGTGTCCCAAAATACCGAAGATTTTAACAGAAGATGTGCACACTGTTCCAAAAAAGTGACTGAAGCAACAGTTTCCAAGTTATTGAAAATTATGTATGTTAAGAATTTTTCGATATCACTCCTTATGTATTCGATATTTCTCTGGTTAAAGCAAGCAATATTTTCAATACAGAATAAGTTAGTATTATTATTTTAAATGCATTTCACTTTAAGCATTCTTCATTTTCATATTTTTCGTAGTTTTTCACTTTATAAAATGTTTTTACACGCAAGTACAAATGTATTTATATTGGTTAACTTGTAAATGTGTTGGTAATTGTGTGTATGTTGAACAATAAAATTTATGTAATAAATGTCTTATAAAAACGTTAGAAAAGAAAAATAAAACAATATCATAGAAATAGAATTACATAGTAGGTAAATATAAAAAAAAAAAAAATTATAAATGTCTTTATAGAAACCAAATTGTATATTTGGTAGACGGCAATATGGAATTTAGGCTACACTTTCATTTAATACCCAGCAAAAAATGATGAAGTTGTTCCAAAAAAGAACATTTTCACAACTTCAAAAGTGGATCAAAGTGCATATTTTAAACTTTTTTGGAAGATCTTAATAATTACTTCCAAAAAAGTGAAAATAAATGAATTTTTAGCGGAAAAAAAATGGTAATTGTTTCTAACAAAATTTAAATTTTACAAATTTTAAAGCATTTTTATTATTATTTAATAGGGCAAAAGCACAGTTTTAAGAGAAGTGCTTCAAAAGCAATGAACAAGAAGTATAAAAGAATCAAATCCTACCAATGATCACCATGGGTTAAAAAAAGAACTTCTGCAGCTCTTTTTCACCACTAATTTCTTTCTTCCAATGTCACTATGATTTCGCTGACCACTTTTTTTTTGGCCAATATTACCAAAATGGAATAAAACAGATTGTCTTGTTTGAAATATTATTTGGAAAATCAGATCAATTTAATGTATATATGTATGTATTTTGTATTTCAAAAATTTGATTCCTTTTTACACTTTTTATGTGTCAGAAGTAAAATCATTCCAACGGAAGTTTGCACATATTTGCACATTAATTTTGATACATGACTATATTTTAGCAATATCTGCTAGTTTATTTTCTATCTTGGCATTTTTA
The DNA here is from genome assembly GCA_951394005.1 of Protophormia terraenovae. NCBI lineage: Eukaryota > Metazoa > Arthropoda > Insecta > Diptera > Calliphoridae > Protophormia > Protophormia terraenovae. The sequence goes on from OX596073.1 coordinate 32,280,819, forward strand.
TTCTTTGGTTAGACCTTTGTAAATGATAAGAATTTCCAATGCTAACTTATTCGGACAAAAAAATTAATTTTCTCGAGACAATATGGAAAATTTAGCCTAGATATATATTTATTTACTTCCGTTAAGTTTTTGTTTACCGATTTTCACCGAAAACTTGCAAGTCTAATGAAATGAAAAAATTTTTACGAATCCAATTTCATTTTGGGTTGCCTAAAACACACAGTATTTTTCTAAGATGGCAACAAGTTTTTACTGATTTCGTATTCAATTACATATAAAAGTACTTATCGTAAGATCTATTTTCCATAATAAACTTATTTCAAAAGTTGTTGTACTCAATAATTATAAATTAATCAAAACCGTTGAAAAAAGTAACTTTTTTTATACATATTTTAAATTTGCTTAAGAAACTCAACTTTGATTTGTTGTATTATGACGACAAAATAGTAAAAGTAAGAAAAAACTTGATTTTCTGGCGTTTTAAAGTGTTTGCTATAATAATACGATAATTAAAACAGAGATAGAAAATGTTACCAAAATTAATTTTGCCCAAGAAAAGTGGTCGGCGAAACCATAGTGCAATGGTAACACAATGTTAAAATCATGACTTTTTCAGTTCTTTTTTTGCTGGTAAAAAAAAGATTTTAAAATTGAAGTTATCTAAGTTCTAAATAAATATTAGTTAAGAAAAAAATATTACATGAACTATGTATGTATATCTGAAATGAAATTTTAAATAAAATGATCCCTAAAGAAGTCATAGTACTTCAAATCGGATGAAATGTTCATAGTGTAAATTTAGTTTCAAAAAATTCTTAAAAAATAATAATAATAAGTGTAAGCCATTAAATTTTACTTTAAAATTAATGCAAAATATTAAAAAAGGTTCATTGCAAACAACTTTTAAAACCTTCATCACGATATGATTGAAAATATTCTTCCATGGTTTCAAAAAGGTCTCATGTACAATATGCCAATAAATAAAATATAGAAACAACCTTTTAAGAAAAATATAATAACCATTCCTACAACTTTATCTTAAAATATTAATATTAAAGAAATTGATTACAAAACAATTAATTTCCATAATTTTTTCCAGTGTATTTTGTACTCTTTGCACTCTCAGCAACGATTATGTGAAAGAACGTAAAAATACGTATGAACTCAGCCAGCACAATTGTTTTAACTTCGGCATAGAAAACTTATTGTATGTCTTTGCGGACTAGAGTTCATCAAATCGAATTCGACTTTTTGGTTTGAAACTTGTCGAGGATAGTCGAAAATAGTGAAAAAAATTCGAAAAGTCGGAAAAAGTTAATGTTAGTCGAAAAAAGACGAAAATATTCGGATAAAGTCGAAAAAAAGTTAACAAAAAAAAAAAAATAATAATAATTTATTTAAAAGCAATAGTGAATTTATCATCTAACTGTTGCAATTTTTGTATGTAACCACCACTTTTGTTGCATAGTTTTGTCAAAATAGTCGAAAAATCTACTATTACAGATTCAGAAAAATCAAAAAATCAATGACGAGTTCATTTTACTGAATTGAGTTTCACGGGATTGTGTTCTTTCATAGGAGTTAAATGATACACCCAGAGAAATATCAATCACATACGTGTTGAAAACGATACCATTCTGTGTCAATAATGTATCTACACCGTATGTGTTTAAATTAAACACTGCGTGTTCAATTCTTATTGAAAATCGATACCTAAGTGGCACCAAGTTGAAAACATTTCGGTATCAAATTGTTAAATTACATATGTTTTCTATTAAATTTGTTAACGAAAGGTATTAAAAAGCTGTTACCGTAAATTACCAATGTGAGCACAACCGTTGTTGATTTTGAATCGAATTTTTTCCCTTAGTGTATTAACAATCATGATTTTGAGCATGATAAAGAAATCAGATATAGATCTGCAAGGTCGTCTAAATTTTAAAACGACAACCCACAGTTGCGTAAGGAATGAAAATATCATTGTAATTTACACTAACTCAAAAAAAAAAAAAAAAAAAATATATATATATATATATATATATATATATATATATATATATGTTTATATATTTTTGATTTACTAACCAAACTCCAATTTCAAATTAGATTTCGTTTAATTTATATAATTCAAAAAAGGCGTAAAGTTTTCACCTTCAGGTTGTCACCTGAAACTATGTACATCGAGTCAACAACTAATTAATGAACAAAACATACTCTTTATTATAAGTGTAGTGTCTGTAGCAGACAATAAATGTTTAAATATACACAGAGACAAGCAAGGTTGACTATTTCTTTAAGGATGTTAAGTATGAGAGAAGAAGTTGTTTGTTTGTGTATGTATGTATGAAATTATAAATGTACAACGTTTGTTGTTGGTGTTTTGTTCTCAATTGGTTTACGTGCTTGTGAATAAAATCGTGTGCATAAGTATGAGTGAGTGAATAATTAATGTGTGTAATGTGTATGTGTGTATTTATAAATTGTATGCCGAGTAATTGTCACAACACAGGTGTAGTTAAATATTATTGTTTGTAGAACAACAAATTTCTAGTTTAAATATATTGTATAGCATACTTTCAGGTGTAGGTATTGAAAAAAAATTAAAAAAAATTGTAGTATAAAACACGTACTATGAATGTACGAATACTAAATTTTAACCGCACTAAGTTTTCATATATACATACATACATTTGATATGCATGTTATATATTGTATTATTTTATTTATTTGGCTGTTTTTTTTTTTTTTGTTGGGGAAAGGGAAGGGAGATAGAAAAACTAACTATATGAAATGAAATTAACTAAAATATTGATTTTTGTTTAACACAAATTTTCTTTACGCCTTTCCTTGTCTTATCCCAGTATCCTCGACTGATTTATTATTGTAAACTTGCAAGTCTAATGAAATGAAAAAATTTTTACGAATCCAATTTCATTTTGGGTTGCCTAAAACACACAGTATTTTTCTAAGATGGCAACAAGTTTTTACTGATTTCGTATTCAATTACATATAAAAGTACTTATCGTAAGATCTATTTTCCATAATAAACTTATTTCAAAAGTTGTTGTACTCAATAATTATAAATTAATCAAAACCGTTGAAAAAAGTAACTTTTTTTATACATATTTTAAATTTGCTTAAGAAACTCAACTTTGATTTGTTGTATTATGACGACAAAATAGTAAAAGTAAGAAAAAACTTGATTTTCTGGCGTTTTAAAGTGTTTGCTATAATAATACGATAATTAAAACAGAGATAGAAAATGTTACCAAAATTAATTTTGCCCAAGAAAAGTGGTCGGCGAAACCATAGTGCAATGGTAACACAATGTTAAAATCATGACTTTTTCAGTTCTTTTTTTGCTGGTAAAAAAAAGATTTTAAAATTGAAGTTATCTAAGTTCTAAATAAATATTAGTTAAGAAAAAAATATTACATGAACTATGTATGTATATCTGAAATGAAATTTTAAATAAAATGATCCCTAAAGAAGTCATAGTACTTCAAATCGGATGAAATGTTCATAGTGTAAATTTAGTTTCAAAAAATTCTTAAAAAATAATAATAATAAGTGTAAGCCATTAAATTTTACTTTAAAATTAATGCAAAATATTAAAAAAGGTTCATTGCAAACAACTTTTAAAACCTTCATCACGATATGATTGAAAATATTCTTCCATGGTTTCAAAAAGGTCTCATGTACAATATGCCAATAAATAAAATATAGAAACAACCTTTTAAGAAAAATATAATAACCATTCCTACAACTTTATCTTAAAATATTAATATTAAAGAAATTGATTACAAAACAATTAATTTCCATAATTTTTTCCAGTGTATTTTGTACTCTTTGCACTCTCAGCAACGATTATGTGAAAGAACGTAAAAATACGTATGAACTCAGCCAGCACAATTGTTTTAACTTCGGCATAGAAAACTTATTGTATGTCTTTGCGGACTAGAGTTCATCAAATCGAATTCGACTTTTTGGTTTGAAACTTGTCGAGGATAGTCGAAAATAGTGAAAAAAATTCGAAAAGTCGGAAAAAGTTAATGTTAGTCGAAAAAAGACGAAAATATTCGGATAAAGTCGAAAAAAAGTTAACAAAAAAAAAAAAATAATAATAATTTATTTAAAAGCAATAGTGAATTTATCATCTAACTGTTGCAATTTTTGTATGTAACCACCACTTTTGTTGCATAGTTTTGTCAAAATAGTCGAAAAATCTACTATTACAGATTCAGAAAAATCAAAAAATCAATGACGAGTTCATTTTACTGAATTGAGTTTCACGGGATTGTGTTCTTTCATAGGAGTTAAATGATACACCCAGAGAAATATCAATCACATACGTGTTGAAAACGATACCATTCTGTGTCAATAATGTATCTACACCGTATGTGTTTAAATTAAACACTGCGTGTTCAATTCTTATTGAAAATCGATACCTAAGTGGCACCAAGTTGAAAACATTTCGGTATCAAATTGTTAAATTACATATGTTTTCTATTAAATTTGTTAACGAAAGGTATTAAAAAGCTGTTACCGTAAATTACCAATGTGAGCACAACCGTTGTTGATTTTGAATCGAATTTTTTCCCTTAGTGTATTAACAATCATGATTTTGAGCATGATAAAGAAATCAGATATAGATCTGCAAGGTCGTCTAAATTTTAAAACGACAACCCACAGTTGCGTAAGGAATGAAAATATCATTGTAATTTACACTAACTCAAAAAAAAAAAAAAAAAAATATATATATATATATATATATATATATATATATATATGTTTATATATTTTTGATTTACTAACCAAACTCCAATTTCAAATTAGATTTCGTTTAATTTATATAATTCAAAAAAGGCGTAAAGTTTTCACCTTCAGGTTGTCACCTGAAACTATGTACATCGAGTCAACAACTAATTAATGAACAAAACATACTCTTTATTATAAGTGTAGTGTCTGTAGCAGACAATAAATGTTTAAATATACACAGAGACAAGCAAGGTTGACTATTTCTTTAAGGATGTTAAGTATGAGAGAAGAAGTTGTTTGTTTGTGTATGTATGTATGAAATTATAAATGTACAACGTTTGTTGTTGGTGTTTTGTTCTCAATTGGTTTACGTGCTTGTGAATAAAATCGTGTGCATAAGTATGAGTGAGTGAATAATTAATGTGTGTAATGTGTATGTGTGTATTTATAAATTGTATGCCGAGTAATTGTCACAACACAGGTGTAGTTAAATATTATTGTTTGTAGAACAACAAATTTCTAGTTTAAATATATTGTATAGCATACTTTCAGGTGTAGGTATTGAAAAAAAATTAAAAAAAATTGTAGTATAAAACACGTACTATGAATGTACGAATACTAAATTTTAACCGCACTAAGTTTTCATATATACATACATACATTTGATATGCATGTTATATATTGTATTATTTTATTTATTTGGCTGTTTTTTTTTTTTTTGTTGGGGAAAGGGAAGGGAGATAGAAAAACTAACTATATGAAATGAAATTAACTAAAATATTGATTTTTGTTTAACACAAATTTTCTTTACGCCTTTCCTTGTCTTATCCCAGTATCCTCGACTGATTTATTATTTTTAATAAAACTCACACATACACACACAACTATAACAAACCTTATTTTATTGTTCTACACTGAAATTCAATTAACTTTATGTTCTTGGTTGAGATTTAATGCATTTAAACAAAAGAAATTAACCACATTTTTATATTATTAATTTATTTGAAATGCTAAATAACGAATGCTACTGCTGATGATGATGACGAGATTTTAAAGTCTGAATGAAATTTGCAAATTTTTCCCCCAATAACAGCAGCATTGGAGGAAAAAAAACTTGATAATGTTAATGAAATCAAAACAATAATCAGAACAAAAAATTTACTGAAATTTTAAATACACAGATCTAGACGTACGAATATAAACGCAGTATATATCCTGCGGCAGGATATGAAACCGTCGTTAACCGTTTCGCAGCGAAAATGTGACTGAACAAAAACATGAAAAAAACACTACAGGACAAAACAGACAGACAGACAGACACACTCTATGAACAAAAAATAACAGTATAGTAAGTCAACATAATATAAGTAAAAAATGAAAACAAAGAAAACCCAACTGCGAACAAAATACTCGAAAAATAAACTACAATGATAATGTGAAAAAATAAATGGAATAAAACAAATATAAAAAACTCACACAGAATGAATGTACATTCTACATTTTTTGAACTTAAACCTCTTGTGTTTTAACCTCTGTCTCCCTCTATCAGTTGATTCCTAACCGAATAACTATCAGAAAAAACGCACCAAAATTGTATTCGTAACGAGTAAATGAAAAAACACAAAAAATAAATAAATAATGTTAAAAAAAAACTAAATTTGTTAAAATAAGCAGTTTCAAGTTGCTGTTAACAAAAGCTAAATTGAATAAAAGAAATAAGACGGAAGATAAAAGAATTAAATTTGTTTTTTCATCGTTGGTTATTTTTTTTATTAATGATAAACATTGGAATTTCCTTTTTTCATTTCTGTTTGCTAAGGTTATCATTAATCCATATGGTCAAGAGATGGAGGAAGGGAACCGAAATTATCAAAATGTTGAAAATGTATAATGTTATAATAAATATTTCTTAGCCTTAAGGTAGGCAATGATTTATTTAAATAAATTAAAGGATTAATGACCTTTAATACGAACCAAATAGTTGGCAATATTTATCTAAACATGTAGTATTGCAGCCTTAAGTTAGGCAATAATTTTTGATATAATAAAAAGCCTTAATAAAGGGAATCAATAACTTAAGGTAAAAAAAACCTAAGGGATTAGGTAAGAGTTTGTAAGAAATTATGTATTATGTACAGTAATTTTATTGTGGCCACAACAAAGGGATTTTAAAAAGTCTCAATAGTAGGAATTATTAAGAAAAGATTATAAGGAATTATTTGGAGATTTCACAATACTTCTAGCCTAAAAACATCTCTGATTAAATATTTAGAAATTTACACAAAATTTAATTTAATTTAATCCACTGAGATTGCCGAGAAACTAATGTTACGTATTTTAAAGTTGGTTTCATATTCTGCTTCAGATAATCCAAGTACCGAACACAATATCAAGTAGCGCTCTCCACACCAATATGTTTCTCACTGCGGATGCATTTAGGGTCCAAAAATTACGTGCGGATTATGGTACGTTAGCATATAATCGATTTTTAATGACATCTCACAATAGTTAATATCTTTAAGTTAGGAAAAAAATGTTATGTTCAAGTTCTAAACATAAAAGAATTAATTACTTCCTGTTGGTTTTTAAGGAAATATCAGATATTTTCCAGAATTCTTCCTATTAAAGGTTTTATTGTGTTTCGGTCACTTTTTTGCTCGAATAAGTCAACTTATTTTTAAACTCCGTTTCATTTTATGCTGAGCTTTTCATGTCCTTTAAATTATTTTTTACTAGAGCCCAATATCTTTCAATTGCATTTTTTAAGATTGAAGTGCTTCAATCCCGCATATGCATATGACATCCCAAATCAAAATCTTTCTTGGGAATTTTGATTTCTTTGATATACGAAATTTTTCTGCCACAATCCCTCTAGCATCTGCGACATAGAATTCCTGGTCAATAAGTTGAAAAAAGTCACCCTGTACGAACGTTTATACAGAAATAAAATTTCTGAAAAAATTCATCTGAAGTACTTTCATATTATTTTTTACCTCTAATTTCTTGCTTACGTTTCTGTTAGGATTTTTTTCATACTTTATACGTCTTCAGGCTATATTTCCTTTAAAATTTTCTGATAAAGATTCAAGCAATTAACTTTTTGTGACACTTTTCATCCAGAGATGACGTGATTTTCTCTCAAAATCCTTTCTATTTCGTCTGAGTTCTACATCCTGAAGATACTATTTGTCTTCCATTACCAGATTACCATTCTGTGATCATGACTTCTTTGTATAATATTGTGACCCAAGAAACTGTATTTTGCGGCAAAACAGCCTTCCTTGCAATAATTTTATATGACCAATGTAAGATTTCATGAAAAATTTAAATTATGTGTTTTTTTTGTTAAAATATCCATTTTAAGAAAAACCAATTTTGCTATTACCTTGAAACTTAGCACATGGCTAGTGAGTATAATGGCAAATACAAACCAGTTAACAGAATTATTAAATTTTCACCACATCAAAAGTTATAAGCCCAAGAGCATACACGGATTTTTTCGTGCGCAGTCCTTAGTTTAAAAAATAGTACAAATCAAGTCCGATTTCAAAAATGTTTATATTTAAATGTTTAAAGTTGAATTTTCATAAAGTGTGTACAGCTAATTTAGCCGCGGGAGTATTTTGGTTATTAAGATTTTATCTAATGTAAGTTTTTGTATTCTAAAATCGATGTACGATTTGTTAAGAAATTGAGATTTTCAAAATGTATGTTTTCTTCATCTTCACAATATTAAAAAAAAAAAACACACACAGTAAACGTTTGAATAATTTTTTCTTTAAAACATAAAATAAATAAAGCATAAAATTCAAACCCTACAATTAACTTTTCTACACTAGCTTTTGTCTTTAAATAAATCCCTTTTAATTTAAATATTAATACACCTAAATAACAGTGATTTATAAGAAATATACTTCTGTATATAAATTAGTTTGTTTTAAAAAAGATTCATAAAATTAACTACTACATCATTAAAATTAATTAATGCTATTTAAGATTCCAAAGGGTATAATAAATTCTGTTTAAAATTCCAACTATAATTTTAAATAAATTTCTAGAAGACAACCCTCCTCTTAAATATGAACAGTTTTCCTTCAACAAATTAACTTCATGTTGAATCCTTTAATCTAGTTGTTTTACAAAATAGCAAAAGAAAAAAAGAAAGAATCCACACTTTTCCCACTTTAAAATTCATTCCATCATTTGATATTCCATTTCTGTTTAGCTTATGGTACATTTTTGTACATTTTGAATGAATGAATTTTGAACGTGTTAAACTACAAACTGCACAAATACAAACAAACAAAACGAACAACTTTTTACTCTTGTTCTCGATTTCTCCTTACACCTCTCAAGTTGTTTAGTATGCATTTAGGGGTATAAGCTACTATTTCATTCTATAAATAACATCCAGCAACTACGTAAGTGTATAGAAACATACATGATGGTTGCAAGTAGATGAAAGGAAAAACTATTTGCTAAATAAATATGTAAACAGTTTAAATATGTATGTACTAACGTACATACTTATATAAACATATAAACAATTTAAAAAAGAAAAAATTAAGTTGTAAAGAAACTACTTACATGCAACTGCAAGTTAAAAGCAAATAAAATTTTTATTTATATAGCATACTTTAGGGAAATTAACTATTTTGTTGCATGATGTTTAAAAACTTAATGTTGCTGGAAGGTTTATTTTATTTTATTTTTTTTTTTTTTCGATATAAAAATAGATATTTAAAAATACATAAATACGGATAACAAGGTATTATATTGCGAATTTTAATTATCTACTTAATAAGTTGCATATTTTAAGGCGTACTGAATGTTTCGAAACAGTTTGACTACAAAAATAATAAACAAGCGCGAATGTTGTATTCGGCTTGCCCGAATGTTTATACCCACCATCAACTTCTCAAATTTTATGTTATATGAGAGGTGGTCAGTAAAGTGGGCGGACCACGCCCATTTTTGTTTCCGAGTTTACATTGGTCCTTAAACTATTTGTACAAAATTTCGTTGACGTTTCACCTATATGGGAGGTGGGCGGTAAAGTGAGCGGACAGCGCCCATTTATGGTTTCCAAGTTTATATCGATCCTTGAACTATTTGTACAAAATTTCGTTATCGTACATGCTTTTGTTTAAGAGATATCAGCAGAAAAGTATGAAATTAAGCTACAACGGACACCCTGTGTTTCTAGTATTTTGCCCATAACTTTTTTGTTTATTAACCGATTTTGCTCATTTGTTTTCCCGTTCAACAGACAGACGGACGGACATAGTTAGATCGACTCAGAATCTAACCAGGACCCAGAAAATATATACTTTATGGGGTCTTAAATGATTCCTTCGACATGTTACACACGGAATGACAAAATCAATATACCCCCATCTTTTTGATGGTGGGTATAAAAATTAACAATCATGCTAAAATAATTAAAAGTTTTTTTAGATAAAAAAAATATAAAATTCAAACTCTACAATAAAATATGAAATACTAATTATTACCCAGCCAAATATATTTAAGTTGTTCAAAATTCACAACACTTTCATTGAATACCATTGCTAATGTCCGAATTGATTATTCCAAATCAGTTTTTTGAACAAGTTATAAATGTATTAAATTTAAGTAACTATAATAAAGTAATTTAAATTTAATTTTCACAAGTATTGAAGTTTATTTTTGTAAACTTATTAATTAATCACGTTGATTGTCACTGGAAAATATTAAATTATGTAATTTCACTAAAGACAATCTTTCATAATATGCTGTTCAGTAATTTTGATTACTTCTCTCCTATGACAACCACGTGTTAAATTCATTAATATTTCATCAAAATTGTAACTAGTTCGAGTTCATTAATATTAGTGAATTTACTAATGAATAGTATGCTTTTTTCTGGGTATTTTAAAGACTTTTAATAGTTCAGCTTCAACCAGTGACTATTTAAGCACTCAGAAATCCACTTTTATATCTAACAACTGCCTTCATATTATACCTCAATAAAAAATATATCCAGACAAATACAAAAACATAGTAGCATACCTAAAAGGCTATTTTTAGATATAAAATTATATATTTATATTAAAATACTAAGCACGTTTTTTATCAATATTTTTTCCATACACTTTTCATATATAAAATATTTTGTCAATCATAACTTATCCTATAGGCTCTGTAGACTTTATTTAGATTTCAAAATAAATATTCATTTAATTCTTTTTCCTATTATCCAATCAAAGCTAAAAAAACAAATATTAAAAAAATTCAAATATTTCCCTACAAACATAACAATACAGGTAAGGGTTATTATTTTTTTATTCTTTGCAAAATACTAAAGCATACTTGAAGGCTAAAAGTTTGTATTACAATATTTTCTTACTTCTTTCATGTTTAACTTTATTATTAAATACTTTAAATTTTTTTTCTTGTTGTATTACACATCAAAGTAAAATATTTACTTTTAACGTTTGTTAAAAAAGGAAAAATCTTTATAAACAAAGTAGATTATTTGTATACGACTAGTATACTTATAGGCGAATATACAGTAGCATATACAACAGAATATTTTTTATATGAATAGTAAAATAAATAATAGAATAAATAATATAAATAAACTATAATAAATACACATAACAAGATAAATTTGAGTCAGAGAGGTTAAATAAAATCCAAAGATTGGAAATATAAAAACTTTGCTATTACATATACACATAATATATATTTATGTGTACAAGTACACTAAGGATTTTTTTCTGTCATTAATACGTTATTTTTTTAATTTATAAAAAAAAAAAAAAATACGAAAAATAAATAAATAAATTATTTGCTTTTAATATTTTTATTTTACAAATATACCACTATACAACGATAAAACAGAGGTTGTGAATTGGCCATATGTATTTAAAAATATCACTACCAACCTTTGTTACTACATTCAATAGTACAAAAGAGTTACTATTAATTAAAATATGGCAATTTTAAAATTTAATAAAAGTTCTTGGAACGAAATAAATTTTAACAGAAAATAGTATCATTATCAACCTACATAGATACAATACGTTCTCAGAACTTCATATGAGCTTTTACAAACATAAATTGGGTGCGAATAAATGTGAGTTAATTTGTAATGCTTCTATGAAAACTTTTTATAATACTCAAAATAGATTATCTCAACAACCTGACCTCAATTTTAAGTATTAAGCATAATACGTATTGATTATATTTCTCTGATTTTACAAATTCAGTAGTACTCGTGTGGAGAAATTTAAAAATAAATATAAGAAAACATTAATAATTTCCGCGAACAAATATTGCATTGGAATCATAAAAGATGTCCATGAAATCGTGATCATTTATATATACACAATTAATAGTGAATCTGTGTGTTCAAATTCAGCACTTTGTGCTTACCAATTGGTATAGAGTTGACACCACTTCAGTATCGAATTATTAAATTACATTATGTACATTTGTAATTCACTTCATATTTAGAAATACATATGTATTTAGGATTGGAAATTTTCGAAATTCAATTAGAAATATCTAAAATATAATTACGAAATTCTGAAATACAAATAGAATTTTTTACCATTGAAAATTTCCGAAATACCCAGCAAAAACTTTGGTTGACAGTTAATGAGTTAAGAAGCTAATACAATGACTTTACAATACTTACTCGTTAGCTGAATAACCTATTATTTGAACACGGTGATGACATTAGAGGCAACTACTTACCTCATGTCATTACTTAGATGTTATTTCAAGAACAAATCACTTTTAAGTTGTTCAATAACTTATTGATTTTAAACTACATATTACTGAAGTCATTATAAGTTAAAACAAGAGGTTTAGGTAGCTAATAAGCAGGGAAACGAAAACATGCCTTAAAAAAAGTGTTTTATGCGCATTAAATATGCAGTAAAAAACGAAAGATATGTTCTAAAAATACGAAAATATGCTCTTAAAAATCAAAATATGTTTGTAATTTTTAAACAAAAATTAATTTTTTCAATAAAACAACGTGTTTCAAAAGAGTCATCACTAGCAATGTTGAATAGATTATGAAGTAAACTGGTTTGAAACATTTGTTTTAAGCTCCGGATAATATCGGGTAAATTCATCGTTAAGTGATTTCAATTGTATTATACCTTTCATATGTGCGGAATGATATTCCGTGTGTAACATATCCAAATTCAAAACCCCAAAAAGTATATAAATTCTGGGTCCTGGTAAGATTCTGAGTCGATCTAGCCATGTCCGTCTGTCGGTACGTCTGTCTATTGAAAGTAGGATAGGGCTTGGAGGGGACCACCTATGAAGATGAAATTTAGCTTTAATATTCATCTTATATAAGGTTTATTTGGTTTGAAAATGGTCAAAATCGGTAATATAAAATCGAAGAAAAACAACGAAGTTTTGTACAAATAGTTCAAGGCCAAGAAACGAAATTTGGTACCCACCTTCCATATAAGTGAAAATTTTAATATAAAGTTGCCGATGGTAGGTATATAGATTCGGCCAAGCTGAATATAACATTCCCACTTGTTAAACATTAGATGAATCCAAGATATTGTTCAGCAGTGGAAATGAGGAATATTTTGGTAGATTGGATTAAAGACGTCTTTTGAATAAACACATTTTACACAAAAATAAATTATTCAATTAAATTCAGTTAATATGTATATTTACTTGTCTGCCCTGTAGTTTAATGTTAAGATTGTTTAACGCCTCAAAAAATTTAGAGATATAAGTGATATACGTAAAAAATCTTCATTTCTGTATAAAAGGTTAATGTCAACTTCAATAATTAATTCGTATAATTTTTTCAGCATATTGCCCTTTGAAATTCAACGGCCATGGGTATGAAGTAGTAATTTCTTAAGTTCAGCATTTAAATCGATCCCTGGAATGTTGCTACGGACCACTAGGGGTCCGCTATAATAAGAATAAAAAATATATATCATAAATATGCTCTAAAAATCACTATATGTAAAAATATATATATGCAAAAATATGCTCTTAAAAATCGATGCCAAAATGTTTTATTTTTTCTGAAATGGATAAATATTTTATCGATGGCTTCATTCGACGGACAGAAAAAAACATGCAATTGCATATTTGTGGTTTCTCTGCTAATAAGTAATGAAATTTTAGGATATAAAGAACTATTTCTGTTTTTTCTTTTTTAATTTTAAACGTGGAAAGATTTTATAAATTTTAATTTCAAAAACTTAACAATAAGAACAATTTTATATTTAAACAAGCGCAAATATTCGGCCCGGCCGAATCTAAATACCCACCATCAACTTTTTAAAATTTTGCGTTATATGGAAGGGGGCGGTAATGTGGGAAGTAAAGTGGGCGGACCACGCCCATTTTTTGTTTCCGAGTTTACATTTGTCCTTGAACTATTTGAACACAATTTCGTTGATTTTCACCTTATATGGGAGGTGGGCGGTAAAGTGGGCGGACCACGCCCATTTTTGGTTTCTGAATTTATATTGATCACCGAACTATACATACAAAAATTTCGCTGTCCTACATGCTTTTGTTGCAGAAATATCGGCAGAAAACTATAAAATGGACACCCTGTGTTTCTAGTTTTTAGCTTATAACTTTTTTGTTTATTAACCGATTTTGCCCATTTTCAATCCCAAACAAACCTTATATAAGACAAACATTTGTGCCAAATTTCGTCCCCCTACGTTTCTCCGTTCGAGCCCTATCCTGCTTTCAACAGACGGACAGACGGACGGACATAGCTAGATCGACTCAGAATCTAACCAGGACCCAGAATATATATACTTTGTGGGGTCTTAGATGATTCCTTCGACATGTTACACACGGAATGACAAAATCAATATACCCCCCATCTTTTTGATGGTGGGTATAAAAACTAAATTGAATAAGCAAATTTTGTCTCGTTACATATTTATTCTTACTTTAAGTATATTAATTTCTAAACTGAATAAAAAATCAATAAAAAGTAGTTTTTTAAAAAATCTGATCATAAATAAGTAATTACATACCGGGCTATAAATAAGTAGTCACTACACTACTTCTATGTAATGTAGACGTTATGTTCTTGTCATTGAAAAGTAACTACAGATGTAGTTACCATTACCAAGTTTTTGATGGGTACAATTAGAAATTTAGAAAGTTCTGAAATATTATAAATAAAAAAGCCCAACAATTTGATATCTTACACCATTGCGTTTGTGCACTAAAATGATTTCTGAAATTTTCGAAAATGGACCTATTATCGGACCTATGGCAATTTATAGACCGATCCTTATGAAATTAGTAAATATGATTTCTGCTTATATTGAACTTATTTATGTCAAATATTACCATGATACTGTCATTTATGTGCGATTTTTGCGAGTTAAAGTGATTTTCGAAAGTGGGCCTTATAATGGAGCTATGTTTAATTGTGAACTGATATTCTTTGTATAAAACTTATTTGTACCGAATTTTATTGAAATAGTGACATAAATAAGGCATTTGGTAGCATTAAAACACTATTCCGGGGAGTACTTATATGGGAGCGAGATGAACATATGTCACGAATTTCATCAAATTATCTTGTAAATTGTGACCTGTACTTTGTGCGCAAGGTTTACATGAACAGGGAGCCAGTGAGATGGACGGATATCGTAAAATCGACTCTGAAAATTATTGCTGTGTTATAATATTTTTTTCAGTGCGTTACAAATATCAGCACAAACGAATAATACCCCAACCACCTATGGTGGTGAAGGGTATGACAATTTCTGATATATAATTGAAAATATCTAAAATGGTATAGATTGTAATTATTTTTATTCTATATTCAAAAATTGAGCAGTGTCCTTTGCGCGTACAAAATGAAAAGAAGAACTTTATATGTTTCTGTCTTTAGTAGTGGAATAGGTGCCAATATAACACAATTTTCAGTCTATTATGTGTATATGTAGAGAGAAAAAAAAAAAAAAAACGTCTCAATTCCTACACATATTTAACGTGTTCATATAGGTTTAGTAGTTGTGTTAATATCTGCTCATATAATATAACAATAAAATATAAAAAAAAAATAGGAAGGCAGACGGAAAAGTCGCCTTCCTATTTGAAACTATGTGCTTAAACTATGAATAAATATTGTAAAATTATACACCAAAAATGAGAGTTTCATCATGTATGAACTACTTTAAAATGTATAAGATTTCCTATTCAATAAACTTTACAATCCTCTCTCGTACATACCAAAAACAACACATAACACATTATTGTTTTTTTCCATGTCTAAGTGTTTGACCTAAAGCATTTTTATAATACAGTGATTGACATTAAGGGACACAAACATCACTCTGTATTTTATATAACAACATCCTTTAGTACTTATTACAGAAGAGAGTTATGAACTAAACTGAATATGTACTACGGATATTCCTGTTGTTGTTTTTTTATTATACAAACATGTCTATGATATTGTCGGTAGTAATGATAATAATGGTGATAACGTTATAGATACATAAAATGTATACAGACACAACTATGTATGTATATTCCAGTCCAAAGCCTAAATGTAGGCAATGGTCATTTATACAATAGCACAAGTGTGATGTAATGACCAAAAAATTGCTGTTGATGACTACATGATGAAACTTTAATCAAAACGTTTAGAAAGCAAATGTCTAAATGATGGTGAAAATAATAAAGTTTGAAATAAATAAAAATAACAAAATAAAGAAATTGTTTATTGCCTATTCTAGGGGGACAATAAAAACAAGCAAACAAAAATTTTTAAGACAAAGATTAAATATTTATTGTATAATAAAACGTAAAGAAAAGAATTTATTGTTTATAAAGAAATATTTAAAAGTTCGTAAAAAAAAAGTTTTAAAAATCAAACATAATCTAGAAATGTGATACATTTTTCGTTTAACCTTGAACTTTTGTTTAAAACTTTTATTAGTAAGGTTATTTTTGACGTTTTTTTTTATATATGTATTTCTTTAAAATATTGTATATATACTTAGGGGATTTGTTATTTTATGTTTTTGGAAAACTATAGTCATATAATATTTATAATTTTTCTCACTATATCAAACTTTAGCTTAAAAAAAATAAAATAGTAAGTTAAAGATTGTCAATTGTAAATTTTTCTTAAATAAGTTATATTTCATCGTATGACAGAAATTGAGTTATTATTTAGAATTGAAAAAAAAAAAAACCTTCGAAACCAACTGTTAGCCTTAAAATATGCTCGTTTCTTCCACCCTTTTAAAAGACTTAAAAGTAATGTCTTTTTACATCTTTAGTTATATATGTAAATACATATAAATAAAGTAAACCATTATTATGAAAGCTTAATATTTTTAAACTAATGCAATTCTCATGTAATTCAGATTAAGGATTGAAAACCTTTTAGTAGGCAAAACATTTTAATAAATTAACACTCAGTAAATTGTAGATAACATACATTTTGTTTCAAAACTGAGTTTAAGGATTATTAAACATTTTTTTATTTATATAATTTTGTACAATTAACCCCTAAAAGTATGTTAATTAATATTTTTTTATTAGTTACCTAAAAGTATGCTAATTACTTCAGTTTTTAATATACACTGTAGTAGAAAAAATTAAAGTATAAATATATAGATAGATAAATAAATAAGTAAATAAACAAAATTTTGGTTAAATTTTTATTTTCATTTATTTATTTATTATTATTATTTTTCTTTTTTTGCGAAAATTCATGTTTTAATGAAAATATTGATCATAACTCAGCCATTTATGGACTAATTTTGATGATTTTCAATTGTGATCTAAACCGATAAACTGATTTGTGCCATATGCCTTTCAGTTATCGAAGGCCTTTGCAAACCTGATTTCAACAGACAGTTAGAAAGCCGGTTATCCTTATTTCAACTCCTCTACATATAAGGGCCAAAAAATAAAAATGTTTTCACAAGATTACATATCGAAAAGAACGCCTGTGAGAAGTTTTACTTAAGCAATATCTTAACATTAAAAACATTCCAATAATTTACTTATTGGAAACCCAACAAATATCTTTGAAAAATCTATAGCCATATATTTACATTACAAATAAAATAAAAATAACCATTTAGGTTTAATTTTAAGATCAATACAATAATGTATCTCTGCATTGAATAGATTGTACAGAAATATGCAAAAATATTTTATTCCATTTAAAGTTTTAAGCAACATGTACGTCAAATTTTCTAAATATTTATATTGAAAATCTTTTGAAAAATTACAACTACTTTTAACAAATAAAATCTATTAAGCCTGAAAGCATGCTATCATTTTTAGATAAACATAAATATGTTATGAAATATAGAATTTATAAAATACAAAAACATTTTAAAATATCAAACAAATTTAACTGTAATAAATATTTTTGAAATTTTGTAAACCAAATTTTCCTTTTAATTTTAAAAAGCCCTGAGATATGCAATGCATTTTTAAGGCTATACATTAAAAACTCATAACTTTATATGATAATAAAGACAATTTAAATTATTTTTTATAATAACATTAAAGCAAAGTATGCTAAGAAAAATTTAATAATAAATGTTTTTAACAAACATTAATATTATGCATGCCTAAAAGCATGCCATATTTTAGATAACCATAAACATCTCATATGATAAACTAAACAAAAATCAATTTAAAATTGATAAAATATATAAACAGGCTTTTTAAATATAAAGTAAATTAAACTCAACTATAAAAAAAACAAAATATGTTGATAAACCTCTAAACAAAATTAAAATTTTGTAAAATATTTAATATCATAAAATATAAAACTAATCATATTAGAGATTAAAACTATAATTTAAACTTGCATATTTAAAAGAAATACTATAAACATAATTCCATAGCATACATTAAGGATAATATAAGCATGAAAATAAACTTAGCATAAACTAAGAATAAATTATTAAAAAATATCCTTTGTCTTTTACTAAATACTGAGAAATTTGTATATGAACAATAAAATTTCCCCAAGTAATTTTCTTAATGATAAAGACCTATTAAACTTGTATGTATGCTCCTAATTTAATATGTTATCTTATATTTAATGGGTTTAATGATTAATGTTGCTCTAGCAAATTTGATTTTAAAAAGGTAATCAAGAAACCAAAATATATTTTGTAACTAAGACAACAATGGAATTACGAAATCATTAATTTGTAAATGTTTGAAAGGGGCATATAAGGATTAAGTTTATTTATACATACATATGTATGTGTGTCTAGATATGTTATGTATCCTATTTACATTTGTTAATCAAATTGAGGACTTTTAAAGGTTTTAAGCTTTTAAAAGAAAATATTTATCCATAAAATATTATTTCGTTTAAGAATAAAAGGATGTTGAATTGTTTTTAACTTATGGAAATGATAAAATGGTTTATGATAAATTTTTATAGCCTATTTGAAAAGGTCAAGAGTTATTAATCAAGATTAAGCTACACGATGGTATATTTAAAAACAATTTTGTTTCTTAACGTTCTTTTTTAAAGGTTAAAGAAAAAATATGCAAATTTATGAAAACAATTTTTAAACATTTTGTTGGAGTTTTATTTTATATTTTGTTAAGTAGAAAGTTGTGTATATTATAAGAATATCGAGTTTAAAATAATTTACAGCATGACTGAATTTAATTTCCGCTTATATTGTATATCTATGATATAAATACTTTATTTTGAAAGCAATTATTTGTAAAGTTTAAGTGAATTTTATATATGTTTTTTGTGATATAATATTTTATAATACTTTAGGGTATTATATTCATTTGTAATGAATGTTTTTAAATAATTCCAGCTTTATTAACTTTAATACATATTATTTAAGTGCATTAAATAAGTTTTGCTTTATTTGTTTAAAAATAATAAATACTTTAGTATGAAAATATTTTATATTATATTTAACGATAATTTAAAAAAAAAAAAAAAAAATCTCATTAAAATATTTATGACTTTTTGTATATTATTCCTGTTTAAATTATTTTTTATTCATATTTAAATGCAGCATACATTCAGGCATAATTTAGAGATAAATTTTGTTGTCTGCTTTTGTAGTATTTTTTTTTTTTTTATTAAAGTATTTTTGTATAATTTAATTTAAAAACAAATAGAAAACAAAATTATTTAAATTTGAATACAAAATTTAACATTAAACCAAAAATATAAAATCAAATTATTTTACGTATATTTTAGCTACAAAAATTAAATTTTTAAATGTATCTTTTAGTTACAAAAGTTAAATCAGTATTCTACTAATAAAACCTTAAACATCTGTTACTTCCCTTCAAGATATACTTTATAAGAAGCTATAAAAAATTTGTATGTATACTTTAAGGCTTCAATTAATTTCAATTTCCCTTACAAAAGGATTGTAGAGAACGATAATTAAAAACCAATTAATTTACCCAGAAATCGTTAACATTGAACAATGATTTCGTTTTTATCATTTTCTTATCATTAGAGTTAGAAAAGAATTTCCTTAGAATTTTGTGGATTTAAGGAAACACCAATCGAAAATTAACAAGGTTTTTGTAAAGAAAAATAGAAATTGTTTAGAAGAGAGAAAAAAAAAATACTTTGTAAAATATTCGTAAAATGATAAATAAGCAACATAAGTACTAAAAGGAGACAATGAGATTTGTTTAACACTCCGCACAATATGAATAAGATTTTTTTTTTATTTTAGCAATCTGCTGTACAACAAAAATCTGTACTGACAATTATCTATCCTTAATATGTTTAATTTTATGTATCATTTCTGGACTGTTCCAAATCTAGTCAATCACTAAGATTACTGGGGACTAAAGCAAAATACTGAACGGAAAACCTGCTACAAGATATTTTACTTATATCTATACAAAAAAATCGATTGGAAATTAAATAATACTTTTTTTGAGAAATTACAAACATTCGTTGAAATTCCTCTTGGCTATGGAGAAAGTAAGTGTAAAAAATTGAAAGATTTGTATTAAGCCAATCCTAGAATTCCTTAAAAATCAAACTCGTTTACTTTTGGTGTTCAAAAAAATTTCCAAAAATTTTTAATGGTCAACGATATTTAGTACCAATATTCTTTGGCTCTATTGGAACAAAAATCAGTTCGAGTGAATGATTTTTACCGAACAGCATCAATGTTATAGCGGTTAAAGATAAAAATTTATAAAAAAAATTGCCAAAATTCTATTTATAGTCCTAAATCAAAAATTATTGCATTTATGTACTCTACAATGGTGTATCTTAAATACAAATTAAAAATATCGCGATATGTTAAGTACAAGTGGATATATTAGCGTTTTAATAATTATTAAACCTTCTTATAAAATTTGCAAAGTTCAGTTTTTAGTGCAAAATTGATCTTTTTTTTTTTTTGAATAAGTCATAAGACAACTTAATTTATATACATTTTTTAATTACACTTACTCAAATCTCTAAAGTTGCATTAAATGCAAAACCGTACTTTTTTTCGAACGCCATATTGATTTTGATATAGGTATTAAAGCAGCTACAGATTGACATATATCATCACAAATTTTAATTAGCGCCTTGGGTGTGCATCGACGATTAATGTTAAACTAAAAACATCCCGTGCTTAGGCCATGAAAACCGTTGTTAAATATTTTTAGTGAAATCATATTTTCTGCGTAAGTAAAACTTAACACAAGATCTTATTTCAGATTAAAATTGACTTATAGCCAAAATCCGCTACAACAAAATATGCAAAATTTCTGATATTTTTAAAATAACTATACACTTTTAGCAAATTAATATTTTTAAAATGCCACAATGATTTTAAAATGTAATTTGGAAACCTTTGATAACGCGATACTATAGCTTCACTAAAATAACGTTGCGAGTGTGCCTCGCTAAAAAGGCACCTCTTGGAACCACTCACATTTTTATACCCTACACCACCATAGGTGGTTGGGGTATAATGCGTTTGTACTGATGTTTGTAACGCACAGAAAAAATTATCGGATCACAATCTTAAAGTATACCGTTCGACTCAGAATCACTTTCTGAGTCGATTTAACGATATCCGTCCGTCTGGTCGGCTGGCTGTCCATGTAAACCTTGTGAACAAAGTACAGGTCGCAATTTTAAAGATATCTTGATGAAATTTGGCACAAATAATTATATTGACACAAGGACGAAGCCTATTGAAATTGGCTATGATTATAAACCCATACAAATGCCCTCCCGGAATAGGGGCTTAACGATCATAAATGCCTTAAATATATAAGTGTTAATCTTTGTGACAAATTTCATCAAGATCGGTCCATAATTGACCATAGCTCCCATATAAATCCCCTCTTCCGAAAATCACTTTAACGTACATACATCCCATATGAATGATAGTATCAAGTTAATATTCGACACAAATAAATTTTATATAAGTAGAAACAAAATTTCCAAAATTTATGAGAATCGATCCATAATTTACCATAGCTCCCATATAAACCTTCTTCCGGGAATCGCCCTAAAGGGCATAAAATCATATAGATGTTAGTATCAATGCATTGTTCTGTATTTGTATAAATTATTTTACATTGAGTAAAAGTGTAGGTCTACAATTAGCCACAGGTCTAATTTTTAGCTCATACAGAATGGTGTAGGGTATCATATGGTCGGTCTTGACCGACTATAGCTTCTCTCTCGTTTCTCTCTCAGTTTGGGTACCTCCTACAGCATTTCTGTTGAGGGCACATTAACGAGATATGTGTCATTTTGAATTTTGCGATACCCGAAACGGCGTAAAATCCCTAGTGAAAAAACTGCAAAATTTTAAAATTTGGTTTCACGACTTTTGCACAATTTGACACTGATTAATGGCATGCTAATTAAATCCATGCTGGTCTTTTTCTACAAGTGTTTATAGTCTACATTAGAAGAATTTAACACTTATGCTAAAATCCGCAATTACAGCAATCAAAAGGAAGAAAAAAAAAACATGTTACTTTCAAACACTTTTTTTAGATTTTTTGACTTTGAGTTCTTACCGGCACCACATGGAACCGTTTCAGGTCTTGAAGTTTTGTTGTGTTACACCATCAAGTAATTGCATCAAAAGTTATTTAAAAAAATCATAAGCTAAAAAAATATTTGAGGTTTAAGGTCGGTTTCATAAAGATAAACTTAAAAGGAGATTTGCCCATATATTTTTTTGCTCTTAAAAATATTCATTGTATCAGAAAATTACAAATTTCTATCCATTTATAAGATAGAAAAAATTGAAGAATTGGATTTGATAAACGATTTTTAGATATGCAAAAGTAAGCTCTTTAGTAAAAATATGTTTTTTATGTTGCTAAAACATGTTTAAAATGAAGCATTTTCCATGAAAATAAGACAAAATATTAGGTTAAGTCGAAAATATACTACAAAAATATAAATGTGGAAAAATATGCTGTAACAAATCGATTCAAAAATTCTCACAATTGTCTAAAACGAATAAATAACTAACATTTCGGTTCATTTGAAGCACAGAAAAATATATGAAAATGCATATTTTGTTTTTTAAATTTACCCAGGAAAAATTTTAGAACATGTTCTAAAATCATTAGTTCTAGAACTGGTGTAACCAGAATCACTTCAGATTCTTTAATAACATCCTTAGAACTAGTGGTATCACTACAAATGGAGTAGAACTTTATTGTGATTCTAAATTCGTTTTAAGGAATGTTTTAGAGAACTAGTGCTTAAGAATTAATCCTATATGACATCTACTTCACTTCTTTTTTTTTTTGCATCTAAATTTATTTATTGAATCTTCACTAAATTAAGTGAACTAACAATAAGTATACAAATCTTAACTCTAAATCTTAATTTATATTAAGTCCAACCACTGTCGGACGAAAAACTATATGTAATCAAAGAGTTTAGCTTAGGCGGAGGTCTGTTGTGTTCCTACTTCACTTCTGAGAACTAATTACTGGTTATCGAATAAAATTCTAAATTTCCAAAAATTAAAAAAAGAGTATTTACAAAATTAAATTGATTTTAAAAGTGGCCTTTAAGTAATAGCCCATTGGAATAAAAAATAAAATAAACAGGTTCTGAAAACGTTCTTCAACAGAACTAGTTCTGAATGTGACAATTTCAAACAAAAATCATTGATTAAAGAACTAGTTCTAGAACCGTTCCATAGAATGTTTACTGACTGGCTAACACTTCCACAGTACTAGTTTGAATATGACAATTTCAAACAAAAATCATTGGTCGTAACGCCAAAGTAGAACAAGTACAGGCTATTTTCATGTTTTCGGGAACTAGTTGTAGGATTAATACATTTTTTTCTGGGTATTTTCCTTTTCTTTTTCAAAATTTCGTTTTTGTTATACATTTTTAGCATTATTTTATTTAAGGCTAAATATATATGTATACAAAGTTTTAAATGATTTTTGTTTAGAATAAAACTTTAAAGTACATATATCAAAATATATTTTAAAACAAAGTATTTTATTTGTTGATTAATTCGGAGCATACTTTTTGGAGCAAAAATTAAAAATTAGAGTAAAGATTAATTTATTTCAGTAAAAATCGAAAAGAGTTGTTATATTTACATTGTATATGCTTTTACAGAAAAAAAAAAAACAAGTCCGAATGTTATATTCGGCTGGGCCGAATCTATATACCCACCATCAAGTTTTTCAAATTTCACGTTATATAAGAGGTAGGCGGAACCAAGCCCATTTTTTTCTTTCCAAGTTTACTTTGGTCATTTAATTATTTGTACAATATTTCGTTGATTTTCACCTTATATGGGAGGTGGACGGTAAAGTGGGCGGACCACGCCCATTTTTGGTGCAAAATTTCGTAATCGTACATGCTTTTGTTTAAGAGTTATCAGCAGAAAACTATGAAATGAAGCTACAACGGATACCCTGTGTTTCTAGTATTTTGCCCATAACTTTGTTTATTTTCAATACCAAACAAACCTTATATAAGATATCCTGCTTTCAACAGACAGACAGACAGACAGACGGACATAGCTAGATCGACTCAGAATTGATCCAGGACTTTATGGGGTCTTAAATGATTCCTTCGACATGTTACACACGAAATGACAAATCAATATACCTCACATCTTTTTGATGGTGGGTATAAAAACAACTAGAACTGCGCACGAACAAATTATGCACACTTTAAGGCTTATAACTTTTTTAATACAAACAAAATTCGTTCAACACACATTTCAAATTTATTATCAAAATACATGTCGGAAAATAAAGTTTCTTGTGCCATAAAAAACACAAAGATCACTGAAAAGAATTCCGATAATCGAAGAAAAAGTTTATCTACAGACAAAATAATACGAGTTTTAGTAGAATACTTGAATGGAACTTCACTCATTCTTTTTCTGTATCCTTCATCAGAAAAGAAAAACATTAAGATATGGTCAATCTTTTGATATAATTTATCGCATTTTGGCACATATTCTGTGAAAAATTGTTTCGAAATGATTTTGCATTTCAAAAAAAAAAAAAAAAAAAAAAATGTCGAGACATTTCAAAGATCGAAATAAAATAATACCGTTAAAAGTGAACAAAAATTAAATTAAATACTTTGTAAAATTTTGTATGTTGCTGATGCTCGAGGATATGTTAAATATATGTTTAGGAACGAAAAGCTGGAATTCCTGGTTTGGCAAGATTTCTGCAGTTGCGGCAAAAGAAGCAAGTCATTTGTTACAGTGGGCTCTATAAATATCGAAATATACATCAAAGAATATTTTCAAAAAAAAAAAAATTTTCGCTCGATTTGGCATCATGTCACTACGTAAGAAAGCTCTCGAGTTGTACCAAAACAATAACATAGTTTTTATACCAAGAGACGTCAATCCGCTAAATTGTCCGGAAATAAAACCAGTGAAAAGATATTGGAATTTGTGAAAAGAAAATCGAAGAGAACAAAAGAGGTGTCCCAAAATATCGAAGATTTTAAAAGGAGATGGGCAGACTGTTCAAAAAAAAAAGTGACTGAAACAACTATCAAATCTCTAATGGAAGGATTACCAAAAAAGTTCTACAAGTTCATAAGTAGTGGTTAGAAGTATAAATGTTATATTTTTCTGTGATCTGTAGTATAATATCACTTAAATAAAAAAATAAAAACAATCAAAATTCTAAGATCAACCGTTTCCAAATTATTGAATTCTATATATGTTAAGGCTTTTTAGATCGCACTCCTTATAATTTGTTTGGACTCATCTCTCTTCATATAATTACAGCAAAAAAGTAACTGAGTGGTATCAAACAAATGGTGCTGCTATATACCAAAGGAGGCCGATCCAATAAACTGTTCAGAATTCTGTCCGTTTTAAATAGTCATAGTCTTTCATAGTCAAAAATATTTAAAGAATACTTAAAGCTGGCTAAAAAAATAAAAGGAGAGTTTAGAAAGAATGTGACTTATTCCAGCACAGAAGAAACCGAAAACACAATAAAGCTTTTATCCAGAGTATTCCAGAAGATATTAAATATTTGAATTTAAACGAATACAAAGTGGATTTTTTTTTTCATTTAAAATTTCAAAAAGGTTAACCCATTGGTTTCATGTTTATAAGTTGAATTGTATGCACTAAATTTTTCGTGCACAGTCCTTAATTGTAGTTAAATTCGAAAAAGTAAGTAAAAATTTTATTTATTTTAGTGTTGTTTAAAAATTTACAGGTAATATTTGACCAAGACATAATTAAATATATTTAGTTAAAAAGCCTAATTCTTCTACTTCCAAAAATAGTTTAAAAATAAAAATCAACAAAACAATACCAAAGTTAATTCATTAATTCAAGAATCGTATTGAACAGTTTTTAAGATTGAGTGATAATTTTCTATCACTTTAACTTATTAAAGATGAAATTGGTAAATATTTCAGTTTTTCAATTAAAATGTAGCGTATTATCTGATTAATTTTAAAATATTTCAAGGTAATTTGAGAAAAAAAAAAAAAAAAAAAAAAAAAAAAAAAAAAATAATATTATCCCAGCAAAAACTTGGTAATGGCGTGTAGTTATGGATATAATTACTTGTCAATGACAACAACATACCTTCTACATTACATAAGGAGTGAGATCGAAAAAATCTTAACATATATAATATTTAATAACTTGGAAACGGTTGATCTTAGAGTTTTCATTATTTTTTTAATCATTTGATAATTTAGCAC
This sequence comes from Protophormia terraenovae, assembly GCA_951394005.1. Lineage (NCBI taxonomy): Eukaryota > Metazoa > Arthropoda > Insecta > Diptera > Calliphoridae > Protophormia > Protophormia terraenovae. The sequence goes on from OX596073.1 coordinate 32,307,787, forward strand.
AGATCACAGAAATATATAATTTTTATGGTTCTAACCACTAATTATAAAATTGTGGACCATTTTTGAAATCCCTTTCTTTGGAGATTTGGTAGTTGCTTCAGTCACTTTTTTGAAACAGTGTGCACATCTTCTGTTAAAATTTTCGGTATTTTGGGACACCTTTTTTGTGCTCTTGAATTCACTTTTCACAAGAGCTCAATATCTCTCCACTGGTCTAAGCTATGGACAATTTTGAAAATTGACCTCTTTTGGTACTAAAACTATGTTATTGATTTGGTACCACTCCAGAGCTTTCTTACCGTAGTGACATGATACCAAATGGATCCAAAAATATGTGGACACGTTGTGCTTTCTTAAGAAAAGAAGAAGTCTTTTTTGCAAATATTCCTTTATGCATATTTTGGTATTTATAGATCCGAATGTATCAAATGACTTTCCTGTTTTGCCGCAACTGCAAAAAGCTTGTCATACCATGAATTTTGTAAGAAATTTTTGCTGCTTTTGGGTCTTTTTGAGACACAAGCTGCGAAGATTCTGCCAGCACCTACGTTTCTTCTTCAATTATACAGCTTGAGTATTTTTGTATGAAATTTGGTTTTAAATTCCGAGTCCTATTTTTGGCTTGTAATTTTTTTTTGCAGAATTCCAGGTTGGAATTTTTTGAACTTTATATGTTATCAACTTTCCCATTAGCTTTAAATTTTCGCACCAAATAGTCAAAGCACTGAGAAAACTGAGCTGATTTTCTAAAATCAGATGTGTTTGGATTTCCTTTCAATATGCCTTCAATTTTCTGGCCTTCCCAATATCATGTGGTCCTTTTTTCTTACCGAACTAGATTTCACATCAATAATCAAATTCTCCTGATACTGTTTAATAACATTAGAAACGGTGGCCAATTATTTGTAAGACCTATTTGGATTTTCTGAAATTTTTTAATAACTTGTAGGACGTAAATCTTTTTCGTCACTTATTTTGATGAAAATAAGGACAAATTAACATGGTTGTTATTAAAAATAATAACTGAAGTATTTTTCCATGATAACTAGATCAAAAAAAATTTTCAATATTGATTCCGAAAAAAAGTTATGAGGCAAAATGTGTGTTAAGATTTTTTCGATCTCACTCCTTATAAGTAGTTTAGTGACTACTTATTTATAACCCAGTATGTTATTTTTTGAAAAACTACCTTTTATTGATTTTTTGTTCAGTTTAGCAATTAGTATACATATTTGAAGAAGGAATTAATTTTTGATAAGACAAAATTTGCGTATGAATTAACTTTTAACCTAAAATAGTTTTCTAAAATATTATTTTTTTTTCCTTATTGTTAAGTTTTTGAAGTTCAAATTTATGAAATCTTTCCACGTTTAAAGTTAAAAAAAAAAAAAACAGCTTTTTATCCTAAAGTTTCATTACTTATTAGTAACCTAAAATGCAATACTATTACTCAATGAGTTATTGAACGACTTAAAAGTAATTAGTTCTTGCAATGACATCTAAGTAATAACATGAGGTAAGTAGTTGCCTCTAATGTCATCACCATGTTAAAATAATGAGTTATTCATCTAATGTGTAAGTATTATAAAGCCATTATATTAGCTTCTTAACTCATTACCTGGCAACCAAAGTTTTTGCTAGGATGTTTAGATTTTCAACATTTTGATATTATTCTTAAACTATATTCGAATACCCCAGAGTGTATTACCCAAGTAAAAGGTTAGTTATATTTATAAGTATATAAAATCTTCAAAAACACAAGCACTTTTAATTGCATTAATTAGACAGGACATTTAAGAAAATTTTCATTAAAAACAGAAGACAACAAAGAAAAAAAGAAACAGTGACAACACAACAACAAATATAATAGAACAAAACTTACGTCTTATGCCCCAATCCATCATGATGACAAAACAACTAACTGGAAAATAATAATAAAACTGGGCACTAAAGAATCTCAAAAAAAGAAAATACTCAGTAAAATGAATTTTCTTTCTCTGCTTGGTTTCAGATTTTTTGTAATTTTTGGAATATATAAAACGTTACTGTTAAACATTTAAATTTAGTAGGAAACATTTTTTACTTTGTACTTTTTTTTCTTTTTATAAGAAACACAAAACACTCACAACAAATACTTTATATAATTTTTTTTTTTATATGAAAATATTCTTTCTTTTTATATTTTCTTAAAATGAAACTGAATCAATAGCATTTGCAGTAAATGTATGGGCTGTATCTTACAAGTATCTTTATTTTTATTAGTATTTTTTCTGTTATTGTATAAAGACATTGTGCCACAATACTGGCAGCAGCAACAGCGGCAATTGTGGTATAGACACTGTTTTTGTTGATGGTGTAGCAAATACTCGTACATGTGTTTGTGGGGTTGTAGTGGCTCGTCGTAATGAATATAATTTAAATTTAAAAACATTTCTATAATTCATCATAATTTCGTACAAGAAAAAAACAAACACAAACAAAAAAGCACTTGAAATTTCTTTTCAAAATATTAAACTCAAATAAAATAAAAGACGGCGGGTTTGTTCTTTTTTTAAGCACTTGAACTTTTAAAAATAACAAGACACACTCATTTTAAGAGAATTTATTTTTTTATTCCTTTTATTAATTGTTTAAATTATTATTAATTTAAAAATAATTTTCATTATTATAAGCATTTTTTGGGGTAAAATTTATTTAAACATTCCCGTATTTTGTTTTGAATATTTAATATCGAAATAAAATATTTTCCGTTTATTTTCTCAGTTGTGTTGATTGATGATGTTGTTTGGAGCACAATTAAAACATGACTGAAAATACAATTTGGAATATTGTTGTTTATGAGGGAGAGCGGCTACAAATATAACAACAATAACTAACGATTACAACGAAAAGAACGAAAGCCGAGTACACGAATCTGCTATATGTATTTCAAAATAAGAAAAGTAAAAAAAAAAAACATTAATGCCCGAATACCTTTTTTACTACAACTTCATCTACAAAATACTAACACATACTTTTAGGGAGCAAAGCGAGAACAAAAAAAAGAACAAATACAACAACATGTTTAACGCGCAAATCCATTACAACAACGACAACAAAATGTATTTTTTATTTTTTTTTTGTATGCTCTACTACAATCACAAAAAGGATGTCAAACAGACAGGAAAATCCTTGATGAAATAGTATACTCTTATACATATGATAGTGACACACATATACACGCTACACTATTGCATACTTTTAGGATGATATAGGAAGAAGGAACAAGTAGTGTTTTGAGTGTGTGTGTGTGTGATAACAACACAATAGGAGTGCTTACTACATGTGTTGAAATATAGTTTTGTTCTAAAGAAAACAGTAGTATTTCAGTAGTAGTAACACTGTTTTATTTCGAATATGTATGAGTGTGTTTATTTTATAAAGGTAAATACAACGAACATGAAATGTTCATTAGAAAACTATTAGTAAAGAATTCAGATCGAATAAAAATACTCTATTTCGGAGAGAATGTATATTTTATTAAGTAAAATGTTATAAAAATAAATGACACTTTGCTACATAATGATACTTTTTATTTTAAGTCGTAAAACTGAAAAAAGATCTTAAGGATATCACATAACAATTTAAAAAAAAATCTAAAATTCTGATACAAAAAAATTGTTGGCTTTAGTTTCTGTAATAAAGACTCGTAACTCAATAAATTTTAATATTGATGTTTGAAGAAGAAGTAGGGTAGACGGGGGAGCATTTGTCACCTTTTTGTTCAAAATGTTATATTTTCAAAACGGTTCACGATATCAATAAACTTTCTTTAGTAATAAAAACCTTGATATGTTGGCTTATATTTAAGCCCTTTTGATCCTGACTATCTTCATGTTAAGTTAATTTTTATTGAGAATTTGTGAAGTGACCAAAGACGTCAAAACTACCCTATCCTATGGGGTAAATTCGCCAAGTGATGGAGGCAGAATCGTTTTCCTATATATGATGGTTTTTTACTTTATTTTAATACAGCAGAAATTTGGAAAAAATTGGACTATGGACACGCGCACCTCCCATACAAATTTCAGATTCCCAAATAGTAAAATCGGTAATTTCGGAAAAAAAATATTTCATAAAGCTTTGAATGTTATATATAGCAATTTATATGATTTTTTCACAGATCGGATAAATGAAACTATATAAATTTGTATATGAAAAAATTTATTTTGAAATTTTTTTGATATTTTAAACTTCAATTCCAAATATAGTATTAAATATATATTTTAATAAAAATACCTATTAATTCAATAATTTTAAACAAAAAATAAAATATAACTTAACTTATTTATTAAAATAATTTAAAATTAAAGTGTTTATGCAAAAAGTGAAATACCTTCAGCATTTGGATCCTTATAAAACGTATTGTTATATATTTTTTTTTTTTTTTGTAATTCTTATTCAGAAAGACTTTCTTGTAATATATTTCTCGATTTGTGAAGAATACATTATTTAGGGTTATTATATATTTCTTCATAAATCTTCCTATAATTTAGCTATTTTCTGTATAGATTAGTTTCATTCATTTAGAAAATAAGATGTTCCTTCAGGTCCTTATTAATATCTAGACAGCTATTTTTCCTAATAAGGTTTAAACTAATTTTTCTAAAAACTCTGGATGTTACTTGTATAGCTTCTTCTGATAGTATTCCTACTAAATTTGTGTAGATTTGTATATATACTGGAGCATTTTTTAGCAATAACCTTCATTTCAAATACTAATACTAAAACTACGGTAAAACTTTGATAATATTGGATTAAAAATGAATGAGCACTTGTTTTATATAAATATTTTTTGACGTATAGTAAAAAGCATATTATATTATTATTTTGTAAAAGATATTTGCAAAAATTATGAATTTCCAATACGTTGTTCTGTAATGAGAAATTGTTTTAGCCGCAAATTGTTATTTTTTCAAACGCAACTCTAAATTGTAGCATATTTACCAATCTTTTTTTATTCTTGTCAAAATAAAGTTTTGTTTTTTATTTATTTTTATGTCCAAGCTTTCTTTTAGATTTGCCTTTCAAAATTTTTCTTACTTCTATATACTCATATGTAGGCTGTATTGTAATTTCAATGATTAAGTCAAATAACAAAAATATATAAAATTTGCACCTGACACTACAATGAAAATGTGATAAAACTTATAGATAATTATATTTTTTGAAATTTCATACTTATGGTAATATAAAAAATATAGTTTTTTATAGTTTTTTAAATCTCTCTCTAAAGTTGAAAGTTATATAAAATTGTTATTTATTTTCCCTTGTTTACCTTAAGAACAACGATAAAATACCCACGACGAAAAAAATATGTCATCATACTTTAGTAATATTATACTATGCATTTTATGTAAAATAAAATAGTTTTACCGAAGATTTTTATAAAATAAACCCATTTTTCTATTTGTACTTTTAAAGTTTTTTTCATTGCATTTTTCATAATTACCAACAACTTTCAACTTTGAAAAATTTGAAAAATAATTTTTGGGTATTGTCGCTTAGAATGTCCTTAATAAAAATGCATTACAAAATTTTAAAAATTCTGAAGATAATTTTTGGCCGCACTCACCACACAATGCGTCGTTAAAGATTTAGAACAAAAAGAAATTAAAATAAATATGCTAGATGTTAAGTGTATTCTTACTAAATTTCAGAATAAAACAATTGTTATTACCCTTTTACATTAATACTTTGAATATACATGTAAAATTAAACTAAATATATAAATAAAAATAAAAAAGCATTGGCAAATCATTTTACTTGATGTAAATTAAAACGTTGCAAACCGCTTTGATTTATTTGTAAAAAAATATTTTTCCAGCGCTTGATGTTTTACTGTTTTGAAATAGTAATACTTTCAGTATTATAAGAAAACTATAAATCCAAACAAGATCATAGCAATATTATTAAATCGAATTTCCTACAAACAAATTAATTTTAAATCTTCGATTGTTGTCATACTTCGAAACATAAAAGCTGTAGTAAAATGTTCATTACAAATAAAACATTCAGTATTGAACACGTAAATTCCAAGATATAAAATTTACTTATGAAAACTTTAATTCTTATTTTTGCTTAGAAATTTTTTATTTTTTATTTTAACACTAAGAGCAAAAATTACAAAAAAATACAAATTCAGATCACGAAAATAAAATTATAAAGATTTTTGATTTAAAAAACAAAAATTATGATAATAAATTATTTAAATCATTAACCGAAAACTTGATAATTACAAATATATTTCTGTTCTTAGGCTTCGAATCATTAAAATTCATTTTATTTGGTATGTTACCACTTTAACGATCAACCAAATATACCTCCCTACGAGTTCTAAAAACATTAAAATTCTCTAAAAAAGATTAAGTTGTTCTATGGAGTAAAGAACTGTATAAGCTACAATAAATTGTAGTTACCTTTACTAATGCTATTTTTTGTTTGTTTATTTTTTACTTTGTTAGATTTCTACTTACAATTTTGTGGAGATTTTTATTACATTTCTATGATTTTATTACATTACACCTTGTGTTATTAGCTAATATACTAAGTTAAGGAAAAAGTTTGTAACAAAGAATAGATTTAATGATAAATATATATATTTTTTAAAGAAACCTAAAAGTATGCTAAGTTACTTTTCAAATATAAAGTTTTAAAATTTTAATTTATATAAAATTGTGCATTCATTTGTTTTGTTCCAAAAATAGTTCTATAAAAATAATTTTTCGCTTCCTTGTGCATTACCTTGTAAGGGTGTTATATCCATTTTCTCGTCTACATTGTGTGTTAAGTAATCCTTACAAATATATGTATAATATAGATTTGTTAGAAATCCTTTTTTATTTTAAAACTCTATACCCTAATAAACTGAAATCAGTTTATAACAAAACAAATATTTAAAATACAAACATAATTTATTTTTCTAAAAACAAACATTTCCATAAAAATAAGCCGGCCAACAGGACCTTGGCCCGCCTTTCTTTGCTTGACCGTTTAATATAGTAACATATAGAATTTCGTTTCTTTAGCCATTTATTTACAATTCTCTATACCTTAGGGACAACCACATAATGTGAATAGAATAAAGGCGAAAAAAATAAAATAAAAACAAACAATAAACGTGAACCATTAAAGTTTTATTGCTGGTGTGTGTGTTACCATGTTCATGCCAACATTTTCAAATTTTATGTTCTCTTATTGTTCACTTTTTTTTTTTTTTTTTCTTCAACTTGACCATACACAATAGGATACGGATACATATAAAGGGAGTTTTTGTTTTTCTTTATTTCTTTTTGGTACAACATGAAAACACACAAAAAAGAAATTATAAAACAAATAAAAAAGTTTATAAGTATCAATTATAATTTTTTGCTCGTTCTCTAGTTTTATTTTTTATTTTTTGTTAACTTTCAAACCTTAAAGTATGCAATGTTTTTCTTTTAATATTTTTAGTAACATTTTAAAGTTGTATGAAGAAAAGTTTCTCTGACTGTTTTTGTGTAGTAAAGCAATTATTTTAGGAGTGGTTTATCTTAGGGGCTTAACAGGGAAGTGTGTTAAACAGAAAAATGATTGATTATAAAATTTAACTTACAACAATTCCTTTAGGAAAAAAGGTTAAGGTGAAATAAACAATTAAGTTTTAATAAACAATTGTGTTTAACAAAAAAGCCATTTAATTTAGTAATAATAAATGGGTTAGATATAGAATATGATTAACAAAGCATAAATTGTATTAAATAGAACAAAGTTAAACCTACTAATGTGAAAATTACATAAAATGAATTTTTAATTAAACTTATAATTAAAATTTGTTTAAATCCAGGAAATTTTTTAGAACTTGTGCTAAAATCATTAGTTCTAGAACTTGTGTAATAAGAACCACTTTAGATTCATTAATAGTGGTGTCGCAACCCATTCTGGCACTCCTGGAGTGGAAGGGTATTGTGATTCTAAATTGGTTTTAGATAATGTTTTGGAGAACTAGTGGTTTACAACTATTTTTGTATTAATTCTACATTACTTCTCAAAACAAATCACTTAGTTTTTAAATGACTTCCTATAACTATTTAAAAAAAACTTAAATAAATTGAAAAAAAAAATCTCAACTTAAAAATTTTAATTTTTGAAACGCTTCCTAATGCTTTTAAAGAAATAGTTTTGAGTGTGACAATTTCGAAAAAAAATCATTGATTAAAAAACTAGTTCTAGAGCCGTTCCAAAGAATGGGAACTAGCTAGGTAACACTTCCACAGAACTAGTTACAAAGGTGACAATTTCGAATAAAAATCATTGGTCGTATCAACAAACTAGAACAAGTACAGGCTATTTTCAAACGTTCTGGAACTAGTTTTACATATTTTATAAAAAATCCCAAAAGTATACCACCGTTTTATTATCTTCATTTTAAAGATTTCTTAAATTTAAGGTAAAAATATTAAGAAAATTTCTGTTCATCTCTGACTTCATTTAATTTTATGTTTGAATCCCTAAAGTATGCCACGATTTTATTTTCTTTATTTTAAAGTTTACTTAAATTTAAAATAAAAATATTACGAAAATTTCTTTTCTTCTCTGACTTCATTTCATTTTATGTTTTAATCCCAAATGTATGACACCATTTTATATTCTTTATTTTAAAGTTCGCTTTAACTTTAAAACAAACTTTTAGCAAAATTATTGAATACTACTTGTTTTGTTACATATTAATTTCTTTATTACTCGTTTTTTTTTTTTTTTAATACATCTTAAAAATATAATTTTAAATACCAAAAGTATGCAACAGTTTTATTTGCATTATTCAAAAGTTATTCCAAACTTGAAAGCATATTTATAGAAGTTTAAAGTAGAACTTTTTTTGAACGCCTATTTGCATACAAGCAGCCTAAAAATATACTTTTATTTTTAGACAAATTTAAAAATATATAATTTCGATGTTGTAACTTAATATTTTGAAAAAAAAAAAAAATTTGATTTTTATATGAGTTTTCTTTTTAAGCTATTTTTGTTATAGATTTTGAAGTATGTGTATATTTGCTGATATTTGGTTTATAAATAAAATTATGTTTATATTTAAACATAGAAATCTTGTGCGTCATGAAAAAGTATAACATATTTACATAATGATTTAAAGGAAACATCTAGGTTTGTGTATTGAAATGTGAATAAAGTCTAAGTTTATGTATTGATTTTAATGAAATATGACTCGTTTTACGCAAGACATTCAGCTTTGTACGTAAAAAATTCAGACTAACATTTTTTTTCGTTTTAAATTTTTTATCTTTTACGTTTTTTTAATAAAAAAGTAAAAATAATTTCTTTGCCAAAACTTTACTATTTTTTAAAATATACGGCAGATAAAACATGTAATATTATAGCTTCGATGTAATTTAAATTAAATTTTTTTGGTTTTTCATAAAACCAAATCGGATAAATCGTTCTCGAAATAAGCTAAATTAAAATATAGGTTTAGAAGTTAATTATTACATGTGTCTAAATTGATTGCAGTTATGCAGCGTAAAAATATATATATATATTTTTTTTTTGTCATCCTGAGTCATCAATTCCGTAGGCAAAAGTTCAAGATGATAATTAAAATGTCATTAGCGCTTTTAGTACTTTTAATTCAAATTTTAATTAAAAATCCTAAAAGTATGCTTCAAAATCTCCGTATTTAAAGTAAATAATTAAATTTCGCTTAAATTTCTTCAATTTTTTACATTCTTCTTTTGAAATTACAAAGGTTAAATAAAATAACACATTTATTCATACAAGTTTCCAAGTCATTATGCATTTACTTAAACAGCAGACAGCTATAAAAATAAAATAAATATAAAAATCATTTCATATACTTTAAGAAAATCTACTTACAAAAGCTTAATAGAATTTTTATAATGAATATGAAAAATTAACTTTACTCTCGTATAAAAATATATAAAAATAAGAAAATCTTTTAAACATTTTTGTTTATAATTTTTTTGTGATTTCCCAAAAAGCCTCTCTAATCTTTATTGTTCATTTACACATTATTGCTTTATTAGCAATTTTTTTCATAATATTTTTGATGATTTAAATACACATTAGCATAGATAGACATAAACATTTTCATCATTATCATTTTTCAGTATTTGGGTCATTTATTTTGTATGCTAAACAAGTATTAAAGTAAACAAAAACATTTAAATAACATAACATATTTTGAGGGGTTTTATGATGATGGCATATCATGGTATTTTGAGAGTGTGTATTTAGGTGTTTCAAGAGAAAGGATATAATCATGTTTATAAAGTATGTATGTCAAATATGTTTATGTTGAAATATAATCTATTTAACTTTAAATTTAAACATTGAAAAAATATGTATGTGTGCAAGTATTAAAAATATTTAAATTTTATTATTTTAAATAAAATTAGAAATCATTTACTTGTTTAGAGTTTAATTAAATGTAATGTAAGAGATTTAAATCGTTTAATCAATAATATCAACTATAATCTTTATAAATTTAAATTAAAGAAAGCATTACTAAAGGCCATAATAAATAAAATAAATATATTTATAGGCGACCGCTAAATAAATTTATAAATATTATATATAGCATTTTTTTTAATAGAAAATTTATATACATAAACGTATAACACTAGTACTTAAAGTAGCAAAAGTCGTTAAATTTGTTACTATTTATAAAAAAAATGTTTAGCATACTTATAGGGTTCTGTTATATTTAAACAAATTTAAAGGAGTTTTTTTAGCTATAAATGCCTTGTAATATGTAAATATATCCTAAATAAACGTATAAGAAGTCATTAAATATTTTATTACAATTTTTTCTTAGTAGAAACTATGTATATTAAACAAATGCCCTTATTAATTTAATTACTTAAGCAATTAATTTGTTTCAAGTACAAATAAGAGAAAAATTTAACATTCTGCAAGACTACTAACATGATAATTAAATGACATTAAAGTGTCAAGTATTTTAAGTGAAATTTTATAAAGAAATTACCACGTACATACACAAAAGCATACAAACATGCAACATGTATGTATGTGCTGACAGAATAGCTTATAAAGGTAAAAAAGTAAAACGGAAATGAAAATAAAAATATATAAATGATATAAAAATATAAGGCAATAAGGTTATTCAGGATGAACATTAGGGCTATAACTTTTTCACATTTTTTGCAAATATCAAAATGGCCCTAGCATAGTCGAATAGGACATCGAAAATTATTTAAAAAAATGGTATTACTTTTTCGCGGTTGTCAAAAAAGTTCACCCACAAAACACAGTAAAGTTTGGAAATCAATAATCCCAATGTAACATCGAAGCAACATATGCACATAACGTGGTATTAAAGTAGTACAGAACATATATTCATTATGCAAAACAATGTCTAGGTTAAATTTGATGTTTATGTCTTTTAATAATTAAAAACAACATTTTTCAATTTACTATTTTACTTTATTAATAAAATATTTAAAATTTTTTATTTAAAATGTATGTACTTTTTTTTGGGAGATTTTAAAAAATCGTTTTTGTGGCTGAGGTTTTTATTCCAAAATGACCCGAAAAAAATGTTTTCGTAAATAACACAACATTCGCCATCGCATGGTGCTAGGGCTAAAATTTGGTTATATCCCTAATGTACATATGTACTATATTGTATAGTTTTGATATTTCTTATATTCGTCAATATAACTAGTTACATATATCCATAAATAAATGAACAAAAAATTATAAATTAAATAATATAGTGTAGCATTTGTTTCTACAAATGCACATCATATATCATGCATTTTTGTTACATGTTAAATAGTTTTCTTTTACCAATTACTACATAACATGAATATCCCTATTAAATAACACACTAATGCTCTTATTACCTTACAATGATAGTAAAAAAAAAACAGCAAAAAGGATAATTTAAATAAAAATTCTTATAAAGGAATACAAAATAAACATGAAAAAAAAACCCACCCATTCTTCTCATACATACAAATAAAAAAGTCCTTAACAACTTAATAAAAGACGCGAAAAGGCACACTTGTTGTTTCGAAAAACTGAGGACAGAAACAACAATTTTAAATGAAAATAAAAATGATACACTCTCTCTCTTAATTTCCTACATCTCATTTGTTGCGATACACATAAAAAAGCAAATTTTTTTACATTCCTTTCCAAAACCAAACTAACCACAGTCAACATGTGTTGTTTGTGGTGGTACAGGGGGACCGTTTCTTTGTATGTGTCTGTGTGAATAAATATTTGTGTGTTAACTAAAATAGGCTATTTAGCATAAAATGTGGTAATAAATCCCTACAGTTGTTGTAGTAGCAACGATTTACTTTTCCATAAATGTTTAATGTCTGGCTGGTTTAATTTTTTTTAGATTATTAGGTATTATTGCACTCTCTCCCCTAAGATTATATGGGCAAGCCTAATAGAGGGCTTGAAAGCTTAACAGACTGCCTTTACATATTTTAGGGTCAATAAAATAATACAATGTATAGTCTATTGGTTAATATTTCAGACCAACTATCTACTTCACCATTTTTAACTTAAAATTAGAACTTTCAAAAGCAAATTAAGAAAGCAGCAATTGTAAATAAGGGTTTTCATTTCAGTTTGTGAAAAGATCAATTTTTCAAAAGAAAAATTTTTATAAAGATTTCAGAAAAAAAACAATTGAAAATACTGTGAGCGTCAAAAAAAAGTAAACAGCTTATTCCCTTTTAAAGGAAGCCTTGTGAGATGTAGATAAATAACGATATATAAAAAGTGATATGCCAAAATTCTTTGGTAATTAGGTAGGAATTGAACTCATAAAAACAATTTGCGAAAATAAATCGGAATAACGATATAATTGAATTTTTAAGAAAAAATACCAATTTTTACGCGTCAAAAAAAAAAAAAAGTAAACAGTGGCACCCTTCTTTTATAAAAAGATCGGTTAATTGTAAAATTGGGAGAAGATCTTATATTTTTTTTAGTTTAGATTTAAGGAAGGACCAAATTATAAAAAAACGAAGTAAAAAAAGAGATTGTTTAACAATAGGAAAACAAACTTCAATTCAAACTCGAAAATTATATCAGATTTATGTGAAAAAGGAAAAAACCTTGCGTGAAATTGCAAAAATTGTTTCAAGGAATTATTACGGAATAATATAGAAATATACCAAACATCATATTGCAGATTATTTTCCTTGGGCAAGATGGTCAAATCATTTACAGACACAAAGAAAAAAGCTATAGTTTGCTAAGTCAAAGAAAGTCTTTCTTTTTTTTTGACGCTCACAGTATATATATATATATATATATATATATATATATATATATATATATATATATATATATATATATATATATATATATATATATATATATATATATATATATATATATATATATATATATATATATATATATATATATATATATATATATATATATATATATATATATATATATATATATATATATATATATATATATATATATATATATATATATATATATATATATATACATATATATATATATATATATATATATATATATATATATATATATATATATATATATATACATATATATATATATATATATATATATATATATATATATATATATATATATATATATATATATATATATATCATTTTGATGGTGGGTATAAAAATTGTGGTTTTATAATGTAGTTTCTTAACATTAATAATGAAGAGTAAAATTTTATACTACTCAAAAACCTACTTTTTATATTAAATTTTATGTAAAGATGTAAAAAAATAATTGTGTAAATATAAATGTCCCATAATGGTTGTTGAAATTACTAGATTATAGGCCATTACGAGAACTGATGGGTTTTTAAAACCACACACTTTTAGGACAATATGAACCCAAAAAAAAAAAAAAAAAAAAAACAACAATAATAATAAAATAATATAAAAAAATAGATAAAGAAAAATACATAAATCTAAATGTCAAAATATTTATAGTTGCTACATAAACAAATTATTATTATATTAAAGAATTAGATTTGATCTTTTTTATTCGGAGATTTATGGCATTTAAAAAAGACCATATTTGAAAGCCACAAATTATGCTTTAAATTTTTTTTATATTATTTTTTTAGAAAAACAGTGAAATAATGTAAAATATTGAATTAAGGAAGTAAAAATTACTTATGCTAAAAATTAAATTTTTAAATAAAAAATAAATAGATAAATAAATAAATAAATACCCAACAAACCAAGAAACGATACAGTATCATTAATGATATCATAATTTTAAAATAATATAATAAAATATTTAAATATTTTTTCCTTAGAAAAAAAAACTTCAAATATTTTCATGAAAATAAAAATAAATTTAAAATTTGTATAGAAATAAATAATTAATGTAATGTATTACATTAAAATTATATTTTTACAGCAAAATTTAGTGGAATTTCAAACAATAAAAGGGACTAACATAAAGGAATCAATATCAAGTTGGATTTTAAAGGAAACTATTTTCGGATCGCAGAAGTTTGGTATTACATACATAATTATTAGGAACGGGATGAAATTTTGTTTCATTTTATTATCTTGTTTTAATTATTGATAAAATAAAAAGAATATTATATATTCATCCAATATTGGTATGTATATATTCTGGAATATATTGCAAAATTATCGCACTGCTTAAATTTAACGATATCATTACTTATATCATTATTTTCAAAAATTATGATATCATTTTCGAGTGTACCTTTTAGAAAGCAACCTATATCATTTTAGAATTATAAATGATATCATTCTCGAGCTTCTTTATCACCGAAATGATATCGTTATGATATCATTACGATATCATTTGGTTTGTTGGGTAAATAAATAAATAAATAAATAAATAAATAAAATAAATAAAAAAACTAATAGAAAAATTGGCTTGAGTTTAATTTGATAACAATATAATTATTTTTTATTTTTAATCAGAGACCGGACTTTAATACTAAAAAAACAATCTTTTTATTTTTATTTCAATCGAAAAACAATCTTTAATGTTCAAAAAATAATAAAAATCCATCGTGATTTTTTTATTTTCATCAATAGTTTAATTTTTTTCATCATGATCGAAATAGAAAATATAAATATCTTTTGTGATATTTATTACAAAAGTTGAAAATTATTTTGAACTTTTTTTATCGGATGGAAAAAATTCTAAACAAAAACAATTTCATTGAATAAAAAAAATATTTTTGAAACAAAACAAAAGTATGAATAAAAAACAATTATTTGAAATTTTTTCGAACTGATATTTATTTTTAAAGATATTTATCCTTAAAGATATTTATTCTTTTCATCATTGATGGATATTTATTTTAAAAATAAAAATCTCTCACATATTTTTTTTTTTCAACAAATGAAAAAACATTTTGAACATTAAAGATATTTTGATTGAAAAATAAAAATAAAACGTTTTCCACGTTACCACGTTACTTAAAATTACCCTCTCAATTACCTCAATTTGATATTAAATTTACAAAAATTAATTTCAAACTTTTCTTTTACAAAAATCTATTTTTTTCCTTCTTTTTTCTTCTTTCCCTTTCTTGCCTCCTTAAATTCTTTGAAGTTTAAAAGTTCAATCGTCCTATTTACAAAATTAATTTTCCTTTTCTTCTCTTTCCCTGTTTTCCCTTAAGCAATTTACGCTCTTAAAAATCAAAACAAATAATTGTGTCTCTCTGTATACAATTTAATTTAACGCTTTAAATGTTATTTAAATGTCATCATGTTAGAAAAAAATTTGTTTTTGCTATAAAAGCATGTTAAATGGCCTAAGTAACATCGTTTTGTTTTGACATGTAACTGAATGTGTTTGTGTGCAATTTGGCAAAAAAATAAAAAATTAAACGAAAGGAAAAAGTACCCGCAGGAACATTAAAAAAGGAATGGAATGTATGTACGTATGTAAAAGATAAGTTCAAATAAATGTATGACGTCATTAATGAAGGCGCATGAGTAAGAATTTTTTAAACAACAATGCCAAGAAGTTAAATTTAAAGACAGAGTGAGTAAGAGAATTTTATGGAAGTGAATGAAAACAGCTGTTTCGATGGTATTCCAATACACGGAAAGAAATTTTGAATAAAACTAATTTACTTTGAGCCTAAAAATAGGCTATAGACATATTCTAAGAAATGGGAGGTAATTTTATTAAGCATTAAGAAACGATTCCACTATTAGAATAATTAATACATAAGGAAGTAAACTCGATTAAAAATAAATATAGCTTTCAGATTATTGTGCTGGATATTTTATCATTAAATTCGTAGAAAACTATAGTGTGACTTTTTTTTTGTAAAATCTTAGAAGCATTAGCTTCTTAACTTCTTGACACTTTTATAAATACTAGTCAATTATTTCAATGGTTAGTGGAAGACAATGACGAATACTTATAGACCATTTTAGAGAGAAAACTAAATTTCTTATAAAAGGGCCGTATCGAAACTGAAAATCAATGAATAACACTAGATACTCAAAGATGGAAGTTTAAATTTCTTTGCTAAGTCTTACGTTTCTGTCTATGAAAAAAAAAAAATTAGAGCATTCATTTACGATCATATGACATGCGATTTTTGAGAGATATTGCAAATTCAACTAGACGTGAATGGAATAGAAAGAAAGCAACTGAAGAAAACAATATACTAATGACAATTTTGAATTAGTGTCCTTAATATAGTTTGATGTTATATAGAAGGATATTTGATATTCTCAGTGCTTACAGACACATATAAATCGCCTAGAAAAGTAGTCAGAAAATTTTACAGTCTTGTGCCTAACATATTATTTAGCCAACTGTATCAGTTTATTTCAACTAAATCTCACTGAAAGGTTCTTCAGATAAGAAAGGATTTCAATTTCAGAATGTATTGAAATACATTACTGGCATCAAATTGCTATAAAGCGTCCATAAAACATCCTACTTTATTAGACAATGTGAGGGATATCTTTCAAAAAGACATTCGGATAGGATACTTTTGCGAAAAATGACACATAACTATTAATTACGTTGGAGAAGGACTATGATTACTAAGCAGCTTAAGGTGATGATTGGCCAAAAAATAATGGAATTAAATCATAAAATGATAAAAAACTAACATAAGTTCTTTCTTCAACGTTCTCTAAAGCAGTACAAAAAGGGAACAAAGTAAGGATATTGAATATATTATTTCCTTGTGTATTTAAATATTTATTAATTAATTTATTTATTAATCCGGAGACAGGGTATTTATTTACTTTAAAATATGTTTAGTTTTTTTTGAAACTTTATTATAAACTTTAATTCTATAAAAATAAAACTTTTATCAATTATATAAAAAACTCACAGAATTTATCACAAAATTGTTTGGTATTTTTGATAGGCATTGCTTTGTTTTAATAATTAAGTTTATTTAAAGAATTTTTTCATATATTTTTTATAATAATCACTTTTTTTTATATTTCACTTTTCTTATTTCACTTAAAATATATTATTTTTTCCAAAAATCTCTGTACTGTTTGGCTAAAATTTCAGTTGACAACTAACTTATTTTAATGGTAACCAAAATAAATAAAACACAAATTTGTAACACACCAATACTTATAACAAACCCTTAATAAAGAAACTAAAATGTAAAAACTTATTCCTGTTCAGAGTACACTATTGTAAAAAAAAAGGATATTTCTTGCAGCAAGCAATTATGCCAACAATACAAAAAAACATAAGTAGTTAACATTTTGGTTATTTTGCTATTGCCTTGTTTCGAAAGTCTAGTCATAATTATTGACAAAACATTGAACAATCAACAGCCACGACGACGACGCTAATTGCATGTTAATATTATGCAGCAGTAACGACAGTAATGGCAACATAATGTTTAAGAATTATAAAGATACCTTTAGTAGAATTTATTCAGGTAAAAATAAGGTGTTGTAAAGTAATTTTGCACAATGTTTGATAGTAAATTAAAGGAATTTTCTTTTGTTTCTTTTATGGTTCTTCTATAAAATAATTTATACTAATGGTATTTTAGCATAAAGGTAGTTAGTCTGCAGACTTTGCTGAATATGGAAAATGTTTTTATTTTATTGTTATGGTGATTTGGCATAATTTTGTTGTTAAGACAGTATAATGTTGTAAAGTTAATTTCTTTTATATAAAATGAACTGGAATTTTAATTTGTATATTAAGAAGAGATTATTATAATATTTGAAAAAGTGTATTAATTTTAGACCTCTAATTTTTTATAATATAAAAACGGATTAAATATTTTTCAAATTTTAAAAGTTTTACTTAAAAATATAATAAAAAAAAAGTTTAAACTTACCCCTTGATGTTGGATGATTCATTAAAATTGACAAAGGACATTCATCATCATCTAAGATATACTCTGAACCGTCACTATTAACCTAAAAACCAAATAAAAAAAAATCATTAGTTTCCATCGCAACATTTATAAAATCAATTTAAAAAACTCCTTCCCAACCTGTACTAAACAATAATGCATGGGATCCGCTTTTTCTAAACCATATTTTGTTAACATTTCTCTTACTACCGCCTGAGCACAATCACGTATAGACAGTAGTAATGTTTTATAAGGCACATCTTGACATAAACTTTCTCCATATATTTTTAATGTACCACCCGTATCGGGTCCACCATCTCGTGAACGAAATTGTTGTAATTTCTTTTCTAATTTCTGTTGTCTACGACGACGCATAACTGCTTCGGGATTTGAGATGGAACGTGTAAAGGAGGTTTCTGGTAGTTCAGTGTAAAGTTTACCCGCCACTTGGGTTTCTGTTTCGGTGCCATTTGAACCATTAAGACCGTTAGTATGACTACTTATGGTGGTATTAGTGCCATCTGTATTGAGTTTAGCGAGTTTTTCTTTCTTTTTCTGTTCTTTTTTCTCGCGTTTGGAAAGTTTTCTTTTGAAATTGATATCGGTCTGTTCGATGGGCTGTTGATGAATAAAAAAAAAAAAAGATACGAAATTAATTATAGAAGATAAAATATTACAGTTTTAATAATTTAAAACTTACGGTGGTCTTTTGATCTATATTTTTAAGAAGAAATCTTCCTTCTCTGTCGTCAATGTGCCAATTTAATTGTACCAGTAGAGGTTTTTCATCAGGATTTAATCTTCTTTCTTCACCATTGGCATGGACTTCATATAAGGCATAATTGGGTACGGATAACATACGCATATCAGGACGGAATTTTTCAATGAGTGTTTCTGAAAGGAAATTGAAAAAAATAAATGGATTAGAAAAATAAAGTAAAATAAAACTTTGCGGAAAATATATTTCTTATGAAATATAAGTATATAAATATTTTACTAATCGTTTTAAAGTCAATGTGTTTTTCTATTAAATGTAATAAAAATAAAAATTGTACAATTTATATTTTAGAAGTTATAAGTAATAAAGTGTGATTACTTTTGGAAAAAAATCAATCGCTTTTTCATTTTTGAAACGTCATATTTTTGGACCGGAATGAGTCTTAACTCAGAAAATTTGTGTTTTTAGCAACATTTGCAATACGTAAAATCTGTAGCGAATTTCATTGAAATCAAATCCGAAAATGTCTGTTTTTTGTCCGTTTTGATGTGGAATCACTCATTGAAATTAATTAATTTTTCCAAAATTCTTAATATTAACATTTTTTAACTTATTTTTTAAATTTCTTAAACAAAGTTGACTTTAATTAAAATAAACTCAACTCACCAATTACATCTGTAACAGTAGCATCTGATGCAACACGTATACATTTGGTAGCAACCTTTTGACCAGCATCTTGAAAATAAAAACGCATAACACCATGGAAAAGTAAATTCTATAAGAAACAAAAAAATAAAAAACAAAAATTAATACACGTAAAAATCATAAATAATAAAATAAAAACTAATTTAAGTACCTCATCTGGTTCGGAAAGGGCAAACAAATCTAAACGATTTGCATTCCATTGTTGTATAACAGAACGTACAGCTTCACGATCCAACATTTTTTTGTTTGTATCATGAGACATTCTCTAACAATGCAAACAAAAAAAAATATATATTTTTAGTACTTTAATGCTTTCGTTCCTTGAAGAAACACATTAACAGCGATTTTGTTCCCCAATAAAGTACAATTATAAAATATTCAAGACGTTTAATAGAATCTAAAAGGAAATTAGAAAGAAAAAAAATATATGGGTTAAATATTTATGATTAAAAAGAATAAAAAAAAAAAAAAAATTATAATTTTAAAAACAATTTTAACTACATCTAGCCTATCGATAAAGTTAAATAAAAAACGTGTGTATAATTTGGTGTTGGGTTGTGCTTTTTAACAACTTCCGTCTTTCTTTCTTTATTATTATTTTTTTTGCTCCATTATGCTTTCGAAAAATGAAATAAGCACGCATCAATATTTTACATCATCTTCTAGAACAACAAAATGCATTTCAGTTTGTATTTGTGGCAAGTAAAATAATTTTTCTGGTTGTGCCTGACTTCGGGTAATTTTTATTTTTCTTTATGTATTTTTTTGTTTTTTTTCTTTGGTTCAGTTTTAAAGTAAATAAACAATTTTCTTTTTATCGTTTTGGAAAATGCATTTTTGTCTAGCGTAAATTCCAGTAATTCATAGAATATGAATATTATTTTATGATTGAACTTTATTTTCTTTTTGTTTAAGAGTTGACGATGATGCTATGAGCTGGGGAAAATGATTCAATAAACTATAAAAATTTAATTTGTATTTTGTTGCCTTTTAAAATGTAGTAAAAAACAACATAAATAAAAATATACATAAATTATATTTAAGATCATAAAGACAAAATTATGGGAAAAAATTTAGGTTTTTAGAATAAAGTTTTGAATTTGTTTGAGAAATTTAAATTAAGTATTAAAGTACAAGTAGTTTTTCAATTTGAAAGAACTAAATTATAACTAAACTAGATCTGTACTAGAACTAAACTTCAATTGAACTAGAAATGAACTAAAACTAGAACTAAACCTGAACTGAATTAGAACTGAAAAATAACTAAACTAGAACTAAACCTGAACCGAATAAGAACTAAACTAGAACTGGAACTGAACTAGAACGGAACTAGAACTGAATTTAAATTGAACTAGAACTAGAACTGAACTAGAACTAAAACTGAATTAGAACTGAACTAGAACTAGAACTGAACTTGAACTGAACTGAACTGAACTGAACTAGAACTGATCTAGTACTGAACTGAACTAGAACTGAACTGGAACTGAACTAGAACTGAACTAGAACTGAACTAAAACTGAACTAGAACTGAATTAGAACTGAACTAGAACTGATCAAGAACTAAACTAGAACGGAATTAGAACTGAACTAGAACTGAACTAGAACTGAACTAGAACTGAACTAGAACTAGAACTAGAACTGAACTAGAACTGAACTAGAACTGAACTAGAACTGATCTAGAACTGAAGTAGAACTGAACTAGAACTGAACTAGAACTGAACTAGAACTGAACTAGAACTGAACTAGAACTGAACTAGAACTAGAACTAGAACTGAACTAGAACTGAACTAGAACTGAACTAGAACTAAACTAGAACTGAACTAGAACTGAACTAGAACTGAACTAGAACTGAACTAGAACTGAACTAGAACTGAACTAGAACTGAACTAGAACTGAACTAGAACTGAACTAGAACTGAATTAGAACTGATCAAGAACTGAACTAGAACTGAGCTAGAACTGAACTAGTACTGAACTAAAACAAAACTAAAACAGAAATCAACTAGAACTGAACTAAATAAAACACAAAAGTACCTTTGCGTTTTAGAGTTCCTAATATGATTCCTAACCCAATAACGAGCATCACTACATCCCTACATGATAACGCAGAAATTAACACGTCTAGATTCAAGTGTTAATTTATGTAGGGAAACAAAAAGACTATCCAACTTAATACAGTACCTTACTTTTTCTTTTTTCTCTTTTTTTTATTTTTTGTTTTTCTAATCCAATTACCCAGTAAAAGACTTTTGACACCAATAAAACAAAAAACCAAAGAGGTGGTAATAGAAATTCAACCAAAGGTGAAACGATTTCAATAATAACGCAGATAAAAAAAAATGCGTTTTCTGTGTTGAAATTTTTTTAAGCCGATTATAAACATCACTTGGACACAGACAAAAATATTCGTAGTATAAAAAAAGACAATAAATATAATTTTTTACACAAAAAGCACGTCTTCTTCAGACTAAGATATAAATTATAACAACATGTTCCGGTTTAAAATTAAGAAGAAATTAAAGACATAAAATCTACCAACTTAAAATTACAACTAAATTTAGATTTTTGTCAAAAAAATATAAATAAATAAAACAACAATTATTTTCTCATTAAAAGTAACATAGACATTGTAATTATTTAAAGCTTTATATAAAATGTTTTTTCGTTTAAGAAAATTTCTTTAGAATTCTACAAACAAACTCCCCCTTCTCCGCGTTTTAGTTACAAAACTTAAAGTTTAACTGTTTCCTCAATGTTTAACACATTTTGCATTACTCTTACTTACGGTGGGTTCGTTTTGCTTGACTGAAAATCAACCAACTTTATATTTGTTGTTACCATTTAAGTTTGAGTTGTCGTCAACATTAGTTAGTTAATTTAACGCATTTGCTTGTTTTAAAACTTCCACACAAAAAAAAAAAAAATAATAAAATAAAAAATTCAGTTGTACCTTGAGTTTACTCTAGTCAACAGCAGATGTTGCAAAGACAAACCAAAAACGTTTCTTGTCTAAACAAAATTGTTGCTGACTTTTTGTAACTGACAATAATCAGCAAAGCGTAACCATGTCTTCTTCAGTCATTCATTCATTCTTTCTTTCCTTCCTCTTCTACGACTTTAATCATTTTAACATACAAAAAAGTTTTCAATGCTGTTTTCTTGAATGTTTTTTTTTTTTTTTTTTCTTTCTTATTGAGTTTATTAAGTTTGTTGTAGTTTTCTGAGTTTAACAATTTGTTTAAGAAATTATTCAAACAATTAACAATTGAAATTTCTTTCTTTACATATTTTCTTTCTTTCATTTAACCCTGTTTTGTTGCTACAACTTTATTTAAATGTTGCTTTATATTTCTATATCTACTGCAAAAATTTTTAAGGTAACCTCAAGCATAGTTCCGCTTTAGTGTAAGAAAAAAATAAAAATTCTAAAAACCAAATGATTAATGATTGGTATTTGGCCAGAGTCGACTTTACCACACCCTGTGTTAAATTATTAAGAACATTTTTAAATTATTTACAAGACTGTAATCATAGAGTAGCATATAGGGACGAAATTCTCGATTGACATTTAAATAAAATTGTTGTTTTGTAAACAAAAATGTGTTTATTTTCTTTTGCCAACAACAAAATATATTTGATTACACGTATTTTGTTGTTGCATGAGTTAGGTTTTTGACAACCGACTTAGGTTTTTGGCAATTAGTTTCGTCTCTTGTTACTCTTTGACTGTAATGCTCTCTATATTTGAAGAATTAAAATATTTTTTTTTTCTTTCTATTTTTTAATTTCTGAAAAAGTTTAATTATTCGCACAGAGTTTAAAGTAATGAGATTCTCCGAAACAAATCGCATTTAGATTTCTTATCTACTTGAGTACTTGCTAACAAGGAGGGACCGAAACCAAAAACTCAACTAGAATAAGAACTTCAACTGAACTAGAACTATACTATAACTTAACTTAAATTTAACTTGAATTGAACTAAAACAGAAACATAAATAAACTAGAACTGAATTAAATATCAACTGGAACTGAACTAGCATTAAACAAGAACTGGACTAGAATTAAAACTGAAATAGAATATTAAATATAACTAAACTAGAATTGAACTATAACTGAACATAAGTTTAACTAGAATTGAAGTACATTTGAACTAGAACTGAAATAGAACTGAACTTAAGCCGAATTAAATTTGAACTAGAATTAAAATATAAATGAACTTAAATTTAACTAGAATTGAACTAAAACTGAAACATAAATAAATTAGAACTGAATTAAATATGAACTAGAGCTTAACTGGAACGAACTACCATTAAACAAGAATTTATCTAGAACGGAAGTACAACTGAAACAGAACAAAAGTAGAAATGAACTAAATCTAAACTAGAACTGAAATCGACTTGAACTAGTACTGATCTAGAACAGATCTAGGACAGATCTAGAAGTGAACTAGAACTGAACAAGAGCTGAACTAGAACTGAAGTAGGACTGAGCTAGAACTGAATTAGAACAAAACAAGAACTGAACTAAACATAAACTAGAACTGAACTAAAACTGAACATGAACTGAACTAAAACTGAACTAGAACTGAATTCGAACTGAACTAGAACGGAACTATAACTGAACTGGAACTGATTTAGAACTGAACTAGAACTAAATTAGAACTGAACTAGAACTGAATTAGAACAGAACTTGAACTGAACTTGAACTAAACTACAATTGAACTAGAACTGAACTTAGAAAAAAAACTAGAAACTAAACTAGAATTGAACTAGAACTGAACTTGAAATATACTAGAACTGAACGAAAAATAAAGCAGACTGAATTAAATAATAATTTATTCCTTTCTAATTTATAAATTTGTTCTATTGGAAATCCCCAAGAAATCAATATTTAAATTTTTCATAAATTAATTAATTAATTTTTCATTAATTTTAAATCCCAAATTAATGTTTTAATATTTAATAATATTTATTTGAGTACACTTTAATAGTTTAGATATAATTCCATACCTTTTATAACACTCGAGTAACCATTAATAATTTAAGTAACCACTATTTAAGTACTCAATTTTGAAAAACTAAATTATTTTTTTTTTTATCTTCTACTTACTATATTGACATTTTTACTTTTTTAATGTTTACACAATAATTAATATGTTGCAAGCAAATATTTATATGAATCACTTTTATCGCATTAATGTCAACTTTTATCCGCCGTCATTACCGTTGTATCAAACCGATAACAATAATAACTGCAAAAATAATTGCACATAAAGTTGAATAACCTGTAGATGATGAGTTTTAAATAAGAGGGAGAAAACAATAGAGTCGTTTTATTATTATTGTTGTTAAAATGTCATCACGCACAAATTTATGTTTGTTGTTATTATTTTTTTATATTGTTTAATAATTTGTTTGCAAAAACAATCAAATAAGTAAGCACTTTTATAATTTAACAAAGACTAGAAAAGGAATTATTATTTTGCTAAATGTAAAAATTATTCACAAAACACGAAAAATATTTAAGTAAATTGTTTATAAAAGTAATGATGTTGTAGTCAGTTGTAATGATTTTCTAAAACTAAATATTTTTTCTTATATCAAGATTTATAGTTAAGTCTCGTGATTTTAACATCTACCTGTTTAGGGTGAAGGAACTATAAAAATAAATACACATAGTGTCAATTAGAAACAGGGAAGTTTAGTGGATTATTAATGACTTAGTGTCACATAATTTGGTAACAATGTGGGATGTAATAAAATATAATTTTGTGATTTTAAATGACCAAAAGTCATAATATGTATTTAAACAATTAAGGCATAATAGACAAGTAATTATAAAAGAAGGGAGGTGTGATAAAACATTAACAACAAAATAATTTAAAAAAATATATGAATTAAATTGTCATATAGAGATTGAAAGCAGTATTATTAATACAATTTTTAGCTGTCGAAAAAAAATTGAATCCACTTTAAACAATTTTCTTAAAAAAAAAAAAATATATATATATATCTAAAACTCCATGTTTATTTTGTTGCTAGTTCAAATTCACCGTTCTTATTACATTATCTATCATAATAATTTAATTAAATAATTTATAGTTGATTGCCAGTATGTTGCCACATTGAAATTTATGTCACTAACTCAGTCGCTCACTTAGTCAGTCATTAATTCAAAACTTTTATTTTACAAAAATCACGAATGCCAAAACAATATTTAACAGACTCATTTAGCATTAAAAAATCTTGAAAATATATTCAGTAAAATTTGTTTTCACAACAATAAAGAAAAAACGTAAGGAAAATAAAACACAGTCAGATACAGAGACGGTAGCAACAATGTCTGCTGCTGCTGATGATAATTTAGGCGGCAGTTGCTATAATAAAGAATAGTAATTGCAACAAGTGTTGCAATAGAGTCAGTTAGGCAGGCAGACAGACTGGAGGAATGAACAAAATAATTATTTTATTTATGACATTAGAGAGAGAGTTAATTATGCAAAAGAAAAGTTTAAGTTTTAGATTTAGGTACTAACAAACTAATGAATAAATTAGAAAAATTAGAGGAAGTTGTTCGAAAGAACAAATTGATAATGATAAACCTTAACAGGAGGGTTGGGATACGAACCCCACAGGATAGAATTTATAAAACTATAAAATAAATATGATTCAATAATTTTAGAATCAAGCAAAACTGCTTATAAAACTCTAGTAGTTCATCGAAGACAATAGCTCAGACACCTATTCTTCTATTTCAGTTCTAGTTCAGTTTTAGTTTAGTTCTAGTTCAGTTCTAGTTCATTTTTAGTTTAGTTCTAGTTTTTTTCGAACTCAGTTTTAGTTAGTTTCTAGGTCAGTTCTACTTCAGCTCTAGTTCATTTCTAGTTTAGTTTTAGTTCAATTCTAGTTCAGTTCTACTTCATTTCTAGTTCAGTTTTAGTTTAGATCTAGTTCTGTTCGAGCTCAGTTTTATATCATTTCTAGTTCAGTTCTAGTTTAGTTCTAGTTCAGTTCTAGTTCAGTTCTAGTTCAGTTCTAGTTCAGTTCTAGTTCAGTTCTACTTCATTTCTAGTTTAGTTTTAGTTCAATTCTAATTTAGTTCCTGAATACGTATTTTAGATTTTTTTTATGACGTGAACACTCTTCATTCAACAAAAGTTACTTAAAAAATTTCATAAATTTTCTTCATAAGAATTTTCTCAGATCATAAGCTCTTAGAAAAAAAGATGTTGGTCATAATCAAATCAATTTTCCACTACATGGATTCCCAGGAATTTAAACCATATTATATAGATAACATTAACAACTTTCAATTTCTGTCTTACTAAAGTTGCTCGACATGATACTACAAGTAAACGTCTCACTTATTTACTACCTTGCAACGATAGAAGTTTTGTTTTGATTATTATTGATTCATTCACATGCAATAACTTTGTAAAGATCTCAAATTTCTGTTTGCAATTCTTTTTTATTTGCTTTTTCTTCAGATGTTCAGTAAAGCAAAAATAGAAAAAAAAAAAAAAAAGACTGCCCACATCAGTATATTACATTTAGCTTTAAAGACTAAACATTACAATTGTTAGCTACTAGCTATATTGTACTTTTATACAAGGTACTACACATACACCTTGAAGTACATACGATTTTTTGTTATTATTTTTCACATATCTTGTTTTTCTTAATTCTTTTGTAGTTTAGAATTCACATGGTTAAATAGCAAACCAAAAATAAAAAAATAAAAAGCTAAAAAACACAACAATAAAGAGTAGAAGAGGTAAAAGTAAAACTAATTTAATCCAATTTTCCATACAAAATGTGCTTGAATTTACACAAATTCTATTCCGTAATTTTTCTTTTGTTATACCAATGAATACAGAGTAAAAATAAAAACATAAATAAAAGTGCTTGTTGACTTTTTTTCTACTGAATTTTTGTATTATTTTTGGTATGTCGGGCAAAAATGTTGGAAAAAAAAATACAATTATTTATTATTTTTTTGTGAGTCATGTTAAGTAAAAATATAAGGTACAAAACAAAAATTACAAAACAAAGTCATAAATAAGTAATAACTGTAACAAAAAGAACTGTTAACAAATTTTAGGTCATATAGTTTTTGTTTGTTTTTTAGATGAAATAAATTTTAAAAAATTCTAAATGAAAAAAAATGCTTCAAATATCTTATAAGGGTCAGGGTTTTTAGGGAAACGGTATGAGAATCTAAATAATATTAAGGATTTAAGTTATTTTCCAAACCGTATGCAAAAAATTGCTTAGCAAAATCTAAGTAAAAAAATTATTTAAATAAAGGCAACTGCTACACCAGTAAATATAATGCTTACCCGGAAGCAGTTTAGTAATTGAAGGATCTGAATATCTTTATATAGAATTCAAAATAATGTCTTTAAATATAATTGAAACAAAATCTTACCATAGATGTTATATATATAAACATTTGTTGGTAGTCTTGAAAATATTATAAAAAACAAATTTCTGGAAATTTATTTTCATATTAAAATATATAAAAAAAAAAACTGTAGCTAGTATATTGCAATAATTTTAATATAAAATTTCTTACTAATAAAACTATACAACTTCCGAATCAATAAAATTTATGTAGAAAATGTAGATTGAAATGAATTCTGTTTTCAACAACTAAAGTTGTTAAGAGCTTTTACATTTTTAACAACAAATTTTGCAGGTATTAATAAATTTAGTTTGAAATATAAAAAAAATTACAAGACAATTTTCAGTATTTTGTAAAATTTAAGTTAATAAGATACTAATTTTTCTTAATAAAACTTGTTCAGAATATAAGCAACTGTCTGCGGGTGCTGCTTCAAACAAGTTTTGTACAAAAAGTTCATTACTATCAATAACACAGGGAAACACATATTCTGCGGAACGGGGTTTCTCAGTCAATTCGGATACACGGTAATAAGGAGTGAGATCGAAAAATTCTTAACATACACAATATTCAATAACTTGGAAACGGTTGATCTTAGAGTTTTCATTATTTTTTTAATCATTTTATAATTTAGCACAGATCACAGAAATATATAATTTTTATGATTCTAACCACTAATTATAAAATTGTGGACCCTTTCTTTGGAGATTTGATAGTTGCTTCAGTCACTTTTTTGGAACAGTGTGCACATCTTCTGTTAAAATCTTCGGTATTTTGGGACACCTTTTTTGTGCTCTTGAATTCACTTTTCACAAGAGCTCAATATCTCTCACCGGTCTAAGCTATGGACAATTTTGAAAATTGACCTCTCTTAGTACTAAAACTATGTTATTGATTTGGTACCACTCCAGAGCTTTCTTACCGTAGTGACATGATACTAAATGGGTCCAAAAATATGTGGACACGTTGTGCTTTCTTAAGAAAAGAAGAAGTATTTTTTGCAAATATTCCTTTATGCATATTTTGGTATTTATAGATCCGAATGTATCAAATGACTTTCCTGTTTTGCCGCAACTGCAAAAAGCTTGTCATACCATGAATTTTGTAAGAAATTTTTGCTGCTTTTGGGTCTTAAACTTATCTTCAACATTGCTTCGAGCATTAGCAATAAAACATTTTGAGACACAAGCTGCGAAGATTCTGCCAGCACCTACGTTTCTTCGTCAATTATACAGCTTGAGTATTTTTGTATGAAATTTGGTTTTAAATTCCGAGTCCTATTTTTGGCTTGTAATTTTTTTTGCAGAATTCCAGTTTGGAATTTTTTGAACTTTATATGTTATCAACTTTCCCATTAGCTTTAAATTTTCGCACCAAATAGTCGAAGCACTGAGAAAACTGAGCTGATTTTCTACCAGATGTATTTGGAGTTCCTTTCAATATGCCTTCAATTTTCTGGCCTTCCCAATATCATGTGGTCCTTTTTTCTTACCGAGCTAGGTTTCACATCAATAGTCAAATTCTCCTGATACTGTTTAATAACATTAGAAACGGTTTTACGGACGACATTTAATTTTGTGGTCAATTATTTGTAAGACCTATTTGGATTTTTTTAAAATTTTTAATAACTTGTAGGACGTAAATCTTTTTCGTCACTTATTTTGATGTAAATAAGGACAAATTAACATGGTTGTTATTAAAAATAATAACTGAAGTATTTTTCCATGATAACTAGATCAAAAAAAAAAAGTTTTGAATATTGATTCCGAAATAAGTTATGAGGCAAAATATGTGTTAAGATTTTTTCGATCCTTATAGGTAAAAATCTATATGGGCAGGTTGATATTACTCAAGTAGAAATATTAAAAAGAGTTTGAAGTCGATTCTAAATTTACAAGCGATATATTCATTGACATTTCAGTAAGATCGAGGTTCTTCTCATACAAAGAGGTTGAGCTCGTTTATTTCTATTATAACCAGTCCATTATCAATTCTACTTGAGGTCTCTAAAACTATTTAAAATTCCGGGAGCCGATAGCAATAAGAGTATTAAATGTAATATATGTTAAGATTTTTTCGATTTCACTCCTTTTATGTCAGATTTTATACAATATGCTTGAAGTCTAAGCAATATAATGTAGAAATTCTTTCCTAATTCCTTGACATATGTATATAAAATTTGTAATTAAAAAAAAATATATTAAAACATTTAAAAAATCTAGCTGGTAACGATTTTTCTAAAAATTTCCCAAAAAAATAAAAATTTTTCATTTGTCTAAATGTTCTTTGTGTCATTAATGTTCTTAAATTTATCAAAGCTTTAATATATTTGTCCTACTTTTTGGTTAGAAATTATTAAATATTTTATATTATTTAAGCAAGTTATTTACACTTTTTTATCACTTGAGTCAATATTTTTATTTGTTTTTGTCATTTATAAAGTATTGAATAACAATACTCAAAGCATATAATTACTAACTATATGAATAGAGCAGATATTTAATTATTTAGTTAAATAACTAAACAAGTATTAAATATTAAATAACCCTGACATGATAATGAAATCTAAATACCATAAAAATGGTGACATAAATGTTTATGTACAAAAAAAAAAAAAAAAAATACATTAACACTTAGAATGTTATGATATTTTTAATTAAACGAAAATACTTAACTAACCAATGTATTGGTTATAGAAATGGACATTAATAGTTAAACAATTTAAAGAAAAATTTAATGAATCAACAAATAAATAATGATTTTGTTTTTAATTTCTAGATTATTTTATTTAATTAAAGCGATTTTTTGTTTGTAATCTTAAAAAGGCTTTAAAAATCCATTAATCTAGTTAACTTGGTCTCACATTTGTTTAATTATTTTAGTAGTATTTGTTCCATAAGGTAAATTGCCTGATTTAGCAAATCTCATTAATAGTTGGTAAAATAAAATTATTTTGTTTAACTTTTTTTTTTATTTACTTGTAGCAGTGAAAGTTTTTGTATTTTAGTTTTGCACAGTTTAATAATTTCCGTCAAATCCGTGTTGAGGTTTAATAACTCTGAATAAAAATTGTAGTACACAATTTTTGTATGTAGTAAATATATGATAATTTTGACA
Source organism: Protophormia terraenovae (assembly GCA_951394005.1). Classification (NCBI taxonomy): domain Eukaryota; kingdom Metazoa; phylum Arthropoda; class Insecta; order Diptera; family Calliphoridae; genus Protophormia; species Protophormia terraenovae. The sequence continues at coordinate 32,339,135 of OX596073.1, forward strand.
GACAAATTGGTCTTAAAACAAAATAAAAACTGGTGGTGAGAAGTAGACAAAATAATTACAAATTCAACACAAAATTAACCCATGTTAAGCTTACAGTGTTAAAAAGAAAACTAAATTTTTCTAAAAATCCTAAGTCATAACTTTTCTTTTTTAAAAAGTTTTTCAGATTTGGGTTAAAACTTTGAAACTTTTTATAAATTTCAAATTTCTCCCATAACATAAACTATAAGAAAAAAAAAATAATAATAAAAAATAAATAAAAAAATGGGTTAAAACTATTACATTGACAACCACTATAAATAAATAAAACTTATCTATACAATACTCCTATTGAAGAGAAAAGTAAAATTGAAAGAAAGTGTCTAAGTCACGTTTCAATTTATGGTCAACTCATACACATCACTCAGAGCCACAGCGACAACAGCAGCATTAGCAAACCGCATTAGCAATAGTTTTTCTGATGACTGCTATTAGTTGCTGGCCAATAAACAATATAGAAAACCTTTTAACAAACAACCAAGAAACAACTACAACTAATGCATGAATGTTTAATTATTATTATTTCTTTTTTCACTTTATTTATTAAATTAACCTTATTAACAATATGAAAAAAGCAACTATTTTATACTTATAAAGAAATCTATGAATTGTAAAGGAATTTTTCATGTATAAAAAACTGTTACAGGTGTTTCTTTATTATAAATCAATTACATATAATTAATAATAATATTTTTAATGAGTAATTTATAAACAAAAAAATATTTTCAGGTATTTAGTTTTAATCACCAACCCCATTAGTTTTCTCATCAATAATAATTTTATATTATTTTTTTTATTTATTAAATTATTCTATATAAAATTATGCATAATTTTTGTTTATACCGCACCCTGTTTTATTATTGTTTAATAATAAAAGAAAAAGAAAAACGTCTGTAAAGTTTATGTGACAGTTTTATAAAAATTATTTGTTGTGAGTACTTATGCAAATCTACCAGCATAATAATATAAACTTCATTTGCATGATGTCTTACAGTGAAAAGCAAAACAAAATAAACAAATGAATAAACGAATAAAATAAAAAAGTATGTATAAGTATAGTTCACCACTTTATTATAAAGTCCTCGGAAAGCTTACTCAGTTGAGGCAAATATGATTTATCTTTTTTAACTGTACTTATTTTAAACCCACCATTAAAAAAGAGTACAATACTTCGAAATATTCATCTAAAACGGCATAAAGTATAAGTACAGTGAACTCGCGGTAATGTGAACATCCAATATAATGAACTATCCACTAATGTGAACACTCAGTTTTTTATATGGGCGCTCTAAATAGTGAACAAAGTTTAATGGCTCTAAATAGTGAACAATTTTTTTTTTTTAAATTTTTCTGAATTTTTTAATTTGTAGAAGCATTTATTTTTAATGTTGGGAATCCCCGAATTAATAAATACCATAGTATGCCATTATTTTAAAGGTATTTAATGCTAGTCGCTTTATGTAACTTGTTGCGGTAGGTTCGTGAATTTATTTTTAAAATTAGTAATGTCTAAAAACAGTCGAAAGTTTTTATCCTTAAATGAAAAATGCGAAATTTTGGAATATTTAAAAAAAGGATCGAGTGTTACAGTGTTAAGTAAAAAGTATAAAGTTGCAAAATCAACGATATGTTCAATAAAAAATAAAAAAGACAATATTTTAAAATGTGTGAACAATACGTTTTATGGACCCGGAAAACGCAAAACATTACAATCTTCCAAAAATGGAAAAATCGCTCTATAAGTGGTTTATTTGCATGCGGAATAAAAACCTCCCTGTAAGTGGGTTGATGTTGAAAGAGAAAGCCAAACAAATTCACAAAAACATAAGTGAAAACGGAAATGACTTCAATGCTAGCGATGGGTGGCTACAAAAATTTAAAAAGAGATACGGAATTCGGCTTCTTCAGATAAGCGGTGAAAAACTTTCTGCGCAATCTCAGTTCGTAAATCCTTTTAAAATTAAATTGAAAGCAAAGATAGAAGATTTGGGTTTATCCAATTATCAGTTGTATAATGCCGATGAGTCTGGTCTATATTGGAAACTTCTCCCACAAAAGACATATGTAACGTCATTGGAGAAAAGCGCTCCAGGTGCAAAAATGGAAAAGCAAAGGATAACATTTTTATGCTGTGCAAATGCGTCAGGATCTCATAAAATAAAACTTTTAGTAATAGGAAAATCGAAAAATCCTCGCAGTTTTTAAAATTTTATCTGTCCCGTAAACTACAGAAATTCAAAGTTTGCTTGGATGACTTCTTCCATTTTTAAAGAATGGTTTCACAACTGTTTTGTGCCAGAGGTAAGTAAACCTTTAAAAATAGTTCAATTGGGATTCTTACTGTTTTATTTTTCATTAAGGTGACAGATTTTTTAACGAAGAAAGGTTTACCAGTAAAAGCTTTACTCCTAATAGATAATGCCCCATCCCATCCACCAGAATCCGACCTTAAATCCGAGGATGGTTCCATAGAAGCAATGTTCATGCCTCTAAATGTAACGGCTCTGATCCAGCCAATGGATCAAAATGCAATTAGAATCACCAAACTTCATTATAGGAACAGTCTTCTGGCAACAATTATTGCAAAAGAGGGGGATTTGCTTGAATCGATGAAAAAAATCACACTTAAAGAAGTAGTTTCTATTCTAGAGGCATCCTGGAACCGAGTTGGTAAAGAAACTTTATCTAACTGTTGGAAAAATATTTTGAATATGGTAAATGATGAAGACGATCCTGAATTTAATGTTCCTTTGAGCGTTTTAAAAGAAATGTGGCAATCAGAGGTTAGATCTTTAGAAAATACTGCTGCAGATCTTTTACAGACATTGTGCCCTCAGGAAGTATTTACTGCTGTAAACATTAGAGATTGGATCAATAATCCTTGTGAGGACGTCACGCCATTTGATGAAAATGATTTAATTGAAGAGTCCGACGATGATGACGACTGTTTTATTGAAGCGCCTGAAAACAACATTAAAGCCAAAGAAGCTGTCGAAATTTTTAACAAAGCTGTCCAATGGGCTGAATTTCAAATGGTCGATCAAACTGACATTAAAGTATTGAAAAAAATCAGGGAATTGGCGGTAAATAAGCTGGTCGAACAAAAGAAAAAAACAGAAAATAATAACAGATTATTTCCATATTTAATTATATATGTATGTACCTATCTTTTTTCATTGTAAATTTTATTTATTTTTTGTCGTAATATTTTGTTTGTTTTTTATGAACATACTACGTATGTACTCTTTATAAAATGGATTTTTAAAAACTTTTTATGTTCCAAATAAATTACAAAAAGTTTTTTTTAGTAATCTTTGCATTTTCATTCCTTGCAGAAATGATTTTTAGAAAGAATAACTTAGTAATATATATAAAAAAAAATCACAATCGAAAATGTGAACAAATTCGAAAATATGAACTACCCCGACATTAATTAGTTCACATTATCGAGAGTTCACTGTATATATATTTTGGCTCCTCCTGAAAATCTAAGAAGATCCATCTATGCCCGACCGTCTTACGTTGGGGTAAAATGTTTCAAAAGTGGCGATTAATTGAATTTTGAAATTTAAACTTTTGTAATAAAGTTGGATAACGAATAAAAATAGATAAAATTATGTATCAATATCAATTAAAATCTTCAAGCTAAGTTTTGTTGTTTTCTTATAAGCAGCTGTCAAAGTTAAACATTTTTTAAATTTTTGAAAAAGAGTAAAAAATTAAATTTTTATAAATTTTCAATGTATTTATTTTAAATTATCAACTTCATCAACTTCAGGTATTTAAGTATACTTTTCTTCAAGTATTTATAAATTATATTTTGTGGAAATATTTTTTTTATTTTTTGAAAATTGTCCTAAAATACATTTATTTTCAACTTTCATGGAATGCAACTTAAAATGTTACAGGATGTTGGTTCTGAAAATTTTCTGAAAAACAGTAAATATTGTCTACTATAATACTGTGAAAAAATAGTGCGCATATGTAGCCCAATTTGAGAAATTAATATTTTACGAAAAAAAAAAAAAAAAAAAAAAACACCAGTAGATCTCATACAGAAAACATATATAAAGCAGAATCGAACATTTTTAGAAATAAATCTGTAACTTTGGCTGGTTGGATTTACATGAAATTTAACACAGGCATAGCAGAAGACAGTACCATTTTAAGTTTGATAGCAGTATCTTATATACACTTCAGGAGCGGAGCTATGGGGGCTCAAAGTAGGGTACTAATGACATAGGAAATTAAACATTTTTGTTCCTTACCCGATTTAAAAGATTTAAATATCATCTTAAAGCTCTTGATAAATCTTTTGAAAATCATGCTTACATGTACTATTTGTCTTATATATTTTTCGAGATATATTCATTTGAAATTTCAATAATCTCAAATTTGCAAGATCTTGGTCAAGTCTTTGCCATATACATATATCCCAACATTTTCAATTGATTTTATTTTATGAAATTTATTAAAAAACAAAATTATCTGTAAGTCTGAAATCGATATCTTTATTGAGTCAAAAATTAACGATTTTTATTTGGAAAGTTTGCAAAAATTAACAAACAAATTAGAATTCTCTAAAGACAGGTCTTAACCCTAGAATACTAACGTTATTTTGACTACTTTTTTATTCGGCTCCATTCTAAACATACGAACGCCTCAATATGATTTATTTATTTTTTTAATCTATATATGGAAAACCACCTCCGGGAAACTTCTCTGAAATTTGGTAGCATGAAATCATCGGACGCCTGAAAAATAATGCTTTTAAAAAATTTGGTATAAGTAAATTTTACGTACATTAGTATTGCAGGGTTAAAATTCCAAATATATATTTTTTTTTACTTCTCGACCAATATAAAAACTAGATCTAAATATTAAACTATTGATATCACCTTTCCCTGAATAAAGCGTAATTTTTGACCGATTTAACACAAATGTATTAATGGACGGACATTAACATTCTGCTAAAGAAAGCTTAAAATTCTTAAAATGCATTTTTTTACCTAATAATAAATAAAACAAGATCACTAAAATATTGATATCACCTTTCCCTGATCACCATGTTCTACGCCTTTTACCCCTATGTGCGTCTGTTGAAAGAAGGATACGGCTCGGGGTAAACTTCCAAGAGGGGTGAAATTTGGCTAAAATTTAGGTTGTTTGTTGGGACTGTGCACGAAAAAATTAGTGCATATAATTCAGCTTATAAAAATTTAAAGCAATGGGTAAATTTCGTAGAAATTTTTACTTTTTTAAAGGATATCTTATTCGTGTTATAAATTTAAAAGAAACAATTATTTTTTTTTAGTTTTTAATCGCATATTTTCTGGAATACCCTCCATGGGAGCTTTATTCTGTTCTCGGTTACTTTTTTGATGAAATGGGTGCTCTTCTTTTTAAAATCTATTTTATTTTTTAGTCCCACTGTCTGTATATCAACTTTTCCTTCGGTTATCAGAATTCTTTTTGGTGATCGTGAACTCCTTGTATTTTTTATGACTCCAGTATCGGTATTTCCTGACTCACGTGCAGTCCTAGCAATTGTTTTATACATATGTGTGTTCGGCATGTGCTTCGATAATAATTATGTTTGAATGAATGAAATTATGTATTTGAATGAATTTTGTTAAATTTTCATTTTAAGAAAAAATAATTATGCCAATTCAACAAAATATAGCATATAGTTACTGAAAAAAAAACAAATTTAAATTTTTAGGTATAAATTTTATTTATTTTCAGGTATAACAAAAGTTATTAACCTTAAAGCGTGCTCGCATTTTTTAATGCGCAGTCCTTGCTTAAAAAAATGTAGATGAAATAGAAATTTTTTAATAAATTAAAATATTAAAATTACACAAGTTTTCCTCAACACTGTTAAATTTATCTATGCTTTAAAAAAATTTTAAATACATTGTATATAAAGATTATTATTATGAGTTGAAAATTATGAGTTTAAACTTCTTTCCCATCATAGTTGTTGTAGTTACTTGCATACCAACAAAAATTATTAATTTTAATATTTTTTTAAATTTATTATGCAAAATATTTTGTTTAAACAAACTGACTTTTATGACTTTTGTTTGCTGGTATGTCTCCATTACTTTATTTTTTTATTTTTATTTTTTGCTGTACTTGAATAATGCAGTTATTTTATGAATAATTTAATTGTTTTATATAGTTTTCACTTGGCTTTGTATGCCACAGTGGAATTATGTGTAATGTGTAAAAAAAATAGTTAAATTTGAAAAGAAAAAATATCTACAGAAAAATGCATAAAATTTTTAAAAACAAAGAAATGTTAAAAAATATAAAAATTATATTAAGAAAAAATGTAGTTTTTATTTTATAATTGTACATAAAAACTAAACGATTTTACTTAAGTACTGAAATATTGTTTAGTCTCTTTTTTAAAATTTTACCTTAAAATAATTTATTTAAATCACTTAATTACAACCAGTTTTAACAAAGTTTTAATAAATGTTTTTTATCGCAAATTATTACAGAAATTATTTAATTGAAGTCAACTTTGGTTCGTTTGAAAATAGTAATTAGTAAACCAGTTACATGAGTACTTGATTTTATAACATATGTTTGTTAAAAAAGTTGTATTTTTTATATTTTTTTATAAGAACAAAAAAAAAAAAACATTATTAGTACTACAATTTTATTAAACAATAATCAATAATTTGTTATATTACTACTTGAATAAATAGGAGTGCGGATCGAAAAAACTTAACATATATAAAAATCAATAATTTTGAAACGGTTAATCTTAGAGTTTTGACAACCACAACTTATGAACTCGTGGACCTTTTCTGGTAACCCTTCTATTAGAGATTTGATAGTTGTTTCAGTCACTTTTTTGGAACAATCTGCCCATCTCCTTTTAAAACCTTTGATATTTTGGGACACCTCTTTTGTCCTCTTCGATTCTCTTTTCACAAAAGTCCAATATCTCTTCACTGGTCTTAGCTCCGGACAATTTAGTGGATTGACCTCTCTTGGTACAAAAGCTATGTTATTGCTTTGGTACCACTCCAGAGCTTTCTTACGTATTGACGTGATGCCAAATCAGTTCAAAAATATGTGGACACATTGTGCTCTCTTACAAAAGGAAAAAGATTTTTTTTTTTGCAAACATTCTTTGATGTTTTTTTCGGTATTTGTAGAGCCCATTGCAACAAATGACTTGCTTCTTTTGCCGCAACTGCATAAATCTTGCAATTGAATACGCGGTGTGATTCAATTGGAAATTTCGTCAGCTTTTCGGTCCTAAACTTATCTTTACCATATCCTCTAGCATCAGCAACATAAAAATTTTGATCCGGAAGCTGCGAAAAATCTGCCATACCTTTCGTCGTTCTTTATACAACACTAGCTAATACCCGGTGTGCTTCGCCACCCCCCGATAGATAGATGTTTCCCGTGCAAAATTTGAAAATTCAAGCTCTAATAGTTTCCCAGATATACTAATTTTTGTATTTAATTTTTATAATCCGCTAATTTATTAGAAAATGTTTTCATGGATGTCAAAATTCTTTGTGCAAAATTTTAGCATTCGAACTCCAATAGTTTCCCAGATATACGAATTTTTGCATTTAATTCTTATGGGAGGTACCATGCCCCCTACTTCTAGTTAGCCCATATTTTTCTTAAATATTAATATTGATACCAAAGTGGCTCCGACATTTTAGAACTCTAACTGTTATATTTTCTCAGATATGATAATTTAATATTTTCTTTATATGGGAGGTGCCACGCCCACTATTGCTAGTGTACCAATTTTTGTCCAAAATATTCATATTGAAGCTAATGCTAGTCGTACAAAATTTGAGCTCTCTAACTTTTATAGTTTCCCAGATATAAAAATTTTGGTATTAACTTTATATGAGAGATGACACGCCCACTATTTCTTTTCCGCCCATTTTTTGCACAAAATGTTCACATTGACACTTAAGTTTATTGTACAAAATTTGGGAAATGTAACTGTTATAGTTTCCTAAATTTACGGCATTTGGTATTGGCAAGCAATATTAGGCGTGGGATGTGCCACACCCCCTATTGATAGTTCGCCTATTTTTTTCCAGAATGTTCATATAGGTGTCGAAGTTGTTCGTGCAAAATTTGAGGACTCTAGTATTACCAATTTCCGAGATATACTACTTTTAATAGTTATTTAGTAAGTGGGCGTGGTACCTCGCCCACATGGAATTTCAAAATAAAAGTAGCCTATTTTTCCTTCCAGGCATATAGGAACACACAGTGAAAATTTCAAGAAAATCGGTTTAGCCGTTTAGGCAGCTATAGACTTCAAACAAACATACATACAAACAAACACACATTAATTTTTATATATATAGATAGATGAGTATTTTGAAATTTGAGTTTAGTTTCCGTGCCCTATTCTTGGCTTCTAAATTTTTTGCAGCATTCCAGTCTGGAACTTTTTGGACTTTATATGCTTTCAACTCCACACACGCAAAGGAAAAAAAATGGCTCCTGTGACCATAAACTAAGAGCAACATACTATGTTTGTAATATATGATTACAGGTAACAATAAGTATATGTGTACGTAATCATTATCATGATTCCAATTTATAATTTATTAGTAAAGTTCATAACCTTATTAATAACTTTTAGTAAGTTTTATAACCTTTTCTTAAGTATTGCTTTCAATTTCATCATGTTTTTATCATTTAATAATTTCATTTTATCATATATATAAAATAATTTCATCATATATATAATTCCATTTTATCATATATATTATTCCATTCTATCATATATATGAACCAATTCCATCATAAGTATAATTCCATTTTATCATATATATAATTCCATGTTATCATATATATAATTCCATTTTATCATATATATGAATTAATTTCATCATATATATAAGGGATAGAAAAGTTGATACTATAGTACTTTTTTTGATACTATTTAACATTCCAAAGTACCGAAGTACTCCCTCGGATCATTTGATACTGTCAAATAATTAGCTGAACATTCGACAATTCGAATTAAATATACCATTTTCAAAAGATTTTGAAGATATATGTATGATTTTCGAATAGAAATCTATGTGCTTTAACACCTTTGATTTATATGTATTTACAATTTGTGCAGAAGTAATAATAAAATTATAAAGACTATCTTTTACAAAAATTTTAAACGTAATTAAGACAGTTTTAATAATTTTATAGGGCAAACAAACTATATTATAGAATCAGTTAAGCTGTATGTTTAATTTATAAAATTGTAAATTTAAATATACAATAATTACTAAAAACTACAAGTTTTTATGATTTGTAAATCCACTTGAAGTGAGAATGTTTCAAATTTTAAGGACATAATGAATTATATTTTAGAAAAACTAAAGCTGAAGTGCTTGATTTTAAGGAATTGATCTTGATTTTGTTTTCTCCTTAAATTTATTTTAATAACTATATTATTTAATCTTAATAAAATTATTCATTGATTTGGTTTCGTACTTAATCCTTCGCTTTGAATATAAAAATTACGTTATTTGAGTTTTACACTAAATAACAATAAAATAACTATAAAAAATTTGAATTTTAGTACTCCGAGGGCGAAAAAAGTACCATTTGAAATTTATTTCAATACCCAAAAATATTTTCATTTTCCATCCCTGATATATATAATCCCATTTTATCATATATATGATCCCATATTTTCATATTTATATTCATTTGTACCACAATATGTGGTACATTCATCATACTGAATAAAAACAAAACTTGTCAATTTATATTTGTTCATATATAAACTAAATGAGAATTATAACTACTGGACTGATACACAAAAATGTGTATTCAAAAGGCATTAAAAGTTAATGGCTTAATGGTTGTAGAATTAACCAAATTTTGTAAAATGAAATTAACTAAATTGTTGTAGAATTGACTAAATGATTGGATTTATTCATAAATATGATTTCATATAAACATATTTAAATACATATTATAATTCGGTGAACCATATTAAAATTTTGATTGTGGGTAATCATTAAATGATTAAACAGAATCATAAACGTTGCTATCATGAGCACAGTATATTTAAAACAATGAAAAACGGCTATATAATCATTGAATAGTTGTGGTGATCATGCTGTAACCATGTTTTTTCTCTGCGTGCATTAGTTTTAACTTTTCGCACCAAATAGTCTGAGCACTGTGTTAACCGGGCTGCTTTTCTACCAGATGTGTTTGGAGTTCTTTTCAATATGCTTTCAATTTTCTGGTCTTCCCAATATCATGTGGACCTTTTTTCTTCCCGAACCTTGTTTCCTATCAATAGCCGAATTCTCCTGATATTGTTTAATATCCTCGGAAACACTTTGACAGCAGACATTTAATTTGGTTATTTTTGAAATTATTTAACTGAATAATTAAGTAATTAATTTTATGATTAATTATTTTCAATAAATTAAAAAATAAAATAAAACTTATTTATAAAACTAAAAAAATCGATAACTTTTTGTTAACGAATACCGGTTACTTCAGAATTTAGTTACGCGTATAATAGGGTGGTAACATTATACTTTTTTTATTTACATATAAATTGTAATACAACGTAATATTAAGATGTTAAATAAAAATCACTTCCGAAATCAATTTTATTTTTCAAGCACCATTTAAGGACTGCGCACGAAAAAATTCGTGCATACAAATCTGCTTATAGAAACTAAACCAATGGGCGAATTTTTTTTTAAATTATATTTCTTAGCAAAAAAAAAAAAAAAAACGATCAAGAGCTTCCAAAAAAGATCATTTTCATCACTTCAAAAGTAGAACAAAATACATATTTTAAACTTTTTTTGGAAGTTCTTAATAATTACTTCCAAAAATGTGAAAATAAATTAATTTTTAGTGGGGAAAAACGAAAATTCGAATTTAAAAAATTTTAAAGCATTTTTATTATCTTTTTGAAAGGGTAAAACAGAATTTTTATTAAAAATTGGTATAAACATAGTTTTAAGAGAAGTACTTCAAAAGCAATGAACAAGAAGTATAAAAGAAAAACATCTTAGCAATGACAACCATGTGTTAAAAAAGAACTTCTGCAGCTGTTTTTCACCACATAGTACATCCTTCCAATGACAACACAATGTTAAATTCATGGCTTTTTCAGCGCTTTTTCAGTTCCTTTTTTGCTGAGTTATTATAATAATTTATTTCATTTCAAATTTTACTGTTTTTTTTTTTTTTTTTTTAATAAAAAATAACATTTACTTTTGAAAAGAATATAAAAAAAAATAATCGAGTAATCACAAAAACATTTAAAATGTTAGTGAAAAAAAAAAAAAAAACATTGTTAATTAAATATTAATATTTTTGTTCCTACAAGTACATACTCGTAGAAATATATTTTTTAATAAACATTTTATAGGTCACTCTTTTCATGTACCAACTACTCATATTAACAATCACACACTCTATGTACATTTTTAATTCAATTAACCCTTCTCTCTACGTTTTTATGTTTTTTGTCAACTTCAAATTTCATTTTCATTTTGACCACAACAACAATAAAGATCATTAAAGTTTATGACCTACAATAAAAATTAATTACAACAACAAAACAAAACTAACAATAATATTTCATAACCATTAATTAAAACAAAATGTTGGAGTAGACAGACAGACAGACAACAACAACAACAAAAAAAGAAAGCTATTCAAAAAGTCAGACAAACAGACACTCTGTGTTAGTGATGCCAAAAAAAAAAGATGGATGAATTATTTTAAGAAGTCGAAATCCAAGTCAATGAACATAAATTTTTCACACAATTAATCAAACTAAGTAAAACAACAAACGCAATCGAGCTAAAATTGCTACTGGAAATAAAAAATCAATAGAGCCATGTAACAAATGTGTACATTATGGCAAATGTATTAGGATTGCAATAAAAATTGTAAATAACAAACGAAAGGAAAAACAAAATTTTGAACTCAACAACAGTGTGTTACAAAAGTAGAAAAACACATGTTAAATCTTATATATATAATAGATATGTAAGCATGTGGGTATGTGGAGCTCCACAATAATGTTTTAAGCGTATTGACAATAAAAACAACAATGAATCAATGAAGCAATAGCTTAAAGTTGTAGCTGCAAAACTTACGACTTGCAACGCAATTATATCTGTATTCATATAAGACTATCATCTATTGTATCTACTACTATGAGCTCGTGGTATCTAACAATCCAAGAGGGGTCTCTTGTCTAATACAAATAAAATAAAAATAAAATTGTTGAGATTTTATTATTGGTTTTTTTTTGTTAAGGGTGTGGTAAAGACAAATAAATAGCGTGACCAATTTTATGCTTTAAAAAGCAGTAAAATTAGCCAAGTAAAAGACAGATGAAAAGGCCTGTAGAAATTTGTATAATTTTGTCCAGCAACTTTTACAGAAAAAAAATAATAATAATAAAAATAATAATAACGATGTTTAAATAAATTTTAGAGTTATTTAAGCTCTAATATATTTTACTATATTTATTAAACTTTCGTTTAAAGATATACATATTTAATAAAAGCTCAAAACTTCCATGATATTTCAAAACAACTAAAGCTTAAAGCTAAACTAGTCTGCGAATTATCAAAGTATTACTTTGGGGTTACGCCCTAAAAAACTATAGTTTATGAAAGCTTTTGGTTATCTTTAACAATAGGGATTTTTGCAAAAAAAAAAAAAAATAAGGCTTAAAGTTTTAGCAATAAACCTACACCGAAAATGCTTTAAGCTAAACAATTTTACATTAAAAAATCATAAGTTCTTTAAAGTTGTCGAACAAAAACTTTAAGTCTTTTTCACATCATCCAGCTTTGATGTAAAAGATTAAAATTTAATTATCTTTAAAAAGCTTAAAGCTTTTAAACTAACAGTCAGTGAAATCAAATTTGTGTCCCCAAGATTTTAAACAAGCTTTCTGCACCTCAACTAAATGAGTTTAAAATGAAGCTGAAAGTTTTTATTTTTATGTTTAAACTTGTTGAAGCTTTTATAAATTTGTATTAAAAAAGCTTTCCTGCTTATTTATAGACACATATTATCAATTTTACCATTTAAGGATTTATAAAATAATAAGCTTTATTAGTTTTGTTTTTAAAGCTTGTAGGATAATCAAAATAGTAATTTTTGTTACACTAAAAAAATTAATTGACAAGAATATCTTAAGTATAAAATATTTAGATTAATTTAGAACTTTTAAGTTTAAGTTCTGAAGCTTTTAAAAATATTAAAAAGTGTAATTAAATTAAAGCTTAAATCAGAATATATAATCTTTAAATACCTTCCACTAACGCTTTGTAAAAATACCTTCAATTAATGTTTAAAATTAACATAACGGAATTTGAAAAGACGTACGATTAGTGCTTTAAATGGACTATACCAAGACCCCAGAATAAAATTTAAAATAAAAAACGAGAGAGAAACTATAGTCGGTCAAGACCGACCATATGATACCCTACACCATTGTCAATGAGCATAAAAAAAATTCGGTAAGGGGACTTGTATTGGACCTGTGGCCAACTGTAGATCAACACTTTTACTAAATGTAAAATAAAATATACAAATATAGAACAATGCATTAATACTAACATCTATATGATTTCATGTCCCTTTAGTGCTATTCCCGGCAGTGGGTTTATATGGGAGCTATGGAAAATTATGGACCGATTCTCATAAAATTTGGCATTGTTGTTTCTACTTATATAAAACTTATTTGTGTCGAATATTAACCTACCTATGGTGGTGTAGGGTATAAAAACCGATCCTTCAATTAAAGTTGAAATCGAACTTTAAAAATATCTACAATTAAAGTTTAAATCGTAATATAATAGACCTATGACTAAAGCATAAATCGGAATATAAAATGCTTAAATCGTACCTTAGAAATAACTATAACTAATGCTTAAATCGTACTATAAGAAGATCCACGATTAAACCATTAAACTCACTATTGAAAGACACACGATTGAAGCTTAAATCTGGCTATTAAAAGTCTCCCTATTAAAGCATAAATTTTACTATTAAAAGACCCACTATTTACATCATTATTATCCCATTCACAATCTTTTGTTGACAGGGAAATAAAAGATTAATTGAAAGGTTTTTAAGTTCTTAGTTTTTTAAAAATGTTAAATTATCTAAACTTTTAAGTTTTACGACCTTAATATTAAAATGTTATATTAACTTTAAGCTTTAGTATTATTAAATACTAAGAGCTTTATCACATTTATATTATTATTTTATTTTTTTATTTAATATATTTTTTATTTTAATGCACAATACTACAGCTTATAATAGCTATAAATTAAAGCTTTTAAATTCCTTAACGGCATTTTACAATTAAAAAAGCTTAATATAAAAACGTTTTAATACCCTCATAGCTTTCAAAGACTAAAAATCCTTTTTTTAATTTAATTTATCGAAATATTTTTTTTTTGAAAATTAATCTTCGTTGGTCACATTATTTCAATTTCCCTCCTCAAAAACAAGCCATAGAAAAAAAGCTTTAAAATCTCTTGTTAAATATATAGTATACACAAATAGATAATTATTTTACCATGAAAATCCTCTTAACAATTGTTACTTACATTTCTAACCAAAGAGGCAACTCCCTTTTATTTCATTCGAATTGTGGATAACCAAAGATAAAAAACACACACGTTAGATACCAACCGACTTAACTATTGTCAGACTATTTCTTTGACTATTGGCAGCAGGTACAAATAAATGACCAGTAGTTGCAATTTCATCTACAATGACAGTAAAATAGGTGGTGGCAGACAGCAGTTGGCTGGAAATTGTATTAGAAATACCCTACAAAATTCAAAAGATAAAGAGGTGGATGGGATATTTAATATAAGAACCGAAAACGTCGTCAACAAGTCACTTAAAAATGAAAATAAAATGTAATTGACAAGCGTTTTACCAGAGAGACTTTTTTATACTTCACACTTTTTGTTAAATAAAATGAAATCCTCTTAAAAAATATATATTTTATACAATTATGTGTGTATATTTATATATAAAAAATAGCTAAATTTAAATTGTATAGCACGCATATTTGGCTTATTTATGGTCAGGGTAAGAAATTAACTCGTTTAGTTGATGTTAAAACATTAAAAAGTCTTGAAATTTTTTTGTTTTTAACACATTTGTCAATCTTGTCTATTAGATGCAATAAACTTTTAAATTATTATTTTAAAGGAATTTCATTAAAAAAAGAAACAAAACACAAAAACGTGAGTTATAAAATTAACATTTCTCCCATAAACTTTTAATTTTTATGACCACTTTCATGTGTCATCATGACACTCTTGTTTTAAAATCCGTGCAGCATATAAAATTGCTTTAGATATTTATAAAATAAGACAAGTACCTACACTGCGTGTAAATATATTTGGTGGTAATTGATTTTGTATTATCTATATTTCATTTATTTAATTTTTCAGGAGTTTTTGTTTTAAATGTTGGTGCTGTTTACTTTAGCTAAAGATCGTGAAAATTGTTGTGGCCATAAAATAATCACAACATGTTAAGCAAAACAACTTTCACAATTACAATAGTAATATTGAAATGGATTTATGTTTAAAGAAAAACTATGTATTGAAGATTACTAATGAAATGTGTAATTAATTGGCGGTATAAACTTTCAATTACAATTTGTTTTCAAACATTTTAAATCGCTATGCTTTGGGTGAATAGTCTGGATTTTGATAGAGTCATATAATGAGGATTGCAAGAAGAAATCGCTTTATTAAGTTGAATTTGAACAAATAAATGATTAAAGCTTAAAATATGATAATTAAAGACCTACAACTTAAGCATAAATTTGGCATTAAAAAGACATTTGAATAAAGCTTAAATAGGACTATAAATCATAAACGATAAAAACTGAAATCAGACTTCAGAAAGGCTTACGCTTAAAAACTGCACTTGAAAAAAAATAAAATGAAATTATTTCTACTATTAGAAGGCCTAAGATTGAAAGTTAAATTTTACTTTAAAAAGTCCTAAAATTATAGTTTGAATCAGCTAAAATGTAAGCTTTAAATGGACTACAAAAAATAAACTAAGTTTTAAGCTAAAAATTGTCATTATACATACCTACGATTAAAACTTAAATAAAATTTTCAAAATTCTCTTTTAATTAAAGTCTTAAATCGGACTAGAAGGCCTAAGATTGAAAGTTAAATTTTACTTTAAAAAGTCCTAAAATTATAGTTTGAATCAGATACAATTTAAGCTTTAAATGGACTATAAAATAAACTAAGCTTTAAGCTAAAAATTGTCATTATTAAAACTTAAATAAAATTTTCTTTTAATTAAAGTCTTAGATCGGACTATAAAAGGACTTATGATTAAAGCTTAAAACGGACTAAAAACTCGTATAATTAAAACCTAACCTTTTCATTTTAAAAAGCTATTATTAAATCTTAAACTAGACTTTAAAAAGATCTGAAATTAAAGCTTAAATTGGAATATAAGAAGAATTTAAAAAGATTTCAGACTAAAGTTTAAATCGTCTTAAATCAGACTATAAAAAAACTGACAATTAAAGCTTAAAACGGATTATAAAAAAATCTTTAATTAAAGCTAAAAAAGCACTATAAAAAATCTAATTAAAGCCTAAAATGTACTTTATAAAGAGCAAAAATTAAAGCTTAGACTTTAGAAAGATCTACAAAAACGAATAAATTAAACTATAAAGAAAATTGAAGAAGCCTTAATCGAACTAAAGAAAACCTAAGATTAAATATGAAATGGGACTATAAAAACATTTACGTTTAAAGCTTTAATTGAACTTAAAAAAGTCCTACAATTAAAGTCTAAAATGTTGCTTAAAACGAGCTAAGATTAAAGCTTAAATTAGACTTTAAAAAGATCCACATTTAAAGCTTTAATGGGACCACAATATCACCTTTTCCTGAATTAAGTGGCATTTTCAACCCAGTTAACCCAAATGTATAGACGTACGGACGGACATTGCCATGCTGCCAAAAACTATTTTAGAATTCTAAAAATGCATTTTTTTACTAACTAATAAAAAGAAAAAATAGAATGTAATCATCAAAATTTGGATATCACCTTTTTCTGAATTAAGCGTAATTTTCGTCCCATATAACCCAAATGTATAGACGGACGGACGGACATTACCATTCAGCCAAAAAACGTCTTATAATTCTAAAAATGCATTTTCTTACTTACTAATAAATAGGAAAATTAAACGTGATCATTCAAGTGTTGATACCACCATTCTCTGAATTATGTATTATTTTCGACCCATTTAACTCTAATGTATAGACGGACGGACAGACATTACTGTTCTGCTAAAAAAATCTTAAAATTCTAAAACTGAATTTTTTTAACTAATAATCAATAAAAAAATAAAACGTGATCATTAAAATATTGATATCACATATCCCTGATGTGTAACGATTTAAGCCTAAAACGGATTATGAAATGATTTAGGATTAAAGCTTAAAATGATCTCAAATAGACTATATAAATACTCTGGATAAAAGCTTAAAAAAATTATATAAAGGCTACAAATAAAGCTTATTAATATCTATATCAAAAGTCCCGAATGGACTATATTAAGACCTCGTATTAGAGCTTAAAATAAACTATATAAAGTTCGAATATTAAATTTTAACAAGGTTTATATGAAGACCTAAAATTAAAGCTAATGTAAAATACTATGAATAAATCTTATTTCCTCTATTCCTTTTATAATCTGTACTTATAATTTTAAAACCAAATATGAAATGATTTTAAACCTAAATAAATTTAACTTACTTCTTAACTAAATAAAAACTTTTATTAATTTCTAGGAAAATAAACCGTAAAAAGCTAAGTTATTAAAGAAAAACAAACACAAATAAATATTAATAAAAAAAATAGTTGTTAAATTTTAATTTTATAATAAAAATTATTTACTTTAATAACTATGTAACTGCTTACCACTTTATTTACTTAAAAAGCATTTTCATGTTAATTTCACAGATAAAAACCAACGAAAAGAAAGAAAAAAAAGCAGACAACAACCATGACAATTTCTCACCTGTAAAGAAAGCAAAAAGAGAAATAAATATAAATTAATTTTTTGTTGGTTTTTTGCAAAAATAAAATTAAAACATTAAAAATAGTTTATAGTATTCCAAAGAGTTAAAAGTTTGAGTTACAAAAAAATATACACCTTTTTTAATTTATTACAATACAACGGGGAATTATGGTTGTTTTGCATGTTGTTTTATTTTAGATATTTTATTATCTACATTTTTCACTACGAAATTGCGTTACAGGTGGTAATGATGGTGGTCTTTAAGTTTTCCTTGATATATAGATAATTTAAACATTTTCCACATGTTGCTACGAAATGAAACTCTCAGCTTCAATTTCAATTTTCTTTATGAAGTTGTAAAAAACAGATAACTAAGGTGCTACAACCGTTAAATATGTTTAATTAGGCCAGGAAACAATTAAACACAAGAAAACAACGTTAGAAAAAAAAACGAAAAACAACATACATTTGAATACATAATAATACAACATATGAATGTAAATTATTAACCCTTTAAGAGACACTTGATAATAGATACAATAAGCTGGTCAAATGCCAACATAATGTAAACGTCATATGTATATTTATTAAAAAAATATATTTTATTTTTTAACTACCATCATATGTACATTAGGGTGGCCCCGTTTGTATGGAGAGAAAATAAGGTCTCGATGTTCCCACCTCAAATGAAAATTTACTTCATTCTAAAATACCTTTTCTCAAAATTTTGGTCTTAACATTATCCTTTTGCAAGATCAAAATTAAAATTGGTCCTTTTTTTCGGATTTTTTTCATATTTCTGCCAAAGGACCAATATGAAAATTTGGTATTGCAAAAAAGGTCTTTGGGCGCGCATTTAATGACGTAACAAAAATTTAGTATCAAGTTCAAATAAATCTAAAATTTTGCAATTTTTCACCAAAAATTTATATATTTGAATTTTTTACACATAAATGTTAAAAAAATAGGATCCAAAATAATACAACATAATCCTCCATCAGTTATACCGAAACGGTTTTTCCGTTTTTTTATTTTCGAACTTGTTTGAATTTTATTAGAATTTTTATAAACATAACTTCCTTCATATACAAATGTTTCTATATGGTAAGGATTTATATGAATTCAGCATCAAAATATGCGTATTTTTCTAAGCTTTTTAATGATATATAACACTTTATACTTCTATTAACAACCAGGGGAATAAATTTAAGTTTAAATAAAATACCCACAAAAATTATGCTAAGAAGTGTCTTATTTTGGGGCCACCCTAATGTACATATGTATCTACTTTACAGACAACATTAAAAAAAATCTAGTAAATGTTAATAAATAAATGCATACTAATGTGGGAAAGTTTAGTTTTTTTTAAGCTAAAAACGCAAAAAATAATAAAACTCGTAAAAGAGAAACTAAATTTTTAAATAGTAATTTATATGCCTACAAAAAAAAAAAAAAAAAAAAAAAACTTCTATGAATGAAAGGGTTTTACTTTAACAAAGTTTGTAATTTCTTTCTAAAACTGTACTTTTTCCTACAAACTCCTAACATTTTGATCTGTATTTTATTGTTTTTATATAATAAAAGTACAAAAAATATTGTCCTCTCAAAAATGTCATGCTTGAGTGAATACTATTATTATAGTTTCTAGGGTTGTATTAGAAAACTCTACATTGAAATATATAATTTAAAGATAGACTTAAAAGAATTTTGTTTTTTGTTTGTAGAGATATTACTTACAAAGGCTTACTTACAACTACTTTATTTTTAATAAATTTACCTGTATAATACAAGATTTACAGTACAGACAATCAGTCAGAAATAAAAAAATCTACCTGTTAGGTTTTTCTAAGGGTTACTTTTTATATTATGGTTATTTTAGCTATTAGGCAATACAAAAATCTCAATGAAAATGTAACTAGAAATCTAATATAAAATTCTTTTTAAAGGACATGATGTATTAAAATTTATTTTTGTGTTGTTTTATTTTGAAAGATTTTTGCTATCGATTTTGTAGATAAGCCACATTCTTTTACTAAAAAATACTGCTCAAACTAGAGATTTAGTAAATTAATCTTAAAGGCTGAATAATACTTTTTAATTCGACATTTCTCTAATTTTTTGATCCTTCAGATACAAATCAGTAATCGGCTCTTTCACTTTAATAACATAAAAATCGTTTCATTTTCAGTTTGAATATTTTAGGTGAATCATTGCAACTCCATGTTTTTTTTTTTTTTTTGAGATTTTATCAGAAATATGTAAAGGCCGATTTGTGTAAATACAAATTTAAATTAGTTAATAACTAAAGTTTTTCATTAGATCAGTTTATAATTGAAGCGCATTCTTTAGGTAAATAACGAATTAAAAATCTCATGGAGGACTATAAGAAGATCTAGCATAAAAGAAAAAGCAATAAAGGACTGAATTATAAAGCTCAAATTAGAAAATCCTTTATCAAAAAAATCGAGTTAGATATACAAATAGATACATTTTTACGTACTGTTTTGTCCTAATTTAAATTTATCATTATGTGCAAATGTTAATATTTTTTAAAGCTTAAAATTGACTATAATATTTTGAACTATATTATTAGGGCATTAGGGTAGCCCCGTTTGAATGGAGAGAAAATAAAGTATCGATGTTTCCAGCTCAGGTGTAAATTTACTTCATTCTAAAATACCGTTTCTTAATTTTCATCCTGACATTATCCTTTGGTGAGCTGAATCAAAATAGGTCCTTTTTCGGTTTTTTTCATATTTCTGCCAAAGGAACAATATTTAGGACCAGTAGTGCGATTCATTAACTTGTTTTAAAGATAATCGAATCGTTAAAAATAGTAAAAAATAAAATTGTCGAATTCGTTATTCTTTTAACACTTTTAACGATACCCAGCAAAAACTTTGCTTGCCATGAAATGAGTTAAGAAGCTAAAATAATGACTCTTCACAGCTTACACATTAGATGAATAACTCATTATTTTAACACGGCGATGTCATTAGAGGCATCTACTTACTTTATATTATTACAGGTAAGCATTTCAGAAAGTCATTACTTAAATGTCACTGCAAGAACTAATTGTTTTGAATCTATTCAATAACTCATTAATTTCAAAGTATTACAGAAGTCATTATTAGCAAAATGAATAGTAACTAGTTACATTATCGGTTACAAATAAGTACTGAAGTATGAAACATTAATAAACAGATATTTTTTTTAAATTTATTTATTTAAAACAAACAATTTAAAGTTATAATTTTTCGTGAGTGAATTATCATGTATGCATGATAATTGCCTTTCGTCATGTTTTCGACACCACCAAAGACTTGTGTTTATACGATTGATAAAAAGTAACATTTCCAAAAATCGGATCTCAAGTACTTCATTACATATCAGGTTAAAAGTAAGTAGTTACTAATCTACTTTCATGTAATGCAGACAGTCTGTTGTTATCATTGAAAAGTAACCACATCCGTAACTACATGCCATTACCAAGTTTTTGCTGGGTACTTGTTTGAGTCAACTTAAAGACAAAAACTTTTGTGTTGTTATATTAACAACTAAAACTAGCCAAGAAGTCAACCCTATGACTTAGTCGCTCTTCTGTGGTTGTAATATGTGCTTCCAAGGTTATAGTCCGTGCTTACACGTTTTTTGGGAGTAGTGATCATTTTGAAGAAAACCATTAACTGAAACATATCTTAATCAATATCAAAGAAATAATTTAATCAATCGCCGTCTTAAAATAGTTAAAAAATTTCGATTTTTCTAAAATTTGTTTGTTTTTCTTTTTTATTTGGTTTGGAGCTTTACTTTTTTTCGGTATTTCCTTGTAGAGAGATGCCACATGACAACAATAGTTATATACAATCATTTAAGAATACTTAGTGAATCGTACAATCGTTACTGCAAACAACAAATGCTATTGTCAAGTCTTGCGATTGTCGAATCGTTAAAAGTTACTGAATCGCAATACAGGTCCAAATAAATCAAACATTTTACACTTTTTCACAAAAACTTAGATAATTAGATAAATGTAAATTCCTCTAGCAGTTATACCGAAACGGTATTTTCCTTTTTTGATTTTCGAACTTGTTTGAATTTTATTAGAATTTTTCAAAACATAATTTCCTTCATATTACCTAGAGATTACGTTTTTCTATACCCCTTTTCATTTTTATACCACCCGAACAATTTTTTAGGTAAATTTTTTTGGGTCATCTGAATAGGTTCAACATTAATTGGACTTGGGGCCAATTGTGGACCGATACTCATATTAAGTGTAAAATAAAACATGCGAATACAGAATATTACATCGATACCTACATTTGTATGATTTTATTCACTTTTATATGGAAGCTAAAGGGGTTTATATGGGAGCTATGGACCGATTTTCCTGAAATTCGCCACACAGATTTAAACTTATATTAAACTTATTTGTGCTAGATTTCATTAAAATATTGCTATATTTAATGGATTTATGATCGTTAAGCCCTTTTCCGGGAGGACATTTGTATGGGGGCTATATGAAATAATGAACCGATCATAACCAGTTTCAATAGGGTTCGTCCTTATCCTAATAGAATATAGTGTGCTAAATTTAATTTATAATTGCGACCTGTAGTTTGATTACAAGGTTTACATGGACAAACGGGTCGGTTCTATATATTTTTTAGTCTTCTTAGGTTCACTGAATTTCGAATAATACGATTTACGGTAAAAAACTTGCTTTAATACCTAATTTTTGTTTAACTTTTAACACAAAATCAGTAGAATTGATGGATCTTCTGTCAGCTTTTGTTGTTGCTTTACAAGTTCCTGTTTTCATATTTTTTCCATAGTAAGACTGATTTCTTAAAAAGTTATTCACAATATTTTAACTTCGCTAAATTTTTCTTCGCCATATTTTATAGGTTAAGTTGAAATGTCCATACGCTATAATTTTGCTTTTTTCTTTATCGGAAAATTATTTTAAGACAACAATTTCTTAATAATCTTACATAAAACTTTTGAAAATGTTAGGAAAACATGCAATTATGGGCGAGTTAAAGAAATATTTGACGCAAATTGATTTTATT
Source organism: Protophormia terraenovae (assembly GCA_951394005.1). Classification (NCBI taxonomy): domain Eukaryota; kingdom Metazoa; phylum Arthropoda; class Insecta; order Diptera; family Calliphoridae; genus Protophormia; species Protophormia terraenovae. The sequence continues at coordinate 32,362,352 of OX596073.1, forward strand.
CTTAATGAACCTATTCAGAGGACCCAAAAAAAATTATCTCAAAAAATGCATTCTTTGGAAAAAAAAACTCCGTTAAAAATCGTATTTAGTTCTTTATTAATTATTTCTTGCTATCAAACATCTTTGAATTCAAGACTTTAGAAATTACGATGAAAAAAATATAATTATCTTAATTATATTAAAAATAATCCGCTTTTTAATGTCACGAAAATCTTGAACCTACTTTGTTGACCGGCAGTGTATTATTATCATCCTATTTTACTATATTATTCTCCCATTTTATTATATTATGATTCCATATTATCATATTATTTCATCTGTTAACTTATTTTTATCTTATCATATCATGATTCAATTTTATCATATTAAAAATTTATTGAGTGTAAACATTGAATGATAAAATTGAAATAAAAACATTGTTACCTTGAACACAGTGTTATTAATATTAATGAAAATTAACAATGAGAACATACTATTGCTGCAGTGACAATGCCGTAACCATGTTTTATTTTTAGTGTGTAATAGTAACTATATGAAAACCTAGGACTAAATGTTAAAATGGATTACCTAAGATCTATGATTATGTCTAGAATTGGATTTAATAAATATCTAAAGTTAAAACTTAAAAAAAAGGGCAATACAAATACAAAATAGGGCCTATATTAAATCCTGCTTCTGAATAAAAACAAGTTGTTGCCAGTTTATTCTTGAATTCATTTGAGTTAAAATTTGTTTGATTTAATTACTCAATAATTAAGATATCTTCCTTTTAAAATACTAATACTATTCAATAGCCTAAAAAGAAATCAAAGTCATCTGGCAAAAATGCAACAACACAAAAAACAGACACCTACAGTATTTAGTCTTGATAATGTCGTTATTGTTATTATTTAAAGGCACAAATGATTTCATTTGTTAAACACTTCAGCTGGAACTGGTATAGCAACAAAGAAAAAAGATAAGTAAATACTGTGGTTGCAGATGTTAAAACAAATAAATCCATAATTAGGCGAGTACTCGACTTAAATCAAAAGAAAGCAAAAAACAAAAAAGAGATTATTTCAAATAAATAAAATTTTAATTTACACTCATTTTGCAGACTTTTGTTAGAAAAAGTATATAAAGAAAATCCTAAAGCGTAACATTGTTAAACAACTAACAAAAAATATACATTGCACAATCTTTTACCAAATATGAGTATTTTACATAAAACACACAAAAAAAAATTATAGAAAAATAAAAAGATCAACAAACCAGATGTTTTCTAGTTACTATAGTCAGATTTGTTATTGTGAGTTTTTTTTTTTTTTTTTTGGTTTTTGGAAATCAGCCAACTGATATTAAGGAGGGAGAGATTGCAACCAACAAGCCACCATAAGACAACCGGCAACTTAAAGATGCAAAACTAATTGCAACGACTTTGTTCAACGTGTTGAAGAAGAAAATGCATAATCAGCTGTCGTTGTGTCGTTTAGATTAATAATGAGCTTAAATGTAATTTAATGACATGAAAAATATTTTTTTGGCGACGACGACAACAAAAAAAACCGAGCAATGAGATGGACAACAAACGATAATTATGCAAATTAGGTGAGCAAATTTAAATTTTGGGTAAGAAATTGCAATTAAAGCGACAAGGCGTTAGGCGAAATAAATATTTTGGCCGAGAAACAAAATTTAAAATTAGGCTTTGGGTATGTTCAAATTCATAGTCTGAATGAAATGATCAGTAATTAACTTAAGGAGCAAATGGCTGAAGAAATTTTTAAATTTTCTATTATCTTGAAGGACATTGTTCTAAAGAAAAATAACACTAAACTTCTCTTTTAAGTAGGATATTTTTAAGTGTAACTTCAATTGTGGTTTAAGAACCATACGTTACAATTGCAATTCTTACCTTTGTATTTCTCATAAAAACTTTTCAATTACAATAAATAAAGAAAAGAAAGAACAAAACAAAATAAGAAAAATATTCGTTATGAAAATGAAACAAAAAGTCATTAAGAAAACATAGATTTGACAACAAACGCATAAAAATAGTGGATGAATGATGATCATCTTGAAAGAGAAAAAAGTAAACAAAGCAAAACAAACATACAGACAAATAAACATGCAAATTCCTAAGAAACTCTACAAATAAACTAACAACAATTTAAAGAAAAGTACACATAAAAACACTTGGCAACAAAAATTTAACCATAGAAAATTAAATTTTAATAAAACACTGACATTTTGCACATTAAAGTAACTGTATTTAGCAGGATTATAAATACTTTTTTTTATTCTCTTAAGAATACAGAGAGACAGATCAGTGTTGCCAGTTTAGCCTTTTTAAGGCTAAATCTAGCCTTATAATTTTGCTTTTAGCCTCAAAATTTTCATTTTAGCTTCTAGCTTTTTTTCTAGCCTTTTTTCATTCCTAACATAGCTTTAAAAAGGCTAAATATTTACTAATTTTATTTTTACAGAATCATCAATTTAAGCATTTTTGTGTACTAATTCGAACAAAAAATCTAAACTATTTATACAGTGGTGGCCACGAATTTAAGACACGACATTTCACTTATATATTTCTGATAATTTTTACATCTTATCGAACAAATTTTAGATCCATGTTATTTTTTAAAGATCCTAGTAATGTTATGAAAAAAAATCAACAATAGTTTGTTACCTATATTTAGTTTCCAATTTTTATTTACATATTATACAGATTAATACAAGTTTAAGCCTGGTCATGAATTTAGGACATAGGCAAAATAAAAGTTAATTCACAAAAGTAAAGCTCAGCTTCATAAAACAATATTAGTATTTGGTGGGAAATCCTTTATTTTGAATCACAGCAGCGCATCTCCTGGGTAAACTTTCAACTAAGGCCATACAGCGCTCCTTTGGAATGGCATACCAAGCCTTTTGAATTTCTTCCCATAAATCAGTCAAATTTTTTGGCTTTACTGCTCGTACATGCTCCTCAACATCATTCCACAAGTTCCCAATTGGATTGAGATCCGGGGATTGAGCTGGCCATTTCAGAACTGTGATATTATTTTCCTCTAAGCAACTCCTCACTAGGCGTGAAGTGTGCTTAGGGTCATTATCATGCATAAATTTCCACATTAGAGGCATGTTGTCTTCAGCGAATGGTATCATGATGCTTGTCAGTATGTTTTTGTAAATATGCTGGTCCATTTTATTGATAATCTTCTGAATGGGACCTACACCATGCCAGGAAAATGCTGCCCACACCATGACATTTCCACCACCATGCTTAACCGTTTTAAGGGTGTACTTTGGGTGATGCTCCAGGTTTGGAGGACGCCATACGTACTGTTTTCCATCAGAACCAAAGCGACAAAACTTCGACTCGTCGCTCCAAAGTATATTTTTCCAAAATGTCATCGGCTTATTGAGATTTTCTCTTGAAAACGCTAGTCGGGATTTAATATTTTTTTTTGACACAAGTGGTTTACGTTGTGCAATACACCCACGTAAGTTCTTCTCATTCAGACGTCTTCTTATTGTCCTGGACGATATATTAATACCAAAATCCGATGAAATCTCATTTTTAATTTTACTTGAGCTCTTGAAAGGATCTTTAGCAGCTGATTTATAAATTAAGCTATCCTCCCTGGGTGTAGTTTTTCGGGCTCTAGGGTGCTGTTTGACATTTTTGGTAGTGCCATGTTGCTTGATGTGTTCCAGTGCATTGTAAATCTTGGATCTGGAACATTTTAGTAGCTTGGAAATTTCCATTACTGTTTTTCCATCAGTATTCATTTGTTGGATCAATTTTCGCTCGGCATCCGAACTCCAAGTACCTCTGGCCATTTCTAACTAAATATTTTGATGTATTCTAACATTAAATGGAATAAAACATTCATTACTTACCTTTTAGCTTCAAAAAACACCAAAAAATCACTTAAAAACCAAATATTTCTTATATGTTTTAAATTCGTGACCAGCTTCAAAAGCACGTTTTTACGAAAATATAATAAAAACAGCAACAAAATGTATACACAAACAAAACCAAATAACGGTAATTGATCTTAACATTACAGGGTACACTGAAAAATTAACAAAATCTAATTTTATATTGCAGGGTTGTAATAATTATCACAACTTAGTTCGTTACATGTCGTGTCTTAAATTCGTGGCCACCACTGTATGTAACGAAAATTTTCGCCTGGCCCGCTTCATTCTACAAGAATATTTTTATTATTTTTGTAACAAACTTTATTATCCATAGGAATTATTTATGTTATATTTATAAATTCACTAATATATCTTTAAGAAATACTAAAAACTAATTAGAACGAAAAAATAAATGCGTTTTTAAATAAAACAATATATTAGCTTTTTTCTGGCTTTATTTTTTGAGACATTTAGCCTTTTCTGACCTTTTTTAAAGTCTAATTTAGCTTCTTTTTTTCTCAAGTCCTGGCAACACTGAGACAGATACATCCATCCACTTAATACTCTAACGGCAAAAGCGTCTGCCATTAAATATTTAAAGGAAACATTATAAAATGTTTGTTGCCAAGTGCAAAAGACGATTTTAGCATAAAAGATATGTGAGTCAATAGAACAAAATATTGTATTTAGAGGGTAGTAAATATAGTTGTAGACAATTATTGAGTAGAAAATGTTAATGATTCAATGTTTGCAAACGATCCTCCTTAAAATACAATAGAAGAAATTGTAGGTTTTGTTCCTGATAGCAAAGTGATCATAATTTAAATGAGGAAATTGAGAACACTCTACTACAAAAATTTACTTTCAAGTATGGGTCGTAGATAGCGCATAACAATTTTCAACATTAAGTTTTGAAATATTCCAAAAAAAAATTTCAGGTTTTCCCTGCACCAAAGATCTCCTAGTCGCATGTTCTCTTCAAATCAGGGACGGAAAATAACTGTTATTTTTGAATTTTTAAACAAACAACCAAATGTCGGAAAACTGATTCAAATACATCATTGTGTTCCGTATGAAGTCTACTTTCAATAATATTTTTTTTTTTAATAAATAATTTCTATTGTGATTTTTTCTATTTTGGATTTTTTTGCGTTTATTTCATTTCGGAGTATATTATTTTTTTTTTTTTGCTTTTCGTCTTTGTATTTTTCTTTTTGTCTTATTTTTTATTTTTAGTGTTTATATTTTTTATTTTGGTGATTTTGTTTTGAGGTATAGTCAAGAAATAACTTTTATTTCTGCTCGAAAAATAAAAATCAAAATATAACCGATATTTCTGCCAAAAAATAAAAATCAAAAATAAGTTATTTTTGCTCCAAAAAATAGAAATCGAAAAATATTATAAATAAAATATCATTATTTGATTTTTATGATAAAAGTCATAACGGTTACGGTCCCTGCTTCAAATAGATCAACTGCACGCAAAGAAAAAATATGGTTCTAGAGATCATAAACTAAGACCAACATACTATGATTGTAATATATGATTCCAGGTTACAATAAGTATATTTGTAGGTAATTATTATTATGATTCCATTTTATAATTTATTAGTAAAGTTTATAACCTTACTAATAACGTTTAGTAAGGTTTATAACCTTTTCATTTAATAATCCCATATTAAACTAATTTCATCATATGTATAATCCCATTTTATCATATGTATAATTAAATTTTATCATATATATAATCCCATGTTATCATATATATAATTCCATTTTATCATATATATGAACAAATTTCATCATATATATAATCCCATTTTATCATATATATAATCACATGTTTTCATATTTATATTCATTTGTACCACGATATGTGGTACAGTCATCATTCTGAATAAAAACAAACCTTGTCAATTTATATTTGTTCACATCTAAACTAAATGAGAATTAATATACTAACAAACTACTGGACTGATACACAAAAATGTGTATTCAAAAGGCACTAAAGTAAATAAAAATATTAGCTTAATGGTTGTAGAATTAACCAAATTTGTAAAATTAACTGAATGGTTGTAGAATTAACTAAATAGAATTGACTAAATAATTTTATTTATCATAAATATGATTTCATATAAAAATAATTAAATACATATTATAATTCAGTCAACCATAATAAAATTTTGATTGTGGATAATCATTAAATGATCAAACAGAATCATAAACGTTGCTATCATGAATGCAGTATTATTCAAATTAATGAGAAACGGCTATATAAGCATTGAATAGTTGTAGTGATCATGTTTTTTCTCTACGTGTGTGTTCGGTACAGGTATGCCGTGATCGTTTCAACAGCTCATAATAGCGACGTTTTATTAAAGATTTTTGATATATTTATACCTTTTTCGTATTGTATGATAGTTACTCTTAGTTCTCCTTTACTTAGTTGTTTGCTGTTTGCCATCCTTTAGGTCGAAATTATGGTTAAATTAAATTTTTTTGATTTTATCAAATTTTCTAATATAAACGAAGAAGTGATTTTTTATTTCTCTCATAATGTAACAAATAACTATCGCTGTTGTGCTTAAATCATTTTGCAACCATAAACTTCACTTACTTTTAATAAAAAATTAAAGAAATTAAGCCAAAAGTTGCTTGTTTACTTATTTTTGACTCGCCCGAAAACGACTTCTTTTCAACTTTCTCTAGAAAGAAATGGAATAATATTTAATAAAATATCAAAAGAAAACAAATTGACTTCATCAAAAACATGTAAATTTTTAAAAATGGACCGCTACATTTGCCGCTTTTTAAAGCGAAACAGGAATGATGAGTTTGTTTACTTGTTTATGACATCCGCTGTACATATATGAACCGTTTATTTTGAAAGCGGTCTAAGCCCATCCACAAAAATGGTGAATTTAGATATGAAAATATTTAAATTTTTACGTAATTATTTGTTTCTTATTTTATTATTTTTTTATATTTAAAAAAAGAAAATTAATATAAATTAGGACACAAAACTATTATATAAACATTTCACTATTTTTGTGACTAACTCGATTTTTTGATGATGGGACTTAGAATACTTTCAATTCATATGTATGTATCTTATGTTTTATTAAAACGCACACCTTATATCAATCAATATTTAAAATCAAATTAACAGTTTATTTTTGTTTTGATTTGTATGTGTCCATATTTTTAATACACTCAACTAATTTATTCATTTACTTAAAACTCAACGATTTAGTTTTTTCCCCTACCCACTGCATTATTTTATTATTGCCATTTTTTATAACTCCCTGTGAGGTATATGGGAGTGCTATTAAAAGCAAAAATATATACATATATACACTTTCTTGTTTTATAAAAAACCGCATTGATCTTCTTTTAAATAAAATACTTTTTTTTATCTAGAACTTTATTGACATTGTTAAAGGAATAAATTTTTTTTTGTTTTAATTTTCAATTTTTTTTATACTTTATCTCTTATTCACATCATGAATTAAATATGTTTCTTTAAAACCGCTAAAAAAAAGAAATAAAAATTATCTAAAAATATGTTTAATTAAAACTGATTTTTTTGTCGTTTACATTTGTTTTTAGCCGGAAGGCTGTGGTTTTTATGTGAAATTTTGCTTTTTTTTAAATCTGGTTTTAAAACTAACAATAATAAAAAATCTTTTCTCTACATAAATACGATATTTAATGAAGACATTGTGTTATTTTTAATTGTTTTTTAAAGAGAAAAAAGTTTTGTTTTGCCGTAATTTTTTGTTTATTTAAACGTTATTAAAACCGTTAAGCATTATGTAAGAGTTATTATATTATAAATCAGTTGGTTTTATGATAATTATGTCAGGCTTTCTTTCTTAACTTTTTCTTTAAATGTCTAATAAATGTTTAAAATAAACTTTAATGACATTTTCTTATTTTTTGAAAAAAAAAAAAAAAAAAAAAATAATAATATTAATTTCTAAACAAAGCAAATGAAAATGTATTAAATATTTTTCATATTTTTGTTGTTGTTTTTTTTTTTTTTTTTTAAGAAAAACTATAAAAGGAAAAAGTACTTTTTAAACTTTTATAGTTTTTCTTGTTATTTATTTATTTTGAAAATATTATAATCGTCACTTTACATATCATGAATTCCATGAGACATCAAACATGTCATGACTTTTGGTCGTCCGATTTGGTTCATTCACACACTTCATACCACCAATAGAACATGTTTTTGTTTATTTTTCAAATGACAGAAAATTTGCGATTTTACTAGCGATTCTAATTCTAAAAATATTTCTCAAAAAAGTATTTTAATAAATCCTTTGAAGCTGAAGTCCGATTTCATTGATTGACGGCATTAGAAATGCAACGTAGTCGTCTTTAAATATTAGCATAAAAGAAAAAATATTTTTTTAGAAAAATTTATTTCCGATGTTAACAACAAATGTATAGATTTTAGTAACTTCACAGAGAACATATTTGGAGAATATGAACAAATTTAATGACAAGGTAAAAATTGTACTTTTTTTGTTTTAGTGGAATTCATGATAAATTTTAAATTTTTACCTCAAAAAGTATGCACCAAACAAAACATCTGTTATAAGGAATTCATGACCAGAATGTAGTAAAAATGAAATACTTTATCTTAAAATACATGAAGAATTTTTTGATAACCTTTATGTTTAGTATTAAAAAAAATTTAAAGAAAAAAAATGACATCAATATCGAAATTTAAATATATATATATATATATATATATATATATATATATATATATATATATATATATATATATATATATATATATATATATATAATAGGGACGACCCTTACTTTCGCAAACAGATGCAAGCAGTTTCTTTATATTAAGTTTTTTTTTGGGGGGTCCCGCTATTTATCTGTTCCTAAAATAACGGAATTTCATTATTTGTTAACTTTTTCTCTTTTGCGCTCATATTTTATATTTATTTGCAAAAAAAAAAAAAAAAAAAATCAGTAAAGTTGTAATTTCAATTGGAAAAAATAATAGGGACGCACTACAAAAAATTGCATTAGTCAATAAAAATTATTATTTTTAACATAAACATATTAAAAATCCGTAAAGCAATGTTTATGTGATTAATTTAATCATATTGGTTTCGAGTTTATGATTTATGTCTTCGGTAAATAAATTCGAAAATGGGTCGTGGTGTTCATTGTACTGAATCTGAAAAAAATGTTATTCTTAAATTAAATTCGGGCGGGTTATTCAATGTCATTCATTCGAAAAAAGTCATAAAATTAGAGGTAGAAAGCCTAAAACGTCGGCGCGTTTTGACCAACGTTTAGTTCTAGTTTCCAAAAATAACCCCTTTATGTCAACAAGTAGCCTTAAAAATTAATTGTGTGCTTCAGTGACAAGGCGAACAATAAGAAATAGGCTGTAGGAAGTCGAATTAATGGGACGCAGTCTGAAAAAAGTACCACTGTTGAGCAAGAAAAACATACAAAAAAGGTTGGAATTTGCGAGGCCGTAAAAACTGAAACAACGAACCATGGTCAGACGAAAAAAAAAGTAAATTTATTTGGATCTGACGAAAAATCATTTGTACGTCGTCCTCCAAATGCTGAATTTGATCCAAAATATACCAAAACAAAACACGGTGGTGGTTCTATAATGCTATGGGGATGTTTTTCGGCCTCTGGAGTTGGTCAAATAGTTTGGATTCAGGGAAAAATGAATGCTGATTATATAGACATTCTCAAGAATAAAATGCTTCCATTTGCTGAGGATGTCACTAAAATGGGAATTCATGGAGGATAATGATCCGCTAGAAGTGACAAAACGTGGTTTCAGCAGAATGAAGTGCCTGTAATGGAGTGGCCGTCCCAATCACTGGACTTAAACCCCATTAAGCATCTCTGGGGAGTCCTCAAAAATAAAATTGGTAGTTTTAAATCAAAAAATAAACAAGAGTTGTGAGAAAAAATTCAAGAAACCTGGTACTCAATTCCGCCCGAGGTATGTGCGAATCTTGTGGGATCTATGAATCGCCGTTGTCAGGATGTTATAAAAATGAAGGGATCTTCAACCAAGTATTGAAAAAGTATTTGAAAATTATGGTAATGTTAAAAAAAAAAATATATATATATATTTTTTCCAAGTGTCCCTATTATTTTTTCCAGGCCTTTTAAAAAAAAAATATATTTTTTGGCAGAACTAGTTAATTACTTTTACTTCATAAGTTAAAATATTTGAAGTTGTTTAATTTTATGTATATTCTTTTTAATATTTATGGAATAGAAATAAAAAAGTAAGAATATATTGAAAAATTAGAGTGTCCCTTTTATTTTTCCAACACTGTATATATATACATTCCATGAAGGATTTATAAAAAATGCCAATTTATAACGGAGGGTTATACGATTTTGTTCATATTTGATACGCATATAATTTATGGAGCCATTTAAATATCTCCATTTTTATTTTTTTGAATTTTTAAAAATTCGCGAATTTATTCACGTTTTTGATTTTCCGATAACTCTAAAAGTTGTTAACGGATTTAAATGATTTAAACTGCATATTTAAGAAGAATATGTCCTCTTTTAATGTAGTAATTTAGAAATAATATTATAATTTAAAAATGCATTCATAATGCAAATGCAATTTTTGGAAAAATTTCTACCCTTTCGATTTTAATTTTTTTTAATATGTTAAAAACCAATATCTTTACTATAAAATGCAAAAATAACTGTTCTGGGACAATAAAATCTACTATTTTTAATATTTAAAAAAAAATGCTCATAAATTTTTTCATACAAACATTTTAATTTTTCAAAAATTTTTGATTTTTAACTTTTTTTGATTATACTCTTTTAGTAAAATGTAGCTTTGAATGTGTATATGATTTTATATATTTTGCATGGGCTCCAATTGCTCCAATTTTTTGGTGCGCAGGTTTTAAAGTAAAAAAATCGTTCAAGATTTTGCTTGCCTATTAACATTTTAATCCAAAAAATATTTAAATTAAAATATATGACCAAACTTTATTGCTACTTCTAAGTAATCAGCAAGTCATCATCTCTTTTAAGATTGTTATCATTCGAATACCTAACCGGTTACTAATTTTACAAAATACGTATGTATATCATACATAAAAAAAATATATGTATATCCAATAAATTTCCCTAATTAAGTACAGTTTCATTAAAAATAGTATAAATTATTAAGATATTACCACATATTATAGTGCCCTGATAATATTGTAAATATTTACTTTTTGATAACCAGTTAAACATAATGAAACCACAAACTCATAATTTAAGTAAATAATGCACAATAAATATGTATTTATGTATTTTTTATTAAAAGAGGAAATACTAATAAAAAAAATTAAAACTGAACAAAGACCTAAATTTGTTTAAACAGAAAATGAGAACAACAGGTTGTCATTTATTTGCTGGCAAAGACAGATATCAAAGAAATAATGATAAGCGGTGTAAATTTAACAGAAATTTGATTAGGGAGTGAGTTGTTGACAAAAAAAAAATACCTGTTAAAAAAAAAAGAGTTAAACAACAACAAAAAAAAAAAAATAAACGTCTCCAATTTCTAAAGTATTTCTAAACCAGTTTGTTTACATTTTAACGTATGTATATAAACATAAAAAACATTATTACAACATTAGTTAGAAGAAAAAAAAAACTAAACAAGTGTTATTTTACAAATTATCTTTAAACAACAACAATTCAAACTAAAACGCAGATTTTCTCCCCTCTCTGATGGAATTATGTCTGCAATTTTAGAAAAAAATACAAATAAATAATACTTTAGGTGTAATTAGAAACTTCTCGCACTAAAACGTTTATGTATCATATTTTAGTTTAAAAACAAACAAAATGTTATTAAAAAAAAAAAAAAAATTAAATACATACTTCATAATCTAAATTATTATGTATTTAAGTGTATGAGTTTCATGGCAATTTTACACAAATTGCAAGATTATGATGGTGGTCGCTCACTGGCCGTTATTTATATTACATGGTAAAGTAAAACAAAATATTATATTTAAAATGAATACAAAAAATGCTTTCAATTTCAAAATTACCATGCGTTTTTAATATGGCTATATATAATATTTCTTCATAATGGTTTAATAATGGTTTCATGGAAAACAATTTTAAAATAAAACTGAAAGGAATTGTTGTAAACAATAAACTCATGCAGAAAAATAAGAGAAATTTTGAAATCTTATTGAGATAACACAGTTACAAAATGAGAAAAAAAATTCTGCGGCACGGAGTTTCTCATTCAATTCGGATACACGGTGTTAATAAGTACTAAGCCTCTAATCCACCTTTTTTGAATTGACTCTAGTTCTCGCGATAAATAGCGATTTGTAAAATTAAGGAGGTTGTACACGCAAAGAAAAAATATGGTGAATAGCAACCATAATCGAGTACTGTCATATTATGGTTGTTTGTAAATTATATTATGGTTAGATCTACCAGTCGAAATAAAAATATTGTTGATCTGTAACCATATTTTTGTTGTATATGTACTTGATTCATGTATACAGCAATATTATGGTTAAATCACAATAAAAATATTGTTGATCTGCAACAATATTTTTGATCTTTATGTACTTCTTTCATGTATATAGCAATAATATGGTTAAATCACAATAAAAATATTTTTGATCTGCAACCATATTTTTGATCTTTATGTACTTGATTCATGTATACAGCAATAATATGGTTAAATCACAATAAAAATATTGTTGATCTGCAACCATATTTTTGTTGTTTATGTACTTGATTCATGTATACAGCAATAATATGGTTGAATCGCAAAAAAATAATTATAGTGTCGAGAAACAATTATAAATAAAATAAAAACAAATTAATTTATCGTAGTTTTTATTAAAATTAATTGTAATTTAGTTATGTAAAATAAATCACTTTGGTACAAGGTCTTAATTATTACAATTTTTAAGTCGAATTTCTTAAATTGTAACTATTATATACAATTTTAATTTTTTTCCTTACTGATAATTATTTGCTTTCAGTTAATATATTTTTATCGAAATAATAATAATTATGATTGAAAAAAATAATATATATTATTTATAATAGTTATTTTTTAATTTTTTATTTAAAAATCATTTTTTAATAGTTATTGATAAATATAACCCATAATAGTTAAAATTATGTATAATTTTTAAATTCATGCATATTTTATTTGGGTATTTTTTCTTTGAAATTTGATAAAAACAATATACTTATATTCAATTAGATATCTAATATCATGTGAGGCTTGAGATGATGAAACTGCAATGATATTCGCAATTAAATATTATAAAAAAATATTATTAGAATTGTTATTAAATAAATAACGAGAATAATAATTATTTAAAATTTATATTTTATTTGTTCATCAATAATTATTTTAATTAATTTTTAAAATATTTGTTAAAAAATAATAGTTATGAGTAACTTTTATTTATATATTATTCGATAAGTATTAAAAATAAATTTTTTGTAATAACTCTTAAAAAGTGCCAATTTTTTGGATTTCGAAAATTATGATAATAACTATTTTGGGTCCTTGCTTTGGTATAAAAAGATAAATTCAAGACCGGTGAATGATGAAACCTGAGAAATTTCTTGAATACTCGTACAAGGTGACGCCTTTTTTTTAGCACTCCGAAGATAACCTATTATGTAGTTTTCTTTGTATATTATCCACTTAAAATATTTTCACAATCTGAAACACTTATTTATTTCTAGTTTAATTTTAATTAAAATTATTTATTTTAAATAATTCACTTTTTTAAATATACATTCAGTATATTTTCTAATACATTTTTAACTTGCCGACAGACAACCAGCTCTATGCAAGAAGCATACTAAACTGAATAAAAATTGTCAAGCATTAATAATACATATTGTTGCCAATACAAAACAAAAATTGTATTGTCAATTCAAAATTACAAACACAATAATATATTCAGGTATTGAAAATAATTTCAACAACAATAATGTGGTTCTAATTTAAACATATTGCTTAACATGTTGTGCCAACAATATAATTGTGAATTGATAACAAATGTATAATTGCTACAACAAAATAAAATATATTTAAAATAAAATATATTCAACAATAAGCATGTTTGCGATGGTAAAGTTTCTTTGCGATGAAAATAATATTGTTAGGACAACCATATTGAGAAATGGTTTTTCTTTGCGTGTATATACAACGAAGCATATCTTAAAAACGACTTGTGTTATTTTGTTCAAAAAAATTTCAAAAAATTCTAATTAAAATTATCTTCAAATCGTTCTTACATTATTTTTTAATACGGTCAACTGTTACGGAGATATTAAGCCCATCTTTTGAAAAAAAAAAATAAATAAATTTTATACAAAATTAAAAAAAAAAAAAAAAATCGAAAAATTGTGAAAAATCAAGTGTCAAAAATTCAAATTTTTATTCTTTAATCATGAAGATAAATTTAGTGCAAATAAAACAAGATATATTTATATATAATAATTTATATATAATAATTATATATAATAATTTTTTATTATATATAACTTGTAAATGAGTATTTTTACTAATTTGTGAATAAAATGAAAATTTATGCATTGATTTTAATGAAATATTGCAAATATGTTTTATTTGCAACAAATTTATCTCTATGAATAAAGAATAAAATTTTGAATTTTTGACACTTTCAAATTTGTATGATAAAAAAAAATAAAAAAAATCTTGAAATTTTGTAAAAAATTTAATTTTTTCTCAAAATATAGGCTAAATATCTCCATAACTGTTGAGCGAATTAAAAAGAGATATAAGAACGATTTAATTATAATTTTTATTAAAATTGTTTGATATTTTTTTGAATAAAATCAGACAAGTGATTTTCGAGATATGCTTCGATATATTGTGCAACCTCCTTAATTTTACAAATCGCGATTTATCACGAGCACTAGAGTCAATTCAAAAAAAGTGGATTAGAGGCTTAGTACTTTTTAATACCGTGTATCCGAATTGACTGAGAAAACCCGTGCCGCAGAATCAGTGTTTCCCTGTGTAATTATTAACAATGTAATTTTTAGATATTTTAGCTTAATGATAAAAGAAAAGTAATCGATAACCATCAATGCTTTTATTAAATATCAGTTTTTGATGACTGACCCGAACTAGTTACTTTAGCGACTACATTGTTGACTTGTGTCTAGCCACTTAAACATGGGCATGTGCTAGGAGGAAGTCAACTACCACCTCCACGAGCACGTGGTGGCACTTTTTGCATACAATCACCTCCACTACTACCAAAGCATCAGAAAAATTATAATCGCCACCTCTACGATCGAAAAAATCTTTTGCCTCTTAACTTTTTGCGGAAGCAAATTTTTTTTTTTTTTTTTTTTTTATCTCGTTATCTTTGAAAAATATGTCAGTTATTATTTTTAATGACAACCATGTTGATTTGTTGTGATTTTGATCAAAATGAGTGACGAAAAAGAAGAGTTTCTTGCTAAAAATATTAAAAATTAAAAAAAAAGGTCTGCCGTCAAAGTGTTTCCAATGTTATTAAATAGTATCAGGAGAATTTGACCATTGATAGGAAACCTGGTTCGGGAAGAAAAAAAGGTCCACATGATATTAGGATGACCAAAAAATTTGAAAGCATATTGAAATGAGCTCCAAACACATCTGGTAAACTATTATTGGTTTGGTTTTTGTACCAAGAGAGGACAATCCTCCAAATTGTCCTGGGCAATACCAGTGGAGAGATATTGGTCTCTTGTGAAAAGAGAATTGAAGAGCACAAAGAAGGTGTCCCAAATATTTTAAAACAACTGGAACAACTATCAAATCTCTAATGGAAGGGTTACCAAAAAAATGACTACAAGTTCATAAGTAGTGGTTAGAAGTATAAAAGTAATATTTTTCAGTGATCTGTAATATAATGTCAATTAAATAAAAAAAAAAAAATTAAAACTCTAAGATCAACCGTTTTCATATTCTTTCTTTTAGAAAGTTATTATTTTGCTTATTTTCTTAATTAAAACTTTTTAGTTAGTAAATTTTTTTTTTTTTTTAAATGTTTGGAAATTTTATACTTTTTTTAAAATTGTTATCAATTTATTTTATTTTTTATTTTTTTCTTGCAAAATACTATAAACTTTTATTGGAAAATTAGTACTTTTTGAAAATTTGTACCATTTTTATTTTTTTAAAAATCTGACCATAACTAATTAATTACATACCGGGTTATAAATAAGTAAGTAGTTACTAAACAGCTTCTATGTAATGCAGACGATATGCTGTTATTACAAACTAACTACAACCGTAACTATATGTCATTACCAAGTTTTTTTAACGCTTTTTGGCAAATTAATACTTTTATTTGCAAATAGTAGGTACTTTTTTCAAAAAAAAATTTTTTTTTTTTTTTTTTTTGCTTTTAAAAATTTATAGTTTTTGTGTTTTTTTTTTTTTTAAATAGATAATTTTTTAAATTTAAAATTTAATTTTAAACAAATACGTAAAAAAATTAGTTTTTTAATGATTTTTTACTTTAACTTAGTACTTTTTGGAAAATTGATTTATACTTTTCACTACATTTCTTTATTACAAGAAATAAATACAGTATGATATATTCCATATATAATATAAATCGCATATATATCTCTAAAGAGTTATATGAAATGAGTTAAATGATATAGAAAACTAGGAAACAGTTACAAACTTTTACTTTTTAACATTACCGATAAAAATGTCAAGAATTAATAACTAATTTTTAAACAAAAATTTTATTTGTCCGCAAGTAAAAATATTTTTTATCAATTAAAATTCACATTTGGAAAATTTTTCCAAAATAAACTCATAAATATATTTGACATATTCTCATTAATAATCATCACATTATAGATTTACAAAATATTTGTTATAAAATTTAACCACTTTTAATAACTCAATTTCCTACAAAAATTAATAATAAACAACAAAATACTTATAAAAGTGTTATAAAAAATCTCTCACGATGACAACAAAACTATTCTAAGAATTTTTGATTTCGAAATACCCGGTATCCCATAACAAAATGCGTCATCATCAATAAATATTTTAAAACAAAAGCAAAAATTAAAAAAAATAGCAAATACTCTCGTTTGTCTATAGACAATAAAACAAATAAATACTTTAGGTAATTGAAAACCCATAACTTTTCTAGAGTACCCTTTTTTACTAAATTCAATACGAAAAACAACAAAAGCAACAATTGTTTTCACACTCCACACAAGATCATCGTACAATATTTATAAGATCACAGCATAGAATAAAAGGTTTTGAGACAATCAACCATCCATAGCACGAAGGAAAGAATATTTAATAGATGCGTTTCATCACACATCGACAATTGCACAACAATAAAGATGAGGGTATGTATGGATATTTTTCAAGTACAGGCATAAATATTTCTAGCTACGTCATACACAACGCCAACACTATTATCATTATGATCGTAATCAGTTTTACTTTGCAATGATCATTAATCAAAATAAAACATTTTCCTTTCATTAAGCACAAAAATTAAGAAGAAGAAAAAGAAAAAATCTTTTTTTTATGAAGCTGGTGATCTTTAAAATTTACGCCTTCACTTAAATCATTCATGAGATTTTTATTTAATACAACAAAAACTTATTCTTATGACTACTCAAGATCACCAAACAAAGCTTAAAGGAAAAAAGAATAATATGATCTTGTAATGATTTTATAGCATTCTTTAAGGAATACAACACGTTCAAAAAAAAAAAAAAAAAAAAAAACACTAGACTACTTAGAATAAGAAAAGTATATACATAAATAAACAGAACTTGAGAAGGGGTGTGGAATTTGAAAAAAAAAAAAAAAAAAAAACAAGAATTTTGCGCAAAAATATAAAAATAACTTGAAAATTACTTTAATGTGAATTTGTTGCATTGAAATATAAACAACATCATCCTCATGCATCATCATATATCACACACAGAGAGAGGTAGACACACAACACAACAACTCGTTTAAGTTGGCGAGACGGGAGTTCAGACAGACGGGTGGATGGACAGACGGACAGAAATAAAAATCACGGTCAAATGTTGTGTTTTGAAAAAAACAAGTTTTGAATTTTCAATTCTATAACAACGCCGAATGAGCAACACAAGACTCATATATACATTTAAAGTTTCTCGTAAGATATAACCAGATGTATAAGTATACATGATCGATTTTGGTATTTTGCTGATTTTCTTTTTTTTTTTTTTTTGCACAATTGCAACGAGTTGAGCAATTTTTTTTTTTGTGTGGGGTGAAAAAGTAATTTCTTGAGTGGTATTAAGTTCATGGGATTTATGAAAAATTAACCGATCTCAACATTGATCGATCAGAAATCATTTTATCTAATAATGGAGATCCTTAAGTAGTTAATTTCGGCCGATAAAATTATGATATTTTTAAGAGAAAGTTCTGTTCTCCTTCAATGTTCTCCTCCTGGATCAATCGTGTTCGGTGCATGTCTGCCGTGATCGTTTCACTAGGTTTTAGGAGATTATTGTAAGAGGGAGCCTTCTGATCCCTCGAAATAGAAATTATAACCTTGGCGACAGAGATATTCGACATTGATGTCGATTTTTGTGGTTGTCCGGGCTTTACTTAAGATTTCTTATACTTTGTGTTACACGAATGAATCTATTTTTCATTGCCCGTAACAATTGGAAGAAACTATATTTTTTTCTGGCGCTGAAGCAGGATTTCAGACAATTGTTAGTCGGCAACTCTTGACTTCAGTTCTTGTGTCACGATTTTCGATGAATACAAGTTCTTTTAAATGTCTGGAAATTGTTGTTTGATCTTTTCCTAACAATGGAAGCATTTCTTACGTTTGGCACGAGTTTTGATCGAATAAAACATCCACTTCATTATCTTCAAACTTTTCGTGCTGGTCGGGATGCTCCTTCGATATCAGCTGTTTCAATTCATTTAAACCACTCAGAACAAGTTGCTTCAGCTACAGTATAATCCCAAAAACTTCCACCAAAATATGATGACTTTCGGAAGGCGTTTGCTTTAAAAAAAATAATAATGAGTTAAAACCTACCGTAAATGCTCCGTTTTTGGCACCAAACTCTCCATATTTAAGGCCCTAATAACAGTATTTCCCATGGCACATCTGTCAAAATAGACATCTTGATTAAAATACTACTACAGATATCTAATGTAAAACGATGGGAATTATTGCATACACCCAATAGTTCTATCTGATAAAAAAAACACCATATTGCTCTTGGACTCTTTAATATTTTCGTTCTATCAACAGCTGCAGTTACCATTTCTGGATAAAAAAAAAAAACTTTAAGGAGACATTTCGATGTTATTACTGATTTGAAGCATCCATTAGACCCGAATTACAGATGGATCCATTTGATCTTATTCTTATTTTATACCCGGACGAGTTACCGACATGCATAATTGATCCGTCTATGTTCTACTAATTTCAATCATCCATAAGGTCTACATAAATACATCTAATCCGAAAAAGTACTCCATGAATGTTATGCTAACCCTTGAGATTTTTATAAACTCTTCTTAGGTTTCCATTCAAACAATATCATCAGTATAAACTTCAAGAAATACTCATAATTCTAACAGATAGACGAGTTAAAGGTGATGATCATAGTGTTAGGTTTCAACGAAACCGAAATGGATAAGACACCACAAATAATGATGAATTGTGTAGCGGTACAGAAAATACATATTTCATTCTGCTGGTGTGTAATTATAGTCCACAAACTCTGCTTTGATACCGCTAAACAGAGGCAACAAGACAATTTACGATTGCAAACTTGTTTATGGTCCTTCGAACCGGATGTCGGCTTACGACGCTTTGTAACCACATCTTTAACAGCGTTTACGACGTTAGGTTCAACCCTCTTTACTTCCGCCAAACGCCTGGCGCTGCTAACAGAGTGCCTCAAAATTGCATCCAGTGCAATGCGAGCGTCATGTTAGGTTTCAATGAAAGTGAAATGGATAAAAAAAAACCATGAATGCTGATGAAGTGTGTCGATGAACAGAAAAAACGGATTCTATTCTGCTGGTGCCTAATAATAGTCCACAAACTCAGCTTTGGTACCGCCAAACAGAGACAACAAGGCAATTTACGATTGTAAACTTGTTTGCATGGACTGCGCGAAGACATTGCTAAGTATAATGGGAAACAAACTCTCTTCAGATATTACATTTCCACAAATGACCTCGTATTCTATAAACATTATTAATTTTAACAAGTTCAGAGATTTGAAGCACTCGATTATTTGAAGCGAAACTCACGCCGTATACATAAAAAAATAATTCAGATTCATATGAGGATGACATTGACTTCCGTCTGGAATAAAGTCTAAGATAATAATTATTTCAAAAAGTGATTACGCACTTGATGTCCGCAGATTTTCCCAGAGCCCAGATCAAATTCATGTCATTAACTTCTCTCTAAGCCAGACAGGAACCAAACTTTCTCTCTCTCTCTCACTTTCATCATCAAGGGCATTGATTTAAGGTAATGGACTGAAGTAAACAAACCGGTCATGTCTTTATTTATATGAATTTTATTTAATAACAACTAGATAGACTATCATCGGATAACTTTCCAGTTTTGAGACAAGTTAACGTTGCAAAAATCAAAATGACATCTCAAATATTTCACAAAATTTTGCCCAACAAATACAGAAATATAATTTCTTTTCTTTCGTCTTAAACACATCTCACAGTCGGCAGTTTTAAATCTCTTAACTACTAACCTAATAACTTTCATTTAAAACAAATAACAAATATTTGTTAATCAAATACAATTTATTAATTTTCAAAAACTGTTACTTTTTTTTGTATTCCATTAATATGTATAATATAACACACATTTACAAAATTTTATCGTTACATTTTAATTAGGTGAAAGTAAACTACTAAATCAATATACAAACATAAATACATTCATTCATTGAGCGGCACTTAAAAATCAATTAAGTAAAAGTTCTCATTTCTTATCAGTATTTGAACTGTCGAACAATTGAAAACTAACAATAACAACAACAAAAAATCACGCAAATAAACTAAACCAAACCACACACCACGCACTAGCACAAGGAGAGTTTGAAAAATACAAATTAAAATTGATTCAAGACAGACACGCAACAATATTTTCTATATATGTATGTAGTTTTTTCTTCTCTAAACAGACACACATATTTTGAAACTATTTACAAACATTTGTGATTTTATAAAAGTACTATCGCAAAATTGTTTAAACAATTTCATTCCAAATAACGAGAACAAACATTTTTTTGTTGTGTTTTTTTATTTACACCTGTTTACCTTAGTTTCGTTATCTAGTTTATGAAAGACTGATTAAATACGTAGTTTTTGTTAAACGTTCGTTTATCTTTTGTTTTGTTCTAAATTTAACCTATTACGTGTAGTGCATTAAGTAAATAATAACAATATTGCTTTAACAATATGACAATGAAAGGAATTCCAAGATAAGAAATATTAGTCGGAGATAGTAGGCCCTCATTTTTAACTAGCAAGAAAAGTTATTGTATAATTGCAACAACAACAAATGTTAAAAAATTATTTAAGGAATAAAAACTAAAGAAAAAATAACGTTTTATTTTGAAGAACCACAGTTGTCTGAAAATTTTTAAACCTTGGTGCGACGAGGACCTTATGTTGGACCCTAGTGAGCTGGGCTTAGGGCGGCTACCAACCTAACCAAAATTCCTCAATACTAACTATTTTAAAGAATGAAAAAATATATATTAGGGTGATCGATTATTCGACTTTTTTTATTGTCGTATTGGTATTTTAAAAAAACCGGTTGCACTTTTTGAAATTCAGAAAAAACCGGTTAACCGGTTTTTTGCAGAAGTTAATATTTATATCAAAGGACTACATTTCTTTAAAAAAATCAATAATTCTTATAATCAAGTTAAAATTTATTAAATACAAGCGTAAAAGCCTGACAATGTCAGAAAAAATAATATAATAATGAAAATATGCACAAACAAATCCGAAAATTAAAAGAAAAAAATATGAACAACATTTAGACACCTTCCTCTACCTAATCGAGTCAATTATTTGAAGCCGTTAGAATTTATTGGGATAATATTGATTAAAGTTTTAAATTCGTAAACCTTTCAAAATAAAAAAAATCGTCGTAAATGCGCTCCCTGGTCGAAATACAGAATCAGTTTTTGATAGGATTTGGAGAACAAACAATAAGTATAGCAACTCAAAAGTTCTTAATACCAAAACAAACTTTTCGGTCCCTGATAGAAACATCTGGCTCTGTTAGAATTTGTAGAACGAATAGTTTTATAAGTATGCCGACTTTTAGTTTCTTACGTCGTCTGGGAGCTTCAGAAAGCTCTGGAGAGGAAAAAATGCTTAGGAAAAATATATATAAATCCATATATATAGATCCACGTATTTTCGCTCCCTGATAGAGATTCCAAAATCTGGCTCCGTTAGGATTTTTAGGACGAATAGGGTTATAAGTAAGCCGAATTTTAATTTTTTACGTCTTCTGGGAGCTTTAGAAAGCTCTGGAAAGAGAGAGAAAATTCTTAGAAAAAGACACATAAATCCACTTATATCTGCTCCCTGATAAAAATTTCAAAATATGGCTCCATTAGGATTTGTTGGACGAAAAGTTTTATAATTAAGCCAAATTTTAATTTTCTACGTCGTTTGGGAGCTTCAGAAAGCTCTGGAAAAAGAAAAAATGCTAAGCAAATTATATATCTAGATGACTAGAAGATAATTATGTTTCAAAATTGTTTAAAAAAATCATCTAAATTTTAGTTAGCATAAACAGAATCCATGGCTTAATATGGAAGAATGTCTCAATTGAAACGATTCTGCAGGTGAAACTTTTTTAACACAACACCTTTAAAAAATAATGGAAATATTGGATAAAAAAAAATAAATTGGGTGTAAAAATATTACAGATATTACAATACATTAAGAAATTCATACAGGATAATTATTATTTATTTGTTTAATATTACAGAATAAATTCCAATTTAGACTTAAACTATATTTTTAAAACAAAAGAAATCAGTCTTTATGAATATTTAAAAAATTATTCCTAATTTCGACTCAAATATCACTATTTACTACATGTTTTCTGAAATAAAATGCTATTTTTAAAACCGGTTTTTTGTATTTAAAAAAACCGGTCTATTCGACATTCGAAAAATGAACATTTTGAAAAAACCGACAGCACATTGACTGAAAAAACCGGTTTTAAAACCGGTTGGAAAACCGCGTCGATCACCCTAATATATATATAAGATAGAGACTTGAATATTCAGGTATACTCCAACATTTTTATTTGTCTATCGATCTATACGATAACGCTAATACAAGGATAGTTAGATGGATAAATTACAGTACAAGTCACATTCGTAACAGATATGGTCTGGCTAGACCACATATATTTTGTATTTTTTTTTATAATTTTATTTATATTTTTATATATTTTGTATTTTTTTATAATTTTATTTAATTCATATCTCTGAAACTCGTCTGACCTGACCATGTCTGTTACGAATGTGACTATTGAAACATCTGTTTGACGAAGTGTTAATAAAGATCATACCCTCTTCCGTGTGATTTACAATCAATAGATGGTATAGGAGGAGTAAGAAACTACGGATCATTTTGTCGATTGTCTGATTTTGTCTGAGGTTGCAGTGAAAGTAAATTTAAATGGTTAGGTAAGCAATTTTCTTTCTGATGTTTCAAGAATAAATACAGAATATCAGATACTTTATCATGAATATAGGTGGCTGAATTACAGTGTAAAAATAAGAGTGAAATACTTCATTGTAAACATTTATACAGCAGTACTTGAATGAAGTATCCATTTCCACGTAAAAGGAAAAATGTCTCGTAAAGAAGATTTTGGGAATGATCCTTAGTATATAAAATCACCTATATCATTTAATATGATCAGCTAGTAGTTTTATATGGTGTTCAAGACTAAGGAATTGTACCAGTGATTTCACCATGAGTCTAAGAATCCATTGGAGGAAATACAAAAAAAAAATCAATCCGGATTTCGATAGAACCTGTTCTGAAGATTATATTTCTGTATTTAACACTTTTATCCGGTCGTTCATTGTATCTGATTTTTGTGTTTAAATTTTGAAGAATAATGATTATTTTCTGTTCTTGATTCAAACCGAACGTTTTCGTTTTCAAATCGAATCGGTTTGAAAAGTTGTGATGAATTTCGATCGATTTCAAAAATACTATTTTAACAATGATCTATTTTTCATTTAGAATATACAGTTCATGTGTAAAATAACTATTAATTTTAGAGTAATATTAAAAATTTATGTAATAAAAACTAATAGAATGTGATTTAAATATTTAAATATTTAAATATTTTTAACAATAACAAAAATGAAAATATAAGTACATCACACATTTTTTAGATTTAAAATCGATTCGTTTTCGAAATCGTTTTCCATGACATACCTGATTATTTCTAATGTTTTAAAAATATAGTTTAAGGTTAAATTTAAATGTTTTAGTTTTTTTTTTTTTTATTCAATATTTTCTTAAGTTTCATCGGCAGAATCGTTTCAATAAAATTTATTCTGGCTTTTTCCATATTAACCCATGGTTTCTGTTTATGCTAAGTAAAAGTTAATACAATTATTGAAGGGTATAATGCGTTTGTGCTGATGTTTGTAAAATCCAAAAATATTGGTCTAAGAGCCACCCTAATTTGTACCAATCGGCTTTAAGTCGATTTAACGATGCCCATCCATGTAAACCTTGTTCACTTAGTTCTCCTATAAATAACCTCCTGGAAAAGAGGTTTAACGTTCCTAACTACTTTGTTAGGAACGACAAATACAAATTTATAAAGGTTAGCAATTGAAACCTGTACTAGATTTCTTCTCATTTTATACTTTTGTTCTTCATTAATTTCCTATCGACATTTTTTTTTCCTATAACTGATCATGGGAGCCAGCCACATAGCAGATGGTATTCCCAAGCAGGTTTGCTAATTGGGTCTCCTTTCGTACTATGTAAACCCAGGTTGGAAGGGAAAATTAACCTATATGTTGAACGGCAAGAACCATATAAGCTAGATATAATGGAATTAGGACAAATACGATGTTCGCGAAAGCAGTTGAGGCTGCTACAAGCAAAGAAAAAATATGGTTCTAGAGATCATAAACTAAGAGCAACATACTATGATTGTAATATATGATTCCAGGTTACAATAGGTATATTTGTAGGTAATTATTATTATGATTCCAATTTATAATTTATTAATTAGGTTTATAACCTTACTAATAACTTTTAGTAAGTTTTATAACCTTTTCTTAAGTATTACTTTCAATTTCATCATGTTTCTATCATTTAATAATCCCATGTTATCATATATATATAAACTAATTTCATCATATATATAATCCCATTTTATCATATATATAATTCCTTTCTATTATATGTATGAACTAATTCTTCATAGGTATAATTCTATTTTATAATATATATAATCCCATGTTATCATATATATAATTCCATTTTATCATATATATAATCCCATGTTTTCATATTTATATTCATTTGAACCACGATATGTGGTACATTCATTATACTGAATAAAAACAAACCTTGTCAATTTATTCTTGTTCATATCTAAACTAAATGAGAATTAATATACTAACAAACTACTGGACTGATACACAAAAATTTGTATTCAAAAGGCATTAAATAAAAGTAAATAAAAATATTTGATTAATGGTTGTAGAATTAACTTAATTTGTAAAATTAACTGAATGGTTGTAGGCTTAACTAAATAGAATTAACTAAATGATTGGATTTATCATAAATATGATTTCATATAAAATTAATAAATACATATTATAATTCAGTCAACCATATTAAAATTTTGATTTGTGGGTTCAGATCATTATGGACTTAAGTAAAGATGCATCTAAGAAAAATGTCCGCGGAATAATGTGGCATTTAAATATTATTTACATAAATATTTATCAAATATTTCTTTAAAGGATTTAGTGTTTATGCAAAATTCTTTAAAAATTTCTAGAACTTTTAACAAAATATTATGCTCTAAAAAATTTCCCAATAAATGCAATAAATAATTTTCATAACTCAGCTGTAAAATAAATAATTTGAGTCATCGGACCGAAGTCCAACCCAAAGCACTCAACAAACAAGTTGAACTTAAAAATTTTTAAATGAAACTAAACAAGTCAGGCGGAGCAAACAAAATAAAATGTAAAAGTCAAAAAGGTTTTTTTTTTTTTTTTTTTTTTGTTTTTGTTTGCAAAACCACCACTGACTAAAAGTGGAAGCCATTAAACTCCAACAATATTTTGTTTGTAGCTCATTTTTAAGCACAACAAGAAATCACCTGAAAGAACGAGTAAATGAAAAAATCAACAAAAAAAAAAAAATAGTTAATAAAACAAAATTGCAAAAAAATAAAAATTCTAGTAACTAAAATAAAAAAGCAAGAAAAAGAAGCGAAATGAATACTACACACAGAATTTAGCTAGTTGAAATCAAATATTCGGAAATTAAGAATGAAGTACAATGACCGGTGGTAACAGTATGAATGTACTTACGTTCGTTCATACCAGTGAATACTTGTAGTAAAAGAACAGAAGCGACAGCAAGCAATAATACGAGGAGTCATACTCAAGCAACAATAACAAAAAAATAAGAAACAACAAACACAGGTATGCATTACACCAAGAATAGTTAAAAAGCTGCAGCAACAACAACAAGATCAAAATAAAACTTGAAATACAAAAGAATTAAAAAAAAATTAAAACTAAACAGAAAAAGGTAGCGGCACAAAACTTTGGCAAAAAAAACTCACACAAAAAAATTAAAAAAAAAGAGTAACAACCACACCACCAGCAACAACTACAACAACAATAAAAATATTACATGATTAAGCAATCGTACCAAGAACAGCAACAATAACAAAAACAAGTAAGGAAAGGTGGTAGCGCATGTTTTGATATTATGACACACTCTTTAAGATCGCGAGAGCAGCAACCGCTCTATACAGACAACAAACCGAATTAAGAAAAAAAAAAAAAAAAGAAAGACCTGACAAACAACAACTATGAAAGAACCACATCAAGAAATGTTTAACCAGAAATAGAAAATTTCTATCAAACTTCTTTTTATACTTTTCATATAGTACATATATTTTCTTTCTCAATTCTTCTTTCTTCCGTTTCTTTTTGAATGGCTCAACAAAAAATACGTTAAAACCCTTTTCTTTACTTTAAGCCACAAGTGTGGATTTAAGAGAAAAACAAAAAAATGTGAGGCTGATAAAAACATAAATAGAAGTAAACAAACACAAATCTTTATTTAAGAAGCTACAGCGAAGGGGTAAAAATTAGTAGAGAACAAGCGAGAATGTTATATACGGGTTGGCCGAATCTATATACCCACCATCAACTTTTTCAAATTTTTCGTTTTTTGGGAAGTGGGCGGACCACGCGCATTTTTGGTTTCCAAGTTTATATCGATCTTCGAACTCTCTGTACAAAATTTCGTTGTCGTACATGCTTTTGTTTAAGAAATATCTGCAGAAAAGTATGAAATGAAGCTACAATGGACACCCTGTGTTTCTAGTATTTAGCCCATAACTTTTTTGTTTATTAATCGATTTTGCCCATTTTCAATACCAAACAAACATTATATAAGACAAATATTTGAGCCAAATTTCGTCCCCCTACGTTGTCCCGTTAGAGCCCTATCCTGCTTTCAACAGACAGACGGACCGACGGACGGACATGGCTAGATCGGCTTAGAATCCAGAAAATATATACTTTGTAGAAAGAAAACGAACTTATTTGCTTTCTTAAACAACAAGTATATTGAAGATGATTGGGACCTTGTCTGTTGGAGGGAGTTTTGATACAAAGACATTTCTCTCTTGATTTTAATAAAGCTTCTTATTACAGGAGCGAAAATTTTGAGAGTTAACACTAGAGGAAAGAGAACCGGTTCAAAACTAGTCACGCGACTCGTTATCAGTGTAAGTGACCGGTTCCAGTTCGGGAACTTTATATGGGAAGAACATTCGGCACTCCGAATCGTACCCACGTTTTTCTGACGTATCTTGTAGTCTTCAACGCTAACCACGCAGCCAGATTGTTATTGACTCTCTACTGATATTTAGTTAGTGTGGTGGTGTCAGCTGGTTCTCAACTAGAACTGACGAGTTAGATGTCAATTGGTACTCAGGTGGTACAGAGGAAACAGTCCATTACTTCAATACCCACCAATTTCCTGCACGGAAGCCTTATTTGGATATTGAGTGTGTTGAGCAATTTAAAGCACAACCGAATTAGTCTTGAGAGCATCCAAAGATACGTAGGCGAGCAGAACTTTCTTGTAGTTTTGATGCGATTAGTTAAAATATAAACTAAAATGGCAAGAATGTATGCCCTTGATCAGAGGACATCATAGCAGTTTGGTTTAGGCAACTGAGCTGAACGGTGTTCTTGGACACCAATGAATCTTAAGAAAAAATGTATTGATTTAGGTGGAGAATTAATCAGCAGTAGTTTTATTTTAATTGTGTGTTAATGGTTAAGCTATGTGTGTGGAACAGATACGAAAGGTCCAATATTAAATACGGCGGAATTTGGCATTAGTCGATTTCGGCTTGTACAACCCCAAGTCTCGGCGCAAATTTCTCTAAGTTAAAGTATGTGAAAATACGATTTCGCGTACAGGCCTAGGAATAAAACACCTCAAGTTATTTTTCTGTTTAACGACGTTGAATGTATTGGCTGATTGCTTACCAAAATGTTCGTTTCGAATTTGACAAAGTGTAATTGAATAGTCGCAAACAATATTAGAATAAAATTATTTTTTAAAAAGTAAATGTTAGAGAATGTTCTTTCCGATCATAATAAAATTCCGATATTCATACCTATTTTAAGTGTTTTATTTAAGATTTAAGAAAAACTCTAAATGGATTACTCTATATTTGCTATTTATTTTATCTTCACTGTTACATTCCGATCTTCCAAGATATCAACTAGAAATATTTACTATTTTATTATTCATATACTGGAACTTTTTCGAAAACACTAACAAATTGGAAATGAAAAACAGGTATATGTTTATTTGTAAGTGTGTGCAAACGTTCAAATATTCTGGGAAGAGTCAATAATACATAGTATTGGTTATAGTGTTTTTTTTTTTTTTTCACTTTTTGTTTTATTCTATACAATCATCTAGCGCAGTTACTTCTAATGCGCGCTTTAAAAAACAAACATCAACAATAAAAATAATAAATAAACAGAATTCAAGATAAGAAATGAAGGTGAGCAAGTAATATGCATAAAATATATTGTTTTTGTTATAGTATTAGTAGGAGAAAACTACACCTCTTCATGTATAAATAATACATAATAAAAAATAATAAAAATTATTTAAGAAATAAAATCGTAAATAAAATTATCAATACAAAGAAGTGCTTAAACTCTTACACATACACACACCTTCATGCACGACGCACCCTTTTTGTGTTTTTTTATTGTTTCAATTCAGGCTTAATTTTTTTATTCTTTCGTTTATTATTCCTTTTTATTTCAAAACCACTTCCCGCCGTTTTAAATTGAATTAAAATTAACGTATTTTTTTACCTTTGAAACGTTTTTATAAAAAAAAATACATGGATACTCACTCTCACATGCAACCACAATTACAGGTTAAGGAGATATTTGAGTTCTTATGGGGGAGAAAAATATCTTACACTTCTTCCTGTATTAACGGCAAGTAATCATACTATCTAAAATAAATAATGTGAAACCAAAATAGCAATAGGCAGAATGTTTTATAATTAATGTAGTCGATTAAAGGTTTCAAGCTCTGCTCTAAATATATTCTAGAAAGGTTTTTTTATATTATTTGATTTAATTCCATGATACTTCTTAAGGTTGTTTAATCCTCTCAAATATTGTTATTTGGCCTAGAAAGACTCAGGTGTATTTAAAAACCATTCAATTGTTTCAAATAAGGGTTACTTTTTATCCACTGCAGACATGTAATATTAAATGTTTTTAAGCCGGACATTTCGTTTGTTGAATAGAAAAAAAATAATCTTTTGTTATTTTTATTTTAAAAAAGAAAACTATAAAATAACTTTTTTTAAAGTCAGTTTTAGATGGTTTTTGTTTCATTGTTTACAGATTAATATCCTTAAAATTAAAAAAAAAAAAAAAAAGATTTTTGGCTTAAAATTTAATTTCAACTAAGATTTTTGTGAAAGATAGATTTGAAAGAAAATTAATTATGTAATTTTATTTGATTTCTTTAAACAGAAAATTTATCAAAAATGATCTAAATGATAAATTGTAAACATTATAGAATTTAAGTAATGAGAATCACATCAGATTTTTCAAAAAATCGAGAGAATTAGTCAGATAAATTTTAGGAAAAAGACCTCCGTTCCAATTTTTCCTCCTTTAATTAACAAAATGTAATTATGGATTGCATGCGAAAAAATCTTAACACACATTTTGTCTCACAACTTTTTTCGAAAGCAATATTTAAATTTTTTTTAATATAGTTATCTTGAAAAATATTTCAGTTATATTTTTTTTAATGACAACCATGTGATTTGTTGTAAGTTTGATCAAAATGAGTGGCGAAAAAATTGTACGTGCTACAAATTATTAAAAAAAATTTCAAAAAAAAAGTCAAATTTGTGCTACAAAAATTTGGCCAAAAAATTAAATGTCTGCAGTCAAACTGTTTCCATTGTCATTAAACTGTATCAGGAGAATTTGACCATTGATAGGAAACCTGGAAGAAAAAAGTGTCTACATGATATTCTGAAGGCCAAGAGAAGCAAGTCATTTGTTACAGTGGGCTCTATAAATACCCTCTTCCTTTCATAAGAGAGCACAATATGTACAAATATTTTTGGACCGATTTTGGCATCACTACGGTAGAAAAGCCCTGGAGTGGTACTGAAACAATAACATAGTTAATTGTGTGGAGCTAAGACCAGTGGAGTGATATTCGACTCTTGTGAAAAGAGAGTTGAAGAGCACAAAAAAGGTATTTCAAAATATTGAAGATTTTAAAAGGAGATGGGCAAACTGTTTCAAAAAAGCGACTGAAACAACTATCAAATCTCTAATGGACGAGTTATCAAAAAAGGTCCAAGAGTTCATAAATAATGGTTAGAACTATAAAAATTATATTTTTCTGTAAACTTTAATATTATATTAATTAAATATAAAAAACCAAAACTCTAAGATCAACCGTTTCCAAATTAATGAATTATATATATGTATGTTAAGATTTCTTATTCCTTATTTATATTTATTGTTTTATAAGTAAATAAAAGTAATTTAAATATATAAATAAATAATTTAATTTAATTTTAGGGCACTAGAAATATTTTTTCGTAATTATAGAAAAAATTATCTCATATTACATTTTTCTTTTTTTATTCCTACATTCAGTCGTTTATTTTTTTTGGAGAAAAATTTAGATTGTAATTTAAAAGTTCCTTTTGTTTTGGCAAAAATTTAAATTCCCTCCCTTTTTCCCTCCGCTTGAAATTACCTTTAAAAATTCCTTCAAAAAGGGAAAATTTCCTCTATCTGACATCACTGTCTGAATATGACAATTTCGAATAGCCTTCAATTAAAAAAATTAGGAGGAACTAAATTGAAGGCGACTGTATAACCATTACCGTTAATAATTATCGAAATTAGTTCTAATTAATGATAAAAAAAGGGGTATCAAAAGGGCTGTGATTTTTTAGATTTTTTTTTTTTTATTCGTGCCTAGTCCAAAGGCCTTCCCCGAAAAATGTTTTTATTCAATAGAAATTAAAGAATATTTAAAAAAAGTAAATTATTGGAACTTTTATAAATTATAAAAATAATAATAATCATAATAATAATAATAATGGCATTAATATACAACCTCGATTCAGTTCAGCTCCGATTTGATAGTACTTTTAACGGTGAATATAATGATGTAAAAATTTTTGAGCGCAATTAAATATTTTGGAAGTTATAGGGCTTTGAAAATCGAATTTCCCTAAGAAACTCCTACTAAAAAAAAAAAAATTTGTTATAAAAAAAGTTGAGAAGTTGGGAAGAATTACGTTAGCGAAGCCGCTTTTGGACATACCAAAAAGTTAAAAAAAAATATTTCCACAAAAAAAAAATTGTTTGCACTAGAAATAACAAAATGTTAAAAAAAGCTTTTAATTGACATCTTAATCTTTGCAATCGGATAAATAGTATAGGAAATATTTACGATTTTAAGTGAGTTAGGGAGGTAAATGAGTACCATAATAATAAATTTTTATAAATGCACAATTGATACCTTAAAATTTGCAATCGGATAAATAATATAAGAAATAATAACTCTTTTAAGTGAGTTCAAGAGTTCCAAAATTTATTTTGTGACTTATGATATTATCATACTTATAGCTCAATTTTAGGTAAATATTTGAAAAATTATAAACAAATTTTAATGATTTAACAAAGGCCTGCAAGATTAAAAAGACCTAAACATTAAAATAGAAATTTTAAAAATAAATAAGTTAATTAACAAAAAATATCAGCATAATTCTTATAGGAGAGGACGTCTTACTTATATTCTAATAACAAAAATAAATTAAAATATTTAAGAAATTAAAAAAATATATTCCAATAACTTTTTTGGGATTTGAAAACTTTTTGCAATCAATAAAATTTATATGACTCACATTTTCTCTAATATCTACTAACAAACATGTTTGATATTGATAAATCACCTTAAATGTGATTAATAAAATTACCTCGGTTCTTTTAGTGTTAAATGATCAACAGATATTTTTTTTTTAATATTTTTACAGTATTATTTAACGAAAAATAAAAAATAATAAAAACGCACAACTTTTTTACCTGCTTTTAATTTATAAATATTCAAAGAAAACAACAAAACCATAATAAATATTATAAAAAAAATACAAAACAATAAATACCTTTTGGTTTTGTGGATATTGGAGACTTCGTACAATAAAAGCAGTTAACAAAACAATAAAAAAAAATTGTTAATATTATTTTAATTAACTTTGTTGTTTTTACACTCTACACTCAGCAAAAGAGTAAAATATTTTTTGTGTACTTTATTTTTTGTAATTTGTGGGGGTTTATGGACTTGATATTTTTAATAACTTTTTTTGTTTTGCTTTTATATATTATTTATTGTAATTTTTTTTATACAACACTCACACATTTACACTAAGCTTTTAATTTTTGTTTAACTTTTTTCTTAGAAATTTATAATTTATTGCTTTAAAATTAGATTTTTTTTAGCAATAATTAATTAGCTTTTTATTTAATTTCCTTTTTTGCTATACTCTCCTTCTCTGCTTCTTTTATTCTATTCTTTGTTTGCTTTGATTTTTTTTTTTTTTTTTTTTTTGATATTTGCAAAAATTTTCTTCAATTGTTTTTCTTTTGATCTTGTTGTTTTTATTTTTTCTTTTTATTTCAAACAAGTTGCGTCGTCGTTAAAACTCTTTTCTTATTTTTTTTCTTATTTAATTATTTCTTCATCTTATTCTCTCCTCAAGCATCATTATGCTTGAAACACTTGTCATCTTTCTCTTTCTAACACACACGCACTCTACGTTCACTAAACTTAAACGAACTTAAGCTTTTTTTGGTTTTCTTATATTTTTCAATTTTGCCAAATACCTTTTGATATTTATTCCTTTAAAAACTGTTGTTGTTATTGCTGCTTTTGTATTTGGTTAAAGTTTGATAACTTCGCCTGCGCAGCCGTCTGACGTTGACGCAACTTTTTTTAAACTTAAAAATTGTGTATCAAAGAAAAATCCTTTCCTTTCTTAATCCACTTTTATTTCTTAAAGAATTTATATTTATTACACAAAATTGCACTTTTTTCTATAATTATTTTATAAATATTTTAATTCTAATAACTTCTTTTTTGCTGTGTTTTGAAACAAAAAAAAAAAACAGCTACACTAAAAAATTTACAGGCAGAGAAAGAAGAAAAAACAGAATAATTTTGTTTGCTTTTGCAATTTTAACACTTTTTATCCGTTTGCGCGTTTTACTTGCACAAATGTCGTTTCTCAACTAAATTCATTGGAATTTCTCTCCATCGCCGACACTGTAGAGAATGTCAGTGGAATGAAAGAATTGAAGTAAATAAAGATAGCGTGGTATTGCCAGATTGTTGTTGAGTGTTGGTAAGGGGAAATATATATTAACGAAGTTTGCACATTATAAAACTATATTTTTTTCAGCGTATTATTAATAAAGTATGCACAGGAGTACATCAAAACCATAGCTGTTCATTATGAATATTTTCATTTGAAATATTAACTAAAAATGAATTATTTTTGAAATTTATTTATACCTAAAGAATATAATTGTGCTAAAGTTTGTTAGTATTTTTTATAGATTGATTATATTTATCAGTGTTGGGTTTTGAATAAAAAAAATAATTATAATATGTTTCTAATTTAAAGCAAATAAATCTAAATCAAATAAAAAATTTTAAATAATAATTTCTTAAAACTTATTTAAATTCCATATTATTTGAGTAAAGTACAGATACATATTATTTTATTTTTAAATTTCTAATAAAAATTATATCTATTTATATTTCCTCTACTTGAATAAAACTATTCTCTATTTTATTCAACTAGGTATGAATGAAATGAAATTTATGTCTAAACATTTTGATTGAATTTATTCAACAAAAACTTTTGAATAATTTCATTCAACACAATTTGCTTTGAATAATATTATTTCTGAAAAAAAAAGAAATAGAAATCATTTCTTTTAAATAATAAAAATATTAAAATTTTTTTTTTTTTATTTTCTTACGAGATTGTTATTAAATCGTTTTTTGTGTTAAATATTAATTGTTATCATGAGTTCCTGTGGGGATTTATCAGACTTTTCTTCCGATGACAATGAAAGAGATCCTGGAAAGGACAAAAAGATCAAGAAAAATTATTAATAGATATTTTGATATAAGTGAGGTAAGTACTGTGTGCATAGTTTCTTTTTAGTTTAACCACTACATTAACCTTAGCTTACGGAGATGTCTATATATATACATAAATGAATATATATTTTTTTATATTATACCTAAAGAGCAATGTGATCCTAGCCTTTTATCTTCTGGCCGGATACAAAACAAATTGGAAGTCGAATTCCAAAATATATACCATTTGTGTATATATAGACATCCGACCGTAAGGTATAAAAAAAAATTTACCGAGCGTATGTAGGGTAAAATTATTAATTATATGAAGACGTTAATATATACAGCTGTGGTCAATAAGATAATAATGTAATATAAAATAATAAAATAATATATATACAGCACAGCAAGTAAAATAGTATAAAGATAATGTAAAATAATAAAATTTGATTATTAACATTCTTACTTGTACTGTATATACAAATGTGTTTTATAATTTTGTGCATTTTATTTTAAATCTATAAAACTGGTACACAGTGGTTCCAAACCGTTAGAGGTATCTCAATAAAATTTTACATGTTCAGAGCTAAGGTGTTGATTTAGAGGAGTACTGGCCCCTAGCGGGTCAGAGGGAAGTGGGTGGCCCTCCAAAGTTGCCAATTTTTTTTAAATCGCCAAAAATTCATTTATGATATGACAGAAAAGAAATTTTATATATAGATAGTCCTTGTTAATATCCTCCAAATCAACTCGAAAACACCTCAGCTCTGACCATGTGAAATTTTATTGAGATACCTTTAACGGTTCTTTAGTTACTGAATTATTTCCAAAAAAAAAAAACCGTTTTGTAACCAGCGTTACCGTTGAGAATTTTTAAAAAGTGTCCAAAAAAGGGGATTTTAAAATAAAAAGTCGCCAAAAAAGGGGATTTAAAAAAAAAAAGGGCCAACTAATTTAAAACCTAAAAAACTTCTTAAAATTTCTTTATTTGATAACAAAAAATTATTGTATTTTAAGAAAAACTACAAAATTCAGTTCTATTAATAACAAAATAATTTATTATTATTTTACAACAATTAAATAATAAAGATTTATTCACAAAAATATTTAGCACACAATCCTCTTTTAATTAGTTAAACTCCTGTACTTTTGTAGGAGTTCTTCACTCGTACTCTAGACTTTCAAATTTAGGATGGAACGCATGAATTTACAAGTATTGTCATAAGTCTGTTAGATAAATTATTTCCTGTTTTTGATAATTTAGTAAAAACACGTTCCCCCAGGGATTGCTCTTAGGAATGTAAAAATTTAAATTAGGATATAAGTATTCATCGAATCTTTTTTTTATTTTTTTAATCCAGTCCAAAAAATTTGGCATATGATGATATAAATAGCTGTTCATAAACTTTATTATTATTATTTTCAATTACTAACAGTTTCATTTCATTTATAAATACTTCGCGGTTTTTTATATCACTATACTATAAGACAGTCTCAAAATTATAAATTTAATTGTTGAAATTAATATATAATGGGTCGATATATTTCAAACAACTTAGTTTATCGCAATTTAGCACATAGTCTTAAAAAGTCGCCATTTAGTCGCCATTTAAAAAAGGGGCCAAAAAAGTGGCCAGGTGGTTGAAAAAGGGGCAAATGGCGACTAAAGTCGCCAAACGGTAACGCTGTTTGTAACCACTGTGTGGGGGTTTGCGATTTTCTGTAAATTTACAAAAAAAAAAAAAAAACATTAAAGAATAATATTAACTATTATCTTCTATTTTAATACAAACAAATTTAGCCTTATGAAAATGGCAAAGTTATCGCTTCGTGTAAATCGTGTTTAAAATCCTTAAGAGGTACATTGAAATCAAATTCAAAAATTGTTCACAAATTCTTATATCAAATTTTTAATAGACTATAAGTAAATGCCATGAAATATGGAGTAAATGTAACAGACCAAAAACATCCGAAATAATAACGGCAACACTTGGAAAAGGTTATTTTTTAACGCCAACAGTCACTAGGTGGAATTCTTTATATGATGCAATTGGAAGACTCTTAAAATTTGAAGCAAAACTTGAGGATGTCTGCACTACCATTAATACATCTGCATTTTCCAGCATAGATATACAGTATTTAAAAGACTATATGTTAATAATGGAGCCCATTGCCTTGGCTATAGACTTTTTGCAAACAGAAGGGATATTTTATGGATTTTTATTGCCAACGTTGGTAACAATAAAGCTAAAATATAAAAAAATGCAGTTAAGCGATTGCAGTATAATAAAACAGAACATTTTAGAAGATGTTTTATCATCTATCGAGCAACGCTTTTCTAATTTTTATACATTAAATGATCTGTCCCACCAAGCAATAATTGCGTCTGTAAGCCATCCAGAAATAAAACTAAAATGGTATGACGTAATTAGTGATACGACAATGCTAAATAAATTCGATATACATAAGATCGTGATATCTGCGATAGACAAAGTGTTCATATGGGAAAATATAAATGAAGAAACCACTACAACAAAAAATTCCTTTTTACAGGTACTTATGAAATAAATAATTTATAATTATAAAGCATATACATAAATGTATTTATATTGTCGGCGCTTTGCTAAAAAGTAATTTTTTTTTTTTACTAATGATATTAAATAATTGACCACAATAGGATTTTTATTTTATTTTTTCTTTTATTAGGAGATTTTCAAAGTACCATTAGCCCATCAGAGAATGAGTTATTATCATATTTGAGTGATATTGGCACATCAACTAAATATTTGAAAAAAATATACACGAATTTATGAAATATTTATAAAATATAATACTCCGATTACATCATCTGCTCCAGTCGAGCGCCTGTTTTCTATTGCTGGTTTGTTAAACAGTCCAAGAAAAAATTCAATTACGGATGACCATTTTGAACAACTTGTTATTTTAAATACAGTTTTTAAGAAAAATTCGGCTGATGAATCTCTATAAATTTGTTTGTGTTTAAAATGTTAATAACAATTTTCTTTTGCGTTTGTAAAACATGTTTAAAAATAATTTTATATGTTTCTCAATTTAACATTCAAATAAAATAATATGAAATTATTTTCATTTAAAAGTTTTGGGGTTGAATAATTCTATTTCTTAATAAATTTTATGAATGAAAATATATTCAGAAATATTTATGATTTTTTTTATTTTTTGCTTTTTATTTGAATAAAATTAAAATAAATATTATTCAACTTTGGAATATTCAAATTATAATAGTTTGAGTATCCACATGTAAATAAATAGACATTTTATTTTGGATTTAATAAAATATTTTATAAAAGATTTTATTTTGTTTAGTAAAATACAAAATACATAATATTTCAATTTATTTATTATAAACAAATATTCTCAACATTCACACTTAAAATTAATAAATTGGATTGTTAACTATTTCTAGTTCAAAGTAAAAAGTTATAATAAAATAAAAAGTATTTTTATTCTTTATTTTATTCGTAAGTTACAGCTATGATCAAAACCATTTTTTGATACAGTGGGACAAATATATAATCAATAGAATAAATAAAAAATACGTTTACAGGCTCACTATGTTGTTTTTAGTTATGGAATGTCTTCTGCAAAATAATTCGAAAAATTCTTATCATATCTATCAACAATCTAATCGCAAGATAGTTTATAATTTTTAATAATATTCTATTTATTACAATAAATCCAGTAACCTAATTGGTATTCATTTTGACCACCCCTATTCAGCTCCGATTTCTTATCATCATTGATAGTACTTTTAACGCTGAAAATAATAATATAAATATTTTTGAGTGCAATTCAATAGTTTGGATGTTATAGGTCTGTGAAAATCATATTTCCATAAACGCTGCATTATCCTATTGCACATTCGTTACCATAAACCGACATTAATGCCGACTACTGCATTACTCACATAGTTAGTATTACCGACAACAGTACTACTTAGCTTTTGTTGATGAATTTAACAATTTTACACAGTGGTTCCAAAGTGGAACATAGGTCCCAAGTGGGTCTAGAGGGTAGAGGGTAGACCTGCAAAATTAATTTGGGTCTGGAATTTTTTTTTTTTTGAAAATACAAATTTCTAAATAATATAGCTGAAAGAATCATATAAACATATCTATTCTATAAAAAGTTATATTAATCTGAAGTTGAAATTTAAAAAAATGAAGTTTTTTCAAAAATAAGGAGTATTACCCTTTCACTTCTCTTATTTTTTTTTTTTTTTGTTTTTACTTTTAAAATATTTCGCCCCAACTACTATCTATCTAAAACTTTGTAAATTTTTAAAAAAATTTTAATTTTTTTGTAAAATTCTTAAAAGTCAAAGCGGAAGTAAAAAAACGGTTTGGTAATCATTTTATTGAAAGAATTAATGAAAGATTTTTGTTATTTTATACAAGAAATTGGGAGTTTTTTTAAATTCCTGATTTTAAGACAAATTTATTTATATTAGTTGTGCTTTGTTGTAAAGTTCATAGCCAATTTCATATAAAATTTGCATACGTTAGGAGTTAACGTGTATAATTATACATGTTAACTTTAACAATAATTGGGTAATTTTGCTGGCAACAACCTCAAATATGTAATTTTGAGCTTGTAAAATTTGGATTTTGAGCTTCTTATAATAAATAAGTAAAGTTTTTGGTTAATAAGTAGTAATTTAAGTATGTATACCGTAAAAAAATAATTTCAGTATACATAGGTAAATATTTTTTAATTCAATTTTAAATTTATAAAATTTCATAATTTCTTATAAATAAAATAATGAAAAATTATTTTAAAAAAGCCGATTGTATTAAAAAAAATGCCGAAATCGCTTGAAAAAAAAAAGTTAAAAATATTTTTCTATAATAAGATCAAACCCATTAAAAATAAGCTCTACTTTTTTTTTGTACTTGACCCGCGGAAATTAAATGAAATCAATTTTAAATTAAATTTTTCTATCATCGTCAGCTCAGCTGAAATTGTTAATCAATTTTCTTTATCAGTGTAATAACGGCATTACCATATTTAGTGCACCACTAATAGAATTGCTGAACCGTTTTGCCGACAACTGTATTATTTTAATACACTGAGTATTATGGTGGTGCCATCTACTGATATAAATAAATAATATCTTTAATATCTACATTATACAGTACTGCTTCGGTTTTAATGTGGAATATGGTTTTGTTGTCTGATAGTTTGAATAACCCAAACGTTAGAAATTCAATAATTTTAATAAGGAAACCAACTGGTTTAGACCGACGAAGAATTTTAATAGTCGCCGCTATCTAAAAAAAAAATTTAACATTTTCGACTTTAAAAGTTATAAATATAACCTTCGATTTTTTAATAACTTTTAGTCAATTTATTTATAGAGTTCGATGACGGCCTCGAATTCACTCATCGGCGGTATTTCCGTCTCATGATCTACATATGATACATATGAATAGAATTCGACTTGATTGTTTAAAAAAGTGCACATTGACATTATATTCCATCTTCTGAGAGCCATATTTACGTACATTTCAAGTCCTTATCCCGGCAAATTTTCTATTATATTATTATCTGTGAATGAAATATGTTAGTCAGATTAGAGTCCCTCGTTTATTACCAATAAATTCTATCAATGAAACTTCATATTTTATTTAAATATTTAATAAGTGTTTCTTTTTAGTCCTATGAAAATATTGCTTTTGAAAACTTAAGGCCTCATTTTGTAAAACGAAACGACAAATGTTTGAAAAAATTTTTATGAAAATAATTTATAATTTGAACATTTGAAAACGTTACGTTTTACAAAATGAGGCCCTTAATCTGGTTTTGTATATTTTTTCAACAGATTTTTGTTTTTATATAAAAAGAATTTTTTTTCAAATACAATTAATTCAGAAAATAACGATTAAAATTGAGATTTTCGAATTCAAATTTTGAAAATATTATTTTTAATTATGATTCTTCAATAACAATTCCGCAAAGGACAAATCAAAATAATATTTTAGAAAATTACAATTGAAATTTACATTTTTTATATTGATTTTGGAATTTATCTATTGAAAATGAAACTTTTTATTTAGAATTAAGAAATAATGACTTGAAAATAAGGTTTTCCATATACAATTTTGAAAATAACAATTTAATTTGGAACTTTTTATTTTAATTTTAGAAAAGAACAATTTAAAAGATTTTTCATTTGCTTAAATGTAACATAAATTAAATTGAACTTATGCTTTTTCATTATTCAAATCAATATAATTTAATGTTCTAAATTTTAATTAATTTTTTTTCAATTTCAATTGTTACTTTCTAAAATCCAAAATAGAAAATTTTATTTAAAAATATTTTATTTAAATGTTTGAAAAAATTTGTATGGAAAGAATTAAAATTTACCAGTATTCTTTAAACAAAATTTGAACGTTTGAAAACGTTACGTTTTACAAAACTATAGTCGGTCAAGACTAACCATAGGATACCCTACACCTGTGTATGAGTATACAAATTTGGGAAGGGGACCTGTGGCCAATTATAGACCAACACTTTTACTAAATGTAAACTTAAATATACAAAAACGTAATAATGCGTTGATACTAACATGATTTTAAGCCTTTTAGGGCGATTTCCGGAAGTGGGTTTATATGGGAGCTAGGGTATACACTTCTTCAGCTATACACTTCTCCATTTAAAAATATTTTTATATTTAAGACATTTATGATCGTTAAACATCTATTTCGGAAGGATATTTGTATAGAGGCTAGGTGAAATAATAGACCAATCATAACCATAAGATATCTTCAAAATTAGGTCCTGTACTTTATTCACAAAATTTACATGGACAGATAGCCAGCCTGCCGACTAGACGGACCACCGACGGTGGTGAAGGGTATAAAAATAAAACGAGTAAAGTCATAAAAACAAGTTATTAACAAAACAGTAAACTCTTTTAATTAAAAATGGTTAACAGTTAATAAATAAATGTATTATTTCGTTTTGCTCAATATTGCAAATACATATCTTCTTTACAGCTTCCTTACTTTTCTTACCAAACACTGTCATTTGAGTGCAATTGTATTATAATTATTTTTGCGCCAATAATTTATATTCTCTTTAACTCAATGAAAAATATAAAAAAGCAAATAAGTAGAAAAAAATCCGTTATTTTTTATTTACTTTTTTAAGTTTTCTTCAACTTCTTTCACAAAAGAGCAGTTTAAAGTTGAACTTCCTTAGGGAAAACAGTGTCTTTATTTTATTTAAATATTTAAAAAATTTTATTTTAATGTTCAAGTATTTCTTTTAAATTAGTGCTTAAAGCAATTTAAATTTTTTTTTAATAATTTGCCAAATGCAAAATGTTTAATTTAAGCTTTAAAATGAAATTCATATTAATCATATGGATTTTATTGCAATTATGTGCAAATACTTGTTGTCGAGGTTTCTCGGTGAAACCTTTAAAAAGAGATGGTACCACTAGTGCACCAAAGACATTTACGTCTATACACGAGAAAGTAAAAGAGGAATCTTCCATTTTAAATCAACCGCAGGCAGTCGAATATGAAGATACAAATGGTGGGTAATATAATGAAATATGAAATTTTCTATTCCAGGAATTTTTGGTTTTACAAAATAAATTAAGGAACAGAAGTAAGTGCGAGCACACATTTTGTAAAATTAAACATAAGAATTGTGATGAAACAATTAATTTCAAGGTTTTATTTTTTTTGTAAAACGAAACGTTTTCAAAAGTTTGAAATTTTTTATGAAGAATAAAGGGAATTTTTTTATTTGTTTTTTAATTTGTTTTTTTTTTTTTTTTATACAAATGTCTGCCGTTTGAATACGTTTCGTTTTACAAAATGAGGTATTAAACTTATTTCATATTTTTTTTTTTTTTCAAATACATATGTATCTATTTGTATGGAATATTGGGAAGTTTGGGGGTATTAATGTTGAAAATTTTTAAAAATATACGAAATTTTTATGAAAAATACTGCAAAACATTTTTTATTTATTTAAAAACATCATTAAAATGTCTTTGGAGAAATTATTTTGTTATTTAATTTACATAATGAGTAAAACAAAAACAAATAAAAACCCTTAATTTAAAGATTTCATTTTGTAAAATGAAACGTTTTCAAAGGACCTAATTTTGTATGGCAAAAATACAAATTTAAAAAAATTTCCCAATATTCTTCATACAAATTTCAAAAAAATAGTTTAAGTAGAAAACAAGAAAACTTGTGAAAATAAAATTTAAATTTTAGTTATTAAGTTTTTTTTTTTTTTTAACATAGTAGCTATTTTTACTTTCTTATTTGCCATTACCTCCCTGTTTCTCAATGTCAAACGAAAAATTCTTATTTACATTGTGTAAAAAATTTATTATTTACATTGTGTAAACAATTATTTATTTAATTTTTTTAAACAATTTTTAACAATTCAACAATTTAAAATGTCTAATAAATTCTTATTATTTACATTATTTACCTATTGTAGATAATTATTTACTAATATTTTATATCATGTAAAATTTAATTTTGGCTCTTTATATAATTTACATTATGTAAACATTTAATATATTATTTGAATTATTCCAAATTTGTACATGATTATAACATTATTTTAATAAATTAAATAACTAATTATTTACATGTTACAAAAATGTAAGTAAAGTAAATATTTTTTACAATTAAATAATAAAAACTTCTGATGGAAATAATTATTAACAGATTGTAAACAATGTTCTAAAGATGTAAAAATTTCGTATAATTCAACTTATATTTTAAATGCTTACTTTAATGAAAATTATATAAAAAGATAAAATTAAGTTTTACATGATGAAAAAAAAATATTGTTTACAATATGTAAATAATGTAAACAATAAGAATTTATTAATAACAGGCGATCCAAAAAATGAAATCGAAATAAAGTAGAGGTGTAGGACAGTTAATTTTTGAGTTTGGACCATATAACACTACCGGGGGCGGGTCTACAGGGTCCCAAAGTTAGACATATTGGGTGTTTAAAAACGATCATTATTCGATATATCTGAATCGAATGATTTTTAAGAGGATTCTATCTCTTTTAATTTACGAGAAATTTGGCTACAAAAATTTAAATCTTTACATTAAAAGTACCTTGGTGAAGTTTTTTTGTTATAGCGTATCCAACTTTCACCCGATTTTTTTATACCCTTCACCACATGTGTAGAGAGTATATATATATGGGTATAAGTTTGTCATTCTGTTTGTAATTTTCACAATTTTCGTCGAAGAGCAAAAAGTTTATATTTTCTGGATCCTTGTAAGAAATGATCCAGAAATGAAATGGCGTTTATGATGACCACCGATAACTGCCATATACAATATATATGTAAATCAAAACAGTATTATATATTAACAGTGTTGTTGTTGGTTTTTGTATATACAGTCAGTAAGAAATATATAGTCGGTCAAATCTGATCATGTGATACCCTACACCAT
The DNA here is from genome assembly GCA_951394005.1 of Protophormia terraenovae. Lineage (NCBI taxonomy): Eukaryota > Metazoa > Arthropoda > Insecta > Diptera > Calliphoridae > Protophormia > Protophormia terraenovae. The sequence goes on from OX596073.1 coordinate 32,406,851, forward strand.
TGTCTACGTGCACAAAAATTTGGGAAGGATCCAATTTTGAACGACACTTGTATTAAGTGTAAAATAAAAAATACGAATACATAATATTACATCGATACTAACATTTACATGTGTTTATGCACTTTACGGTGATTCCCGAAATTGGGTCTTATATGGGAGCTATGGTAATTCTTATAAAATGTTGCCCTGTCATTTATAAAAAAATTTATTTGTGTCGGATATTAAGTTGATACTAATATTTTTATGGGATTTATGAATGTTAAATTCATATTGGGAAGAAGGGTTTATATGGGAGCTGTGGTCAATTATGGACCTATCTTAAGGAAATTTGGCATAAATTTCATTAAAATATTCCTATTTTTATGGTATTTTTGAGTGTTAAAAATTATTATGCCGCACAAGCTTTATATGAACAGCCAGCCAGCTAGCCGACCAGACCAGTTAAATCGATTCAGAAAGTGGTATACTTTAACGTGATGGTCGAAAGATTTTTTCTCTGCGTTACAATATTTGCACAAACATATAATACTCCAACCACCTATGCAAAGTGGTCCCAAATCGATTTTTTTTTTTTGGTAATAATTCTGTAACTTGTAAACTGTTGGAGATATTTAAATAAAATTTCGCATGGTCAGAGCTGATGTGATATTTTATTTAGATATCTCCAACAGTTCACAAGTTACTATATATTTTTTTCTTAATCTTTTACATTTTTCAATTTAAGAAAACAAATTAAAAAACTTTTTCAAAATTGACAAAGTTTGAATAGGTCTTGAGGGGACCCGTTCCCCAGGAGCCTTTGATTTAGTTTTACAGGCATTTGCATTAAGATTTCTTTTGAAAACATTACAAAAATTTTGCAGTCCGGAACAAAAAAAAATGTTTTAGAAGTGAAAGAATATTAACACCTTTTTGGAAAATAACCCCAAAAATATCATTTTTTTTTAAAGTTTCAACTTCAGATTAATATAACTTTTTATTGGATAGATATGATTCTTGCAGTTATAGTATTTAGAATTTTGTAAAAAATCTAGTGATTAGTGAAATTTAGAGTACAAATTAAGGCCTCCAAGTTTAAAAAAACTTTAAAAAACGAGGCCAAAAATGAGGGTAAAATTTGCTTCGACCCAAATATCTCTTAAACTAAAAAAGATATCCTACACATGTAAGAAGCATGTTTTTTTTTACACGGACTACCCACATGCAAATTTTTTTTACAATCAAGTCATAAATGATTTTTTGTCGAATTTAAAAAAAAAATACATATACGAGGTGACCAATTTTGGAGGTCTATCCTCTACCCCCGTGACCTACTAGGCTGTACTCCTACAAATCAACTTGTAAATACCTCAGCTCTGACCATAAGAAATTTTATTTAGATATCTCTAAAGGTTCACAAGTTACAGAATTATTAAAAAAAAATAGCTTTGGGACCACTGTGCCCTTTTTTAAAAATTTGTTCTCTTTTTGAAAATTGATATACGAGATTATTTTTATTTGTTTTAGCTATAAAAAAACTATAAAACCTAAAAAAATAAGCTTTAAAAATTATTAAAACCATGTCAATTATATACATAAGTATATTTTTTAATATCCATTATATTTTAATTTATTAAACAAAAAATACAATACGGCTTATAATAAGCAACAACACCCTCATTAAGCATTAGTAAATTAACATTATCATTTTATAACAAAATAAATTATTAAATTGGCTTTGTTTAAGAAAAAACTCCAATTTTTTAAATTTTTTAAATAAAAACCACTTAATAATTAATTATTAATTTAATCGTTTTAAAAATAATTTCACATAAACAAAAAAATATCAAATCCATTTGTATTAAACACATTTAAATATTAATAACAAATTAATTATTCAAAACCCCAAAATATGCTTTGACATTTTTATTTAAACAAACATAATAAAATACATCGTAATTAAAGTTTTGGTTTTCACACATCAATATTAAACAAACAAAAATACCTCTTTTACTTGACAGCAAATCATAAAAGTCATGGCACCTCTAGCTTATTAAAAAAATGTGATCCCTGTCCGGAGGGTATATTGTGTGTACCCCAAATACAATGTCCAGCCCATGTGCGTATGAAAGACCATGAAAAACCACAAGTATGTGATTTACCTGGTGGTAAATTTGGTTTCTGCTGTGTGACAGGACAAAATCATACAGGTGATGTGACAGCGATGTTGTTGTTGTCATTCCTTTAAAAAGCTTATTTTATTTTTGTTATAATATTCTTTAAAGGCCTACGTTTGGATAAGGCTCGTATGCCAGGTGTTAGTTTTATGCCACCGCATGTGGTAGAGGAGGCCCGTCTAAAGTTTCAACATTTAATGCATCAAATTTCCATGATACCCATAGCTCCAGGTCAACCAGATTTTGTGCATGGCATGGTTTTTCATTCATCACCTCATGAGGATGTACAAAATTTCCATTTAACCAATTCGGCCATGGAACAAGTCATAACAACACAAGTTTTTACCAAAAAGTAAGAATTATTCTTAAAATTAAAATGTTTGTTAAATTAAATTCCTCCTTCAGAGAACAAATACCCGTTGATGATATTATTACTAATAACATAGAGGTTGAGTTCAAACAGACTCCTTTGGCTCACAACTGTCAACCTCCCCGACCTTGTGCTAATCCTCGTGATAAATATCGTTCCTTTGATGGTTCTTGTAATAATCCTCATCCTTCACGTTCTCATTGGGGTTCTGCTGGTCAGCCCATGGAACGTTTATTGCCTCCAGCTTATGAAGATGGTATTTGGACGCCACGTCAACATAGTAAAGATGGTTCATTGCTGACAAACGCCCGCGATATATCAAGAATTTTAATGGGTGATGCTGATAGGCCTCATCCTAAGCATAATTTATTAGTAATGCAATTTGGCCAATTTGTAGCACATGATGTATCGCAGTCGGCCTCAGTGAGATTGGGTGAGTTAAAGGTTTTTTTTTTTCTTTTCCAATATTAGTCTAAATTATAAAGTTGACTATAGACTATAGTGCATTAGATTATAATTTATTTTATAAAATAGGCTGTAGTCTATTTTATAGACTAGACTATAGTATATTTCATAGACTAGACTATAGTCTATTTTATATACTAGATTATAGTCTATTTTATAGAATAGACTATAGTCTATTTTATAGACTAGGCAATAGTCCATTTTATAGACTAGACTAAAGACTAGACTAGACTGTAGTCTATTTTATAGAGTAGACTATAGTATATTTTATAGGCGAGGCAATAGTCTATTTTATAGATTAGACTAAAGACTATTTTAAAGACTAGACTATAGTATATTTTATAGTCTTGCCTAGAATCTATTTTATAGACTAGACTATAGTCTTTTTTATAGACTAGACTATATTATATTTTATATACTAGACTATAGTATATTTTATGGACTAGACTATAGTCTATTTTGTAGAATAGAATTTAGTCTATTTTATAGACAAGATTATGATCAACTCTATGGTTTAGGCTGTAGTCTACGGTTAGACGGTAGTCTATTTTATAGACTATAGGCTTTAGTCTATTTTATAAACTAAAATATAGTTTATTTTATAGTCTAGTCTATAAAATAGACTATAGTATATTTTATACACTAGTCTATAGTCTGTTTTATAAACTAGACTAAAGATTATTTCATAGACTAGACTATAGTATATATTATAGACTAGACTATTGTCTATTTTATATATTAGGCTATAAACTATTTTATAGACCAGACTATAGTATATTTTATATTATCTATTTCATAGACTAGACTATAGTATATTTTATAGAGTAGAATATAGACTATTTTATAAAATAGACTATAGTCTATTTCATAGACTAGACTATTGTGTATTTTATAGACTAGACTATAGTATATTTTATAGACTAGACTATAGTATATTTTATAGACTAGACTATAGTCTATTTTATAGACTAGACTATAGTCTTTTTTATAGACTAGACTATATTATATTTTATATACTAGACTATAGTATATTTTATGGACTAGACTATAGTCTATTTTCTAGAATAGAATTTAGTCTATTTTATAGACAAGATTATGATCAACTCTATGGTTTAGGCTGTAGTCTACGGTTAGACGGTAGTCTACTTTATAGACTATAGGCTTTAGTCTATTTTATAAACTAAACTCTGGTTTATTTTATATACTAGACTATAGTCTATTTTATAGACTAGATTATAGTCTACTTTATAGTCTAGACTATAGTATGTTTCATACACTAGACTATAGTATGTTTTATACATTAGACTATAGTCTGTTTTATAAACTAGACTATAGTTTATTTCATAGACTAGACTATAGTATATATTACAGGCTATACTATTGTCTATTTTATATATTAAGCTATAGTCTATTTTATAGACTAGACTATAGTATATTTTATATAATCTATTTCATGGACTAGACTATAGTCTATTTTATAGACTAGACTATAGTCTATTTTATAGACTAGACTAGACTATAGTCTATTTTATAGACTAGACTAGACTATAGTCTATTTTATATTATCTATTTCATAGACTAGACTATAGTATATTTTATAGAGTAGAATATAGACTATTTTATAGAATAGACTATAGTCTATTTCATAGACTAGACTATAGTCTATTTTATAGACTAAACTATAGTATATTTTATAGACTAGACTATAGTATATTTTATAGACTAGACTATAGTATATTTTATAGACTAGACTATAGTCTATTTTATAGACTAGACTATAGTATGTTTCATACACTAGACTATAGTATGTTTTATACATTAGACTATAGTCTGTTTTATAAACTAGACTATAGACTATTTTATAGACTAGACTATAGTCTTTTTTATAGACTAGACTATATTATATTTTATATATTAGGCTATAAACTATTTTATAGACCAGACTATAGTATATTTTATATTATCTATTTCATAGACTAGACTATAGTATATTTTATAGAGTAGAATATAGACTATTTTATAGAATAGACTATAGTCTATTTCATAGACTAGACTATAGTCTATTTTATAGACTAAACTATAGTATATTTTATAGACTAGACTATAGTATATTTTATAGACTAGACTATAGTATATTTTATAGACTAGACTATAGTCTATTTTATAGACTAGACTATAGTATGTTTCATACACTAGACTATAGTATGTTTTATACATTAGACTATAGTCTGTTTTATAAACTAGACTATAGACTATTTTATAGACTAGACTATAGTCTTTTTTATAGACTAGACTATATTATATTTTATATTCTAGACTATAGTATATTTTATGGACTAGACTATAGTCTATTTTGTAGAATAGAGTTTAGTCTATTTTATAGACAAGATTATGGTCAACTCTATGGTTTAGACTGAAGTCTACGTTTAGACTGTAGTCTACTTTATAGACTAGGCTTAAGTCTATTTTATAAACTAAACTCTGGTTTATTTTATATACTAGACTATAGTCTATTTTATAGACTAGATTATAGTCTACTTTATAGTCTAGACTATAGTATGTTTCATACACTAGACTATAGTATGTTTTATACATTAGACTATAGTCTGTTTTATAAACTAGACTATAGTTTATTTCATAGACTAGACTATAGTATATATTACAGGCTATACTATTGTCTATTTTATATATTAAGCTATAGTCTATTTTATAGACTAGACTATAGTATATTTTATATAATCTATTTCATGGACTAGACTATAGTCTATTTTATAGACTAGACTATAGTAAATTTTATAGACTAGACTAGACTATAGTCTATTTTATAGACTAGACTATAGTCTATTTCATAGACTAGACTATAGTATATTTTATAGACTAGACTATAGTCAATTTTATAGACTAGACTATAGTCTATTTTATAGAATAGACTATAGTATATTTTATATACTAGACTATAGTATATATTAAAGACCAGGCTATAGTAAATTTGATAGACTATTTTATAGACTATACTATAGTCTATTTTATAGATTATAGTCATATCTATGGTTTAGACTGTAGTCTACTTTATAGACTATAGTCTATTTTACAGACTAGAATTAGTCTATTTTATACACTAGACTATAGTCTACTTTATGGTTAAGACTATAGCCTACTTTATAGACTGGACTATAGTCTATTTTATTCACTAGACGATAGTCTGCTTTATAAACTAGACTATAGTCTATTTTATAGACTAGACTATGGTCTATTTTATAGACTAGACTATAGTCTATTTCATAGAATAGACTATAGTATATTTTATAGACTAGACTATAGTATATTTTATAGACTAGGCAATATTAATTTTTATAGACTATACTATAGCTTATTTTATAAACTATGGATTACTTTATAGACTATAGTCTACATTATAGTCTAGACTGTGAGCTACTTTTTGGACTAGGCTACAGCCTACTTTATAGCTAGATTTTAGTTTATTTTGTAGACTTGACTATAGTCTACTTAATAACTTTGTAAACTAGATTATTTATCTCTTTTATTCTCCACTCTCTTTCATTCATCTCCTAAGAAAACGGTGAACTGATACAGTGTTGTGCTCCTAACAATGCAGGCGTTCTGCCACCCGAACGTCGTCATTTTGCCTGTTTTCCTATTGAAGTCGATCCGAATGATGAGTTCTATAGTGTTTTCGGAGTACGTTGTATGAATTTTGTACGCTTATCATTGGCTCCCAATACAGAATGTCGTGCTAGTTATGGCAAGCAACGCAGTAAAGTTACTCATTTCTTGGATGCTTCTCCAGTCTATGGTTCAAGTGTTGAAACGGCTCGAGAGTTACGTGTTTTTAAGGGTGGTAAGCTGCGCATGTTAAATGATTTTGGCCGAGATTTATTACCACTCACAAACGATAAGCATGCATGTGAAAGTGATGCACCGGGAAAAACATGTTTTAAGTCGGGTAAGTTAGAGAAATTGTTAAAGAATTCTTGAGGGCCTGATTCAGTACAACAGAAAAATTGTTTAAAAATAAAATTTGCCTGAAAGCTACTCAAAAATGTTTTTTAAAAAAAATAGTAATTTTCGTGCTAATTATATTTTTTTTATTTGCAAATTTTGAAATAATTTTATGTACTTTTCTTTATTTATATTAAACTTTTAAAAATTTCCTTCTATACCAGGTGATGGTCGTACTAATCAAATCATTTCTCTAATTGCCGTTCACATACTCTTTGCCCGCGAACACAATCGTATTGCTGACATACTGGCTCACTTAAATCCACATGCCAGCGATGAGTTACTTTATCAGGAAGCACGTCGCATTGTCATTGCCGAAATGCAACATATTGTTTACAATGAATATTTGCCAATTGTCATAGGACCCATGCAAATGAAACGTTTCCGCCTAACCACCCAACATCATGGCTATAGCAGTGATTATAATGGTGAAGTTAATCCTGCTATAACAAATGAATTTACTGGTGCTGCTTTTCGTATGGGTCATTCAAGTGTTGATGGTCGTTTTCATGTGCAACAGGAACATGGAAAAATTGATGAAATTATAAATATACCCGATGTTATGTTTAATCCATCACGTATGCGTAGGAGAACATTCTATGATGATATACTGAAGACAATGTTGGTACAACCGATGCAAAAGGTGGATAGTGCGATAACACATGGGGTAAGTGGGTGGTTGATGGGTATAGGAAAGTGTTTGTGTGTATGTGTTTTTTTTTACTTTGTAGTTAAGCCGTTTTTTGTTTCGTGGCCATAATCCCTTTGGTTTAGATTTGGCTGCATTTAATATTCAACGTGGCAGAGACCAGGGATTACGTAGTTACAATGACTACTTGGAAGTAATGGGAAATCGCAAGATACAAAGCTTTAATCAATTGCCAGTGGAGGTAAGTGATTCATATGGAATGGAAATTATTAAATACTTTTATATTTTATATCAAACGATTATTCTATTAAATTTTCCCTTAGGTTGGTCGCAAACTTTCCCAGGTCTATCGTTCTCCTGATGATATTGATCTCTGGGTTGGTGGTTTGCTTGAAAAAGCTGTAGATGATGGCATTGTAGGCAGCACATTTTCAGAAATTATAGCTGATCAATTTTCTCGCTTTAAGTTGGGCGATCGTTATTATTATGAATATAATAAATCAATTAATCCAGGAGCTTTTACTATAGATCAATTGCATGAGATACGTAAGGTGACTATGGCTCGAATCATCTGTGATAATGCTGATCATTTAACATTGGGAGAAGTACCACCAATGGCATTTATTAGAGCCGATTTTCCAGGGTGAGTTGAAAATCGATTTTAAGTTTTTAAATTGTTAAACTTGACGGCAGACGTTTTAAATATGTTTCAAGAGGTGTAAGTTTTTATTAAGCTTTAAAGCTCATTTTTATAAATCGCTAAAAGCTTGTTTAGAAAATGTTTGTTATATTTAATTTTATTAAATTGTTTTAAACGTTTCCTTTAACATACATTTACTTTGTATTGAATAAAAACAAATTTTCAACATTTTTTATTTGCATTATTTTAAAAATTGTTTCAAATTACAATTCGTATTTTATCTATTTTTCTCCCCATTCTTTTTTCTTTTTATTTTTTTCTCAGTAATCAACCTTTGAGATGCGATAGTCCTCATATACCAACTGTGGATTTAGAAGCCTGGCGTTTTTAATAAATATTTTTTTTTTTTTTCATAACTTTCTCACAATAATGTTATTTTTATTATATTTTTAATTTATTTATGTATTTATTTATCAACATTTTGTTGTTTGTAAGTACAAGTACGAGTAATAATTATATATTTTTTGTGTCTTGCAAATGTTTTATAATAAAGTTTTGTTTTACTTTAATTCTTATTAAAATGCAAACATGTTCGTACGAAAGACACACATAAGTTAAAAAATCCTCTACAAAATATATATTTTCCTGGATATTATACATACATACATAGTATTTTTTTGTTTGGTTTTTGTAAAAGAGAGGAAAATCTTATACATAAATAATATTTTTCCAGATTTTGTTGTAATTAAGACAAGAAATGAAAGTTATTTATATTAATATTTTTGTACAAAAATATTTCAGTTTATCATCTTTATCTTAAAGCTAGTAATGCTGCGAATAAATTAGGACATGTATCTTCAAAATTGATGCACAAATCTTGATTTCATTCGCAGTTAGAAAAAAATACCCATGTTACATACAATTGAGTAGAAATACAGTGGTGGACAATTTTTTTTGAATTTTTCTTGAAACAAAAATAGGTGGACTAGATGGATTTTGACGAGTTAAACAACAATTTACATTCACTTTTTTCTATCACGTACTGATTTTTTTTTATGAGCATGACTAATATCATCACCTTATTCAGCGGTCATACTATATAATGGTTTGTACAATTTGGACTATAACTCAAGAACTGTTTACACGAAAATTGTCTTCTGGGTGTATCAACAATATTTTTTATTGACTAAAGAATTTCAGAGTTATAGATCAAAATTTTCACGATTTTTCATTTTTTTTAAATCTTTTTGGCTACTAATTACCAAATAACTACGAAAATATTAACTGAACAAAAAAATTATTTAAAGTCAGCTTAAAGATAATGTAAGTCGCTATATATTGGAGTTTAATTTATAGTAATAGAACAAACCATTCTCGAGTTATACAAGTGTGACTGCCTAAAGGAAGGGTCATAAAAAAATCGATACGTGATAGAAAAAAAGTTAAAGCTGATTCTTATTTAGCACATTAAATTCCATCTAATCCATGAAAACAATTTTCTTTTTGCCCACTAGTGTATCTCCACTTAACTGTAGGTATGCATGGGTATCCTAACTTAACTGTTAATGCAGTCATGATTTGTGCATAAATTTTTATGATACGTAGCTTTATTTACTCGTAGTTTTGCCAGCTTTAAGATAAAGATGATAAACTGAAACGTTTTTGATGTTTTCACTTTTAAAAATAAGTTTTAGTAAAAAAAGAAATCATGAACTTAGCATGATTTTTGCGGACACTTATTTCGAAATATATCCAAAACTAGAAGAACGACTTAAAGCCAGTTTTATTCCACATAATTTGGTGTATTATTTATATAAATCGTGCATGCCATTTTCGAGTTATAGTGAAATATATTCGAGTAATCGGCTTATTTAGGGCGCAATATTAGACACGCCCATAAAAAAAAATTTCGACTTGTTGGGAAAAAACTGAAAGCAGATTCGAGTTTAGCACGCGGAATTCCATCTAGTCTACATATTTTTTTTTTTGAAGGAGCACGAAAAACATTTGTTTGTCGACCAGTGATGTTAAGGATCAATTATATCAATTATTTCGCTTTCGTGAGCTGGACCAATTTAAAAACAACTCTAAAAATACTATTTTCGATAAACACTGTACACAACTTGAAATTTTTTATTAAAAAATCCAACATATAAAAAGTAATGCTTAGATGTCATCATTAAAAAAAATTATAATAATCTGAAACTAAAAGGCAGACGGACGGACAGACATCATTAAAGTTTTAGATGATATAAGTCTGTCTCGGTTAATTTTAGTGTAACTAGCACTAGGATGTACACTTACAGGTAGCATATAATAATCATAATACATTAAATGTTTTATGTTTAAATTTTAATATTACCATTTTGTCTAAGAAAATTAATAATATCAATTTATATGAAAAATTACACTATGCAACAAATTGATGGTCATCGCGTGGGGGCTATTGTAATTGATAGCTCTTGATATGTGTAATAAACCCTCCAAAGGATTTTTCGCTGATAGGAAAAATTTTTATTTTGTGACCATTTAAACTTTTCTATTTATGCACCAAAGTAGTTTCAGATAAATAGAAAAAAATAATATAAATATAGTTCGAAGCTAAAATATTTAAACATAAATGTTTACAACATTTAAATGGCAATATTTCATTAGAACCTTCTATTCATCTATCTCTGATTATATGGGGTCATTTCTAGTCCGTTTAAACAAAATTAAACAAAAGTCCATTAAAACTTTAGTTTAATGGGTTAAAATATTCTACAGAAATTTTCTACGTCGAATTTCACTAGGGGTCACCGAAGGTCCAAAGTTCATACGGTGAAGCGTTTATCCTAAGAAATGAAATTGATGAAATTATTATTAATTTTGTTTACGATTTGTACAAAACATTTAATTTTATGTTATATTTCATTGCCTAGTACAAGGAGTTTATTTATATCGTCACCGTAACATCAAAATTTTCAAATTTATGTTTTTGATGAAATATAGTTTATTTTTCCAAAATACGTGTGATCACAAATTTTCAGACTTGTAGCTCAAAAAATAACGATATTAACGAAGGCAATGATTTTCTTAAGTCAAAACAACGTAACATCACATTTTGTAAAAAATAAAAAAAAAAAATTTTTCTTTTTTTCTACGAATTTAGATAGCAAATTAATAAAAATATAATAGCTATTAAAATTTTGGAGTAAAAGTTACCAGAAATCTTTTCAATTATAATTTTTCTAAAATTTGTATTGATGTTACGTTTTTTTTGGCTTCATAAAATTGAAATCATGAAAAACGTAAACCACATAACATAAAAAATATTTAATAAAAATAAAAATATTTATCATCAATATATTAGGCAATATTTAAGGATGTAACAACCCAAAATCTTGTTTGTAGGACAATTTGTTTAGATTTTAGAACGTTTTTTATGTCTCCTGTAAAGTTATAAAAAGTGATGTTACGTTGTTTTGCATTTTCGGTGACGATATAAGAAATGTGGGAAAATTTCATCTTTCATCTTTTTATCTTTGGAGACCCCCAGTAAAATTTGAAGAAGAAAATATCGGTAGAACATTTTAACCCATTAAACTCATGTTTAAATCGACTTTCATGTCATTTCTTTAAAACGGACTAGAAATGACCCCTTATAAGGTAAGATAAATGAAATTAAAGTTCTAATGAAATATTCCCCGTTAAATGCTCTAAACATTTATGGAAAATTATTTTAGTCTCGAACTATATTGATATTAATTTTTTCGATTTATCTGTAATACTTCGAGTTTAGCACGCGGAATTCCATCTAGTCTACATATTTTTTTTTTTGAAGGAGCACGAAAAACATTTGTTTGTCGACCAGTGATGTTAAGGATCAATTATATCAATTATTTCGCTTTCGTGAGCTGGACCAATTTAAAAACAACTCTAAAAATACTATTTTCGATAAACACTGTACACAACTTGAAATTTTTTATTAAAAAATCCAACATATAAAAAGTAATGCTTAGATGTCATCATTAAAAAAAATTATAATAATCTGAAACTAAAAGGCAGACGGACGGACAGACATCATTAAAGTTTTAGATGATATAAGTCTGTCTCGGTTAATTTTAGTGTAACTAGCACTAGGATGTACACTTACAGGTAGCATATAATAATCATAATACATTAAATGTTTTATGTTTAAATTTTAATATTACCATTTTGTCTAAGAAAATTAATAATATCAATTTATATGAAAAATTACACTATGCAACAAATTGATGGTCATCGCGTGGGGGCTATTGTAATTGATAGCTCTTGATATGTGTAATAAACCCTCCAAAGGATTTTTCGCTGATAGGAAAAATTTTTATTTTGTGACCATTTAAACTTTTCTATTTATGCACCAAAGTAGTTTCAGATAAATAGAAAAAAATAATATAAATATAGTTCGAAGCTAAAATATTTAAACATAAATGTTTACAACATTTAAATGGCAATATTTCATTAGAACCTTCTATTCATCTATCTCTGATTATATGGGGTCATTTCTAGTCCGTTTAAACAAAATTAAACAAAAGTCCATTAAAACTTTAGTTTAATGGGTTAAAATATTCTACAGAAATTTTCTACGTCGAATTTCACTAGGGGTCACCGAAGGTCCAAAGTTCATACGGTGAAGCGTTTATCCTAAGAAATGAAATTGATGAAATTATTATTAATTTTGTTTACGATTTGTACAAAACATTTAATTTTATGTTATATTTCATTGCCTAGTACAAGGAGTTTATTTATATCGTCACCGTAACATCAAAATTTTCAAATTTATGTTTTTGATGAAATATAGTTTATTTTTCCAAAATACGTGTGATCACAAATTTTCAGACTTGTAGCTCAAAAAATAACGATATTAACGAAGGCAATGATTTTCTTAAGTCAAAACAACGTAACATCACATTTTGTAAAAAATAAAAAAAAAAAATTTTTCTTTTTTTCTACGAATTTAGATAGCAAATTAATAAAAATATAATAGCTATTAAAATTTTGGAGTAAAAGTTACCAGAAATCTTTTCAATTATAATTTTTCTAAAATTTGTATTGATGTTACGTTTTTTTTGGCTTCATAAAATTGAAATCATGAAAAACGTAAACCACATAACATAAAAAATATTTAATAAAAATAAAAATATTTATCATCAATATATTAGGCAATATTTAAGGATGTAACAACCCAAAATCTTGTTTGTAGGACAATTTGTTTAGATTTTAGAACGTTTTTTATGTCTCCTGTAAAGTTATAAAAAGTGATGTTACGTTGTTTTGCATTTTCGGTGACGATATAAGAAATGTGGGAAAATTTCATCTTTCATCTTTTTATCTTTGGAGACCCCCAGTAAAATTTGAAGAAGAAAATATCGGTAGAACATTTTAACCCATTAAACTCATGTTTAAATCGACTTTCATGTCATTTCTTTAAAACGGACTAGAAATGACCCCTTATAAGGTAAGATAAATGAAATTAAAGTTCTAATGAAATATTCCCCGTTAAATGCTCTAAACATTTATGGAAAATTATTTTAGTCTCGAACTATATTGATATTAATTTTTTCGATTTATCTGTAATACTTCGAGTTTAGCACGCGGAATTCCATCTAGTCTACATATTTTTTTTTTTGAAGGAGCACGAAAAACATTTGTTTGTCGACCAGTGATGTTAAGGATCAATTATATCAATTATTTCGCTTTCGTGAGCTGGACCAATTTAAAAACAACTCTAAAAATACTATTTTCGATAAACACTGTACACAACTTGAAATTTTTTATTAAAAAATCCAACATATAAAAAGTAATGCTTAGATGTCATCATTAAAAAAAATTATAATAATCTGAAACTAAAAGGCAGACGGACGGACAGACATCATTAAAGTTTTAGATGATATAAGTCTGTCTCGGTTAATTTTAGTGTAACTAGCACTAGGATGTACACTTACAGGTAGCATATAATAATCATAATACATTAAATGTTTTATGTTTAAATTTTAATATTACCATTTTGTCTAAGAAAATTAATAATATCAATTTATATGAAAAATTACACTATGCAACAAATTGATGGTCATCGCGTGGGGGCTATTGTAATTGATAGCTCTTGATATGTGTAATAAACCCTCCAAAGGATTTTTCGCTGATAGGAAAAATTTTTATTTTGTGACCATTTAAACTTTTCTATTTATGCACCAAAGTAGTTTCAGATAAATAGAAAAAAATAATATAAATATAGTTCGAAGCTAAAATATTTAAACATAAATGTTTACAACATTTAAATGGCAATATTTCATTAGAACCTTCTATTCATCTATCTCTGATTATATGGGGTCATTTCTAGTCCGTTTAAACAAAATTAAACAAAAGTCCATTAAAACTTTAGTTTAATGGGTTAAAATATTCTACAGAAATTTTCTACGTCGAATTTCACTAGGGGTCACCGAAGGTCCAAAGTTCATACGGTGAAGCGTTTATCCTAAGAAATGAAATTGATGAAATTATTATTAATTTTGTTTACGATTTGTACAAAACATTTAATTTTATGTTATATTTCATTGCCTAGTACAAGGAGTTTATTTATATCGTCACCGTAACATCAAAATTTTCAAATTTATGTTTTTGATGAAATATAGTTTATTTTTCCAAAATACGTGTGATCACAAATTTTCAGACTTGTAGCTCAAAAAATAACGATATTAACGAAGGCAATGATTTTCTTAAGTCAAAACAACGTAACATCACATTTTGTAAAAAATAAAAAAAAAAAAATTTTTCTTTTTTTCTACGAATTTAGATAGCAAATTAATAAAAATATAATAGCTATTAAAATTTTGGAGTAAAAGTTACCAGAAATCTTTTCAATTATAATTTTTCTAAAATTTGTATTGATGTTACGTTTTTTTTGGCTTCATAAAATTGAAATCATGAAAAACGTAAACCACATAACATAAAAAATATTTAATAAAAATAAAAATATTTATCATCAATATATTAGGCAATATTTAAGGATGTAACAACCCAAAATCTTGTTTGTAGGACAATTTGTTTAGATTTTAGAACGTTTTTTATGTCTCCTGTAAAGTTATAAAAAGTGATGTTACGTTGTTTTGCATTTTCGGTGACGATATAAGAAATGTGGGAAAATTTCATCTTTCATCTTTTTATCTTTGGAGACCCCCAGTAAAATTTGAAGAAGAAAATATCGGTAGAACATTTTAACCCATTAAACTCATGTTTAAATCGACTTTCATGTCATTTCTTTAAAACGGACTAGAAATGACCCCTTATAAGGTAAGATAAATGAAATTAAAGTTCTAATGAAATATTCCCCGTTAAATGCTCTAAACATTTATGGAAAATTATTTTAGTCTCGAACTATATTGATATTAATTTTTTCGATTTATCTGTAATACTTTGGTGCAAAAATAGAAAAGTTAAAGTGGACATAAAACAAAAATTCTGCCTACCAGCGAAAAATCCTTTGGAGGATTTATTACACATATCAAGAGCTATCAATTGCAATCAGAATGATTCCGCCTCCAAATTACTATTGCATAGTGTTATTTACATAGGTAATTTTACTGGAACATTATATATATGGTGTTACATAGGTAATTTTGTAAATCCTAAACTAGTCAAGATATCGACAAATGCCTTGGAACGTCATTGACTCTATGTAAAAACATGTTTTTATTGTTCGCGCCCACTCTACGCCTACTTTCTACTATAATATAAGTCATTACACCCAAACTACCAAACCTATAAACACAAAATTTGGTATGGAGATAGAGTATATTATTAGTAATGATATGAGCTACATAAGGACTTCATAAAATGCCAGAACAACATTTTACGCCTACTTTTAAAAAAGTAATTTTCTCAATTTATGAAATGTCGTTTACTTTATTACACTCTGAAAGTAAAACTTGTACAAGACTACACAACATAATCACTGAATTAAAATTAATTATACCCTACACCACCATAGGCGGTTGGGGTATTATGTGTTTGTGTAAATATTGTAACGCAGAGAAAAAATCTTCCTACCCCACCTTAAAGTATACCGTATACAGAAAGTGATTCAGAGTCGAATTAACCATGTCCGTCCGTCCGTCCGTCTGGTCGGCTGGCTGACTGTCCATATAAAGCTTGTGCGCAAAGTACAGGTCGTAATTTTGAAGATAATTTAAAGAAATTTGGTATGTATGTATGTATGTTTTTTTTTTTGCACAAGAACGAAGCCTTTTGAATTTGGTCATGATCGGCCCATTATTTCACCTGGCCTCAAAGAAATGTCCTCCCGGAATAGAGTTTTAACACTCATAAATACCTTAAAAATAGACATATTTTAATGAAATTTGGCACAAATAAATTTTATTTATTCAAAACGAGTTTTTGTTAAATTATTATATCATACTCAAATGTCTTCTTGTAAAAAGTTTTGTGATGATTTCGTTAGGATATATAAATTTGTAAACAACGTGTTAATAGATTTCGGGTTAAAGCTTTTTATGGACATTGAAGTCACAGTATTATTTGAAAAAAATTAGAATAGGTTTTCTAAAGATTTAATTAAACGTGTTAAAATTAGAATAAAACGGAGACGTATGTATAATTTAACCTTAAATTCTGGAGATTTCCAGCACATATTATTTTATTTAAATATTCAATACAAATTTAAACAAAAGTATATGCAAATGCGTTATTTTTGAGATTTTTCCATTAATTTATATTTCAAAAACTATAACGAAAGGAGAAATGCCTCAAATTTAGGATTTTAAAAGCAATACTTAATATAAATTTTGATCAGTACCAATTGAGTTTTTTTTCTTGATTTTACGCGTACATCAGTCAGTAGGAATTCGATCAATAGGAATTCAATTCATTTTAAATTGATGTTAGTTTTTATAATCTCTACAAAAAAATTATAAATAGTATCATGATGACTAAGTAATTTTATTCAAACTAATAAAACTGCTTTAAAAACTATTCACATAAATAAATGTGTGCCTTCACGGTAAAGAAATACTTCACACTGAAATGCTCCAGTTGCAAATATTAAAATAATTTAACCAGATTTTGTAAATGATCTTGACCGTTTATTATGTATTTAGAATATTTTTAGATTAAATAAAAAAAGTAAATAAACAGATAATTATTACAAATTTATTTGTTATTATTTACTTAAAAAAAAAAAAAAAAATATATTTTATTTATATATTTAGGAGAACTTCAAATTATTGTTGCTTTTTTTTATTCTTATTTTGGTTACTAATTAGCTGTAGTAATATTAATGTAAAATTGTTTTAGTATAAGTTTAAAGTTGTTTATAATTTATTTACAGTTACAATACATTTGAAAATTTTAAACATACATATGTATTTTTAATTAATTTTAGCAAAATGGTTAAGACAGGGTTTGAAATTTGAGTAGAAATATTTAACTCTCTTATACATGGAAGACAATTAGACAATAATATTTTCTTAAGTAAAATTTAAAGTAAAAAAGTCATAAAATTAATATATTTATTAATGATTTTCTTTTTTTGCCGTTTTTTTTGTACCTTACTTACCACTGTGTAGTGCAATAGCATTAAAAAATTTCCACAAAACAGATATAGATTTCTTTCCTCTCTTAAACCTTTTTGAATTAATATGTTAATTAAGTGTCTATTGTTAATAATAATAATATTTGTCTAGATTTTTTTCTGAAAATAACCTAAAGTAGTTTATTATATTTTAAAATAAATTTATTAAAAAAATTTTTTTCTTTCCGCCAGACATGTTTATTTTTAAAATAATCTTTTATAAAATAAAAAATTTTTTGCCGAAAATTTTCAAACAAATTTTATAAAAAATCATTATAAAAAACAAAAATTTTCCAAAACATTGGCAAAAAACAAAAAGGTTAGTACATATAAAAAAAATTATACTAATTTTTAAAATAAATTATAAATTTTTGATAAGGGAATTATTTAAAATATGCACAAATTAAATAATAAAAATAAATATAAAATGACAAATTTGCTATAAAGGGGAATACACTATTCGCAATAAAAAAAAAAAAAAATAAAATAAAATAAAAAATCTTGAATAATAAATAAAATATTCAGCAACTATTTATTTATCATGAGCTATATAAGCGAGACATACGTTTCAGTTAAAAAAAAAAAAAAAACTTTATTAAACAAATAAAATTAATACATTTTCATTAATAAATTAAATTAACATTCAATTGTTAATTAAACGAGAGATAGTATTTGTTGCTACAAAATGTAGCTAAATATATATACATATGAATGTATGTAAATACAAAAACCCAAGTGTGTTTTAATAATTTAAAAATCAAAAAACATTTTCTAAAGATCACACAAATATAACGTTCTATATGTAACTTGTCGCTTGTACTATAGACATATCAAGTGCTGTAGAAGAGTTTAAAGAGAGTTTACAGAGTATTGAAGCGTTTAATAAAGTTACAAGTGAAATGCTGTTGTTTGTTGTTGTAGCCGCCACTAGAGCTTTAATAAATAAATTGTCATTTTCTTGTTTATATTTATTTTAAATTTAAAATTATAACAAACATGACTTTTCAAAATATTGAATTTATAAATAAAACGTAGTTAAATAATGATTGATTTAAATTTAAAATTAGTCAGAGCGTTACACTTGATTAAATGAAAACTCCTATTACTTTACTTATGAAAAGGAATTTGACCTTGATCTGCTAAAAATCTATCCTATACAGTATATTCTATAAAACATATAACATGTAACCTAGTCTTTAATACAGACTATATTCTAGTTTATAGACTGTAGTCTAGTCTATAGTTCAGTCTATATTGACTAGACTATAGTCTACTCTATAATATAATCTATAATCAATACTAAAATACAGTATAGTCTATAATCTAGACTATAGTTTAGTCTATAATCAAGACTATAGTCTAGTCTATAATATAGACTATAAACTAATCTATAGTATAGACTATAATCTAGTCTATAAAAAAGACTGTAATCTAGTCTATAGTATAGACTATAATATAGTCTATAAAAAAGACTGTAATCTAAACTATATTAGAGTCTATCATCTAGACTATAGTCCTGTAAAAAACTTTGTCTATAATCTAGAAAATTATCTAGAAAATATCGAAGTGCAATCCAGACTATAGAGTATAATATGTAAACTATAGTCTAGTTTATAATGTAGACTATAGTCTAGTCTATAATATAGACTATAATCTAGTCTATGAAGTAGTATAGTCTATAATATAGACTATAGTCTGATGTATGATATGGACTATAGTCTAGTCTATAATATTGACTATAATCTAGTCTATAATATATAAAATAGTCTAGTCTATATTATACTCTAAACTCTATGATATTGTCTATAGTCTAGTCTATAATATTGACTATAGTTTTATATATAATATAGACTATAGTCTAGTCTATAATATAGACTATAGTCTGTGACATGGACTATAGTCAAGTCTAGTCTATTATATAGTCTATAATATTGACTATAATCTAGTCTATAATATGAACAATAGTCTAGTCTATATTATATTCTATAGTCTATGATATGGACTATAGTCTAGTCTATAATATTGACTATAGTCTTATTTATAATATAGACTATAATCCAGTCTATAATATAGACTATAGTCTGTGATATGGACTATAGTCAAATCTAGTCTATAATATAGAATATAATCTAGTCTATAATATAGACTATAATCTAGTCTATAATATAGACTATAATCTAGTCTATAATATAGACTATAATCTAGTCTATAATATAGACTATAATCTAGTCTATAATATAGACTATAATCTAGTCTATAGTATAGACTATAATATAGTCTATAAAAAAGACTGTAATCAAAACTATATTAGAGTCTATCATCTAGACTATAGTCCTGTAAAAAATTTTGTCTATAATCTAGAAAATTATCTAGAAAATAGCGAAGTGCAATCCAGACTATAAAGTATAGTATGTAAACTATAGTTTAGTCTATAATATAGACTATAGTCCAGTCAATAAAGTAGACTATAATCTAGTATAGTCTATAATATAGACTATAGTCTGATCTATGATATGGACTATAGCCTAGTCTATAATATTGACTATAATCTAGTATATTATATGAACAATAATCTAGTCTATAATATGAACAATAATCTAGTCTATATTATATTCTATAGTCTATGATATGGACTATAGTCCAGTCTATAATATTGACTATAGTTTTATTTATAATATAAACTATAGTCTAGTCTATAATATAGACTGTAGTCTGTGATTTGGACTATAGTCAAGTCTATAATATTGATTAGTCTGGTCTGTAATATAGACTACAGTCTGGTCTATAATATAGACTATAGTCTATGATAATGACTATACTCTAGTCTATAATACAGACTATAGTCTAGTCTATAATATAGACTGGTATTGACTATAATCTAGTCTATAATATATAAAATAGTCTAGTCTATATTATACTCTAAACTCTATGATATTGTCTATAGTCTAGTCTATAATATTGACTATAGTTTTATATATAATATAGACTATAGTCTAGTCTATAATATAGACTATAGTCTGTGACATGGACTATAGTCAAGTCTAGTCTATTATATAGTCTATAATATTGACTATAATCTAGTCTATAATATGAACAATAGTCTAGTCTATATTATATTCTATAGTCTATGATATGGACTATAGTCTAGTCTATAATATTGACTATAGTCTTATTTATAATATAGACTATAATCCAGTCTATAATATAGACTATAGTCTGTGATATGGACTATAGTCAAATCTAGTCTATAATATAGAATATAATCTAGTCTATAATATAGACTATAATCTAGTCTATAATATAGACTATAATCTAGTCTATAATATAGACTATAATCTAGTCTATAATATAGACTATAATCTAGTCTATAGTATAGACTATAATATAGTCTATAAAAAAGACTGTAATCAAAACTATATTAGAGTCTATCATCTAGACTATAGTCCTGTAAAAAATTTTGTCTATAATCTAGAAAATTATCTAGAAAATAGCGAAGTGCAATCCAGACTATAAAGTATAGTATGTAAACTATAGTTTAGTCTATAATATAGACTATAGTCCAGTCAATAAAGTAGACTATAATCTAGTATAGTCTATAATATAGACTATAGTCTGATCTATGATATGGACTATAGCCTAGTCTATAATATTGACTATAATCTAGTATATTATATGAACAATAATCTAGTCTATAATATGAACAATAATCTAGTCTATATTATATTCTATAGTCTATGATATGGACTATAGTCCAGTCTATAATATTGACTATAGTTTTATTTATAATATAAACTATAGTCTAGTCTATAATATAGACTGTAGTCTGTGATTTGGACTATAGTCAAGTCTATAATATTGATTAGTCTGGTCTGTAATATAGACTACAGTCTGGTCTATAATATAGACTATAGTCTATGATAATGACTATACTCTAGTCTATAATACAGACTATAGTCTAGTCTATAATATAGACTGGTCTATAAGTCTAGCCTATATTATAGGTTATAGTCCTGTCTATAATATTGACTATAATCTAGTCTATTATATGAACTATAATCTAGTCTATATTATAAGCTATAGTTTATGATATGGACCATATAGCCTACAGTATATGATATGGATTATAGTCTAGTGTATGATATTGTCTGTAGTCTAGTTTATATTATATGCTATAGTCAATGATATGGACTATAGTCTAGTCTATGTTATGGACTAAAGTCAATTCTATAATATTGATTATAATCTGTACTACAGTCTTGTTTGTAATATAGACTATAGTCTAGCCTATAATATAGACTATAGTCTATGATATGGATACTACAGACTATAGTCTGGTCTATAATAGAGACTATAGTCTATGATATGTACTAGTATATGTCTAGTCTATAATACAGACTATAGTCTGGTCTATAACACGGACTATAGTCTGGTCTATAATATAGACTATAGTGTATGATATGGACTATAGGCAAGTCTATAATATCAAGTCTATAATATTGATTATAATCTGGTCTATTATATAGACTATAGTCTAGTCTAAAATTTGGACTATAGTCTATGATATGTATTATACTGCAGTCTATAATATAGACTATAGTCTAGTATATAATATCGACTATAGTCTAGTATATAATATAGACAATAGTCTATGATATGGACTATAGTTAAGTCTATAATACAGATTATAATCTTGTCTATAATATAGACTATAGTCTGGTCTATAATATTGACTATAATCTAGTCTATAATATGAACTATAATCTAATCTATATTATATGCTATGGTCTGTGATATGCATTATAGTCTAGTCTATGATATGGACTATAGCCTAGTCTATAATACAGGCTATAGTCTAGTTTATAATATAGACTATAATCTGGTCTATAATATAGACTATAGTCTAGTTTATAATATAGACTATAGTCTGGTCTATAATATAGACTATAGTCTACTCCATAATATATGCTGTAGTCTAGTTTAAAATCCAGGCTATAGTTCTGTCAATAATTTAAACTATAATAAAGTGTATAATCTAGATTATAGGTTAGTGTACCATACAGACTATAGAATACTTTATAATCTACAGTGTATTCTATAGTTTACAGTTTAATCTATAATGTAGTCAGTAGTGTAGTCTATTGTCTAGTCTATAGTCTTGTTTGAGGTCCTCTCAGCAGTCTAGTCTATAGTTCAGTCTATGCTCTAGTCTAATCTATAATCTAATATATGGTAAAATAATAGATATTAACCATTCTCCTTAATAGAATTACAAATTGTTTAAATATTCAGCCAAAGAATACTAAGAATGGAAAATAGTACTCTTTCCTACAACAACAACATTTCTCTCTCTTCACATACAAGTTCTGTGTGAATTCAACACACTTGTGAGAGAGAGAAACAACTCAAAATAAACAAATATTTTCCTTAAAATTCAAGGAAAATTACACACGCGACACATTTTTCCACTAACACACGATATTTTTATTATTTTTTTCGCACACGTTTATTGTACTTTCACGCCCGCTACACGAATATTTTCCACAAACTGAAAAAAAAATATTTTTTTATTTTATTTTTGACATTCCTTTTTTTATGTTGAAATTTTAATTGAACGAACAATGTTGCTACTTTTGGTATTAAAAATAAAACAGAATTTAAAATAATTTTAAATTATTTTCATATTTATCAACAAAAAGCAAAAAAATTTTATTATATTACTATTTTTAGATGTAACCCACATCAAGAGATAAAAATCTGCGAATATAATTGTGATGAATTATATTTAATAATTTGTAAATACTCTTTTGTGCAACTATGTATGATTATGATGTGTGGTGAAAGTGGTTTCAGTACTAATACATATAAATAAAATTTGACTAACACAATCTTAAAGATAGGTTTTTTTTGACAACAGAGTTAAGTTTTTTTGACAAGCCTTCTTTTCTTAGTATTCTTTGTATTCAGCATTTATTTATAATAATTGTTTTTTTTTTTTTTTCATCAAAAATAAATAGTAAAATATTAAAAAAAAAAACCTTTTTGTTACATTTTATTTATGACAATTGTTATTATAAATATGTTTCTTCAATTAATAATAATTAAAAATCTGTCTGCTGTTCACAATACGTTTTTCAGCATCAATCGTATTAATTAAAAGCGTCAAACTCAATTTGTAACAAAACGGGGATTCCTTTCGACATCAATTTAAAAACAATCTGTGTGATTTAAATTGATTAAGTATTGGTTAAATACTCGAAATCGCACCCACTAGATGATGTATAAACAATCAAGTTTGTACGTAGTCGACTACATTACACTAGTGGTAAATTGAATAGCACAGGAATTGAAGAGATAGGAAATACTTAGATATTAGTAAATAATTCAATAAAAATAATATATTAAAAATCTTTTTTTGTGGTTTATTCTTTTTTATATATACATTTATGTTGTTAGCTTTGCTATTTCTATATTCCCTGCTGTAGTTTTAACCGGTTTTGTTAAAAATACTCCACCTGTTTTTTTCTTTTAATCTTCAAAAACGTGCCAAACGATCATCAGCTAAAAAAAAAAAAATTAACTTAATTAATAAAATTAAACCAAACAAAGTCCAATCAATATTTTTTGTTTAAGTGTTTTGTTTAAGGAATTACAAAGATGTAAAAAATGTCTCGTGATCACTGAACAATGGAGTTAATAATAATAAAAAAAAAGAAATAATAAACGATTGATTTTTTTAATTGTCTTTTGTCTTAATTTCACTTAATAATTTTTCTTTAAAATTTTAAAGTTATACGGGTTCTTTCAAAAGATCATAGTTTTGCTGGCGGATGTCCATATGGGAAGTATAATTCTATCTCGAGGCCTAATATAAATAGTTCTCATTCAATTCTATACAATTTGAACTTGAATTAAGTTAAGAGTTAAATTAATTTAAAGTTTATTCATTGCTTGTATCAAATTAAATTTTATTTAACTTTTTAAATCAAGAAGTTTCTAGACATACATAAATCATCATGTTCAATTAGAATATAAAATATGCATTTGAAGTACATATAATATTTATTTATTCTTTAAAACTCCTGTTGTTTTTGTCATACTTCTTCTTGTTATGCTCTACGAAGTCCTTAAGGCAAACTGATTTTATTTTAAAATATATATATGATAACAAATTGAAAGTTCTCCCACCCACTTAGCTTCAAAGTTTTTTTTTTTTTTTTTAGCTTCAAATGTTGAAAATAATATTAAAACTTGTGTTTTTCTCTTTATAAACTTTCATAAAAGATAAACTTTATTAAAGTTAATGAAGTTTTTTTTATAACCACCATCAAAAAGATGGGGTATATTGAATTTGTCATTCCGTGTGTAAAATCTCGAAAAAAATCATTTAAGACCCCATAAATTATAAATTTTCTGGGTCCTGTTAAGAGTCTGAGTCGATTCTTCTGTCTCTCTGTTGAAAAAAGGATAGGGCTCGGAGGGGAAACACAGGGTGTCCTTTCTAACTCCTGTTCATACTTTTCTGCTGACATCTATTAAACAAAAGCATGTACGACAATACAATTTTGTACAGATACTTCGAGGATCGAAATAGAAACCCAAAAATGTGCGTGATCCAACTACCAGTTATATTAGGTGAAACAAAAACAAAAGTTTGTAAAAAGAGTTCAAGGTCCAATGTAAACTCGGAAACATAAGAATGGGCGTGATTTGCCCACTTTACCACCCACCTCCCATATAAGGTAAAAATTAAAAAAGTTGATGGTGGGTGTATAGATTCGACCAAGCCGAATACAATAACATTCAATATGCTAATAAATACTTTGCATGCTGTTTGTTGAGTTACTTTTTGCAGGCAATTTCGTATTAAAAAAATATTTATATAAAAAGTCAGCCATACTATAAAGACACACATTGGGAACGATCAAAAAATATATATTTAAACTGCTAAAAGTAATAAACGTCTCAACAATTAATTAAAAATCGTCAAAATTGATCTTTAGCTGTAAAAGTTACAAGCTTAGTATTATAGTGGGATGATTATACTTCTTTTAAAACTTTTCTATACATTACATTTTCTAAACCAAATATCTCACGATAAGTCACATCGCGGACTCTTTCAGGGACTTTTTATTTTCCTGCGGACCCCCAGACATATTTTAATTCTTTAATAATACAAAAGAAAAATTATTACAAAATGCTTACAGGGTCTCTAAGAATCACAGTAAAAACAGAGCATTACTTGGTATCGATTTTGGATTTTTGATTATCATAGTGGTTCTCCTTTTCATCGTACGTAACAATTCGATGCTTTCAGATAAATTCAAGTTCTTAAAAAGCCGAGGAATTTTTGCTTGATCCCAAATCGTTATAAACATTTTTTGCATTTGGCAATGCCTTCATTAAATTTTATAACTTTTTTCTTTTATCAAAATCCCCACTTTTACACTAAGGGAAAAAATTCGATTCAAAATCAACAACGGTTGTGCTCACATTAGTAATTTATGGTAACAGCTTTTTAATACCTTTCGTTAACAAATTTAATAGAAAACATATGTAATTTAACAATTTGATACCGAAATGGTTTCAATTAAACACGCAGTGTTTAATTTAAACACATACGGTGTAGATTCACTATTGACACAGAATGGTATCGTTTTCAACACGTATGTGATTGATATTTCTCTGGGTGTAAATTGTCTAAACTTACCTATTTCCTCTTTTTTGTTATATTTTGAAAAAAAAAAAAAATAAATAAATAAATAAATACCCAGCAAAAACTTTAGTTGCTACTTAATGAGATAAGAAGTATATAATGGCTTTACAGTACTTACACATTTGATGAATAACCCATTATTTTAACATGGTGATAACATTACAGGCAATTACACGCAGAGAAAAAACATGGTTACAGCATAATCACTACAACTATTCAATGTTTATATAGCCGTTTTTCATTGATTTGAATAATACCATGTTCATGATAGCAACGTTTGTGATTCTGCTTGATCATTTAATGATTACCCACAATCAAAATTTTAACATGGTTGACTGAATTATAATATATATTTAATTATTTTTTTATGAAATCATATTTATGATAAATCCAATCATTTAGTCAATTATATTTAGTTAATTCTACAACCATTCAGTTAATTTTACAAATTTGGTTAATTCTACAACCATTAAGCTAATATTTTTATTTACTTTTAATGCCTTTTGAATACACATTTTTATGTTTCAGTCCAGTAGTTTGTTAGTATATTAATTCTCATTTAGTTTAGATATGAACAAATATAAATTGACAAAGTTTGTTTTTAATCAGTATGATGAATGTACCACATATCGTGGTACAAATGAATATAAATATGAAAACATGGGATTATATATATGATAAAATGGGATTATATATATATGATGAAATTAATCCATATATATGATAAAATGGAATTATACATATAATAGAATGGAATTATATATATGATGAAATAAGTTTATATATCTGATAACATGGGATTATTAAATGATAAAAATATGATGAAATTGAAAGTAATACTTAAGAAAATGTTATAAAACTTACTAAAAGTAATTAGTAAGGTTATGAACCTTACTAATAAATTATAAATTGGAATCATAATAATGATTACGTACAAATATACTTATTGTAACCTGGAATCATATATTACAATCATAGTATGTTGTTCTTAGTTTATGATCTCTATAGCGATATTTTTTATTTACCTTACCTCATCTCATTACATAGATCTCATTACAAGAACTAATTACTTTTAAGTTGTTCAATAACTCATTGATTTTAAAGTATTATTGAAGCCATTATAAGTTAATACAAGAGGAATTAGTTTCAATTTAGGTTACTAATAAGTAATGAAATTTTAGGATATAAAAAGCTGTTTTTTCTTCTTTAATTTTAAAAGTGGAAAATTTTATAATTTTTAATTTAAAAAACTTAACAATAAGGAAAAAATTAATATTTTATAAACTATTTTAGATTAAAAAAAAAAAAATAATTCATACGCAAATTTTTTCTCTTTACATATTTATTCCTTCTTCAAATATATTAATTCGTAAACTGAACTAAAAATCAATAAAAAGTAGATTTTCAAAAAATTAGCGGGTTATAAATAAGTTGTCATTAAACTACTTCTATGTAATGTAGACTTTATGTTGTTGCCATTGAAAAGTAACTGCATCCGTAACTACATGCCATTACCAAGTTTTTGCTGGGTAATAATCCTGCATATGGGTCAGATGTTCTTTTCTAATAGCAATATACATCTTTAGTTAGACCAATTCTGGAATACTGTTCTGTTGTCTCGGACCCCATTTATAACATTCATATTGACCGTATTTAATCTATACAAAAACAGTTCGTACTTTTTATATTAAGAAATTCTTATCCTTATTCGATATACAATTTTCCATCAGTCTTGTATGATGGCAAATTTTATGGTTCCTGTTCCGCAAACAAAAAATATGGTTCCTGTGACCATAAACTAAGAGCAACATACTATGATTGTAATATATGATTCCAGGTTACAATAAGTATATATGTACGTAATCATTATTATGATTCCAATTTATAATTTATTAGTAAGGTTCATAACCTTATTAATAACTTTTAGTAAGTTTTATAACCTTTTCTTAAGTATTGCCTTCAATCATGTTTTTATCATTTAATAATTCCATGTTATCATATATATAAACTAATTTCATCATATATATAGTTCCATTTTATCATATATATAAAATAATTTCATTATATATATAATTCCATTTTATTATATTATTCCATTCTTTCATACATATGAACTAATTCCATCATAAGTATAATTCCATTTTATCATATATATAATCCCATGTTATCATATATATAATTCCATTTTATCATATATATGAACAAATTTCATTATATATATGATCCCATATTTTCATATTTATATTCATTTGTACCACGATATTTGGTACATTTATCATACTGAATAAAAACAAAACTTGTCAATTTATATTTGTTCATATATAAACTAAATGAGAATTATAACTACTGGACTGATACACAAAAATGTGTATTCAAAGGGCATTAAAAGTTAATGGCTTAATGGTTGTAGAATTAACCAAATTTGTAAAATTAAATGAACGGTTATGTAATTAACTAAATTGTTGTAGAATTGACTAAATGATTGGATTTATTCTTAAATATGATTTGATATAAACATATATTATAATTCAGTCAACCATATTAAAATTTTGATTGTGGGTAATCATTAATCATAAACGTTGCTATCATGAACTCAGTATATTTAAATCAATGAAAAACCGGCTATATAATCATTGAATAGTTGTGGTGATCATGCTGTAACCATGTTTTTTCTCTGCGTGCAGATAACTGCAAATGAAATTACCAAGTATCAAAAGTCGAAGAACTATGTTAAATATAATTTTCGTCATCAAGCTTATATCTGGCAGCATCGAATCAGAATTTCTTGTGAATATAATAAATTTTAATTTACCTCAACGTCCCTCATGTTGCTTTCAGCCATTATTTATAAAATATGTTCGACAAAACTATGCTAATGCTGATCCCTTCCGTAGATTATGTTTTAACTTTAACGAACTTTATAATGTTATTGATATGTCTCTCAATGTAAATTTAATTCAACGTAATTTAATTTTATTCTTAAATAGCACTGGTCGACAAAAAAATTTTTTTCGTGCTCCTTCAAAAAAAAATATGTGGACTAGATGGAATTCCGCATGTTAAATTCGAATCTGGTTTCAGTTTTTTTCCTATCAGGTCGAGATTTTTTTATGGGCGTGTCTAAGGAGTGAGATCGAAAATTCTTAACACACATTTTGCCTCATAATGTTATTAAACAGTATCAGGAGAATTGATGTGAAACCTAGTTCGGTAGGAAAAAAGGACCACATGATATTGGGAAGGCCAGAAAATTGAAGGCATATTGAAAGGAACTCCAAACACATCTTGTAGAAAATCAGCTCAGTTTTCTCAGTGCTTCGACTATTTGGTGCGAAAATTTAAAGCTAATGGGAAAGTTGATAACATATAAAGTTCAAAAAATTCCAAAATGAAATACAGCAAAAAAAAATTACAAGCCAAAAATAGGACACGGAATTTAAAACCAAATTTCATACAAAAATACTCAAGCTGTATAATTGACGAAGAAACGTAGGTGCTGGTAGAATCTTCGCAGCTTGTGTCTCAAAAATTTTTATTGCTAATGCTCGAAGCAATGTTAGAGATAAGTTTAAGACCCAAAAGCAGCAAAAATCTCTTACAAAATTCATGGTATGACAAGCTTTTTGCAGTTGCGGCAAAACAGGAAAGTCATTTGATACATTCGGATCTATAAATACCAAAATATGCATAAAGGAATATTTGCAAAAAATACTTCTTCTTTTCTTAAGAAAGCACAACGTGTCCACATATTTTTGGACCTACTTGGTATCATGTCACTACGGTAAGAAAGCTCTGGAGTGGTACCAAATCAATAACATAGTTTTAGTACCAAGAGAGCTCAATTTTCAAAATTGTCCATAGCTTAGACCAGTGGAGAGATATTGAGCTCTTGTGAAAAGTGAATTCAAGAGCACAAAAAAGGTATCCCAAAATACCGAAGATTTTAACAGAATATGTGCACACTGTTCCAAAAAAGTGACTGAAGCAACTATCAAATCTCCAAAGAAAAGGTTTTCAAAAATGGTCCACAATTTTATAATTAGTGATTAGAACCATAAAAGTTAAATTTTTCTGTAATCTGTAATAAATTATCAAATTATTAAAAAAATAACGAAAACTCTAAGACCAACCGTTTCCAAGTTATTGAATATTATGTATGTTAAGAATTTTTCGATCTCACTCCTTAATATTACGTCCTAAATAAGCCGATTACTGGGCTATACTTCACTATAACTCGAAAACGGTATGCACGATTTATATAATTAATACACCAAAATATGTGGATTAAAATTTAAGCTTTAAGTAGTTCTACTAACAAATTTTTATCCGCTCAATAGTTTTGGAGATATTTTGAAATAAATGTCCGAAACAAATTTTTTTATGCTAAATTCAAGAATTCTTTTTTTTTTTACTAAAACTTCTTTTTAAAAGTGAAAATATCAAAAATATTTTAGTTTATCATCTTTATCTCAAAGTTGGCAAAACTGCGAGCAAATAAAGCCACGTATCATAAAAATTGATGCACAAATCTTGATTGAATTCACAGTTAAGTGGAAATACACTAGTCGGCAAAAAAAAAAAATATTTTTTTTTTCTTAAATAAAAAAATAATAGGTGGATTTGATGGAATTTAATGTGTTAAATAAGAATCAGCTTTTACTTTCCTTCTATCACGTATTGCTTTTTTTGTAGGCATAACTACTATGATCTCGCCTTTAGGCAGTCACACTTGAATAACTCGAGAATGGTCCAATTTAGATAAATTAAACTACATAGCGACTTTAATTGTCTTTGAGCGGAATTTACATAATTGTTCAGTTAATATTTCCGTAGTTATTTGGTAATTAGTAGCGAAACTAATTTTTTTTTTGAAAAATGGTGAACATTTCCAGATCCATAACTCGGAAGTTATTGAGCAGACAGAAAATATTGTTGACATACCTTGAAGACAATTTTCGTGTGTATCTTTTGGTGTATCATTTATCAAAATCGTGTAAACTGTTCTTGAGTTATAGTCTAAATTTGACAAACCATTCACGAATTTTATAATGTGACCGCTGAATTAGGTGATTATATTAGTCATGCCCATAAAAAAAATCAATACGTGATAGAAAAAAGGTGAATGCAGATTTTTGTTTAACTGGTCAAAATGCATCTAGTCCACCTATTTCTGTTTAAAGAAAACAAAAAACATTTTTCTTTGCCCACCACTGTATTTCTACTCAATTGTATGTAACATGGGTTTTTTTTTTTACTTAACTGTAAATAAAATTTGTGTATCAATTTTGAAGATACATGCCTTATTTTATTCGCAGCATTATCAGCTTTAAAATAAAGATGATAAACTGAAACATTTTTGATGTTTTCATTTATTAAAAGAAATTTTAGTAACAAAAAAATTTTCCATAAAAAAGATTTTTTTTTGACACTTATTTCAAAATAACTTCGAAACTATTGAGCACATACAAAATTGAAGTTTAGGTGGCTTTAAGATATTTTTAGTCCGTATTTTTTGGTGTATCATTTATGTCAATCGTACACACCGTTCTTGAGTTATGGTGAAATTATAGATGAAATATTTGACACGCCCATACAAAAAATTTCAGATCTTGTGACGAACAGAAGTCAGGTATTCGTTTTTGCGCAAATAAATTTATTTATTTTTTTAATTAAAACATAAATGAAGTCGTATTATATTTATTACTTTGTTTGATTTAATATAATATTTTTCGTTTATATGTAACGTGGACAAGTTTATGTTTCTGTGTTTTGTCTCTCTTAAAAACAAATTATTTGTAACGAACTCTGGAAGCCGCGAGTTTCACCCCAGCACATAGTGTAATCGTGTCGTTAAAAAACTGGACAAAAACTGAAGGCAGATTCGTGTTTAGTACATCAATTCGTCTTTGGGGGAGGATTTTTTTGTCGACCAGTGTTATTGAATAACTTAAATATGTTACAGCAAAAGTCTAAAAATTATGTAGGAATAACATTCTCAACATCATTCATAATTAAGGATACAAATATGACGGATTGGTCCAAGGGAAGTGGTACCCTCCATACAGAACAAATATTCTTAACGGTATATCTAAAGAACTTTTATAATGAGAGCCCTCAAACTTGGGAACTACTTTCTTAACATACTGCATTGAAGAAATAAAAATAGGACGGATAGGACCAGGGAGAGGGGTAGCCCCAAACAAAGTAAATATTAATTTTTGCATATCTAAAAAAGTAATTTAGTGAATGTTTTAAAAAATTTTAGAAATATTATTCTTGTCAAATTTTGAAAAGGACGGACAGGTCAATGTGGAGAAGTAGCCCTCACGTAAAGTAAACTGTAATTATCGCTTCAATAAGGTATCAAAGAGCATCGGAATGAGCTAGTAACATATAAAAGTATAAAAATAAAAACGAGAAAAAAAGTGATAGTCGGTCAAGCCCGACCATATGATACCCTATATCATTGTCTATGTGTACCAAATAAATACTTGTATAAAAGTGTAAATAAAAACATACTAATATAGAATATTGTATCGATACTAACATTCACATGTATTTATGCACTTTTGGGTGATTCCCGAAATTGGGTCTTATATGGGAGCTATAGTAAATTATGGACCAATCTTCATTAAATTTGCCACTGTCATTTATACTTATACAAAATTTTTTTGTATCGTTAAAGTGATTTTCGGAAAAAGGGTTCATATGGGAGCTATTGTCAATTATGGACCGATTTTTACGAAATTTGGTGTTCAGATTTATATTTATATAAAACTTGTTTGTGCCAAATTTCATGAAAATGTTTATATTTTTAGGGTATTTATGAGTGTTAAAACCCTATTCCGGGAGGACATTTGTATGGGAGCCAGGTAAAATAATGGGCCGATCATGACCAAATTCAATAGGCTTCGTTCGTGCAAATAAAGTCATATGTACCAAATTTCATTAAATTATCTTCCAAATTGCGACCTGTACTTTGCGCACAAGCTCTACATGAACAGCCAGTCAGCCGACCATACGGGCGGATGGACATGGTTAAATCGACTCAGAAAGTGATTCTGAGTCGAACGGTATACTTTAAGGTGGGGATTGGAAGATTTTTTCTCTGCGTTACATAATTTGCATAAACACATAATAGTCCAACCACCTATGGTCGTGTAGGATATAAAAATTCTATTATTCAGATTGAATTTTTTTAACTAAAAATAAATTTTTAATTTATTTCTTAAAATAGATCTAAACTTAAGTAATTACTTTTTTTCTATGTTGCCATTTGATGCCATGTGTGTTTCAGTGTTTTTTTTTTATTAAAAGAAAAACTTTTCTTTTAATATTTATGAATTTAGTAGAAAAATATTTTCCATATTTTAATTATACTCAATGCACTTTGTATTTTGCTATGTAGATAAGTATGTATGTTTTTTTTTCTATCTTAAACTGTATTGAATACCAAAGGAGAAATATATTTTCATTAAATCTTTTATAATATCAAAACAAAAACAATATTACCATAATTAAGTGGCAAAATAAATAAAATTAAGATTAAACAAAACCATTAGTTAGGTGTGTATGTGTAAGTGTGAGAGTGCAAAATAAATATTTCTTTGAGAGTCACGTGAATGTATAATAATATTCTTTTCTGAAACTCACATGTATAAACATTTAAATACATTTATAAGATTATGGGTGAAAATAAAGTGAGAACAAAAAATAAAAATATTTTATCGTACAGATCTAATTATAAAATAATCTCTACTTTTGGGCAATGTGGATATTTAAATGGTTTGTTAATGATTTCATTTGTGAAAAAACTTTTACGTTTTACATTCCTAAAATCCATATTAATTACTGAGTCGATTTACCTGCAAGTGTGTGTCCGTTCGTCTGTCTGTGAGAAACATTATTACCTTCATATCACTTAGCTGAATTATTGGAAATTCACTCAGATTATTTCTTGTTTTCCTAGATAGATTGCTATTTAAAATCAGCTGTATATTAGTTTAGTAGCAAAATAGTTATTGAACAAAATCTATATCAAACTAAAACAAGCGCGAATATTATATTCGGCTCGGCCGAATCTATATATCCACCATCAACTTTTTCAAATTTTACGTCATATGGGAGGTGGGCGGCAAAGTGGGTGGACCACGCACATTTTTTGTTTCCGGGTTTACATTGGTCCTTGAACTATGTATACATAATTTCGTTGTAATACATGCTGTTGTTTAAGAGATATCAGCAGAAAAGTATAAAACGGACACCCTGTGTTTCTAGTTTTTAGCCCATAACTTTTTTGTTTATTAACCGATTTTGCCCATTTTCAATCCCAAAAAAGACAAATATTTGTGCCACATTTCGTCCCCCTACGTTGTCCCGTTCGAGCCCTATCCTGCTTTCAACAGACGGACATAGATAGATCGACTCAGAATCTAACCAGGACCCAGAAAATATATACTTTGTGGGGTCTTAGATGATTCCTTCGACATGTTACATACGGAATGACAAAATCAATATACCCCTCATCTTTTTGATGGTTGGTATAAAAATATGGAAACTTCTGTTGCAGCTGGTTAATAACACTGGTCGACAAAAAAAATCCTCCACCAAAGACGAATAGTTGGACTTGATGCATTTTGATGAGCTAAACATGAATCTGCTTTCATTTTTTTTCCATCAGGTCTGGATTTTTTTTATGGGTGTGTCTAATATTTCGCCCATTACTCTAGTATATTTCCTTATAACACGGAAACTGTATGTACGATTGACATAAGTGATACACCAAAAGATGCGGACTAAAAATCTCCCAAACTTCATTTTTTTATGTGCTCAATAGTTTCGAAGTTATTTTGAAATAAGTGTCAAAAAAAAGAAAAAAAAAAAAAAAATTTCATGCAAAATTTTAGATTTTTTTGATACTAAAATTTATTTTAATAAATGAAAACATCAAAAATGTTTCAGTTTATCATCTTTATATTAAAGCTGGTAATGTTGCGAATAAAATAAAGCATGTATCTTCAAAATTGATGAATAAATCTTGATTTTATTTACAGTTAAGTTTTTTTTTTTATGGGCATGACTAATATCATCACTTTATTCAGCGGTCACACTATAGAATTCGTGAATGGTTTGTCAAATTTAGACTATAACTCAAGAACCGTTTATACGATTTTGATAAATGATACACCAAAAGATGTACAGTAAAAGCTCCCTTAACGGACAGCTCCCATAGGCGAACATCTCCGGTAGGCGGACAATTTTTTAGGTCCCATGGTTTAGATGGCATTTTTAGAATAAATTAATCTCCGATAGGCGGACGCTCTCTTGGGCGGACACGGACACCTGTTTTTACAGAAAACATCTCTCGTAGGCGGACAAAAATCATAAACCGTAAAAGAAATATACCGAATATTTTATAATAAGATTCTACTTATTATCATTTTTGTCCATGTTTGCATTCATATTTCATATTTACTAACATTTTTTGGAATTAAATAGTTTACTATTGGTTTTTTAGTTAACTTTTTGCTGGTTTTAAGCAGAAACTAGTTTTTTAATTTAATTTTGACTTTTACACTTAATTAAAAATTCTTCATACTAGAAAAAAGAAAATGAAAAATTGGTCCCTAAAAATAGATGCTGTCCAAGTTATCTATGTCCTGAAGACAGTCTCGTTGATGGGTCCATGATTTTTCGTACAACATAATGGCGGCAAATTCTCAAAAATCACAAAGTGCATAGCAATTCTGCTCTTGTTGTGCCGAGTGACATTGTCATCAGTCATATAAAAATAGTCATTGGGTGCTGCTTAAGATCGATGCCAGGCCACCAACATCATTTTCACAAGTTAATCCTGTTCTTTTTAAATGCCAACAACATGCCAACATATGTAGATGACTTTGTTGTCAAACTTGTGGAAAAATCGTTTGTAAAAATGCTGTTGAAAGAAGTCTGACCCTTAGCCAATTAAGAGATGATTTTTTTCGCGTACGAAAAATGAAAACGGTGAGAAGCGAACTGTAGGCATAAATTCGATAAAATAAATTTCATGAAATTATAATTTATTGCAAATAATGTCTAAATGAAAATGCAAAACGTCGTTTGCCACAGAAAATTTTAAAGCAAAAAAAAAAAAAATATTTTTTTTTTGCTTTAAAATTTAACTATTAAGTAAAGTTTCGTTTATGAAGTTAATTTTACGATCTTTTGACTTTTGTCAATATTGCTGTAATTTTTGAAGATATGATCATGAAATTTTTTGTACAAATGTAGTTTGAGTTGACGATACATATATATAAATAAGAATATATATATATCTATAAGTTAATTCATTACAATCAATCTTGGATGATGTAATAAAAAGATATAGTACTGAATTACCCCTTTTAAAACAAAAATTATGTACCATATCCCATAGACGGACATCTCCCGATAACGGACAAAATGAGTGTGACGATCGCTGTCCGCCTATGGGAGCTTTCACTGTATACGAAAATTGTCTTCAAAGTATATCAACAATATTTTTTACTCGCTAACGAATTTCAGAGTTATGGATCAAAATTTTCACCATTTAAAAAAAAAAAAAAAAATTAATTTTTTTCGCTACTAATTACCGAATAACTATGGAAATATTAACTGAACAAAAAATTATGTAAATTCAGCTCATAGACAATTTAAGTCGCTATATATTGGAGTTTAATTTATCTTAATACCGTTCTCGAGTTATACAAATGTGACTGCCTAAAGGCGGGGTCATAGTAGTCATGCCCATAAAAAAATCAATACGTGATGGAAAGAAAGTAAAAGCTG
Source organism: Protophormia terraenovae (assembly GCA_951394005.1). Classification (NCBI taxonomy): domain Eukaryota; kingdom Metazoa; phylum Arthropoda; class Insecta; order Diptera; family Calliphoridae; genus Protophormia; species Protophormia terraenovae. Next base: position 32,444,280 of record OX596073.1, read on the forward strand.
AGTCTTATTTAACACGTTAAATTCCAACTATTTTTTTATTTAAGACGAAAAAAACATTTTTTTCCCACTAGTGTATCTCCACTTGACTGTAGGTATGCATGGGTATCCTAACTTAACTGTGAATGCAATCATGATTTGTGCATTGTGTTTTTATGATACGTGGCTTTATTTACTCGTAGTTTTACCAGCTTTAAAATAAAGATGATAAACTGAAACATTTTTGATGTTTTCACTTTTAAAAAGAAGTTTTAGTAAAAAAAAAAGAAATCTTGAATTAAGCATGAACAAATTTTTTTCGGACACTTATTTCGAAATATCTCCAAAACATTTGAGCGGATAAAATTTTATTAGTAGAACGACTTAAAGCCAATTTTATACCACATATTTGGTGTAATATTTATATAAATCGTGTATACCGTTCTCGAGTTATTGTGAAATATACTCGAGTAATCGTCTTATTTAGGACGTAATATTAGACACGCCCATAAAAAAACTGAAAGCAGATTCGTGTTTAGCATGCGGAACTCCATCTAGTCAAAATATTTTTTTTTTTGAAGGAGCTCGAAAAAAAATTGTTTTGCCGATCAGTGTAATTTACACCAAATAGTGATTACCGGAAATTACCACTACGCCAACATTTATTTTAAACTTATACGAACTTTTTTAAAAAGAAGCAAATAGCATTTTTGTTTTACACATTTTCAGAATTTTAGTTCATTTCTATTTACCTGTATTTTTAAAGAAGCTGGCAGATACAAATTTTTATTTATATAAATTTCTTTAGAATAAGCTGCAATTCCAACTTAAATTTTTCACAGGCCAACATTCAAGCCCTTGAAAAATACCTAAAAATCTGTGCATATTTTTATATATATTTTTTTTGTTTGTTTTTGTTATAACGTTGAACAAGGTTACACAAACTCCACTTTATTTTTGTTGTAACTAATTGCTATATTAATAGTTTGTGATTGCTTGTGTTAGTGCTTTCGTTACAACAACAAATGAAATGCAAGTGAAATTGTTGAATTATAGAAATAGTACCAGTGAAAATATTTAGCCTTTTTTTAATACTTAACACCTATACTAAAACAATTTCTTTTATATATAATATATATTGACTTGGTCATGCACTTTACTTACACACAGATAGTCAGTTTATTTTTTTTTATTACTTTTTAGTGCATAAAAACATACATACATAAATGCATATATACATATATAAGAAAAAGTATGGAGGCAGTGGAATAAGTACATTTAAATTTTACTCTCAGCTTGATTTAATATTATGTTTAATACCAGATACAAACAGTACGACACCAAGTGCCACATTTTTGGGCAATTTTTCATTGATTCATTTTGCTGGCAGTTGTTCTCTATTTTATTTATATATATTTTTTTTATAATATCCCAGCAAAAACTTTGGTTGCCATCTAATGAGTTAAGTAGCTTAATGGCTTTTCACTACTTACATATTAGCTGAATAACTCATTATTTTAACGAAATTATACGATTTTAAAATATTAGTTTCTCAATTAGAGTAAATGCGAAAAAAAAAAAAAAATATTACATGAATTTTATTTTTACTATTTCTTTTATTTTGTTTTTGCTTAAATATATTAATTAAATTTTGATGTAAAATGAAACAATTGCGTTATTTGAAAAATATAAGGAAATAATATTTCCGCAAAAAAGGTTAATGATAATAAATAGGGTGCAGGTTTGCATGCATTTATATGTAAAAAATAAGCCTTTAAAATATGCTTTTAGAAATTTACGTTTACATAAGGGTAACGTAAAATTTTTTTAACTTTTAATGAAAAAAAATTTTTCCAAAACTAATTTTTGAATAATTTCAAAGCTATTAAGCAGATAAAAAATGGAGAATATTTTTTTTTTAAATATTTCAATACTTCAGCATATTTGCAAATTAAAACTATCATCTCAGCTAAAAAAAATATGTATGGATCATATATACAACATATACAGAGCAAGCTCGGTATACGCGACTACCCCCCAGTGGTAAAAAGAAGGGGTAAAGAGCCCTACTGGAAGGCCTTTTTTATGTCCAAAAGACCTTCTCCCTGCATTCCATGTTCATTTAATTTTTACACGCGATGTCATTGGGAGGTAGGCCTTACACATTCGCGACCCGATACAGCCCTTCTAGAAGACCTTTTTATTGAAAACTTCAAGCAGGCCTTCTGTAGAAGTACTAAAAAAAAAGTCCTTCTACAGAAAGGCTTCTACACTTTTAATAAAATATTTTTCTATTAATATAAAATATATATTATTTTTATTTTAAATTATTGTGAAATGTTTAAAACCTAAAAAAAAACAAAATTCAATACAAAAAAAATATTTCTGTTAACTTTTGACAAAACATCTTAAGTCGATATAAGACAAATTATTTGAAAATGACATTTGTATAGAAATTGTTGATTTTTTATTTAATATTCCTGAAAAAACTTAAAATTTTTGTTAAATTATTTTGTCAAAAATATAAAGATATAATATAAACGATGAAGTTTTTAATAAAATACATATAATAAAAACCATAAATAAAAAATATAATTAACTTAGAAAATCACATCCTATTCAAACAAAGAATTGGAGACAACTAAATGATTTATCATTCTTTTTTTTTTGGAATTTCTTTGAATTTTGATATTGTTTTTGTAACGGTTTCTGCATGGTTTTGCTTTTTCAAATACTGTAGTCTTTCTTTCCTTCTAAGAAAAGGGAATTAAAACAATGTACTTTTTATAAATAGATTTGTTGTTGTTTAAAACAAAATATATTTAAAAAAATATAACTTCTTATGGTCCTTCCAAGAGAAGCGAAGTCGGAAGGTCTGTCGGATCTTTTAGAAGGCAGGGATGAGGCATTCATGCAGGCCTTATTAGAGAAGGCGTGTTAGCATGAGCAACTGCATCTGAAAAAAGGCCTTCTAGGAGGCCTGCGCGGTAGAGGCCTCGCAAATTTTACCGCTGGGCCATTATCGCAACGACCCGGTTATCACGATGGCTTAATTTTTAAAATTTAAGGTTCTATAATCGCAACTTTTATCTGTTTTTTTTTTTTTTTAAATTGATTACAATGTCTATAACCGAAAGAGGTAAATCCCCGTCCTTTGGTATATTAACCTTTTTGGATGATTTTGATCTTCAATTTTGTCAGTTGATTCGTGTCATTTGTTGTGTAAATACATCTCTTAATATGGGAAAAGTTCAACATATTTTAAATCCAACAATTTCTCAAAAATTAGAGATTTAAAAAAAGGAGATTTCTTAAATTAAATTTACGTGAATTACAATTTGCATAAGTTTTCAGTTTACCGCATTATAAAGCAAGAAAATTCATTAAAAAAGTTCGTACGTACAACAGAAAGTGCCTCTGGCAAACGTTGCACCTTAAAGAAAGCTGAGTACCCAAGAATGGAAAAAATGCTTTATAAGTGGTTTGTAAAACAAAGGGGAAAAAAATGTTCCAATATTAGTAGCAATTTCACGATCAAAAGCCAGTCATTTGTATTCCAAAATTTATCAAACCAATTCAGGTTTCAATGCAAGTGAAGGATGGTTGAAGAAATTTAAGCGTCGACATGAAATTAGATTTTTAAAAATTACGGGCAAGAAATTGTTTTCGAAAACTCATCTTATTGATCCATTTGTGAAAGAGTTTAAGGAATACGTTGATGAGCATGGGTTGACTCTTCACCAAATCTACAATGCCGACGAATCCGGTTTATATTATAGGATGATTCCAAATCACACTATTGTCACTTGTAATGAGCAAACGGTTCCCGGAAGAAAAATATGTAAAGACCGAATAACTTTTTTGCCTTTGTTCAAATGCGAATGACACAGACAAACTGAAATTGTTTGGTTTTTGGAAAATCGAAAAACTCATGCGCCTTTAAATGCTTTTTCAATAACCCTGTAATATACAACTCCAGTAATAACGCCTGGATGATATCATTTATATTCAAGGACTGGTTCAATCTCGAATTTGTTCTCTAATTTTAATTTTCACCAATAAAAGTAAGTTGTTCATTAGTAAAAATTTTTTAGGTCTGAGAATTTTTGGCTTCAAAAGGTCTGCCGCAAAAAGCAGTTTTGCTTTTAGATAACGCGACGTGTCACCCAGTTGAGGAACTAAAAAGTGATGACGGTTTAATTATAGCAATGAATCTACCACCTAATTGCACTGCGCTTTTTCAACCGTTAGATCAAAACGTTATCAACTTGGTCAAATTAAATTATAAAAAACAACTGCTCACCCACTTGCTGACGAGAAGGGAACAAATTTGGAGCTCAAACTAAAAAACTTCAAGCACTATATGAACTACGTGATTCAGCTGTTATGTTAAAAAATAATTTGCCAAAAAAGCAACTCAAAATTTAAAATTTCTTTAAAAATGTTTAAAATGTAAATATATCAACGGTTCTCAAATGGGGGTCCACGACCCACAAGGGGTCCGTAAGGATATTCGTGGGGGGTCGCGAAGAGTTCTTGAAAAATATTCTTAAACAGACAATTTTTTAATATAAATATTACTTAGAAGTTCAAATGAAAATGCCAATAAAAGCATGAAACTATTTAAAAATGGAAAGTTTTGATTTTTTAATCGAAATGGGTATCAAAAAATTCATAATTTCATGCTGGAAAATTCTGGAAAAAATATTTTAAAAATTTTTTCCGTGGGGTTTTATTTTGCTAGAAGTCTTTTTAAGGCATTTTGATGAGCAATATTTTGGAAAAATTTAGAAAATCATATCTTATTAAAAGTACTTATTACTACAATGCAAATTTTTAGCTATAAAGGGATTTTCTTCTTATAACATTCTTATACATTTTTTAAGAAAAACATCGAATTTTCTTTTTTGTATGATGCAAAAATTGTTTTAAATATATTTTTTTATAATTGGCTAAAGATTACGAATTTTCTACTATCTATTTGAAGACACAACTCAATACTATTTTTTGGACGCAATGTTCCAGACCCTTGACTTTCAATCGCTGGTAGGGAACTGAAAATCAATTTTAAATTTTCTGAATGTATTTCCCATTTTAAGCAATTAATTAAAAAGATTAATATGCAGTTCACTTAAATTTGATGAAACTATAGTTTTTTTCACTTTTTATAAAATCGTTTCAGTACACAAAACTTGTATTTCATCGATAAGTTTCCCGGATATATAAAGAAAAATTTCTTAAGCAACTTTATAATTTAAAATCAAAAAGTCCTCCCAATGTTAGTATTAAGAAAGTACCATGTTAATTTCAATAAGAGTTGAAATTCGTTGAATTTAATTTTGAATCAACAGATTTAAAAGCATTTTAAATAGTTTATCCGTTTGTTGGCACCGAAGCCCTAAAAATATTAAAAATTTTTTCTTCAACATACATTTTTATGTAAAAATATCGTTTTCTCTCTTTTGGGCCTCAACACAGAGATTCGATCTTTTGTGGACGCAGAGAATAATATTAAATTTATTATACGAAAAAGTCTTTTAATATTCTAAGAAAACAATGTCGAAATTATTAATATTATTTTTTAAAATTATTTTGTTTACATTTTTTCTGATTTTTAAATTAGTCAAAGTTGTAGTGGGTCGCGCTTCCATTGCAATGTCAAAAGGGGGTCGCGAAGCGAGGTCTTGTGAGAACCCTTGAAATATATCAATAAAAACAATTCTAATTTTAAAAATTACATACAATTTTTCAATAAAATTTTGGGTTCTGTTATCGCGACAGGTCTGGTTTTTAATTAGTCGCGAAAATCGAGCTTGCACTGTATTATGATTCATATATGTTTGGATCCCAAAATTGAGGGTAAATGGAAATATATGATCATATGTATTTTGTGTGCTGACTTTAATATGCCTAGTAGATTTTTTGGGATCAGTTATCTACCCTCGCTATCATATCGTTGGATAATACGGAACTGTATACCATTTTCGGCAGTTTGTTTTTGTGTTTTCACATTTTTTGAATGCGATTAAGCAAATTTATGTTGTTCAATAGATATTGGACGACTCATATTAAAAATGCGACTTATAAACACTTTACAACTTCTAAACATTATCAATGAATTGCCTATTACACCATTCTATGCAAATTTATATTTTTGGAATAAAAGCTTTTACTACAAAATAACTTTAAACATTTAAATACGAAATAAGCTGTGAGACTATCGTTGTTTAATATTATGATAATTTTCCTAATTTCGTTAATTATTGAATCATTATGTTGTTGATTTATTGTAATTATAAAAAACGATAATACCACTTACAAAAAATATATATTTCGATCTATTTCTTGCATTACATAAGAACGTTATCAACTAAAATTGCATTGGAAATTTAAAACACGAAATAAGCTGTGAGCCACTGTATATAGTATATGGTCCTATATTTCCAAATATACATATATCTACATATTTATTGCTATATATTAAAAAGCCCTATTGTGAATGATTATTAGAATAATGTTTTTTTTTTTATTTAAAATTTTATTGAAATATAAAAACATAACAGGCGTGGTCCGCCCACTTTACCACCCACCTCCCATATAAGGTAAAATTTCAACGAAATTGTGTTCAAATAGTTCAAGGATCAATGTAAACTCGAAAACAAAAAATGGGCGTGGTCCGCCCACTTTACCGCCCAACTTCCTTGCTAAGAACTAGAAACACAGGGTATCCGTTTCACACTTTTCTGCTGATATCTCTTAAACAAAAGCATGTACCACAACAAAATTTTGTATAAATAGTTTGAGGGTCGATATAAACTTGGAAACCCAAAAATGGGCGTGGTCCGCCCACCTCCCATATAAGGTAAAACTTCAACGAAATTGTGTTCAAATAGTTCAAGGACCAATGCAAACTCGAAAACAAAAAATGGGCGTGGTCCACCCACTTTACCGCCCACCTTTCTTGAAAAAGTTGATGGTGGGTATATAGATTCGGCCAAGCAGAATATAACATTCACGCTTGTTTAATATTTAAAACTCCTTTGATCTAACACATCCTAAAAATTTGTTGTGGTGAATTGATGTCGTTCGATGCATTTTATCGAAAGGAGGACTCTTCTTACCATTTCCAGATTCAAACTGCTTTGTAAGAGAACGAAAAAATGAATTCTCAATTTCCCAGCAAATTCAAATAATGAAAAAAGTACGTTTTGTTCTGCTTCTCCATATATATAGTCCAACATTTTCAACCGATTTTATTATTTTTTATAATTAGTTAAATAACAAAATTATCTGTCGAATAAAGAAAATTTTGATCTTTACAAAAAAAAAAAAAAAAAAAAACGGACGGATGGACGGACATCAGAATTGTCTCAAAAAAAAATCTTAAAATTCGGTAAATAATTTTTCTTTGACTTCTCGATCGATGTAAATATTAAAATATTAATATCACCTTTCCCAGAATTAAGCGCCATTTTCGACCCAATTAACCCAAATGTATAGACGGACGTACGGACACTACCATCCTTCCAAAAAAATTTTAGAATTTTAAAAATTCATTTTTTTGCTTACTAATAAATATAAAAATAAAGCGTCATTAAAGTGTTGATATAACCTTTCGCTGAATAAAGCATTATTTTCGACCCATTTAACTCCAATGTAGAAGCACAGTGAGGTCAAACGCAAATTTTTTGATAATAAATCGGTATCTCCTAAACTACTGGTCAGATTAAATTGAAATGTATGGAGGAGGACCTAAGCTTTCAGCCACCCTGTGATCACAAGATAATATACAGGGTGTCAAAGTTTACTGCCTCGACTATGTAAAAGTTTCAAAAAATCGTACCATCTACAAATGAAGTCCAATTTTAAAGATTTTACAGATTTATATCTCTGTAAAACTCTTGGCAAGATAAAGAAAAAAAAGCTAACTCACCTAAGTTATCCCTTACAGTTAAAAATATATTTACACTTAAATTTTAAAATTTTGATTTTTTGCATCGACTTTCTTTAGTTTTTCGGGAATAAGTTCTGAGGGATATGAAGTAAAAATTTTTTAAAAATATTTTGTAATTTTAACATAATATGCTGAAAGAATTTTTGAATTATCTCAATTTCTCTATACGTGAAAATATTCAAAGTCAGCACTGAAATTAGTATGAAAAAATACCTATTTTTTAACAAAAATATAGTACATTTCTTTCACTTTTTTCTCAAAGATCCGTTAATGGAAAATTTTTTCTTTATATATTTCAAAAGATAATGCTTCATTAATTGTTAATAAAGAAATTTTGAATTGATTTAAGTTTGCACCCTACATCTAGCATTAGTCGAAAATGGTAAATTTTAGAAAATAAATTAATTTTTATCGATTGATTAAAAAAATGTCAGGCGAGCTTTTTTAAATTTATTCACGATATTTTATCAGAAAATAGATTTAGAACGATTTGACACTAAACTGCTTCCCACCTGGCCAAAAACGGATGCAGGAGAGCAGATTTTATGAAAAAAGCTAATTTTTTAAAAAAATTTTTTATTATTTTTTTTAATAACACAGAAAAGCACATTAGCATAATATTTTCACTATTATTTCTTATGTAATATATAAAATAAATATCAGTCTTTTATTTCTACAAAAATCATTACAAAATATTTACAAACCGATTTTTGGCAATTTTTCAAAAATAAAAATATAAAAACGATATAAAAACCAAAAAAATAATCTTTTGTAAAACAAAACTCCGCCTACTTTCCAAAAACTAATAAAATATTACAATAATATAAAAATAGTCTTTGATGTATAATATGTGTATATAGATCGTTTTAAAAACATTATATCATGGTCTCAAAGCTGACGACTTAAGTCAACTCTCACCAAATTCACTGTTTTACAATATATCCATATGTGCGTATACGTAACACATAACTGTATTGGCGCTTTTTGGTTTTTGAACGAGATAATATTCGTAATAATCGTTTATATTTATTAAATATTGTTTATTTTTGAAAAATTTATTTGTAAAGCTTTTTAAATGATTTTTGTAGAAGTGAAAGATCGATATATATATTTTATACACTACATAAGAAGCAATGGCGAAAATGTTATGCTAATAAGCTTTTTTATTCAATTAGGAAAAGTCGTCTAAAAAAATTCCATTTTTTCATAAAATCTGAACTTCTGCATTTGTTTTTAGCCGGGCGGAAAACAATTTAGTGTCAAATCGATCTCAATATATTTCTTGAGGAAATACCGAATAAAAATGAAATTTTTTTTTCTTCCAAAATTTACCATTTTCGTCCAACGCTGGATGTAGGATGCAAGCCTAAATCGGTTTAAAATTTCTATATTAACCATTTATGAAGTCTTATCTTTTGAAATATATAAAGAAGAAAATGATTGTTAACGGAACTTTGAGAAAAAAGTTAAAGAATTGAACTATATTTTTGTTAAAAAATTTATATTTTTTATACTAATTTCAGAGTGCTGACTTTGAATATTTTTCACGTTTAGATAAATTGAGATTATCCAAAAATTCTTTCCGGCATATTATTTTGGAATATTTTTAAAAAATGTTTACCTCATACATCTTAGGACTTATTCCCGTAAAACGATAGAAAGTCGAGGCAAAAAATCATGATTTTAAAATTCAAGTGTAAATATCTTTTTAACTGTAAGAGATAACTTAGGTGAGTGAGCTTATTGTTTCTTTATCTTGATAAGCACTTTACAGAAATAAAAAATCGGACTCCATTAGTAGAAGTTACGATTTTTTTTAAACTTTTACATGATCAAGGTAGTCAACTTTGGCACCTCGTAGCTTATCATGTGTTATCACAGGGTGACTACGAGATGATTTTTCTGAAAGCTTAGGTCCTCCTCTACAACTCTTCCATACATTTCAATTTAATTCGACCAGTAGTTTAGGAGATACAGATTTATTACCAAAAAATTTGCGTTTGACCCCACTGTGAGACGGACGGACATTACCATTCTGCCAAAAAAATCTTAAAATTCTAAAAATGCTTTTTTTTTTTAACCTAATAGTAAATAGAAGAATAAAACGTGATTATTAAAATATTGATATCACCATTCCCTGAAAATTTTTTTGATCTTGACTTTATTTCGTTTTTCGTAAATAATTTCGATAATAAACAACCAAATTTTTAAAAGTACAATATTATTCTAAATTCATTCCTAAATAATATGTTAAACACTTTTATTGATTATCTTCATTCAACCATTTGTAATAAATTTTCTAAGCCAACTTCTTTACATTCTAAAAATGTCCCATCAATCGTAAATATCGCTTTACAGCTTTCTCTTTTCGAAAGGACTTATTTATCTACCCTCATACACTACAAGCAACAAGTAGCTGTGCTGTTATTTTAAGAACGCACAGATACATACACAACAGAACTTTTACATTCTCACGATTACACCAACACAACTTTATTTGACAACCGACTGACACACATTTTCCAAAACGATTTCAATCGTCTATTTACTACCGATTCAATGGGCAAAAAAAGCTTTTTTGTACTACAGCTAGTCAGCTGCATAGAACTTTAAGCTTTTTTCCTGTTGATTTGAACATTTTGTGTTGTAGTTGAATCAAACACAACAAGTGTCAAGTACCTAAACGAGTGTTAAATTAAAAATATTGAAATCATTGTCGGTCGAAACGTTGTTGATGAAAGATAGAACGTTAATTTAACGGTTAATTTTTTGCTAGACGTGGGATAAAATAAAACAAATTACGAGAAATATTAAAATAAAAAAATATATATATGAAAATGTGTTAAGAAACCACGAAAAAAAAAATCGATTTATATTTTTGTTATTTTATAAGTGAAAATCAAAAGAGTTTATTTTCTCATGTGTTTGGCTTCTATTCTATTGTGCCATTTAAAAAATAATAAAATTTTCTTTTACGGTTTTTACAATTTTACATCGATTACTTATTCCCATCTTTGACTGCTGACAATCGGTGTTTACAAGCAGCTACCTTTGTATGGGTGTTAAATGAAGTGCAACAAGTGTTGATTGGATGAAAAATTAAATAAAATGAAGTTTCTGGGTTGTCTGTATATATATTTTTTAATGAAAATAATAAATTACAAATAAAAATAATATAAAATTTAATTAAATAAATAAAATAAAGATTATGAAAATTAAAAAAAAAAAGTTTTAATGTAAAAATAACAAGTGAAATGAAATTGTAATTTTGCAAAAATAAAACAAACTGAATTTCTATAAAAAAATTTATTAAAAAAGTTTATATGAAAATAATTATACTTAATTTCTAGGAATATTACAAAAATAAATAAAAAATAAAATTAAAAAAGGAAAAATTATGTTGAAAAACTAATTGAAAAATAAAGGTAATGAAAAATTTATTGTTTATTTATTCGGAAAAAATTGCAAAATTTTTTATTTAAAAAAATTAGAAATTATACACAAATAAGCAAAATTAAATTTCTTAAGAAATATGAAATTAAGTTTTTAAACCCGTTTAAAACAGTTCTATAAAGTTATTTGAAAATTAATATTAAATTCCATGAATTTTATTAGATTTGAAATTAAAATCGCAATATGATCCGAATGCATTAATGACACCACTAATTACTTTATTAAAAATTCGTTTGTAGCACAGATTTTCTTTTTAAGTTGAAGTTTTATGTTGCTTTTCAAAAAAAAAAAAAAAAAAAATTATTGTAAATAAAAACACTAAAACCAAAGATAGTCCCATATTAAATTGTTTAAACAAATTTTGAAAATATTTTAATTTGCAATTTCATAATCAATTTAGGCAGAATATAATAAAATTTTTAATTCGTTTGATTTGAAAGGAAGATGGTGTGTCAAAATTCATTAAATTGTCTTTTAAAATACAACCAGACGATTTTATTCGATATGACAAAATGACAAATGAACGGACTATGTTTAATCGTCTCAGTAATTAAATCTTTCACTTTTTTTTACATATCGCTAGGAAACCTTAAGAGTCCAAGTCAAGCTCTATGCATGTCTTGTTTGTTTAATTTTTTTCTTTCTCCTTCAAAAAAAAAAAAAAAATTGTGGACTAGATGGAATTTAATCTGCTAAATCTGAATCTGTTTTTCCTCCAGGCCGCACAGTGCTTTGATCCCATACAACGATGCACATTGGGGTAAAAGGGGTCGAAAATGCCGATTAATTCAGGGAAAGGTGATATCAATATTTTAATAATCACGTTTTATTTTTTTATTGATTATTAGTTTAAAAAATTCAGTTTTAGAATTTTCAGATTTTTTTTAGCAGAACGGTTATGTCTGTCCTTCCGTTTATACATTAGAATTAAATGAGTTGAAAATTATGCATAATTCAGAGAAGGGTGGTATCAATACTTTAATGATCACGTTTAATTTTAATTCATTAGTAAGTAAAGAATTGCATTTTTAGAATTATGTTTTTTGGCTGAAGGGTAATGTCCGTCCGTCCGTCTATACATTTGGGTTAAATGGGACGAAAATGACGATTAATTCAGGAAAAGATGATATCCAAATTTTGATGTCCACGTTCTATTTTTTCTATTTATTGGTTAGTAAAAAATTACATTTTTAGAATTCTAAGATATTTTTTGGCAGCATGGCAATATTTGTCCATCCTTTTATACATTTGGGTAAAATGGGTCGAAAATGCCACTTAATTCAGGGAAAGGTGATATCAAAATTTTAATACTTTGGTATTTGGTTTTTATATTAATCGAAAAGTGGAAAAAAAAATACTTTTCGAATTTTAAAATTTTTTTGAAAGAATTCTAATGTCCGTCCATCTGTCTGTCTTTTTTGTTTGTTAGTTTTTGCAAACTTTCCAATTCAAAATCGTTTAAATTTTGACTTAATAAATTTAACGACTCAAAATTTTCTTTGTTCGATAGATAATTTTGCTTTTTAACTAACTACGTAAAATATAATAAAATCTGTTGAAAATATTTGGCTATATTTGGTAAAATCTTATTCAAGATCTTGTAAAATTGAGATTTTTGAAATTTCAAATGTGTATCACTCGAAAAATATATAAGATAAGTAGTATATGCAAGCATGTTTTCTAAAAAAATGTATCAAGGACTTTAAGGTGATATAAAAATCTTGAAAATTGGGTAAGGAACAAAAATTCGCTAGTGGTTAAACATTTTCCATGACACTAGTACCCTATTTTGAACCCCCATAGTTCCGCTCCTGATGCGTATATTGGATCCTGCTTCTTAACTTAAAATGCTACTATCCTCTGCTACGCTTGTGTGAAATTTCATGCAAATCCAATAAGCCGATTAGAAGTCACAAATTTATTTCGATTCTTTCCCACTGTTTAATGTTTGATAAAGCAAAGAAAATGTCTGCACTTAAGTTGTTTTTTTTTATGAAATCTACTGGAGTTTTTTCGAAAAAAAAAAAAATAAAATAATTTCTCAAATCGATGCACGATTTTTTTTCATAACATGAAGTATATACTATTTTTCAGAAAATGTTCAGAACAAACATGCTGTAACATTTTAAGTAGCATTCCATGAAATTTAAAAATTTGTGTATTTTAGGACAATTTTCAAAAAAATAATAAAAATATTAGGAAAAAATATAATTTACAAACACTTAAAGAAAAGTACACTTAAATATCTGAAGTTGATGTTTTCATTTTAAATTTTTACCTTAAAATACTTTTGTTTAAAACAAATATACTGAAAGCTGATGAAAATTGCGCTTTTTACTATTTTTCAAAAATTTAAAAAAAATTTTAACTTTGACTGCTTCTTATAAGAAAACAACATAAACTTGCTTAAAGATTTTAATTGACATTGATACATAATTTTGCCTATTTTTATTCGGTACCCAACTTTATTACAAAAGTTTAAATTTTAAAATTCATTTAAGCGCCACTTTTGACACATTTTACCCCAACTTGCGATGGGGCAAAAATAGAAGTTGTCGTAGCAAATTGAAACTTGGTACAAACAAATTTTCACTCTAAATGATTTTTATTTCTAAAAATTTCTTTTAAGAAATTAAATCGAAAAATATTAGCATTTTTTAATTTTTTTTATCATAAAGCTGGTAGTTTATTAATAAAAAATTGATTTATTCACAATTGAAAAAAAAAAAATTCACACAATTTTTCCTCCTCCATTATCGAAATTATTTGCGAAATTCATAATAAAGTCAACGCTAAACTGTGAGATATAATTTATTTTTTATCTTATCAAAGTCTCCACATAAAATTAAAAATAACATAAATCTGCGTTTATATGTAAATGTTACGAAGGTGTAAATTTTGTAGCTTGTAACGTGTTATAACAGGACGTCTATAAGATATTTTCTTTGAAAGCTTAGGTCCTTTTCTACAACTTTCCCATACATTACCTTTCGCTTAGATTAGCTCCTTCTGAGATATACTATATATTTCCATTATATTTCTTTATATACCAATTTTAAAGTAATGTTTTATTTGTTGCATACTTTTTGGGTTAAAAATGAAAAATTTATGAAGAGTTTTAGTAAGTTATTTCATAGAAAAATTTTTCTTTTGTTTCTTAAACAAATATACTTGCAATGACAAAAGCAATAATAAAAGTTATTTTTAAAAAGTATAGATGTTTATATATAGAACGCTATTATTAAGCCTATTTTCTTAAAAAAAAAAAAAATTATACAAAATTTTAAATGTAAAAAATTAAATTTTTATTCTTTAATCATAAAGATAATTTTTTTTCAATAAAATGTTAATTTTATTCACAAATTAATAAAGATACACATTTACAAATTACATAGAAATATTAAAAAACGAGAAAGAAATATATAGTTGGTCAATACCGACCATATGATACCCTACACCATTGTGTATGAAGATAAAAATTAGGGAAGGGGTTTCTCTTTCAATTCAGATACACGGTTTTAATAAGTGCTAAGCCTCTAATCGACTTTTTTTGTTGAATTGCCTCTAGTTCTCGCGATAAATCGCGCTTTGTAAAATTTAACACTGTATACTGAAGCATATCTCAAAAAAGACTTGTCGGATTTTATTTAAAAAAATATAAAAAATTCTAATTAAAATTGTCTTTAAGTATTTAAAAAAAATTTCGTATGGACAGAGCTGAGGTGTTTCCGAGTTGACTTGGAAGAGGACAGATTGATCTCAGCTATTAGACAGATGGACAGACATCGTTACTTAAAAACTGTAAGAACTCAGAATTCCAGAACAAACATTTTTAAAAACACAAACGGAATGGAAAACGTATATTTATATTAAATTAGAAGAAGTTTCTAATTACATTTCAGAAATTTCTATTTGTAGTTCAGAATTTTCTATTTGTAGTTTAGAAAATTCTTTTTGCATTTCAAATTTTACAAATTCTATATAAGAAATTTCCATTTGTATTTCAACATTTTCTAATTCTATTTCCGAAACTTCCATTTTTATTTCAGAATTTTCTAATTGTATTTAAGAGTTTTTACTACAGAAAATATATGTTTAATGTTCTAAAATGCATTTGGAAATTTCGGAAATACAATTAGAAAATGTTGATATTCAAATGGAAATTTATAAACTACATTTAGAATTTTCTAAACTACCAATAGACAATTCTGAACTACAAATAGAAATATCTGAAATGTTATTAGAAACTTCTGAAGTATAATTAGATATTTTTGAAATATAATTGGAAACTTCTAAAGAAAAATTAGAAATTTCTAAAATTTAATTAGAAATTTGTGAAACATAATTAGAAATTTCTAAAATATAAATGGAAACTTTTGAAATACAACTGGATATTGTGTGATTTAAATAGTTAACCAAATTAATGTTTTGATTAAATGTCATTTAATTCCAATTATTAGTGCGAACGAAATGGTGTTTTTCACAGACATAAAAATAAATATAGCCAAATTTACTATAAAATTCATAAGGATTAAATTATTATGTTATTATTAATTGCTATTAATTATTGTATATGTGTATGTACCTATGTATATTGAGTTGTAAAGATACATTTATAAACTAATTAAAAATTAAGTTTTATATATATTTTTTTTAGTTATTACAGTCTTGTTGTAAATATACAAGTATTATGATGTAAAACAATTGATTTAACACTACAGATTTAAATTAAACCTTTTGCCCTTTGTTTAAACGACTGATTAAAAATTAGTTGTATACAGATATCCCTAATTATAAAATAACAATAAATATTTGCATTAACAAGTGAACTCATTAATCGACTACATAATAAAAGGAATTAATTACTAAATCTAATGTTAAAAAAAATGTTAAAATTTCTTCTAAATAAAAAAATTTTTTAATTAATAAATCATTCTATAGAAATATTTGTAACCTAATAACGCATCATGTATAACGTGACCAGATGGTTTTTGTCAAAAAGCGGGACCCAAACGACTAAAAAGCGAGATTCTGAACAAAATTTTATGGAAAAAGCGGGATTTTGAAAAGTTTTGTAAAAAAATAGGGATTTTCTTTTTATATCTCAACTAAAAATCTAAATCAGCAGTTCTCTCAAAAGCTGTTGGTTCACGACCCAATTGAAACGTTACAAATTGAGAACGACCCATCAAAATTTTAGAACATTAAATTTAGTAAATATATCCCTAGAAACTGAAACATTAAAATTTACAATTTTAACCTGTTTCTCGAAATGTTTTCAAAAAATTCCTAGTTAAATTTCAAGATTGAATTTAAAAACGGATTGATAAAAAACGTGATAATTATTGAATTTGAAAGTAAGAGTTTTTCTTAATAATTCTTAGACCCGTTAACAATAAAACCAAGGTTAGCTTCCGTTACCGCTAAAAAACCAATTCAACTTGACTACCGTTTCCCCTAAAATACAGTTACCGAAATAATTGAAAATATGGTTACCGCTAAAATACCTATACCGAATTAAACGAAAATACCAATAACTCTTAAAAACTGCTACCTAAATAGCTCGAAATACCGATAACATTAAAATACGTTACCGTTATTTTCAGTTTAAGAAAAATTATTATTTTGAATAAAATTGAAATAAAACTGGTAATAATGTTATGTTCACATTTTATGGTTCTTAACCCATATTTCGAAATTTCTGAAATAACAGTTATCCATAAAATACCAGTTCCGAAATACCGATAATACCGCAAAAATATCGTTACCGAAATAATCTGATATACCGTTAACTTTTCACCTTTTTGAATCGTTTGCCAACCATGAATAAAACAATAACTGCAAGTTAAACGCTAATATACAGTTAAAACAAAAAACTTCAAAAAAAATCATTAACAAAAGGTTTTCATTAGCACTAATTTAAAGTAAATTTAATCGAAATTTAATTCCAGATATTTTTGTAACTTTCAGTTTATATAAAAATATAAGATGTCTATCCAATCCGAAACAAAGACACATATTAACCTTGAGATCAAAGTTTGGGTCAAAACATCTTTTTGAAATGGCACATTTTATTAAATAAAATTGTCAAAATTTATTTAAATAGCCTCCATACAAATATTCTTTTTAAATCTGAAAAACTTTTAATCTATTTCTGGAAAAAAATACTAAACTTTTTTGTTCAAAATATATCAGACTTGAGATTTTTCATTCATTGGTAAAGAACTGTAGATATATTAAAAAATTTTTTAAATTTTTTAACAAGCTTAACAATGCGCACCGTTTGGACGGTCTTTCTGCATCGAAGTCATCAAAAAATACACACAAAGTACATTTAAGATTAGTCATTAGAGAAAATTTTAAAAACTTTTAATATCAAAAACTATTTGTAAAAATTTATCAACTGCAGTGGAAAAAATTATTTTTAGTTACATTTAAATATTGGTAAGAATGTTATAGAAAACGTAAATAAGGAAATCGAATAAGTAATTGTTAGAGTTAAAAAGCGGGATTTCTCAATAAAAAGCGGGAAAAATATTTTAGGCGGGATCGAAGTTTAAAAAGCGGGATAATCCCGCCAAAAGCGGGACCTATGGTCACGTTAATCATGTAGCATTATAAAATTATAGCAATTTGCAAAATATCCTGAATATTTTTATATTTTTTTTTTCGCTCGAGTTGAAAATTTAAATGTTTTTGTTGTTGATATTTATTAAGAATATATTAAAATTAAAATAAATCATAAGCAATTAAATTAAATAAGTTATTTCTATTTAATAATCTGGGCAACCAATAATATTAATTTAAAATGTTAGCTTTTTTAGTTACCCAGCAAAAACTTTGCTTGCCTTGTAATGAGATAAGAAGCTAATATAATGGCTCTACACTACATTCACATTAGATGAATAACTAATTATTTTAACACGGTGATGTCATTAGAGGCAACTACTTACTCTATATCAGAGACCGGATTTTAATACTAAAAAAAAAACAATCTTTTTATATTTATTTTAATCGAAAAACAATCTTTAATGTTCAAAAAATTATTAAAATCCATCATGATTTTTTTATTTTCATCAATATTTTAATTTTTTTCATCATGATGGAAATAAAAATATAAATATCTTTTGTGATATTTATTTCAAAAGTTGAAAATTATTTTGAACTTTTTTCATCGGATGGAAAAAATTCTAAACAACAATTTCATTTGAATAAAAAAATATTTTGAAAACAAAACGAAAGTATGAATAAAAAAAACAATCATTTGAAATTTTTTTCGAACTGATATTTATCGTTAAAGATATTTATTTTTTTCATCATTGATGGATATTTATTTTAAAAATAAAAATCCCTCACATATTTTTTTCAACAAATGAAAAAACATTTTGAACATTAAAGATATTTATTTTGATTGAAAAATAAAAATAAAACGTTTTCGGGTGCTTGCTCTATATTATTACAGGTAGGCATTTCAGAAGGTCATTACTTATATGTCGTTACAAGAACTAATTACTTTAAAGCTATTCAATCACTCATTAGTTTCAAAGCATTACAGAAGTCATTATTAGTAAAATGAATAGTAACAAGTTACATTATCGGTTACAAGTAAGTACTGAAGTATTGAAAATAAAAAGCAGATATTTTTTTTGAAATTTATTTATTTGAAAATATGCGGAAATCAGGATTTGACATACTATTTCATACCATAGACTTGGAGTTAATTCTTGAAGCGCATTCTTGTGACCCGTGCAGAAATTAAATAAAATCCGGACCTTACTGACCTGCCCCCGTCTGAAAATTGTTAAGAGTTTAATACGTTTAACAAATTGTTTTAAGATAGCCAATAAATTTTTCTTACCTTTATGTAATTGTATTTCCTAAATTGCAATCACTTCTAATTTGTTGCCTGTTGAGTTTCAAGGTATTATAAATTTGTGCCAATGTGCCTAAGAGAAACAATACAAATTAGTGGACATTTTTTAGTAATATTCAGATACTTACCACTTTTAAACACTAATAATTTACCAATAGCCTTTTGAAATAAGAAATTGATTTTTGTAAACATTAACAAAAAAATTGTATTTTCTTGAATTTATTTTTTTATGTCAAGAATTTTTAATTTTGAAAAATTTGACAAACATTTTTTCAGACACAAAATTTATGTAGTACACAAGACAGTAAAATTAAATGAACAATAACACTTTTTGCATATAACTGGCTAATTGAGTATAGTACGTTTATTTTTTTGTTTTAGTCTTCGTGACTTTAACAAATAATTAATGTATTTTCATATTTTTCTTTTAAAATATATAATTTTTATAATATAAATGAAGAGATAGATAAAAAGTAACATTTCCAAAAATCTGATCTTATGTAACTGATTACAAAAATGACTGGATTTTGTCTACTGCTGAATTTGATCAGAAAATAACAAAATGTCTATCAATTACATGGTAAAAATAAGTAACTGAAAATTGAAATCAAAAACTTATTTCTTAAAATATGCAAAATTATGTAGAATATAACAAATTAGGCTCCTAAGTGTAAAATACGTTAAAATATGAAATTTTAAAAAATTTAAATATTTCCCTGGAAATATGACAAAATATGCATTTAAAAATAAAAGCCAAAAATAGTTAAAAATATGCTAAATCGTTGCCTACATTTTTTAAATCCTTTAAAATGGCAAAAAGCTAATATTTTAGTTCATTTAAAGCACAACTAAAAAATATTAAATTGCATTTTTTGGTAGTCCTGTTAATAACATTTGAAAAATGTGTTCTGAATTTTATTAACTACATTAATTTAATTTAATTAACTACATATTTCATCAATAACTTAACTTTACTATGGTAATTTTAAGTTGTTTATTCAATTTATGATTTAATTTTACATATTTTTATTTTATTATTATTCACGCAGACAACAAATTTTATGTGTTTTTGGGCAACTCCATGTGGGGTGAAATGTGTCAAAAGTGACGTTATATTGAATTTTAAAAATTAACTATTCGTAACAAAATTGGGTATCAAGTAAAAAATTTAAAAAATATGTATCAATGGCAATAATGCTTGAGCTGTCAATTTTAAGTTTTTTTTTATATAAGAAAACAAAAAAAAAAAAAAAAAAAAAAAAAAAAAATAAAATCAAACTACATCAACTTTAAGTGTACTATTTATAAATAAAAAGTTTCTTAAAGAAAAATATTTAAATGGAACCACCAATTTCAGATATTTTGGTGTGTTTTTTCTTAAATATTTGAAAATTTTCTGTTTTCCAAATATTTTTATTAGTTTTTTTTTAAAAATACACAAATTTTGAACTTGGATGAAAAGAAACTGAACAACAAACAACATTGTTCTGATATTTTTCTGGAAAATAGTACAATTTTAGATTTTTTTTTTTTTTGTGAAAAAACTCCAGCTGCTTTCAAACAAAAAACGCTTTAAGTTCATAATATTTTTCTTTATCTTTATTTAACTTTACAAGTTGGAGCAGAATCGAAAGTTTTTGGAAATAAATCTGTAACTTCAAATCGGCTGGTTGGATTTACATAAAATTTCACATAGGTGAAGTAAAGGAGAGTTAATTTAGGGTACCTCTGATGTAGAAAATTTTGAAGCACTTTGTTTAGACGATTTCAAAGACTTTTATATCACCTTTCGAGTTAAATGCATACAATTTTAATTCAATTTTGCAATCTTAATTTTATAAGATCTTGTCAAGTTTTTTCCGTATATATTCTAACATTTTCAACCGATTAAATTACATTTTATGCAATTAGTTGAAGAACAAAATAATCTATCGAATAAAGAGAATTTGTTGATATCTTTATTGAGTCGAAAAAATAAACGATTTTAATTTGGAAAGTTTGCAAAAATTTACAAACTAATAGACGGACGAAAGGATGGACATCAGGATTATCTCCAAAAGAATCTTAAAACTCCAAAAATATTTTTTTTACTTTTCAATCAATACAAAAACCTAATGTAAATATTAAAGTATCGTTATCACTTTTCCCTGAATAAAACGCCATTTTTCGACCCATTTAACCCTTTTCCTAAAATAACACCACTGTATAGACGGACGGACACTACTATTCTGCAAAAAAAATAAAAAATAAAATTTAATTCTAACAAGCGCGAATTATATTCGGCCCGGCCGAATCTATATACCCACCATCAACTTTTCCAAATTTTACGTTATATTGGAGGGGCCGGTAAAGTGGGCAGTAAAGTGGGCGGACCACGCCCATTTTTTGTTTCCGAGTTTATATTGGTCCTTGAAGTATTTGAACACAATTTCATTGATTTTCACCTTATATGGGAGGTGGGCGGTAAAGTGGGCGAACCATTGATCCCCGAACTATACGTACAAAATTTCGTTGTTGTACATGCTTTTGTTGAAGAAATATCAACAGAAAAGTATAAAACGGACACCCTGTGCTTCTAGTATAATACCAAACAAACTTTTTTAGAACTTTTTTGAAGGAATAAACTCAATCGGTCCATTAGTATCTTTTTTGAAGCTCCTATATATGCTATATACTTTGCTATTATATTGAACGTTCATTAATATTTTTCTAAAATTTTGATTTTTGAATAAATCAAATCGGTCAATAAACAACCAAGTTATTGGCGGGTATTAACCCAGATATCGGTCAAAAAGCGATACTTTTTGAAGCCCTAATATAAGCTATGGTCTTCGTTCTTGCACAGATTTCGTCACAAATATTTTTTTTTCGAATTTTAAATTAATAGGTTCATATATTTTCAAAATACCTTTATTTGATTTAAATTAATGTTGTCTTCATTTGGTGTTGTTTTTATACCCTACACCACCATAGGTGGTTGGGGTATTATGTGTTTGTGCTGATGTTTGTAACGCATAGAATGAGTTATCCAACACCCACCTTAAAGTATACCAATAGACTCAGAATCACTTTTTAAATCGATCTAACGATGTCCGTCCGTCCGTCTGGCTGGACGGCTGGTTGTCCATGTAAACCTTGTGCACAAAGTACAGGTCGCAATTTGGAAGATAATTGAATGAAATTTGGCAGGTGGAACTTTTATGATACAAGGACGAAGCCTTTTTAAATTGGATATGATCGGTTCATTATTTCACCTACCCCCCATACAATTGTCCCATATAAACCCACTTCCGGAAATCGCCCTATAATGCATAAAATCATCAAGATGTTATTATTAACGCATTATTCTGTACTTGCATGATTTATTTTAGATTTAGTAAAAGTGTTGGTCTACCACTTGGTAAATCAGCTTCCCACAATTTTTCTCATTTTTGGGATATTATATATCGCGAAATATCGCAGTAATCAAACTTAAACTCGGCATTTGAGTTACCAGCATCAATATTAATATTCTTGCTGAATTTCATTAAATTCGGATGATTTTTGGAAAAAATTTGTGATTTTTCTATTTTATTATAAACAAAACAATACAAATTGAAATAAATATTTCATATTTATTATGACATTTGTTGTAATAATTCGTAAAATATTGCTAGTCCCAGAATGCCACTTACCATGGTTATAGAAAACATTTTCACCATTAACATATATTTTTTTAAAATTTTTAAAAATACCATTTTTCGAGATATTTATCCGCGAACGAAAAATCGAGAGATATGGACCATTTTGAGAGCCCAAACACAACCTAGCGGATTATTTTTTTTATATGAAGATTTGACAACTAAAACAACACAGCGGAATCCGCTGGAAATTAAAATCTATTTTAATTTCACAACGGATTCTCAAAAGCTCTCATTTTCTCACTCTCTCTCAATATCAGTGTTGCCGTTGTTGCAAAATGAATCACATAAGTTTACATTAAATTTATATAAGAAAGAGATAGATAGATTTGCCTTTTATTTTTTATGTATG
Organism: Protophormia terraenovae; assembly: GCA_951394005.1. Classification (NCBI taxonomy): domain Eukaryota; kingdom Metazoa; phylum Arthropoda; class Insecta; order Diptera; family Calliphoridae; genus Protophormia; species Protophormia terraenovae. The sequence continues at coordinate 32,467,568 of OX596073.1, forward strand.
GAATTTAAGAGAGAAAGATAAATATTTTTTTATATATGTAGTTTTGTTGTTGCCAAACACAAAAAATATAAAGAAACAAAAACAAAATATATATGAAATCCGCTGCTGGATTCCGTCCAGATTCCGATTAGAGCGGAAAACAACGTTGAAATCCGTTTGGTTGTGTTTGGGCTCTAATGTTGAGAAAAAAGTCATGTTATACGTCATATTAAAGGTAATATGTTACCTTTAATATGACATCTCAATAAATCTTATGCAATTATTACTTTAAAAGATATTTGTAATTTTGTGTATACAACATTGTACATATTTGTAGCTTTTTTACACTTTCAAATCGCGATATTTCGCTAACCACTCGATAAAATTATCTGATATTTTGAATTAGTCTTAGTTTTGACAAGAATAATGATTGTACCAAATATTAGAAAATTCGGATATTTTCAAATTAGTTGAATACTTTGGAATTTGATTTAAATTTTATAAATCCATACTCGATTACTTCTGTGGAAATATTATGTTATCTAATTTAACAAATGGAATAATATTTAAATAGCTTTTATTAAAATTAATTTCAAGTAACTGAAAATCATATAACAAAGAGTATAAAATAATTTCATACTATTTTATTTCTAAAAAATACAAATAAAATATAAAAATAATTTATTTTTAACAAATATTTTGATTAAAAATATTCACAATGAACAGCTATGTTATAAATATACGTTCAATAAAATAAAAATGTGTATTTTTATTTCCATGTATGTAAAAAATATTTGCAGGACATTTTTAGGGAACTAGAAACTATTTTTTTTAATCCAATTCCTTTTTTATTTTTTGAAAGTGAAATCAAACTAAAAAAAAACTAAAAACTTATTGAATAAAGTAATAATTGAAAAATTTATGAATTACAATTTAGCCAGTAGTTCAAACAACCTTGCAAAGGTTATATAAACATACAAACAAAATTTTACAATCAAGATAAATTATCTTAGTTTTCACCACCTTAAGCGAGGGCAAACACGTGAATTTCTTTGCCATTAATTTTATTACACCCTACACTTTCATAGATGGTAAGGATATTATGTATTTGTGTTGATGTTTGTAACACACAAAATATAACACCGTTCAACCCCCAACTTAAAATATACCGTTTGATTGAAAATCACTTTCTGAGACGACTAAATGACGTCTGTTCATTTAAAAGTGTGAAAAAAATACAGGTCGAAATTTCAAATATATACATATTTTTATGAAATAACCGACGTAGCCTTCATTGAAATGTCCGTTCGCAATTGGGATTTAATAATCATAAATGCCTTAAATATTAACAACATTTTAACGAATGGATTTATCTAGAGTTTTTCACGGGAAATCCCGGGACGAGAATTCCCGGGAATCCCGCCAAATTTTCACTCCCGTAATCCCGGGAAATCAAGTGGGAATTCCCGGGATGTTTATATTTAACAACTAATATATGGATGTTTTAGTATATAATTGGGGGATTCACAAAGTGTACTATCATGTCGTATTGTCATAATGTCATAAAATTTTACAAAGAAAAAGCAATAACAATATTTTTTATACATTGAAATATTTTAGGACATATGACAATACGACATGATAGCACACTTTGTGAATCCCCCAAATGTGTTTTTACATTCGTTTTTATTTATTTAATTTGATTTGTTACAAGTTTAAATAATTTTAAGGAAATTTCTCAATTTGTTTGATATTTTTCGTATAACAGTCTGAAAACAAAATATCGTTTTCTTTTTTGCTGAATAATTAAAAAAAAAAAAATTGATTTTCAATTTTTTTCATTGTGGTCAAAAATAATATTTTTAAAATTCGATATTTAAGAAGTATATTTATTAAACGATTTGAAGATGCAATTTTTACGCATGTGAAAGTTGTAAGAGGAATCTTTTTAAAATGTCTGGAAACCTCAAACAACAACTTACATTTTTAATTCCCCAACGAAAACGTGAGACTAAAAGAATTCAAACTGTAAAATTCCCTGAGGTTTTCTTAACAACAAGCTTACTTCCGTATAAATATTTAGAGATTTTTCCAAATGGGGTAAATGAAAACCAAGGTATTGATTCGACTTTCGTATGAGTTGTTATATAATAAAAAGTATTCATTCAATATTCAATATTTCAAAAAGAATTAGTTTATAATTTTATGATTAATTAGTTTATTTTAATATTTTTTATCTTTTATTTAACTGAATATTAAAATTTTTAATTATTTATTTTCGGCGGGAATTCCCGGGATCCCGGGAAATTTAAAAATCAATCCCGATTTCCCGGGAGCGGAAAAAGTCCGGGAAAAGAAAAACTCTAGATTTATCTTATCAACAAGTATCAATCCAAAATTGTCTACAGGTACTATATAAGACCCCTCCGAATATTTTGATATACATACAAAATAGTATAAGGTATCATATATTCGACTATATCTATCTTAATTATATTTTTTGTTTTATTATTTACTTATTCTTTATATTGCATCTTTTTCTGCCTTGATATTTATCTTTTGTTTTATATTTAAATTAATTTGTTAGTGTTAATGAAAAATTCTTATCTCTGCCGTTACACACAATATTTAAAATATTTTTTGTATATTTCTTATGCACAAATATTTATTTAATTTAAAACAATTGAATATTTTGCTAAGAATAAAAATAAATATCAAACAAAAAATTTAAGTAGTACATTTGTGTTTTTTTCACATATTTTATATTTTTCTAATACATATATTTGTTTACAAATCTTCTTAAGTTAAATATCAATACACGCAAAGAAAAAATATGGTTCCTGTGACCATAAACTAAGAGCAACATATTATGATTGTAATATATGATTCCAGGTTACAATAAGTATATTGTACGTAATCATTATTATGATTCCAATTTATAATTTGTGTTTTTTTCACATATTTTATATTTTTCTAATACATATATTTGTTTACAAATCTTCTTAAGTTAAATATCAATACACGCAAAGAAAAAATATGGTTCCTGTGACCATAAACTAAGAGCAACATATTATGATTGTAATATATGATTCCAGGTTACAATAAGTATATTGTACGTAATCATTATTATGATTCCAATTTATAATTTATTAGTAACGTTCACATCCTTATTAATAACTTTTAGTAAGTTTTATAACCGTTTCTTAAGTATTGCTTTCAATTTCATCATGTTTTTATCATTTAATAATTCCATGTTATCATATATATAAAATCATATATATAATTCCATTTTATCATATATATTATTCCATTCTACCATATATATGAACTAATTCCATCATAAGTATAATTCCATCTTATCATATATATAATCCCATGTTCCATTTTATCATATATATGAACTAATTTCGTCATATATATAATCCCATTTTATCATATATATGATCCCATATTTTCATATTTATATTCATTTGTACCACGATATGAGGTATATTCATCATACTGAATAAAAACAAAACTTGTCAATTTATATTTGTTCATATATAAACTAAATGAGAATTATAACTACTGGACTGATACACAAAAATGTGTATTCAAAGGGCTTTAAAAGTTAATGGCTTAATGGTTGTAGAATTAATCAAATTTGTAAAATGAAATGAATGGTTATGTAATTAACTAAATTGTTGTAGAATTGACTAAATGATTGAATTTATTCAAAAATATGATTTCATATAAACATATTTAAATACATATTATAATTCAGTGAACCATATTAAAATTTTTATTGTGGGTAATCATTAAATGATTAAATAGAATCATAAACGTTGCTATCATGAACACAGTATATTTAAATCAATGAAATACGGCTATATAATCATTGAATAGTTGTGGTGATCATGCTGTAACCATGTTTTTTCTCTGCGTGTAGAGTGTTAAAATTTGAAAGGAAAAATTAAATTAATTTTAATATTATTAAAAGCTGAAAATAGTTGTGTTCTAAGAATATAAGAAGTTAATTTATATAAAAACTAATTACTGAATTTAGTTTTGTCACCATACACATATGTATATAATATGTGATGTCATGTTCTTCTAAATATAGAAAGTTTTAATTAAATTTTTAGGGATATATGTTAATATACTTATTCCTACATATTATGTTAAAGTGCCTCAGGAAAAAAAGTTGCAAATGTATCCCTCTAGAAATGAAGATTAGTATGTTTTTATATGATTCCCAAAATATTACATCTCAATGTTAAAAATTACGTGAGCTGGACCATTTTCAAAATACCTTTTATATTACGTATTTCTTTCAATATCATTATCAAAATTTTAGTTATAAGAAAATTAACTTCAAATTATAATAGAGGCTTACCACGACCTTTAATATTCATTTAAATAATTATTATAATTTTTTTTATCACATTTTCATTGTTCAAACATGTAATTTTATATATTTCAGAAATTTTTCAAAATATATTAGGTTTTAATGTACCATAGAAATGGTCTATCCTGCTGCTATTGAAGATAACATGTAATTAACCCATTAAGAGCTAGAGAGCCAATTTTATGCATTTAGTTCCCAAAAGGTTAAATTAGCAATTTTTGCAAATAAGTCTCATGGAAGTACTCATTACACTTAAATATTGATTAATTTATGAAAACCATAATAAGTTCCTTTAAAACCGCGATAATAATCGAATAAAAAGGAGTTTTTGAAATTTAGCTGCTAATTTACACGAATTTACCTATTTTTTGACCAATTTACATTTTCGGAGACATGTATATCCTTAACTAACCATTTATTTGCCGTTAAAGTTAACTTAACCAATTATGATAGCAACGTTTATGATTCTGTTTAATCATTTAATGATTACCCACAATCAAAATTTTAATATGGTTCACTGAATTATAATATGTATTTAAATATGTTTATATGAAATCATATTTATGAATAAATACAATCATTTAGTCAATTCTACAACAATTTAGTTAATTACATAACCATTCATTTTATTTTACAAATTTGATTAATTCTACAACCATTAAGTCATTAACTTTTAATGCCTTTTGAATACAAATTTTTGTGTATCAGTCCAGTAGTTATAATTCTCATTTAGTTTATATATGAACAAATATAAATTGACAAGTTTTGTTTTTATTCAGTATGATGAATGTACCACATATCGTGGTACAAATGAATATAAATATGAAAATATGGGATCATATATATGACAAAATGGGATTATATATATGATGAAATTAGTTCATGTATATGATAAAATGGAACATGGGATTATATATATGATAAGATGGAATTATACTTATGATGGAATTAGTTCATATATATGGTAGAATGGAATAATATATATGATAAAATGGAATTATATATGATGAAATTAGTTCATATATATGATAAAATGGAATTATATATATGATAACATGGGATTATATATATGATAAAATGGAATTATACTTATGATGGAATTAGTTCATATATATGATAGAATGGAATAATATATATGATAAAATGGAATTATATATATGATGAAATTAGTTTATATATATGATAACATGGAATTATTAAATGATAAAAACATGATGAAATTGAAAGCAATACTTAAGAAAAGGTTATAAAACTTACTAAAAGTTATTAATAAGGTTATGAACCTTACTAATAAATTATAAATTGGAATCATAATAATGATTACGTACAAATACACTTATTGTAACCTGGAATCAAATATTACAATCATAGTATGTTGCTCTTAGTTTATGGTCACATGAACCATATTTTTTCTTTGCGTGATAAAATTTTGTTCATAATAAAATCGTTGAAAATTTTATTAAAATTTTAATTTTGCGAGAATAAAAACAAATTTTAAAATATTTTTTTCTCAATATGTATTAAACGTCGTTTTTCTATCATATGTTGTAATTTTTTTGACAAAAAGTTAAAAATTGTGTATACTGTCGATCGAAAACCATATTTTTGGAGGTATTTTAAAAATGGTCCAGCTCACGTAAATAAAATAATTTGCAACTTTTTTTGTCCCTATACAAGTCAAGGCACTGTAATATTTGTGCGTCATTTTAAAAGTCATATAATTGTTGGTTCTCCAAAGATAATAATTTGTATCATAGCATCCCAGTAAAATATGAAGCTTCGAAGGAAGCAAGTTTTTAAGAAGATAGAAAAGTAAAATAGCGCTCACACATGACAGTCTTAGCGCCAGTTTGATGTTAAAAGCAATATATGTATTTTGTATAGAAATAAATACTAAACAAATATGCTCAAAGTTTGAGTTGATTTGTTACTAATATATACTTTTAAAAACTTCTTTGAAAAACATTTAAAATTTTATATACCTCCCAAAAAAAATATTTGTTTATACTCTTTGCATCAACCCACAAAATTTAAATAAGCAAACTATTTTCTTCTCTTCTAAATCGTATCTAATACATTATTTATATGTGAATTTAGTAAATTTAAATTATTCTGTGTTATCTCACACATAGTATTTGTTAAACATTTCTTTGTTATTCAATTAATATAAATAAATTTAAACAATTTGTAACAAAAACAACACGTGCATGTGAATGAATATTTTTTTTCTATCGAATCAAAAATAATAAACAAGTTTTTAATTCTATTTTAAAATTATAAAAAAAAAAAATATGATTTTTTAGTAGCTAAATCTGGTTGGTATTCAAATCAAAATTATTATATATTTTATTGAATTGTGTTAAATACAAAAATTATAATTTTTTTTAATTAGTACAGCTACTGTGGTTACTTTAATGTGTTTTTTTTCTTTTGTTAACAAAAAAATTCCCCGAAATATTTGAACAATGACCCATTTCATAATTTAGATTTAATTATAAGGTTATTGTATAAATTTTGCTATTTTTGTTTTTTTCTTGTAAAAAGGCAATATTTAATTGAAAATTATTTTGTAATTATTTTCATGTTTTCTTTCAATCAGCATTTTATAAACAATACAGCTTTATTTGAGAATTAATTTAATTTAACATGAAATCACTGAAATTTTAAAGAATAGTACATAATTGGTATTTAACAAAACCCTTAGTAGTAGGTGTTTTAATGGAAATTATTTTTTTAATGTATATAATTTTGGAGGGGTTCTTTTAACAAAGAGTTAAAGTTGAGAGACTGGAGAGAGAAAATTACTTAGGAAATTTACAAAGTTTTGTTAAGATATAATTAACATTTGTTTTTAGATATTCATACCTATTCTTATCTAACATTACTGCACATTTAATTAGTTTTATTGTGATCTTTCTAAAACATTCTTTATGAACATTATATGAAGCAAGATATTTTTGAGTGTAAAATAATACATTATAGACAAAAAACTAAAAAATGCTAGGATGAAGCCCATATGGTTATAAAATATTTTTAAATTTTCTTGCAAAATATGAATGAAACATCTTTTCATCCTTTTCCACACAAAATTCTACTAAGTTTACATTCACACTTTTTTTTTTTTTTTCGGTTTTAGATTAGTTCTAAATCAGTTTTAGTTCAGTTCTAGTTTTGTTCTAGTTCAGTTCTAGTTCAGTTTTAGTTCAGTTCTAGTTTAGTTCTAGTTTAGTTCTAGTTCAGTTCTAGTTCAGTTCTAGTTCAATTTTAGTTCAGTTCTAGTTCAGTTCAGTTCTAGTTCAGTTCTAGTTCAGTTCTAGTTCAGTTCTAGTTCAGTTCTAGTTCAGTTCTAGTTCAGTTCTAGTTCAGTTCTAGTTCAGTTCTAGTTCAGTTCTAGTTCAGTTCTAGTTCAGTTCTAGTTCAGTTCTAGTTCAGTTCTAGTTCAGTTCTAGTTCAGTTCTAGTTCAGTTCTAGTTCAGTTCTAGTTTAGTTCTAGTTCTAGTTCAGTTCTAGTTCAGTTCTAGTTCAGTTCTAGTTCAGTTCTAGTTCAGTTCTAGTTCAGTTCTAGTTCAGTTCTAGTTCAGTTATAGTTCAGTTATAGTTCAGTTCTAGTTCAGTTCTAGTTCAGTTCTAGTTCAGTTCTAGTTCAGTTCTAGTTCAGTTCTAGTTCAGTTCTAGTTCAGTTATAGTTCAGTTCTAGTTCAGTTCTAGATCAGTTCTAGTTCAGTTCTAGTTCAGTTCTAGTTTAGTTCTAGTTTAGTTCTAGTTCAGTTTTAGTTCAGCTCTAGTTCAATTCTAGTTGAATTCTAGTTGAATTCTAGTTGAATTCTAGTTCAGTTCTAGTTCAGTTCTAGTTTAGCTCTAGTTCAGTTTTAGTTCAGCTCTAGTTCAATTCTAGTTGAATTCTAGTTGAATTCTAGTTCAGTTCTAGTTCAGTTCTAGTTCAGTTCTAGTTTAGCTCTAGTTTAGTTCTAGTTCAGTTTTAGTTCAGTTCTAGTACACTTCTAGTTGAATTCTAGTTGAATTCTAGTTCAGTTCTAGTTCAGTTCTAGTTCAGTTCTAGTTCAGTTCTAGCTCAGTTCTAGCTCAGTTCTAGTTCAGTTCTAGTTCAGTTCTAGTTCAGTTCTAGTTCAGTTCTAGTACAGTTCTAGTTCAGTTCTAGTTCAGTTCTAGTTCAGTTCTAGTTCAGTTCTAGTTCAGTTCTAGTTCAGTTCTAGTTCAGTTCTAGTTCAGTTCTAATTCAGTTCTAGTTTAGTTCTAGTTCAGTTCTAGTTCAGTTCTAGTTCAGTTCTAGTTCAGTTCTAGTTCAGTTCTAGTTCAGTTCTAGTTCAGTTCTAGTTTAGTTCTAGTTTAGTTCTAGTTTAGTTCTAGTTCAGTTCTAGTTCAGTTCTAAAACACTTCTAGTTTAATTCTTTTTTCTGTTCTAGATCATTTTTAGTTCAGTTCCAGTTTAGTTCAGTTCTATTTGAGAATATTTTTATTAATATTTTGTTTTTACTATTTTGGTTTCATTTAAAATTAGATTTTCTATTTTAAGAACTAAAAAAATGCTCTTATCATGCAATATTTGATGTAGTATAATTGACAAGCAGTTTCTAATCCAATAAATTATTTATCAATCAAAACTTTTTGAAGTTTGTTGGTAATGTTTTGTTTGACATAAGGTAATTTTTTATGTTTCAAATTCTCAACTTAATAACGCTTAATTATTTAATGATTTCTTGTGACAACACAACTGCGCAGTATCAAGACTAGTAATAGATTTAATGAAACAGGACTTTTAAAACTTTCTTGTAATTATTTCTATTTATGATATTCAGTAATTTTAACAACTAAAGTTTCATAATTTATTAATAGCTAATAAAATTTATGTGTTAACTATAACACGTATAATAGCTTTCAATACTCTAAAACTTCTTTATGAAAAAGTTATATTTATTTGGAATTATTTTTTTAATAATTATTTTAGAATATTTAAGTTCCTGAACTTTTATTTCAACACACATGTAGAGTAGGTCTATTTTAAGTTTAACGTTAGCCTTGAACCCTTTTTAATTATTTCAATCTGACTTTATTTATAAAATGATTGATTTATTATAAATATTCCCTTTTAAAAGCAAAAAAATTTAATACAATTGTTTACAAATACATTAGACGAACATGCTCTAACAACATGTCAAATTAGTTTTATAACAATTTAGTAAATAAAATAGAAAAAAAATAAAATTAAACAAAATCACTTGTAGGATTTCATAAGGAAATGCAATGACATTGACTGAAGTAAAGAAAAAATCTATAACAAACTAGTAAACTACATTTTCAATTTATTGTTGAAAACTAGAATAAGAAAATAAATAAAAACATCTAACATGATGGGCCCACTGATTAAGTTTATCCGCATACAGGGGTTGGGATATTATGATAAATGAAAATTGTTGTTTGAGTAGGTGTTATATTTCCTTATAAGAGTATAAAATATAATAGGGTAATTACAGATTAGTTTAGTTGAGTCGTAGTTCTAGAAAAGCCTAATTTAAAAAATAATATTACGTATATTCTTTTTATTTCATTAACAACTATGACTCAGTGTAATGTCAATAAAAAAAATCTATTCTTATTGCAATACTTTTAAACCAATTGATTGACGTCATTATGTTACTAATTTTTTTCTTTAAAAAGCAAACAGCATTTCCAAATCTGCTTTACCTAATGTAGAGTATATTAAATAACAAAATCAAATTTAATCAATATGCATTAGCTAATTAATTTCTAATAATTTCTTGAATGTCAGTAAACGATTTTGAGCAAGTATTCAAAATTAGAGTTTATTAAAATCATTAACGTATTATTGCAAATTATTAAATAGAAAGAGAAATAGAGAGAGAGAGAGAGAATTAAGGGGAAACAAATTTAATACACGATCAGTTATAACTAAGCAATAGAATATACTGTAGTATTCCAGAATTGAATTTAAAAAAATGTATTTTGCAAATTACGTCCATAATGTGTAAAATTGCAATAACATTAAGGAATTTATTTTTAAAAATATTGTTTAGACTCACAACCCACAATTTGCAATGTATAAACTTAATTTTGATTTGTTTAATATTTTATGAAAAAAAAAAACATGAAAAATTCATTTCATTTTATTTTATTTAATTTGTTTTTATTACACTAAAATATGTGTAAACACGTATGTTCTTTTTGGAGATATTTTTTATTTTTTTTATTATTTACATTAATTTAGTTACATATATATGAATATCCTTGAAATATGTTTCCTTAAAGTAACATAAAGAAATTAAAACTTATTCAAGTGGAAATTTGACAAAAAAGTAAATTTATATACATAGATATCCCAGCAAAAACTCGTATTAAAAACATATTTTTATAACACCTGAGACCAGGCTAAAATTTATTTAACATTATTTCTTAGTCCTGATTTGGATAATTTCTAATTTAAATTTTGTTTATTTCTAATCTGGTTCAGCTTTAGTTCAGTTATATTTCAAGTTTAGTTAAGTTTTACTTCAGTTCTAATTCAGTTTTAGTTCCTTTTTAGTTAAGTTCTAGTTCTAGTTCATTTCTAGTTCAGTTCTAGTTCAGTTCTAGTTCATTCTAGTTCAGTTCTAGTTCAGTTCTAGTTCAGTTCTAGTTCAGTTCTAGTTCAGTTCTAGTTCAGTTCTAGTTCAGTTCTAGTTCAGTTCTAGTTCAGTTCTAGTTCAGTTCTAGTTCAGTTCTAGTTCAGTTCTAGTTCAGTTCTAGTTCAGTTCTAGTTCAGTTCTAGTTCAGTTCTAGTTCAGTTCTAGTTCAGTTCTAGTTCAGTTCTAGTTCAGTTCTAGTTCAGTTCTAGTTCAGTTCTAGTTCAGTTCTAGTTCAGTTCTAGTTCAGTTCTAGTTCAGTTCTAGTTCAGTTCTAGTTCAGTTGTAGTTCAGTTCTAGTTCAGTTCTAGTTCAGTTCTAGTTCAGTTCTAGTTCAGTTCTACTTCAGTTCTAGTTCAGTTCTAGTTCAGTTCTAGTTCAGTTCTAGTTCAGTTCTAGTTCAGTTCTAGTTCAGTTCTAGTTCAGTTCTAGTTCAGTTCTAGTTCAGTTCTAGTTCAGTTCTAGTTCAGTTCTAGTTCAGTTCTAGCTCGGTTTTCCTTCAGCTTTAGTTCTTTTCTTGTTCAGTTCTAGTTTTAAATAATTGTGGAAATTTAAATCCTAAAACTTTTGTTGGGTTATTTTTTTTCTTTCGCATTCTTGCTTTTAAACTGATATATTATTAAAAAAAAAAAAAACAATTATATTTATGTTAAAATTGATTTAATATTCAACACACAAATATCTTCATTTACATCAGATAAGTAAAAATTGACAATATCCTTGGAAAAGAAAATACATAACATAAGAAATGTTTTAAACGCAACATTCTTATTCAATTCAGTAGGTGCGTAATTAATTGTATTAAAAAACTACAAAGACAAATTATTTTGGCTTGGAATTTAATTGAAAATACGTAAAAAGAAGATTTAATTTCTGCAATTACTAAAAGAAGAAATTACTACTTTAAAAATTTGGGGTATGGTGAGTAGCCTTGACGATAGACCTTCGAAGAAAAGTAGTCACAGTAGCAATGAGGAGAATATTTTATTTTTTTCAAATATTCGTTTGAACTTCAAACTTTAAAGTAAACTATAAAAAAAAAAAAAAATTGCACCAGTATTGAAAAATTTAGAGCGTTTAGTATATACTTAGTTTATTACTACGGTTTAGTTAAAATTTACTTTTGGATAAGTTTTCAATTAAAAACGTTTCTATGGTATTTAAAAATTAGCCATAAAATTTTGTGCCTCTTTGCAAGCTATTATAATTCTTTTTGTTTTTTTTTTAATTACTTAATAAGTACTTTATAAAGTATTAAGTAATAATATCAAATTCTCCGTCTCACAGTGAAGCCAAACGCAAATTTTTTGGTAATAAATCTGTATTTCCTAAACTACTGCTCGGATCAAACTAAAATGTATGGAAGTTGTAGAGAAGGACCTTAGCCTTCAGAAATATCATCACGTAGTTACTCTGTGATCAGTCTTGCCAGTTTAGCCTTTTTAAGGCTAAATCTAGCCTTTTTATTTTGCCTTTAGCCTCAAAATTTTCGTTTTAGCTTCTAGCTTTTTTGTTAGCCTTTTTTATTCTTAACATAGCCTTAAAAAGGCTAAAAATTTAAAAATTATATTTGTACAGAATCATCAATTTAAGCACTTTTGTGTATTAATTCGCAGAAAAATATAGAAATTACTTATATTTAATGAAAATTTTCGCCTGCGGCGCTTCATTCTACAAAAATATTACAATTATTTTTTGACAAACTTTATTACCCATAGAAAATAATTATAGTTTATTTAATTTTATTTACAAATTTACTAAAATATCTCTAAGAAATAACGAAATCTAATGAGGAAAAAAAAATTAATGCTTTTTTAAATAAAACAATATGTTAGCTTTTTTCTGACCTTTTTTAAAGTCCAATTTAGCTTCTTTTTTTCTCAAGTCCTGGCAACACTGTCTGTGATAACACAAGATCAGCTACAGGGTGTCAAAATTGACTATCTCGAGTATGAAAAAGTTTAAAAAAATTGTAACTTCTACAAATGAAGTCCAATTTTAAAGATTGTATTGTAAAGTGTTTGGCAAGATAAAAAAAAAAAATAAGCTTACTCGCCTAAGTTATCTCTTACAGTTAAAAAGATATTTACGCTTGAATTTGGAATTTTTTGTCTCGACTTTCTTTTTCTTTTCGGGAATAAGTCCTGAGATATATGAGGTAAATTTTTTTTAAATATTTTGTAATTTTCGATATATTCCAAAATAATATGCTGAACAAATTTTTGGATTATATCAATTCGTCTAGACGTGAAAAATATTCAAAGTCAACACACTGAAATTAGTACGAAAAATGTAAATTTTTTAACAAAAATATAGTTCTATTCTTTAATTTTAATCCGTTAATAAAAAAATAGTTTCTTTATATATTTCAAAAGATAGGACTTCATAAATGGTTAATATAGAAATTTTGAACTGATTAAGGCTGCACCCTACATCCAGCGTTGGTCAAAAATGGTAAATTTTAGAAAAAAGTTTAATTTTTATCGATTAATAAAAAATGTCACAAGAGTTTTTTATTGACGATATTTAGTTAAGAAATATATTGAGATCAATTTGACACTAAATTGTTTCCCTCCCGGCTAAAAACGAATGCAGGAGTGCAGATTTTATGAAAAATGCCTTTTTCTAATTGCATAAAAAATCATATTAGCATAATATTTTTGCCATTATTTCTTATGTAATGTAGAAAATATATATCGATCTTTCACTCCTCCAAAAATCATTTAAAAAGCTTTACAAATCAATTTTTGGTAATTTTTCAAAAATATACAATATTTAATAAATATAAGCGATTATTACGAATATCATTTCGTACAGCAAGCAAAACGCGCCAATACAGTTGTGTGTTACGTAAACGCACATATGGAAATATTGCAAAACAGTGAATTTGGTGAGAGTTGACTTAAGTCGTCAGCTTTGAGACCATGATATAATGCTTTTAAAACGATCTATATATACATATTATACATCAATGAATTGGTAAATAAGTACATTTTTATATTCTGGTAATATTTTATAAGTTTTTGGAAAGTAAGCGGAGTTTTGCTTTACCAATTTTTTTTTTTTTTTGGTTTTTGTATCTCTTTTATATTTTTTATTTTTGAAAAATTGCCAAAAATCGGTTTGTAAATATTTTGTAATGATTTTTGCAGAAATAAAAGACTAATATTTACGTTATACACTAAATAAGAAATAATAGTGAAAATATTATGCTAACATGCTTTTCTGTGTTATTAAAAAAAGGTAATTTTAAAAATTTACTTTTTTCATAAAATCTGCTCTCCTGCATCCGTTTTTGACCAGGCGGGAAGCTGTTTAGTGTCATATCGTTTTAAATTAATTTTTTGATAAAATACCGTCAATAAATTAAAAAAAGCTCGCGTGTCATTTTTTAAATTAATTGATAAAAACGAAATTTTTTTCTAAAATACACCATTTTCGACTAATGCTGGATGTAGGGTGCAAACTTAAATCAATTCAAAATTTCTTTATTAACCATTTATGAAGCCTTATCTTTTGAAGTATATAAAGAAATTATTTTCTCATTAACGGAACTTTGAGAAAAAAATGAAAGAATTGTACTATATTAAAAAAAAAAAAAAAAAAAAATAGCAAATTTTCATACTAATTTCAAAGTGCTGAATTTGAATATTTTTCACGTTTAAACGAATTGAGATAATCCAAAAATTCTTTCAGCATATTATTTTGGAATATATAACAAATTACAAAATGTTTCTAAAAAAATTACCTCATATATATTCCCGAATAAGTAAAGAAAGTCGAGGCAAAAATCAAAAATTCAAGTGTAAATATCTCTAACAAAAGTTACGATTTTTTTTAACTTTTACATACTCTAGATAGTCAACTTTGATACCCTGTAGCTTATCTTGTGTTAACACAGGGTGACTAGATGATGATTTTTCTGAAAGCTTAGGTCCTCCTCTACAACTCTTACAGACATTTCAATTTAATCCGACCAGTGCACAGTGTCACATTTGGCATTTTTAGAACGACAAAAAGCTAGTTTTGTAGATATTGGTCTGAAATTGTATATTCTGTTAGTACACGCAGAGAAAAAACATGGTTACAGCATGATCACCACAACTATTCAATGATTATATAGCCGTTTTCTCGTTGATTTAAATATACTGTGATCATCATAGCAACGTTTATGATTCTGTTTTATCATTTAATGATTACCCACAATCAAAATTTTAATATGGTTCACTGAATTATAATATGTATTTAAATATGTTTATATGAAATCATATTTATGAATAAATACAATCATTTAGTCAATTCTACAATTATTTATTTAATTCTACAATCATTAAGTTAATTTTACAAATTTAGTCAATTCTACAACCATTTAGCTAATATTTTTATTTGATTTTAAGTCATATTTTGTTTTGCACAACTGTTGAATGTTTGTATTTGAAAATGTTTATGTTTTTCTCAAATATAAAATATTTGTTTTGGACTATAATTTGATTTCACACAACAATTGTATTTTTATGCACAACTGTTGAATGTTTGTTTCTGAATATGTTTATGTTTTCCTTAAATATAAAATATTTGTTTTTGACTATAATTTGATTTCACACAACTATTGTATTTTTATAGTTAATCATATTTATTTTCTACATAACTATTGAATACACATTTTTGTGTATAAGTTCAGTAGTTTGTTAGAAGGCAAACGGTATAGCTGTGTGTTTTTAAAAAAGTGTTCAATTTATTTGTGTTCTCAGTTTAAAAAATTGTGAAATAAAACCACAAAATAAAAAAAATAAATGAAAAATATGTCCTGTTCTGAGATATGCCGGAATGGTTTTCCATATTGAAATGTATGAAAATGACGTTCCATTATTTGGTCATATAAACCACATATATTGCTCTAATGAATCTTACTATCTTTGCGGTCAAAGGCTTTCAAACCATGGATTTAACTCACATTTTCAAGCCTTTCAGCAGGATTATGAGGATTTTTATTTTTTAACATCTATTCTATAGCCAATAAAATTTTATAATCAAATCTTATTGGCTATATTTGCATTACCAAAGAAAACATAAAACTGTTGATTTAAATTCTTATGTAAATATTATAAAATATAATATGTAAATAATATTTAAACAATGAATATGTAAATATATGTTAAAAATTAATATGTGAGTATAAATATTATATAAAAAACTATTAATAACTTATAATTTTATAATTAAAAATTAATCAATTTTTATACCTAAAAAATTTTTGTTCAATATTCTCAATAAATAAATAAAAATTTCAGATAAATGTGCTTTATTTTAAATATATTTAGTATTACGAAAAGGGGGTTATATATATAATAAAATGGGATTATTAAATGATTAAATTCGTTTATATATATGGTAAAATGGGAATATTAAATGATTAAATTCTTTTATATATATGATAAAATGGGATTATTAAATGATAAAATTGGTTTATATATATGATAAAATGGGAAATCGGAAGAAATATTATAAAAAAAAGTTATAAATATGATTAAACCGAATCATTAAATGATGAGAAAATGATTAAATGGAATCAGAAAAATGATTACGTACAAATATACTTATTGTAACCTGGGATCATATATTACAATCATAGTATGTTGCTCTTAATTTATGGTCACCCGAACCATATTTTTTCTTTGCATGTAGATAAGGCCATAAACATACCCACTAGAAATGGGCGGGTAAAGTCACTGCCACTCTCATACTGAAAAAAATTATTTTAGTGGTATGAATTTCAGACATATTTTTATAAGTTTTATTAAAATAAAGGACATTTTAAAAGTAGGCGTGGCAAGATCTAATCACATCAATATTAGTGTAACACTTTAATAACAAATTTTCAGCCATTACCTTAAAATGTTTAAATAATTCTTACAAAATTGCTAATATGAGGTAACGCACATTTTATTCTAATATTTTAAAAGATCGCAAAAAGTCGCAGACAAAATTTTCAAATATAATTTTATAGATATTCTTTTATATAACAATCGTATTTTTGAATTGGAACTCGTTGGAACTTTTTAGTTCCAGTCCATTATAAATAGAATTTCCCAAGAAATATGTTTTTTAATATTATGATTTCTTATAAATAAAAAACCATATTTTCGGTATTGATTTTTTAACCCAGCAAATTACAATAGAACAGTTTAGATGCAATTACTATTAGGTACCAAAAAAATCATATCAATATCTGCAGTATTTGCCGTGATATATGAAGTTAAAGTTAACATACTTTTTTACAAAAGTTGTAAATAAAATTAAAATGTTTTTAAAAGTTGCAACTTTGAAAATCCATAATTTGCGCTATAGACACTTTCCAATACTTTAAGTATTTTTTTCATAATATATGACATGTTTACTTATAAATGCGAAAAGAATTACTTCAGTTAATAAGGTTTTATTTTTGTATTTTTGTCGTTCTAATTTGGATAAATGTGACACTGTGCAGTGGTTTGGCTGTGTCTCCTAAACTAAATTTATTACAAAAAAATTTGCGTTTGACCTTACTGTGTTTCTGGCTTGTTTATGTTTTCTATACATATCTCTGTAAGAATATTAAAACAAATTATTTTAAAGATTTAATTAACGATTTATTGTATTTATGTACTTGTGCAGCATATTTTCAAAATGAATATAAACAAAACTCAACAAATACAATTAAATTAATACAAATGCTAAGATTTATTAAAATTATTTATAAATGAATTTCTTTCAGCCACAATAGACAAACAAATGACAGGACCCGCACTGTTTACAATTGTATGTGTAAGTATTTGTGTGGCCATTACAAAAAGTCTATACTAGTAATTTTGAATTATCATTATTATTATTGTTCTACAAATATTAAACATACATGCCTTTAGGGATTTAGTAGCATTCATATAACATTAATCATAATAAAGTGACATTGAATTTGACATAAAGTCATTTTAACCCAAATTTTTTTTTTTTTTTTTTTTTTTTTATTGTTTAAACAGTATATGTTTTCAACAAAACAACAAAGAAGAAATTTAATAATGTTTTACAATAAATTATTTATTAATTTTATCAGTCTGTCAGCTTTAAATACTCTTTTGTTATTTAAATTGTTTTAGGGTTTATAATATGTTTTAATTTACATGAATTTTATTGGTTTTCTGTGAAAATTTCGTTCAAATAACATGTGTATTTTGTGAGTTTGTTAAACAATTTTATAATAAATTTTTAGAATACTTTTGTATATATTATTTTGAATTTTGTAGTCATTGCATATGTGTCCTTGTTTTTTTTTTTTTTTTTTGTTTTTTGCTTAACTTTTCAAATATGTACATATGTAATATAATACCAGACAGGTTAGCAATTAATATGTATGAGTATTAGCTGAAAGGTATGTATAATCAATCATAAAACTATATAATTTTATTTGAAATAATACATATACAGCATTTTATCACTTCAAATTAAATTTAAATGACATTGAACTTATGGTAGGACATTTTTAAAGGTTTTTTTTCTTGCGGTTTTAGTTTAGTAGTTTTTTTTTTTTTTTTTGTTTAATTTTAAATGATTTGTGAATTTTTTACAAGTATTAAAAAAAGATATACCATCAGAAAGTTATTTTCTCATAGAAGTGCTGAATATGAAATTCGTTCGGTATCTAAGAAGTTTTAAGTGATAAATTAATAAACTCTCGTCTATTTTATTTGTCGTACCTATCATACAACTCTCTCACTTTAAAACATAAACATTGTTGTTATTTCTTTACAAAAACAAACTAGAAAAGTTGTAAAGAAAAAGTAAATACCCAACTAGTCAACTATGCTACGCAATGTATAATGAAGAAAGGAACCTGGAACATCTGGTACAAGCAGGCAACAAAAGTAAACGTATCATATAATTTAGAAAATTCTTTGTGTAAACAACTCTGTTCTTTGGAAGTTTTGTAAACAAGATAAACAACAGGGTTGTCAAAAGGTTTTCACTGTTTACAAAAAAGTCACGTAGCTACGTAAAAATCTTTTTTTTATAGATTTCTGTGTTACGTTACCTAAAATTTTTATGTCAATAGCTACACGCAAAGAAAAAATATGGTTCCTGTGACCATAAACTAAGAGCAACATACTATGATTGTAATATATGATTCCAGGTTACAATAAGTATATTTGTACGTAATCATTATTATGATTCCAATTTATTATTTATTAGTAAGGTTCATAACCTTCTTAATAACTTTTAGTAAGTTTTATAACCTTTTCTTAAGTATTGCTTTCAATTTCATCATGTTTTTATCATTTAATAATTCCATGTTATCATATATAGAAAATAATTTCATCATATATATAATTCCATTTTATCATATATATTATTCCATTCTATCATATATATGAACTAATTCCATCATAAGTATAATTCCATTTTATCATATATATAATCCCATGTTATCATATATATAATTCCATTTTATAATCCCATATTTTCATATTTATATTCATTTGAACCACGATGTGTGGTGCATTCATCATACTGAATAAAAGCAAAACTTGTCAATTTATATTTGTTCTTATATAAACTAAATGAGAATTATAACTACTGGACTGATACACAAAAATGTGTATTCAAAAGGCATTAAAAGTTAATGGCTTAATGGTTGTAGAATTAACCAAATTTGTAAAATGAAATGAATGGTTATGTAATTAACTAAATTGTTGTAGAATTGACTAAATGATTGGATTTATTCATAAATATGATTTCATATAAACATATTTAAATATATATTATAATTCAGTCAACCATATTAAAATTTTGATTGTGGGTAATCATTAAATGATTAAACAGAATCATAAACGTTGCTATCATGAACACAGTATATTTAAATCAATGAAAAACGGCTATATAATCATTGAATAGTTGTGGTGATCATGCTGTAACCATGTTTTTTCTCTGCGTGTACTTACACATATCTGCATAAAGCAGTTTGAAACAACTGGTTCACTGGTTGGGCCTTAAAGTCCCTATTACTATACCGTAAATGTAAACTTTAAATTGAAATGTAAATAGAACGTAAGTGGATGGGTACTAGGGAGATCGAACCGGTTTTATTCGACCGTTTTTTTTTTTTGAAAAATTTCGGGTCGGTTTTTTTCAAATGTTAACTTTTCGAATATCGAATAAACCGGTTTTTTTGCGTCGAATACTCGGTTTTTATTTTCCTTATAAATTCTGTCTAAAAAAATAATATATTTTCAAAATAATTTTTAAGTTGACAATTGTATCATAATAAATAGCTTTTAAATTTGAAAAATGTCATAATATTAGTAAGACTTCGGTGGAATTAATCATTAATTTTTCTTATGTAATAGTTTGACAATATGAACAGTAAATAAAAAATATGAATGTCTTTATGTAATTAACATTTCATATCTAAAAAGTGTAAAATATTGTAGGTAAATAATATAAGGTGTATCTAGGAAGTGAGAAAAAAGAAGCTAAATTGGACTTTCAAAAAGGTCAGAAAAGGGCTAAAAGTCCCAAAAAATAAGCTCGAGTGAAGCTAACATTTTTTATTTTGTAACTTATTATTTGTTTGTAATAGATATCCAATGATAAATTGACAACTTTGGCTTATATTTCATATGAAAAATTATTTAATTTTTTTAAAATGAATTTTCATAATTTTTGAATTTTTGCAAATTTTTGGTGATTTTTTTTGCTTTTATAATAATTTTTTAAAGTCATATTCTTGAAAAGTTTCTTTGGTAAATAATAATAATTATAAGAATTGATAAAATAAGTCCATACTATGAGTTGGTATATTTGACTTTGAGTGTGAAGCGCCACAGGCGAAAATTTGTTCCATATATAAATAATCTCGATTTTTTGTGTGAATTAATACACAAAAAGGTTTAAAGCATGGTTCCGTAAAAAACTAAATTAGTAAAAACAAATAAGAAACTATTATCTTCTTTGTTGAATTACTAAAAATTTAGGTATTAAAAATATAACTGATTTTTTCATAAACAACATGAAATTTAATTCGTCCTTATTTGTACCAAATTTCGTTAAGCTTTCAAAATTGAGTTCTGTGCTTTTTCCGGACATCGTTAAATACTTTAAAGTTGGATCCAAAGATTTTTTGTGCGTTATATATATAATTATAAGCATAAATGCATAATATCCTAACAAATGTAAAATATTCTAACAATTGATAATCAAATTGCAGTAACCACTTCAGATACATTACCCTAGGTTCTAATGTTAATCATGATTTATTTGTAAATTTATATTTGTTTTGTTTGAAATATTAAACAAAACCGGTTAACCGGTTTTTCTAAAATTTAGAAATTTTAACCGGTTTTTTTCAGATGACGAATATTCGAACTATTCGAAAACCGGTTTTCGCAAAAACCCGAATAATCGATCTCCCTAATGGTTACTCAAAAATCGTAAATGTAGCATTATAAAGTGGCTGCACATCTACAAATATAATAATTGCTTGTATTTTGTTAGTGTAAAACTACACGCAAAAAAAAAATATGGTTCGGGTGACCATAAACTAAGAGCAACATACTATGATTGTAATATATGATCCCAGGTTACAATAAGTATATTTGTACGTAATCATTTATCTGATTCCATTTAATCATTTTCTCATCATTAAATGATTGGGTTTAATCATATTTATAACTTTTTTTACAATATTTCTTTCAATTTCACAATTTTTTTATCATTTAATAATCCCATTTTATCACATATATAAACTAATTTTATCATTTAATATTCCCATTTTACCATATATATAAAGGAATTTAATCATTTAATATTCCCATTTTACCATATATATATAAACGAATTTAATCATTTAATAGTCCCATTTTATCATGTATATAAACCAATTTTATCATATATATAATCCCCTTTTATCATATATATAATCCCATTTTATCATATATATATAATCCCATTTTATCATATATATAATCCCATTTTATTATATATATAATACCCGAGTTTACAATACTGAATATATTTAAAATAAAGCACATTTATCTGAAATTTGTATTTATTTATTTATTTATTGAAAATATTGAAAAAAAATGTTCAGGTATAAAAATTTATTAATTTTTAATTATTAAATTATAAGTTATTAATAGTTTTTTATATAATATTTATACTCTACATATTAATTTTTAACATATATTTATATATATTGTTTAAATATTATTTACATATTATATTTTATAATATTTACATAAGAATTTAATTCAACAGTTTTATGTTTTTTTTGGTAATGCAATGTAATTAAAATTAAATAAAGTTCAATTCTAATGATTTAACAGATATTGAAAAATATTAATCCTCATAATCTACCTGAAAGGCTTGAAAATGTGAGTTAAATCCATGGTTTAAAAGCCTTTGACCGCAAAGATAGTAAGATTCATTAGAGCAATATTTATACGACCAAATAATGGAACGTCATCTTCATACATTCCAATATGGATAACCATTCCTGCATATCTCAGAAAAAGACATATTTTTCATTTATTTTTTTATTTTGTCATTTTTTAAACTTAGAACACAAATAAATTGAACACTTTTCCAAAAACACACAGCTATATCGTTTGCCTTCTAACAAACTACTGAACTTATACTCAAAAATGTGTATTCAATAGTTATGCTGAAAATAAATATGATTAACGATAAAAATATAATAGTTGTATGAAATCAAATTATCGTCAAAAACAAATATTTTATATTTAAGGAAAACATAAACATATTAAGAAACAAACATTCAACAGTTGTGCATAAAAATACAATAGTTGTGTGAAATCAAATTATAGTCCAAAGCAAATATTTTATATTTGAGAAAAACATAAACATTTTCAAATACCAACATTCAACAGTTGTACAAAACAAAATATGATTTAAAATCAAATAAAAATATTCGCTAAATGGTTGTATAATTAACTAAATTTGCAAAATTAACTTAATGATTGTAGAATTGTAGAATTGACTAAATGATTGTATTTATTCATAAATATGATTTCATATAAACATATTTAAATACATATTATAATTCAGTGAACCATATTAAAATTTTGATTGTGTGTAATCACTAAATGATTAAACAGAATCATAAACGTTGCTATCAAGAACACAGTATATTTAAATCAACGAGAAAACGGCTATATAATCATTGAATAGTTTTGGTGATCATGCTGTAACCATGTTTTTTCTCTGCGTGTACTGCACATAATGTCAAAATGGTATGAGCAGAATATGAAACGTGGCAAAAAATATAAAATACGAATAAGAAAACAATTCGACAGTTTTGCGAGGTACGCACATAAAAAATTTAAAATCATCTGTGCTTACGAGGTCACTTTCTTATTTCTCTATGTTGTATTCATAGTATAAAGGCTCCATTACTCTACCGTAAATGTAAATGTAAAAACGTAAATGTAACTGGAAACGTAAGTGGGTGCTTACTCAAAAAACGTAAATGTAGCCAGTACTTTGTTGTTGTGTTGTTCACATCAACATCAGTGATGTAAATTACACATTTTTTCAGTAAATCAAATTCAGTTTAAAAATCGCTAGATTTATTGGTTTGTGTTTTAGCGACTTGTATCCAAAACGAAATTTGTGCTTTTATTGCAAAATTTTTAAATTTTAATTTATTGATTAAACTCCGCACTTTATTTAAATTATTTTAACAAGTTTTTTCCGAAGAAAACAGCAAAACAAATTGTTCAGTTGATAAACTTATTATATCAATTTTTTACGCAGATTTAGTATATTGAAATAAAAAGATGTCAACACTGACCTTTCAGCTGTCACGTAAAAACGTAGAGCGACCTAATTTGATTAGGTTGCTACGTAACATTTACGTTTTTGAGTACACAAACACACATAACTCTCATAAGCAAAACGTGTCAGCTGATTCGCTACATTTACATTTACGGTAGAGTAACGGAGCCTTAAATCATAGTATAATAATAAAGTACTCGCACATCTACAAAAACAACAATTGCTTGTATTTTGTTAGTGTAAAACTACTGTCCACAATGTCAAAATACTTTGGACGGAAAAATGAGAGAATGAAGCAGAGCAAGAGTAAAAAAAATGTTTCATAGGAATACAAAAACAAACAGAATATTATTCCCGAATAAGTAAAGAAAGTCGAGGCAAAAAATCAAAAATTCAAGTGTAAATATCTTTTTAACTGCAAAACATAACAAAGGTGAGTAGGTGATTTTTTTCTTTGCCTTGCCAAGCACTTTACAGAAATATAAAAAATCTTTAAAATCGTACTTCATTTGTAGAAGTTACGATTTTTGAAACTTTTACATATTCGAGGTAGTCAACTTTGACACCCTGTAGCTTATCTTTTGTTATCACAGGGTTACTATAAGATAACTTTTCTGAAAGCTTAGGTCTACCTCTACAACTCTTCCATACATTTCAATTTGATGCGACCAGTAGTTTAGGAGATACAGATTTATTACCAAAAAATTTACGTTTGACCCCATTATGCAGCGTTGTAATTGGGCCTTAGATTAAAATTTTCTTTGGTCTATATTAAGACTTATGTTTGATCAAAATTAAGAAAAAAAAAATTATTGTACTAAAATCGTCGCTATAATTTTCTCTATACTATGCAATCATTATAGCAAAAAAATAAAAAATAGAGTTAAGTTGATAAGTTGCTTTTCTTTCTAATAATCATAATTTATGGATAAATTATATTTAATTATAATAATGTTTTGACACAAAAGTGGCTGTAGCAACCAAGGACTTTTATTATTCTACTTTTATATTTCAAGTGGAAAGAAAATAAAAAAAACTGAAATTATTTTCACTCTCTGTCAATAACAATCCTCATATCTTATGCAAACGCATCAAAAGAAAAAATAAATATCTTTGTATTATTTCTTTAATCACTGCTTTAAGGCAGTCTTATTTGTATAACAAAATTCAAAATGTTAAACCCGAATTAAGGCAATGATATTTATAATTCTTCATTATATGTACTTTAGTTTTACTTCTGGCGGCGTCATAGCAATTTTTTATAATTTCATTTTAGCTTGTTATTTTGTTCAGTTTATTTTGTTGGTTCCTATTTTAAATTCAATCCCTTTTTTATTATTGTGTTCTATTATTTTGCATAATTCTACTTACTTACTTGAATATATTTGAACATGATGTGTGAAATTCTGTTTTTTGCGTTTTACAATATATCCTTTCTTTATTCTCGTGATTGAGATTTCTTTACTGTTTTTCTTTTTTTCTTCTTATGTTTTAATTTATTGTGACACCACAGCTGATGATGATAATAATGATGATTTTATATTTTTTTGATTTTAAAAATCTTTGCAGAATATAAGTAAATATATTTTTCTAAATAAACACAAATTACATACATATTTAAATTTGGTTGTTAGGTATAAGAAAGAGAGAGAAAGTCGAAGATAATACAGATTAATAAATAAAAAGCTACAAATTTAACTAATTTGTATATTTATTTATGTTTACTCTTATAATCATGTAAAAATTATACACAATGAACAACAGATGTTGCTATTTACATGAGAATACCCTTTTAAAGATTTAGAAAAAGGAAATGACATGAAATTGTGATAAGTTGAGATCTTCAACACTTCCTTGCTTCCCCTACAAGTTTTGTTAGGAAATATTACAACCAAACTGGGATGACAAAACTTTTTTGTAAGAAATTTTATTTATTTATGTTGTTTGTTTTGTATTTTGTTTAAATATAAGAACAAATGTTTATTTTTTTTATAGTTCATGGAGCAATGTATATATGAACAATGGGAAAGATTGAGGGGAAAATTGTTAATACTAGTCACTTTCAGAGCACAGTGGTCTTAAAACGATTTTTTTTTTTGGAAATAATTCTGTAACTATAGAACTGCTGGATGTATTTGATGAAATTTCGCATGGACAATCCTGAGGTGTATTTCAATTGATTTGTAGGAGTACAGGTCCTTAGGGAGTCTGGGGGACGGTGGGTGGACATCCAAAGTTGGTCACCTCGGGTTTGAAAATTTTTTAAAATTTTAATTTTTAGGTCGAAGCAAGTTTTACCCTCATTTTTGGAATAATTTTTTTTATAGTTTTTTAAACTGGTGGCCTTAATTTGGATCCTAAAATTGTCCTGCGGAAAATTTGTGGCAATTACAGTAATGGACTGGTCCCTCAGTACCAGTTGAGTACCAATTTTTTTTTTTTTTTTTTATAACAGGAAGGATATTTATTATTTATTTTCATTTTTAATTTACATAAGAGTATTATTTTAAATCGAAGTATTTATAAATATAAAAGATAAAATATAAATATGAAAAATAAAATATAAATTTGATTTGAAACATCAAAAATACCCCGCTAAGCTATATAGCTTGTCAGCAGGATGAAAAAATATAAATGATTCATTTAAAAAGTGTGATTCATTGCGAATTTATATAAAATTGTTTCAGACATTTTTTTTTGAAAATATTATTTTCGTTGATAATTTCAATTGGAATTTTATTAAAAATTGTTGGAACTGCAACCCCCAGTGTACATCTTCCATATTCGTTTCGGAAACGCTGCACCTTGAACCTTCCTTGTGCTCTGCGTCTTGTGTTGTGATCGTGGTCTATGGCTCTGAGAAAACGATTGTCTTTGTAGAATTCATTAACTATACACAGAAAAAATTATTACCGTCTTTTTTTCAATTAACTCAGTTGTTTAATTTTGCAGCAAAATTTAATAAATATATTCAAGAAAAAATAAAATAAAAATAATTTTTTGTATGATTTTAACATTTTTAATTCATTCAATCATCCACTTGATTGATTTAATTAATTTATTAATTGGGAATTTTTTTCTGTTTTGTATTTTTATAGTTTTTAGTAATTGATATAATCATTTTGGTGAGAGGTGCAAATTTAAACAAGTTTATAATTGAATGAATTATTTTCATATATATTTGTTAATTGGTGACTTTTTTCTGTGTAGTCATATAGTAAATGCTTTTAACATTTAATATATTTAGTTTTTTAGCAAGATTGTTGTTATCGTTGCCTATTAAAGTGTTAGAATTTCTATGGATCGAACGTTGTTGTTGCTGATTATGTTGACTTAAGAGCTGTGTAGTGTTGATTGTTGTTGTAGTGTTGGGTTGTGTTGTATCAGATAATGAGTAGTTTGTTGTTATGAACGTTTGAATGTTCTCAGTTATTCTTAGTGATGTGTTGTTGATTGCATACGTATTGTTGTGTGTTGTTAGTTACAATACTGTTTTGTGTTATGATTGGTGTGTTGTTTGTTGTAATAATAAATGTGTTGTTGTCGGGATTGTTGTTATCTGTGTTACCATTTGAATAGTTGCTATTAGTAATGTAGTTTACTTGTTGTTTGTTGTTTTGACTATTTTGGTGTTGTTGATAACTTTGATTAGTTTGTTGTGTTGTATTGTTGTTTGTGTAGATCGTATTGAAAATATTTGTATTTCGATTTCTAAAGTTTACGTTGTCAGTAGTATTGTATAACGAGCAATTTTTATTTAGTATTTTTAAAATTTGATTTTGTGTGTTTTGTAATTTTCTGCAATGTGTTGAGCTGCCCCATGCAGCAATGCCGTGTCTAAGGTAAGATTCCACAAGTGAAAAATAAACTTGTCTTAATACACTATATGTGGAGCAATAACTCAGATGGTAAAGCATATATGCTGATTTGCGAAGTTTTTTTTTTGTAGGTTTTCAACGTGTGTTTTCCATTTAAAATTGCTATCTATGTGTACTCCTAAGTATTTATATGTTTCGACCCATTCTATAGTTGTTGTACATCTATCATTATTCCAGTCAGGATTAGTTGTTTTTGCATGTAGACAATTATAGTTGTGCAATTTTATATTTGTGGCTGTAAGAGGCAGATGTGGAGGCTTTATATGCATTATTTTAGTTTTAGACGCATTTATGATTAGGCTATTATCGTGGTATCATTTATTTGTAGTATCTAATTTATGTTGCATTTGTTCTATTGCATCTTGAATGTTTCTATTTGGAACGATTATAGCAGTATCGTTTGCGTATGCGAAGGTCGAATTTCCTTGAAGGGTACTTATCATCTCGCGTAGATTATATACAATATTGGTCCCAATTTTGAGCCTTGTGGTACACCACATTCTGTAGTTACTTCATCACTAATGTTATTCATGATTTTCACCCTATATGATCTGCAATGTAGGTAGTTTTTAAACCAATTTAGAGTGTTGCCCCTTATTCCCACTCTCTCCAGCATTTGTAGTAGTTTTTCATGAGTGAGTGCGTCGAAGGCTTTAGTGAAATCTATAAATAGTACCAGGCAGTGCATCCCTTCACTTAAGCAAGTGTTTATATAATTTGCGAAATTACCTAATAATTTGTTGATGTTTTTTCCTTTTTGAAATCCGTACTGATTTGTGTTAATTATTTTGTATTTCTCTACAAATGTTCTTAACCTTCTTGCTACGATCTCCTCCAATATTTTGTCAATTACCGATAAGATTGCAATCGGTCTATAGTTATTGTAATCCATTTTGGGTCCGTGCTTATATATTGGTCTTATTATTGATGTTTTGAGAAGGTTTGGTATTATGCCGGTTTCCAAACTTGAGTTAATTAGCTTTGTTATTATTGACAGCTAACTCGTCACAAAATTTCCAATTGAGAACCAGTTGACGTAAACACTCTCACTATTTAACAGTTGAAAGTCAATTTGTAACATCATTGTTAAGTGCTCAATTAGCAACTCGCGCGCAATAACAATCAGTGGCTGAGTGGTTAGCGTCGAAGACTATAAAACATAACATACGTTACATGAACATGGGTTCGATTCGGGGTGCCGCCATCGAAATTAACGAAAAATTATAAAATAATTTAATAAAAATAATAATAAAAATTATTAAAAAGTATACAATTATCGAATTTTTATTATATTAGTCGAAACTGAACCTGTTCTCTTGGACCAGTCTTATGACCTATCCTGTGACCTGTCCCAAAATGCTAGTTAGCCATCTCCAATGACAACCCCATGTAAAAGTGACAGGTTCTTCTCATATATAGTTCCGAAACTGGGACCGGTCACTAGCCCTGAGAACCTGTCACGTGACTTGTTTTGAACCGGTTCTCTTTTTCCCTAGGGTGTTTACAAATAAACACTAGATTTCTTATAATCTGAAGGGTAGAGTGGAAAAGTTCCACTGTAAGCAAAAATTTTATTAATAAAGAGCATAAATTGGACTCTTGTATTAATAATTTTAATGAAATTTCCTTGACATTTCCTTCATTCCAAAACACAATTTTAATTTCACAGAAATTATTTTCTCATCCAACCAATTTATCATCAAAACGATAAAAGTTTTATTTTTTTTTTTTTTTTTGGCCATCAAAAAGAAAAACTTCTTTTCTTATGTTTCTTTTTGTGTTTTTTTTTTTTTTTTTTTTTTGTTCTTTTCAAATTTGTTTTACTTTGATTTTATTCTCAGTTTAGTTTCGAACATTTAAATAGGATTTTAGCTCTATTAGATATAATATATTTTGACATAAATCATAATTGCTTTAGTGGTGGTTTTTGATACTCTTCCAAAAATCAACAGAAAAAGTTTTCTGTTTATACTTTTTCATCTTAATGTTCTCTGTTTGTTATTACAAGACAAATAATCACATAAAGTTTTCCCACATTTTATTTACTAAATTATTTTTAGAGAAATTCTTTTTCTTAAATAAGAAGATATTTGTATTAAATGATCTTTTAATAAACTTGTGGTTTGGTATTTTATTAGTTTTTCTCTCCAAACTATTTTACGGCAAAAATATTTTTGTTTTAAGGTAGAAATTTTATTAAGATTTGGATGAGTTGAAGGTATATAAAGGGATGTAAGTGTTAAGTAAGATTTATAGCATTTTTTGGAACACTGAGAAAATTTATGTGGGATTAGTATTTAACAAATAGATTTTTAATTTTAGTCTGCTGTTTTATCTTTAGATTTTTATAGCAATTTGTTTAGATGTCTATGATTATTATTGAGTTTTTCTTTAAATTTCTTTCAGTGCAACTATTAAATTGTGTGTCTGTGGTAATGTTTACGTCTGGGTATATATTCTATTTTGCTAAAACAAAGAAAATGTTTGTGGAAAGTTTATTACTCTATAATCCCAAAAGAAAAGTATTGAATTAAATTACAGGATTAGTTGTCACATTGAGTATTTTATATTGATTTGTCAATAAAAGGCTTTAAAATAGCAAATAACTTTTCTGTAAATATTTACAAAAAGATTAAGGTACTTTTACTTAAGGAGCATATTTACTTAATATTTTTTGGAAAACTTTTTACTTAAAAAGTTGAAATCGAAATAATAAGGAAATAAGTAAATATTTAAATACAAAAAAAAGCGTGTGATACCCTATAAATGGTAAAAGTAGAATTTAGTTTTTTTCTTTTTATTTGAAAAACTATAGCAGCATATATTAGTCCAAGAAAAATTTATTTCATTACGCTTAAATATATGCAGATACTCATTCCAAATATTAAATTTTAAATATAACCTCATCTCTCTTATTTAATATCTAAAATACTATTTCCTTTTAAATGAGCATTAAATTGTTTATGTCTAATTTTAAAAAGGAAATTACTTTGAGGTTTGGCTGCAAAACATATTTGTTACCACACTAAATAGGTTTTTCTTTGAACATTTATATGAGAGAATATACATATGAACAAAAAAATGTTTTGTATTTTTGTATAATAAATTCAATTCATTTATACACACATTTAGACATATAAAATTATTATATTTTTTGATCTTAAAATAAAATCCGATTACCCAAAAACAGAAGAAAATGATTTATTTGTTATTAGCAGCTCAATAAATTTTAGAAAAAAAAAAAAAAATAATTGTTTGATTCATAATTTCAAAGAAGTCTTAAAGTACCCTACGGCCATTCAGTTTGACATAGGAATGGAATGGTTTACAAATATACGATTTAAAAATTATAATAAAACGAGAGAAAAAGATATAGTCGGTCAAGCCCGACCATATGATACCCTACACCATTGAGTACATTATAATTCGGAGAGGGGTCTTTTATTAGACTTGGAGTCAAATGTGGACCGATACTCATAAGTGTAAAATAAAACATACAGAATATTACGTTGATGCTAGGGTATACAATCGATTAACCGTCATTCGGTTATCCGGTTAATTTTTATCGATTAACTGTCCGAATAATTTAAAACTGTCTATTTTCGAATAACGAATAAACCGAATAATTTGTGTCGAATAACCGGTTAACCGAAATGTAGTTTTCTTGAGTTATAAACAGGGCAAGTTTAAATATGCATGAAAAAATTAAAATATGCGCGTGAAAAAGGACAAGAAAATGGGATAATATGCACAGAAATATGAAAAAATAGCATGAATATGCATAGAAAAACTGACGTATTTATGCATTTTTATATATTTACATGTAAAAAACAAGCATCAATATGCATTTTTTAACTTTCAGTCTCTGATAGATTTCGATTTTTATAAAAATATATTAATTTTAAAAATTTATTTCATGCGTCTGAATTTTTTTCTTTGCAATTTGTACAACGTACTCAAAAAGTCACAAAAAAAAAAAAAAAAAAAAAAATTAGAAATCATTTGAACTCAAAAAAAAAAAAAAAAAAAAAAAAAAAAAATCTAAAAAAATGCGTTTTTGTTAGGAAAACTAATTTTTATTTCCATTATATGCAAATTTATGCCAATATTTAAAAAGCAATAATTTTTGTGAAATTCTTTTAAAATATGCAAATGCTTACTTCCAAGCGAAAAGCTTGAAAAACTTGCCCTGGTTATAAATTATAAATTTTTTTATTTTTATGATCAATTTATGAACACTACATCTTTTTATGTTACATTCCAGTAAAAATAAATAAAAATAATTTGTAGTGAGGTACTTTTTCTTCTGCTTTAGAAGTAATAAAACAGGATCCAATATTATTATTATTAAAATAATAATAAAAATTAAAACTAATTTCCTTGAGCCGTTAAACAAAAATTTTTAATGTTGATTGCAATTTTGCACAAAATCGTGAACATGACATGACATAACACAGGAAATACACTTACTTTTACAATTTTTCACTCAAAATTTTTCATACAAATAGAAGAAAATAATTACGAAATGTAAAAGAATTTGATCTTATATTATGTTTCTAAGTAACTATTTCAATAGATTAAATGCTATAATTTGTGTAATATATATGTTTTACATATATAACTAAGGTTTTCCGGTTAATCGAATAATTTGTCAATAATCGGTTATTAACCGATCAACTTTTAACCTCGAATAATTGTTTGTCGAATAAACCGATTAATATGAACACCCGAATAATTGGATACCCTAGTTGATGCTGACATTTATATGAATTTATTCACTTTTGGGTGATTCCTGAAAGAGGGCCTTATATGGGAGCTATGGAAAATTATGGACCGATCTTTCTAAAATTTGGCACTATCATTTATGTTCATATAAAACTTATTTGTATCGAATATTAACTTGATACTAACATTTTAATGGGATTTATGCCCCTTAAAGTGATTTTCTGAAAAGGGGTTTATATGGGAGCTACGGTTAATTATGAACCGATCTTTTTAAAAATCGGCACACTTATTTAGATTTATATGAAACTTATATGTGCCAAATTTTATTAAAATACTGCTATATTTAAGGGATTTATGATCGTTAAACGCTTTTCCGGGAGGACATTTGTATGGGTGCTAGGTGAAATAATGGACCGATCATAACCAATTTTAATAGGCTTAGGCCCTGGACCATAAGAAACCTGTGTACCGAATTTCATTAATTTTGGTTCAAAATTGTAGTTTGATTACAAAGTTTACATGGACGGACAGACGGACGGACGGACGTACATCGTTAAATCGACTTAGAAAATGATTCTAAGCCGATTGGTAAAATTAAGGTCTTAGACCAATATTTTTGGGTGTTACAAACATCAGCACAAACGCATAATACCCTCCCCATCTATGGTGGTGTAGGGTATAAATATATTTTTACGTACAGATACAGATTGAATTCTGCACAAAAGTTTTCAAGAGTTGGGGTTGAAGCCAAAACTGGGCTCCAGTAAATGCTACAATTATGACCAAAATTGTTTTTTATGAAGATTTTTAATTGAAGTCTATTTTGGACTTTGTAAAAAGCTACCAATGAAGTCAATATGGTCTTAAGATAGCACTACTCTTCTTAACAATAAAAATTAACCCTAAATAATTTTTGAAAAGCTTCGATTTAATTAGAAATTGTTTCAATGAAAATCTTACCTTTTGAAGTCTATTTAAACATTCTTATTAAAGCTAAAATCTCCACCAATAG
The DNA here is from genome assembly GCA_951394005.1 of Protophormia terraenovae. NCBI lineage: Eukaryota > Metazoa > Arthropoda > Insecta > Diptera > Calliphoridae > Protophormia > Protophormia terraenovae. Next base: position 32,501,012 of record OX596073.1, read on the forward strand.
CTTCAGTTATAACTAGAGTTGGGAATAATATTTCATTTTAGTGAATCGTTCGTTTTCGATCAGTACGACTGAATGAAAGGTTTCTTTCTTTCATCTTTCATTTCATATAGAAACGAATTGAATCAGCGTTTAAATATTATGCGTCAGCAAAATTTCTTCTCCTTATGACTATGCAATAAATATTAAACCGTTTCATTTTTACTACACACGGCAACTAAAATTGTTATAAATATGCCTTCGAATTTTTAGTAACAATGTGAATCGTCTTTGCAATTTTTATCAGCAAACAGAAAATATTGCTCATCAAAAAAACTAAAACTTCGCGTTTTAGTCTCTTACACATAATTTTTTCGGACACATATAGCACACGAACAATTTTTCTTCGTGTGCTGCAAAAATTTTTCTTTGTTTTGATTTTGCAACTATAGTTTTTTTTTTTAGTATTTTTATTTAAGCAATTTTGTTGCTACTAAAATTTCTTCTATGAAGAACGTTGTACCTTGAAGACAATTTTCGTATGCATCTTTTGATGTATCACTTATCAAAATCGTGTAAAGGGTTCTTGAGTTATAGCCTAAGTTTGACAAACCATTCTCGAATTTTATAGTGTATGGAATTTTGGTGTATCACTTTGATCAATCGTATACTCCGTTCTTAAGTTATGAGTAAGTATACTAGAGTAAAGGCCTTACTATGGGCGAAATATTAGACACGCCCATTAAAAAAAATCCAGACCAGATGGAAAAAAAACTGAAAGCAGATTCGTGTTTAGCACATCAAAATACATCAAGTCCAACTATTCGTCTATGGGGGAGGATTTTTTTGTTGACCAGTGTTATTTTAAACGTATTTGTATTATTATATATTATAATTTACTTTCTTGTCCCTCTAATAAATTAATATTATTTACGTATTATATTATTATTGATTGACAGCTGTAGAGATTCATATATGAGATGAGCAAGAGAAATTTGTACAATGTTATATGTATGTATGTAGGCATTTATTTTTCACTAAATAAACAAAATAAAGTTAAATTAAAATGTATATACATCTGTATTATCTGTATATATTTACGTAATCGTTATAAAAGTTTTAGCGCCGGATTATATATATACATATATGTCCCCTCAATACATATCAACAATTTTATTTACATAATTTTGACAGAATTCTATCTTGTTTGAAGGTTAATTTTCTAGTACACATATTGAATATTATCCTTAATATTGTTAAAAAAAATAAAACAATTAACTTCTTGGTTTTATGCTAAATCACATAATGTATCAAAACTTTTAAAAGATTATGAACATGTTTGTTTATTTTTATCAACTACATACATAGTATGTTTGTACATATATGTATGAAATTTATAATTTCCATAAAAAAATTATTTTGAGAGTAATTAAGTAAATTTATTAAATTGTATAGTAGTTCTTTTATTATAACCACCATCAAAAAGATGGGGGGTATATTGATTTTGTCATTCCGTGTGTAACATGTCGAAGGAATCATCTAAGACCCCACAAAGTATATATATTCTGGGTCCTGGTAAGATTCTGAGTCGATCTAGCTATGTCCGTCCGTCTGTCCGTCTGTTGAAAGCAGGATAGGGCTCGAACGGAGCAACGTAGGGGGACGAAATTTGGCACAAATGTTTGCCTTATATAAGGTTTGTTTGGGATTGAAAAAAATGGGCAAAATCGGTTAATAAACAAAAAAGTTATGAGCTAAAAACTAGAAACACAGGGTGTCCGTTTTATACTTTTCTGTCGATATTTCTTCAACAAAATCATGTACGACAGCGAAATTTTGTATGTATAGTTCGGGTATCGATATAAATTCGTAAACCAAAAATGGGCGTGGCCCGCCCACTTTACCGCCCACCTCCCACATAAGGTGAAAATCAACGAAATTGTTCTCAATTAGTTCAAGGACCAATGTAAACTCGGAAACAAAAAATAGGCGTGGTCCGCCCACTTTACTTCCCACTTTACCGCCCCCTTCCATATAACGCAAAATTTGAAAAAGTTGATGGTGGGTATATAGATTCGGCCGGGCCGAATATTTGCGCTTGTTTATATTGAAATGTTAAATTTTAAACATTTTGTAAATTGAATATAAAAAGTTACTAGATTTTGTTGATCTCTAATAGTAAATTTTATTTATGATATTAATTAATGGCTTAAGTGCCCATAGAAATTTTTTAAAAACAAAAACTATATAAATAAATAAATAAATAAAAAAATTATTGCAGTGTTTTATAAAATAAGGGGGTAAATTTAATATATAATTTATTTCTAAAAAAGCAGACTTGAATTTTGACCGTTACTCTCTAGGATTATTCTTTTAATGTAAAAACAAAGTGGCAAAATACACTTGTCGACAAAAAAATCTTCCCCCAAAGACGAATAGTTGGACTTGATGGATTTTGATGTGCTGAACTCGAATCTTCCTTCAGATTTTTTCCATCTGGTCTGGATTTTTTTTTTTTTTTATGGACGTGTCTAATATTTCGCCCATAGTAAGGCCATTACTCTAGTATATTTCACCATTCAAGAACGGTGTGTACGATTGACATATGTGATTCACTATCATTTATCATCTTCATTTTAAAGCTGATAATGCTGCAAAAAAGTAAGCCATGTATCATCAAAAATGATGCACATATTTTGATTTTATTCACAGTTAAGTGAAAATACCCATGTATACCTAAAATATGGTAGAAATACAGAAGTGGGCAAAACAATTTTTTTCATTCTTCTTTAAATAAAAATGGGTGGACTAGATGAATTTGACAAGCTAAACTAGAATCAGCTTTCACTTTTTTTCTATCACGTACTGATTCTTTTATGGGCATGACTAATATCATCACCTTATTTAGCGGTCATACTATAAAACTCGAGAATGGTTTGCCTAATTTAGACTATAACTCAAAAACAGTTTGCATGATTTTGATAAATAATTCAAAAGATGCATACGAAAATTTTCTTCAAGGTATGTCAACAATATTTTTTATTCGCTCAATAATTTCAGAGTTATGGATCAAAATATTCCCGATTTTAATTTTTTTTGTCGACCAGGGATATTAGAGCAATCGGATGTCGCGAAAACGTGCCACATTGACCCTGAAGTAGTAGCATATTTTGACTTTTTCGATTTTTTTTTTTTAACTTATCAACATTTTTTTGTAATTTAATGTAAATGAATCGTAATCTCGATTTAACTATCTATCAAACAAGATTAAAAATCAGTTAGAAAATATTAAAGTTATTAAAAATTTTCCCGACCATTAACGAGTTTTGGAACACTTGTTCGACATCGTACGAACAAATTTTTATTTTTTAATATTAATATTTAGACCTAAATAATATTATAACGAATAAGTGCATTCCAATAACAATGGAACAATATAGATAAACATGTCCCAAAATAAAAACTTGAGAAAAACTTGGGGCCACCTTTCCGAACTTTAAATTTTACACTGCTTTACCTGCTACGCCTGTGTGAAATTTTCTTCAAATCTAATCAGCCGATTAAAAGTTACAGATTTATTTCTGTCTCCACTGTCCACTGTGCAGTTGATGAGTCAAAATATTTACTACTACAAACAGTGGTCCCAAAACTAATTTTTTTGGAAATAATTTTGTAACTTTAGAACTGCTGGATGAATTTAAATGAAATTTCGCATAGACAATCCTGAGGTGCATTCAAATTTGATTTGGAGGAGCACAAGTTTTTAGCTGGTCAGGAGGAGAACCTTCGAAAGTGATCAACACTTTTAATTATTTCTTATATAATATCCGAGGTGACCCATTTCAGAGGTTCTGCCCCCTGTCATCAGACCAGCTAAAAACTTGTGCTCCTTCAAAACAGTTCTCAACAATAACTATGTGAAATTTCATTGAAATATATTTAACGGTTCAAAAGTTACACAAAATTATTAAAAAAAAAAACACGTTGAAACTGCAGTGCACTTACTATGTAAAATAGAATGCAGCAGTACACATTTACCAGAGAAATGAAGGAAAATGTGCACATTTTTGTGAATGGGGTCAAGTTTCAGTTAGTTTTTAAACGATTGTGTAAAGTATTTATGCAAATATTTAGTATCATTGGAAAAGTTATTACTTGAAAAATAATATATAAATAGTAAAGTATTCAAACTAAAAAATTTCATTGAATTGATCAAAAATGAAAAATTTTGGTATTTAGTGATATTTTGTAAAAAAAAATTTTAAATTTGAACATAAATAAAATCTATATTAATTAAACTACCATTATGAAATTTTAGCATAATATAAAAAAGGTTGTCTTTAAAGGAAGAGTATAAATAGATTTCCACTTTTTTTTTTCCGAAATACCCAAAATTTCAGTTTGGGGAAAGCTTGCTTCAAAAGGCGTGGTTTATTAAATATTTTTTGTGTGTTTAGCGAACATATGTAGGTAAGTAATCAAGGTATTTTTTTTTAATTTGAATTTCAGCTTTGACATTTTTGAGCTCCACAAAAAACTAAAAATATAAAAATTAAAATTAACGAAATTCTGATAGGGCTAGCGGGGAGACTGTTACCCCAACTGCCCTCGGATTTGTTTTACATGCATTTATGTTAAGTATTCTTTTAAAAACATGAAAGCAATTATAGTCTAAATGAAAATAATGGATTTTTTTCAATTAAATCATAAATGAAATTTTTGCGATTTTTTCAAAAATGTTCATACCCGAGGTGACGAACTTTGGAGGTATGCCCCTTGTCCGCCAAACCCCCTAAGAACCTGTGCTCCTCCAAATCAATTTGAATACACATCAGAATTGTCCGTGCGAAATTTCATTCAAATACATTTAGCAGTTCTAAAGTTACAGAATGATTTCCAAAAAAAAAAAAAAGAAAATTGTTTTGGGACCACTGTGCTACGGTTACAAGCAGTATAAAAGTATAATACCACAACTTCCAATGGTAGTGCAGGTTAAAATTAATGTTTCAATATTTTATTCAAATCGTATTTAGAAGAGTTTTTGTTTTTGATAAATTGTTTATTAGAACATATTTTTTCTGTGGAATTCATACACAGAATAAATATGGTCTATTAAACGATTTATCAAAGATGAAAACTATTTCAATTAGTTTTTGAATTGCGTCAATTACACAGGTCAACAGCAAAAAAAGGCTTGAATAACTACTATATTGATTTGATGTATTATGGTTCCAGTAGTCAAAAAATGAGCCAAATTTTAAATTCCATGGAGAAGTTTTTTTTTTTAATTTTTTTTTTTTAAATTAAAAATTTTTTTAGGCGTTTTTCCACATAATTAATGATAACTCAAAAAGTTTTAGTCCGATATTATATATAAATAAATTAAAAAGTTATAGGCTAAAAACTAGAAACACAGGGTGTCCGTTTTATACTTTTCTGCTAATATTTCTGAAACAAAAGCATGTACGACAACGAAATTTTGTATAAATAGTACAAGGGTCGATGTAAACTTGGAAACCAAAAATGGGCGTGGTCCGTCCACTTTATCGCCCACCTCCCATATAAGGTGAAATGTCAACGAAATTTTGTACAAGTAGTTCAAGAATCAATGTAAACTCGGAAACAAAAAATGGGCGTGGTCACTCACCTTACCGCCCACCTCCTATATAAAAAGGTGATGGTGGGTATATAGTTTCAGTAAAGCCGAATATAACATTCTCGCTTGTTTTTTTAATTTTTTTACTAAGTTTATATTTTTTGCCTAACAATTTTTTTTTCATAACTTTGAAACTATTGATCGCCTCAAAAACAATTGTATACATCATTTAAATATATTGTTAGCCAAATTTTTTGTAAATTTAGTTTAACAAACTCGGACAAGTTGTTTTTGAGTTATGACAACATAAGTGGAGAAATTTTTCAAAAAACTAAATTTTTTCGAAAATGAGCGAATTCACTTAATTGCGATTAAATTCGAAATGAATCAATCGATTTTTATGATCGATATCTCATTTTGTTGCTATTACATGTGGCTTTACGATAAATCAATAAATCTGAACAGTTTTTGTCGTTTTCGATTTTTAAAGATTTTTTTTAAACAAAAAAAACTTGCTATTTTCACGTAAAAAATATATTTTTTGTTTAATTTTTTATTATAACTCCGAAACTACTGAGCTAATTGAAACGCAATGTATAAAAGGATTATAGGTTATGAAAATGTAAATTTTTCTGAGTTTATTTCAATAATATCGGACTAACATTTTTTGAGTAATCATTAATTAAGTGGAAAAAAATTTATAATTTTAGAAAAAAATTTAAAAAAAACCTAAATTTGTACTATATTTGGACTACTGGAACCACAATACATCAAAATTGTATAGTGTTTTTTAAAGCCTCCGAAATTTTTAAGATTTTGTTGCCTTGTGTTATTCAAGTGATAAAAATTCAATATTTCTATTATGTTTTTCCAAAAATAAAACATTTTATCTTTTTTTTTTTTTTATTGTATCAATTAATAATTTAATCAAATAAAAATAAAAATAAGAGATAATTTGAATAATAATTTTTTAATAAGTTGAATTTCAATTAATAATATGATTAAATATAAATTATTCGTGATTGAAATTGTATTTTAGATTTTTCTATGTAAAATTTTAATTTAATTTGTTGGAATACTTCGATTTTTAGTAACTTATTTAACTATAAAAATGATAATTAATTGGTATTTGTTCAAATTTCCATATTGTAATTAACTTGATACGACTTTAATATAATTTTAACGTTTATCATTAAAACCAAAAAAGCAATGTGTAATGAATTTTTTTTTTTTTACATAAAGAAATTTATTGCCTATAATATATAAATTATACGCATACATATATGTATATACATTTATGCAAGAATATTAATAAATATTTATCGATTTATAACAGCGAGCCAGCCATATTCATCTATCCAGTAACTCACTCATCCATCTGCTAGTTTGTATTTAACTGTGTGTCTGGTCTTTTGTTTTTGCGTTAGCAATATTCGATTAATTTACCATTCTCTTCGCCCCAACACTTTTTTCCAGGCCAATTATGTTTAAGTGTAACTATCCATCTATCTATTGCGAAATATGTCATACATCATTTCCGCTATAAAACATCAGCACTAAATGAAGAATCCAGAGCGCGAATGAGTTTTTGAAGTAAATATTATTTGTGTTACAGTACATCCGTTGAAAATTTAATTCAATAACAATTTTGTTTTATGAGTTTGTGGCATCATCATCATGTGTGAGTGTCATACATGTGGATATAGTCATCTTGATTCAATGGAGTAAAGGTTATTAAATAACCATCAAATTTATATTAAATTTTTGCACAATTTTACTAGGAAAATATAAAATAGAAAAAGAAGAGTTTCTGTTGTGAATCAATAAATCAATTAAAATGGAAACATTTTTAAATTTAATGCAGTTATAAAGTGTTTTAAATAGAAAAGAGTCATAGTGAAAAAAAAAAAAAACAAGCTCGAATTATATTCGGCCCGGCCGAATCTATATACCCACCATCAACTTTTTCAAATTTTACGTTATATGGGAGGGGGCGGTAAAGTGGGCGGACCACGCCCATTTTTTGTTTCCGAGTTTACATTGGTCCTTGAACTATTTAAACACAATTTCGTTGATTTTCACCATATATGGGAGGTGGGAGTGAAAGTGGGCGGACCACACCTATTTTTGGTTTCCGAATTTATATCTATCCCCGAACTATACGTACAAAATTTTTTTGTTTTCGTACATGTTTTTGTTGAAGAAATATAAGCAGAAAAGTATAAAACGGACACCCTGTGTTTCTAGTTTTTAGCCCATAACCTTTTTGTTTATTAACCAATTTTGCCTATTTTCAATCTCAAACAAACCTTATATAAGACAAATATTTATGCCAAATTTCGTAACTCTACGTTGTCCCGTTCGAGCCCTATCCTGCTTTCAACAGACAGACAGACGGACAGACATAGCTAGATCGACTCAGAATCTAACCAGGACCCAGAAAATATATACTTTGTGGGGTCTTAGATGATTCCTTCGACGTGTTACACACGGAATGACAAAATCAATATACCCCCCATCTTTTTGATGGTGGGTATAAAAAGAGGTTTTTTGAATGAATTTTATTTTGATGGTATGCATTTATGTTATGTGAGCATTATTACCTTATGTTACCAGTAGAACGATCAACACAAAATACTTTCCCCTCTTTTATCTGCTATGACTAAACTTATTAACTCTTTTACATTTGCTTAAAACCTAATACCAGAGTGTTAATTAAATTTTAGTGAAGCATTAGATTAATTTTTTAAACTATGAACATTGTACCAGTTCATTTAGAAATTAATAAAACTTTTTTACAATTATTTTGACATACAGTGGCTCTCAGCTTAAATTATGCAGTATACAATTTTATTTTTAAAGCTCTATAACAGCGGTTCTCAAATGGGGGTCCGCGACCCACAAGGGATCCGTAAGGACATTTGGGGGGGAGGTTCGCGAAGAGATCTTGAAAATATTCCTGAACAAACTATTTTTCAATGTAAGTAAATACATATTAGTTAGATGTTGAAATAATAATTCCTATGAAAGGATGAAACTATTTAAAAATTGAAATATATCTTTTTGCAAAACATACTCAAATTAAAGACAAAAGTAAACACATTTTTTCTAAAATGAATTCTTTTAAGAATCAACTAGCACCAGCTATATTAAAAACCAATGAAGAACCCGAGCTTCGGATGAAAATATTATTATTTATAAAGGCAACAATGATCAAATAAATAAAGTGGTGTTGAACCATGATATAACACAAAGAAAACTACGATGACAGGTAAAACAATTAAAAACTTCAGTTCACTTTAAATCGATGAAACTATTGTTTTTTCACATGAAACCTTACTTTTATTTTTGAAAATATATTATGCCAAGAAATTTTTTTGTAATGTCGTTTTAATGTCCTTTACAAATTTTAACCATAAAATAATATCCTATGGAATATGATTTTCAAAATTTGCTCGAATGGTGCGACTTCTCAAGGCTAAGTACAAAAGTTTTATTTTACAAAGAAATAAAAAGAAAATTAGTTTACCGACTTTATAATTAAAAGCATACAAATCCATATTGAAAGGATTTGTCTTATAAAATACAAGATTTATTTCAATGGAGTTAAAATATAACTCATGTCTAAAATTTAATTCTGAAACAGATTTTAAAGTATTTTATTTGAAATATATCAAAGTTTATCCACTTGTTGGCTCAGAAGCCCAACAACTATTACAACAGTTTTTAACAATATACATTATTATGTGAAACTCTTTTTAGCTCTTTTATCTATCAAAACAAAATATCAATCTTTTGTGGACACAAAGTACACACAGAAAAAAGATTGGTTGGAAAACCGTTGCAATAAACAAAATTTGCTAGGTGCGACAAAGAATTGGTTGCTGTTGTCATTAATTTGTAAATACTGAAGATTTTCCATTTCTATAATATTAAAAATATCATTGGGATGGAAATATAATTTACATCATAATTAATTCAGTTTTGTAAACCAACTTTTGTTTTTTAAAATTTAAATTAAACAATTAAATGCTGCAACTGAATTTAAATCAGAACAAAAAGATTAAATGACTGAAATATTTGTTGCAGATATAATTTAATAATGAATAAAGGTTCTTGTAACTGAAAAAATAGTTGCTATAATGGGTTTGTACCTTAACTAATTTAAACTTAGCCAATTCGAAACAAACAATCGAATTAAATTCAGCATAATATGTATAATTTCTAAATTTTTTTGGTAGCAATCAAATAATTCAATTAAAAAACATTAAAAAAAATGACATTAGTAAAAATATAAAAAAAAATTATTTAAGGAACTTTTTAAGACAAAAATGCTAATAAAAATGTATGTATAATATAGCCGTTAGTCAATAAATCCTGAATGTATGTACATAATTTATCGTGGAATGTCTTTGATAAGTTCAAGATATTTCATGTGTTATAAAAGTATTTATTTTATTTTTGTTACAAGCAACTTCATAACTGCAAATAAGGAGCTTCTGAACTTTTTTTACAACATTATTGCGGCCGAGAAAATCAAAGTATTCTACAAACTTAGAAATTTGCGGTAGTTCTCTAAAGGACACAAGATGGTAAACTATATTTATTTTTTATTGTATGCTAACAATATTCAAAGCATAATATATTCCTTAAATTTAGATTATTTCGTCAACAATTCTGGTTAGTGGTCCTTGGTATCCATTTTTACCTTGTTACGCAGCTTTTAAGAAAACTAATCACCTTTTTATATGCGGCTAACTTAGAAAATAGGAAATTTTCCAATACAAATATTAATATTTTTCTAATTTATTTTTGCCTTTATTTTTATATACATATACTTTTTAAATAAAATTATAAACAAAAATGAAAAATTAGAATAATAATTGTTCCAAGCAATACTTTCGATGACCCCAGTAGAATACTTTTTTTTAAACTGTTGTGACTACCATAAATTCAGCAATAGTATAGTGCTTACAATTGAATTTAAGATAGTACGTGCAACCGACAAAATTCTATTGGCTAAAAATTCGGTTGCAGCAACCAATCTGTTTTCTCTGTGTATGATATTAGATATGTATTTTTGGTATCAAAGATCTCATGGAATATATACAATGTCGCAATTATTAATATTATTTTTAAATTATTTTATCTTTACATAACATTTTAACTGATTTTTAAACTGGTCAAGGTTGTAGACCCACTTTTGACTTTGCGCTTCAATCTCGAAGGAAGATCTTGTAAGAACCCCTGCTCTATAACAAAGTAACAGACTGGAATTTAAATTAAAATGTAGTATCATTAGAAAGAGGAAGATTTCTAGTTTAATATAGAACCATTATTTATTGTTAAAGTTTACCTTTAAGTAACTTAAAGATATGAAAACAAAAAAATCCAATATTTTATTCTCACAGCTTATTTTATGCAGCCACTTATGACATCAAAAAATTGAAAATTACGACCGATAATTTCAATATTTATTATCAGGAATGATAGTCTTAATTGTGTGCAACAGATTAGAGGCGGTTTGTTATCGATGCGTCCAGTTTTTGTGTAATATTAGGCGAAATGTGTTCCTAGTGCATTTTTAGGGACTAATTCCTATTTTATTATGTAAATTTCCAATATGGACCACAAATTTTTTATAATATTGAGGTCTGGCGACTGTTTAGAGAGCGTCGTTAAATTTGGGCCTTTATATATTAGCAATTTGTACACAATACCAAATTTATTCTTCGGATCGTTATGTTGGCAATATAAAAAATATGATAATATGCCCTGATTTTCTGTACTCTGCAACAAATTATCCTTTAGGATCTAAAGGTATCTACTACTGTCCATTGCTGATCCAATAAGTTCCAACTTTCCACCACCATTTACCGATATACCACCCAAACCATGAAACTGCCAGCAACATGCTTCACTGTTATTTTAAAGTTTTCTTGGTTCAGCTCGGTATTCGGTTCTCGCTCCAAAAAGGACATAGTATCTGAGCCTAATATACAGAATTATAACTAATTAACAAAAAATTATCGAATTCCAAAACGTTGGATCCTTGGAAACAAAATCCTTGGTAAGTGGATGATGTAGCCCTTTTGTTTAAATATTTAAAAGTCTTCTTGTGTGAAAGTCAACCTTCAAACTAGTGCTGATGAAATGCATGGCAAAAAGTTTTGACGCAACATTGTTTTCCCAAGTCAACTTGAACTCCGGATGTCGGGTTTTGGTGCTGAGATACGTAGGTTGGCCTTTGTTTTCCTTAAAATATATCGCAGTCACGATTGTAAAAATGTTTATTCGGTACTTCACTGCCTTTTATTGTCCAACCGATGTTCATGAAAAAAACTCATAATTATTTCTTGTACCATAGAACCATATATTTTAACAATTTGAGTTATTTTTCGCTGCGAGTGACCGTTTTAAAATGGTTTATAACCAATACTTCTTTCTATAACACTGTGCGTGGACCAATTTCACATTTGCATAGTAATTGATGCATTAACTAACAAAATCAAATCAAAAATAATACGCAGGCCTTTTCTAGAAGTAGATACAAAAAATAAAGTCCACTGGACAACGCTGCATGGAAGTACTTTTCAAAAAAGAAGTGGCTGCATAAAATAAGCTGTGAGCAAAAAAATTGAGTATATTTTTATTTTATACTTTTAAGTTATTTAAATGCAAATTTTTTCATTAAATGAAACAGTTTTGTAAAACTAGAGTTTTTTCTCTTTCAAATGATACCATACTTTTGTTAAAGCTCCTATCTGCTGCATAGCTATGGAACATGAAAACATGTTCTACATAAAATAAGCTGTGAGCCACTGTAATTTATTTCATCACATTATTTTCTTCGCCAAATTCAGTACAAAATTCTTGTCGTATCCATGTCATCCCTGATTGACAGTGTTAATTTACTTATTTTATTATCAATGAATTTTAAATATATTACGGTCGAATTATTTTTCTTTTTTCTCTTTACTCTTTTTGAATTATCGTCATTTAAATGTTGTGTTAAAAAATTAATATCGAAAAAAAAAACCGAATTTATTTTAAAATTAAATAAAATTTATACAATTATTTGACGTCACTTAAGTAGCCAACACATGCGTGTATTCCGTTTTTTCAAAAATTAGTTTTTTCTTTTTGTTAATTAAATTTATTCGAGGGGGAAATTAAAAATCAACAATAGCAAAAATATTTTATCGTATTGTAAAAAAGTGTGCAGAAAAATATATGTATTTGTAATGTACACTCACACATATATACATATTATGTTTACCGCCTGATTGTGTATTTAAATTGTTATCGATTGGATGAATCGATCTTAAGAAAAGAAAAAAATTGTATTAAAAAATAAAATATTATATATGTGAATTGAAAATTTTAAAAATACGACTACTTATTACTTTTTTTTTTAATCTAAAGTTAAGGTCAGATTAGGCAAATGTTTGTTTCAAATTTGTTTGCCCGAACGTAAACAAAATTTTTCCAAAGCAATATGAAATTTATTTTATAGTCACATTACTCATATTTATTTTCCCATTTTTGTTTGTTCAAACAGACATTAAATATACAGTGCATTTCAACTGAATAGGTTCAAGATTTTCGTTACATTAAAACTCGTATTATTTTTAACATAATGAAGATAGTTCCATTTTTTTTATACCCACCATCAAAAAGATGGGGGGTATATTGATTTTGTCATTCCGTGTGTAACATGTCGAAGGAATCATCTAAGACCCCACAAAGTATATATTTTCTGGGTCCTGGTTAGATTCTGAGTCGATCTAGCTATGTCTGTCCGTCTGTGGGCGGTAAAGTAGGCGGACCACGCCCATTTTTGGTTTTCGAGTTTATATTGACCCCCAAACTATTTATACATAATTTCGTTGTCGTACATGCTTTTGTTTAAGAGATATCAGCAGAAAAGTATGTAACGGACACCCTGTGTTTCTAATTTTTAGCCCGTAACTTTTTTGTTTATTAAACGATTTTCAATCCCAAACAAACCTTATATAAGACAAATATTTGTGCCAAATTTCGTCTCCCTACGTTTTCCCGTTCGAGCCCTATCTTGCTTTCAACAGACAGACAGACAAACGGAAAGACGGACAGACGGACGGACATAGCTAGATCGACTCAGAATCCAACCAGGACTTTGTGGGGTCTTAAATGATTCCTTCGACATGACAAAATTAAATATACCCCCCATCTTTTTTATGGTGGGTATAAAAAAATGTATCTTAAATAGTTCCTGTAAAATGAATAAATATCGAGAATTTTTCCTATAAAAAGAAAATTTTTTGAAAATTTCCTATAAAAAGAAAATTAATCGAAAATTTCCTATTAAAAAAAATTTTGCGAAAATTGTTCTTATAGAAAGCTAATTTATTGAAAATTGATCCTATAAAAAGAAAAATGATTGAAAATTGATCCTATAAAAAGAAAATGTATAGAAAGTTATTCCTATAAAAAAAGAAATTTTTTTATAAAAAATAATTTATCGAAAACTGTCTACATAAAATAATTTATCGAAAATATCCTTTAAAAAAGAATTTGTATAAAATTTCCTATAAAGAAAATTTATCAAAAATTTCCTATAAAAAGGAAATTTATCGAAAAATTCCCATAAAATTCCCATGAAAGTTTCTTATGAAAAGGGAATTAATTGAACTTTTTTTATAAAAAGAAAATTTATCGAAAATTTCCTATAAAAAAAGAATTTATAGAAAGTTTCCAATTCCTATAAAAAAAAATAATAATAATAATCGAAGAAAAACATTTTATCGGAAATTTCCTAAGAATTTATAGAAAATTTCATATAAAAAGAAAATTTATAGCAAATTTCGTATAAAAAGAAAATTTATTGCAAATTTAAAGAATATTTTCTATAAAAAGAAAACTTATCGAAAATTTCTTATAAAAAGAAAACTTATCGAAAATTTCCTATAAAAAGAAAATTTATCGAAAATTTCTTGTAAAAAGAAAATTTATTAAAAATTTCCTTTAAAAAGAATATTTATCGAAAATTTACTATAAAAGGAAAATTTATCGAAAATTTCCTATTTCTTATAAAAAGAAAATTTATTAAAAATTTCCTTTAAAAAGAAAATTTATCGAAAATTTTCTATAAAAGGAAAATTTATTGACTATCTTATGAAGAATATTTATTGAGTTTCTTATGAAAAGAATTTTTTTTTTTTTTTCAATTAATCGAAAATTTCGCATAAAAGGAAAATTTATCGAAAATTTCGCATAAAAAGAAAATTTATCGAAAATTTCGCAAAAAAAGGAAATTTATTGAAAATTTTCTTTAAAAGGAAATTTTATTGAAAATTTCCTATAAAATGAAAATTTATCGAAAAATTTCTTTTAGAAGAAAAATTATCGAAAATTTTCTATAACAAGGAAATTTATCGCAAATTTTCTTTGAAAGGAAATTTTATTGAAAATTTCCTATAAAAAGAAAATTTATCGAAAATTTTTTGTAAAAACAGAATTTATTGTAAAGTATACATTAAAAGAATATATATCGAAAATATCTTATAAAAAAGAAAAATTATAGAAAATTTCTTATAAAAAAAAATAGCATTTATCAAAAATTTTCTATAGGAAAAAGTAAATTTTTTGAAAATTTCCTATTTAAAGAAAATTTATTAAAAATTCCACTTTTGTTAAAAATTTTGGAATCTTGGCCCAAAGTGTAAAGGCGGAGAATATAAATATCTCTTTTTTAGTACGAAGAAAAAATCGCTGCTATTAAATAAACACATACTAGTCAAATGTCATACGAGTATATAACTTCTTTTTTAGTGCACTAAATTCTACAAAAGTTTCATTGTGTAAGGTCAAGGTCGATCTACACAAACACCGTACACTAAGTAAAATTTTGAATATCATCAAATAATAAATTTAAAATAAATATTTATTTTAAAGTTTTGTCTTTTTGTTTTACACAAAAGACTCGACAATTTCCTTACAAATATTTTAGCAACGAGAACAAATTTTTAATTAAAATTTTCAACAAGAACAACAAAAATTAGTTGTAACGACGGACATACAATCGGTAAATGAAAGACATACATATACCCAACAAGAGAGGGAGTGAAAAAGAGATAGAGATAAAATCAAACATGTGGTTTAACGGCAAAATCGTGAAACGTTCATTAACACATTTATTTGTTGGCTAAAATTAAGTGTTAATAAGGTATGAAAGAAGAAAAAAATAAAAAAGTAATAAAAAAATGAATCTCATGTGTTCGATGGGTGTTTGTGTGTATGAATAAACATAACATTTGATTAAAAGTAAATAAAAAAATAATAAAAGACAATATTAACAACAACTTAAGTGATATATTTAAAAATAAAAAATCCAATAAAAAAATTAATATTAAGTCTGACTGAAAAAAAAAATAAAAAAATAAATAAATAAATTAAAAGTAAAAATAATATTAATAAAATTTATTTAAGAGTTTGTGCGTAAAGACCATTTAGGTAGAAGATGTGAAAATGGTTTTAACCAGTAAATTCTTGTTTCTTTTTGCTTTTAAAGAAGGTTGAACAATTTATTTATTTATCTTCAAACACAAAAAGTAGCATATGTGAGAAAATTTTTTAAATTGGCTAAAGGAAAAATATTTTTTATTGTTTCCAGTTTAATGACACACGCGTAGACTAACAAATTTACATATTTTCACATAATATTATGTAAAGGTGTTAAATTGCCGTGAGCCATTTAAAGCATTTGTCTATCATATCTACATATATGACAATAAACGTTCATGTAATAAATATTTCCTTTTAAACAAAAATTGATTTTCCTAGAACTTGGAAATTATGAATATGTACATTAGAGTGTCCCGTAGACAAAAATTTTGTAGGAACATCCCTCAAACGATGCGTAAAAATTAAACCGTCAATTTAGTACATCATGCAAAAAAAATTTCGATATTTTTCTTAAAAAAATAGATACGAATTTTATAATTTTGTTTCTTTTAAAGCTAAAATTTAAAAAAATTGCATTGTAGTAAGAACTGTTGATAATATGTAATTTTCCAGATTTTTTTAAAAAAATTTTCATCAAAATACTTAAAAAAGTCTTCTAGCGAACGAAAATCCCATTGGACAAATTTTTTAAATTTTTTTTCCATAACCAGCATAAAATTACGAATTTTTTGATACCCATTTCGATTAAAAAATTGAAACTTTTTTTGACCAAAATGTATGGGACCCATGATTTTAAAATCGCTGGTAGAGAACTGAAGACCACTTTTAAAATTTTTTTTAATATTTTTCCCATATTCAGCTAATTTTTACGCATCGTTTGAGGGGTGTTCTAACATCGAAATTTCGAAAAACGCTAATTTCGGGACGCTCTAATGTACATACATAACTCAAAAGAGCAATAATGGCAAATTCAGGCCTGAGTATTATTTGCTGACTATTATTTGCAAATATTTAATCACCTTTAATATTGGATCCAAAGGTTTATTTTTAAATACTTGTATAACATTTTAAATAAAAATCAAACTGTTTAATAAACAAGCGCGAATCTTTATACCCACCATCAATTTTTTAAAATTTACGTTATATAAGAGGTGGGCGGTAAAGTGGGTGGACCACGCCTATTTTTTGTTTTCGAGTTTACATTTGTCCTTAAACTATTTGTACAAAATTTCGTTGACCTTTCACCTTATATGGCAGATGGGCGGACCATGCCCATTTTTTGTTTTCAAGTTTATGTCGACCCTCGAACTATTTGTACCCCCATCTTTTTGATGGTTGGTATAAAAATTAAGATTACATGCATATACATATATTTTCTACTTATAGGAAATTTGCGATAAATTTTCGTAACTTTTCAATAAAATTTTCTATTTATAGGAAATTTTCAATAAATTTCTTTTTTTAGGAAATTTTCCATAAATATTCTTTTTATAGAAAATTTTCTGTTTATAGGATATTTTCGATAAATTTTCTATTCATAGGAAACTTTTAATTTTTGTATTAAAAAAAGTGAATTAAGTCGGTCCAGTATTAACCAAGTTATAGGCCAAAATGCGTTTTTACGATTTTTGCAGCTACTATTTAAGCTATGGACTTCGTTTTTGCATAAATCTATCATAAATATTTTTTCGAATTTCGGTTTTTTAAATCAGTCAAATCGGTGCATAAATTTTCCACCATACCCTTTTTATACCCTACACCACCATAAGTGGTTGGAGTATTATACGTTTGTACTGATGTTTGTAACGCACAGAAAAAATTATCAGAATCACTTGCTGAGTCGATTTAACGATGTCCGTCCGTCCGTCCGTCCATCTAGCTGTCTGCCCATTCAAACATTGTGAACAAAGTACAGGTCGCAATTTTCAAGATATCTTGATGAAATTTGGCACTAATAATTATTTTACCACAAGGACAAAGCCCATTGAAATTAGTTATGATCGGTTCATTATTTCACCTAGCCCCCATACAAATGTCCTTTCGGAATCGGGGTTTAACGATCATAAATGCCTTAAATATCAATATTGCAATGAAACTACAAAGGTGTGTCAATCTTTGTACCAAATTTCATCAAAATCGGTCCATAATTGTCCGTAGCTCCCATATAAATCCCCTCTTCCGAAAATCACTTTAACTTGCATAAATCCCATTCGAATGATAGTATTAAGTTAATATTCGACACAAATAAGTCTTATATAAGTAGAAACAACATTGCCAAAATTTATGATAATCGGTCCATAATTTACCATATATATCGACTTCCGGGAATCGCCCTAAAGGGAATAAAATCATATAGATGTTAGTATCAATGCATTGTTCTGTATTTGTATAATTTATTTTACATTTAGTAAAAGTGTTGGTCTGCAATTGGTCACAGATCGAATACGCACTGGTGTAGTGTATCATATGGTCGGTCTTGTCCTACTATAGTTTCTCTCTCGTTTAATTTAATATTGTTTTACATGTAGAAAATATTTCTTCTGCAACGAAGTGATTTGTAAAAATTCAAAGTATTTAATTCATTATTTATTAAATATATTAATTATTTTAAGTTTTTAGGGTTTACATAGATATAGTAAAGGTAAATATATTTGTATGTATTTGAATCCTATATACATATGTATGTATTTTTGAATAATTTATATTTAACATTCATTATATAAATATTAAAAATTTTTTAATACTAAAAACTTTAAAATGTATTTAAATTTTATACAGCCGAATATAGAACTCGATCTGGTTTTATTTAGTATGTTAGTAAATTTTTTTTAAACATCTTTTTTTTATTTAATTATAGTAAGGAAACCTTATTGTGGCTATTTTCATTTAATATTTAAAAAGTTTTTAAAACTTGCTAATGGAAAAATTAAAAAAAATCTTTTTATGTATATGCAGGCAAGTAAATGTCATGTAAATTCATTAAATGTTTGTAAAAAGGACAGACAATTTGCGTCATATTAATAGTTTTTATTGCAAAAATAAATTTTTATAGAAACTTATTTCCATTTAGAATTTTTTGCTTTAAAATATAAACGCAAATTAAATCTAATACAAATAATTTAATTTAAATATTTACAATATTTTGCACTACAATTACCCAGTCATAAAAATTAAATTTGTATATATTTTTCTCTTTACAAATCCATAGAAATGATTTATATATACAAATTGTTGTTACGAATAAGATTTATAGGAAAACCCACAATATTAAAAATAATATGAATACTATAAACCAATTCAAACGAGTGTAAACATTTACTTTTCCATTGAATGAATTTCGTTTTGCACAAATTTACTCTAAACTGAAAGAGATTTTTTCTTCTTTTATATTACTACTGATTTTTTTTTATATATATTACTAAGTTATTCTTTCTAAAAATCATTTCTGCAAGGAATGAAAATGCAAAGATTACTAAAAAAACTTTTTGTAATTTATTTGGAACATAAAAAGTTTTTAAAAATCCATTTTATAAAGAGTACATACGTAGTATGTACATAAAAAACAAACAAAATATTACGACAAAAAAATAAATAAAATTTACAATGAAAAAAAGATAGGTACATACATATATAATTAAATATGGAAATAATCGGTTATTATTTTCTGTTTTTTCTTTTGTTCGATCAGCTTATTTTCCGCCAATTCCCTGATTTTTTTCAATACTTTAATGTCAGTTTGATCGACCATTTGAAATTCAGTCTATTGGACAGCTTTGTTAAAAATTTCGACAGCTTCTTTGGCTTTAATGTTGTTTTCAGGCGCTTCAATAAAACAGTCGTCATCATCGTCGGACTCTTCAATTAAATCATTTTCATCAAATGGCGTGACGTCCTCACAAGGATTATTGATCTAATCTCTAATGTTTACAGCAGTAAATACTTCCTGAGGGCACAATGTCTGTAGAAGATCTGCAGCAGTATTTTCTAAATATCTAACCTCTGATTGCCACTTTTCTTTTAAAACGCTCAAAGGAACATTAAATTCAGGATCGTCTTCATCATTTACCATATTCAAAATATTTTTCCAACAGTTAGATAAAGTTTCTTTACCAACTCGGTTCCAGGATGCCTCTAGAATAGAAACTCCTTCTTTAAGTGTAATTTTTTTCATCGATTCAAGCAAATCCCCCTCTTTTGCAATAATTGTTGCCAGAAGACTGTTCCTATAATGAAGTTTGGTGATTCTAATTGCATTTTGATCAATTGGCTGGATCAGAGCCGTTACATTTGGAGGCATGAACATAGCCAACCATCCTCGGATTTAAGGTCGGATTCTGGTGGATGGGTTGGGGCATTATCTATTAGGAGTAAAGCTTTTACTGGTAATCCTTTCTTCGTTAAAAAATCTGTCACCTTAATGAAAAATAAAACAGTTAGAATCCCAATTGAACTATTTTTACATGTTTACTTACCTCTGGCACAAAACAGTTGTGAAACCATTCTTTAAAAATGGAAGAAGTCATCCAAGCAGACTTTGAATTTCTGTAGTTTACGGGACAGATAAAATTTTTAAAACTGCGAGGATTTTTCGATTTTCCTATTACTAAAAGTTTTATTTTATGAGATCCTGACGCATTTGCACAGCATAAAAATATTATCCTTTGCTTTTCCATTTTTGCACCTGGAGCGCTTTTCTCCAATGACGTTACATATGTCTTTTGTGGGAGAAGTTTCCAATATAGACCAGACTCATCGGCATTATACAACTGATCATTGGATAAACCCAAATCTTCTATCTTTGCTTTCAATTTAATTTTAAAAGGATTTACGAACTGAGATTGCGCAGAAAGTTTTTCACCGCTTATCTGAAGGAGCCGAATTCCGTATCTCTTTTTAAATTTTTGTAGCCACCCATCGCTAGCATTGAAGTCATTTCCGTTTTCACTTATGTTTTTGTGAATTTGTTTGGCTTTCTCTTTCAACAACAAACCACTTACAGGGAGGTTTTTATTCCGCATGCAAATAAACCACTTATAGAGCGATTTTTCCACTTTTGGAAGCTCTGAAGATCGTAATGTTTTGCGTTTTCCGGGTCCATAAAACGTATTGTTCACACATTTTAAAATATTGTCGTTTTTATTTTTTATTGAACATATCGTTGATTTTGCAACTTTATACTTTTTACTTAACACTGTAACACTCGATCCTTTTTTTAAATATTCCAAAATTTCGCATTTTTCATTTAAGGATAATAACTTTCGACTGTTTTTAGACATTTCTAATTTTAAAAATAAATTCACGAACCTACCGCAACAAGTTACATAAAGCGACTACCATTAAATACCTTTAAAATAATGGCATACTATGGTATTTATTAATTCGGGGATTCCCAACATTAAATCTAAATGCTTCTACAAATTAAAAAATCGCCAAAAATTAAAAAAAAAAAATGTTCACTATTTAGAGCCATTAAACTTTGTTCACTATTTAGAGCGCCCATATAAAAAACTGAGTGTTCACATTAGTGGATAGTTCATTATATTGGATGTTCACATTACCGCGAGTTCACTGTACTTTGAACTTACATACATAGATAGGCATTAATAATACATATAAAAATCCTTTGTTAACAAAAGTAATTAAAACTTTAGTTCTTTTTACAACAACTCTGTTTTGTTAACTTAATTATTTACCAGGTTAAGTAATTATTACAAATTGAAACTGTTTTTACAAATATCTATATTCAATAAATAAAAAATATTTAACAATAATATGCATACAGATATATTACATATATACTATAAATGTATCAAATATTATTTATAATCTTAATATTGGAATCCAAGTGATGAATGGAATACATAACCAGCAAAAAAATTTCATTATTTTGAAGCAATAACAACTGATGGGAGCAATAGATTGCTTCCAAATAGCTTTCAAGAATGCAATAACGTAAGTTATTCACTGAGTGCGAAAGACATTTTTATTGATTCTAGGCGGCTCATCTCGAACAAAAAAAAAAAAAAAAAAAAAAAAATGTATTATAAATGTGCTTTAGCAATGCTTATATTAAGCTTTTTACAATTTTATGAGGAGGTTTTGTAATATATGCATTACTAAAGAAAAAAAGTTATAGGCTAAAATCTAGAAACACAGGGTGTCCGTTCTATACTTTTCTGCTGATATTTCTTCACAAAAGCATGTACGACAACGAAATTTTGTACGTATAGTTCGCCACTTTACCGCCCACCTCCCATATAAGGTGAAATTGTGTTCAAATAGTTCAAGGACCAATGTTAACTCGGAAACAAAAAATGGGCGTGGTCCGCCCACTTTACTGCCCACTTTACCGCCCTCTTCCATATAACGTAAAATTTGAAAAAGTTGATGGTGGGTATACAGATTCGGCCGGACCGAATATAACATTCGCGCTTGTTCTTACTTTAAAGTTGTCAGCTTACAAATGCGAACATAGTTTTAGAATTATAAATATATATTACACCTCAGTAAAGGGTGTTGTTTCAGATTTACCAAGACTTTTGCTAAAAAAAATATTGCTAAATATGCCCAATTAATATATTTTATAAAAAACTTCGAACTAACATGTAGTCGGCATGTATTTCCCAATATTCGGCATATCATGATCCAATAGTCGGCATAGCATTTTTTATTAATAAAATAAAAAGTCACTGCACAGAAAATTGTTTTTTTATGTCCATTATTCTATAAAATTTAATTTTTCATAATACTTCTGTTTACTCAAACATATTATGTGAGAAAAATATATATTTAAATTAATTACAGAATTCCGTTGTCCAAGACCAATATTTAATGTTATAAAGGACAAACCAAATTACATAGGTCTTTAATATTGATATCAGTAATTATTTGGGCCTATATCTATCGCCAAATGACTTAAAAAAAGACACCAATATGGATAATTTAACCATCAAAGAGAAACGATATCGGTTTACATGAGAATTTTTTAGGATTTCGGACGAAAAATTTGTTTACAGTACTTTTAGGTCGATCTAAATTTCAGCAAAAACTATTTTTAAAGCATTAATTTTGTCACAGTTTGCAAATATTTGCCTATGATGTATTAAAAAGTTCTCTCGAAATGATTAATATTTTTTCATAACAAGTTAATAATTACGAATGTTTGAAATCATTCTTGTTAAATAAAATGTGAAGCATTTTTGCCAAATATACAAGACTTGTGAATTTTATTTGTTGGTATGAAAATTAATATAATTTAAGTATTTTTCTGTAAGCAGCATATCTTTTTTTGCAACGGCATACTTTTGTAGTACTTATGGCATTAGAATTTAAATAAAATGAAAACCATGAGCTTTGATATAAATATTGTTAAAAAACTTTACATACCACAAAATTGCATGCTATTTCGAGACCTTTTGGTCTATTAATTTTAATAAAATAATAACTAGAAGCTGATGCCGACTTTAGGATTCATGGAAAATATCGAATTCGCCTGTAGTCGGCAGTCTATGCCGACTACAGCGATCTGTTTGGCCATAAGGTCCACCGATAGCCAGTTCATTAGAACGAATAGGGCTTTAGATGGGGTTGTACGTAACGCGCCTGTGATGAACAGCGCCGAACTACGCAGAATCCTTTCAAAGATTCCGAAAAAGGTGGATTTCTCCATAGCCTTCCACCATACTAACGCTCCATACATAAGTATGGGCTTTATCACCATGTCGAAAAGCCATTTTGTATTCCTAGGATTTATTCCCCAAGATTTTCCAATGGCTTTCCTATACATATATAGGGCGATTCCGGCCTTTGAGGCTCTTGCCCTTGTATTTTGGAGCCAGGATAGTTTAGAATCCAGTATAATCCCTAGATACTTCGCACTATCCGACACCTTCAATTCAACACCATTTAGGCGTGGTAATGGGAAAGATGGAATTTTGTATCTTCTGGAGAAGAGAACGAGTTCCGTTGGCCACTGGTTGTGCTCCATATACTAAGTAGGCCCAGAGCAGTTTGCAGGCGTTGTGACATAGTATCCAGATATTTCCCAGATGCAGCCACAGTCCTAAACTTCAGAGAATCTAGTTCCCTGAGTAGTGGGTTTACGGCGATATTCCAAAGAAGAGGAGATAAATCTCCTCCTTGCGGAGTACCCCTATTTGCTACCCTGTATATGGTAGATGCTCCCATATTGGAAATTATAACCCTATTTGTTAGTAGTCTCCATATGAGGCTAATTAACGACTGATTGATGTTCTATCCTTCAAGAGACAATTTTATAGCCTCCGGAGTCACATTATTAAAAGCCTCCTCTATGTCTAAGAAGGCAACTAATGCAAACTCCTTATGCTCAAGAGCGTTTTCTATGTGCCCTACAAGCGAGTGTAATGCAGTCTCAACAGATCTGCCTTTCATATAGGCATGTTGAGACGCTGATAATAAGTTAGAACGGAGATGAAGATCAATCAACCTTTCCAGTGTTATCAAGAGGAAGGACGACAGACTAATAGATCTGAAGTCTTTCGGTCTCGTGTGAGAGGTCCCCCCCCCCTTTTGGGATGAAGACCACAGTGCATCTAGTCCTCGACTCAGGGATATACGAACATGCAGAGACTTTGGTCTGGTTTCATTATAACGGGCTGATAGTTACTCTACTATTATCTACTCAGATAGAATATAATTTCTAATAAATAAATGAATGAATAAATAAATAAATTCTATGCCCTTAAAAATATGTCGAATAAACTGTATAAATCCCCATAAAGTATTTTGGGTCACAAAGTATCTGGGTCCTCGTAAGATTCCGAGTTAATCTAACAATGTCTGTCCGTTTGTGGGTCTGTTGAAATAAGGGTAGGGCTCAGGGTGGACCACCTAAGGGGACGAAATTTTGCTCAAATATTTATCTTTCATAATGTTTGTTTGGTATAGAAAATGGGCAAACTCGATTCATAAACAAAAATATTGAGTTCAATACTGCAAACGCAGTGTGTCTTTGTGACTCCAGTTCGTATTTTCTCGCCGATATCTTCACTGAAATGTAGCTCGTTCTATTATCTTTATGACAAAAGAAGAAAACTTGGAATTTTTAATATTTTTAGGTTTGTAAGATATCTTGAAAAACAAGCATTTTTCAATTTTGTACGATTTTTTTAAACACAACTTTTTAATATCTCCGAAGCTGTAGGGCAGATATAAGATTGTTTAGACATTAATTGAAGGTAATTTGAATTATAATTTTTCTGTTATATTATTAAATTAAACAAACGAATCGTCCTTGAGTTAAGATGTAATATGATAAGCAACCTCATTAATTTATCTCAAAATCATAGAGTCAATTGAACGCCATGACGACTAAAAAATCTCATGATACACAATATATATGAATATATTAACACAATATAAAAATTCTTGTCAGCCTTAAAGCAAAGAGAAAATATTTGAGATTTTATTTGTTTTATTTCCAAGTGCCATTTAATATAATTCTACTTTTCTTTTTATTTCGTTGCAGATTTCTGTGGGTGACTTAAATAAAAAAAAGAAAATAAATAAAATTAAAATAAAATAAAACCCTAAAGTGGCAACATAATGTATCATTTATTATGCTACCACAAAGTACTTGCAAGTGCAACTAATCCAATAAAAGTTGAAATGTACTTAAGAAAGAAACTAAGCCAAAGACTATAAATAGAAAAAAGTAAGTGGAGGAGGAAGTGCATTACAAAGAGTGTATAAAAATAACCGGCATATACATTGAAAGTGTGTGTAAGTGAATAATGGGCAACAAACACTTGTAGAAAATCGAATTAAAAAAAAAAAAAAATCGGAGATATAAGAAAAAAAAAAAAAAATAAACAAATTGAACAGCACTTTCGTAAAGGAAAACTTTTTACAAACAAAATACTTTCTTACTGCTTGTTTGTTGTTGTTTGTTAAACAAATGTTTACAAAGAGGGCAATAGGAATTACAACCAGAGCTAGTATATAGGAAAATGTGGCAACAGCATCAGTATTATTATTTCTATTACAAAAGGCAGCAACAAAAGCATCAACAACGACAGCAGCAGCAACAGCAACAACATTATCACCATCATCATCATCAACACTTCTATCATCAACAACATCAAAACTATTGTTTGGCTAAAATCCCCAAAATGCAACAACAATTACAAATGCCTGCCTATCAAATGCTACGTTTTCTTTTGCTACTCGTCTGCTATTGTTGTCATTCACAGGCTTCCATGGAATACAGTGCTAAATTAAGCAACTGTTATGATAATCAATATGGTTTTAATAGTCATCATTTACACAATGGTTCAGCAACTGTTGTTACGACAAATAATACCAGCAGCAATTTAACCACAACAACAACAACAGCATCATCGAACAATAATGATGCATCTTTATTGAATACAGGGGGTTATATGAAAAATGAAGCTGATATGGCTACTGCAAGAGGAGCTTTTCAGCAGCAGTCATCTTCAGTTAGTGGTTGGAAATGTTGTTGTTGGAATGCAACAAGTTTGGTATGTAGAAAAAAAATTAACTTTAAGTAGAGATACTTTAAATTCTTTTTAATTAACTGCTTTAATATAAAGTACAATTAAACTAATTTTTCCTTGTAACAGACTGTGATATGCCCTGACCTGTGCTTTTAGCACATCATTCATAATCTATGCTATTAATTTTCATAATTGATTTTTTGATATTACTGTACGTTTTAACAACAACAACATCATCATAAATAATGATAAGTAAATACTCATATAAGTATAAATACAATTTTCATTTTGGTTTTCCTATAAACCACTTTGCTGAAATGCATTTTTAAAAGTTTTAATTAAATTCTGTGGATTTATTGGTGCAAGTTCTACAGTAAATAATTTTGATTATTTTTATTAAAATACTAACAAATTTATACAATGTATAATTGTCATATTTATTTATTCAAACATTTTCCCATTACAATAACATGAGCTTTTACTATAATAAGTAAAATGTTTATATAAAAAATATGCTTACATTTTTTTGCTGATATTTTTATATTTTATTGAATTAGTTAGGAGTTTTTTTTTTCTTAATTGATTAAATTTTAAATTTGATTGGGCAAAACTCATTATGAGAGAAATTTAAATATATACATTAGAGTGCTCCAAGCTTGTATGAAGGAAAAAAAATGTTATTCTACAGGCCATAACCCCCACCCCCCCTAAAATTGTTCTATGGGTTATAAAAATACGTCGTGCATAAAATGAGGGCAATAGGATTACATTAATTGGTGCCGCAACGGCTCTGAAGTTTGAAGATGCATTTACAAGGGGAAAATATGCATTTTTTTCAGTTTTCACAAAAATTTTGTCATTAAATAATTAGTTTTGCATTTTATTGTAAAGGAATCGTAATGTACACAGAATTAGTGTTACAAAAATATATAAAACACAAAAATTGATTGAAAAATGTAAAAGTTATTGAAAATTCCCCAGGCCATTAACGTGTCTCAGAGCACTTGAATTCGAAATGTGACAAAAAATAAATATGTTTTTGAAAATATTCGAATAAAACAATTGTATTACTTAAAATACATCTGTAGTTACTTGAATATGAGTTTTTGTCCTTATAGAATGACGTAGACCTGTTCTCAGCTATGGTAAAAAAATGTTGATATTTTTATCGGTCGTTTCAAAACTCAAATTTCAGTTTTTTTGATACTTTGTTAAACAAATTTCAATATTTTTGGGAGATCTCATGGGGATTTATGGACAACAGATTACGGAATAAAACAGTAAAAAAATTAGGTCAATACCTTTTATAGTTTGCCTGTACCTTCATTTTCAATTCATCGGATTTCGAGAAAAACCAATTTTTATGTAATATTTTGGCAAATCAGCCATTTTATTACATTGTTGTGTATTTTAAATGGAACTTTTTTAACATTTTATAATCCACATAATTCTAAATATAAATCAAGAGTTTCATACAATTTGGACGACACTAACCCATAAACTTTAAAGGTCAAAGGTTAAATTTTGTAATATTTGTAATTTTTGATGGAAACTAGTCGAAATTTTATCTATTTATTTATTAACAACCGATATTTACAATGATAGTGAAAAAAATGAAATTAACCCTTAAACGGCCTTGGGGGTTTTATTGAAATATATTCAAATTGGCATGTTTTTAAAACATCGGGGTCATTTTGACCACAATGCCGTTTAAGGGTTAATTTCATTTTTTTCACTATAATTGTAAATATCGGTTGTTAATAAATAAATTTCTTAAGTTTTATGATAATCTACCGAAAAATAGTTGAAATTTCGACTAGTTTCCATCAAAAATTGCAAATATTACAAAATTCGAAACTTCGTTTTTTTGGAGCACTCTAATATACATACACAGAAAAAAGTAAAAATGGACTTCAATTACGAAATTGCTTATATTAATTAATTTTTAATTGATTTTGCTCCAATTATCAAAATGATAAAATTTATAACTAGAATAATTGATAGTATTATTACTTATTTTCCTTAAATAGATGTAATGAGCTGAAAATTTTTGAAAATTTATTTAAATTTATTTTATTTCTGTATTTTTATAGACAAATCTTTCATTTTTCTTTATATTTTATTAACAGTTGTCAATTTATTAGAAAACAAAATTGTAAACTAATTAGAAAATTAATTATAATAATAAATCATGTAATTAAATTCTAATATAAAGTTAGTTAATAATTTTATTAAAATATTATTTGAAATATTTTTTTCTGTGTACATATATGTATGTTAGGGAAGCCCCGTTTATATGAAGAGAAAATAAGGTATTGATGTTCCCAGCTCAAATGAAAATTTACTTCATTCTAAGATACTTTTTCTGAAAATTTTCGTTTTGACATTATCCTTTCGTGAGCTGGATCCAAATGAAAATAGGTCCTTTTTCGATTTTTTTTTCATATTTCTGCCAAAGGAATAATATGAAAATTTGGTATCGCAAGAAAGGTATTTCGAGCGCGTATTTAATGACGTAACAAAATTTTAAGACTAGGTCGAAATAAATAAAAAAATTTTGCACTTTTTCAACAAAAATTTAGATATTTGAATTTTTTACACATAAATATTTAAAAAACTAGGACCAAAATAATCCTAATCCTAATATCCTAATATATATTATAAAAATGAAGTGTAAGTTTGTTTGTTTGTGCGTCAATCACGTCTAAACGGCTAAACCGATTTTCCAAAATTTGACACACAGATAGTACCAGTGCCGGAGGTGGTTATAGGCTGTGTAAGATCTCGATTGGATGTCATGCCCATATTTTACACATTTTGGATGTCACGCCTACATTTTACGCCCACTTTTTTAAATTTCTTAAATGGTAGCAAATATTTGATATCGCCTAATAAGGAGTAGCGAAGCGTACCGGGTTGAGCTCGTCTATATATATAAACTAGTAATGACTGAGTGATTGACTGACTGATTTACTTGGTGATTCATCATCGCACAGCCCAAACAGTTAAAGCTAGAAAGATGAAATATGGTCTCCCACCGACGGGATTTTTGGAAATTCGAATGGTTAGGGGGTAAAAAAGGGTAAAAGCGGGTAAAATCAGTAACCATATATCTCCTAAACTAATAGAGATACAAAAAAGTTGAACAGATATCGTTATTCATTTAAAAAATAATCGGATAGGTGTCTGGTACTTTTTTGAAATTCGGCACTTTCAGGGAGAAAATGGGTAACTACTTTAATTTGGTACTTTTTTGGAACCCTTAATTCAGTAAGTATAGAAATAAAATATGTAACAAATCCAAAAAGTACCAAACACCTATTCGCCAATTTTCGATAAGATACTGTTATCGAAAATTGGCGAATAGATGTTTGTTACTTTTTGGAAATTCGAACGTTTAAGGGGTAAAAATAGTACCTGACTTTGGTATTTTATTTCAAAAAAATATTTTTTTCCTTTTACTGACACATACATAAGAATATTTTAACATTAGATCCCAGTACAATTTAGAAATTCATTGAAACACAATCTTTGTTACATTCAGGGGGAATAAAAAGTACCAAAAAGAGGATAAAATCTTAAATTTAATTTTATTCAAATTAAATAATGCATTTTAGATCTGAACTTAAGTACCTAAGTGAGTGAGAACTCACAAGAGGCGAATTTGTAGTACTTTTTTGTTCTTCTACTGGTACTTTTTGAATTTTCTATAATATTGAATCTAGAAACATGAAATTCGAGATATAAGATCCCAAGTGAATGAAAATCCATAAGAGGAGAATCTGTGGTACTTTTTCGTTATTATATTACTCTTTGAATTTTTTGTAATAATAATTAATTTTCAAACTTGAAATAAGAATCCACAAGCCCTATTGGTCACATTCTTATCCACTAAAATATAATAATAGAAATATTATGGTAGTTTTTGAACCTTTGAACTTAAAGATCTAAGAAACTGATAACTATTATTGTTCTTAATGCTGACAGAAGACCAATATTATAACTGTTCCCACGGGAAAAAGGAATCATAGTTGAATTTTACGGGTTTCTTCACTTTTGGTATTTAATTTTTTTTTCTAAATAAAAAGGCTACCAATTTTTTATCTGGTCTATGTACGAGTATTGCAAGTTCGGATGCAATGGGGTACGGAAGCGAACACAGTGCGCTAAAAATATTATTCAAAAATTTATAGGTTTAAAATTATAACTTAACACAATTTAAATTTATAATATAGTATAGTTTTTATTCCAAAAAATCTTCGCTAACGAAGTAGCGGGTATACTGCTCGTACAATATAATCTTCTAGTAATTATACCGAAACGGTTTTATCCGTTTTTTAATTTTTGAACTTGTTTGAATTTTATTATAATTTCCTTCATATACAAATGCTTTTATATGAGAAGGATTTATATGATTTATATTTAGCATCAAAATACGCGTATTTTTATAAGCTTTTTTATGATGTATAACACTTAATACTTCTATTAACAGACAACTTAATCACAAAGAAAAAATCGCTCTCTATGTGTTACTTAACGGGCATAATTGTAATAATTAGCATAAATTTTGTGAGTATTTCACTTAAATTTAATTTATTTAGTTGTTTGTTGATAGAAGTACCAAGTGTTATATATCATTAAAAAGCTTATAAAATTGTGCGTATTTTGATGCTAAATTCATAAATCCATCTAATATAACAATTTTTATATATGATCCTTCAGTTAGGTTTTGAAGAATTCTAATAAAATTCAAACTACTTAGTTCGAATTTTAAAAAACTGAAAAAACCATTTCGGTATAACTACACAGAAAAAAATATTTCAAATAATTTTTTAATAAAATTATTAATTAACTTTATATTGGAATTTAATTATATGATTTATTAATATAATTAATTTTCTAATTGGTTTACAGTTTTGTTTTTTAATAAATTGACAGCTGTTAATAAAATATAAACAAAAATTAAATATTTGTCTATAAAAGTACAGAAATAAAATAAATTTAAGTAAATTTTCAAAAATGTTCAGATCATTGCATCTATTTAAGGAAAAAAATTAATAATAATATCAATTATTCTAGTTATTAATATTATCATTTTGATGATTGGAGCAAAATCAATTAAAAATTAATTAATATTACAAATTTCGTAATTGAAGTACATTTTTACTTTTTTCTGTGTACTAGAGGATTATATAATATTATTTTGGTCCTATTTTATTTTTTAAATATTTATGTGTAGAAAACTCAAATATCCAAATTTTTTGATCTGATTCTAAATTTTTGTTATAGTATAATTTTGAGATTTATTTTGATTCTGATATAACTCTCTATACCTGATGCCTATTAAATAAAAATTCATCCATTGCTGCCCAGGAAGATAAATTAGTTGGAGAACTTAAAGATTGCTCCCATAAAGACAAAGTTTTATCAGGCAGTTTTGTAGAGCTAAATAAACTAATATGGGATCCCATTGATCAGTTTTTATGTTATGAGCTTTCAGTATCGACAAACAATCGCTAATTGCATTCTGAATTCTATTTATTGACTCACAACTTTCATTCTTCGCAGACGGAATATTGAACAATATTTTCAATTGGTTACATACTAACACTCTTTTTTTTTTCGTACCTTGTCTTCAATGCATTCCAAGCTAACAAATAATTCTGATCTCAAAGTGGATACTTTGCGACAATAACACCTGCTTCGCCTTTTGTTTTATTTCTTAAATGATATAATTTGTGTGCCTGTATTAATCGAGGATGATTGCCATAAATGGGTGTAAACATGTCATGGAATCCGTCATTACAAAAGTTGTAGATTCAATTACTCGAAACATCATGTATTTTTTTTATATATTTGATTACTTAATTGATGAATATAATAAGAATAAGTCTGACCGACTCTGTTATACTCACCAATGGCAACATTTTGTGATACCCTAAATCAAAATATCACCTTATATGTGAGGTGGGAGTTTACATTGATTCTCGAAATATTTGAAATTTTGTTGTCGCACATGTTATTGTTTAAGAAATATAGGCGGACAAGTATGGACTGAAGTTACGGTGGAA
Source organism: Protophormia terraenovae (assembly GCA_951394005.1). Lineage (NCBI taxonomy): Eukaryota > Metazoa > Arthropoda > Insecta > Diptera > Calliphoridae > Protophormia > Protophormia terraenovae. The sequence goes on from OX596073.1 coordinate 32,533,600, forward strand.
ATCCTGTTTTTTTAGTATTTCAACCATTTTTGGTTTATGAATCGATTTTGCCTCTCTACAACCCAAAACAAAACCAAACCTTATATAAGACAAATATTTGAACCAAATTTCGTTCCTTTATGATGTTCACTCCAGGCCCTATCCTGCATTCAATATGGAATGACAAGCCCAATATACCCTCCATATTTTTTTTTGATATACAAATAATTGAAAGTAGATAAATTGAATAATTGATACAATTAAAAAAGTAATTGGAATACATTTTTTAAATCTAAGCCTTTAATTCACTTTTTCTTCATTGACACTAGTTCTAGCAGTAAATCGCGATTTGTAAAATTAAGGAGGTTGTACTATATATAAAAGCATATCTCGAGAACGACTTGTCTGAAAAAAAGTATAAAAAAGCTCTAATTAAAATTGTCTTCAAGTCATTCTAACATTATTTTTTACCACTCTCTATAGTTATGGAGATATTAAGCCTATTTTCTGAAAAAAATTATTTTGTATTATGTATGTAAATGAGTATCTTCATTAATTTGTGAATAAAATCAGCATTTATGCATTGATTTGAATTAAATATGTCTCGTTTTTTTTTGCAACAAATTTATATTTATGATAAAGAATAAAGATCTGAATTCTTGACACTTTCGAATTATTATGATTTTTTGGATTTTTTTCCATAATTTTGTATAAAATTATTATCACGCAGGAAAAATTTTAGAACATGTTCTAAAATCATTAGTTCTAGAACTGATGTAATCAGAACCACTTCAGATTCTTTAATAACATCCTCAGAACTAGTGGTATCACAAACAATACTGACACTAATAGAGAAGAACCTTATTCTGATTCTAAATTCGTTTTAAGGAATGTTTTAGAGAACTAGTGCTAAAGAACTAATTCTGTATGAGTTCTACATCACTTCTGAAAACAAATTACTGGTTCTCTAATGACTTCCTAGAACTGTTTAAAAAACTTGTATAACAATTTTCAAAAATTGATTGATTTGATTTTTATTAGTTCAGATCCATTAGAATAAAAAATAAAAAACAAATTCTGAAACCGTTCCCTAACGCTTCTTTGGAACTAGTTCCGAACGTGACAATTTCGAACAAAAATCACTAATTAAAGAACTAGTTCCAGAACCGTTCCACAGAATGGGTACTGGCTAGCTAACACTTCCATAGAACTAGTTCTGGAGGTGACAATTTCAAACAAAAATCATTGATCGTAACACCAAAATAGAACAAGTACATGCTATTTTGATGTGTTCTGGAACTAGTTGTAGAACTAATACAATTTTTCCTGGGTATTATTATTATTTTTTTTTAGAAAATAGGGTTAATATCTTCATTACTGTTTACCGTATTAAAAAGTAATGTAAGAATGACTTAAAGATAATTTTAATTAAATTTTTTTTTTATATTTTCTTGAATAAAATCACAAAAGTCGTTTTCGAGAGATGCTTCAATATATAGTGCAAACTTAATTTTACAAATAGCAATTTATTGCGAAAACTATAGTCAATTAAAAAAAGTGAATTAAAGGCTTAGTACTTATTAATACCGTGTATCCGAATTGACTAAGAAACCCCGTACCGCAGATTTTTATTTTTTTTTTTTATTTTGTAACTCCGTGTAATAGTTCCGAAAATTTATATTACTGTTGTCTTTTCATTCATATTTTCAAATTTAAGATCCGTTTAATTTTTTTTTTAATTCGCTCAGTTTAAAAACAATTTTTTTTTTTCTATGATAACATCGGATTTTAAGGGTGTATTTCTGAAAATTTTAAAATAATTTTTTTTTTTATTTACTTTCTATTTATTTACTGAATCTGCCTTTATTAGGGCTCACAGTTAGTATTCAAATCTTAAAAACTAAAATAAAAGATATCTTCTCTCTAAGGAGAGCTAAGATGTAAGATAGGCCTCTCATTAGCGGGGTTATAGGTCGGCTATACGAAGCCTTGAATTTGTCTGCACTTCAGCAAGAAGTTTAGCAAGTGGATTTGGATGACTTTGAGGTTTCTGGATATATTTTTCACTGAATTTTTGAAATTTTTCCTTTACCAGTGGTATCTCTAAGTCCCTATGGATATTCTAATTTCTTATGTACCTTGTTGCACCCGTTATAGTTCTAAGAATTTTCGATTGTGCCCTCTGTATAATATCAATGCTGGTATTACTGGCAGTACCTCATAATTGGATGCCATAAGTCTAAATTGATTTTAATACAGTTTTATACAGGATGACTTTATTGTCAAGGCTTAGTCTTGATTGACTCTTTATTAACCAGTGAAGGCTAGAAGCTTTCAACTTCATATGAAGTCTCTTAGTTTTTATATGTCGACGCCAAGTAAGTCGGCTATCCAAATGAACACCAAGGACAGTTGCCTCATTTCATTTACCCGTATTTGACAGTTTTCTAACGATGTCTCCACACGTCGCATTATGGTTTCAATGACCACTTTTCTTGGCCAAAATTGCGTTTTTGCACTTTCTCATTTCGTGTTTTTTTTTTTGTTATAATCTAATAGTAAACATTTCAAAACTCCTAAAACCATATGTTGTTTTTTTTAACTCATTTACCGTTATAATACAACAAATCAAAGTTGAGGTTATTAAGCAAGTGTATAGTAAGATGAAAAAACACATTTTTTAACACTTTTTATTCGTTTTTGAATTTGTGAGTTCAAACAATTCTTAAAAAAGTTAATTATGGAGAACAATGCTGATGGTAAGTACTTTAATAATTAAATATGAACAAAGTGGAAAATAACTGGCAGCGATAAAAAAATTAGTATTTCATGAAACCCAAGAAAAACAAATTATTCGTAGTAAATTTAAAAATTTCATAAGCTTACAAAATTTTGGTTAAAGTTGGTAAAAATTTTTTGCGATTTTTGAGAAAATCAATTTTTTATCCAGAATACGTTCGTTTTAAAAATTTTGAACTTTTTTAAATTAGACTAAAAGGCCAAAACAAAGATCAAAGATTTACATATATTTTTGAAAATATATGTAAAAAAATGGGAATGAATAACATTTCCAATACTTTTGTTAAATACTTATCGCAGAAAGTACGTATTTTTTGCAAGAATTTAAAATCTGAGTGGGATAAGTGTTACAGAAGACTTGTTATTTTTAATAGAAAAAAAAGTTCATGGCTCGATTCCACAACAATAATAAAAAAGTAAAACATGTTAAATGAAAAGCGAGCAGAAGTTGGGCGCGCAAGCTTGTCATTTTCAGAAAAGTCTAACAGAAATCAAAGAAGGGAAGCAGTTTTTAAAGTATCAAGAAAATGAAACGGGTCTATTTAAACAAGCAGCGGCAATGTCAGCGCGAAAAAATGGAAATTTGGATTTAGTCGCTATTTTAAAAACAACTATAGGACAACAAGACCATCAAAAATTAGAAAATTGTGTACTCAAATTATACCAATTGCTTTTACTGACGAAGAAGCTTTGGCATTTCTTTTTGAAAATAATTTCTCAAAAAAGCAGTATAATAATATTTGTATGGAGAGTAAGGTAAAAGTAAAATTTTAGATGTCAGAAATAAATGCAGACCTGAGTGTATAACTGTAAGTGAAAGATGTGCCAAAGTTCCTTTGCAAGGGCTCCTAAATCACACGAGACTTTTGCACTCGTCCGGCAAACCTTTATGGAATAATCGAACACCACAGTCAATAAGATTTTGTCGTCCTTTAAAACTGGAGTTCGTAAAAGAAACAAGGGAAGTTATTTTAAAAGAAGGTGATTTAAAAAAGCAAATTGATGAGCTTGAAAACCTAGAAATAGAGGTGGAGGAAGGGAAAACAATCAATATAAAGTTCAATTTATCCTTAACTATAATCGATGGAAAGGTTTTAAATTTTGTTATTGGAACTAAATCAACTCAAACTTGTCCTATTTGAGGTGGTTCTCCTAAAGATTTTATAAATATTAAGGATTATAATTCTGAAAAATTTCATCCTATATATAACAACATAAAACATGGTTACAAATGTGACGTTCAAAAATGGCAAATAAAATCTGATGAAGACAAAGACATAGTTAGGAAAAAAAAAGGAAAATATTCTAAATGAATTTTGGACACGCCTTGGACTGCGGGTGAATATTCCTAAAAGCGGTGGTTCTGGAACTACTAATGACGGAAACACCTCTCGTCGAGCATTTTCAGAATATGTTTTGTTTTCCAAAATAACTGGAGTTGAAGAGCAACTAATTTTTCGTTTTAAAACAATATTAATATGTTTGTCGTGTCAGTTTCCTATAAACTTAGACAAATTCGAAATATACTGTTTCCAAACAGCTGAATTATTTTGAAATAAGTACCCTTGGCTCCCCATGACCCCAACGGTGCACAAAGTACTTGTACATTCAAAGCAAATTATGCAAAATGCAGCTCTCCCAGTTGGTTATTTTGTGGAGGATGCTGAATCTAGAAACAAGTTATATAAATATGATAGGTTAAATCATGCTCGAAAAAACAATCGCACTAACAATCTTGCAGATGTGTTTAATAGGGCAATGGATACTTCGGATCCACTTATATCGTCTTTACGCCTAAGTACACGTATACACGAACGAAAACGTTTGGCCATTCCTGCGGAAGTTGCTGCCTTATTAGACTGCGAGATCCCTACAGAAGAACCTTTGTCTTACAAAAATACAGAAAGCAATGACATTTTGGATGATAATGAAGCCGAATATGATGAAGACGAAAACTTAGTTTTAGATAATAAGTTTTCCACATTATATTAGGTATTTAACATATTTAGTATTTTTAATAAACCTTATATATATGTACATATGTATATATACATATCTACAACCATACAACGTACATGTTGAATTTTTTTTTTTTTTTTTGTTAATAAAAATATTTTGAATTCATCCATCTCCCAACTATTTCTTTTATTTAAGGGTTCAAGTAAGAAAAAATATATTAAATTACTAAAATCTGAATACAAACAACTTTTCATATAAAAAAAAAAAAAAAAAATATCATTCAAATCACTTTTATAATTTTGGCCAAGAAAAGTGGTCATTGAAACCATAGTGCGTCGGAGGTAAATATCTAGTTGACTAGATGCTATGTGTGGGTTTTCATATTGCTGTATCATCAGCAAATGTAGATATAATCAGTACATCGCATGTAGGCAAGTCAGAAGTGTAAAATAAATAGAGTATAGGTCCAAGAACACTTCCCTGTGGAACACCTGCTTTTATATCATATTCTTCTGTCACAAAGTCATTAAACTTTACTCTAAATAGACGGTCAGATAAATAAGACTCCAACAATTTGTGGGTACATGGTGGTAGTAAACATTAAATTTTATATGTTAAACCTTTGTGCCATACTTTGGCGAAAGCTTGCGCGACAATTAAAAAAATAGCTGAACAATATTTCTTTGATTCAAAAGATTTCCTAATCTCTCCAGTTAGACGATTTAATTGTTTAATGGTTCCGTGCTTTTCACGAAAACCAAACTGGTGAACTGGGACGATGTTTCTATCGTTTAAGAATGACATAATTTTCTTTTGGAATACTTTCGACAAGCGAGGAAGTAAGCTAATAGGTCTATGGGACAGTTAAATCTTTTCCTGGCTTTAGTATCATTTTAATCTGAGAAGTTTTCCAAATTTTTGGAAATACTCCTAATTTCAAAATCGCATTAAATATTATAGATAGCACAATTATAGCCACGTTGGGTAGGTATTTAATCATTAATGGTGTTATTAAATCATGTCCAGGTGATTTTTTTACATTTATATTCTTGATGACTGTATTAATGTCCTCTGGGCTTACAACAATTATGTCATCATAGTTAAATGTAGTGTCAGGTGTCTCTCCCAATAAAAAATCATTTGTTTGGGAATTTCTTGAAAGATGGAGCTTAAATAACATGCAAATAAATTAGCTTTATCTTCTGCACTGCAGGCTCAGGTACCGTCAGCATTCCTTAAAATCTTTCGCTGCTCTCTATACCGAAAAATTTGTGTGCTTATTATTTGTCAAACTTTCAATATAATTTCTATTTTGGCGATCCTCTTCTACTTGAAGGGCTTTTTTCAGTTTTTTACTTGCTATAGACAGCCTCAGCTTTGCAGCGGGTGATCTAGTTTGTTGCCATTGTCTTCTGCATTTTCTTTTTTCAAGTAGAAGTTTTTGAAATATGCGTTTTGCATTTCTTAAGAATTTGACTCTTAGAATGTTCTAGAGCAGAAGTAATTAATAACGTAAATTCAATGGCGGATTTATTTAGGGTCTGTGTGTATATTCTAATATTTCAACCAATTTGTAGTATATGAAGTATCCATAAAATAAAATAATCTACACGTCATAAAAATTCATATAAGTTCTGGACAGACTCATATGGTATTAATGTGAATACAAAGTAATGTACCTAATGGAGGGTTAATGAGTATAAAATTTAATATTAGAGCATATTTTTTGTTCCCCTGATTATCAATTAATCAGTATGTAATATGATAATATAAATAAACTTTTTTGATAAATATTAATACCACATTATGCTAAATTCTTTCATTCAGTAATTTCTTTTCATAAATATTTTATGTATGTAATTTTCCATTACTAAACAAAACATCTTAATTATATATTGAAGTGTTCAATAGATTTATTGTTTTCTGTGCTTTAAGATATTTTCGCTTTAATACCTAATGGAAAGCATAAAAGAACCTACAAATAATTTTAGTTTTTGTTCATTATTTACTTTTTTTCATCTTTTACGGCAAATGCCAGCATCAATATTACAATGTTGACAGAAGCTGTAATCAAATGTCTCATCTGAAAGTTTGAAAAAGAAAAAAAAAAAAAAAAAAAAACTCACTCACTCAGTAAATCAATGAAGCTTAAATCCTTTAAATAAAATTTGTTTGAAATGCCATTTGTAACATTTAAAGGGTATTCCACGAAATGTCTTTAGCAAGCATAAAATTGGAAATAGTTTCAGGAAAATAAATATAGTGAGACCTCGATTATACGTAATGGTCGGGACCGGAAGCATTCTGGATAGTATTTTAAAAACATTTTTTATTTATTATGTTGTCTCTGTTTGGCGGTACCAAAGCAGAGTTTGTGGACTACAATTAGACACCAGCAGAATGGAATACGTATTTTCTGTGCCGCTACACACTTCATCAGCATTCGTGGTGTCTTATCCATTTCGGTTTCGTTGAAACCTTAACATGTCGCCCGCCTTGCACTGGGTGCAATTTTGAGGGACTCAGTTAGCAGCGCCAGGCGTTTGGGGCAAGTAAAAAAAGAGGTTGAACCTAGCGTCATAAACGCTATTTAAGATGTGGTTACATAGTGTCGTAAGCCGACATCCGGTTCGAAGGACCATAAACAAGTTTGCAATCGTAAATTTCCTTGTTGTCTCTGTTTGGCGGTACCAAAGCAGAGTTTGTGGACTATAATTAGACACCAGCAGAATAGAATACGTATTTTCTGTGCCGCTACACACTTCATCAGCATTCGTGGTGTCTTATCCATTTCGGTTTCGTTGAAACCTAAACAACTTGGTAACGGTTGATCTTAGAGTTTTTATTATTTTTTAATCATTTGATAACTTAGCACAGATCACAGAAATATATAATTTTTATGGTTCTAACCACTAATATGAAAACCCTTTCTTTGGAGATTTGATAGTTGCTTCAGTCACTTTTTTGGAACAGTGTGCACATCTTCTGTTAAAATCTTCGGTATTTTGGGACACCTTTTTTTTGTGCTCTTGAATTCACTTTTCACAAGACCTCAATATCTCTCCACTGGTCTAAGCTATGGACAATTTTGAAAATTGACCTCTCTTGGTACTAAAACTATGTTATTGATTTGGTACCACTCCAGAGCTTTCTTACCGTAGTGACATAATACCAAATGGGTCCAAAAATATGTGGACCCGTTGTGCTTTCTTAAGAAAAGATGAAGTCTTTTTTGCAAATATTCATTTATGCATATTTTGGTATTTATAGATCCGAATGTATCAAATGACTTTCCTGTTTTGTCGCAACTGCAAAAAGCTTGTCATACCATAAATTTTGTAAGAAATTTTTGCTGCTTTTGGGTCTTAAACTTATCTCCAACATTGCTTCGAGCATTAGCAATACAAATTTTTGAGACACAAGCTGCGAAGATTCTGTCAGTACCTACGTTTCTTCGTCAATTATACAGCTTTAGTATTTTTGTATGAAATTTGGTTTTAAATTCCGAGTCCTATTGTTGGCTTGTAATTTTTGTTTTTACAGAATTCCAGTTTGGAATTCTTTGAACTTTATATGTTATCAACTTTCCCATTAGCTTTAAATTTTCGCACCAAATAGTCGAAGTACTGAGAAAACTGAGCTGATTTTCTACCAGATGTGTTTGGAGTTCCTTTCAATATGCCTTCAATTTTCTGGCCTTCCCAATATCACGTGGTCTTTTTTTCTTGCCGAACTAGGTTTCACATCAATAGTCAAATTCTCCTGATACTGTTTAATAACATTAGAAACGGTTTTACGGACGACATTTAATTCTGTGGCCAATTATTTGTAAGACCTATTTGGATTTTTTGAAATTTTTTAATAACTTGTAGGACGTAAATCTTTTTCGTCACATATTTTGATGAAAATAAGGACAAATTAACAGGTTGTTATTAAAAATAATAACTGAAGTATTTTTCCATGATAACTAGATCAAAAAAATTTTGAATATTGATTCCGAAAAAAGTTATGAGGCAAAATATGTGTTAAGATTTTTTCGATCTCACTCCCTATATAATTCAATTATTCAAGGATTTAATATAAATAAGGAAAAAATAATAATTTTGGAAAAAACAATGCATATAATACATAAGAATTACATTTTACGTAGTTTCTTAAAAAAATAGTGTAATGTTGTTTGTTTCTTCTTTTTCAAATTCATATTTTTGTTAACGAGCTTTCATAAAAAAGTATGCTTAGAATCACGGTTAATCGATTCAAAAAAACATTAAATGGATGGAAAAAAGAAAACAATTACAAATTTTCTTTCCCGGATAAACGACGTTGCCGGTTAATCGAATCACGAGTAATCGAGGCCCCACTGTAATTCTATTTGGCTATAAAAATCAGTACTATAGAATTATCAAGAAAAGTTAACACATACATACTTATAGTGGCAGTGAAAGAGTTGTTAAGAGATTTATACTCATGAAATTTAATTTTATAACAATTTGATTGAAAATTTTTTTGTTTTTCAATAATTAAAATTGTGAATTTTTACTGTTCTGGGAAATTGATTAAAAATTTAATAGTTTATTGGACTGTAATAATAATAATAATTCTACAATTAGATGAATTTTTATTTGCAATTCAAAGCAAATGTTATTTTATATAACATTAAAACTATATTTGTTATTAGACAAAGAAAATTCGATTTATTATTTGAAATGTTTTATAATGAATTTTGAATTATTTTATTCTTATGCATTTTTAATATTTATTACATATAATTTAATTTTAAGGTGAAAAATTATGTTGTTTCAAAGCAAAATATTTCCCACGTAATCCACAAATTTTATAAAATAATCCTATATAAAAGTAAAAACCAACTTTTAGTATTTTTAGATATGAAACTAAAGGAAACAAATTCCTGGTATTGAATACTTACCTACTTATGTTTTTGTAAAACATTTGTTTCATGTGGAATTAATGTTAAAATGGGGATTAGGAATTATATAAGAAAGTAGATTTTTCAAATAAATAAAAAAAATAATAATAATAAATAAAATAATGGCGATTTTATTCACAACAAAATATTTATTTTTAATTATCCATAACTTTTGATGCTGCACGGCGGTTCCAAAACGTTTTTTTTTTTTTGGAAATAATTCAGTAACTATTGAACCGTTGGAGGTATCTCAATAAAATTTCACATAGTCAGAGCTGAAGTGTTTTCGAGTTGATTTGGAGGAGTACATAGCGGGTCAGCGAGGAAGTGGGTGGCCCTTCAAAGTTGGCCACCTCGGGTATGCATTTTTTTTGAACAATCGTCAAAAATTCATTTATCATTTATGACAGAAAAGAAATTTTATATATAGATAGTCCTTGTAAATCTCTACAAAAAAATACGCTTACATGTGTAGGTTATTTCTCTTAGTTTAAGAGATATTCGAGTCGAAATAAGTTTTTACCCTCATTTTTAGCCTCTTTTTTATACCCACCTTCAAAAAGATGGAGGGTATATTGATTTTGTCATTCCGTGTGAAACATGTCAAAGGAATCATTTAAGACTCCGCAAAGTATATATTTTCTGGGTCCTGGTTAGATTCTGAGTCGATCTAGCTATGTCCGTCCGTCAGTCCGTCTGTTGAAAGCAGGATAGGGCTCGAACGGGACAACCTAGGGAGACGAAATTTAGCTCAAATATTTATCTTATATAAGGTTTGTTTGGGATTGAAAATGTGCAAAATCGGTTAATAAATAAAAAAAGTTATGGGCTAAATACTAGAAATACAGGGTGTCCGTTTTAGTTTCATCTGCTGATATCTCTTTAACAAAAGCATGTACGACAAAGATATTTTGTACAGATAGTTCGAGGGTAGATATAAACTTGGAAACCAAAAATGGGCGAGGTCCGCCCACTTTACCATCCACTTCCCATATGAGGTGGAATATCAACGAAATTTTTTACAAATAGTTCAAGGATCAATGTAAACTCGGAAACAAAAATGGGCGTGGTCCGTCCATTTTACCGCCCGCCTTTCATATAATGTAAAACTTTAAAAAGTTGATGGTGGGTTATAGATTCGGCCAGGCCGAATATAACATTCTCGCTTGTTTAGTTTTTTTTTTTAACTTGGCGGGCTTAATACTGCCCCTAAAAAAAATATTCGTCAGATTCCTTGTAAAATTCTAAATAATATTGCTGCAAGAATCATATAAATATATGAATCTGTTAAAAAGTTATATTAATCTGAAGTTGGAACTTTAAAATTTACATTTTTTGGGTTTTTTTTTCCAAAAAGGTGGCAATACTAGTATTTATTCACTAGCCTTTATCATTTTTTTTTTGTGTTTTCAAAAGAAAATTTAATGTAAATACGTGTAAAGTAAATTCGGAGGATTTTGGGGCAAAGGTCTGCCCACAAGGATTGACTTTTGAATTTTATAGCTCTATATGTAAGGTATACACCCAAAAAGTATTTTCTGACGGAGACCCCTTATAACGAAAGGGTGACCATTTCAATGAAAAAGTTAATTTTTTTAACACGTTTTATACGGATTGAGATTTTGGGTATTTTCGTGTAAAAAAGTCGGAATTTTTTTTAATTATATGATTTTAAGACAAGCTTATACATATTATACTAAAATTTCAATAAAATACCGCTATTCGTTTAAATTTTATTAATGTTTAAATATAATTTTATTTAAAAAAATGCAAATATGCTAAATTTTCCTTCCAGAAATTCTGCGATCAAATTACATTCCACTAACTTTTTTTATAAGTTTTTAATTTCCATATTCTAGCGTTTTTTTTCGATACCAAATACTTGTATAAAAAGTTTATAGTTTTGCTTAAAACTGAATATAAACTTGGCCTTATTGAGATATCTCTAACGGATCTATAGTTACAGAATTGTTTCCAAAAAAAAAAAAAGCGTTTTGGAACCACTGTGGGCTGTATACTGCCCAGTGCCAAATAATTATGCAGTTCTGGAACGCCTGGTCCAATTATTTACTGCAAAAAGTACCGAAAAGGTATTGATTTCAGATTTTGTGCATTTTATTCAGTTTTAATTATGCAATAAAAATTTTTCTATTGAATGTTTTTAAATAAAATTTTACACCTGAGTATATTTTTTGATTCTTAACTTAAAAACTTTTTAGATTTGTAAACAAAAAAACTTTCAAAAAATGTGAAAAAGGCTCACTTACCTAAGTTATTTCTTACAGTTAAAAAGATATTTACGCTTGAATTTTTAATTTTTGATTTGTTGTCTCCACTTTTTTTTGTTTTTTGAAATATATAAAGAAAACATTTTTTATTAACGGAACTTTGAGAAAAAAGTTAAAGAACTGAACTATATTTTTGTTAAAAATTGCCATTTTTCATACTAATTTCAGAGTGCTGAAATTCTAGACGAATTGAGAAATTCTTTACGCACTTTATTTTGGAATATATACAAAATTACAGAATATTTTTAAGAAAATTTTACTTCATAGACCTCAGGAATTATTCCCGAAAAACGAAAGAAAGTTGAGGCAAAAAATTCAAAATTCAAGTCTGAATATCTTTTTAATTGTAAGAGATACCTTAGGCAGGAAAGCTTTTCTTTATCTTGTCAAACACTTTACAGAAATATAAAAATCTTTAAAATCGGACTTCATTTGAAGAAGTTACGATTTTTTGAAACTTTTACATACTCGAGGTAGTTAACTTTGATACCCCGTAGCTTATCTCGTGTTATCACAAGGTGACTACGAAATAATTTTTCTGAAGGCTTAGGTCCTCCTCTACAACTTTTACATACATTTCAATTTGATCTGAGTAGTAGTTTAAGAGATACAGATTTATTATCAAAAAATTTGCGTTTAACCCCACTGTACAGCGTGCTGTAGATAGATGACAAATTTAACATGTATGGACAGATGGACATATGTTGTTAAAATGATGCAATATTTTTTTAAACAATAGAAATATTTTTAATATCTTATGTTTTTACCAAACATTGAAGTATTCGAAAGAGTTGTATTATTTTTAATCACATCTACTTAAATCAGTCTAATGCAAAACATATATGTTCACAAGCACTTTCAGTGTAAAATTACACTTAATTACATTTTTCATTTAATTACACTATTTAGCAGCATGTAGTGTTTAAGTAGGTACTTGTAGTTCGAGTACATATGTATATTGTATAAAAAAGCTGCTGTTAATTACAGACTTCTTTGTAGTCAATATAACATAATTACGATTTAAAAAATTTTAAAAGCGAAGAAGAAAATGATATGAAGAAATTTTCTTTGCCAAGCCAATGTTAGTAAATTAGTACATGTATATGACATTTAGTTTAATTTTAATTTAATTGCTAGTTTTAATATTAAAGAGTTTTATTACTGCAATAAGGTTATTGTGGATATTTAAATTAATGGTAAAGTTTATTGTTTTCCCTATATGAATTAATTTCTCTCTATATATTTTGCTATAGTAAAAAACCACTCGTACATATGTTACACAGTGGTAATAAATCTGTATATCCTAAACTACTGAAAGGATCGAAATAAAATGTATGTATGAGAGGAGAATCTAAGCTTATAGAAAAATTATCTTGTAACTCTGTAATAATACGAGATATGCTACAGAATGTCAAAACTGACAACCGCGAGTTTTGAAAAAGTTTCAAAAAATGATAACTAATCAAGTCCGAATTCAAAGATTTTAAAACTTTTATTAAGTACTTGATGAGATTGAAAAAAAAAAATGCTACTACAAAAGTTTTTCAAAAGCCGTTTCTCAAGTAAAAATAAAAACTGTCGCAGAGTGTAATATAAAAATATAAAATTTTCATGGAAATTAGAATAAACATGTATGGTCAATGTAGTTCTAAGAATTTTCTTCCCAGTTACTTTCCAAAATACTTGGTAGACGAAAACAGAATATGTTAATACCTTCAATCAACTAATTGGGACTACAATTTAATCACAAATAAAGATATAATTATAATGACTTTATTTTCTTCCAAGAAACTTTGTTTTATATAACTTAATAACTGTAATTTACATTCCTATATTTACTTTAATCATTATGAAATACAATTCGAATTAATTTCGAATCCAGTTTTATTAATAATATGGTTAAGAAAGAAAAAATAATTTTAAATTCCTTAATTAGGATATATGTAGAATTAACTAAGAGAAAATATTTTATATTTTTAGGAAAACGGAAGATCCTTTTTTTATACTGTGTTCTTAGATACGAAAATAGTTATCCTAGCAATATGTTGCAAGCATTTATAGGTGCTTAAAACCACACACATACATATATACATTGTATGTGTATGAAATACGAGTATACCACAAACATTTTTTTTAACCGTTGCCATGCCTGAATACTGATAGTCAGTTGTACCCATAGAATTTCAATTTAATTATAACTTTAACAGGAAATCAAAACAATAATCTGGATATAAATTTGAAAAACAACAATAACTAAACTTATATACAGGGCAACCAAAAATATGTAAAATCATATTTTCTTCCTAGGCCACTCTCCACCACTGAGACAATGTTTTCATTAGTTTTTATATAGGAAAAATTCTTCAGAAAGTGGTGCTTTTATGATTTACTTATTAATTTTTGGCATCCATAATAGGGTGGTGGTTTAAATTTATTCAAATAAAGGTTTAACCAATTTTAACCAATTGTTAGGCAAATGAATTGTAGAAAGTAAAAAGTGTAAAATAAAATATACAAATGCAGAATATTACATTAATACTAACATTTATATGAATTAATACGCTTTACGATTATTACCGAAAGTGCGTTCATACACGCAAAGAAAAAATATGGTTCCTGTGACCCTAAAGTAAGAGCAACATACTATGATTGTAATATATGATTCCAGGTTACAATAAGTATATTTGTACATAATCATTATTATGATTCCAATTTATAATTTATTAGTAAGGTTCATAACCATTAATAACTTTTAGTAAGTTGTATAACCTTTTTTTAAGTATTGCTTTCAATTTCATCATGTTTTATCATTTAATAATTCCATGTTATCATATATTCATAAGTATAATTTTATCATACATATAATCCCATGTTATCATATATATAATTCCATTTTATCATATATATGAACTAATTTAATCATATATATAATACCATGTTATCATATATATGATCCCATATTTTCATATTTATATTCATTTGTACCACGATATGTGGTACATTCATCATACTGAATAAAAATAAAACTTGTCAATTTATATTTGTTCATATATAAACTAAATGAGAATTATAACTACTGGACTGATACACAAAAATGTGTATTCAAAATACATTAAAAGTTAATGGCTTAATGGTTGTAGAATTAACCAAATTTGTAAAATGAAATGAATGGTTATGTAATTAACTAAATTGATGTGGAATTGACTAAATGATTGAATTTTTCATATATATGATTTCATATAAACATATTTAAATACATATTATAATTCAGTGAACCATATTAAAATTTTGATTGTGGGTAATCATTAAATGATTAAACAGAATCATAAACGTTGCTATCATGAACACAGTATATTTAAATCAATGAAAAACGGTTATATAATCATTGAATAGTTGTGGTGATGACGCTGTAACCATGTTTTTTCTCTGCGTGTATGAGGTCTATTATAAATTGACCGAACCTCATAAAATTTGGCACTGTGATTTCTACTTACAAATATATCATTTGTGTCGAATGTTTACTTGATATTGATATCTGTATGGGATTTATGCACCTTAAAGTGATTTTCGGAAGAGGGATTTGTATGGGATCTATGGTCATGTATGGACCGATCTTGATGAAATTTGGCACAAAAATATAAAACTTCTTTGCACCGAATGTCTTTAAAATATTGCCTTCATGATCGTTAAACTTCTATTCCGCGAAGATATTTGTATGGGGACTTGGTCAAATAATGGACCGATCATAACCGTTTTCAATATGCTTCGTCTTTTTGCCAAAATACTTAATTATTCATGCCAAATTTCATGACGATATCTTTAAAATTGCGATCTGTACTTTGTCACAATATTTACATGGACAGACAGTCAGCCAAACGGAAGGACAGACATCGTTAATTCGACTCACACAGTGATTTTGAATCGTACTATAAGGGGTCTGATAATTTTTTATATTTCTGTGCAGAGTCAATTTAAAGAATGAAAAACAGAAATCTTATATTGCGTTCAAATCGAAGCTCGATCTTAAACATTTTAATTTTTCCAAATTTAAAACTTATCATTATAATCAATATAATAAAATTGATCAATTATTTTTGTAAATCTGTGTTTACATCAAATTTATATTTAAGGAGGCGATTAGGGAAACATAATATTAGTCCTGTGGCCAGTTGTGGATCGATATTAAGTGTAAAATAAAATAAAGTATACAAATGTAGAATGTTACATTAATGCTAATACGCAGCAAAAATACGGTCAAGAGCCTCCAAAAAAGAACATTTTAATCACTTCAAAAGTGGAACAAAGTGCAAATTTCGAACTTTATTGGAAATTCTTAATAATTACTTCCAAAAAAGTAAAAATAAATGAATTTTTAGCGGAAAAAGTGTTAAAATTTCTAAGAAAATTAAAATTTTACAAATATTAAAGCGTTTTTATAATCTTTTAATAAGGCTGAAACGTAATTTTTGTTAGAAAATTTTGTAAATATAATAAGTACTTCAAAAGCAATGAACAGGAAAAATAAAAGAAGAACATTCCTCCAATGACAACCATGGGTTAAAAAATAATTTCTGCTGCTCTTGTTTACCACTAAGTATTTAATTCCAATGATAACACAATGTTAAATTTTTTCAGCTCTTTTTCAGTTCCTTTTTTCCTATATAAATTAATGCTACTTTTCATAGAAATTCATTAAAATATTACCATTATGAACGTTAAACACCTATTCCGGGAAAACATTTTTATGGGGGCTAGGTGAAATAATGAACCGATCATAACCAATTTTAATAGGCTTCGCTTTTATGTCAAAATAATTATTCGTGCCAAATTTCATTACGATATCTTTAAAATTACAACCTGTAATTAGTTCACAGGGTTAACATAGACAGACAGACAGCCAGATGAACGGACAGATATTAGACAGATATTAGAGAGTCGTTTCTCTGATGATGTTGGAAAAACTAAATGAGTAAACTAAAGCAAAGTATAATCTTCCAACTATAAGAGTTTCCCTCTGCATAATTTAAGGTGATTTATTTAAAAGAAATAAGCATTTACCGCTGCTACCGGCAAAATAATTCACACGGGCAAATTATCTCTTAATTTTGTCATATCTATATGCTCTTACATGTGTAAAGAGAATAATTATTTATTAATTTTATATATTTTTAATACTTTTTTAAGCAAATTGTTGTAATATTCCATTATAGTTTTTATTACAGACCATAAATTGTTTAAAAGCAAAAAATATTATTAAATTATAAGTTTAAAAATTGTTTCCGTGCAAAATGTAAGAGCACGGAAACAAGAGCATATATAACGCGAAATTTAAGAGCGCCGTTCCCTGATTTACCGTTAAATTATATTATTTCTGCTCAAAGGTGCTCTTAAAAATTTTAAAAATTATATTTGAAGACTTTTATAAATACTAATCTTTAAGAAAATTCTAAGAATTAGCTATGCTTTTTAAAATGCATTAAAAAGTTATAAATGAAATTCTAACATAACTAAGTTTTATTTTTACAATAAAAATTAAATTAAGTTATTAATTATAAACGCACTATAATAAATTATAAAGTAACATAAATTTGTATCAATTATTTTTCTTCAATGTACTAAACAAAACTCTAAGAAATTTATAAACAATTTCATATTTATGCCAGCAACATTATACTTATTTACATTTATATGTTAGCAGACAAACTTTTAAAAAATATATTTACATACCCTTCTCTATCGATGTGTACATCTCGAAACACATCGAACTACCAGGGCTGTCAGATGTGGCGATTTTTCACCAAATGTGGCGATTTTTAATTGGTTTTGGCGACTGAAATTTCCGTTTTGCCACATGGCGATTTTTTTTGGCGATTTTTAACAAGGTGGCGATTTGTTTGGCTAATTTTTAAATATGTATTCGCATAGTAAAACTATTACGTTTATTTACTACACGCAGAGAAAAAACATGGTTACAGCATGATCACCACAACTATTCAATGATTATATAGCTGTTTTTCATTGATTTAAATATACTGTGTTCATGATAGCAACGTTTATGATTCTGTTTAATCATTTAATGATTACCCACAATCAAAATTTTAATATGGTTCACTGAATTATAATATGTATTTAAATATGTTTATATGAAATCATATTTATGAATGAATCCAATCATTTAGTTAATTCCACAACAATTTAGTTAATTACATAACCATTCATTTCATTTTACAAATTAACTTTTATGCCTTTTGAATACACATTTTTGTGTATCAGTCCAGAAGTTATAATTCTCATTTAGTTTATATATGAACAAATATAAATTGACAAGTTTTGTTTTTATTCAGTATGATGATTGTACTACATATCATGGTACAAATGAATATAAATATGAAAATATGGGATCATATATATGATAACATGGGATTATATATATGATTAAATTAGTTCATATATATGATTAAATTAGTTCATATATATGATAAAATGGAATTATATATATGATAATATGGGATTATACTTATGATGGACTTAGTTCATATATATGATAGAATGGAATAATATATACATATGATAAAATGGAATGATATATATGAAGAAAATTATTTTATATATATAATAAAATGGAATTAAATATATGATGAAATTAGTTTATATATATGATAACATGGAATTATTAAATGATAAAAACATTATGAAATTGAAAGCAATACTTAAGAAAAGGTTATAAAACTTACTAAAAGTTATTAATAAGGTTATGAACCTTACTAATAAATTATAAATTGGAATCATAATAATGATTACGTACAAATATACTTATTGTAACCTGGAATCATATATTACAATCATAGTATGTTGCTCTTAGTTTATGATCACAGGAACCATATTTTTTCTTTGCGTGTAGCAAACATCTATTTTTAGTATTTTTCTATCCAACACAACCGTTCTCAAATGCGGTTCTCAACAAGTTGTTCGTTAGACCTTTTGCTTGAACATAAAATTAAAAGTATTTCTTTAAAGAGATAACACACATTTATTAATTTCTCCATGCTTATAAAATAATTCGAAGTTACTAATTAAAGTTCCAAAAAATATAGAGTTAAAATTCGAAAACTATTGTTTGTGCCTGATTTTTATTATCATCCTGGCTATTTTTACAAAATGTAAAAAATATTTAATGATATTTCGTCCTTGGCTCAAGATATTTAATAACAATTTTTCAAATCCATTTTTAAGTAAAAAGGTTTTATCTTAAATCTATAATTAATTGAAATAAAATGCTTTTACTATTTTTATACCCTACACCACCAAAGGTGTTTGTGCAGAAGTTGTAACGCAGAGAAAAAATCTTCGGACCCCCACCTTAAAGTATACCGTTCGACTCAGAATCACTTTCTGAGTCGATTTAACGATATCCGTCCGTCTGGTCGGCTGGCTGGACGGCTGGCTGGCTGGCTGGACGGCTGGCTGGCTGGACGGCTGGCTGGCTGGCTGGCTGTCCATGTAAAGCTTGTGCGCAAAGTACAGGTCGCAATTTTGAAGATAATTTGATGAAATTTGGTACATATACTTTTTTCAACACAAGGACGAAGCCTATTGATTTTGGTTATGATCGGCCCATTATTTCACCTAGCCCCCATACAAATGTCCTCCCGGAATTGAGTTTTAGCACTCATAGATGCCTTAAAAATAGGAATATTTTAATGAAATTTAGTACAAATAAGTTTTATATCAGCAAAAATCCGTCCGCCAAATTTCGTGAAGATCGGTCCATAACTGACCATAGCTCCCATATAAACACCTCTCCCGAAAATCACTAACGTGCATATATCCCATACAAATGTTAGTAATATGTTAATATTTAAGTAAGTTGTATATAAGTAGAAACAAAATTATGTGGATCGAAATGGTGTAGGGTATTATATAGTCGGGCTTGACCGACTATATCTTCTTCTCTCGTCTTAAATATAGATTTAACAAAAGCATTTGATATCAAATTAAGAATATACCATTATTATTCTTCTTCTTTAAAAATTGCTTTATTTTTGAATTAAGAATTATTTAAACCTGGAAGGGCTTCGTTAGTCGTTTCGTCTAACAACAATGCTATTTGAGTGATATTTCTTTATTCGTTGCATATTTTTTTGAGAATTTTGGTATAACACCTGCCCTAAGTAAGATCTTGAAGTCTCCAGACGTATGTTACTGTAAGCGGTCTGGAAGTTAGTATTTGGAGAAACCTTGTTAGTCGAAACGAATAACGAAGCACCTAGTGTGCCTTTTTGAACTTTTAGCGATAAAGTAATTTAGTAAATAAAGTAATGCAGTGTATTTAATATTTGTTCCTATAGTGTAAAATATATTTTTTGGGGGAAAATAAATACAATATAACTACCAGAAATAATTTTAGCAACACATAAGTGTATTTTTTTGTCACATTACACAATGATGATGAGGAAGCTATATTTCCTATATCAAATAGAAAAGGCAATGTTGAAGACTGAATAAAGCCATATTATAAAGTAATAACGATTACAAATCGATTTCATCTTATGAAATTCATAAAACCTAAGGACGTGATTGATACTTTCGACCAAATATGCAGTGAAATATCGTACTAAATCAAGACTTATCGGTGCTGCTCTACATTTTCAGCATGAAGCTAAACATTAATTATGTTAATAGTTTATTAAAAAAATATGTTAAAAATAATTAAAGAAATATTTTTTTTATAAAATTTCCTTAAAAACTTCGTAAGGATCTAGTTTAGCGACAAATGTCTTATCGATTGTGTTCTACTCCCAATATAACAACCAAGTATCGTAAAAATATCGAAAATCTCCTATCTCCAGGTAAATTTATAACAATAGTGTAAATTGTAGATAAATGAGATTTGCAGCTTCTACGGCTAAAAAAACACTGAACTACTATGGGATACTGTAAAAAAAATCAAAAAAGTATCACTAATTTGAAATATGCATAGAGTATACAAAAACATTTGATTTTAAACTCTTTTTTGGTTAGAATAATTATAGGATATACGAATTTAAAAAAAAAAAACGTATGTTGCCTGTTCCAAATTTTTTACACAACTAACACAAAGGGTACTTATGTAACACCATCTGTGAAAAAGTACAAATATTGAGGTCTTTTCAGTTTTTGCTTAAACTAAAAATCAATTGTTTTATTTTTCATTTTAATGATACGTCTTGAAATATTTTTAATAAAAGTTAGTGTTAGTCGTTTCGAAGCCCTTCCAGGGTTAAAAATAACATTTGATATGAAATTGAGAAAGTATCAGTTTTTTTTCAAATGAATATTCATTTTTATTCAAAATTTAAATTCAACATACGTATTTTCAGGAATACCTTTAAATTATTAAATTCCAAAGATTTTAGTTTTTTAGGATATAATTTGCTACTCAAAAATGCCTGTGGGTCGCTTCCAAGTTATAACTTCTCAAGTGGGCCACGAAGCAACAGTTTCTAAAAACCCCTGATCTAAGTCGGGGATCACACACAGCAATTTTTCCTGCTACAATTCAGAGTTCGTAGGAGAGAGAGGAGAAGGAAATACTAAACATTTACAGAGATAAAGAGAACTCTCTCGTCTACGAACTCAGAATTGCAGCAAAAAAAAAAAAAAAAAAAAAAAAAAAAAAATGCTGTTTATGAACACCGACTAACAAAATAAAGATTAATTTATAAATATGTATTTTCAGTAAATGTTTGACAATTTGTTTCACATCATGTTTCAAATATGAATATTAAGAATTTATATGAAGAGAAAACGTTCATGAATAAAATAATTTTTTGAAACTATTTATAAGTTTAATAGGACAAATGTTCATTATATAATTTTAGAATTATTCTGTTAAAAAATATAATAAATTTGTAAAATTCTTGACCTATGTATGTCAGAAAAGTGTATTAAAATTTATAATTATATTTTTATTTTCCCATTATTATTAACATTTTAAAATTGAAGTTGAAGCACTAAATATTTTAGTTGTTTTTAGTTTTTCTTTAAAAAAAATATAAAATTAAATTTTGGCGATTTTTGGCGATTTCTGATTAACAATTTGGCGACTGAGGCTCAATAAAATCTGAAAGCCCTGCGAACTACTACTTATATACTTATTTTAGTAAACTTATCAACATATGTTGATAATAAGTAGCGAACACACCATGTCGTGGTGTGTTCGATGGTGACCACGATCAAACATCAAACTCAACATAGTTGCATACCTTTGTGTTTATCAACATTCATATTGAGGCGAACACACACACATGCACTCCATATAAATTATAATATGATGTTTCAGAAAAACTTACGGCGTAGTAATCATAAAAACTGTTCATATTATTGTCTATAACTTTTTTCCTACTGAACCGATTTAGCTAATTTTTGGCAGTAAAAGTGAGTATAGATAGACATTTTTGCAAAATTTTATAAAAATCCGTTTATTGCTTGTTGAAATATTATCAGTCAAAGACTGATTTAGGGATTTTTTCAGATTTGGTAATATAACTTTTTTTCTACTAAACCGATTTGGCTGGTTTGCAATCCCAAACTGCTTGGGAGAACAACAAATAACCTGAGTGATTTTTATTGGAATAGCTCAATTAGTTTGGACGTGAGAATGTTTTCAACAGACGGACTTTGTTTAATCGACTCAGAATTTCATATGGTGCAAGAATATATATATACTTTATGGGGTCTTAAATGATTTTTTTCTAGGTATTACACACGGAACGACAAACTTAGTATACCCTCTTTCATCACTAGTGGTGGTGGAGGGTATAATTAATATAGTTAATGAAACATCAACACTAAATGAGGACAACATAAATTTAATTAATGTTAAATAAAAAAGGGTATTTTGAATATATATGGATCGATTAATTGACTTAAAAATTAAAAAAAAGCATTTGTGATAGATCTGTGCAAGAACAAAGACCGTAGCTTGTATTGGGGCCGCAAGAAGGTCAAAAACACGTTTTGGCTGATATCTGTTGTTTATGGGCCGATTTTGTTGATTAAAAAACCGACATTTTAGAAAAATATAACAACAAAGTCTGTAGCTTATATAGGAGCTTCAAAAAATCTAAAAATGTGTTTTGGCCGATATCTCAGATACTAATGGACCACTTGAGGTTATTCCTTCAGCAAAAAAAAAATAAAAATAAATAAAAAAAATTAAAAAAAATCGAATTTTCTGAGAAAAAAAAAGCCTTTTATACAGGGGCTTCAAAAAATTTGATATAGCTTTGTTGTTGTTTTTCAGTGCCCATAAAAACAACAACAATATGAAAAGCGGCCACTAAATAAATTAAAAAAAAAAAAATACTTGCCAATTACTCGGTTGTTTATAGACCGATTTTGGAAAAAATATTCTGAATTTTCTGTACAAGAATGAAGATGCTATCTTGTATAGGAGCTTAGAAAAGCCGACAATAAAAACGGAGGTATCTTCGGTAATTTATAAACCGATTTTTCTTATTTTTATTAGCGATTTCAATAAACAGACAGGCGGACGGACATTCATATCTTTTTGGGGTCTTAGATGAATATTTTCGAAATAAAAAACGGAATATATACCCTTTACACCTGTGATAAAGGGTATCAAAATTATATTTTAAGAGTATATTTTATAATTGTTAGGGCATATTTCCCCATTTTGAGTGCATTATTTATGCGCATAAAATACTTTCTTTTAAAGCATATTTTTGGTTGCCCTGCTTATAAACAAACATGTACCTACATAAATACAATATACAACATTCTGATAAATTTATTGTTGTTAGAGTTATTTCCCTTTTTTAGCACAAAATTTGTAATAAAACATACATCACATTCATTAACTTATGTATGTAGTCATCATTTTCGTTTTAGTTAATACGAGAATTTCCATATGTTATAATGCTTAAAGGATACTGAGTTGGAATTTGTTAATACTTATATTAAGTTCTCAGGAAACTTGAGACAAATACAAATGTATATAGAGAATTCTAGAACGAAAAGAAAAACAATTAGTTAAATTTAAGTTCATGCAAAATTGTTAAGATTTAAGATGTAGTAGTGTATTTAGAAATGTTATAAATGTATGTATGTATGTATGTATGTATGTATGTATGTATGTATGTATGTAGCATTTTAATTATAAATGTACTTTACTAAATTAAATAACATACTGATATTTGCAAGGACCCAAAATAATTATTATCATAATTTTCGAAATCCCAAAAATTGGCACTTTTTAAGAGTTATTACAAAAAGTTGATTTTTAATAATTATAGAATAATATAAAAATATAAGTTACTCATAACTATTATATTTTAACTAATATTTTAAAAAATTAATTCAAATAATTATTGATGAGCAAAAAAAAAAAATATAAAATTTAAATAATTATTATTCTTCGATATATATTAAATAATAATTATAATAATCCTTTTTTTATAATATTTAATTGCGAATATCATTACAATTTCATCATCTCAAGCCTCACATGATATTAGAAACCTAATTGAACATACGTATGTATATTGTTTTTATAAAATTTTAAAGAAAAAATACCCAAATAAAAAATACCAAAGAAATATGTAGGAGATATGTAGGTACGTTCACTAGTTTATATTAAAAGAAAAAATAAGTAAGTTAGGATTATACTTTAAGCTGTGCCAAAAAATGAAAAGTATTTAACACTCACCTTAAAGTATCGACTCTGAATTTTTGAAACTTTTTGCTTAGATTTAATGATGAAATTTGGAAGGTTTATGTTTTCAATTTTGAGATTTTTTAAAGTTTGTATAATTTAGTATAATTTTTTTCTACAAGTTCATCTGGGAACCCCGAATACACACGCAAAGAAAAAATATGGTTCCAGTGACCATAAACTAAGAGCAACATACTATGATTGTAATATATGATTCCAGGTTACAATAAGTATATTTGTACGTAATCATTATTATGATTCCAATTTATAATTTATTAGTAAGGTTCATAACCATATTAATAACTTTTAGTAAGTTTTATAACCTTTTCTTAAGTATTGCTTTCAATTTCATCACGTTTTAATCATTTAATAATTCCATTTTATCATATATATAAAATAATTTCGTCACATATATAATTCCATTTTATCATATATATTATTCCATTCTATCATATATATGAACTAATGCCATCATAAGTATAATTCCATTTTATCATATGTATAATCCCATATTATCATATATATAATTCCATTTCATCATATATATGAACTAATTTTATCATATATATGATCCCATATTTTCATATTTATATTCATTTGTACCACGATATGTGGTACATTCATCATACTGAATAAAAATAAAACTTGTCAATTTATATTTGTTCATATATAAACTAAATGAGAATTATAACTACTGGACTGATACACAAAAATGTGTATTCAAAAGACATTAAAAGTTAATTCTACAACCATTAAGCCATTATGGTTGTAGAATTAACCAAATTTGTAAAATGAAATGAATGGTTATGTTATTAACTAAATTGATGTGGAATTGACTAAATGATTGGATTTTTCATATATATGATTTCATATAAACATATTTGAACACATATTATAATTCAGTGAACCATATTAAAATTTTGATTGTGGGTAATCATTAAATGATTAAACAGAATCATAAACGTTGCTATCATGAACACAGTGTATTTAAATCAATGAAATACGGCTATATAATCATTGAATAGTTGTGGTGATCATGCTGTAACAATATTTTTTCTCTGCATGCACATGATATCTGAGGCTTTCGGAAGCCTTTCCTGTAAATATTTTTTTTTTATAAAAGAAGAATTTTCAAATGCAGTTATATTATAAAACTTTTCTCTTAGTTCCTATAAACATTATTTGTATAATTTTTTCTTAAATTTTTAAAATATTTTAAATACACAGAAAAAAATATTTCAAATAATATTTTAATAAAATTATTAATTAACTTTATATTAGAATTTAATCATATGATTTATTATTATAATTAATTTTTTAATTGGTTTACAATTTTGTTTTTTAATAAATTGACGGCTGTTAAAAAATATAAAGAAAAATGAATGATTTGTTTATAAAAATACAGAAATAAAATAAATTTAAGTAAATTTTCAAAAATTTTCAGCTCATTACATCTATTTAAGGAAAAGATGTAATAATAATATCAATTATTCTAGTTATTAATATTATCATTTTGATAATTGGAGCAGAATCAATTAAAAATTAATAAATACAAGCAATTTCGTAATTGAAGTCCATTTTTACTTTTTTCTGTGTAAAATAAAAGACCTTGAAATATTATTCAAAAATAAAAAAAAACTAAACTCATTTGTGTCTACACACATAAAACTTAATATTGTATCACTATTAGTTGGTAGTTTATATGCCTTATTTTAGCTGGCATGGTTGTATACTTATGTGCATTAATATTTGGCATTTGGCCTTTAACATAATTCTGAGAATCTTATCTTACTTTGACAGCTTTCACGGAAAATTATTCATGTTAGATTTGTTCTTCTGGGATATTAAGTTAGGACAATAATGGCAATAATTTATTATGGTGGTAATAGGCTATAAATCCATATACATGTCAAAAGAGCTACTCTAGGAAAGTATTTTAATCTATACTTTTTAGTTTTTATTAAGCTAAAAAATTTAATTACATTTTTAATTTTATTTTGTTAAAAAAAAAAAAAAATATATATGAAATATGAGCTTTGTTCTAGTAGGTGTCCAATTTATAGGTTTTAGTCAGAAAATGTCAGAAAAACAACAAAATACTTAAATGGCAAATTGGAATATGAAATACTTTCCTTTTGATTCTTATTAAAACCAGAAAATTTGAACAGAGCTACATATATGAGGAAAATCAACAAATTTTGAAATTGTTTGAAACCTACTTTGAGTGTCTTCTATTGCCAAAGTTTGTTTTAATATTAGGAAAAGTGTTGATGGCTTTTTGTAGATCTTACAAAATAAATAAGAAATCTTAAATTTTAAATCATTAGCGTAAAATATCACGGAAATGCCTGCATTTAAAATAGAGCTGGTGGAGTATCGAGTATTTGAGTACTCAGTACTCGATACCGACTGTTTTTTTGAGTACTCAATACCAAATCAGAAATACTCGATAATTTCAGAGTTGTATCTTGCAGTACAATTCAATTGCTTTTTGTACTTTATTACACCAAAAATATGCAAATTTGTATCCCTTAAACTACTGGTCGGATTAAATTGAAATGTATGGAAGAGTTGTAGAGGAGGAAATAAGCTTTCAGAAAAATAACCTTGTAGTCTTCCTGTGATAACACAAGATAAGCTACAGGGTGTCAAAGTTGACTAACTCGAGTATGTAAAAGTTTAAAAAAATCGTAACTTCTACAAATGAAATCCGATTTTAAAGACTTTTATATTTCTGTAAAGTGCTTGGCAAGATAAAGATAAATAAGCTTACTTATTAAAGTTATCTCTTACAGTTAAAAATACATTTACACTTGAATTTTTAATTTTTGATTTTTTGCCTTGACATTCTTTCGCTTTACGAGAATAAGTCCTGAGGTATATGAGGTAAACATTTTTTTAAAATATTTTAAAATTTATTATATATTTCAAAATAATAGGCTGGAAGAATTTTTGGATTATCTTAATACGTCTAGACGTGAAAAATATTCGAAGTCAGCACCCTGAAATTATTAAGAAAAATGTCTATATTTTTACAAAAATGTAATACAATTCTTTCACTTTCTTAAAGTTCCATTAATGAAAAATTTTGTTCTTTATATATTTCAAAATATAAGATTTCATAAATGGTTAATATAGAAATTTTGAACTGATTTAAGGTTGCGCCCTATATCTAGCATTGTTCAAAATTGGTGTATTTTAGAAAAAAAAAGTCATTTTTAATAAATTGATTTTTTTTAATTTTTGAAAAATTGACAAAAATTGATTTGTAAAGCTTTTAAAATGATTTTTACAGGAGTGAAAGACCGATATACATTTTATACATTACATAGGAAATAATGGAGAAAATATTATGCTAATATGTTTTTTTTATGCAATTAAAAATAATCGTTTAAAAAATTCACTTTATTCATAACATTTCCAGTCCTGCATTCGTTTTTGGCCAGGCGGGAAGCAATTTAGGGTCAAATCATTTTAAATCTATTTTTTGATAAAATATCGTCAATTAATTTATAAAAGCTTGAGTGATATTTTTTTTATTAGCTGATAAAAAAGAAACTTTTTTCTAAAATTCACCATTTTCGACCAATGCTGGACATAGGGTGCAAACCTAAATCAATTCAAAATTTATTTATTAACCATTCACGAAGCCTTGTCTTTTGAAATGTATAAAGAAAAAATATTTGATTAACGGAACTTTGAGAAAAAAGTGAAAGAATTGTACTATATTTTTGTAAAAAATAGCAATTTTGCATGATAATTTCAAAGTGCTGACTTCGAATATTTTTCACGTCTAGACGAATTGAGATAATCCAAAAATTCTTCCAGCCTATTGTTTTGAAATATATAACAAATTTTTAAATATTTTTAAAAAAATTTTACCTCATATAACCTAGGACTTATTCTCGAAAAACGAAAGAAAGTCAAGGCAAAAAATCAAAAATTCAAAATTCAAGTGTAAATGTTTTTTTAACTGTAAGAGATAACTTTAATAAGTAAGCTTATTTATCTTTATCTTGCCAAGCACTTTACAGAAATATAAAAGTCTTTAAAATCGGACTTCATTTGTAGAAGTTACGATTTTTTTAAACTTTTGCATACTCGAGGTAGTCAACTTTGACACCCTGTAGCTTATCTTGTGTTATTACAGGAAAACTACAAGGTTATATATTACAAATATATAACAAATTTTTAAATATTTTTAAAAAAATTTTACCTCATATAACCTAGGACTTATTCCCGAAAAACGAAAGGAAGTCAAAGCAAAAAATCAAAAATTCAAAATTCAAGCGTAAATATCTTTTTAACTGTAAGAGATAACTTAGGCGAGTAAGCATAGTTTTTCTTTATCTTGCCAAGCACTTCATTTGTAGCAGTTAATATTTTTTTAACTTTTACATACTCGAGGTAGTCAACTTTGACACCCTGTAGCTTACCTTGTGTTATCACAGGGTGACTACTTTTTCTGAAAGCTTAGGTCCTCCTCTACAACTCTTTCATACATTTCAATTTAATCCGAACAGTAGTTTAGGAAATACAGATTTATTACCAAAAAATTTGCGTTTGACCCCACTGTGAGTCGTAGTCAAAATGGCGATAAAAAAATTTGGGAATGAAAAGATTGTATGCAATTTCAAAAGTTTTCTCCAAATTTCAAAATTTTGTTCTGAATTTTTTCAATGTAAGATATGATTTTAGAACATCAAAAAATATCTGTAAAGAATCATGTTAATGATTGAAATTGATATTATGAAAAAAAAAAATAAAAATAAATAAATAAATAAATATAGAAACTTCATTTATATCGGCTACAGCGGCATTCATCTTTAAACTTATTTTGCTTGCTGACAACTATCGCGAAGTATATATGATTTTAATATTGATGTCAAATGAAAATATTTTACTTGCTTATTACTAAAATTCAGATGGCGTCAAAATACCTTAAGGACTTTTAATTATATGGACCAAAAAAATGTTCTTAACCTCAGAAATCAACCATACTTATTTTGCACTATTGTTCTTATTTAAAAATAATAAAATCAAGTTTGGATATAAATGTTATCAACAAACATGAAAAAAATTAAAAATTTTGCTAAAATTCACTTAAAAAACAAAAAAAAAAAAAAAAAAATCGCGCTTTCTGTTAAGAATACTATAAAGAGAGTAAGATAATGTTTAAACGACTATATTTTCCAAACTAAAACCGATATACATTAAATTTTTTCAGTAAACAATCCCAAGATATATATTTTATTACTCATAATTTTGCGAAATTTTAAACCAATATTTTGTTTTTTTTTTTCTGTAATAATTATGACATGTGCTGATAGTACTTTAGAAGTTCCATAAAATCGCGTTGTTTTAATTTACTAAAAAATATTAACTTGACGACAACTTGCACTAAAAAATTTTTATTAGATAGAAGAAAGTTTATACCACTCAATTAAAATTATTAAAGCACTACTTTCTGAAGAATTATTTCCACATAAAAAGTAATGAGAACACTGTCTCAGTGGTGGAGGTTATAAAAGATTCGGCATATAGCGTTCTCAGTTGCTTTTTTTTAATTCACCATTTTCGACCAATACCGGATGTAAAGCATAGATCTACATCAATGTAAAATGTCTTTATTAAACATTTATGCAGCCTTGTCTTTTAAAATATCTAAAGAAACATTTGTGTTTAGGTTTCAACGAAACCGAAATGGATAAGACACCACGAATGCTGATGAAGTGTGTAGCGGCACAGAATATACGTATTTCATTCTGCTGGAGACAACAAGGCAATTTACGATTGCAAACTTGTTTATGGTCCTTCGAACCGGATGTCGGCTTACGACACTATGTAACCACATCTTAAACAGCTTTTACGACGCTAGGTTCAACCTCTTTTTTACTTGAACCAAACGCCTGGCGCTGCTAACTGAGTCCCTCAAAATTGCACCCAGTGCAAGGCGGGCGACATGTTTAGGTTTCAACGAAACCGAAATGTATAAGACACCACGAATGCTGATGAAGTGTGTAGCGGCACAGAAATTACGTATTTCATTCTGCTGGTGTCTAATTATAGTCCACAAACTCTGCTTTGGTACCGCCAAACAGAGACAACAAGATAATTTACGATTGCAAACTTTTTTAGCAAACTTTTTTAGCAAAACTTTGAGGAAAAAGTGAAAGAATTTTTTCATATTAATTTCAGAGAGCTGACTTTGAAAAATTTCAAGGCTAGACGAATTGAGGTAATCAATATTATTTAGAAATGTATTTAAAATTACAAAGATATTTAAACAAATGTTTCCCACATAAGGAGTGCGATCGAAAAAATCTTAACATACGTTTTGCCTCATAACTTTTTTCGGAAGCAATATTAAAAATTTCTTTTGATCTAGTTATAATTGAAAAATACTTCAGTTATTATTTTTAATAACAACCATGTTGATTTGTCGTGATTTTCATCAAAATGAGTGACGAAAAAGATTTACGTGCTACAAATTATTAAAAAATTTCAAAAAAAAAAAAAAAAAAAAGTCCAAATGGGTCCTACAAATAATTGGCCACAGAATTAAATTGCTACCGTCAAACTGTTTCTAATGTTATTAAACAGTATCAGAAGAATTTGACCATTGATAGAAAACCTGGTGCGGAAAGAAAAAAAGGTCCACATGATATTGGGAAGACCAGAAAATTGAAAGCATATTGAAAGGAACTCCAAACACATCTGGTAGAAAAGCAGCCCAGTTAGCTCTGTGCTTTGACTATTTGGTGGGAAAATTTAAAGCTAGAGCATAGTTGATAACATATAAAGTCTAAAAAGATTAAAACAGCAATGCTGCAAAAAATTTAGAAGCCAAGAATAGGACAAGGAAATTAAAACCAAATTTCATACAAAAATACTCATATTGTATAATTGACGAAGAAACGTATGTGCTGGCAGAAATTACTCAGCTTCTGTGTCAAAACTTTTATATTGTTAATGCTGGAGGCAATGTTAAAGATAAGTTTAGGACCCAAGAGCTGAAAAATTTACTAAAAAATTCCTGGTATAACAAGCTTTTTGCAGTTGCGGCAAAACAGGAAAGTCATTTGTTACATTCGGCTCTATAAATACCAAAATATACATCAAAGAATATTTGCAAAAAAGACTTCTTCTTTTCATAAGAGAGCACAACGTGTCCAGACATTTTTGGCCCGATTTGGTATCATGTTACTACGGTAAGAAAGCTCAATAGTGGTACCAAAACAATAACATAGTTTTTGTACCAAGAGAGGTCAATTTTCAAAATTGTCCATAGCTTAGACCAGTGGAGAGATATTGATTTCTTGTGAAAAGTGAATTGAAGAGCACAAAAAAGGTGTCCCAAAATACCGAAGATTTCAAAAGAAGATGTGCACACTGTTCCAAAAAATTTATTGAAACAATTACCAAATCGCTAATGGAAGGGTTACCAAAAAAGGTCTACGAGTTCATAAGTAGTGGTTAGAAGTGTAAAAATTATATTTTTCTGTGATCTGTACTAAATTATCAATTAAATAAAAAATAATGAAAACTCTAAAATCAACCGTTTCTAAGTTATTGAATATTATATATGTTAAGAATTTTTCGAACGCACTCAGTCAATGTCAATGCAAAACATTCAAAGTTCATGGGTAAATTTTTGTTTAACTATAATAACAAACTTTATAGAAGGTGAACATTTGAACTAAATTTGCTCCCTTTAAATAATAAGTCCGCAGCCTTTACCTACTTTCAACAGACAGTCAGACGCATAGACGGATAGCGGATAGACAGACATAACAAGGTCATCTTAAAATTTTATAAGGATCCAGAACTTTAGGAGGTTTTAGATGAATATTTCAATATTTTACAAATGGATAGATAAGCTAAATGTACACAGAAAAAAATAAAAATGGACTTCAATTACGAAATTTGTAATATTAATTAATTTTTAATTGATTTTGCTCCAATTATCAAAATGATAAAATTAATAACTAGAATAATTGATATTATTATTACTTCTTTTAATTAAATAGATGCAATGAGCTAAAAATTTTTGAAATTTTACTTAAATTTATTTTATTTTTGTACTTTTATAGACAAATATTTAATTTTTCTTTATATTTTATTAACATCTTTTAATTTTTTAAAAAACAATTAAAAATTAATTATATTAATAAATCATATAATTAAATTCCAATATAAAGTTAATTAATAATTTTATTAAAAAATTATTCGAAATATTTTTTTCTGTGTAACCCTGGCTGGCGGTGATTATAAAATATGGTTTTTAATATGATTTAGGGCGTGGTTCGCCCATTTTACTGCCTACCTCACATATAAGATACAATTTTAAAAAGTTGATGGTGGGTATATATATTCGGCCAAGACGAATATAACATTCTCGCTTGTTTATTAATTAATTTTTTTATCACATTAATATACTTTTAAAAAACATAAATAAAAATTTATTATGATAATTTATTTTATTAACATAGTATTCTAACTCGCCACTTTTTTATTGCCTTTAATTCATTTTTATACTAATTTTATATTTCACTTACTTGCAGGATGAAATTGAATGCCGTTGCGAGGGTGAAGCTTTAACCAGAGTGCCGCAAACTCTAACCATACCATTGCAACGTTTAACAATTGCTTCAGCAGGTTTGCCACGTTTACGCAATACGGGCTTAAAAGTCTATAATGCTTCGCTGCTGGACATGTAAGTTGCATAGAAACTATGTAGAAAACTAAGCAACACACCTCCTAATAATACTAATTACATGAGTGAACAATATACTATATTTTAAACATATTTTTATATTAAAATATAAACATTTTTATTACAGCTTATTTCATTTTTTTTTTCTGTTTATTTTTAGAGTCTTGACTGACCTTAAATATCTTGAAACCATACAAGATGGTGCATTTGCTAGTTTAAAATTATTGCGTACCATGTAAGTTCAATGCAATAATTTTCTATCATAAAAACATAAACTATCAAAAACATCATTATCATTACTGGGGTCATCATAATCATTGTCATCGTCAAACATTATTCTCTTCATCATCAGATATTGATAGTTGTGTATATGAGATAATATGGTCAAAGGAAAATACAATTACAAAGAGAAAATTTGTAGAAAAACTTAAGTAGTTGAATTAAAAGATTTAAAGTTTAAAGTAACTTCTAACTCAAGGATATTTTATAAGAAAATTTGCAATTAGTATAAATTAGTTTCTTGTATTTCTTAACATTTTTTTTTTTTTTTTTAATTAGTGAAATTAAACTACTCAATCTCTCTCTGGTGTTAACAATATATTTCATTTACCAGTAGAGAGGTGGTATTCATTTTTAATTAAATCATTTGCACTAGGTATTGCTTCATTATATTCAAAACAGTATATGACCATAACTCTTTAAGTTAAGATTAATAGGAATTAATATTATGGTGCTACAGTGAAAAAGCACTTGGAATGTACTCGTAGCATAGTGTAGTTTGTAGACATGGGTATGTAAATTAAACTGGAGTACAAAAAATATTTTTTTTGTTACTTTTCTATCAGGTCTTGATTTTTTTTATGGGAATTTCTAATATTTCCCCCATTAATAAGGCAACTAACTACACGGGTATATTTTACTATAACTCGAGAACAGGTTGTCCGAATAACATTATTTTTTTCGGAGTTATTTATTCGAAAATTGTTGACGAAAAAAATAAAAATATAAACTTTTATGAAAGATTTTTTTCTCCCGACTCCAAAAATATTGATCGGGGAAAAAAAATATTTTCAGTTAACGTGAAGATAATTGTAATCGTCATCTATAGGAGTTTTATTTATCTAAATAAATAAAAACAGTTCTCGAATTATACAAGTACGAACGCTGAATAAGGTGGTCATACTAGTTATGCCCATAAAAAAGAATCAGTACGTGATAGAAAAAAGTGAAAGAAAATTTGGTTTAACTCGCCCAATTATATTCTATTGATTTTGTTTAACGAAGAAACATTTTTTTTGCGTGTCAGTGTATCTCCATTTGGTTGTAGATGTACATGGGTACTTTTACTAAACTGTGAATAAAATCAAGATTTGTGTCTCAATTTTGACAATAGAAATCTTATTTTATTCTTAGCAGTAACAGCTTTATGCTAAAGGTAAAAAGTATTAATTAAAAAAAAAAAAAAAAAACAATAAATCTTTTATTGCAAGAAAAAAATTTTTTGAACACTAATTTCTAAATAACTCGACATTAAATTAACCCTGCAATACTAATGTACGTAAATTTTACTTATGTATATCATTTTATTAAAACATTATTACTAGGCGTCGCACAGTGCACAGTGTGCGATTCAGAAAATGAAATGGAAATAATTATGGAACTTTGGAACGGTTGCTCCGATTTCTATGAAATTTCACATGGTGATAGTAGAGGTGTAGGCGAGTTTAAGTTTTGGGGTTGGACCATATAGGCCTACAGAGGGCGAGTTTTATTAAAAAGCGAGAATTTATTAAAAACGATCCTGATTCCTTATATCTGAACCGATTTCAAAGATTTTTATATGGAGGGATTCTGCTAGTTGAGATCTACAAAAAACATTGTCGTATACATATATTATCTCTTTTAGTTTAAGAGATATTGAGCTTCAAAGATTAAAATTTTTACTTTTTAGCCTATCTTGGTGAAGTTTTTTAGCTACAGTGGGTCCAATTTTAGCCCCATTGTTTTAAAATTTTTCTTATTTCGTTAAAAACAAACAGAAAAGTTGTGCAAAGAAAAAATTTTCGAAAAATATTTATGGAGTCAAAAGTTACAAGCATTTAAATTAAAATTTTCAAAAAAAGTTGATTTTTTCCCGTTTTTTTGCCAAAAAAAGTGTTAACATTCTTTTTCGTTATATAAAAATTTTCTTAAGTAACATATATAATATTTATATTTTTCTGAAAGATAACTAAACACAAAATACTTTAAAGGAAAAAATGTTTTCAAAAATCAAAAAATCAAAAACAAATTTTTTCAACTAATTTCGAACTTTCGCTTTAATTTCTCAAATCGCAATGCTGGAATCAAAAAAAAAAAACATACTTTTTACTTTACAAAAAATGTAAAAAATCCCATTTTTGGAAATTTTTTAAAGTTTTTTGGGAATTACGGGATTTTTTTAGACAAACCTAAAAAAGTGAATAGCGCTTTGAATTAAGCATCCGAAAATCTACTTATGTGTGAAATTTCATTTAAAAATATTCACTAACAAGAATTTTATTGCATAATTAATAATGAAAAATATGCAAAAAATCACAAATCCATGCCTTCTCAGCAGCGTTACCGTTGAGAATTTTTAAAAAGTGTCCAAAAAAGGGGATTTCAAAACAAAAAGTCGCCAAAAAAGGGGATTTTTTTAAAAAAAGGGGCCAACTACTTTAAAACCTAAAAAACACATTAAATTTTGTGTATTTAATAACAACAATCAATTTTGTATTTTAAGAAAAACTTCAAAATTCAGTTTTATCAATAACAAAATAATTTATAACCATTTTACAACAATTTTTATTATTCCAAAAATAAATAGTTAACATACAATCCCTTTTTAATTAATTAAACTTCTGTACTTTTGTACGAGTTCTTCACTCGTACTCCATTCTTGTAATTCCCTGTTAGACCAATTTAGAACGGAACGCATAGATCCTCAAGAATTGACTTAAGTCTATTAGACATACTATTTTTTATAATTGATAATTTAATAAAAAAAAAAAGAAACACGTTCCTCGAGGGATTGCTTTGAGGAATGTAAAAATATAAATTAGGATATAAGTATTCATCAAATCATTTTTTGTTTGTTTTTTAGTTCAGTCCAAAAAGATTCGGCATATGATGGTATACATAACTAGCTGTTCATAAGTTTTATTATTTTGTTTAGGTACTAACAGGTTAAGTTCAATTATAAATACTTTTCGACTTTTTATTTCACTATACTATAAAATAAGCTCAAATTTATTTGTTGAAATTAATATATAATGGGTCGATATATTTCAAACATCTTATTTTTTCGTCTTTTAGCACATAGTCTTAAAAAGTCGCCATTTAGTCGCCATTTTAAAAAGGGGCCAAAAAGTGGCCACGTGGTTGAAAAAGGGGCAAATGGCGACTAAAGTCGCCAAACGGTAACACTGCTTCTCAGTGTTTTTTACAAAAAGTCTTCAACTAAAAATTTTAATCTTTGAAGCTCAATATCTCTTGAACTAAAGGAGATAATATATGCATACGACGATGTTTTTTGTAGATCTCGACTAGCAGAATCCTCCCATATAAAAATCTTTTAATGGTTCAGATATAAGGAATCAGGATCGTTTTTAATGAATTTTATACCCGAGTTGTCCAACTTTGGGACCCTGTGGACTCGCCTTCTGTAGGTCTATATGGTCCAAGCTCGCCTGCACCTCTTCTACCACCATGTGAAATTTCATGGAAATCGGAGCAGACGTTCCAAAGTTCCATAATTATTTCCATTTCATTTTTGAAATCGTACACTGTGTGTCGTTGTTTTCTCTTACAAAACATTTGCAAGATCAAACAACGGCAAACAATTTTTTTGTACAACTAGTGGTCACGCAAATTTGGTCAAATATTTGACAAATGTGAACATAGCTTTAATATTCTAGGGTTAAGATGGCTTGAAGACCCTTTTAGTCCACATCTTTGTATCATTTGTATGAATCATACACACCATTCTTTAGTTATGGTGAAATATATTCGAGTAATGGTCTTATTTTTTTATTGCTTATATTTACTTTTTGAAGTTTTCAGCCGCTTTAGACATACACTTTATTAAAAGAGATATTTTTTTCATATTTTTTCCAAATATAATATTTTATAGGGAATAAAATGAGCTATTGCCTAATAAAATCAGATGAGATTTGTTGAATATATAATTTTTTTAAAAGTTGTAAAACTTATAAAATATTATTATTTTATCGGTACATAGTGGGGCCTTTTGCAAAAGAAATGGTAATAAAACTGGATCTTTTATATGAAACTTGGAATATCGACAGAGGAAAAGTTAGGCTAATAGAATATTGTTTGCTAGAGAAAAACTATGCGTATTGTAGCACATTATCTTTTATGGTTCAAAATATATTTGACTTCAATAATTTATTTATTTTTTTAACTTTATATTTTTTGTGTTTTTGATATATAATTTTAACATAAAAATTCTAAAATTAAAAAAAAAAAAAAATAAAAAATAAAATATGTTGAAAATATCTACAATTTTCTAAGTTATGCTAAAAAAATTTTTTGGTTATCTCAATTCGATGAAAAGCAGAAAATAGTCAAACTAAAAATTTTAAAATGTCTTAAAAATTGCATTTGAAAAAAAAAAAAAAACAAGTAACTTTATATAAAGAGTAGTCCAACCATAATCACACCATTAAGACCCCATAAAGTATATATTTTCTGGGTCCTGGTTAGATTCTGAGTCGATCTAGCTATGTCCGTCCGTGGGGTCAAACGCAAATTTTTTGGTAATAAATCTGTATCTCCAAAACTACTCCTCGTATTAAATTGAAATGTTTGGAAGAGTTGCAGAGGAGGACCTAAGCTTTCAGAAAAATAATATTGTAGTCACCCTATGATAACACAAGATAAGCTACAGTATGTCAAAATTGACTACCTCGAGTATGTAAAAGTTTAAAAAAATCGTAACTTCTACAAATTAAGTCCGATTTTAAAGATTTTTATATTTCTGTAAAGTGCTTGGCAAGATAAAGAAAAAATGAAATTGAAAAAAGATTCGGCTGTGCCGAATCTTTGATACCCTTCACCATATTACCATCTTACTATCTTATCGACATCATATTACCATATTACCGACAAATAATAAAATTTTCGCCTTAACGTATGCTTTCATATTTTCACATATATAAATCTAAATTTTCTTTCAAACTACGAAAATTTGAATATATAAAAAAAAACAATCATAGCAGGCTTTGCTTTTAAAAAATAAACAACAAGAATTCCATATTTATATATTTTTTTATGTGTGTATATACAAACTGACTGCATATACAAAGAACAACAACAACACTGTTATTCATTATATTACTTCTGTTGCTAACTAAACTACTTGTCTTATAGGCAAAAACGTCACTAATAGTCATTACAATGCTTAATATACATGTTTGTGTATGTATTTATGTATATTCTTAACAGATATGTTTTAGTTTTTAAAAATAAACAACAACAATTCCATATCTATTTATTTTTGTACAGACTGCATATACAAAGAACAACAACAACACTGTTATTCATTATATTACTACTGTTTCTAACTTAACTACTTGTCTATACAAAAAACAAAAAACGTCACTAATAGTCATTACAATGCTTAATATACATGTTTGTGTGTGTATTTATATTCTTAACAGATTTGTTTTTGGGCCATAACTCTGTTGATTATAAACGAATTTGGTTTGCTAAAAAAAACGAAATTTTATAAAAACATTTATGACTGATCTATATAAAAATAAAAATCTGTAGCTTGAACAAGGGCTTCAAAAATAAAAAATTCGTTTTCCCCGATATCTCAGTTATTACTGAACCGATTTATTTAATTTTTTCAGAACAAAAATTCAGAAAATAATTTCCGAGCCTCCTTTGAAAATTCGAAGTCCCTGGTATATGCAGAGGCTTCAGAAACTGAAAAACCGGTTTCAAAAACCGGTTTTTAAAGAATATCTCCGCCATTTATAAACCGATCCTGCTGATTCAAAAAACTGAAATTTTATAAAAATATTTGTGACCGATCTGTATAAAAATAAAAATCTATAACTTAAACCAGGGCTTTAAAAAATAAAAAATGCGTTTTGTCCGATATCTCAGTTATTATTGAACCGATTTATTTCATTTTTTCAGAACAAAAATTCAGAAAAAAATGTCCGAGACTTCTTTGTAAAAACGAAGTCCCTAGTATATACAGAGGCTTCAGAAACTGGAAAATCGGTTCTAAAAACCGGTTTTCTTAACATATCTCCGCATTGTATGAACCGATCTTGCTGAATTCCAATAGCAAAATTCTCGAAAGCATTTCCGATCGTTTGATATATATATTATATATGTCAGTTATCGGTGGGCTTCATAAACGCCATTTCAACCGACACACGGACGGACGGACGGACATGGTCCTATCGTCATCATTTCTTACAAGGATCCCGAAAATGTAAACTTTTTTGCTCTCCGACGAAAATTGTGGGAATTACAAACGGAATGACAAACTTATATATACCCTTTACACCTGTGGTGAAGGGTATAATAAGCTTACTCACCTAAGTTATCTCTAACAGTTAAAAATATATTTACACATGAATTTCGAATTTTTGATTTTTTGTCTCGACTTTCTTTCGTTTTTCGGAAGTAAGTACTGAGGTATATGAGATAAAAATATTTAAAAATACTTTGTAATTCGCTATATATTAGGTGAGTAACTTAGGTCTTCCTCTAGAACTCTTCCATACATTTCAATTTAATCCGACAAGTAGTTTAGGAGATACAGATTTATTACCAAAAAATTTGCGTTTGACCCCACTGTGCAACGTAGGCGGACAAAATTTGTCTCAAATATTTATGTTATATAAGGTATGTTTGGGATTGAAAATGAGCAAAATCGGTTAATAAACAAAACAGTTATAGGCAAAATACTAAACACAGGCTGTCCGTTGTAGCTTCATTTCATACTATTCTGCTAATATCTCTTAAATAAAAGCATGTTCGAAAACGAAGTTTCGCACAGATAGTTTGAGGGTCGATATAAACTTGAAAACCAAAAATTGGCGCGGTCCAACCACTTTACCACCCAGCTCCTATATAAGGTGAAACGTCAACGAAATTTTGTACAAATAGTTCAAGGACCAATGTAAATTTGGAAACAAAAATTGGACGTGATCCGCCCAGCTCCCATATAACGTAAAATTTGAAAAAGTTGATGGTGGGTATAGATTCGGCCGAGCCGAATATAACATTCGCGATTGTTTCTATTTATTTTAAGAAAAGTTGTATAAATTTAAAAATATTAAAAGAAAACCAAATTTGCTTTAGAATGATATATAATATGAGTATTTTGTGTTTATAACGTTTCTAAATAGTAGATAAATTTTACCTTCCACCTCCTCTATCGAGTTTCCAAATTTCATCAAAATCGGTCCAAATTTATTAATTTTTTTTTGTTGCACTGTGTATTTAGTTTGACCTTTTAGTTAAGTTTAATTCTTCATTTTATTTTAATGTAAATTACTTACTACAATACTAATATTCTATACTACATTTGAGATGAAACATTTAGTAATTAGCTTTTACTATCTTAATTATAGAGCATTAAATATTCGTCATAGTGTTATATAAATTCATCAGACATGTTTTTGTGTTTCGTTTGCATTAAGACCTCTAAGTGTTATTTCTTTGAAATTTATTTTCTGTTACTTTTACGTGTTTCTATTTTTTTATTTTATTTTTTTTTTCAGCTACATTTCTCATGCTCCCAAATTAACTTATTTATCTAAGGATGTTTTCGAGGGCATCTCTGAAACCATTAAAATCATGTAAGTAAAATGTAAATAAGAGAGCACGTAAGACTCGTATTTATGATAAATAATTTAGTATCCTTAAAATTGAAAACAAAAAAGTTAATGCTGATATTGAGCATATTAAATTATTAAGGTGTAAAAGCCCTGCAAATCTTTGGATTTAAGGAACTTGCGAAATTTATAAATAGTTAAAGTATTTAATAGTAATTTATATGTTTTGTGAGAACGGCATTAATTTTCACAACCTCAGACTTACAGGTACACAGAACTGCCATGTCTTTAGTTAATTACGCACACCAAACAGTCGTAAATGCGCTATAGAATTTATTGACTTATTTGACTGTTACTTGTATTTATTATTTCGATTACAAATCTTAAAAATGAGTCTGTGTAATTTATTTTTCCTTATTTTTAACTGAAATTAGATGCTGGTAATAAGGTGATGAGGGTACAGTTAATAAATAAGATAAAAAAGCAATTACTTAGCTAATGGAATTGAAATTCTTTTTTTATTTTATTTTATTTTATTTTATTTTATTATTATTTTTTTTTTTTTTTGAGGGTTTTGAAAGTTTATACATTTTAAATAATTTTAATTGTAAATGAGTTAAAACATTTTAACCTTTTAGATGTCAATACACATATGGGCAATTATCAAAAATTTTTGATTTTAGCCCTTCAAAAAAATATAATTTTTTTTTTTATTAAAATCCTTTTGTACACATATAAAGTGACTCGAATGCATGTAGAATCAGTTCGCGTTAATCATTTCGTGTGAAATTTTTACAAACTAGAAGTTTATGTAAAATTTTGGACAAAATTACATATAATATCAAAACCTACTGAGTTATTCAAATAAAATTTATGACATTTTCAATGTTTGATGGTATTAGTGCAGCATATTTTAGGGTTTCCAAGTAAAACTTTCTTTTCAATAAAAATCGCGATTTTTAAAAATTTTGTAAAAAATTTGGATCGAATCTAAGTTATTTCTCCATATATTGTTTGAAAATATATTTTGTTAGAGTTTATACATAGAAATGCTTTTTAATATTGTGATCCTTTTTTAACACAAGTAAATATTTTTTGGTCCATAAAATGTTTATCTTTCAAAATTTTTTGATGCGCCTCCGAATTTTTATTAAGCATAATAAGCACCTACTAATTATGTCAATTATAGTAAATTTCAGGCTGTCCACACGATGTGCCTTAGCGAAATGTGTTTTGACAAAAGTGTCCCGTTTTCAACTATCAACGACGTTTGACTTAAATTTATGATCTCAATCAATTGTATTTTTTGTCACTCTTATATCCAAGTATCTAATATTTGTCTAAATTGCAATTTTCTATATAAAAATACAAAAACAAAAAGTGCAATTTTTGCATAATTTTCAAAGCTTACAGACCGCGCCCAAAAAACTGAAAAATTAAAAAAACCATAAAATCTTGTCATCAAAACTTTACTACCCTGTATTTAGTTGTTGAAAGTCTACATAACATCGAAGATGGTGCGAAATTAATGTACAAAGTCCAATAAGTTTACTTATGATAGAGTAAGATCAAAAAGTATAAACGCGCGAACAAAAATTGTAGAAGA
Source organism: Protophormia terraenovae (assembly GCA_951394005.1). Taxonomy (NCBI): domain Eukaryota; kingdom Metazoa; phylum Arthropoda; class Insecta; order Diptera; family Calliphoridae; genus Protophormia; species Protophormia terraenovae. The sequence continues at coordinate 32,576,433 of OX596073.1, forward strand.
ATGGTAAAAACTTAAGTAGTTTTATCACTTTTTCTACATTCTTGAACTTTGAACAACAATCATGGTTATAACAAGCGCGAATATTCGGCCCGGCCGAATCTATATACCCACCATCTACAATATGCTTCCTGTGACCATAAACTAAGAGCAACATACTATGATTGTAATATATGATTCCAGGTAACAATAAGTATATTTGTACATAATCATTATTATGATTCCAATTTATAATTTATTAGTAATGTTCATAACTTTATTAATAACTTTTAGTAAGTTTTATAACCTTTTCTTAAGTATTGCTTTCAATTTCATCATGTTTTTATTATTTAATAATTCCATGTTATCATATATATAAACTAATTTCATCATATATATAATTCCATTTTATCATATATATAAAATAATTTCATCATATATATAATTCCATTTTATCATATATATTATTCCATTCTATCATATATAAGAACTAATTCCATCATAAGTATAATTCCATTTTATCATATATATAATCCCATGTTATCATATATATAATTCCATTTTATCATATATATGAACTAATTTAATCATATACATGAACTAATTTAATCATATATATAATCCCATGTTATCATATATATGATCCCATATTTTCATATCTATATTCATTTGTACCACGATATGTGGTACATTCATCATACTGAATAAAAACAAAACTTGTCAATTTATATTTGTTCATATATAAACTAAATGAGAATTATAACTACTGGACTGATACACAAAATGTGTATTCAAAAGGCATTAAATGTTAATGGCTTAATGGTTGTAGAATTAACAAAATTTGTAAAATGAAATGAATGGTTATGTAATTAACTAAATTGTTGTGGAATTGACTAAATGATTGGATTTATTCATAAATATGATTTCATATAAACATATTTAAATACATATTATAATTCAGTGAACCATATTAAAATTTTGATTGTGGGTAATCATTAAATGATTAAACAGAATCATAAACGTTGCTATCATGAACACAGTATATTTAAATCAATGAAAAACGGCTATATAATCATTAAATGGTTGTGGTGATCATGCTGTAACCATGTTTTTTCTCTGCGTATGGGCAGACCACGCCCATTTTTTGTTTCCGAGTTTAAATTGGTCCTTGAACTATTTGAACACAATTTCGTTGATTTTCACCATATATGGGAGATGGGAGGTGGGCGGTAAAGTGGGCGGACAACGCCCATTTTTGGTTTCCAAGTTTATATCGACCCCCGAACTATACGTATAAAATTTCGTTGTCGTACATGCTTTTACTGAAGAAATATCAGCAGAAAAGTATGAAACGAACACCCTGTGTTTCTAGTTTTCAGCCCATAACTTATTTGTTTATCAAACGATTTTGCCCATTTTCAATACCAAACAAATTTTATATAAGATAAATATTTGTGCCAAATTTCGTCACCCTTCGTTGCTCCGTTCGAGCCCTATCGTGCTTTCAACAGACAGACAGACGGACGGACATAGCTAGAACGACTCAGAATCGAACCAGGACCCAGAAAATATATACTTTGTGGGGTCTTAGATGATTCCTTCGACATGTTACACACGGAATGACAAAATCAATATAAAAAGAAACTTATTGTGCTACGATTTTGCACTTTATTAGTTTCAAGTCTTGTGAGTTCAGATCTGTAACCATTTTGTTTAAAATATCATTACCACAAAACTTATTAAAGATTTACGTCAGTTTCAGCCAGGTTAAAAATTTTTGATAATTGCCCATATATATTTAAATAATTTATAAATAAAAAGTATAAAATTACTGTATAGCGAGAAAACGAAAATCAGTTCAATTAAGCATAATTGAATATTTTTTGGAAATAAATCTGTAGCTTCTAATCGGCGTATGGGATTGACATACAATTTTTCATAGGCATAACAGAGAGTGTAGAATTTAAGTTTAGAAAGGGGATCCCACAGGAGCAAAGCTAAGAAGGCTTAAAACAGAAAAATTTTCGAACAATTTTAACCGCTAATCTAATTTTTGTTTCCTTTCCGATTCCGTATTAAAAAGTTTAAGTGGCCTTGTTTTGATTCCGTAAAATAAATTGACCTCAATTCTTTTTCTATATATGTATGTAATTAAGAATAGCTAAATAAGAGAGTTTTTTTTGCAAAAATTTGAGTTTCGATGTTTGAAATTAAAGCAGGATTAAAAAAAAATTTTGTTTAGAAGGTAAAATCTTTGTAGTTAAGATATTCAGGGAAAAGTGATATAAACACTTAATGATTTTTAATAGGTGTAGCGTAATGATTACGTTTCATTTTTATATTTATTACTAAGTGAAATAAATCTGTAGCTTCTAATCGGCGTATGGGATTGATATACAATTTTTCATAGGCATAACAGAGAGTGTAGAATTTAAGTTTAGAAAGGGGATCCCACAGGAGCAAAGCTAAGAAGGCTTAAAACAGAAAAATTTTCGAACAATTTTAACCGCTAATCTAATTTTTGTTTCCTTTCCGATTCCGTATTAAAAAGTTTAAGTGGCCTTGTTTTGATTCCGTAAAATAAATTGACCTCAATTCTTTTTCTATATATGTATGTAATTAAGAATAGCTAAATAAGAGAGTTTTTTTTGCAAAAATTTGAGTTTCGATGTTTGAAATTAAAGCAGGATTAAAAAAAAAATTTGTTTAGAAGGTAAAATCTTTGTAGTTAAGATATTCAGGGAAAAGTGATATAAACACTTAATGATTTTTAATAGGTGTAGCGTAATGATTACGTTTCATTTTTATATTTATTACTAAGTGAAAAAATGCATTTTTAGAAATATACAATTTTTTTTGGCAGAATGGTAATGTTCGTCCGTCTGTCTATACATTGGGGTTAAATGGATCTAAAATAGCGCTTAAAATAAATTAATATCAATATTTTAATATCTACATTTGGATTTTGTATTGATCGAGAAGTAACAAAAATCTATTTTTTGAGTTTTAAAATTTATTTCTTGAGAGATTTCTGATGTCTGTCTTTCCGTTTGCCTGTGGTTAATTTTTGCAAATTTTCCAATTCAAAATCGTATATTTTTGGATTCAGTGAAGATATAGACTTTTCTTTATTCTATAGATAATTTTGTTACTTTACAAATTATAAAAAATATAATAAAATCGTTTGCAGTTGTTGGGCTATATATGGAGACAACTTGACCAAAATCTTGCAAAATTGAGATTGTTAAAATTTCAAATACATAATTCGAACAAGCGTGAATGTTATAATCGGCTTGGCCGAATCTATATACTCACCATCAACTTCTTCAAATTTAACGTTATATGGAAGGTGGGCGGTAAAGTGGGCGAACCACGCCCATTTTTTGTTTCCGAGTTTACATTGGTCCTTGAACTATTTGAACATAATTTCGTTGAAGTTTCACCTTATATGGGAGGTGGGCGGTAAAGTAGGTGGACCACGCCTATTTTTGGTTTCCAAGTTTATATCGACCCTCAAAATATTGCGTTGTCGTACATGCTTTTGTTTAGGAGATATCAGCATAAAAGTATGAAACGGACTAGGGTTTATCAAATCGACTTTCGAATAATCGAACAATCGACTTTTTGTTGTAAAAAGTCGAAATCGTCTTTTTGATTTGAAAATTGTCGATAAATCGACTTTCTTGATGCCAAAAGTCGAAAATAGTCGGAAAAAGTCGAAAATAGTCGAAAAAGTCGAAATTCGGAAAAAATTTAAAATAGTCGGAAATTAGAAAAATGTTTAAAAAATTATCTTATTTAAAATAAATAGTTTGTTATAAGCTTTTATTTATATACCACTAAACCGTGTAGTTAATACACTAGCCTCTCATTGGATAGATTTGTATGTTAATCAATCAATATATTTGTTTGCGTTGTATTCATTATACCCTACACCACCATAGGTGGGGTATTATGCGTTTGTGCTGATGTTTGTAACACCCAAAAATATTGGTCTAAGACCTTAATTTATACCAATCGGCTCAGAATCACTTTCTGAATCGATTTAACGATGTCCGTCCGTCTGTCCGTCTGTCCGTCCATGTATACCTTGTAATCAAACTGCAGGTCGCAATTTTGAACCAAAATTTATGAAATTTGGTGCACAGGTTTCTTTTGATCCAGTGACGAAGCGAAGATTGAAATTGGTTACGATCGGTCCATTATTTCACCTAGCCCCCCTTCAAATGTCCTCCCGGAAAAATGTTTAACGATCATAAATCCTTTAAATATAGCAATATTTTAATAAAATTTGGCGCATATAAGTTTCATATAAGTCCAAATAAGTGTGGCGATTTTTGAAAAGATCGGTCCATAATTACCCATAGTTCCCATATAAACCCCTTTTCAGAAAATCACTTAACGAGCATAAATCCCATTAAAATGTTAGTATCAAGTTAATATTCGACACAAATAAGTTTTATTTGAACATAAATGATAGTGCCAAATTTTATGAAGATTGGTCCATATTACCATAGCTCCCATATAACGCCCCATTTCGGGAATCACCCAAAAGTGAATAAATTCATGTAAATGTCAGCATCAACGTAATATTCTGAATTCGTATGTTTTATTTTACATTTATGAGTATCGGTCCACATTTTACTCCAAGTCTAATAAAGGATCCCGCCCCGAATTATACCGTACACAATGGTGTAGGGTATCATATTGTCGGGCTTGACCGACTATATCATTTTCTCTCGTTTTTATTTTTAAGGTTTTTATTAGACAATTAACAAAAAAGTCAATCGAAAATAGTCGAAAAGTCGGGAAAAGTCGAAAATAGTCGGAAAACGTTGAACCATCTTTGGTTCTTTTTGATGGTGGGTATAAAAATATATAAGACAAATAGACTTCCTCCTAGGACAAGCCCTTGTTAAAGTGACTAGTCACGTAGATAACAAGGTGACTAGTGGTACCTTAATGTAGTCGGTTAGGTAACTTGTACGCAACTGCCACCATAGACTGCAGGGTATAATATATTTTTCATTTAGTAAAAGTGTTGGTGTACAATTGGACACTGGTCTACTATAATTTTTATCCTCATACACAATGGTGGAGGGTATCATGTGGACGGTTTTGACCGACTATAGTATCTTTCTCGCTTACTTATTTTTTTTTTTTTTTTGTTACAGATTTATCATAAATTGTTTTTTTATTTTTTAACTTTTTATACAATGATGTGTCAATTTAATGAACTGAATACATATAAATAAAAACGTTTTATATGATGGCATGTTATATTATATTTTATAATGTTTTATTTTTTGACAATTAATCTTTTTATATTGAAATCAATACAAACAAAACAGTCTGATAACATTGTTATATTTTTATGTATAGACTATTATATAAAAATATAGGATAACAGAACATGATACAAAACATTTTTTTTTTTTTTTTTTTTTTTGTGTTTTAACAACTTTAAGGAATCATAAAAAGTTGTGGCAAATGTTGAAAAGTGAAAGAAGATATAAAAAATACATACATATGTATCAATATTATTCATACATATAAAGGTAAATCTACACGCAAAGAAAAAATATGGTTCCAGTGGCCATAAACTAAGAGCAACATACTATGATTGTAATATATGATTCCAGGTTACAATAAGTATATTTGTACGTAGTCATTACTATGATTCCAATTTATAATTTATTAGTAAGGTTCATAACCTTATTAATAACTTTTAGTAAGTTTTATAACCTTTTCTTAAGTATTGCTTTCAATTTCATCATGTTTTTATCATTTAATAATTCCATGTTATTATATATATAAACTAATTTCATCATATATATAATTCCATTCTATCATAAATATGAACTAATTCCATCATAAGTGTGATTCCATTTTATCATAAATATGAACTAATTTCATCATATATATAATCCCATTTGATCATATATATAATCCCATTTTATCATATATTCATGTTTTATCATGTTTTCATATTTATATTAATTTGTACGATATGTGGTACATTCATCATACTGAATAAAACAAAACTTGTCAATTTATATTTGTTCATATATAAACTAAATGAGAATTAATATACTAACAAACTACTGTACTAATACACAAAAATGTGTATTCAAAAGGCATTAAAAGTTAATGGCTTAATGGTTGTAGAATTAACCAAATTTGTATATAATTAACTAAGTTGTTGTAGAATTGACTAAATGATTGGATTTGTCATATATATGATTTCATATAAACATATTTAAATACATATTATAATTCAGTGAACCATATTCACATTTTGATTGTGGGTAATCATTAAATGGTTAAACCGAATGATAAACGTTGCTATCATGAACACAGTATATTTAAATCAATGAAAAACGGCTATATAATCATTGAATTGTTGTGGTGATCATGCTGTAACCATGTTTTTTTTCTGCGTGTAGAAGTCAGTTAAATTAAAAAAAAAACATATATAAACATTAGTTATATTTGCTGCAAGGTCTGCCTCTAAACATAACAAAAGCGCTTATAGCTATTTTATAAGAATTTACTAAATATCTTTTTGTTAATATTGTGTAGGTTATAAGAGCTATTAAATTATTTTAAAACTTTTTTCTTTAAATTAATTCTCATCTAACATTTGCAAAAAACAAATGCTCACAAGGGATTACAATAAAACAACCCAAAATGTCTATGTAGTCGGTAAATATGCAAAAGAAAATAAATAAGTAAGATATTTTTATTTTATTATAGAATATAATAAATTGTTTTATTAAAAGCATATTTTTTTATTAGAACAAATATTAAAAAGCCGTCTGGGAAGTATTTTTCTAAAAATATCATGTGGTAAAATAAATATCATTTGATTAAAAAAATAATAATAAAGTAAAAAATCTTTGAATAATTTGGTAAAAGAATATTTTACGTTAAATTATCAGTAAAAAAACAAAATTTAAATAAAAATCAAAATCAAAAGAAATGTTCGAAGTTAAAATCAATATTAATTTATTTAATAAAAAATATTTCTTTGACACATTTTTCATTTTTTACAAAAAAGACCTGCGGTAATTTCATATAAATAATGTTTGTGGCATACAGAAAAATTTAATATTTTAAGTCAATTTAAGTTATTTTTTCTCGTTTCTTTGTTCTTTACATTTCATAATCAAATTTAATCAGGATAATAAAAATATTTATTTATGTACAATGTATACGTAAACATATGACAATGAACAAATGGTCCTTACTTTGTATAAGCTGTAAAAGATTTAACTTAAGTTATTCCCCTGCAGTTTTTGCTGACTGTTCCGAACAGTTTTCTTCATTGGCTATATTAGGATATCACTAATTATTTTATTGACTTTTGAGCATGTCCCATTTTTACATATACACAATCACCTCCACGGCTACAAAGTAGCATTTTGGGCATGTCTTAGAATGCACAAGTTAAAGATACTAGTTGCCCTAAAGTAATTTGCAATATAACTAGTTTGGGACAGCTACCAAAAACTGCTGGGATGAAATATTTTTAGATATATTTTACTTTAAAATAAATTGAAGTAGATGGTAATTAAGTCTAATAAATATTTACTTTACTTTTATTTTAGTTTCTATTTTTAATTTAGTGGTAGCAAACATAGTTTATATATATATATATATATATATATATATATATATATCAAAATTATCAACATTTTTTGATTTTAGCCCTTCAAAAAAATATAAATTTTTTTTTGATGGCACATTAAAATTCTTTTGCATACATATAAAGTAACTCGAATGCATGTAGAATCAGTTCGCGTTAATCATTTCATGTGAGGGGCGTGAAAGTTATGGCGGTTTGAAGTTGAACATATAAAAATTTTTACAAACTAGAACTTTATATACAATTCTGATCAAAATTACACATAATATCAAAACCTACTGAGTTATTCAAATAAAATTTATAATATTTTCAATGTTTGATGGTAGTAGTGCAGCATATTTCAGGGTTTCCATGTAAAATTAAAAAAAAAAATTCTTTTCAATAAAAATCGCGATTTTTAAAAATTTTGTGAAAAATTTGGATCGAATCTAAGTTATTTCTCCATATATTGATTGAAAATATATTTTGTTAAAGTTTATTACAAAGAAATGCTTTTTCATATTATGATCTTTTTTTAACACAAGTAAATACTTTTTGGTCCATAAAATGTTTATCTTTCAAAATTTTTTTGATCCGCCTCCGAATTTTTGTTAAGGATAACAAACAGCTACTAATTATGCCAACTATAGTTAAATTAATGTTGTCCACACGATGTGCCTTAGCGAAATGTGTTTTGACAAAAGTGTCCCGTTTTCAATTATCAACGACATTTGACTTAAATTTATGATGCCGCTCCATAGTATAATTATAAAGTATACTCGTAAGAACAGCTGTTTTACAATTTTTTCATTGGCAAACCTCGCGGTACTGTCAAATTGTTTTTGTATTCATATGTAAAATTTTTTTCGAGTTTTTTTCTCTTGCTCTTTTTCATTCTCTCATTTTTCCGTTCAAAGCATTTTGACATTGTGGGCAGTAGTTTTACACTAACAAAATACAAGCAATTTTTGTTTTTATAGATGTGCGAGTACTTTATTATTATACTATGATGCCGCTCAAATATATTTATCGCCACTCTTACATGTATATATCCAATATTTGTTTAAATTTCAATTTTCTATATAAAAATACAAAAACAAAAAGTGCAATTTTGGCATAATTTTAAAAAAATCCATAAATAAAATTAAATTTATTTTTAATGCTCTTCTGATTTTGTTATGTAAAATAACAAAAAACTAAGTTAACGCAGTAATCCAAAATTTTTCATTCGTTTGAGGGGCACACAGACCCTGCCCAAAAAACTGAAAAATTTTAAAAACCAAAAAATTTTGTCATCAAAACTCGACTACCCCGTATTTAGTTGTTGAAAGTCTGCACAACAACAAATATGGTGCAGAATTTATTTGTAAAGTCCGATTAGTTTACTTGTGATAGAATGAGATCAGAAAGTATAAACGCGCGAACAAAAATTGTAGAAGAATGTGAAAAATTTAAGTTGTTCTATGTTCTTGAATTTTGAACAAGAGTCATGATTATAAAAGGAAAGTTATGGTGCTAAAATTTTGCACTGTATTAGTTTCAAGTATTGTGAGTTCAGATCTGTAACCAATTTGTTTGACATATTATTACCACAAAACTTATTAAGGATTTAAGTCAGTTTCAGCCAGGTTAAAAATTTTTGATGATAGCCCATATATATATATATATATATATATATATATATATATATATATATATATATATATATATATATATATATATATATATATAGATATAGATTTTTTTTCAAAATAACAGCATCATATAAGTACTTACATTGAACAATTTAGTAGACATACTAATATTAGATAATGATATATACGAATACAGAATAATGCGTTGATATTAAGAACTATATGATTTTATGCATTTTAGGGCGATTCCCGGAAGTGGGTTTACACAATTTTATTCAATTTAACACCCCAAAAAGAAGTTAATTTGAATAAATTATCTGTTAAATTAACTAATATTTTTAGTAAATTTTAAAATTGACTAATATTTTTTAGTCAATTTGAATAAAATTCTTCAACTTGACTAAAAATTTGTAAATCGACTAAAAGCATACACATTTTACGAAAGACAAAATGTCTTTAATATTAACTAATTCATTTTAGTCAAATTGAATAAAATTCTTCAAATTGACGAAATTTCTTCAATTTTACTAAAGGCATGTAGAATTGAATAAATTTCCTTAATTTAAATAATTTCTTTTAGTCAAATTGAAGAAACATATGTACAATTGAAGAAATTTCTTCAATACAGAAAACGTATAGTGAAGAAGATCAGTTGAATGACAAACAATAAAGCTTGTGCAAGTGTTTTTGTGTCAATAGATTTAAATTTCGTTTAAAAATTCTCGAATAAATAAAACATAGTGAAAAATAAGTGTGAATTTGTGCTAAATCAGATATACTTTAAGAACAAGTAAGTTTCGATCAATAAATATATAATTCTCCTGCATAAAATGTTAATTTATGTGCAAACTCATGGATGGCACAAAATGCAACCAACTAAAGCACTGTTAAGCGTAAGGACATTTGGATAACTTTTTTATACTTTTTACGGTAATGTTAAACATTTTAAATTTTTAATATTTTAGGTATATTTAATTATTTTATAAATTATTTCGATAGCAAATATAAACAAATTAAATTAATCAACTGCCAGACCATGGTCATCATTATCTCAAGGAGCCGTTTTGGATTATGGAGAACTGCACGACATAAATTTCCTTTGAAAACCTAAAAACAAACCTACTACAAGTAAGCACAAAAGATTTTCAAATGTAGGCAAATACTTTTTGTACTTTGTATATAAACTTTTTTATTTATATTTTCGTTTTCTTTGCATTTATATGTTGCTATAGATCATCCAGAAATAAACTTTAAAAATATTAAGTTATAAATCTGTATGGACTGAAATTGAATGCAGTGCACTGGTTGTTGATTACTGAGTGAGTGCACACTAATGTACGTAATAAATAGTACAAAAATAGTTTGTTATGTTAAATAAAATTTTTAATAAATATTTTATTTTTTTTTTATTTTCTCAGGTCGATTTGGATTAAACACTTGTACTAAAATGTGGGTTGTTTCCATTTGAATTATAAAGAATTTTCATAAAACATCATCTTATATAGCGATCATAACAAGGATCCAGCAAACAAGCTTTTGTAACAAAATATGAAACAAATATTTAATATAACTGAATGTAATATATTTCAATTTAATTATAAAATAACAGAATTTCTTATTTCTCAAATATATTTTTATATTTCAGACGGTAGTACGTTTGGTTTATTTTACATTTTTGAAAGGATCAAACCTTTATCATAAAATTACTTTAATTAAAACTTTTGCTACGTAAGTTTATATTAAATTTAATTAAATAATTTTCTTTATATATTTTAAAATGCTTATTTATAACATGAGTTGTATTTTTTTACTCAATAAATATTAATAAAGTGTTTACAATTTCTTATTTGTTTTATTTTGAGGATTTTAATTTATATTAAATTTTCCTACAGGGATTAAACAATACTTTGGAATAAAATTCAAATGTTAAATTGAATAAGCATTCTTCAATTTGAAGAAAAAAATTAGTTAATTTGAATAAATTTTTTATTCAATTTTACTAAAATTAAGTAGAATTAAATAAAATAATTTAGTTAAATTGAATAAAAATTCTTCAATATGAATAAAATTTTTAGTTAATTGGAATAATATTTTCTTCAATTTGACTAAAAATTTTTCAAATTAACTACCTTTTAATTAACTAATAGAATTAGTCATATTGACGAATTTTCATCGATTTAACTAGCTTACGAAAAATTAACAAAAAATTCTGTTGAATTGAATAACAATTTTGTTGGTTGATATTTAACCTACTTTTCTTTAATTCTACACCCCATTTTACCGTATTTACTGCTCATTTTTGGTTCAGTGTACATTATGAGGAATAAAATTGTCTTTAAGTCGTTCTACAATTAAATTTTTATCCGCTCAATAGGTTAGGCGATATTTCGAAATAAGTGTCCGAAAAAAATGTTTTCATGTTAAAGATTTTTTTGTTTAAAGGTGAAAACATCAAAAATGTTCCACTTTTACATCTTTATCTCAAAGCTGGTAAAACTACGAGTAAACAAAGACACGTATCATCAATATTGATATACAAATCTTTATTTCATTCACAGTTAAGTTAAAATACCCATGCATACCTACAGTCTAGTGGAGATACACTAGAAAAAAAAAAAATATATGTGGATAAGATGGAATTTAATGTGCTAAACAAGAATCAGCTTTCAATTTTTTCTATCACGTATTGATTTTTTTTATGGACATGACTACAATGACCCCGCCTTTAGGCAGTCACACTTGTACAACTTGAGAACGGTTTGTCCAATTAAGATACATTAAACTCCAATAGATAGCGATTTAAATTATCAGTACGTGATAGAAAAGAGTGAAAACAGATTCTTGTTTAACTCGTCAAAATCCATCTTATTTTTGTTTAAAGAAAAAAAATATTTTTTTGCCCACCACTGGGTATTTTTACTTAACTGTGAATAAAATCAAGATTTGTGTAGCAATTTTGAAGATACATGCCTCATTTTATTTGCAGCAGTACCAGCTTTAAGATAAAATGATAAACTGAAACATTTTTGATATTTTTTCATTTATCAAAAGAAATTTTAGTAAAAAACGAGAGAAGAAGATATAGTCGGTCAAGCCCGACTATATGATACCCTACACCATTTTGATCCACATAATTACGTATATGTATACAACTTACTTGTGTTAAATATTAACATAATGTTAGTGATTTTCGGGAGAGGAGTTTATATGGGAGCTTTGGTTAGTTATGGACCGATCTTCATGAAATTTGGCAGACAGATTTCTGCTGATATAAAACTTATTTGTACTTAATTTCATTAAAATATTCCTATTTTTAAGCCATCTATAAGTGTTAAAACTCTATTCCGGGAGGACATTTGTATGGGGGCTAGGTGAAATAATGGGTCGATAATAACCAAATTCAATAGGCTTCGTCCTTGTATTGAAAAAAGTATATGTACCAAATTTCATCAAATTATCTTCAAAATTGCGACCTGTACTTTCCGCACAAGCTTTACATGGACAGCCAGCCAGCCGTCCAGCCAGCCAGCCGACCAGACGGACGGACGGACGGACATCGTTAAATCGACTCAGAAAGTGATTCTGAGTCGAACGGTATACTTTAAGGTGGGGGTCCGATGATTTTTTCTCTGCGTTACAATTTCTGCACAAACACATAATACCCCAACCACCTTTGGTGGTGTAGGGTATAAAAATCTAAAATTTAGCATGAAACATTTTTTTTTTTTTTGGACACTTATTTCAAAATAACTCTGAAACTATTGAGCACATAAAAAAACTAAGTCTAGATAACTTGAAAATATTTTTAGTCCGCATTTTTTTGTGTATCATTTATGTGAATCGTACACACCGTTCTTGAGTTATGAGGAAATGTATTAGAGAAATAAACTTACTCTGGGCGAAATATTAGACGCCATTAAACAAATCCAGACCTGATGGAAAAAAACTAAAAGCAGATTTGTGTTAAGCACGTTAAAATGCATCAAGTCCAATTATTTGTCTTTGGGGAAGGGTTTTTTTTTGCTTTGTCGACCAGTGATATTTTTTTCTTTATTAAAAATTAGGCAATGGGGCAGAATAGAAATAAACCTGTAACTTCTAATTGCCTGGTTGAATTTTGATAAAATTTTACACAGGCGTAACAAAGATTGGAAGGATGACCCTGCATATGTACATTAAAGTGCATTGATTTTTAGGGAGACACAGAAAGTTGCAATTGTACACCCCTAAAATTAAAGATTGGTATGTTTTAAACATATCATAAAATTTAGCCTCTTGCTGCTAATGGGTTAAAAACGTGTAATATTCAATGGTATCAGGATAGATCATTCCAATAATGCATTTAAACCCAATTAATCTTGGAAAATTTCCGAAATATATAAATTTATATGTTTAAGTAAAGTAAATATAACAACAAAAATTTTAATATTCCGCTGCTGAAAGAAGACAACAATAATTTATATGAATATTCCAGCCCTTAGTATGCCTCTATTACAATTTGAAGTTAAGTTTCTTCTAAAGAAAAATTTGATAACGATATTAAAAGTGATTGAAATTTAGAGGTATTTTTAAAATTGTGCAGCTCACATAAATTTAAATATTCAGATGAAATATTTGGGAATCGTATAAGAACAGACCAATCTTCATTTCTATGTGCATCTCAGCAGTGTTACCGTTTGGCGACTATTTTAAATGTCGACTTTTTAAGACTATGTGCTTAATGACGAAAAACTAAGTTGTTTGAAATATATCGACCCATTATATATTAATTTCAACAAATAAATTAATCATTTTGAGATAGATTTAAAAAACCGCGGAGTATTTATAAATGAACTGAAACTGTTAGTAACTAAAAATAATAATAAAGTTTATGAACAGCTATTTATATTATCATATGCCGAATCTTTTTGGACTGGATTGAAAAAACTAAAAAATCCCTTTTTTGGCGACTTTTTATTTTGAAATCCCATTTATTGAACACTTTTTAAAAATTCTCAACCGTAACGCTGCATCTCAGGAGTGGAAGTTTTTCAAGTTTTTTTTTTTTTTCACATAAAGCCCAATTAGTTAAAGAACATTATCTTTCGAATAATGGAAATTAAAAATCGATATCTTTATTGAGTCCAAAAATTATCGATTTTCAATTCAAATTCAAAAAACACTAAGATATTGAAATCACCTTTCCCTGAATTAAACGGCATTTTCAATCCCTTTTATACCAAAGTGCGGTGCTACAAAATAAAAAATTATGAATACACTTGGAATGTGACATAGCAAACAAAGTTTATAGATATACCAAAATTGGGTGTTATAACCAACAAACCGATTTTTCGGACTTCACGGGCTTTATTTTTTTTATCTAAAATATCTGTTAACCAATTTAAGTTTTTAAGAATTTTAGAAATATTGTTTTTGGAGATATACAGATTTAATTTTAATATGTCTAAATTTGACCTTTGAACTTTCGAATTAAATTAATTTACTACATTCTTTCATAATTTTGAAGGCAATATTTTTATCACTAAAATGATACTAAAATTAAAATTTTGTATATAGTTCTGAAATCATTAGTAATTATATTTTATTTTGGTCCATAACTTCTAAACTAAATGAGTGGCTATCTTAAATTTTTACATGCGTATGTTAATATTATATAATTTTTAAATAAATTTAAAAATACCGCTTTTTTGAGATTTATTGATTAGATGTATATGTCTAAATTTCACCTTTGAACTTTTGATATAGAGATCTACCGTGTATAGTTATTAACTATAAACTTTTAGTTAAGAAGTGATAGAAATTAAAGAAGTAAACCTTTTAGTTTTTTCGTTTTTAAACATTAGTCTTAAATTTGTTGTATACATACACCTGTTGTAAGTACTTATGCTATGCTAAATTTTGCTTGAACCCTTTATAATCCTTTGCAAACATGTCGACATATGTAAGTATGTGTTTGAGTTTTTGTAAGTACTTGTTGATCTATTAGTTTTTCCTGTGAATTTTTTTTTCTCCTACCCTTAAAATATTCATGTAGTTGACAGGCACTGTACTATTAAAGTACTTGATATATTTTCAATGTATAAACAAATATGTTTTATTAAAAGCAAACTTATACAGATGTTTTTTTTTTTTTTTTTGTAAAAAATAGCAGAGTGATTCTAACAGAGGCACTTAGTTTTAAAACTCCGCAGTTTTTAAAAATTTACATATAATTTTACGGAAAATAGTTTTAAGTTACCTTTCCTTTAATTTGTTTAAGGATTTTTTTGTAGGATTTTATTTCATGCGTTGTAACCATTTCTATTAGAAGGCTTTAAAAATTTAGGCTCTCAACATTTCTATTATATATGTATATCTTAAAAATGAATAAGGACTTTAATTTTAACAATAGTATATAAAAGTTTTTAGAATAATTTTTCATATAACTTTAGTCTATAGAACTTTTATAAAGTCCCAGTTGGAAATTGTGTCTTGAAGACAGTTTCATAAGTGAACTTAAGTCATTAGGTGATGACATTTATATGGGATGACTACATGACGTGTCAACACTTTTTCTTCAGATTACTGTTATATGAAAATAGTTGTAAGTCTGAATGACTTTTATAGGTAGAAATTCTACATTTAGACAGAAAAAATTAAAAAATATAGCGAAATAAATATGATTTTTTTCTTTTATAAAGCAGAAAATAAGATAGTTCTAAATGCATAAACCTAAAATTAATAGTCAGATATACGAATAAATTCTAAGAAAAATTTAATTTCAATAATACATTCATACACGCAGAGAAAACATATGGTTACAGCATGATCACCACAACTATTCAATGATTATATAGCCGTTTTTCATTTATTTAAATATGCTGTGTTCATGATAGCAACGTTTATGATTCTGTTTAATCATTTAATGATTACCCACAATCAAAATTTTAATATGGTTCACTGAATTATAATATGTATTTAAATATGTTTATATGAAATCATATATATGAATAAATCCAATCATTTAGTCAATTCCACAACAATTTAGTTAATTACATAACCATTCATTTCATTTTACAAATTTGGTTAATTCTACAACCATTAAGCCATTAACTTTTAATGCCTTTTGAATACACATTTTTGTGTATAAGTCCAGTAGTTATAATTCTCATTTAGTTTATATATGAACAAATATAAATTGACAAGTTTTGTTTTTATTCAGTATGATATCGTGGTACAAATGAATAAAAATATGAAATTATGGGATCATATATATGATAACATGGGATTATTTATATGATTAAGTTAGTTCATGTATATGATTAAATTAGTTCATATATATGATAAAATGGAATTATATATATTATAACATGGGATTATAAATATGATAAAATGGAATTACACTTATGATGGAATTAGTACTTATATATGATAGAATGGAATAATATATATGATAAAATGGAATTGTATATATAATGAAATTATTTTATATATATGATAAAATGGAATTATATATATAATGAAATTAGTTTATATATATGATAACATGTAACTATTAAATGATAAAAACATGATGAAATTGAAAGCAATACTTAAGAAAAGGTTATAAAACTAAAAGTTATTAATAAGGTTATGAACCTTACTAATAAATTATAAATTGGAATCATAATAATGATTACGTACAAATATACTTATTGTAACCTGGAATCATATATTACAATCATAGTATGTTGCTCTTAGTTAATGGTCACAGGAACCATATTTTTTCTTTGCGTGTATATATTTTTCTTAACTTTTAAAATGTTAATACATTTGTTAAACTTTTTAAATAGTTAACCATTTAATGAGGTAATTCACTAAAAAAATATTTTGATCTTCTGTGTTCAACAACTTTAAAAAATAAAAAATATTACTGTAAAATTTTATTCAACGAAAATTATGACAAATTTATAAAAAAAATATAATTATCAAACGTTTGTTAAAAAATATAAAATATTAAAATTGAGCAAACAAAAATAGTTATTTAAAAAATAAGTAAAACATACTTGCAGGCAGACGTCAAGACTGCTTTGAGCCAGAATGCAGCCATTGCTACCAACAACAATGAAGTTAAAGAGTGATTCCATGTCAAAACGGACAGCAATCGAATTTGAAATTCAAACTATTATATCTCAAAAACCGGTATTTTTAAAATTCTTAAAAAATTATATATTGTTGACATAACTTTTCTCCATATGGATATAAAATTTTAAGTTGGAGTCTTATTAAGTTAAGAAGTTATGGACAAAAATAAAATTCAATTATTAATAACTCCTAAGCTATAGAAAATAAAATTCTAATTTTAGTGTAATTTTAAAAACAAAGATGTTACCTTTAAAATGGTTATAGAGTGTTGCTTTAGTTCGAAAGTTCAAAGGTCAAAAAAAGACTTACAAAAAATATACCATTATATCTCCGAAAACGATATCTTTAAAATGCACAAAAAAAAAAAAAAATAATAAATGAATAAAAATATATAATATTAATACAACTCTTCTTTATACTTGCGCAAAATTTCATGACACTCCTTTAGTTTAGAACTTATGTAACAAAATATAAACTGAAGTCAAATTTTGTATATAAAATTTTATTTTTTTTAAATATGTGCTCATAACAAAAAATTATTTCAAAATAATTTTTGTAAATATTTAAAATTTTACATTCAAAAAATGTGACTTTTACCGTATTTTTATTCATAACTCCTAAACCAAAAGAGGCTCTAACTTAAAATTTGGCACAAATATAGAGTAGAGTTACATTATCAATATATACATATTTTAAGAATTTTAAAATACCGTGTTTTGAGATATTAAACTTTAATCTTTATCGATTTTGACCTTTGAACTTTCGAAGTATATAAATGTTTTATTTGTCGTTTTAAAGTCAATGTGTTTTTCTATTAAATGAAATAAACATAAGAATTGTATAATGTATATTTTATAAGTTATGAGCAATAAAGTGTGATTACATTTGGAAAAAATTCAACCGCTTTTAAATTTTTGAAATGTCATATTTTTGGACGTCTTTACTCAGAAAGTTTAAGATTTGCGCAATATTTTCAATACGTAATATCTGTAGCCAATTTCATTGAAATCGGAGACATCAAACCTGAAAATGTCTATTTTTTGTGCGTTTTGTATGGAATCACTCTAAAGTGGAAATAAATGTATTGCAGACGGACATAAAAAGCATTTTAAATCAGAACATAGTTTTTACCAATATCGTTGGTTCAAAATGCAACTGTGTTTAATATTGATATTATTGTTATTAAATTTTAAATTTATGTTACAATACTTCACATACACAGAAAAAAATATTTCAAATAATTTTTTAATAAAATTATAAATTAACTTTATATTGGAATTTAATTATATGATTTATTAATATAATTAATTTTCTAATTGGTTTACAGTTTTGTTTTTTAATAAATTGACAGCTGTTAGTAAAATATAAAGAAAAATTAAATATTTGTCTATAAAAGTACAGAAATAAAATAAATTTAAGTAAATTTTCAAAAATTTTCAGCTCATTGCATCTATTTAAGGAAAAGAAGTAATAATAATATCAATTATTCTAGTTATTAATATTATTATTTTGATGATTGGAGCAAAATCAATTAAAAATTAATTAATATTACAAATTTCGTAGTTGAAGTCCATTTTTACTTTTTTCTGTGTAGTATCTTTAATAAATGAATTTCTATTATTTCCATAAATTGTATTTCTTTTAATAAATGCATCATAATCAATTTGAAGATTAGTATGCATCACGTATGCACTATTGACTGAATGCTGATATTTTTATAGACATGTCAGCAGTAGTGACCAAAGAAGGAAAAAGTATCACTGACAATACATTGAATTTTTAAATACAATATCATGTAGACATCATTATATTCATCAACATGCTGATTAAGTCCTGAAGAAATTTGAAAAAATATATGAATATGTCAGTAGTTGTCATGATGTATTTTGTATGGGCACAAATGACAAAGTCAGTAGTGATTTGGACGCGTCTTGAAATTGTCTTATAAGACGTTTTAAAGAAATCTCCAACTGGGGTGTGTATAAAATTAAATTTAATAGAAAAAATGTTAAAACTCTAAATAACTTAATATGTGACACCTCTGTGTAAACCAGAAATGTTTAGACATACATACATATAAACTTAATTGTGTAGTAACACACCTACAAATCAACATGCTGACACAGCACACTAGGTTGCCCCCAAAATGAAAGATGTCAACAATCACAACTCAAATGTCTGATGAAATATTTCTATAAAAAAATATTAATAAATTTTTCAAAGATACAGTTGGAGATCTTATGATATCAAATTTTCTTCTTATTTCTTTGGAAAAGTTATGATAAAATAAAAATAAAAAAAGGACATTTTTTATTCTGATCTAATACTTGCTGTATATAATGTCAGTAAATTTTAAGAATTGGTATCTTAAAAAAATGAGTTTTAATTGGAACTGGTAACATTTATTTGAAAGCCACCTTAATACATGCCCATTTGTTTTAATACTTCAACACTTTCCGCTTAAATATTGTGGTAAAAACAACGATTTAAAAAGATTTAATAATTTTGTTTCATATTCCATTACTTCGAAAACACAATGTGTTAACTATGTACCATTATGTGTTGAAACTGAGAAAAGTATTTTTATGTAGAATATATATTTTTTTTAATATTTAAATTCTTGCTGTTGAGAATTGTGGTACTTAGAAAGAAAAATGTTATTTTCTATTAAACAAATGACTATTTAGAAATATGTACCTATATTATAGTTAAAATACTATCTTTTATGTTTAGATTTGAAAACTTTTCCATTGAAATAAAAATATATTTTATTTAATGTTTATATTATTTTGTTTGTTTTATTTACATTTCAGACGCATCATAAACAGTGGTTTAACAAAAATACCAGATTTAATACATTTACCAACCACAAACATATTGCAAATGATGTAAGTATAACTATAAGTTTTAAAATTTTGATTTTTTTTTTTTTTTTAAGTTTTTGAGAACATATAAAAATATATTAGAAAATTAATAAAATAAGGCGTAGTTTATAAGGTCCATTAAATTAACTTTCTTTAAGGTTAAATGTAGAAAGTTCGGGGAGAAGAAATCCATACATACATTCATTCATACATATATTCAGTTTAAAATAGCTGAACTGACATAATGATATTTCGAACTTATTTTATTTTACAGTTGCCATTATCGGCTTAAAATAATTTAATTGCATCAATATTAAACATTAAAAATTAGTCTTTAGTTCGCTATCAACGCACAGTGGGGTCAAATAAATCTGTATCTCCTAAACTAAACTACTGCTCGGATCAAATTGAAATGAATTGAAGGGTTGTGGAGGAGGATCTGTGCATTCAGAAAAATTATCTTGTAGTCACCCTGTTATAACAAAAGATAAGCTACAGGGTGTCAAAGTTGACTACCTCGAGCATGTAAAAGTTTAAAAAAATCTTAATATTTCCGTAAAGTGCTTGGCAAGGCAACGAACAAATAAGCTTACTTACTTAAGTTATCACTTACAGTTAAAAAAATATTAACGCTTGAGTTTTGAATTTTTGATTTTTGCCTCAAATTTCTACTTATTCGGGAATAAGTCCTGAGATATATAAGGTAAACAGTTTTTTAAAATATTCTGTAATTTTTTATATACTCTAAAACAGGGGTTCTCACAAGACCTTGCTTCGCGACCCACTTTTCACATTGAACCGCGACCCAGTACAACTTTGACTAATTTAAAAATCAGATAAGATGTTATGTAAAGATTGAAATATAAAAAAAATAATAAAAATAATAAAGGTCATTACCTTTTGTGGCTACTTCTCAATGTAGCCACAAAGCGATGAAGTGGTATCAAGTAAATGGTGTTGTGATTGTATTAAAAGAAGTTAATCCAGAACTTCGCCCAATTGAAAGATTTTGAGCCCTAGTAAAAAAGAATTTGAAGGAAAACCTCAGCAAAAAAAAAAAAAAAAGATACAGTATTTAAAAAAGTGAACTTATTCCAGCAAAATAGTAGCCGAAAACACAATAAAAACTCTAATGGAGGTTATTCCAGATACTTTTTTTAAAAATCAGTTAGAAATAATTTATTCTTTTAAATTTAGAATTTGAACGTAATAGTCATTAATAAAAAATATAGTTTTAAAAAATTCGCCGTTTGATTTAGTTTTTATAACCAGATTTGTATGCACGGATTTTTTCGTCCGCAATACTCATTTAAAACGTTTTTAAATCTGTTGATTCAAAATTAAATTTAACATATGAGCTACATTTTAACTCATCCTGAAATGAACCTAATAATTTATCAATATTCTCATTGAAAGAACATTCCTTCTTTAAATTATAAAGTCGCAGAAGTGTATTTTCTTTATATAGCCCGGAAGTTTCTCCATGCAATAAAAATTGTATATACTATGCTTGTGTGTACAAGAATATTTTTTCTGGATCTCTTCGCGACCCACCACGAATGTCCTTACGGACCCCTTGTGGGTCGCGGACCCCCATTTGAGAACCGTTGCTCTAAAATAATACGCTGAAAGAATTTTTGGATTATGTCAATTCGTCTAGACGTGAAAAATATTCAAAATTCGCACTCTGAAATTAGTATGAAAAATGGTTATGTTTTTTACAAAAATATAGTACAATTCTTTCACTTTTTCTCAAATTTCCGTTAATAAAAAAACTTTTTCTTTATATATTTCAAAAGATAAGGCTTCATAAATGGCTAACAAAGACATTTTGAATTGATTTAAGTTTGCACCCTACATCCAGCATTGGTCGAAAATGGTGAATTTTAGAAAAAAGTTTTATTTTTAATCGATTAATAAAAAAATGTCACGCTAGCTTTTTTAAATTTCTTGACGATATGTTATAAAAAAATTGATTTTGAATGATTTAACACTAAACTGCTTCTCGCTCGGCCAAAAACGAATGCAGGAGTGGAGATTTTATGAAAAAAGTAAATTTTTTATACGACCTTTTTTAATAACACAGAAAAGCATGTTAGCATAATATATTCACTATTATTTCTTATTTAATAAATAAAATAAATATTAGTCTTTTATTTCTGCAAAAATCAAAAATCATTAAAAAAACAGCGATTTTTGCCAATTTTTCAAAAATAAAAAATATAAAAGAGATATAAAAACCAAAAAAGTAATATTTTGTAAAGCAAAACTCCGCCTAGTTTCCAAAAACTTTTAAAATATTACAAGAATATAAAAATAGACTTATTGATGTATATATTATGGTGTCAAAGCTGACGACTTAAGTCAACTCTCACTCATTGATCTCAATATATTTTTTAAGTAAATATCGTTAATAAATAAAAAAAAAATCGCGTGATATTTTTTTATTAATCTATTAAAAATTAAACTCTCTTCTAAAATTGACCATTTTCGACCAACGTTGGATGTAGGGTGCAAGCCTAAATCAGTTCAAAGTGTCTATATTAACCATTTATGAAGCCTTATCTTTTGAAATTAATATAGAAGAATTTTTTTATTAACGGTACTTTGAGAAAAAAGTTAAAGAATTGAACTATATTTTTGTTAAAAAATTGCCATTTTTCATACTAATTTTAGAGTGCTGGCTTTGAATATTTTTCACGTATAGACGAATTGTGATAATCCAAATTTCTTTCAGCATATTATTTCGAAATATATGACAAATTGCAAAATATTTTTAAAAAATTTTTACCTCATATATCTCAGGACTTATTCCGGAAAAACAAAAAAAAAAAAAAATAAGAAAACGAAGCAAAATATCAAAAATTCAAAATTCAAGCGTAAATGTAAGAGATAACTTAGACGAGTAAGCTTATGTTTTCTTCATCTTGCCAAGCAATTTAAAGAAATATAAAAGCTTTAAAATCGGCCTTCATTTGTAGAAGTTACGATTTTTTGAAACTTTTACATGCTCGATGTAGTCAACTTTGACACCTTGTACCTTATGTTAGTGTTATCACAGGGTGACTCTACAACTCTTCGTATTATTACAGAATGACCACAAGATGACTTTACTGAAAGCTTAGGTCCTCCTTTAAAATTTTGTCATACATTTTAATTAGTTTAGGAGATAAAAAATTATTACTAACATGTTTTATTATTTTTGATTACTTTTTTTATTTATTTTTGATTATGTAGCGAATCATGTAAAGTTCTGAATATTAATAGTCTTTCAAAAAGTTTCAAGAATAAAAATAAATTAAATTTAAATTTAGTTTTTCATTATTTTATTTTCTTGATCTTTTAATATATTTTTTATGTATATTTTTCAGAGATCTCGATAACAATCATATAACTCAAATTGAATCGAAATCGATTAACATAAAGACTGATCAATTGTAAGTATAATTTTTAATGTATTTTAATACAGCACTGGAATAGAGTCGAAATATTTGAGAAATGAATCAATAACATAGAGTTACAAAATGAGAAAAAAATGTCTGCGGCACGGGGTTTCTCAGTCAATTTGGATACACGGTATTAATATGTACTAAGCCTCTAATCTATTTTTTTCGAATTTACTCTAGTTCTCGCGATAAATCGTGATTCGTAAAATTAAGGAGTCTGCACTATATATTGAAGCATATCTCGAAAATGTCTAGTCTGATTTAAACAAAAAAAAAATATCAAAAAATTCTAATTACAATTATCTTCAAGTCGCTCTTATATTACTTTTTAATGCAGTCAAAAGTTATGAAAATATTAAGCCCATCTTTTGAGAAAAAATTAAATTTTATACAAAATTTAAAAAATCATAAAAATTCGAAAGTGTCAAAAATTAAAACTTTTATTCTTTAATCACAAATGTAAATTTGATACAAATAAAATAAAACATATTTCATGGAAATCAAGGTATAAGTTTTGATTTTATTCACAAATTAGTGAAAATACTCATTAATAAGTTATATAGAAAAATTAAAAAAATCACAAAATAATTTTTTATTTTTTTATAATTTTTCTATGTAACTTGTAAATGAGTATTTTCACTAATTTGTGAATAAAATCAAGACTTATGCATTGATTTCAGTGAAATATGTCTTGTTTAATTTGCAATAAAGTTATCTTTGTGATTAAAGAATAAAAATTTCAATTTTCAACACTTTAAAATTTGTATGATTTTTTTGAAAATTTTTTTCTTCAAATTTTGTATAAAATTTAAATTTTTTTTTCTCAGAAGATGGGCTTAATATCTCCATAACTGTTAACCGTATTAAAAAGTAATGTAAACACGACTTGAAGATAATTTTAAGTAGAATTTTTTGATATTTTTTTGAACCAAATCAGACAAGTCGTTTAAAACATGTGTTTCAATATATAGTGCTACCTCCTTAATTTTACAAATCGCGATTTATCGCGAAAACTAGAGTCAATTCAAAAAAGTGGATTAGAGGCTTACTGCTTATTAATACCGCATATCCGAATTGATTGAGAAACTCCGTGCCGCAGAATCAATGTTTCCCAGTGTAGTAATAAAGTTTGGTCCGATTATCTTTAAATGTCGCACAGGCGTAGTGGAGGAATATTCGAGTTTAGTTTTTAGAAAGGACAACCACAAGTTTCTCAGGAGAACCTCTTTAGGATCTTCAAATAGAGATATATTTTATTATTAAATTGGTTATAAAATATTTCGATTCTTCCACACTGTTAACAAAATTTTTATATAGTTAAGCGTAATTTAAACTAAATTATTTTTTAAACAATTCTTTTTCAGAATTTTAGCAAATAATGATATAAGTTATATAGATGATTCCGCTTTTCAAGGTTCACAAATAGCTAAATTGTAAGTAAAATCCTTAGGAATTAATTTTAATTAATTCTTTATTTATATTATCTTAACATTCTCTTTCTTTCTTTAAAGAATTTTAAAAGAAAATCCTAATTTACAACAAGTGCATCCCAAGGCATTTAATGGCATGAGTATGCAAGAACTGTAAGTATAAATGAAATAAATGATTAAAATAATAATAGAAAAAAAAAAAGAAAACACTGACATCTAATTTCAAAACAGCCCAGATAGGAAAAAAGCTTTAATTTATACCATAAAAATATAATGGAATTAAAGCATTACGTATTACTTTTAAATCTTAACTGTCTAATTTTGAAAATTCCCATTATTTCACATTTATTTTCTTTAAATTACTTGTAATGTTTTATATATTTGTAAACTGTTTAACAAAAGCTGTAAACATGTATTTATATACTATTTATGTCTATAAATAAGCGGATTAATTTTTAATATTTTATTTTTTTTTTTATATAGAGATCTCTCTAGTACCTCATTGGTACGTTTACCTTCGGCGGGTTTACAAGATATTGAAGTATTACGTATTGAAAATACGCATACATTGAAAACAATACCGTCCATTTATTATTTTAAGGTAATAAGCAATTAAACAGTAAAACTGAAATATAATTCCTAATTAGCTAGTCCTCTTTTTTGAACATTTTTATAATATAGAATTTACAAAAGGCCTATTTAACACATTCCTTTCATTGTTGTGCTTTTAAATTTCCCTCACGACATGATCCCCGTCGTCATGCTGAACGTCTTAAAGAAATTGAAAAATGGCAACAACAGTGTAATAATAAAAATGACAACAACAACAATAATAAGAATATTATTGAAAATTCTAATAATATATCAAATAAGAGGCTTAAAAATCAAAAATTTAATAGTGAACATGATGATGGCGTTGATAACGCTGACAATAAAAGTGCCAGCGAAGACATTAAAGATTTTGGTGTTTGGTCAACACAAAAAACCAATGGTGACAAAAGCCTAGAGAAAAACAAAGATGATAATGATGATGTTGCCTATGACAACAGAGGTTTTGGTTCTTTTGTTGGCACCGGTTTTGGTATGATTTATGAACCAAAAACACAACATTTAAGTTCATCCTCCACATCAACGACAGGAGTTAGAGTAGAAGAGAATAAAGACAAATTGAATTTGTTGTCAAATGCCAATAGCGTTTTGTATAGGTAAGTAAATAATAGAATAATGTTTGTAAATACTAAAAATTCCAAGAATTTTATTTTAAAAACAAACATTTATGAGAAGAAACGTTGCACAGTGGGGCCAAACGCCAAAACCTCATATACCTCAGGATTTATTCCCGAAAAAGAAAATAAAGTCGAGGCAAAAAATCAAAATATGTTTTTAACTGTAAGAGGTAACTTATTTTTTGTTTTTGTCAAGCACTTTACGGAAATATAAAAATCTTTTTAAATCGGACTTCATTTGTAGAAGTTACAGATTTATTACCAAAAAATTTGCGTTTAGCCCCACTGTGTGTTGGTTCAAGTATAAAGAAGATAAAAGGCCATGTGTGGCATTTCCACTTTTGCATTATTTAATTTTATTTTTATTTTTACTAGCATAATATTTATTATATTAAGTATTTAGTTTTCTTTATGTTCGTTACTTTTAAAATGGACTGATATTTTTTTCTTCCAATTTATGTTACTACTTAATAATATTTATTTTATAGGTTCTTTTGTCTTTTATATAATTTTATTATTAATTTTTGTTGTATTATTTTCTCGTTTTTTAAATGGTTAAAATGTATCAAGCAATAGTGATACAGTGCTTTAGATTAGGTCTTCATCAGCAGAATTCAAGAGCTCAGAAAGTCACATATTTCTTCAGATTATAGCATAGAGTTCTCTTTAGAAAGTTGTTTTTTTCCGACAAATTTCCTTTTCATATCATATTTACGATAAACTTCCCTTTTACAAATTGATGGATTGATGGATTTCCTTTAGATAGGAAATTTTCGATAAATTTCTTTTTTATAGAAAATTTTCGATAAATTTCCTTTTGATAGGAAATTTTTGATAAATTTCCTTTTGATAGGAAATTTTTGATGGATTTCCTTTTTATAGAAAATTTTCGATAAATTTCCTTTTGATAGGAAATTTTCGATAAATTTCCCTTTTATAGGAAATGTTCGATAAATTTCCTTTTTATAGGAAATTTTTTATAAATTACCTTTTTATAGTAAATTTTCGATAAATTTCCTTTTGTAGGAAATTTTTGATAAATTTCCTTTTTATAGGAAATTTTCGTTGGATTGCCTTTTAATAGGAAATTTTTGATAAGTTTTCTTTTGATAGGAAATTTTCCATGGATTTCCTTTTTAAAGAAATTTTCGATGGATTTCCTTTTTATAGGTAATTTTCTACAAAATTCCTTTCGATAGGAAATGTTCGATAAATTTCCTTTTTATAGGAAATTTTCGATAAATTTCCTTTTGATAGGAAATTTTCGATGGATAGGAAATTTTCGATATATTTCCTTTTTATAGAAAATTCTCGATAATTTTCCATTTTATAGAAAATTTTCGATAATTTTCCTTTTTATAAAAAATTTTCGATAATTTTCCTTTTTATAGAAAATTTTCGATAAATTTCCTTTTTACAGCAAATTTTCCATAAATTTCCTTTTATAGAAAATTTTCGATAAATTTCCTTTTGATAGAAAATTTTCGATAAATTCCCTTTTGATAGAAAATTTTCGATGGATTTCCTTTTTATAGGAAATTTTTGACAAATTTCCTTTTTATAGGAAATTTTCGATAAATTTCCTTTAGATAGGAAATTTTCGATAAATTTCTTTTTGATAGGAAATTTTCGATAAATTTCCTTTTTATAGGAGTTTCTCGATAATTTTTTCCTTTCACCAGAGATTTTTGATATATTTTTTTTTAGGAAATTTTCGATAAATTTCCTTTTAATAAAAAATTTTGGTTTAATTTCCTTTTAATGGAAATTTTTGATAACATTTCTTTATATAGGAAATTTTATATAAATATTCTTTTTATAGTAAATTTTCGATTTATGGGAAATTTTCGATAAATTTCCTTTTTCATTAGGAAATTTTCAATAAATTTTGTTTTCATTAGGAAATTTTCACTACACGCAAAGAAAAAATATGGTTCCTCTGACCATAAACTAAGAGCAACATACTATGATTATAATATATGATTCCAGGTTACAATAAGTATATTTGTACGTAATCATTATTATGATTCCAATTTACAATTTATTAGTAAGATTCATAACCTTATTAATAACTTTTAGTAAGTTTTATAACCTTTTCTTAAGTATTGCTTTCAATTTCATCATGTTTTTATCATTTAATAATTCCATGTTATCATATATATATAAACTAATTTCATCATATATATAATTCCGTTTTATCATATATATTATTCCATTCTATCATATATATGAACTAATTCCATCATAAGTATAATTCCATTTTATTATATATATAATCCCATGTTATCATATATATAATTCCATTTTATCATATATTTGAACTAATTTCATCATATATATAATCCCATTTTAACATATATATGATCCCATATTTTCATATTTATATTCATTTGTACCGCGATATGTGGTACATTCATCATACTGAATAAAAACAAAACTTGTCAATTTATATTTGTTCATATATAAACTAAATTAGAATTATAACTACTGGACTGATACACAAAAATGTGTATTCAAAAGGCATTAAAAGTTAATGGTTTAATGGTTGTAGAATTAACCAAATTTGTAAAATGAAATGAATGGTTATATAATTAACTAAATTGTTGTAGAATTGACTAAATGATTGGATTTATTAATAAATATGATTTCATATAAACATATTTAAATACATATTATAATTTAGTGAACGATATTAAAAGTTTGATTGTGGGTAATCATTAAATGATTAAACAGAATCATAAACGTTGCTATCATGAACACAGTATATTTAAATCAATGAAAATCGGCTATATAATCATTGAATAGTTGTGGTGATCATGCAGTAACCATGTTTTTTCTTTGCGTGTATATATTCTTTTTATAAGAAGTTTTTCATAGAATTGTTTTTGTATAAAATTTTCATTAAATTTCTCCTCATGGGAAGTTTTTAGTAATTTTTTTTTTTAATAAATTTTCGGTTAAATTCCATTTTATATATAATTCTTCGTTTACTTTTTGTAGGAATTCTTTGATATACTTTATTTCTGATAAATTTTTGAAAGATTTTTTCGACTCTTTTGCAATTTAGAAATTTTCGTCAAGCTTAAGTTTAGGCACATGAAGCAGGATTTGCCTGGTAGGTTAGGTTAGGTTGAAAGAGGATCACACAGAACTGTGTGTTTTCACAAGACCAATTATGCTGATCCATAGTGAATCCTCAAAAAAAAAAAAAAAAGAAAGAAAAGAGAAATAACGAAATAAGAGAAAGGAATAAAATAAATAAAATAAAATATATAGAAAAAAAAAAATAAATAAATAAATATATGTATATATATGTATAAGTATACAAAGTTTCTTTAGCTCCACTGTTGCTTATCTTTACAATCAATCTTTTGATGCCTTGTCAATCCATTCGGGGTCTCGATTGTCTTGTTGCTGGACCTCCATTATTACTTGTTATATGCATCTTTGTTGCCTTAATAAATTTCAAAATCTTTAATGGACTTATCCCTCTTAAATCTTCCAGGTTCTGAAAAAAATAGGAATCAAAACATTTAAATCTATAACGCGATAGTGCAGCGCACTCGCAGAGGAAATGAAATGTATCCTCTTCCTCCTCGCTGCACCATCTGCAGTTGTTATTATCGCATAAACCAATTTTCTTAAGAAAATATTTTAAGTCGTTATGACCCGTAATAATACCTACATACATTCTCAGTTCATTCTTTTCCATATCTAGAACTTTCCTCAATGTATTGTTATCCCTTGGTTTCCATAACGCCTTTGTCTGCTTATATCTCGATGAATTATCCCAGAGTGCATCGGCTTCCACTTTGAATTTGTCTCTTATTTTTCGATATATATAATCTAGTCCAGGATGAATGTCTTCACATGCGTTAGTCGATTCCATATATGCTCCTGTTCATGCTAGTTCATCAGCTGTTTCATTACCTTGAATATTATTGTGACCCGGTACCCAGCACAGTTTTAAAAAGTGTTGTTCGTTGAGAACT
The DNA here is from genome assembly GCA_951394005.1 of Protophormia terraenovae. NCBI lineage: Eukaryota > Metazoa > Arthropoda > Insecta > Diptera > Calliphoridae > Protophormia > Protophormia terraenovae. Next base: position 32,606,731 of record OX596073.1, read on the forward strand.
TGTAGATCTCTGCGACAACGGCTGACCACCTTTGATCTAATATTCCTGCTACAAAGTGCCCTTATGGTAGCCTGACTATTTATGTATATTGTGATATCGCTCCTAAATATCGGCATCATAGATATTAGTCTTGCTGCTTCAGACACTGCAAAGATTTCAGCTTGGAAAATACTACAAGCATTGTTCAGTCTTGAGCTGTGTTTGATACCTAACTTTTCACAGAAAACTCCACTTCCCGTTCCATTCACTTTCCTAGAACCATCAGTGTACACCTCAACACCTTCTACATTACGATTATTGGTCTCCCAGTCTTCTCTCGGCGGTATAGTCGCTGTAATCTCCTTATCCCATCGAGTTTCACTTATCATGTAATCTGTTACTAAATTTTCATAACTTGATTTTCTAATTAAGGATGAATGTCCATTATCTCTAATTATAAGTTGTCCATTTTGGCTCAGCCTAATCTGGGTCTTTAAAGCGTATTCCTTTATGTATAAATGTAGGGGTTCAATTTCCAGAATTCTGCACATTGCTTCAGTGGCGGTGGATCTTCTTGCACCTGTTATGCTCAGCGCTACAACTCTATTTACACGTTCAATGAAAGAGGCATGTGTTTTGATGTTCATAATTGGCCACCAAACAAGCGATCCGTGTGCTAGTATTGGCCTAACAATTGCCTTGTATATCCAATAAATCAAGCGTGGTTTAAGACCCCAAGATTTTCCAATAAGCTTCTGACACGAGTACAAAGCAGCGTATGCTTTCTTTACTCTTTCCTTTAGGTTCGATATCCAGTTCAATTTATGGTCGTAAAAAACGCCTAAAAATTTTGCTCCATTTGAAAGTTCCAAAGTTCTACCACCTAGTTTCGGTGGGTTAAAAGCAGGTATTCTCCTTCGCCCTGTGAAAAGTACCAGCCCTGTTTTCTGAGGATTGATACCCAAACCACAATCGATAGCCCATTTATTTAATATCTTTAGAGTACCTTCCATTACCTCTGCAAGAGTACTCGGGAATTTACCTTTTACTAGTAGCACTAGATCATCTGCATATGCCACTACTCCTACACCTAATGTATTAAGTTCCAACAAAATTTCATTCAATGCTAGAATCCACAGAGTCGGTGATATGACGCCGCCTTGAGGAGTGCCCCTGTTGGCTATTGCATTTAGAAATGTTCCACCTAGTTCAGCCTGAATTTCTCGATGGGTAAGAACTTTCAAAATCCACATAGTAACCACCCGGTCACTATCACTAGCACACAGAGCTTTCTCAATAACGTCTGATTTGATATTGTTGAAAGCTCCTTCAATATCTAGGAAACACGCTAGTACGAATTCTCCATGGTGTATACTCTGTTCTATTCTCGTCGTTAAACTGTGAATTGCCGTTTCAACTGACTTTCCTCTTAAATAAGCATGCTGATCAGGAGAGAATGGCATAATATGTATTCTCTGTCTTACATGGTCATCTATGATTCTCTCGAGAGTTTTCAGCAAAAAGGAAGACAAACTGATAGGTCTGTAGTCCTTTGTCACAACATGTTGTATCTTACCCACTTTTGGTATAAAGATCACCTTTACTTTACGCCAACTTGTTGGAACATATGAATAATGGTAACATCATGTATTAAGCAACTGAGATGTTTACAAATCTTGGCGGAAATCTTGTTTCAAACCAATCAAATTACTTTCTCCCAAAAAAATTAGATTTCTAAGAATTTTAACTAAAAATGTGGCTTTGAAAAAAATCTGAGTTCATTAAAAGTACGAATTTTCCTCACAAAAGCTATTTATTTTATTTTTTATTTTTGCATAATGAAACCCATTTAAAATTTGATACAGTCGAATATAGCTTTTTAGCTTGTTGCTTTGCTAATTAAAGTTACTTAAAAGGTATACACTTGTACAAATAAATAATTCAATGCAAATTCTTCTAAGAACTATTTGTTTATTTTTTGTTCAAATTTCATTCAATAACTTTCATTTATTTAATCTTGTTCAATGTAGTCCATCATTACATTTTTCATCAGCATTATAGTGTCTGTCTTTCATTCAAAAAACTTTATTTTGACACGGGTTCAGTCAAAACAATACAACAAAATGTTGCTTTCAATGTTTCTACAGCAATGATTTACCTGATGATAATAATACTATGACAGCAGGATATACATATGAATATAAAAGTAAAACTTATGATGGAAATACAAAATGAAAATACATTTTAACAATTATATAGTTTTTATTTGAAGTAGTTAAGTCAATATTTATTATATGGTATTTTTTCCTTTTTTATTTACAGCCGTTTAATGCGTTCAGACTTTTCCATTAGTCAAGAGGAATTATTAAACGAAAGTAATGTTTGGTCTCAACCACCCACTGCTGATGTGGAATATTTTGTTGAAGATGATTATTTGTCAGATTCAATGAAGGAAATATTTGGTAAATTTCATGAACCCATAGATCCGGATGAAAGTCAATTGGATGAATATTGTGGAAATTTTACATTCAGGTAAGAAATGTGAAAAAAAATAATGTTTTAAATCATTTGGTAGGAAAAAGATTACATTTGTAAATTTTTATTCAATAAAAAGACAGAAAGGAAATGTGAAATGTTTTTTTTTGTTTAAAAGGAAACAAGAGAATATTTAAGGAAATAAAAAAAAATAATAATAAACTAAATCAACGAATCTTATTACCTTAAGTAATAAACTAGAAAATTTTTATTTTAAAGCTTAAAAAATAATAAAATTTTCTTCATATTTTTGTATTGAAAATAGTTTATTTTTATTTATCACTAATAAAAGACCTTCATGTAATTGTATGAGTGACAGGAAGCTTTTCTTCTGCCATCATTTTATTATCTGTTTCCGCCTTTTAAAAAATACATGTTTTTAATTGTCTAATTAATATAATTGTAATGTTTTATGCCAACAAAGACCATTAGGTTTTATTATTTTCTATTTTTAATACTCGTAGTTTGCTTCCTGTCATTGCACAGTGCACTGTGGGAAATGTTAGAATACGATCTGATCATTAATATTTTTCCTTTACCAGCGATTTTAAATCAATATAAAACAAATGACTGATATCTTGTGTTATGGATCTAAATTTTATTTATTTACTTTCAAATACATATAACACTGGTCGACAAAAATTTTTTTTTGGTGCTCCTTCAAAAAAAATATGTTGACTAGATGGAAAACTGCATGCTAAACTCGAATCTGCTTGCGTCAAAAACAAGCCGATTACTCTAGTAAATTTCACTATAACTCGAGAACGGTATGTACGATTTATATAAATAAAACCAAAATATGTGAAGTAAAATTGGCTTTAAGTAGTAGAACGTATAAATAGTTTTGGAGATATTTTGAAATAAGTGTTCGAAAAAGATTTTTTCATGCTAAATTCAAGATATCATTTTTTACAAAAGCTTCTTTTCAAAAGTGAAATCATCAAAAATATTTCAGTTTATCACCTTTAAAAAAAAAAAAAAAAAAAAATAATAATTTTTTTTTTGCCCACCACTGTATTTCTACTCAATTGTATGTAACATGGGTATTTTTACTTAACTTTGAATAAAATCAACATTTATGCATCAATTTTATTTTATTCGCAGCATTACCAGCTTTAAGATAAAAATGATAAACTGCAACATTTTTGATGTTTTCATTTATTAAAAGAAATTTGATTTATTAAAAGAAATTTTGCATGAAAAAGTTGTTTTCGGACACTTATTTCGAAATAACTTCGAAATATGTGGAATAACAATAATCCAATGTTATTCCACATATTTTGGTGTATTATTTATATAAATCGTGCATATCGTTCTTGAGTTATAGTGAAACAAACTCGAGTAATCGGCTTATTTAGGGCGCATATTAGACAAGCCCATAAAAAAATCCCGACCTGATGGGAAAAAATTGAAAGCAGATTCGAGTTTAGCATGTGGAATTCCACCTAGTCTACATATTTTTTTTTTTTTTGAAGGAGCTCAAAAAATTTTTTTTTTGTCGACCAGTGTAATTAGTACTTTCCTTGTATGGGTGATACTATTTTCCCTGGTCCAAGTTTTTCTATTTTTATCTTAGTTATAAAGGATGATAAGGAAGTTATTTCCTTAAAATTTAAAGATTTTTGCGGAAACAGTTTTTAAGTTTTGCAATAATTAATATTTTCTTTGTATGGGTGGTTACCACTCCCCCTGCTCCTATCAAAAGATAAAGTAACCTATTTTCATTCATTTGTATATAAATAGATTAAAAAGTTACAGACTTATGAACATAAAATTACAAAAAATTCCCAGTGTCCAGTGAAGAATAATCGAATATTTTTGGAAATAAATATGTAACTTTTTATCGGCTGATTGGATTTACATAAAATTTCTTATAAGTACAGCAGAGGTGTGTATAATTTTTAGTTTGGAAGGGGAGTATACTTGCCCCTTCAGAATGGGGGCTCAAAGTAGGTTAGCTCTGACATAGAAAACTTTTTACCTCTTGCAAAATTTTTGTTACTTACTCGATTTTAATATCAATAAGACCTAAATATGCTTATAGTTTTCAAGTTATTTATATTTAAAATTTCAACCTTCATAATTTTGGTCCAGTTCTTTTCACATATAGACCAATATTTTAATTAGATTTTCAGTTAATTAAAGAAATAAATTATCAAATAAATAAAATTGAAGCCTATATCTCTTCCAAGACTAAATAAGAAAATTGAAAAAGCGCGAATATTCGGCCCAGCCGAATCTATATACCCACAATCAACTTTTTCAAATTTTACGTTATATGGGAGGGGGCGGTAAAGTGGGCGGACCACTCCCATTTTTTGTTTCAGAGTTTACATTGGTCCTTGAACTATTTGAACACAATTTCGTTGATTTTCACCTTATATGGGAGGTAAGCGGACCACGCCCATTTTTGGTTTCCGAGTTTACATCGATCCCCGAACTATACGTACAAAATTTCGTTGTCGTACATGCTTTTGTTGCAGAAATATCAGCAGAAAAGTATAAAACGGACACCCTGTGTTTCTGGTTTTTAGCCCATAACTTTTTTGTTTATTTTCTGTCCTGCTTTCAACAGACGGACAGACGGACGGACATAGCTAGGTCGACTTAGAATCTAACCAGGACCCAGAAAATATATAATTTGTGGGGTCTTAGATGATTCCTTCGACATGTTACACACAGAATGACAAAATCAATATACTCCCCATCTTTTTGATGGTGGGTATAAAAATTGCAAAATTTGTGTGGCCGAAAATGAAACCTTCCCGAATTTCGCTTATTTCGTATCAAATTTTTGACTTTAGTCTACATGTACTAAAATCCAAAAGCAAGAATCCGGAAACTCTGATGTGTTCTTAAAAGTTTTTTAACTCCCTATTAAATACTTGCAAGTATACCTCCCTTTCAAACTAAAAATTATACACACCTCTGCTGTACTTATAAGAAATTTTATGTAAATCCAATCAGCCGATAAAAAGTTACATATTTATTTCCAAAAATTTTCGATTATTCTTCACTGGACACTGGGAATTTTTTGTAATTTTATGTTCATAAGTCTGTAACTTTTTAATCTATTTATATACAAATGAATGAAAATAGGTTACTTTATCTTTTGATACTCAATCCAGAATTTAAAAAAAATCCCATTTATATTAATTTTGTCAGTTTTTTTTTTTTTTTTGGAAATTGAGGGATTCCCTTTAGTCTTAAATTTTTTACACTTCAGCATTTTAAATGATAATGCCGACAAGTTCATTAGGATATCTTAACTAGCAAGATTTTATAACAGATAAAATATTTATAGTTTTTCCAAAAACAATATTTTTGCAAAAATTAAAAAAAATGTGTGCCTCCATAGCACCGCTCCTAAGGGATAAAGTGAGGCCCCTTCCAAACACTCCTCTGCTATGATTGTGCGAAATTTTATGTAAATCTAACTAGCTATTTAGATGTTACAGATCTATTTCCAAAAATTTTCGATTCTAACCCACTGTGCATTGCTGCCATTAGAGCAACATTTTTTAATTAAAGAATTTACAATATAACTTTATTATGGAATGAATGCACTTGTTGTTTTGTGGCATTAGAAAAACTACTCGTAATATCAATAATATTTAAAATATTTTTAAAATAAACAATTCCACTTAATAATTAATCTAATTGAGTGGAAAATCAGAAACTGTTATTTAAGCAAAAATAGCTGATATTATAATCACAATGTAATGGCAATTACTGTAAAGAATTATCAAACTAGAAATTAAATTAAATATAAAATATAATAAATATAAATATAATTTAAAATTATAAATATAATTTACTTTAAATGGAAAAGTATTTTTTGAAAGTACTATTTTAAAATACATGTACAATTTTACTTCTTATTTTTAAATACCATTTTCATTATTTGGAATGTCAAGTTTAATTTTATTTAAACTCAAATACCAACTGTCTGACAGTTTTTTAAACTTAAACCACTTTATCCATCACAACACAAAATAAATGAATTCTTTCATTTCTTCTTTATTTTGTTTATTTTTGTTTTTTTTTTTCATATTTCAACCACACAGGAAACATGATGTCGAATGTTATCCCATACCCAATGCTCTAAATCCCTGTGAAGATGTTATGGGTTATCAATGGTTACGTACATCTGTATGGATTGTTGTCGGTTTGGCTGTCATTGGAAATGTTGCAGTTCTCGTTGTGATTTTATCGATAAAGTAAATTGTGACCAAATAACTTATGTATATGCGTGTGCTTTGTCTATTTTGTACGAGAATGTCTGACATTCAAACCAAAAAATGTTTATGATTTTTTTTCTACTTGCAGAGCTGAAACACCATCAGTGCCACGTTTCTTGATGGGACATTTGGCATTTGCCGATTTGTGTTTGGGTTTATATTTGCTATTAATAGCATCAATCGATGCACATTCGATGGGTGAATATTTTAATTATGCTTATGATTGGCAATATGGTAAGTAAAAGTAAATATGCAAGATTATTTTATGTAAATATTTGTAGACTTGTTTTACTTAATAACTGGCTTATTGGCAAGTAACTAAGTACAGGAGATAAAGAAAAATGAGTCCTTAAGGAATTATTGATTTGTTGTTTTTTTATCTTAAATAAAACTATAAAGCAATTGCAAATATAAATTGTTGGCTAATTTATTTTTATGATGAAAATGGGTGAATTTGATATTAAAATATTAAAATGTTAGTTATGATACCATTATAAAGCATTATAAAATAAAATATTTTAACAGTTATATCGAATTCCTGGAGCTGTAATTGCATGTAACATATAAATATTACAAATTTTTAAAAGTAACGTAGATTACACTGGTCGACAAAAAAATCCTTCCCCAAAGACGAATAGTTAGACTTGATGGATTTTGATGTGCTAAAAACGAATCTGCTTTAAGTTTTTTTTTTCCATCAGGTCTGGTTTTTTTAATGGGGGTATCAAATATTTCACCTATATTAAGGCCGTTATTGTAGTATATTTCACCATAATTCAAGAACGGTGTGTACGATTGTCATAAGTGACTAAAAGTATCTTCAAGTCACCCAAAACTTAATTTCATATGTGCTCAATAGTTTCTGAGTTATTTCGAAAGTAGTGTCCGAAAAAGAAAATGTTCATGCAAAATTTAAGATTTTTTAATAAAATTTCTTTTGATAAATGAATGCATTAAAAAATTTTAATTTGATCATCTTTATCTTAAAACTGGTTGGTAATGCTGCGAATATAATAAGGTAACTATCATTAAAATTGATGTACAAATCCTGATTTTATTCACTTAAGTGAAATTATTAGGGTGATCGATTCGGTTTTACAACCGGTTTTTTAGTCAATGTGCTTTCGGTTTTTTCAAAATGTTCATTTTTCGAATGTCGAATAATAGACCGATTTTTTTAAACACAAAAAACCGGTTTTAAAAATAGCTTTTTATTTCAAAAAACATGTACTAAATACTGATATTTGAATTAAAATTTTGAATATTTTTTTAAATATTCATAAAGTATTATTTCTAGTGTTTAGAAATATAGTTTAAGGTTAAATCGAAATTAATTCTGTATGATTAAATAAATAAACTAGTAATAATTATCCTGAATGAAATTTGTTTTATCTAAGGTAACAACTGTAGTATTTTTACACCTAATTTTAATGTTTTAGTCTTTTTTTTGATTTAATATTTTCTTCATTTTGTTTTAAAGAAGTTTTACCTAAAGAATCGTTTCAGTAAAATTGATTCTGCTTTTTTTTCATATTAAACAATAGTTTCTGTTTATGCTACGTAAAAGTTACGACCATAGTATTGGTCCACAATTCCACAGGTCTAGAAAAAAAAGACCCCTCCCCGCATTTTAGTGCACATAATGGAGTAGGGTATCGTTGTTTGATAAATATGTTTAATAAATTTTAACTTGAACATTATAAAATTCATTGATTTTTCTTTAAGAAATGTAGTCTTTTGATAGAAATATTAAGTTCTGAAAAAAACCGGTTAACCGATTTTTTCTGAATTTAAAAAAGTGCAACCGGTTTTTTCAAAATACCAACTATTCGAACTATTCGAAAACCGGTTTCTACAAAAAATCAAATAATCGATCACCCTAGAAATTATCCATGCATACCTACAGTTAAGTAGAAATACAGTGATGTGGAAAAAAAAAGTGTTTTTCTTCTTTAAACAAAATATGTGGACTAGATGGAATTTGACGAACTAAACAAGAATCTGGTTTCACTTTTTTCTATCACGTACTGAATTTTTTTGTATGGTCATGACTAATATCATCACCTTATTCAGAGGTCACACTATAAAACTCGAGAATGGTTTACCCAATTTAGATTGTAACTCAAGAACCGTTTGCACGATTTTGATAAGTGATACACCAAATGATGTAAAGATGTCTTCAAGGTATGTTAACATTACTTACTTTCATTTGCTCGCTATCTATTGGAGTTTAATTTATTTAAATTGGACAAATGGCCTCAAGTTATACAAGTGTGGTTGATTAAAAGCGGGGTCATGTAGTCATGCCATTAAAAGAAAATCAGTACGTAGTAGAAAAAAGTGAGGCGAAAAAAAAAACAATTTTTTTTTGCCCACCATTGCAGTATCTAAATTTTTTGGAAATAAATCTGTAACTTCTGATCGGCTGATTGGATTTGCATGAAATTTCTACAAAAAGTCAAATAATCGATCACCCTAGAAATTATCCATGCATACCTACAGTTAAGTAGAAATACAGTGATGTGGAAAAAAAAGTGTTTTTCTTCTTTAAACAAAATATGTGGACTAGATGGAATTTGACGAACTAAACAAGAATCTGGTTTCACTTTTTTCTATCACGTACTGAATTTTTTTGTATGGTCATGACTAATATCATCACCTTATTCAGAGGTCACACTATAAAACTCGAGAATGGTTTACCCAATTTAGATTGTAACTCAAGAACCGTTTGCACGATTTTGATAAGTGATACACCAAATGATGTAAAGATGTCTTCAAGGTATGTTAACATTACTTACTTTCATTTGCTCGCTATCAATTGGAGTTTAATTTATTTAAATTGGACAAACGGCCTCAAGTTATACAAGTGTGGCTGATTAAAAGCGGGGTCATGTAGTCATGCCAATAAAAGAAAATCAGTATGTAGCAGAAAAAAGTGAAAGCAGATTCTTATTTAGCACGTTAAGGCGAAAATAAAAAAAAAAAAAATAAAACAATTTTTTTTTTTTTTGCCCACCATTGCAGTATCTAAATTTTTTGGAAATAAATCTGTAACTTCTGATCGGCTGATTGGATTTGCATGAAATTTAGTATAGACGTAGCAGAGGTGTGTACAATGTTAAGTTTGTAAGTGGAACCGAACAGACCCCTCAAGGGCGGAGCTAAAAGGGCTCTAATTTGGGTACCTCTGACATAAACATTTTAATTTTTAATCGCTTGCCAAATTTTTGTTGCTCGTCCGATTTCAAATATTTTTATACATTGTTGTTGGCACTGATAATACTATTTATTTCTTATAGTTTTTGAGTTATTAGCTTTTGAATTTTTAAGTACCTCAATTTTGCATGTTCATGGTCCAGTTTTTTTCACATATATCCTAGTATTTCCGACCGATGACTTATAAAACTTTAAAGTAGCGTAGTTTTGGTTCTATAAAAGATTTGATTTCAGTCTTTTTCTGTATAATAAAGAATTATGTCAGGTAAGCAATATAATTTATAATTTTTCTGATTTTTGCAATTAAAATAATATTTTTGTAAAAAATATTTTATCTGTAAGAAAATCTTTGTTATTAAAGATATCTTAACGAGTTTTTCGGTGGATGTAGACTTTATCGTATAAAATTAGAAAATGAAAAAAAACTTTAGAATTTTTGTAAAAGGAATTCCCAAAAAAATGCCGAAAATCCCAAAAATGGGTTTTTTCATTGCCTTTTATCTTGAAGTCTTCTCTGTGAAGATGTCTTTCAGAAAAGTATAAATTTATGTTTTTGAAGAAAATTTTATTTTAGAGAAAAAATTGTGTATATACTTTTTCGGCAAAAAAAAAAAAAAAAAAAAAAAAAAAAAAACACAAAAAGTCGAAATTCGGTAAATATCGACTTCAAATTTTTTGTATTCAATACATAATTTTATTCTTTAAATAGTTGAAGAAAAAACAAATAAAATCGGTCGGAAATACTAGGATATATATGAAAAAAACTAGACCAAAAACATGCAAAATTGAGGTACTTAAAAATTCAAACGCAAATAACTGAAAAACTATAAAGGTATGTTCAGACTAGTCAAATATTTGACCAAAATGACGTAACCACTGTATAAAATATTGTCCAACTTCTCCATTTTAATGTTTAAAATGAAACGAAGTTTAAAAATAAGTGGACTTATTCGAGCAAAAAAGTGATCGAAACACAATAAAAACTTTAATTGGAAGAATTCTGGAAAAGATCAGATATTTCCTTAAAAACTAGCAGAAAATAATTTATTCTTTTATGTTTAGAACTTGAACATAACAGTCATTAATTAAAATATTATTAAAAAAAAAAAAAAAATTGGGTTTAGTATCTATAAGCACATTTGTATGCACGGATTTTTTCGTTCCTTATAAATCATTATAAATATTAAAAATATTATCTATACAGTATGTATGTATGTCTGTCTGTATGTCCATTCATCTTTCTGTCAAAAAATAAACATTTTCACAAAAACTAAAAGTCGAAAAAAAAACGAGAGAGAAACTATAGTCGGTCAAGACCAACTATATGATACCCTACGCCATTGCGTATGAGGTAAAAATTAGACCTGTAGCCATTTGTAGACCAACACTTTTACTAAAATGTAAAATAAATTATACAAATACAGAACAATGCATTGATACTAACATCTGTATGATTTTATACCCTTTAGGGTGATTCCCAGAAGTGGGTATATATGGGAGCTATGGTTAATTATGGACCGATTTTCATAAAATATGACAATGCTGTTTCTACACTTCAATACTTATATGTATCGAATATTAACTTCATACTATCATTCGTATGGGATTTATGCAAGTTAAAGTGATTTTCGGTAGAAGGGATTTATATGGGAGCTATAGTCAATTATGGACCGATCTTGATGAAATTTCAATAGGCTTCGTCCTTGTGGCAAAATAATTTTTAGTGCCAAATTCCATCTTTAAAATTGCGACATGTACTTTGTTCACAAGGTTTACATGGACAGACAGCCAGACGGATGGACGGACGTATGGACGGACATCGTTAAATTGACTCAGAAAGTGATTCTGAGTCCAACGGTATACTTTGAGGTGGAGGTCCGATAATTTTTTCTGTGCGTTACAAACATAATATCCCAACCACCTATGGTGGTGTAGGGTTTAAAAATATTTGCTAGAGCGCACAGTGTGCGATTCGAAAAATGAAATGAAAATAATTATGGAACTTCGGAACGGCTGATCCGATTTTCATGAAATTTCACATTTTATTAGTAGAGGTATAGACGAGCGAACTCAAATCGGTTCAGATATAAGGAATCAGGATCGTTTTTAAAAAATTTTATACCCGAGGTGTCCAACTTTGGGACCCTGTGGACTCGCCCCCTGTAAGTCTATATGGTCCAAGTTCAAAATTTAAACTCGCCTATACCTCTACTATCACCATGTGATATGTCATGAAAATCGGAACAGCCGTTCCGAAGTTCCATAATTATTTCCATTTCATTTTTTGAGTCGCACACTGTGGAGCGTTTAACAGTGTCTTAAATAGTTTAGTATAGAAACTCAGATAAATTTGATCAGTAGCGAAATGGCTGTATAAAAAATATAATATTTTGAAAACAATTCTTTCATTGGAAAACAAAAATTATTTTTTCCTTGTTATAAAAGAATCTTAAGTAGTTATTTACTCTGCTTTTTCTTTCTTCCATTTTATATGTAAATAATTAAACACTCACCTTGATGTCTACTTTATTTGTTGCTTATTACAGGAGCTGGTTGTAAAGTGGCTGGTTTTCTTACGGTTTTCGCTAGTCATTTATCTGTTTTTACTTTAACCGTTATAACAATAGAACGTTGGCTGGCCATAACACATGCTATGTACTTAAATCATCGTATTAAAATCAGACCAGCTGCGTACATTATGATTGGTGGTTGGATTTATTCGGTTGTTATGTCCTTATTGCCATTATTTGGTATAAGTAATTATTCATCGACAAGGTAAGTAACAAAAACAAGGAGAGTCTTGTAAATAAATAAATATTTTCTTACTTGAATAAGATTTTATTTACATAATTTTTTATTTGTTTTTTTTTTTTCCTTTGATTTCGTTTAGTATCTGTTTGCCCATGGAAAATAGAGATCCTTTTGATACTGTTTATCTGGTGGCCATAATGGGTTTGAATGGTACAGCATTTTTCATTATAGCTATTTGTTATGGTCAAATCTATTTATCGCTGGGCGAGGAGACACGACATGCTCATAGTAATTCCAGAGGTGAAATGAGTGTGGCTAAGAAAATGGCTTTATTGGTAAGTTGTTGGGGGTAGAGATTTTGTTTGTTCCATATAAGAAAATAATTTATTTTTTGTATTTTAGGTATTTACTAATTTTGCCTGTTGGGCTCCTATAGCTTTCTTTGGTTTGACTGCTTTGGCGGGTTATCCTTTAATAAATGTTACTAAATCTAAGATATTATTAGTATTTTTCTATCCTTTAAACTCATGTGCAGATCCTTATTTATATGCCATATTAACGTCACAATACCGCCAGGATTTATACACCTTATTGGCCAAGTGAGTAAAAAACTTAAATAAAAATCTATTGGAAAGGAAAAAAATATCATATTTTTTAATTCTGAAAATTTATTAACTGCCTGTCCCACGATGTCGAACGGAAAATTCGTTTCGACAATTTATATGGAAAACAACAAATAAATTTCAAATTTTGTTATTGTTTCTTATATATTTTGTCGAACGAATTTTTCGTTCGACATCGTGGGACAGGCCGTAAAACTTTTCATCATATTTGAGTTATTAACAAGAATTTATTTAAACTTTTAAACTATATATAATTTTCCCCTTTTCCTTTATTCACTATAGATTCGGCCTGTGCAAACAAAAAGCTTTAAAATATAAAAATAGCATCTCATTTCCGGGTACAACTAATTTTACCTGCTCCGTACAACGTGGCTCTCTAATACCTAAAACTCAACAAAGTATAACTCCTCCAGAATCTCAAACAATGCTGAAAAATAAGGAAGACTTTGTATGAAAATGGCTTAAAATAAGAAAAGAAATGGAATTTGTAACTGAATTAGAGACAGAAATTGAGATTGAATTGAAATAAAATTATGTTTTTTTTTTTTTTTTTTTTTTTGAATTAAAATGCAAAAGAAAGACAAGAAACGAAGTGATGTGATGTCCAAAGTAGCTGAAAAAAAAAAAATAAAGAAATATTTTAGTTTTAAATATTAAAATAATTAAATTTATAATTTAAGATTTAAATGAATAATATAACTTATGAGATATAAGTGTAAATATGTATGTATGTGTATGTGTGTTTGTATGTCATAATTATTTATTAAATATAAGATAAAATTATTTAAAAATATATTAACTAAATGTTATGTTATGATCTAAAATGTTCTAAAATAAAATATCTGAGTCATTCCATTTAAAACCAACCAGCTGATTTCCTCACCTCTTCCGAATTTGATAATATTTGGTACAGACATTATGCTTATCAAAACTGAGACTAATTCAAAAGTTCAGATAATTTCAACAAATGGTTAAAAAATAGCTTAAAAAATGTACAAAGTTGTACACAAAATTACATATATCTTACAAAGTATTTGTAATATAAGATTTATTGAGATGTCATATTGAAGATATCAAAATTACCTTTAATATGATATATAACATTTAAATATCACGAAAAATGGCCTTTTAAAAATTTAAAAAAAAATATATGTTAATGGTGAAAATGTTTTCTATAACCGTGGTAGGTGGCATTCTGGGACTCGCAATATTTTATGAATTATTACAACAAATGTTATAATAAATACAAAATATTTATTTTAATTTGTATTGTTTTGTTTATAATAAAAACGTGAACTAAAAATCGGGAGATATGGACCATTTTGATATTGAGAAAAAAGTCATGTTATACGTAATTTTGATACCTTTAATATGACATCTCAATAAATCTTTTATAATAAATACTTTGAAATATATTTTTAATTTTGTGTATACAACTTTGTAAATTTTATGAGCTATTTTGCACTTTCAAATCGCGATATTTCGTGAACCATTTGATGAAATATCTGAAATTTTGAATCAGTCTTAGTTTTGACAAGAATAATGATTATACCAAATATTATTAAATTGGGAGGGGTAAAGTCCAAAATTGTAATTTTTCGTGTTGGTTTTAAATGGAATAACTCATCCTTAAAATGAGTAAATGAAACATTTACACTAATATAATAAACATTTTCGTTTATATAACTAATGACAAATACCAGCTCCTTTTCTTTCTGATTCAAGATAAATCACTTTAAAATCAGCAAATGAAACCTTTACATTAAAATATTAACATTAATACAATAAACAATTTCTGTTTGTGGTTCTTTTTTTCACAAATTTTGTTTTTCAAAATGTGGTCTTTAGTTTTTGTGATTTTTCAATTGTGATACGAGTATAATACTTATTTGTTTCAGATTAAAAGCTGATGTATTATATAATAAACATTTTTTTCTTCAATATTAAGCAAACAAAATTAAAATCAAAAATATTGAAATTTTTTTAAAAAACATCTGAAAATTGCATTTTTTTTGTAAGTGGATCTTTAGCAAAAGAAAAAAAATATATTTTTGATTTATACAATTTTATTTACAATATTTATTGTAATAAACTTTATATTGGTTTTAAAATTAATAAAATCTGACGCACAGTGGGGTCAAACGCAATTTTTTTTGGTAATAAATCTGTATCTCCAAAACTACTGCTCATATTAAATTGAAATGTGTGGAAGAGTTGCAGAGGAGGACTTAAGCTTTCAGAAAAATTATATTGCAGTCACCCTGTTATAACACAAGATAATCTACAGGGTGTCAAAATTTACTACGAGTATGTAAAAGTTTAAAAAAAATCGTAACTTCTACAAATGAAGTTCGATTTTAAAGATTTTTAAATTTCTGTGCTCAGCAGGGCAAACAAAAAATAAGCTAACTTACCTAAGTTATCTCTTACAGTTAAAAAGATATTTACACTTGAATTTTGAATTTTTTATTTTTTGCCACGAATTTCATTCGTTTTTCGAGAATAAGTCTAGAGGTATATGAGGTAAAATTTTTTTAAAAATATTTTGTAATTTGCTATATATTGCAAAATAACAGGCTGAAAGAATTTTTGGATTATCTCAATGCGTCTAGGCGTGTAAAATATTCAAAGTCAGCTCTCTGAAATTGGTATGAAAAATGGCTATTTTTTAAAAAATATAGTACAATTCTTTCACTTTTTTCTCAAAGTTCCGATGAAGAAAAAAAATTTATTCTTTGTATATTTCAAAAGATAAGGCTTCATAAATGTTTAATAATGAAATTTTGCATTGATTTATGTTTGCACCCTACAACAAGCATTGGTTGAAAATGGTGAATTTTGGAAGAAGGTTAAATTTTTATCGATTAATTAAAATAATGTCACGCGAGCTTTTTTAAATTTATTGACATTTTATTAAAAAAAAAAAAAAAAAAATAGATTTAGAACGATTTGACACTTAACTGCTTCCCGCCTGGCCAAAAACGAATGCGAGAGAGCAGATTTCATGAAAAAGTAAATTTTTTAAACAACTTTTTTCAATTGCATAAAAGGGCGTATTAGCATAATATTTTCGCCATTATTTCTTATGTAATATATAAAATATATATCGATCTTTCACTCCTGAAAAAATCATTAAAAAGCTTTACAAATAAATTTTTTGGCAAAATTCAAGTGTAAATATCTTTTTAACTATAAGAGATAACTTAGGTGCTTTAAGCCCTTTACATAAATATAAAAATCTTTAAAATCGGACTTGTAGAAGTTACGATTTTTTTAAACTTTTACATATCCTGTAGATTATCTTGTGTTATCACAGTCACCCTGTGATAACACAAGATTGATGATTTTTCTGAAAGCTTAAGTCCTCCTCTGCAACTCTTCCATACATTTCAATTTAATCTGAGCAGTAGTTTTGGAGATACAGATTTATTACCAAAAAATTTTCATTTGACCCCACTGTGCGACGTAAAACTCTTTACGTCGCACTCTTTTAAAGTTACATAAATATTACTAAATGAGGATAATCAAACAAATTAAAAAACAATAATTCATAAAACTTTTGACTTTTTGACTTTTAGGGGAAAAATTATTCAAAATTCAAAAAAATAAAAATGGTGATATTTAAATGGCCCAGAGGTTATATGCGTACCAAATATGAACAAAATCGTATGACTCCCTGTAAGAATTTTTTTTTTTTTTTATAAATCTCTCGTTGAATGTAAGATATATATATTTTTTTTAATAAAATTATTTCAAATATCATTTATTTAAAATTTAAATGGTGTATTACAAATTTACAACGAAATTAAACAAAAGCTAGTTTTAGGTTTTGTTTTTAGTTTCAGCAAAAGTATTTAATTAATTGGAATTTGTAGTTCTTATTCAACACTATAAGTTAGAAAATATGTGTCAATATAACTAATAAAATATTTGTACTTCTTTTTTCTACATAAATTTTTATATAAATAAAATAGTTTTTCTTTTATTTTTAGTAACATGTCATTAAAAAAAAAAAACATTAAAATTAAAAAAAAATATTAAAATGATTTTAATACTACAATAAATAAGTTTTTTATAAGTTTAAAAATGTTTACTAAATTTCACGAAGATCGGTTCATAAAAAAATGTTAGTAACGAGTTAATATTTTATATAAATTAAAAACAAAAACATCCTTTTTCTGATTTTGTTTTCCGCCAAAGAAAATAATGCTTAACAACTGAAATTTACTACATCTTGTAAGTATATTTTTTTTAGATTTTTGATCAAACTCACAACAAATTAACATGGTTGTTATTAAAAATAATAACTGACATATTTTAAATATTGCTTTGGAAAAAAGTTATGAGGCAAAACGTGTGTTAAGATTTTTTTTATCGCACTCCTTATATTTGATCAAAGTATCACCTTTATTTGTTATTTGTGATTACATTTTTATTATTATAGCTTCTTTTATTTCTGTAAAATTTTTTGAATGTTACTTAAGGCCATTTGCATTTTAAGTGACGATATGTTTTTTTTTTTACATTTATATGTAGTTTTTAACTAGTAAATAACTTATTCAAAGAAAAAATTTTAATTTATAAAAGTTTTATTCATTTGCAATTGAAACCCTATAAGTATTAAGCATTTGTTAAAAGTTATATGGAATTTAATTATAGGTATAAAATTTAATTATAGGTATAAATGTAAATGAAACAATGAATATAATTTTGATATGCAATTAAATATTAAACATAAATAAAATAGACTTTTGTAAAAAGTTTTCAAAATTGTTAGAAATATTGACATTATTCGTTATATAAATAATTAAAATTTTAATCAATAGAAAACTATGGTTTTGAAAATTAGCTAGAGTTAGCTGAGTGAAAAATAAATATATGTAACTGCTTTACAGTGTTTCCAAAACAACTTTTTATACCCTTCACCACAGGTGTAAAGGGTATATATAAGTTTGTCATTCCGTTTGTAATATCCACAATTTTCGTCGGAGAGCAAAAAAGTTGATATTTTCGGGACCCCTGTAAGAACCCTGCGGGAAATTTGTGGTAATTGCAGTAATGGACCGGTTTTTCTGTACCAGTTGAGTACCAATTGACACCTAACTCGTCACCAAAGTTCCAATTGAGAACCAGTTGACACAAACACACTCACTATTAACATGCTCGTTAAGTGCATCTGTGATCTTGGACCTGCCCTAGGACCTATCCTGTGATCTGTCCCAAAGGGCTAATTAGCCACCTCCAATGACAACCCCATGTAAAAGTGACAGGTTCTTCTCATATAAAGTTCCGGAACTGGGACCGGTCACTAGCCCTGAGAACCTGTCACGTGACTAGTTTAGAACCGGTTCTCTTTACTCTAGGAAAACGACAGGACCATGTCCGTCCGTGTGTCGGTTAAAATGGCGTTTATGAAGCCTACCGATAAGTGCCATATAATATATATATATATATATATATATATATATATATATATATATATACATATATATATATATATATATATATATATATATATATATATATATATATATATATATATATATATATATATATATATATATATATATATATATATATATATATATATATATATATATATATATATATATATATATATATATATATATATATATATATATATATATATACATATATATATATATATCAAATGATCGGAAATCCTTTCGAGAATTTTGCTATTGAAATTCACCAAGATCGGTTCATAAATGACGGAGATATGCTTAAAAAAATCGGTTTTTTGAACCGGTTTTCCAGTTTCTGAAGCCTCTATACATACTAGGGACTTTGTTTTCGAAAAGAAGGTTCGGATATTTTTTTCTTAATTTTTGTGCAGAAAAAATTAAATAAATCGGTTTAATAAAAACTGAGATATTGTGCAAAACTCATTTTTGATTTCTTGAAGCCCTTGTTCAAGCTACAGATTTTTATTTTTATACAGATTGGTCATAAATATTTTTATAAAATTTAGGTTTTTTTGAATCAACCAAATTGTTGAATTGAATTGTTTGATATATATATTGTATATGGCAGTTGTCGGTGGGTTTCATAAACGCCATTTCAACCGACACACGGACGGACGGACATGGTCCTGTCGTCACCATTTCTTACAAGGATCCCGAAAAAATCAACTGTTTTGCTCTCCGACGAAAATTGTGGATATTACAAATAAAATGACAAACTTATATACCCTTTACACCTGTAGTGAAGGGTATAAAAAAAAGCCAAAAAGGAAAATATAGTCGGTCAAGTCCGACCATATGATCCTACATCATTGTGTATATGCATCGAAATTTGGAGAGGGGTCTTGAACTAAGTGTACTGTTATGGGCAATTACACTGGTCGACAAAAAACATTTTTTTCGTCCTCCTTCAAAAAAAAAATTGTGTACTAAGGAGTGCCTCATAACTTTAATTGGCCACAGAATTAAATTTCTGCCGTTTATTAAACAATATCAGGAGAATTTGACCACTAATAGAAAACGCAGTTCGGAAAGAAAAAAAGGTTCACATGATATTGGGAAAGCCAGAAAATTGAAAGAATATTGAAAGTAACTCCAAACACATCTGTTAGAAAAGCAGCCCAGTTAGCTAAGTGCTTTGACTATTTGGTGCAAAAATTTAAAGCTAATGTAGAGTTGATGACATATAAAGTCCAAAAAGTTCCAAACAGGAATGCTGCCAAAAATTTAGTAGCCAAGAATAGGACACGAAAATTTAAACCAAATTTCAATAAAAAATTGTATAATTGACGAAGAAACGTATGGGCTGGCAGAATATTCGCAGCTTCTGTGTCAAAACTTTTATATTGTTAATGCTCGAGGTAATGTTAAAGATAAATTTAAGACCCAAAAGTAGAAAAAATTTCTTACGAAATTCCTGGTATAACAAGCCTTTTGCAGAAAAGTCATTTGCTACATTCGGATTTATGTATACCAAATATACCAAAATATACTACATCAACGAATATTTGCAAGAAATATTTCTTCTCTTCATAAGAGAGCACAACGTGTCCACATATTTTTGGTCCGATTTGGTATCATGTCAATATGGTAAGAAAGCTCAGGAGTGGTACCAAAAAAAATAAAAAATAACATAGTTTTTGTACCAAGAGAGGTCAATTTTCAAAATTCTCCATAGCTTAGACCAGTGGAGAGATATTGAGCTCTTGTGAAAAATGAATTGAAGAGTACAAAAAGGGTATCCCGAAATACTGAAAGTTTTAAAAGAATATGTGCACACTGTTCCAAAAAAGTGACTGAAGCAACTATAAAATCTCTAACAGAAGGATTGCCAAAAATGGTCCACAAGTTCATAAGTAGTGGTTAGAACTACAAAAATTATATTTTTCTGTAATCTGTAATAAATTATCAATTAAATTAAAAAATAATGAAAACTCTAAGATCAACCGTTTCCAATTTATTGAATAATTTATATGTTAAGATTTTTTCGAACGCACTCCTTAGATGGAATTTCGCATGCTAAACTCGAATCTGCTTTCTGTTTTTTCCCATCAGGTCGAGATTTTTTTTATAGGCGTGTCTAATATTGCGCCCTAAATAAGCCCATTACTCGAGTATATTTCACTACAACTCGATAGCGGTATGCACGATTTATATAAATGATGCACCAAAATATGCGGAATAAAAGATTTCCTTTAAATCGCTCTAGTATCCATTTTTTATCCGCTCAACAGTTTAGAAGATATTTCGAAATACTTAAGTGTCTGAATTTTTTTTTTTTTATTGTAAATTGAAGATTTTTTAACTAAAATTTATTT
This sequence comes from Protophormia terraenovae, assembly GCA_951394005.1. NCBI lineage: Eukaryota > Metazoa > Arthropoda > Insecta > Diptera > Calliphoridae > Protophormia > Protophormia terraenovae. The sequence goes on from OX596073.1 coordinate 32,627,877, forward strand.
TCAAAAGTGGAAACTTCAAAAATGTTTCATTTTATTATCTTTATCTAAAAGCTGGTAAAACTACGAGTAAATAAAGCCACGTCATGCATAAATCTTGATTTCATTCATAGTTAATTTGAAATAACCATGCATACCTACAGTTAAGTGGAGATACACTAGTGGGCAAAAAAAAAATTTTTGTTTTTCGTCTTAAATAAAAAAAAAATAGGTGAATTAGATGGAATTTAACGTGCTAACAAGAATCAGTTTTCAGTTTTTTTTATCACGTATTGATTTTTTTATGGGCCTGACTACTACGATCCCGCCTTTAGGCAGTCACACTTTGGTGGAGGATTTTTTTGTCGACCAATGTTATGGGCCGATCTTTGAACCATTTAGTACTGTAATTTCTACTTATATAAACCTTATTTGTATTAAATATTAATATAATACTAATATTTAAGTGGGATTTCCCCTTAATGCACGTTAAAGGTACACGCAGAGAAAAAACATGGTTACAGCATGATCACCACAACTATTCAATGATTATATAGCCGTTTTTCATTGATTTAAATATACTGTGTTCATGATAGCAACGTTTATGATTCTGTTTAATCATTTAATGATTACCCACAATCAAAATTTTAATATGGTTCACTGAATTATAATATGTGTTTAAATATGTTTATATGAAATCATATATATATAAAAACTCCAATCATTTAGTCAATTCTACAACAATTTAGTTAATTACATAACCGTTCATTTAATTTTACAAATTTGGTTAATTCTACAACCATTAAGCCATTAACTTTTAATGTCTTTTGAATACACATTTTTGTGTATCAGTCCAGTAGTTATAATTCTCATTTAGTTTATATGTGAACAAATATAAATTGACAAGTTTTGTTTTTATTCAGTATGATGATTGTACCACATATCGTGGTACAAATGAAAAAAATTATGAAAATATGGGATCATATATATGATAAAATGGGATTATATATATGATGAAATTAGTTCATATATATAAGATAAAATGGAATTATATATATGATAACATGGGATTATATATATGATAAAGTGGAATAATATATATGATAAAATGGAATTATATATATGATGAAATTAGTTTATATATTTGATAACATGGAATTATTAAATGATAAAAACATGATGAAATTGAAAGCAATACTTAAGAAAAGGTTATAAAACTTACTAAAAGTTATTAATAAGGTTATGAACCTTACTGATAAATTATAAATTGGAATCATAATAATGATTACGTACAAATATACTTATTGTAACCTGGAATCATATATTACAATCATAGTATGTTGCTCTTAGTTTATGGTCACAGGAACCATATTTTTTCTTTGCGTGTAGAAGGGTTCATATGGGAGCTACGGTCAATTATCTTCACGAAATTTTGCAAATGAATTTATACATATATAAAATTCATTTCAGTCAAATTTAATTAAAATATTCCCATTTTTTAAGTATTTATGTGTGTTAATACTTTTTTCTGAGTGGATATTTGTAAGTATCGTCCTATATAAAAAACTGTTTTGAAACAATTGTGTGGTGGTAAGATAATGTTAATATTTGGAACAAAATAAAATATTAACAAGTAGAGGTATTACAATGAAAAGTTGGCACAATATAGATAAACTTATTCTAAATTAAGAGAATTAAAAAAATCTCTTAAAAAAAGTTCCTTTTTAACTCGTGGTTGTACTGTTTGTATATATTACATTCTTTCTCAAAACTATGTGTGTAATTTTCTTTTCGTAAAAATATTGTTTTATCTTTGCTTAAATTTTCTTAGAAATTATTTATGGTTTTTCTTGCTAAAAAAAAAAAAAAAAAAAAAATACAGTTATTTAAAATTTTTTTTAAGTAATTTCTAATAATTACCAAAAAAGTGTAAAATATACATTTGGTTATAATTTTGAAGTGGTTAAAATATAATTTTTTAGAAACTCTTTCTCAATTTTTATACCCTTCACCACAGGTGTAAAGGGTATATATAAGTTTGTCATTCCGTTTGTAATTTCCACAATTTTCGTCGGAGAGCAAAAAAGTTTATATTTTCGGAATCCTTGTAAGAAGCGATGACGATTGGACCATGTCCGTCCGTCCGTCCGTCCGTCCGTCCGTCCGTCCGTCCGTCCGTCCGTGTGTCGGTTGAAATGGCGTTTATGAAGCCCACCGATAACTGACATATATAATATGTATGTCAAACGATCGGAAATGCTTTCGAGAATTTTGCTATTGGAATTCAGCAAGATAGGTTCATACAATGCGGAGATATGTTCAAAAAACCGGTTTTTTGAACCGGTTTTCCAGTTTCTGAAGCCTCTGTATACACTACGGACTTCGTTTTTACAAAGAATTCTCGGACATTTTTTTCTGAATTTTTGTTCTGAAAAAATGAAATAAATCGGTTCAGTAATATCTGAGATATCGGACAAAACGCATTTTTTATTTTTTGAAGCCTTGGTTTAAGCTATAGATTTTTATTTTTATACAGATCGGTCACAAATATTTTTATAAAATTTCAGTTTTTTGAATCAGGAAGATCGGTTTATAAATGGTGGAGATATGCTTTAAAAACCGGTTTTTAGAACCGGTTTTTTAGTTTCTGAAGCCTCTGCATATACCAGGGACTTCGAATTTTTAAAGGGGGCTCGAAAATTATTTTCTGAATTTTTGTTTTGAAAAAATTAAATAAATCGGTTCAGTAATAACTGAGATATCGGGGAAAACGAATTTTTTATTTTTGAAGCCCTTGTTCAAGCTATAGATTTTTATTTTTATATATATCAGTCATAAATATTTTTATAAAATTTCGGTTTTTTTAATAAACCAAATTCGTTCATAATCAACAGAGTTATGGCCCAAAAACAAATCTGTTAAGAATATAAATACACCAACAAACATGTATATTAAGCATTGTAATGACTATTAGTGACGTTTTTTGTTTTTTGTATAGACAAGTAGTTTAGTTAGAAACAGCAGTAATATAATGAATAACAGTGTTGTTGTTGTTCTTTGTATATGCAGCTGTACAAAAATAAATAGATATGGAATTGTAGTTGTTTATTTTTAAAAACTAAAACATATCTGTTAAGAATATACATAAATACATACACAAACATGTATATTAAGCATTGTAATGACTATTAGTGACGTTTTTTGTTTTTTGTATAGACAAGTAGTTTAGTTAGCAACAGCAGTAATATAATGAATAACAGTGTTGTTGTTGTTCTTTGTGTATTCAGTCAGTTTGTACATACAAAAATAAATATATATGGAATTGTTGTTGTTTCTTTTTTAAAAGCAAATCTGTTATGATTGTTTTTTTTTCATATTCAAATTTTCGTAGTTTGAAAAAAATTTAGATTTAGAAAATATGCAAGCATACGTTAAGGCGAACATTTTATTAATTGTCGGTAATATGGTAATATGATGTCGATAAGATGGTAAGATGGTAATATGGTGAAGGGTATCAAAGATTCGGCACAGCCGAATCTTTTTTCAATTTCATTTACTATAAGTTAAGTATTTAAACAACTAGTTTTGATTATTTTGTAAATATATTATTACAAAATGTATTTCTAGTTAGAATTAAAAAAGAAACAATTTTTATACAAAAAGTTAAAACATAATTTTAAGTTATTCTTTCTAGTCAGTTATAATCTTATTAAAATAAAATGTTATTAAAATTAATTTTAAATAAACTGATCGAATGCATACATGTATTTATATATATGTACATAATATACTCACCAAAAATGCATTCGGCTCTATATTACATTAAAAAACGTTGGCAGGAACCAAAAATAGCTTATTAAAATTGAGATATTCAAATTAGTTAGTAAAATGCTAATTTTCTTAATAATACATATTAAATGATATGAAATTAAACTTTAAATAGCATTGAACCAAACAGAGCATTATAGACATGCGTTTTTTATTTAGCCTCCATATTTAAAATTTTCTAAACGTTCCTTAGAGCCGTTTGCATTTTTGGTGACGAAATTATATTATTTATAAAATATTTTAAAAATAAATAAGTAACACATATTTCCTTGCTTTGTAATATTAAATTTCTAATTAAATGTTTGTTTAAACGTATAATTAATAAACACAATATCTGCTGAAATGTTTGTATGTAATATTTATTAAGTGTATTATTTAATTATACATATTTGTTAAAATTTATTACACAAATAACCAAATAAATTGCTGTGGTAATTTACAATACAAAATAAATAATTGTTTAATTTGATCAATTTAATGATTTAAAGGTTATTAAATCTACAGAAAAGTAAAATTTTTAAGGGAAGATTTATTTAAAAATGTTAAGAGTTGTAAAAATATTTACACTTATTTATACATATTTATACTTTATGTATACATAAGTATCTTATAACTTTATTTTACCCTTGAATGACTTAATAAATTTATATATTAATTATACGCAATATGATAAAATTACACAATTTTATTGATATTTATATTCATATGAAATAGCAATTTAAAAACGGGGTTCATAAAAACATATTATTGAAGATTTTAATTATTTTTTCATATTCAACTTATCAATACACATTATTTAAATTCTTTTAACGGACTTTCATGTTTAAAACTTCATGGCAACCGTTAATAAAAAAAAGAGCTTTTAAAAAGTTTTTAAAATGGTTGATGTCTAGAATATCAAGTATAACAATAGTATACCAATTATACATGTATACAAGTTTGCTAACAACAGGGTGTGTATGCATTTATTTTCTTTTAGGAATGCTTTTTTAAGTCATTATTTATGTAATAAATTCGAAAATTGAATTTAAATAACTAGTACAAATTTACCGCTTTCTCAAGTATTTTTTAACGATTTCATATTCAAATAATAAAAAATATTACTGAAATATAAATTAAATTATGAATATATTACCATTAAAAAGGGACTAAATGCCTGATTTAGTATTAAGTACAATTGTATTTTTTTTTAACTTCTGCACGCAAAGAAAAAATATGGTTCTAGAGATCATAAACTAAGAGCAACATACTATGATTGTAATATTTGATTCCAAGTTACAATAAGTATATTTATACGTAATCATTATTATGATTCCAATTTATAATTTATTAGTAAGGTTCATAACCTTATTAATAATTTTTAGTAAGTTTTATAACCTTTTCTTAAGTATTGCTTTCAATTTCATTATGTTTTTATCATTTTATAATTCCATGTTATTGTATATATAAAATAATTTCATCTTATGTATAATTCCATTTTATCATATATATTACTCCATTCTATCACATATATGAACTAATTCCATCATAAGTATAATTCCATTTTATCATATATATAATCCCATGTTATCATATATATAATTCCATTTTATCATATATATTTTCATATTTATATGCATTTGTAACACGATATGTGGTACAATCATCATACTGAATAAAAACAAAACTTATCAATTTATATTTGTTCATATATAAATTAAATGAGAATTATAACTACTGGACTGATACACAAAATGTGTATTCAAAAGGCACTAAAAGTTAATGGCTTAGTGGTTGTAGAATTAAACAAATTTGTAAAATGAAATGAATGGTTATGTAATTAACTAAATAGTTCAAGAATTCACTAAATGATTGGATTTATTCATAAAAATGATTTCATATAAACATATTTAAATACATATTATAATTCAGTGGACCATATTAAAATTTTGGTTCTGGGTAATCATTAAATGATTAAACAGAATCATAAACGATGTTATCATCAACACAGTATATTTAAATCAATGAAAAACGGCTATATTATCATTGAATAGTTGTGGTGATCATGCTGTAACCATGTTTTTTCTCTGCGTGCATTTTTAGTTCATTTTTCTAAATTTTCTTTCTAAATTTTGTAATTTTTCGTACGCGAAAAAAAGGTCAGTCATGTTTCAACAGCATTTTAACTAATGATTTTTCCACAAAATCATTAGTTAAAATGCCGTCTACATATGACGGCATGTTATTCGATTTAAAAATGACAGGATTAACTTGGGAAAATGATGTTGGTAGCCTGGCCTCGATCTTAAACAACGCCCAATTACATTTTTAATATGACTGATGACAATGTCGCCTTGCTTTCTATGCCCTTTGTTCAAAAAAGTTGTCAAGATTTGTAGGAATCTGTTGCCATGGTGTTCTCATCGAGACTGTATTCAGGACATAGATAAATGGGACAACATCTGTTTTTAGGGATCAAGTTTTCATTTTCTCTTTTCTATTATGACAAATTTTTAATCAAGTGTAAAAGTCAAAGTTAAGCTAAATAAAAAATTGATAGTAAACTAACTTAAACAAATTTAAATAAAGATGAAATATAAATGCAAACACGGACAAAAATGAAAATAAGAATCATTTCATTATATAATATTTATGATTTTTGTCCGCCCACGAGAGATGTTTTCTTTAAAAACAGGTGTCTGCGTCAGGGCTGTCAGATGTGGCGTTTTTTCGCCAAATGTGGCGATTTTTAATTGCTGTTGGCGACTGAATTTTCCGTTTTGCGACATGGCGATTTTTTTGGCGATTTTTATCAAGGTGGCGATTTATTTGGCTAAATTTTAAAACTTTATTAAATAGGTATTCGCATAGTAAAACTATTTCGTTTTCTTACTAGCTAACGTCTATTTTTAGTATTTTTTATACAAAACGGCGGTTTTCAAATGGATGTTCGCGGTTTTCAACAATGGGATCTTTAAACAGATAACAGATAATATGTATATTAATTTCTCCATACTTATAAAATAAAGTTGCAAAAAATATAGAGTAAAAATTCCAAAACTATTGTTTGTGCATGATTTTTATTATCATTCTGATAATTTTTTCAAATTTTAAAAAACCATTAATGATATTTCGTCCTTGGCATAATTATCTTATCTTAAATTTATAATTAATTGAAATCAAATGTTTACAATTTTCTTAAATATAGCCTGATTTAACAAAAGCATTTGGTATTAAATTGAGAATATGCCTTAAATTTTTATCTTTAAGTATTAATTTATTTTTGGATTAAGAATTATTTAGGAATAACATTTGATGAAATTGAGAAAGTATCACTTTTTTTCAAATGAATATTAATTTTTATTCAAACTTGAAATTCAACGTATTTTCTGAAATGCCTTTAAATTATTAAAGTTAAAGGCACGAAGAAAGAGTTTGTAAAAACCCCTGATCTAAGTCGGGGATCACACACAGCAATTTTTCCTGCTGCAATTCTGAGTTCATAGGATAGAGGAGAGAATACTAAACATTTACATTAATTTTACCTCTCTTGTCTACGAACTCAAAATTGCAGCAAGAAAATCTAACAACTAACAAAATCAAGATCCTTAATTTATAAATATCTTCAATAAATGTTTGATAATTTGTTTTCCATTATCTTTTAAATATGAATATTAATATTTTATGGGCCATAATGAAAAGAATACGTTCATTAATAAATTAATTCTTCGAAGCAATTTGTAAGTTTAATAGGACAAATGTTAATTATATAATTTTAGAATTATTCTGTTAAAAAATATAATAAATTTTTAAAATTGTTGACCTAAAATTGAGTTATGTATGTCAGAAAAGTGTATTGAAATTAATATTATTAGCTACTGAAATTATCATTGACTTTGTTGAAGCTGAATTTACATTTTAAAATTATATAAAATTTGAAGAACTAAATATTTTAGTTTTTTTTTAGTTTTTCATAAAAAAAATACATAAAATTTAATTTTGGTCTGCGTCCGCCTAGCGGAGAGTAATTTATTCTAAAAATGTCACCTAAACCATGGGACCATAGTTGCCAGATAAATTTGTTGAAAAATCGTCAAATTTGGAGAAAAAAATCGTCAAAATCGTCAAATCAACTATTTGAAATCGTCAAAAAATCGTCAATATAAAAACTACGTATTTTATATGTTAGTGAACACAGTTTATGCTTTTTCTGATGAAAAATTAAAATTTTAATTGAAAAGAAATTAATAAAAATTGCATTAATTTTATATTGGTGGTATATAATGAAAATCAAGTACACATTACCTATTAAGTCTGATTATATGTATACATACAGCGGGTGTCATAAATAAGTAAACAAACTTATCATTTCTGTTTCGCTTTAAAAAGCGGCAAATGTATTGGTCCATTTTTAAAAATTTTCATGTTTTTGATGAAGTCAATTTGTTTTCTTTTACATAGATGACAAATTTTTCAAATATTGTTCCATTTTAAGTTTTTTTCTAGAGAAAGTTGAAAAGAAGTCGTTTTCAGGCAAGTCAAAAATAAGTAAACAAGCAACTATTTCAAAACTGGTACACAAAGGTAAAATAAAATCCTAGATTATATAAAGGATGACTTTATTGTCAAGACTGAGTTTCGATTGCCTATTTATTAAACAATGAAGGTTGGAAGCTTTTAATTTCATACTAACTCTCTTGATTTCTATATGACGGCGCCATATAAGTCGCATATCCAAATGAATGCCAAGGTACATATGTGACATAATCAGACTGGGGAATGACAATATTATTGAGTTTAACGGGTGGGCAGTTTCCTCTCCTCAACGAGAAAGTAACATGTTTGTTTTTTAACTCGTTCATTGCATGTTGGCAAGTCAGATGTGTAGATTAAATACAGAATAGGCCCTAGAACACTACCCTGTGGGACACCTGCTTTTACTTCAAATTTTCCTGTCACAAAGTTGTCATACTTCACTCTAAATGATCGGTCACATAGATATGACTCAAACAGTTTATGGGTATAAGGTGGCAAAGAACATCTTATTTTATATATTAAACCTTCATGTCATACTTTGTCGAAAGCTTGTGCTACATCCAAGAAGATGGCAGAGCAATATTTCTTTAATTCAAAAGATTTTCTAATCTCTCCAGTCAGACGATTAACTTGTTCAATTGTTCCATGCTTTTCACGGAAACCTAACTGATGAACTGGGATTATATTTCTATCATTTAAGATTGGCATGATTTTCATTTGCAATACTTTTTCAAAAAGCTTTGACAAACAAGAAAGGAGACTAATAGGTCTGTATGATGATGGTACGGTTAAATCCTTTCCTGGCTTTGGTATCATTATAATCTGAGAAGTTTTCCAAATCTTCGGAAATACTCCTAGTTTTAAGATCGCATTAAACAGTATAGACAGCACTATTATTGCCACGTACGGTAGGTTTTTAATCATGGATGGTGTTATTAGATCATATCCAGGTGATTTTTTTTTTATTCATATTTTCTTTGACAATTGTATTTATATCTTCGGGGCTAATAGAAATCATGTCATAATGTAAGTAAAATCTTAATATTTCGCGACTGAAAAGAGACATAATAATAATTTAAATTAATATTCATGATCATAGTATGCCTCTTTTATAATTTGAAGTTAATTTCCTTATAACCAAAATTTCGATAATGTTATGAAAAAAATACGTGATTTTAGAGGTATTCTGAAAATGGTCCAGCTCACGTAAATTTAAAGAATGAGATGTAATATTTTGGGAATCATATAAGAACATACTAATCTTCATGTCTAGAGGGGAACTTTTGAAACTTTTTTTCGTAAGGCACTTTAATGTACATATGTATTTATTTTTCAAAATTTAAATTTACAAAGATAATTGTTCAGTTCATTATCAAAAATTATGTCTGCATTTGTCACATAGAAACATACATACATATTTTTTTTTAAGAAAATATTTTATTGACTACACTTCAAGCAGTCTTGCTACTAAAAATGTTTCTGCTATCAACTTTGTCAAGATAGTGTTTACAATATTGTACCCCACATGTTATCGAAAACATTGTCTATTTTAACACGGGTCATCTTGTCTTTATTATACAATAAGGTAAATTCAGTTGACCCTTGTCAACATTTAATGTTAGTTAAACGAAAATTGAACCAAATAATATTGTAGTTAATTGACATCTCATAACCTTAACCTTAAAAATCATAAGAAAAACAGAAAATATTATCTTAACACATCTTGGCAGAAGTTAACACAAAGACTAATATGATAATAGATGTGATAGCTGTAAGCCATAAGAATTTAATTGATGTCCTATTGGTTTATAATTTGTTTGATTTATAGAAAAAACAATGGTGTGTGAATAGAATGAATAAATCTTAAGACCAAGGGTCAATAAATAAAATTAAATAATGACAAGTGTGTGATTTTGAGAAATTTATATAAATTTTAAATAGCAAAGAGTTAACGATTTAAGACAACAATGACTTAAGGATATTATAAAACTTAGAGTGAAATCTCAAAAAGGTCTTGTTAACGACAATAATATAATATAAATGTTTAAGTACTTATTGTTAAGTGGCTGCAAACTTGACTTACAGTCACAAAGTTAATCAGTCCCATGAGATAATTAAATATTTAATTTTTTCCTAAATACAGAAGAATGTATAACGCTATACGTAAGTATGTAAATGTTACATTCCTCTAGTTGAAGTAAGTAGAATGAAATGTAATAGTTTTTGTTTATCAACAATTTATTAGATGTTAATTTCCCAAAATTCTTAAGTGTTAGAAGATATATTAAAATAATTGTACATATATATTAACATACATATAAAACGATACATATGACTTTGTATGAGTTTGCGTGTGTATATAAGCTGCTTTTGTTCACTCTAAGAATGGATGATTGTTCGTCATTCATTCATTTACAAATATTATCATTTCACAATAAAAATGTAATCAACAATAAACAAAATGTTAAAATACACACCAAAAGCAATAATAAAAACAAACTTAGAAAGTTATAGCCGGTCAAACCTGACCATATGATACCCTAAACAATCTATTATATACATATTATGTACTTTGTACTTATATAAGAGAGTAACGTTACTGAGAATTTGATTCCACATTGCACAGCACATACGATAAAAGGTAGAGGTATGAAAATTGTGCATCCCCTAAGAACGGATATTCAAATTCAAATGTTTAGATGGCAAAACCGGGAAAAATTGGTAAATTCGGCGACCTTTTCTAAAAAAAAAAAAAAAAAATTTAATACCTATCTTTATTCATTTCCTTAAAAAAAAATAAGTGGACAGATGCCTGGTACTTTTTCGAAATTCTGCCGTCTTAAGAATGTAGATAAAAACTTTACTTTGATACTTTTTTAGCACCCTATATATCTTTTAAACAAATAAAAATATATATAAAATTTTCAAAAAATATTCGTAACTTATCGAAAAATCACAAATACAAATTTGTTACTTTTTTTGAAATTAGAATCTTCAAGTAATAAAAATCTTTCATATTTTGGTTCTTTCTTTTAAAAAAACTTTTTTCTATTCATTGACATATACTTATAGACATTTTATGATAGGAACCCACTACAGTTTCGAAATTCATGGGGATACAATTTTTATTGCATCCACACGCAGAGAAAAAACATGGTTACAGCATGATCACCACAACTATTCAATGATTATATAGCCGTTTTTCATTGATTTGAATATACTGTGTTCATGATAGCAACGTTTATGATTCTGTTTAATCATTTAATGATTACCCACAATCAAAATTTTAATATGGTTTACTGAATTATAATATGTATTTAAATATGTTTATATGAAATCATATTTATGAATAAATCCAATCATTTAGTGAACTCTACAACTATTTAGTTAATTACATAACCATTCATTTCATTTTACAAATTTGGTTAATTCTACAACCATTAATCCATTAACTTTTAATGCCTTTTGAATACACAATTTCCAGTAGTTAAAATTCTCATTGAGTTTATATATGAACAAATATAAATTGACAAGTTTTGTTTTTATTCAGTATGATGATTGTACCACATATCGTGGTACAAATGAATATAAATATGAAAATATGGGATCATATATATGATAAAATGGGATTATATATATGATGAAATTTGTTCATATATATGATAAAATAGAATTATATATATGATAACATGGGATTATATATATGATAAAACGAAATTATATTTATGATGAAATTAGTTCATATATATGATAGAACGGAATAATATATATGATAAAATGGAATTATATATATGATGAAATTAGTTTATATATATGACAATATGGAATTATTAAATGATAAAAACATAATTAAATTGAAAGCAATACTTAAGAAAAGGTTATAAAACTTACTAAAGTTATTAATAAGGTTATGAATCATACTAATAAATTATAAATTGGAATCATAATAATGATTACGTACAAATATACTTATTGTAATCTGGAATCATATATTACAATCATAGTATGTTGCTCTTAGTTTATGGTCACAGGAACCATATTTTTTCTTTGCGTGCAGTAAAAAAAAGTATCAAAATTGGGTAAAAACGGGAAATTGAATTTTATTCAAACTCTGAGCCAATTTTGATAAAATTTTATGGATTAGTTGCTTCATTTACTCACACAAAATAAACTAATGGGACGCTATTTGAAACTCGGGTACCAAGACCTATCCGGGTAAATAGTTGGATACTTTTTTAAAAAACATATTTTTTTTTTTTTTTAAGAATTTGAAGTAAATTTTGTATCGATTAAGTCATACATGTAGCATGGAAATTTAAACATACAGAGCATATTTAACATTCATGTTTAAGGGATCTGTAGGGAAATGTATCTAGATACTTTTTTGATTATAATTGTAGTTTTCTTATTTTTTCAATAAATAAACTTATCCATATAAAAGATAGCTAATAATATATTTTCCCAATATGATACCAAAAAGAGTAGTCCAATAATACTTTTTTATATATTTTTGAGTTAGCATCCACAAAAACGGTATTGTAACTGGTACTTTTTCGTCACTTTAATGGTACTTTCAGTATTTCGTATTCTCTGAACTTAGAAACGTAAAATTAAATGGCCCTGGACGATTAAGAACGAATATGAAAGAACGTTTTGGTACTTTTTTTCTTCTAATATTACTTATTGAATTTTTTTATAATAATGAATCCAGAAATTAAAAATTAAAGATAAAAGTACTTCTCCCGATTAATTGAAGGGGTAAATTTGGTAACCTCACGCAAAGAAAAAATATGGTTGCTGTGACCATAAACTAAGAGCAACATACTATGATTGTAATATATGATTCCAGGTTACAATAAGTATATTTGTACGTAATCATTATTACGATTCCAATTTATAATTTATTAGTAAGGTTCATAACCTTACTAATTACTTTTAGTAAGTTTTATAACATTTTCTTAAGTATTACTTTCAATTTCATCATGTTTTTATCATTTAATAATCCCATGTTATCAGATATATAAACTTATTTCATCATATATATAATTCCATTTTATCATATATATTATTCCATTCTATCATATATATGAAAAAATTTCATCATATATATAATCTCATTTTATCATATATATGATCCCATATTTTCATATTTATATTAATTTGTACCACGATATGTGGTACAATCATCATACTGAATAAAAACAAAACTTGTCAATTTATATTTGTTCATATATAAACTAAATGAGAATTATAACTACTGGACTGATACACAAAAATGTGTACTCAAAAGGCATTGAAAGTTAATGGCTTAATGGTTGTAGAATTAACCAAATTTGTAAAATGAAATGAATGGTTATGTAATTAACTAAATAATTGTAGATTTCACTAAATGATTGGATTTATTCATAAATATGATTTCATATAAACATATTTAAATACATTTTATAATTCAGTGAACCATATTAAAATTTTGATTGTGGGTAATCATTAAATGATTAAACAGAATCATAAACGTTGCTATCATGAACACAGTATATTTAAATCAATGAAAAACGGCTATATAATCATTGAATGGTTCTGGTGATCATGCTGTAACCATGTTTTTTCTCTGCGTGCTGATATCTTCCAAACTATTTCTAATTAAAATCATAAAATATATTTTACATATATCTTCTCTATTTACAAAATGAGCAGATATGTTTTAGTACTTTTTACAAATTGGTATAAACTGTATTTTGATATATAAATATAATAAAGAGTGGAATAAAATTTTCATCGTATTTTTTTTTTTTTTTTGAGAAATTCAAAAAATTTCGTATTGAAATTCTAAATGAAATTCTAAACGTTTGAAGGACTAAAAAAGAGTAAGATCTAATAAATAATGAAAAAAAAAAAAAAGAAAAAGAAAAAAATAATAAATATAGAAAAACAAATTTAATCAAATTCTCCTCTGCTCAAAAGAATTAAAGAAAATTAGAACGCTTAGGGGATAAAACATAAATGTTAGTATTTTTGTTGTCCTTTGAATCAATAAGAAAATAAATACATTTTTTATCGTAATATTTTTAGCTACAAAGTCTAATATTAACCCTACGATACATACCCAAAAAAATTAACGTTACATACATACCCAAAAAAATTAACATAGCATAATTATACCCTACACCACCATAGGTGGTTGGGGTATTATGCGTTTGTGCTGATGTTTGTAACGCACAGAAAAAATTATCGGACCCCCCTTAAAGTATACCGTTCGACTCAGAATCACTTTCTGAGTCAATTTAACGATATCCGTCCATCCGTCTGGTTGGCTGGCTGCTCATGTAAAACTTGTGAACAAAGTAAAGGTCACAATTTTAAAGATATCTTGATGAAATTTGGCACGAATAATTATTTTGACACAAGGAAATTGGTTATGATAGGTCCATTATTTCACCTAGCCTCCATACAAATGTCCTCCCGGAATTGGGGTTTAGCGATCATAAATGCCTTAAATATAGCAATATTTCAATGAAACTCGGCACAAAAGAGTTTTGTATAAGTGTCAATCTTTGTGCCAAATTTAATCGGTCCATAATTAACCATAGCTCCCATATAAATCCCTCTGCCGAAAATCACTTTAGCGTGCATAAATCCCATACGAATGATAGCATCAAGTTAATATTCGATACAAATAAGTTTTATATAAGTAGAAACAACATTGCCAAAATGTATGAGAATTGGTCCATAATTTACCATAGCTCCCATATAAACCCACTTCCGGGAGTCGCCCTAAAGGGCATAAAATCAAATGGATGTTAGTATCAATGAATAGTTCTGTATTTGTATAATTTATTTTACATTTAGAAAAAGTGTTGGTCTACAATTAGCAACAGGTCTAATTTTTAGCTTATATAGAATGGTGTAGGGTATCATAGGGTCAGTCTTGACCGACTATATTTTGTCTCTCGTTTTAGTTGGTTTTATTCAAAAAAATATATAATTTTATACAAATTATTTATTACAACCATTTAACTGGTCACAGATCTTAAAGCAAATTGGTAAACACATTTAGAATGAAATTAAAAAAAGATTTAATTGCATGATTTTTATACCCTACACCACCATAGGTGGGGAGGGTATTATGCGTTTGTGCTGATGTTTGTAACACCCAAAAATATTGGTCTAAGACCCACCTTAATTTATACCAATCACTTTCTGATTCGATTTAACGATGTCCGTCCGTCCGTCCGTCCGTCCGTCCGTCTGACCGTCTGTCCGTCCATGTAAACCTTGTAATCAAACTACAGGTCGCAATTTTGAACCAAAATTAATGAAATTTGGTACACAGGCTTCTTATAGTCCAGGGACGAAGCCTATTGATCGGTCCATTATTTCACCTAGCTCCCATACAAATGTCCTCCCGGAAAAGGGTTTAACGATCATAAATCCCTTAAATATAGCAATATTTTAATGAAATTTGGCACATATAAGTCTCATATAAGTCTAAATAAGTGTGCCGATTTTTAAAAAGATCGGCCCATAATTAACCATAGCTCCCATATAAACCCCTTTCCGAAAATCACTTTAACGGCCATAAATCCCATTAAAATGTTAGTATCAAGCTAATATTCGACACAAATAAGTTTTATATAAACATAAATGATAGTACCAAATTTTACAAAGATCGGTCCATAATTTAACATAGCTCCCATATATGGCCCTCTTTCGGGAATCACCCAAGAGTGAATAAATTCATATAAATGTCAGCGTCAACGTAAAATTCTGTATTCTTATGTTTTATTTTACACTTATGAGTATCGGTCCACATTTGACTCCAAGTCTAACAAAAGATCCCTCCCCGAATTATAATGTACACAATGGTGTAGGGTATCATATGGTCGGGCTTGACCGACTATAGCTTTTGCTCTCGTTTTTTTTGGAGTAGAAGTGGTGGACATTACTACATGATATTGAAAAAATGAAGAGCATTCATAAAAACCAAAGTCAATGCGGTGAAGAATGTAAAAATGGCGAAAAAGTTCGCTATCATTGTCATATTCATGACTACTGGCTCAAAACAGCGATAATTCGAAATTGTTTAACTTTTCTCATATTATCATTTATTTCTTTATCTGAAGTTCCTAAATAACCTAGATATTTCAAAAAAGCTTATTTCTTAAACAAGTTCTCCTTCAAATCCTAATGGAGTAATCTATATATATAAAAGAGTAACGTGACTGACTGACTGACTGATTCATCATCCCACAGCCCAAACGGCTGAAGCTAGAGAGACGAAATTTGGCACGTAGGTAGGTCTCCCACCATATAGATCCACTAAGATGGGATTTTTGGAAATTCGAATGTTTAGGGGGGTAAAAAAGGGTAAAAACGGGTAAAATCGGTAACTCTATAACTCCCAAACTAATAAAGATACACAAAAAGTTGAATAGTTGTCGTTATTCATTTAAAAAATAATCGGACACGTGTCTGGTACTTTTTTGAAAATCGGCCCTTTAGGTAGAAAACGGGTAAAAACTGTATTTTGGTCCTTTTTTGTCACCATATGTATCTTTGAAACCAATCAACATACAAATAAAATTTATGTCGTATAAATTATAAATTTGGTACTTTTTAGAAATTCAAACGTATAAGGGGTAAAAATTGTACCTATTTTTGGTACTTTTTTCATAAAACATTTTTTTATATTTATTGACATAACCATATGCGTATTTTAATATGGGATCTCACTATAATTTAAAAACTCATTGGAATACAATTCTTGATGGGTAAAAAAAGTACCAAAAAGGGGGTAAAGGCGGGAAATTACAGTTTATTCAAACTTAATAATGAATTTCCCATTATATTAAACTTAGAAACATAAGATTAAGTAAATGTAGTCCTATGTGGATAAGAATTCATAAGAGTGGAATTTTTGGTACTTAAAGATACATGGTCCTATGAGTAAGAATTCAAGAAGAGAGACTTTGTGGTACTTTTTTTCTTCTAATGGTACTTTTTGAATTTTCTATAATTATGAACCTGGAAACATGAAATTAGGGATATGTGGTCCTTAGTTAATGAAAATCCATAAGAGGGGTCTTTGTGGTACTTTTTTGTTCTTCTGATGGTACTTTTTGAATTTTCTATAATATTTAACCCAGAAACATCAAATTAAAGATACGTGGTCCTAAATGCATAAGAATCAATAAGGGGGGGTCTTTGTGGTACCTTTTTGTTCTTTTGATGGTACTTTTTGAATTTTCTATAATATTTAACCTAGAAACATAAAATCAAAGAAATTTGGTCCTAAATGAATGATAATTCATAAGAGGGGACTTTGTGGTACTTTTTTGTTCTTCTAATGGTATTTTTTGAATTTTCTATAATTTTTAATTTGGAAGTATGGTCCTAAGTTAATGAAAATTCATGAGTGGACTTTGTGGTACTTTTTCGTTCTTACGATGGTACTTTTTGGATTTTCAATAATATTGAACCTGGAAACATGAAAATAGGGATATGTGGTCCTTAGTTAATGAAAATCCATAAGAGGGGACTTTGTGGTACTTTTTTTTCTTCTAATGATATTTTGTGAATTTTCTATAATTTTTAATTTGGAAATATGGTCCTAACTTAATGAAAATTCATGAGTGGACTTTGTGGTACTTTTTCGTTCTTAAGATGGTACTTTTTGGATTTTCAATAAAATTGAACCTGGAAACATGAAAATAGGGATATGTGGTCCTTAGTTAATGAAAATCCATAAGAGGGGTCTTTGTGGTACTTTTTTGTTCTTCTAATGGTACTTTTTGAATTTTCTATAATATATAACATAGAAACATAAAATTAAAATATTTGGTCCTAAATGAATGCGAATTCATTAGAGGGGACTTTGTGGAACTTTTTTGTTGTTCCAATGGTACTTTTTTAATTTTCTATAATTATGAACCTGGAAACATGAAATTAAGGACATGTGGTGTTCAGTGAATAAGAATATATAAGAGGGGACTTTGTGGTACTTTTTTGTTCTTCTAATGGTACTTTTTGAATTTTCTATAATATTTAAAGTAGAAACATGAAATTAAATATGCATGGTCCTATGCGAGAAAGAATTCACAAGAGGGGTCTTTGTGGTACTTTTTTTTTGTTCTTCTAATGGTACTTCTTGAATGTTCTGCAATTTTCATTCTTAGAAACATAAAATTGAAGATGTAATGAATCAGAAACCTTAAAATGGATTTTGTGGTCTTTTTCTTTATTCTAATATACTTTTTTGTAATTCTGATATATATTTTTTATTATTCTAAGATTAGAAACCTGAAATTAAAGAGATATTGTTATTTATGGATGACATAACACCACTATTAAAAATTTTTCCAAGGTAGTTAAGAATCTTAGTTTAATTTTGTTATACAGTATGGTTTTTATAAAAAAGTTCCGCTAACGAAGTAGCAGGTTTACAGCTCGTTACTTATAATTTGGTAATTTTGACTGTCATGGACATGCTTATTCCCTAGTTTAAGCAAAAAATTAGTAAAATTTTAACTTTATATGAATCAAAGGACAAAAAAAATAAGATTTTCAATAATAAATAATGCAAAAAGAAGTTAATTCTAGTGCACAATACATATAGACCAAGTTAATAATATTTAGGTTTTTTTCAGTTTTTATACTGTATAAACCACCTTAGTCACAATGATCTGAAGTTTCGTGGCTATATCTTTATTAATAAAGAAATGCGAGCACTTTAAAATTGGTATCCGGGTATGTACCGTAGGGTTAAGAGGTACCTTTTTTGTACTTTTACATTAATTGGTCGAAACGGTTAAATAAGTTACCGAAAAGTACTTGTAGGAATAAAAGCTCTCACAGAAAGTAAATACTATAAATTTGGGATATTTAAAAAACTAAAAGAGAACTTTTATCATATCAAATTGCACACAACGAAGCGGGTAACAAAGTGCTATTATTTTCAAATTTTGAAAACTTAAAAACTTGTTTGTCTTTCTTATTATTTTAATACTAATATTTATATGAGATTTGTTCACGTTAAAGTGATTTTCGAAAATGTGTCTTATTAGAAGGACTACGGTCAGTTATGGGCTAATCTTAATAAAATTTATTTTATAAAATTTATGTGTGCCAAATATTATCTCGATACTATAATTTTTGGGAGATTTATGCACATTAAAATGGAATTCTGAAGAGGGTCTTACATGGGAACTATGATCAATTATGAACCGATGTTACTAATATTTAACACACTGATTTATAATTATATAAAGCTAAATTATTCCGAATTGCACTAATACTGCAGTAATATTTTCACTATTTTTAGTGTTAAAACCCTATTCCGAGAAGACATTTGTATGCGCACTATGGTGAAATAATGGACCAATCATAATCAAATACAAAAAAAAAAAAAAAAATCATAAAATTATGTTTCAACACGCAGAGAAAAAAACATGGTTACAGCATGATCACCACAACTATTCAATGTTTATATAGCCATTTTTCATTGATTTGAATAATATCATGTTCATGATAGCAACGTTTATGATTCTGTTTGATCATTTAATGATTACCCACTATCAAAATTTTATTATGGTTGACTGAATTATAATATGTATTTAATTATTTTTATATGAAATCATATTTACGATAAATCCAATCTTTTATTTAATTCTATTTAGTTAATTCTACAACCATTCAGTTAATTTTACAAATTTGGTTAATTCTGCAACCATTAAGTTAATATTTTTATTTACTTTTAATGCCTTTTGAATAGACATTTTTGTGTATCAGTCCAGTAGCTTGTCAGTATATTAATTCTCATTTAGTTTAGATATGAACAAATATAAATTGAAAAGGTTTGTTTTTTTTTTTTTTTGATGAATGTACCACATATCGTGGTACAAATGAATATAAATATGAAAACATGGGATTATATATATGATAAAATGGGATTATATATATGATGAAATTAGTTGATATATATGTTAACATAAGATTATTAAATGATAAAAACATGATGAAATTGAAAGCAATACTTAATAAAAGGTTATAGAACTTACTAAAAGTTATTAATAACTTATAATAAATAAATTATAAATTGGAATCAGGGTACACTAAACAGGTATAATCGTCATGGCAACAAATACAACAACCCAACTTTTTGCCTCTTTTTCGTGTAGTTTATGTGTCAAAAACAACTGATTGAAATACATTGCAATATATACAATTTGATTTTTTGTTACTATATGTAAACAATAAAACGTAAATAAACTTTGACAGATCTCATACACAAAAACAAAATCAGCTGGGTCGACGATTATACCTGTTCAGTGTACCCTGATTGGAATCATAATAATGATTACGCACAAATATAGTTATTGTAACCTGGAATCATATATTGCAATCATAGTATGTTGCTCTTAGTTTATGATCTCTAGAACCATATTTTTTCTTTGCGTGAAATTGCGAGCTTTATTTTGTGCATAAAATTTACATAGACAGACAACCCGCTAGGCTGTCTATCAGACGGACAGTGTTGCCAAAACGGCAGTTTTCCCGCTAGATCTGGCGTTATTTTGTTGCACATAGCGGGTACTTTCCACAAAAAACCGCTAAGTGGGTTTTCTGGTTGCAATATTTTTTTAGCTGGCGGTTTCTAGCGAATTTTCTTTATTGTAAAAATATGGTTATAAAGCAGAAATAAGAAAAATTAAAGATATTATTTTACTTCTACAACTAACTAATTTATCTAAAATATGAAGTTTCCAGAAACTCGGAAATTATACATAAAATAAACTGTTTTCTACAAAAAAGATATTGAAATTAATTGTTCTCAAAATGTTAAATCACTACTACATTATAGCATGGAAATATTTTTCAAATTCGAAAGATTCGAAAGAAAACGTTATTGAAATTCAATGCATTTAAAACAGAATCGTAATATGCAATAAGCTCCTCGGTTTGATGTTTTGTAGTATGATGATACAACTTTAACATATATTTTTTTTTTTTTTAAGAACTACAAAAAATATATAAAAGTATTAAAATTTGACTTGATGACTCTGAAATGCATTCAGGTACTCAAAAATTAAGATTTTGTAAGATATGTTTAAAGAGAAGAAATATTTTAGCGGTAAAAATCGGCGATTTTATTTTAAGTGTAGGTGGTTTTTAGCGGCTTTTCAAATACAATCTTGTGGGACATGGCCTAAATGTTTTGGCAACACTGCAGACGGACCTCTTTAAAATGACTCTGAAAATTATTCTGCCCCGAGTACTTTACTTTATAGTTGGTGTTGGAATATTTTTCTATATGTTACAAACATCTCAGCACAAACGCATATTACCCCAACGACATATGATGGTGTAGGGTATAATAACACACATTCAGGTTAGTGTTGGTATGTATAAATATCTGAGTGCGTGTATTAATGTAAATATTTGACTTTAGGTGGCTTATAAATGTCTGTAAATTTGTCTTTGAATATTTTTTTATAAGAAATTCTATTTATGCGTAAATAAGTGTTTATTAACACAAGTAATTGAATGTTGTTTTAAGTAACAAAACAAAAAATAGACGTGAAATGATATAAAATCAACAAATATTACGACAAATACAGGCAGGTAATTTTAATGAGATTCTATGGATTTTTGGAAATACAGCGAATTACCAAAATAAAATAATAAATTTAAGGTTTTAAGAAATCAATTGAAAATTGGTTTAAATGGCTTTCTTGTTAAAAAAAAAATTTATTTGTATTTTAATAAGGGTACATAAGCAAACAATAATTTATAATTATTCTGTTATGTCGCAAATTATTTCTCGGATTAGTCCTCCTGAATATATGGTAGACACATACATTTTTTGAATTCAAAATAATAACATGCTACAGTGAAAATCACTTTAAAATTAGCATTACGTACTTAATACATAAATCACTTTTAAAAATTTCCAATATAAGGACTGCGTACAAAAAAAAAAAAAAAAAAAAAAAAAAAAAAACGAGTGCATAAAATTCAGGTTATAAAAATAAAACCAGTGGGTTAATATTTATTTTTCATTCTATTTTTAAATATAAAAGAAAAATTAATTTTTTATATTTTATTTTTTACTCAGTTTTAAATGTTCTTCAAGTGGTTTTAACTATGCACAGTGGTACCAAAACACTTTTTTTTTTTGGAAATAATTAAGTAACTAAAGAACCGTTAGAGGTATCTTAATTAAATTTCACATGGCCAGTGCTGAGGTATTTTTGAGTTGATTTGGAGGAGTACAATCTCCTAGCGGGTCAGGGGGGAAGTGGATGGCCCTCCAAAGTTGCTCATCTCGAGTATGATATGACAGAAAAGAAATTTTATATATAGATAGTCCTTGTAAATATCTACCCAAAATACCCTTATTTATTCGGGTCGAAATAAATTTTTACCTCATTTTTTTAGTTTTTTTTTTTTTTAACTTGGTGGGCTTAATATTGCCTCCTGAATTTTTCTAAAATATTTGCTAGATTTCCTACAAAATTCTAAATAATACTGCTGCAAGAATCATATAATTATATGAATCCGTTAAAAAGTTATATTAATCTAAAGTTGGAACTTTAACAAAATTTTATATTTTTTGGGTTTTTTTCAAAAAGGTGGCAACATTTATTCAATGATAAAATTAGTTTTTTGTTCTGAGCTTTATAATTTTTTTTAAAAGTAAATCCAGAGGAGTTTTAGCCCTTTTCTGGCTTTTCTGACGGAAGCCACTTATAACGACAGGTTGACCATTTCAATGGAAAAAAGTCAATTTTTGAAGGAAGCTTTCCCCGCCCTGGAACTTTAGGTATTTCGAAATAAGAAAATAGGAATCTATATATTTTTTTCTTTTGAGGACACATTTCTTTACATTATACTAAAATTTCATAATGATAGCTTAATTAATGTAGATTTATTTTTTTCAAATTGCCCAGCAAAAACTTTGGTTGCCAATTAATGAATTAAGAAGCTAATATAATGGCTTTACACTACTTACACATTAGCTGAACAACCTATTATTTTAACACGGCTATGACATTAGAGACAACTACTTACCTAATGTCATTACTTAGATGTTATTACAAGAACTAATATCTCAATAAAATTTCACAAGGTCAGAGCTGATGTGTTTTCAAGTTGATTTGGAGTCTCCTAGCGGGTCAGGGTAAAAGTGGGTGGCCCTCTAAAGTTGGCCAACTCGGGTATGTATTTTTTTTTTTTAGAAAATTTTGTTTCCTATTGAATTTAATAATTAAAATTTTAAATATTTAAGTAAATGACAAGTTTTAAACAATAAATTCGCCCAAAATATAGAGAAATATTGCAGATCATTTTAATAATTTCATTAAGCATGCAAATTAGAAGAAAAAATTGCTTAACCTAAAGTCGCCGATTATCAAGTGTTTTCTACGAGAGTTTTTCGTGGTAAAAGGTGCCAAAAATCATTTTATAATATATTAAGTGTTTGTTAGTATCTTCTGTACATATCTCAGAACGATATAGTAACATTGTAGGAATAATTATACCGACCATCTTCTTAAGATATTTATTTATCTTCTGTAGCTAGTATTTTCGAAAAATATTTTCCTGCTCCATGTTTGGATGTTCGTAAATGTAAAATTTTCAATGAGGCAATAAGGTAAAATTACAATAATAAAATAGAAATACCATTTTGTGAAGTGAAACTACTACCGTTTACCCGTGAACTCATGTTTTAAATAAGGAATGAAACATATTTTTCTACAGGATGAAAAAAAAAAAAAAAAAACAATAAATCAATCTAGATGGCTCCAATGGTTTTAGATATTATAAATTTCATTATTTGAGGGAAGAAAAATGCTAATTATATATCCCATAAAGCTCCGAAGGAAGTGTGATGGCATAGGTTGCAACTTCATATTATGAGGCATGTAAATTTAGATTTTCTTCACATAGAATTACGGAAAGAACTTACAAAAGCTTAGTAGAAAAATAATTTTTATATTTGGCACACTATTTTAATTCATTCCATGGACATTCCAGTTCGACAATACCCCTATTTACACCACAGAAGCGGAGAAACAATGAATTCGAAGTCAAAATAATACCACTTCGGAGTGACCAACATACTCTTTCGACCTTAATATAATAGCAAATATATGGAAATTGCTGTCACGTAATGTTTATAAGTTGGACAGACAACACGAGGACAAAATATCATTATTTGAAGAGACTGGAAAAAGTTGGAGCAAACTTTCTTTGTTACAATTTGAACATTTTTATAAGTTCCTTCCAAATAAAATTGTTTAGGTAAAATTGAATAGAAAATACTAATTTCATAATTTATAATTTCTTAATAATATAATAAAACAAAAAAGTTTCAAATTAATTAAAACATCTTGTTGTCTTATTAAATAAATAAATTGGAACCTATTCTGATGACCCAAAAAATTTACCTTAAAAATTCGCTTGTTGGAAAATATCATTAAAAATCGTACTTAGTTTTTACTTAAATTTATTTAGCTTGTAAATATCTTAGATTTGAGTACTTTAAAACTTATTATGAAAAGTATATATTAATTTCATTGTTATTTTAAAAATAACAAGAGTTTTAATGTAACGAAAATCTTGAACCTATTCAGTTGACCGGCAGTGTATATAGAATACTGCAGCACACATTTACTATAGAAATAAAGGAAAATGTGAAAATATTGCTGAAGGGGGTCAAGTTTCAGTTAATTTTTAAACGATTATGTAAAGTATTTATGCAAGTATGTAGTATCATTGGAAAGGTTATTACTTGAAAAATAATAAAATAATATATAAATAGTAAAGTATTAAAACTAAATTTTTTCATTAAATTGATCAAAAAACGAAAAATTTTTGTGTTTAGTGTCTTTTTGTAAAAAAAAATTAATATTTGAACTCAAATAAAATCTACATTAATAGAGCTATCAATATTAAATTTTAGTATAATATAAAAAGAGTTGTCCTTAAAGGAAAAGTATAAATAGATTCCCACTTTTTATTCCGAAATACCCAAAATTCCAGTTCGGGAAAAGGTTGTTTAAAAAATTTACTTTTTTTTCAGTCGTTATAAGAGGCATGGCTTATTAAATATTTTTTGTGTGTTTAGCGAACATATGTAGGTATATTATTTTTTTTTAATTTCAGCTTTGTCATTTTTGAGCACCACAAAAAACTAAAAAAATATAAATTAAAATTAAAGAAATTCTGATAGGGCTAGCGGGGAGACTGTTACGCCAACTGTCCCCGGATATGTTTTATATGCCTTTATGCTAATCATTCTTTCAGGAATATGAAAAAAAAATTATAGTCTAGAGGAAAATAATGGATTTTAAAGTGAAAAAATGTTACCACCTTTTTGAAAAAAATCACAAATAATCCAATTTTTTTTTAAATTTTCTATTTCAAAATAATATAACTTTTTATCCAAACCACATTGGTATATGATTCTTGCACGAAAATTATTTAGAAGTTTGTACAGAATCCAGAGAATATTTTATAAAAATTTTAGGACTCAAATTGAGCCCGCCAAGTTAAAAAATTAAAAAAAAAACATGTCCAAAAATGGACTAAAATTTTAATTCAGTCCAAATATCTATTATAGTAAAAAAGATATCCCAAACATGTAAGCATATTTTAGAGAATTATAAGCGCTATCTATGTGGACATTTTTTTTTTTCAATCAAATTATAAATGAAGTTTTAGAGATTTTTTAAAAAAATTTCATACCGAGGTTAACAATTTTGGTCTACCCAAAATTGTCCGTCCCCCAGACCCTCTAAGAACTTGTGCTCCTCCAAACCAATTGCAATGCACCTCAGGATTGTCCATGAAATTTTAAAGTTACAGAATTATTTAAAAAAAAAAAATCGTTTTGAGACCACTGTGTGTCGTTGGTAGGATGTTTTTCTTTTAAGCTTCTTGTTCATTGCTTTTGAAGTATTTTTATTAAAACTATGTTTATAAAATATTTTATTTTTTTTGCTTGGTAATTAAGTAAATATTTTAAAAAATTGGACAAAAAGTATTGAGCTATATATGGCAAAAAAAATGGACCAAGATTTTGCAAAATTGAGAAAGTTGAAATTGCAAATGTAATTAACTTTCAAGCTAGAAAAGATAAGAATCACATATTTAGATGTTATCGACAGCTTTAAGAGGTTGTAAAAATATTTAAAATTGTATTAGAAACAACAACTTTAGCGAATGGTTAAACATTTTCAGAGTCAGAGTTACTCTATTTGGAGCTCCAATAGCTTAGCTCTTGAGGATTGTGAAGAGCCTACCTTCCAAATTTAAAATTATATGCTCCTCTGCTATGCCTACGTGGAATTTTATGTAAATCCAATTAGCCAATTAGATGTTACAGATTTATTTCTAAAAAAATTTTCGATTCTGCCCCATCATGCATTGTAATTAGTAAAAGCAGTTGGTATCATTTGTTACCTTAGAAAAACACACTGATTAAGTTAGTGAAAATATATTTAAAACAAGAAATTAAACCATTTATACATATCTATTGTTTTTATATTAAACAATATTATTTATATATTACACTGATCAAGTTAGTGAAATTATTAAAACTATAAATTAAACTAATTATATTAAATAATATCATTAAAATATTATTACTGCAGGGATTATATAAATTCTAAATTAAGTTAATCATTATAACACTGCATATTGTTTAGATAGTAATTTAAACTTTGAGTAAATCTATAAAATTTTACAAATGATTTAATTATTACAAAAACATTTCTAATGAATTGTTTTTATAACATCTTTTATTATTTTATATAATTTGAATACTAATTAAAATACAGTATAAACTCGATAATCCGAATGCTATAATCCAGATTATTCGGTAATACGGACGCCATTTTCCAACCCATTACATCAATACCTACGCTTTTAGTTAAATTTAGTTCCAACATATTTTTCAACACATACAACCTTATTTGTATAAGACGAATTCATATTGTTGAAAATTTTTAAATATAAATTGTATTTGGGATGAAAAAATTTAGTAATTTTACTGTAGCAAATATTATGTAACCATTATACTTATGTATCTGTACAATTTTTAACAAAACACGTGTCAGAATAAAGAATCGATAATCCGGATAATTCTATAATTCGGATTGGGATCTGCAATCAATTATACGGATTATCGAGTTTATACTTTATTATTTTTTTTTACAGAATTTAATGTTAATATTAATTTTAATATTAATTTTAATAGCAAATAATGAGTTTATTTTTATGTTAAAAGTGCAGTTAAAATAAAAGTTCATCGGTCGTATAATTGACAATGAATAATTAATATTAATCATACGTACAAAAAAGTTAAAGAACTTTCTTAGTACATTTTGATATTGGAAATTAAAAGTTCAGCGTACGTTGAATGGGGAATTGTTATGTTTTAAGAAAATAAATTTAATTAAGCAATAAAACCATTAATTGTTGTCTACCTATCAAACGCAATAAATTAGTTTAGGTAAACTGAGAATCATTAAAATGCTGATACTTCAATATGGGTTGATAGAGAATAATTAAATATTCTGTGACCTGTTAAAAATAGCCAGGATTTCATTTTTACTTTATGAAATGTTATTCCAAAATGTTCCATTTTCCTTTGATAAGTTAAAATTTCAAATAATTACAAAATATCTAAAAATGTTCGTATATAGTTATAATATTTCAAACGTCATTGACATAGAAACGTTAAAAAAAAAAATGCTATTATCTACAAAATACTATGTGGGAGTATTGCCTGCTGCTGTTTACTAGTTATAGCTATTTTGTGTAATACAATGTCACATAAATTTTAAGAACTCTTTGATCAATGACCTACAAAAATGTTTGCTCAATGTCTACAACCTTATTTTGTAAAACACTAAGGTTTGCTATATTTCCGCCCTTCTAAGAATTTAAAAAATGTCAACTTTTAAGTTTAACTATGTAAGTTTTAAAGGAAATTTTTCACTAATTATGTTGCTACGTTTTTGGCGCACAATTGGCTTAGTCATTGACGTTTTTCTACTGAATTGTTAATATACTAATTTTGAGTCATATAAAAAGGTTTTTTTTGTAAATTTCTCTTTTTAAATTTATTCAAGTTTTATGAATTTTTTGTTAAAATGTTTTACCTCAGACTTAAAGAGTGATTTATTATTGCATAAGGAGTTTTATAAAGTAATACATATTTAACCTAAATAAATACTTTTAAAATTCTTACTAAATGAATTCCAAGAATTATGATGTAAGTAGTAAAAAAATAAGTCTTTAAATAAAAACACTTAAATAAAGATACAACCACAAATATAAAATGTATTAAGTTACTGAATTTTAACTTTTACTGAAAAAAAGTGTGCATGTCTTAATCAATTTAAAAATTCACTATTAATGACGCCTGATACATTACAAAAGGAAACATTGATTCTGTGGCACGGGAATTCTCATTTAGTTCGGATAACCCATTTTTATACTCTACACCACCATTGGTGGTTGGGGTATTATGCGTTTGTGCTGATATTTGTAACGCACAGAAAAAATTATCAGACCCCCACGTTAAAGTAAACCGTTCGACTTAGAATCACTTTCTGTCCATGTAAACCTTGTGAACAAAGTACAAGTCGCAATTTTAAAGATATCTTGATGAAATTTGGCAAAAATAAACTTTGACACAAGAACGAAGACTATTGAAATTGGTTACGATCGGTTCATTATTTCACCTAGCCCCCATACAAATGTTCTTCCGGAATAGGGGTTTAACGATCATAAATGCCTTAAATATAGCAATATTTCAATGAAATTCGGTACAAAGGAGTTTTGTATACGTGTCAATCTTTATTGCAAATTTAATCGGTCCATAATTGACCATAACTCCCATATAAATTCCTTCTTCCGAAAATCACTTTAACGCACGCAAAGAAAAAAATATGGTTCCAGTGACCATAAACTAAGAGCAACATACTATGATTGTAATATATGATTCCAGGTTACAATAAGTATCATTATCATTATTATGATTCCAATTTATAATTTATTAGTAAGGTTCATATCTTTATTAATAACATTTAGTAAGTTTTATTACCCTTTCTTAAGTATTGCTTTCAATTTCATTACGTTTTAATTATTTAATAATTCCATTTTATCATATATATTATTCCATTCTATCATATACAGTAGCGAGCATAAAAAATGCAACGCTAGGCTATATGATTTTTGATCGTATTGATTAGGGCTAGAACGTCATTAAATTAGCCAATTCTATTGTGATTTTATTTTTTTCGGCCTTAGCCAACTATTGTATGTCATTTTGTTCCAAATTGTTACGCATACGAACAGTTAATAGTATTTTTTTTTTAAAGTCGTAAATTTATGGGAGCAAAGAAAATGCAACTCCTAAAAAATCATCGGATTTTTTTAAATTTTGATAAAAATAATTATTGAAAAATTATGAAAACTATAATTTGGTAGTATTACCACTAAGTACTACCAATATATATAAATTTAAGGTAATTTTAACTACAAAGGATATTAATAATATTAAGAAAACACTCTTTTATCCATACTTTTTAAGAATTTTCGAATATTTTTGAATAACATTCTGATAATTGCAGTGAAATAATATTAATATGTAGTTCTAATATGAAGATTCTTAAAAATTATCTTAAAGAAACAATATTGAAACGATCATGCCTCTAATATTCTATATTATCTGAATGACCACATTTGGCCATTCAAAGCTACTATTGCCAGCAATCGTTGATTTAATAATGTAAATATGGTAACTGGATATCCTTCTAACAAAACACATATTATTTACTTATATAAAACTACTACCTTTACTTTTAGAGGCAGGTCCTTTATTATTTTTACGAGTACTGTATGATGGAAATAAGAGCCTATTACGATAACTTGAATTAATTTGACTCTAAACCCATATATTTACTTAAATATTAATTTCCAATAGTAAACAAGTCCAATCATCACGAAAGATGCACTTTCAATTTTTCAACATATGAAGAGTTCAAAATAGGTATACTTCTTAACTGTTTTGCCTTGTGTTAGAATTTGTTCCAGGACCAAAATCAAGGGATATTTGAACATTATAGCGATACAAGACATTCGATAATGTCATATCATTGCAAAAAAAATATTTAAAGCTGTTGATTCCATCTCAATAACGATCGAAAGTGAATGCGTTATTTCGGTCGAAAGGTCATACTCAATTATAAATTATGAAGTTAAGCTAAACTATCATAAATATTTGATCGCTTATTTATAGGAAATGTTTGTTGGTTTTAAAACAACTAACAAAATAAATAATAATTCCAAAAATATCAATCTCTTTTGAAAAATTTCCAAAATAGTTCAGAAAAATATCGAAATTTAATAAAATTGGAATTTATTGCTAATATTTATACCTCTGTCAAATAATTATATGTGCAATATTTGTTTTCTGGTTTTTATATATTCCAAGAGTGATATACATTTCTTTGGTTTACAATTTTTTTCATTCTTACCTAATGTCCCTATTTGCAAAATTTTATGTTCCTCTTAGCATTGTATTTAAAGTACCATTAAAATAAACATATCATTCTCTAAATTTTAATAGAAAATAATTATATCTGCAAATTGAAATTTTTACTCAACAGACTGACATGAAGTCCATAGTTTGAACCGTTTAACCAATTAAAGTTAAAATTAAAGTTATTTGGGGAATATTTAAAATGATTAGACCTAAAATACCAAAATTTTTTTATTTTTTTATTTTTATTTTTTTTAATTTATAGTCAAAATATGTTACCAGGTCATGAACTGTCAGTTTAAGAGCTGAAATCATTAAAGTAAGACGTCAGTTTATGTAAAATTCCAAAAAATGGTGTATACAGAAAATGGGTATCATAATACTGTTGAAAATTTAAAAAAAATCTGAGAAATTGCTATCATTCTAGGAGCGGTAACCCATAATCAATTGCTTATTAGCGGGGATAAGGAAATTTTTCGAAGAAAAACAACATGTGTTACAGAAAAATATCGGCCAAATGAACGGGTTTTAATAATTGGACGTGAGCATAAAATAATAAAAGAGGTTTTAGATTAAAATTATGACCTTTGGGTGGCAAAAACATAACTAATAGAGCGGTACAAAAATCCACACGCAGGATTTTATGATAAATATAATTTTTTGGTTAAAAACTTTAATTGTACCATGAGTTCATGTGCATAAGGGATGAAAAATATTATATTTAAATTATCCAAGTGTTTATCAAAAATATTACATGGGTATTCGACGTCTACAAAAGACATGCTTGAAGCGTAATCATAGTGTCGAATCGCACATAATATAAGTAAATTTTAGTTCTAGATAGAAGTTGAAAATATTTATTGGACGTAGCTAAATTAACTCACAGCACAACATAAATTTACTGGACAAAAAATCCAATAGCTTCGTTGATGAATTTCCTACAAAAATTATATTTTTCAGTAAATTAATGTGACGATGTTACTATATCGGGCCTCAAAATCGGTTTTTAAGTCACATAATATTATATTTCTGCAGCGATCAGTAATGAACCTCAGACCTTCATGACATAAGGATTTCCAAAGAATACTGTATGCTGAGATATATTTAGATTCAGAGCTATATGACAATATCAAATGTTTCAAATTGATTTTTTATAAATATACTACAGTTTTGACCTATATATATGTAAAGCAAAAAGGACGAATCTGTATAACGAAGGATGCATCTGGTAACGTTATATTAGGACAGCTCAATTCCTTAACAACTTTCATGAATATTGAAAATTAACTTTATTTAAATAAAGGATTTTTATAAAATTCTTGTCGTGCACATATAATTATTTTCTATGAACAATTTTAAAATCAATTAAGTTTTGCTACAAAATACACATAAGAAATAAATTTTTCATTTGACTTATAAAGCTCTAATAAACATTAAAAATATAAAAAAGGTTTGAATTTGAAAATCCTATTTTTGAAGAAAATAAATTACTTTATAGGTATGCACATATAATTATTTGACTGGGGTATTATTTGTAGATTTCATGTACCTTAGACAATATGCAACGATAGAAAATCATGTTTTTTAACAACACTATAGTTTCCAACCATTTCCAATCAAAATTTTTTATCAAAATTTTAAAAATCATGTTTATTTGTTTAGAGTTGCATTTTTTGCTCGCTCACATTTTCAACTGCTTTTACTAAACGTTCAATAATTTTCGTTACGCACAAAAATATTCAACAAAATTATATGCAACAAGTATCTATTACCACAAGTAATAAAATTACATTAGTATTGTTACATTAGGACTTGCTATAAGCAAAATATATGCGAAAAAGATCATATCACATAGCGTTGCATTTTTAATGCTCACTACTGTATATGAAGTAATTTCATCATAAGTATAATTCCATTTTATCATATGTATAATCCCATATTATCATATATATAATCCCATTTTATCATATATATGAACTAATTTTATCATATATATGATCCCATATTTTCATATTTATATTCATTTGTACCACGATATGTGGTACATTCATCATACTGAATAAAAATAAAACTTGTCAATTTATATTTGTTCATATATAAACTAAATGAGAATTATAACTACTGGACTGATACACAAAAATGTGTATTCAAAAGGCATTAAAAGTTAATGTCCTAATGGTTGTAGAATTAACCAAATTTGTAAAATGAAATGAATGGTTATGTAATTAGCTAAATTGTTGTAGAATTGACTAAATGATTGGATTTATTCATAAATATGATTTCATGTAAACATATTTAAACACATATTATAATTCAGTGAACCATATTAAAATTTTGATTGTGGGTAATCATTAAATGATTAAACAGAATCATAAACTTTGCTATCATGAACACAGTGTATTTAAATCAATGAAATACGGCTATATAATCATTGAATAGTTGTAGTGATCATGCTGTAACAATGTTTTTTCTCTGCGTGCATACATTTGAATTTGATTCCAGCAGTAGTTTAGGAGATACAGTTTTATTACCAAACAAATTGCGTTTTACCATAATCTGGGACGTAAAGAAGGACATAGTTATAGCACCCAATAACAGTATTCACATTAATTCTTAAAGTGCTTTAATATTCCTAACCTAATGTCTTTTAATATGTTTAGATTTTTAATATAATATAAATCTCTGTAATCAAACAAAAATTAATTTTAAGTTCAAAGATATTTGGACAAATAATAGTAAAAAAAAATATGTGAACTAAATGGAATTCGACATATCAAACACGAATCTGCTTTTAGTTTTTTCCCATCAGGTTGAGATTTTTTTTATGGGCGTGTCTAATATTTCGCTCTTACTAAGCCGATTACTCGAGTATATTTTACTATAACTCGAGAACGGTGTGTATGATAAATGATACACAGGCTTCAAGTCGTTTTAATATCAAATTTATATATGTTTAATAGTTTTGGAGCTATTTCGAAATAAGTGTCCGAAAAAAAAGTATAAAGTTAATGTATTTAGTCCATAACTTTTTGGTTTATCAACCAATTTTGCCAATTTTCAATCCCAAACAAAACCTATAAGATAAATATTTGAGCCAAATTTCGTCCCCCTAGATTGTTCCGTTCGAGCCTTATACTGCTTTCAACAGATGGACGAACATAGCTAGATCAATTCAGAATCTAACCAAGACCTAGAAAATATATACTTTATGGGGTCTTAAATGATTTTTTCGACAGGTTACACACGGAATGACAAAATCAATATACCCCCCATCTTTTTGATGGAGGGTATAATAATTTAATGTATTTTTTTCTTTGTGAGATATCCCTTGAGACAGAAAAAAATTGTTCATATTGTCAATTTGTGTAAAAACAATATTACAATAAAAATCAATAGGCTTTCTTGAGGTCATCATAAATCAATTTTAAAAATTATTCTCAAGCAAGTTTTAAATTTAAATATGTTTGGTTAAAATATGTAACAAATGTTCCATTCACAATAGAAACTATTTTAAAAACTAGTTTCAGTTATCTTTTCTTTCTTTTCTTTCTTTAATTAATATTTTTTTTTATATGTATGTATATAGAAATGCCATTACTGTTATCTTTTGCTTAAAATTATTCCATTTGAAGTTTAAAAGGAATTTCCAGATGTTTGTTTATTTAGTTACATGAAAAATTCAAACAGAAATTGTAAGAGATTCTTCTGTGCTTAAAATGCATACACTAATATATAAAGTAAATTATTTCCAGAGGATGCTACAGACAAATTAAAGAAATATGTACGTAATGTGTGAAAAAAAGAAGAAAGAAAATTTGTTAACAAATATGTTAACAGATGTGGTAAAAGAATGATAAATATAATTTTTATTTTATAATATACTACTTACTTCTTGCATCCAAATATATTTTTTACATTCATTTTGATTCCAAAAACTGAAATTTATAAATATTCCTTTAAATTTGGTGAAACTTTATACATATAACGTTTATACGCACGATTATTTCAAATAAAAATAACTTGCAAATAATTGACTCACTGTTTATACGCAAATTACATAAAGAAATATATTTTCCTTTTTGTTGTGTCAGATGGGAAAAATACATCTTTTATGATGTGAAATTCTATGAAAATAAAAGGAAGTGCCAATGCCTTATTTATTATTTGCAATTAGTTTCACTAATCATGATTAGTTTTCGTTAGTTACTAACTCGCAAATTACATATCAACTCACTGTTTATACGGCACAATTTTAATATTGCAATATTTTTAATTGCGAGTTAGAGGTGCGTATAAACGCTATAATAATTTCTCTCAACTGTTGCTCAAAATAATATAAATTTATAAATATAGCTACCAGATATATTCTTTAGTTAAATATTGCATACATGACAAATTTTGTTTATATTTTTAAAGTTTCTACAAGAGTTAATTTTCTAAAACAGAGCACAACATTGAAGTGATTTATTTTATTTTTATAGTAATACAATTCTATTATTCATTTCACTTTCAATTCTTATCCATTCTTATTTATATCCAACAAACTACTTAAGTTTTTTCTTATTTTAAAAAAGTTTTCTGAATAAGTAAGTTATATAAACACGTACCAATCATCACCAGTGTTCCCTTTTATTTCTGCTAATTACAACAGTTTATCTCTTAAATAAACCCAAGTGTAGCAGCATGTGTGTGTGTAAATTTCGCTAAAAAACATTAAGGAGTGAGATCGAAAAAATATTAACACACATTTTGCCTCATAACTTTTTTCGGAATCAATATTCAAAATTGTTTTTGATCTAGTTATCATGGAAAAATACTTCAGTTATTATTTTTGATAATAACCATGTTGATTTGTCGTGATTTTCATAAAAATGAGTGACAAAAAAGATGTAAATGCTACAAATTATTAAAAAATTTCAAAAAATCCAAATAGGTCTTACAAATAATTGGCCACAGAATTAAATTTCTGCCGTCAAACTATTTCTAATGTTATTAAACAATATCAGAAGAATTTGACCATTGATAGAAAATCCGGTTCGTAAAGAAAAAAGGTCTACATGATATTGGGAAGGCCAGAAAATTTAAAGAATATTGAAAGGAACTCCAAAAACATCTGGTAGAAAAGCAGCCCATTTAGCTCAGTGCTTTGACTATTTGGTGCGAAAATTTAAAGCTAATGTAGAGTTGATGACATATAAAGTCCAAAAAGATTAAAACAGGAATGCTGCAAAAAATTTAGAAGCCAAGAATAGGACATGGAAATTAAAACCAAATTTCATACAAAAATAATCAAGCTGTATAATTGACGAAGAAACGTAGGTGCTGGCAAAATCTTCGCAGCTTGTGTCTCAAAATGTTTTATTGCTAATGCTCGAAGCAATATTGGAGATAAGTTTAAGATCCAAAAGCAGCAAAAATTTTTTACAAAATTCATGGTATGACAAGCTTTTTGCAGTTGCGGCAAAACAGGAAAGTCATTTGATACATTCGGATCTATAAATACCAAAATATGCAAAAAGGAATATTTGCAAAAAAGACTTCTTCTTTTCTTAAGAAAGCACAACATGTCCACATATTTTTGGACCCATTTGGTATCATGTCACTACGGTAAGAAAGCTCTGGAGTGGTACCAAATCAATAACATAGTTTTAGTACCAAGAGAGGTCAATTTTCAAAATTGTCCATAGCTTAGACCAGTGGAGAGATATTAAGCTCTTGTGAAAAGTGAATTCAAGAGCACAAAAAAGGTGTCCCAAAATACCGAAGATTTTAACAGAAGATGTGCACACTGTTCCAGAAAAATGACTGAAGCAACTATCAAATCTCCAAAGAAAGGGTTTTCAAAAATGGTCCACAATTTTATAATTAGTGGTTAGAACCATAAAAATATTAGTGGTTAGAACCATAAAAATAAATATATATTTCTGTGATCTGTGCTAAATTATCAAATGATTAAGAAAATAATGAAAACTCTAAGATTAACCGTTTCCAAGTTATTGAATATTATGTATGTTAAGAATTTTTCGATCTCACTCCTTATTAATGTATGTGTAGAATTGTTTATGTATAAGTAGCTGTACTATGGTGTCATTATGTTGATTTTAAGTATGTGTGCGTAATCTAATTGTTATGACATAAGACATGTTAACAACATTATCATTAAACTTTTAGTGGGGTAATTAAAAATTTAATGTGTATTAAATTAAACTTTATGTCAATTGTGGCAACAAAAAAAAAGGGACAGAATTAAAAAAAAAAAAAAACCGGCAAAAGAAAAAGTTTAAAAAAAGAAAGATAAACTTCCCATAGTCTCATTTGAAAACTGGATAACCGCATGTGGTGGTACAGTTATGAACAAAAGTATTCAAATACATTTTTTTCCTTTCCATTATGTGAAAAATGTATTAAAAGTGCGATCGAAAAAATCTTAACACACGTTTTGTCTTTTAACTCTTTTCCGAAGCAATAATTAAATTTTTTTTGATCTAGTTATCTTTGAAAAATATGTCAGTTATTACTTTTAATGATTGGCGAAAATGATTTACGTGCTATAAGTTATTAAAAAATTAAAAAAAAAGCAAATTGGTTCTACGAATAATTGGCCAAAGAATTAAATGTCTGCCGTCAAACTGTTTCCAAGGTTATTAAACAGTATCAGGAGAATTCGACCATTAATAAGAAACATGGTTCGGGAAGAAAAAAGGTCCACATCATATTGGTAAGGTCAAGAAAATTGAAAGCATATTGAAAAGAATTCCAAACACATCTGGTAGAAAAGCAGCCCGATTAGCTCAGTGCTCAGACTATTTGGGGCAAAAAGTTAAAGCTAATGTGGAGTTAAGAATATATAAAGTCCAAAACTCTGAAAAATGCATGTAAGAACACTACTATGGGGTAAGTAAGTTTTTATTTAAAATTACAGAAAATGTGTAAATTTAGACACAGTATGTTTAAAAAAATTAATTACTTACTTTTGTCTACAAAAGTACATACAAATTGTGGTATTTTGAATGTTGATAAACATTTTTTAATTTAAAAAACATTTTTAATTTATTATTACTCATATTAATGAGTAAAATGGATAGTGTCAACAGTGGTGTTAGGCTTTTTTCTCAAAAAATCGTCAAAAATAAGAAAAAATATCGTCAAAATCGTCACAAAAATTTAAAAAAAAACGTCACTATCAAAAGCTTTGAAAAGTAAGTTTTTTTCATATATAAAGTTAAAATTTTGAAGAAGATAATATTTAAAATAGTTTATACAATAAAATTTATAATTTGAATTATATCAGTGAACTTTTGACAGAATTTCTTAAGTGCATATTGTTTACCGATTAAATAATTAACGTGCTAAAGTCGCAACGTTAAGACTAATAGGTATTTTATTACTATTATTATATTTGGAAATTTTTAATTCTTAAAACAGTTTTTTAACTCTACAGATTTTTTTTTCGTTATGGCAAAAAAAAAGTCCACAGATATATTATTTACAAAAATATAGTAGTTTATAATGAAATTATTATTAATATCCCCTGAAATAACTGTTCGAGTTTTGAAAAAAATTTGACGCATAATATAATTAAATACAAAAAATTCAAACGTTAACATATTTTTTAGTTATGAACTTTTCTTTGTATTATTTTTAAAATATTATTAAAACTTTATTGAATAATTTTAAATTATGAAATTCCTAAGGATTTTTTTTTTTAATTTCGTTTTTTTTGTTTGATAATTTTATGGATTTCCTTTTTCCAAAAAAAAAAAAAAAATATATTGATGTAAATACAAAATATATTTGCTAAAATTCACAATTTTTTATTTGATTTCTGTTATATCATATTATTCTTTATCAATCCAATTAAGAAAACTTTTTAATGAAGAAAATAAGGGATTTTCTATTTATGACTCAAAAAGACATCCAAATTATATGTGTTAATTATGAATGAATTCCCAAATTGTAATTCTTACACAATTTTTCTGAAATTTATATAATCGTTGACACAAATATATAGTAAAAGGTATTTCATTTAAGAAAATCGTCAAAATATTAGCGACTTAGTATACAAAATCGCCAATCGTCTAGTTACAAAATTCATTGAAAAAAATCGTCAAAATGACATAAAATCGTTACACCTAACACCACTGAGTGTCAAAAATATTTTTTAATAAAATAATTTTGATAATTTTTTAATAAATATTTCTTCATAAAAATTTATTAAGCAGCATAAGAATTTAAAATCGATACAATTTATTTCGATATTGTGAAAAAACTATCCTGTGGTAACTGTAAAAAAGTATGGGCGCGCTATATCTGTATATTTTATAAGAAGTGTTCCGGTAAAAAAAATGAACAATTCCTGGCAAATTTTGAAGTAGGAAATACGGACATGCGGACCAAAGAAATATATCCTATTTCCAAGGAGTTGTACTAGTGGTATTGATCTTTCTAAGATTTGAGTGCTGTAAATTCTAATATCACACACTATGCCCCTACTTTTCTTTAAACTGATCCAGTTTCCATTTCAATCAAGATGTCAAATAAATTAAATGTTATTCTAAGCTGTTTAGCTCAAATGTTAAAGCATATCAAAAGTGTTTTATTAACTTAAATAAATCGTTGTTTATTTTAAAATAATTTCTTTTAATATACATAGGTGTTTTCATTTTATTCTATATACATTCGTGCAAACATACATACGTACATGTATTTAAGTATATATTTACATATATTTTCAATCATTTTTAAACAAAAATAGTTTAAATTCTAATGTTTCTATTTTTTCTATTTTTTAAACACAAATAAGAGTAGATATAAACATTTTGTTTATATATTTTTTTAAACACAAAATTTGTAAATATTTAAAATTAAACACAATAAGTATTTTTACCCTAATTATAGTAGGAGTCAAGTTACCTACTATAAATGGAGTAAATTTACATGCAAATTTATTACAGTGTATAAAGAACGACGAAACGCATGTACTGGCAGATTTTTCGCAGCTTCTGGGTCAAAATTTTTATGTTGCAGATGGTCGAGAAAATGTTAAAAATAAGTTTAGGACCAAAGAGCTGACGAAATTTCCTAAAAAATTTGTGGTGTGACAAGATTTATTCGGTTGCGGCAAAAGAAGCAAGTCACTTGTTACAGTGGGCTCTATAAATACCGAAAAATACATCAAAGAATGTTTGCAGTAAAATCTTTTTCCTTTCATAAGAGAGCACAATGTGTCCATATATCTTTGGAGTGATACCAAAGCAATAATATAGTTTTTGTACCAAAAGAGGTCAATTCTCTAAATTGTCCGGAACTAAAACCAGTGGGAGATATTGCAATTTTGTGAAAAGAGAATCGATGATGACAAAAGAGGTGTCCCAAAATATTAAAGATTTTAAAAGGAGATGGGCAGACTGTTTCAAAAAAGTGACTGAAATAACTATCAAATCTCTAATGGAATGGTTACCAAAAAAGGTCTACGAATTCATAAGTAGTGGTTAGAACTATAAAAGTTATATTTTTTTGTGATATGTAATATAATATCAATTTAGTAAAAAAATCAAAACATGGGTCCAATTTTTTCGAATTTGATATCTCCGATTTCAATAAAATTCGCAACAGTTATTAGCTATTGCAAGTATTGCTCTAATTACAGACATTTAGACTGAAGACCCTTTCCGGTCCAAAAATATGACGTTTTAAAAATTAAAAAACTTTAGATTTTTTTTTTTTTTTCAAAAGTGTACATATTTTATTGCTCCTAACATCTAAACTGTACATTGTAAAATTCTAATTTGTACTTTATTTAAAAGAAAAAGATATTGAATTTAAAACAACGTGTATAAAATTTATTTTCTTTGAAAGTTCAAAGGTCAAAATCTATAATATAATGATCAAAGCTGAATAAATCGAAAAACGGTATTTTAAAATTCTTAAAAAAAAGATATATTGATAATTTAACTCTGTTTTATAATCGAGCCAAAATTCAAGTTGGAGCCTCATTTGGTTTAGGAGTTACAAAGCAATATATAGTAAAAATAAATTTTTTCTATATAAAAATTTAAAATATTTAAAAAATTTAATTTAAAGTATTTTTTATTTAGAAAGAAAATTAAATTTTATATACAAAATTTGACTTTGATTTATATTTTGTTACATAACTTCTAAACTTAATGACTTTCCAATATGAAATTTTGCACACACGCAGAGAAAAGACATGGTTACAGCATGATCACCACAACTATTCAATGATTATATAGCCGTTTTTCATTGATTTAAATATACTGTGTTCATGATAGCAACGTTTATGATTCTGTTTAATCATTTAATGATTACCCACAATCAAAATTTTAATATGGTTCACTGAATTATAATATGTATTTAAATATGTTTATATGAAATCATATTTATGAATAAATCCAATCATTTAGTCAATTCCACAACAATTTAGTTAATTATATAACCATTCATTTTCTTTTACAAATTTGGTTAATTCTACAACCATTAAGCCATTAACCAAAGAATACTAAGAAGGGAAAATAGTACTCTTTCCTACAACAACAACATTTCTCTCTCTTCACATACAAGTTCTGTGTGAATTCAACACACTTGTGAGAGAGAGAAACAACACAAAATAAACAAATATTTTCCTTAAAATTTAAGGAAAATTACACACGCGACACATTTTTCAACAAACACACGATATTTTTATTATTTTTTCACACGCGTTTATAGTATTTTAACTCCCGTTAAACGAATATTTTCCACAAACTGAAAAAATATTTTTTTATTTTATTTTTGACATTCCTTTTTTGTATGTTGAAATTTAAATTGAACGAACAATGTTGCTACTTTTGGTATTAAAAATAAAACAGATTTTAAAATAATTTTAAATTATTTTCATATTCATCAACAAAAAGCAAAGAAATGTAATTATATTACTATTTGTGGATGTAACCCGCATAAAAAGATAAAAATCTGCGAATATAATTGTGATGAATTATATTTAATAATTTGTTAATACTCTTTTGTGCAACTATGTATGATTATGATGTGTGGTGAAAGTGGTTTCAGCACTAATACATATAAATAAAATTTGACTAACACAATCTTAAAGTTAGGTTTTTTTGACAACAGAGTTAGGTTTTTTTGACAAGCCTTCCATTCTTAGTATTCTTTGCCATTAACTTTTAATGCCTTTTAAATACACATTTTTGTGTATCAGTCTTGTAGTTTTTTCTCATTTAGTTTATATATGAACTAGTCTCCTGCGCAAGATGATTTGAAAAGCAAACACACTTGAATTTCAAGTGTGTGTTTCATAGCCAACATGTGCAAAAACAACAATAAATACTGTTCGTACTGTTCGCTGCCCGAAGCAAAGCAAGTGTGTACTGTGTATGAGCGACTGCAAATCCGTGCGTTCAAATCATTTATCGTAAACAAGTGGTGCAAGTGGTGTGGCAAAAAAAAGCAAATCATACAAGACGTTGAGAAATGATTTAAAGATTTCAAGTGGGCTTAATGATTTGTTTGCCACACACGTAGTTGCTGTGTGTGGCAAAAAATCTTCATAATGTGTAAAAAGTGGTTGTTTATAAATATTCTTGCATACACACACATATATACAGTATGTCTATATTTTATTGTTGGTTCTTCTTTTCTAAATAAATGTAAAAGGGTGAATTCATAAAATTATTAAAAAATACTCTTTATTAAGAGTTAAAAAAGTAAAAAAATTAAAGTTGACATTTGAAACTGTCAGTTACATATGTAAGTTAGAAAATTTTTATCTTTAGTATTTATTTATATTTTAAATAAAGTTAGTCTTATAATTAATTGTATGTTTATAAAAGATTTTAAAATTGTACTTATTTATATTATGATAGATTTTATTGCATTTAATTTATATTTACTAAGTAATCATTCTATTTTAAAACTAAAAGGAAATAATATAGAACAATGTCTTTTCATTTTTCAAATTCGTTTCCATATACGTTTACTCCTTGACTAATAAATTTTCCCAAATGTTAAGAATACGATGGAACATCTGCACTGTAATAAAATTATAAATGAAATATTTTAAGACGTTTACCTAAATTGTGTGTCCCGTCATATGTACATGTTCAATATATAATCAAGTAAAGGATGCTGTTTTACCTGATTGTAAGCGAACTCAATTCGTGGTTTTATAAAAAATAAATTTACATTTTTTACAGTGCAGAACATATGTACCTGTTTCTTATTGATCTATTTAGGTGCTTCTACAGATTTTATTGCCAAATTCTTGCTGTTTTAAA
The DNA here is from genome assembly GCA_951394005.1 of Protophormia terraenovae. Classification (NCBI taxonomy): domain Eukaryota; kingdom Metazoa; phylum Arthropoda; class Insecta; order Diptera; family Calliphoridae; genus Protophormia; species Protophormia terraenovae. Next base: position 32,671,041 of record OX596073.1, read on the forward strand.
TAAATTTTTTACACTAAGAAATATACCTGTTTTTATTGGACTAAAGTTATTTTTAGAAAAGGCTTATACATATTATTACCTAATGTAAAAATGAGTTTATAAATAAAATTATAATATTATTACCTAATATATTTCATATATGCTATAAATGAAGTTATGAATGAAAATCTTTCAACAGTTATTTCAAAAGTGTTCTCGTGTTCAGAATTGAATTTTTTGTGCTCCAACAAATTATTTGTTTTCACAATCGTGTTAAAATATACATATCTTCGTATACTTATAATGGCAGAAGTAATGGTAAGAAATAAAATTATTTTTTAAAGTTACTTTACTAAACAAAATATATCATATTTATGTATTTAGAATTCAACTCCTACTGAATCAATGGACGCTGCCAGCATCAAACAAAATATCCTGTCAGGAACATTCAAAATAACTACGAAAAGAGGCAGAAGCAAGATTTGGGACACATTTGGAAAGATTGTAAACCAGGAAGGAGCCGAAATAGCAAACAAAGTTGCCTGCATAAAGTGTTTTACTGTTTTAAAATATGATTCGAGAACCACATCGAACTTGGTGAGACATAAGTGCTACTACACCACGAAGGAAACTAATACAGAAAAAGTAGAGGTTAACAACGAGACGAAAAAAAAAGCAACGCGATTATTTTCCGAATGGTGTATAAAAAATTGTCGGCCTTTTCAATTTGTTGAAGATACCGGTCTAATGCAGATTTCGGAGTTCTTGATTTCAATTGGAGCGAAGTATGGACCAAATGTTGATGTAGAAAAATTATTGCCACATCCTACCACAATATCGTGGAATATTGAAAAAATATATGAAGCAACATTCCTAAATGTTAAACATGAAATCAATGCTGTCTGCAAAAATGGTTTTGGATTAACTTCAGATATATGGACGGACAACTATTTACGGAAAAGTTATATCTCTCTAACTATCCATTATACAAAAAATTACCAATTGATTTCCAGGTTGATAGGTCTTAATTCAATGAATGGGGAAATATGTACGCGTAAGTAAATTTAAACAGTTATATTACTATTACATAAATGAAAAAATGAATACCAAATGAACCACATATCTTTAATAATTATTTATTTTAGATGATGCCATTAGATTAAAAGCTCAAACTTTACTAGGAAGATATGATTGCAAACTGGAAGATGGAGTTATGGTAACAGACAGAGGTTCCAACATGGTTGCTGCGTTCAATTGTTTTCCACACATATATTGCATTAACCATTTACTTAATAATGTAATCGAAAAGGCTATTAAAAATGTAGAGGAACTAAATGAACTGTCTAATTTATGCTCGAAATTGGTTAAATATTTCAAGAAATCTGGCGATAATTGCAAATTAAGCCAAACATTAAAAAGTCATTGTCCTACACGGTGGAACACAATGTATTACCTTTTGGAATCTGTGGAAAAAAATTGGATGGATGTCAATAATATATTGCAGCAAAAAAATGAGCTTCAAAAAGTCGAAAAAATAAACATAAGCCACATTAAAGGAATTGTGAACGTCATGAGACAATTTGAACAGGCGTCCAAAACTTTAGAAGGAGAAAAATATGCTACATTACATCTAGTTTATGCATACATCAATGGATTGAGGGACACTTGCATATCAGAAGATGATGATATTGAACTCGTAAAAAAATTTAAGGAAGCATTATTTGAAAATATACAGACAACTGTATTTTTAAATATATCCATGACGCATAAAATTGCACATTTCCTTTTTCCACCCGCGAATAAACTGTTACAATTTTCAAAAGACGAAATGGATAATATAAAATCAAAATGTGCAGAGGAGTTAAAAATTCTCTGGCAAAATGAAGGTGAAGAAATCATGGAATCACCAACATCAACTAAAACATCAGTAATATCATCATATTTCAAGAATTTTGTATCGCCAACATCAAATCTAACATAGGATGATAAAATAGCTAGAGAAATTCAAACATACCAAAACCTGGATGTTCCCTTCGAAGAAAACTTTAATGTCATCAGTTGGTGGTATTTACATCGAACACAGTTGCCTTTGTTGTATAAATTAAGCTGCAAACTATTGGCTACTCCAGCAAGTAGTGCAAGTTCCGAAAGAGTTTTTCAATTGCTAGACAATTGTTATCGGAAAAAAGAACGAATCTTTCCTCCAACTCAACCATCTTTTCACAGATTATGTTTCTTCACATGAATACAGACAACATTATTATCTGTGATATAGTTTAAGTATTTATATACATATGTATAAGAAAGTAGTATATAAGTAATTAAGTATTTATTTGTTTTAAGTAATAATATAAAAAAACCTTGTAAAAAACTTTAAATATTTAATAAAATCTGTTTACTAATAAAACTTAATGCATGTTTCTTTAAATTGTTATAACTAGTAACATTAATAATTTATTTGATCGTAAATAACAATAAGTTTATAAACAATACTTTTAAACGACTGTTTTACTTACGAAATTACTTTATACAGTCATGAACGCACACACACACATATAATTTTAATAAAAAAGAAAACACAATTTTTTTCCTTATTGAAGCAAACAAGTGGTCAAAAGGTTTGTATTTTTTTATACAAGCCTTTGAGAGGCTTGTTTGGTCGCTATCATAGCACACTCATGATTTGTTCATAAAGTTGAAGCACACACGCAGTATTTGTATGGTTTTAAGTGCCTGTAGAACAGTATTTATTACTCCGCACACACACTGATAACAACACTTGAAAAATATCAAGTGGCTTGTACAGCCTTATAAGACACAGTTTGCAGGGCTCTAATATGAACAAATATAAATTGACAAGTTTTGTTTTTACTCAGTATGATGAATGTACCACATATCGTGGTACAAATGAATATAAATATGAAAATATTGGATCATATATATGATAACATGGGATTATATACATGATTAAATTAGTTCATGTATATGATTAAATTAGTTCATATATATGATAAAATGGAATTATATATATGATAATATGGGATTATATATATGATAAAATGGAATTATACTTATGATGGAATTAGTTCTTATATATGATAGAATGGAATTATATATATGATGAAATTATTTTATATATATGATAAAATGGAATTATATATATGATGAAATTAGTTTATATATATGATAACATGGAATTATTAAATGATAAAAACATGATGAAATTGAAAGCAATACTTAAGAAAAGGTTATAAAACTTACTAAAAGTTATTAATTAGGTTATGAACCTTACTAATAAATTTTAAATTGGAATCATAATAATGATTACGTACAAATATACTTATTGTAACCTGGAATCATATATTACAATCATAGTATGTTGCTCTTAGTTTATAGAGACAGGAACCATATTTTTTCTTTGCGTGCAGGTATGGGCAAGAGTTGTGTTAAAAATATATAATTTTTTAAGAGTTTTAAAAATATCGTTTTCGGAGATATAAAGGTTTAATTTTTATAAGTTTAATTTTGACCTTTGAACTTTCGAATTAAATAATTTACTACGCAACATTTTGAAGGCAATATCTTCATCTTTAAAATTATACTAAAACTAAAATTTTATTGTGTATACTTTAGAAGTTATAAGTGATTAGATTTTATTTTGGTCCATAACTTCTAAACTAAATGAGGCTCCAACTTGAAATTTTACGTGCATAGAAAGAAGATTACATACTTTTTTTTTCAGAATTTTTAAAATAGCGTTTTTTGAGATATAATGATTTGATTATTATATGTTTAACTTTGAACTTTTGATGTAAAAAAATTTTATAAACATCCTTATAAAGGTAATATTTTTGAGTTTAATATGAAACTAAAACTAGATATCTACCATGTATAGTTTAGAAGTTATTAGCAATTAAACAAGTACACCTTTGTAAAATCAGTAGCTTTTTTTTCGTTTTTTAAACCGCCATATTTTTTGACCGGAAAGGGACATTAGTGTTAAATTATATGATTTGAGAAACACTTCCAATTGTCAATATCTCTTGTGAATTTCATAGACATCGGAGATGTCAATTCCGAATGCTGTCCGTTTTGACATGGAATCACTCTTTATTAAAAACGGATAAAAAAAATTTATTGTTCTTTCAAATTTAAAACTTGAATATAACAGAATTTAACAAAATCGAGACTCATTGATTTCATTTTTATAAGCTAAATTATATGCGCTAACTTTTTCGTACGCAGCCTTTATGTCAATGTTTGGAAAAATTAGAAAATTTTTAAATTTGTTTTTTTTTTTTTTTAATTTTATTCCTTGCCCATTATAGGCCATTTACTTTAAGAATGTCATAATTCAAAAAGCGAGATTTTTGAGTTAATGATGTAAAAATTTGCTTTATATTAAGCTTTATCTTCTATTTAAATATCGTGTACACATCTATTATGGCCACCGTTTGATAATACGTAATTTAAGTTTTTACATGCACTGTTTTTCGCTTACTACATAAACAGCAACGCAAAATTCCCTGAAAAGTTTTAATACGTTTGTTAAACTAAGAGGAGAAACAAAAGCCGGTTAACAACAATGAAACAAAAAAAAAAAAAAAAAAAAAACGACTTGTTGGCGTTTTGTTTATAATTAAGTGTTTTTAGTATTATAAACGGTATTAAGCAAACGTTTTCCATATAAAATTCTGTTTAAACTCAATTCCATTTTCTTTGCTTCTCTGCCCACATTAGTTATCATGTGTGAGTTTGATGTGAGAAATTTTGTTATTGTTTGGCATATATAATATGGCTTCCTGTATGTTATTGTTTAGTTTTATATGTATTTGAAAGTTTTTTATTTTTTGAAGGGTCTCTTTCAATAAATGTTAGAATCAATTGCAACAGGTTCTCCCATTTGTATACATACATTTATCATTCATTATTTATATTAAAATGTGTGTGTGTAAGTGTAAGAAAAACTTTCTTTTTTTTACATATTTGACATTTATAAAGCTTGACATTTGTCTACTCAGTTTATAAAAAAATAAAAATAAAAACACAATTCAACAATATTTATCTTTAAATATATCAAGCATTTTATATTTAAATATATACAAACCTGCATGGTTTGTACACGCAGAGAAAAAACATGGTTACAGCATGATCACCACAACTATTCAATGATTATATAGCCGATTTTCATTGATTTAAATATACTGTGTTCATGATAGCAACGTTAATGATTCTGTTTAATCATTTAATGATTACCCACAATCAAAATTTTAATATAGTTCACTGAATTATAATATGTTTTTAAATATGTTTATATGAAATCATATTTATGAATAAATCCAATCATTTAGTCAATTCTACAACAATTTAGTTAATTACATAACCATTCATTTCATTTTACAAATTTGGTTAATTCTACAACCACTAAGCCATTAACTTTTAATGCCTTTTGAATACACATTTTTGTGTATCAGTCCAGTAGTTATAATTCTCATTTAGTTTATATATGAACAAATATAAATTGACAAGTTTTGTTTTTATTCAGTATGATGAATGTACCACATATCGTGGTATAAATGAATATAAATATGAAAATATGGGATCATATATATGATAACATGGGATTATATATTTGATAAAATGGAATTATACTTATGATGGAATTAGTTCATATATATGATGGAATGGAATAATATATATGATAAAATGGAATTATATATATGATGAAATTATTTTATATATATGATAAAATGGAATTATATATCCCAGCAGGCCACATGTCCATTAACGACACTTTCATCGATGATGTCGTCTAAATTTGTCGTCAAGAAAATGCATGTAGAGGACAAGTTTGATTAAAGGTCACCTATATTGTCATCTTACCCCATTTTCGGCGACTTCAGTAACAAAATATACTGTATTGTCGTACATATTTAGTTCGGTAACAACATGAGTAAAATGTCCAGCGAGAATGTTGTGAATTAAACCAAACACACGACATGCTGCATGACTGCTGCACGACAATGTCATCAATACCTATCAGATAAATAAAAGCATTAATAAAACCATTAAAAAGTAGAGAATGTTGTAGCTGAAGTGGTAAGTGCGCTTGACTATTCAATAAGAAAGAGAGAAATTGGTAACCTGGGTTCAAATCTCGGCGGAACCCAACTTTTTTTTTTTTTATTTTTCTTAAAATGGTTGACGAAAATATACATGACACTGTCGCTCAGGTTATCGTTGATGACTTAAGTGCCCTTTCTTCGAAAATGTCACCAATGTTTGTTCGGAGCTGTCGTACATGTGTCATCGATGACTGTGACAAATCATCAAGACATCGTCGATATTTTCTACAAGACATGGCCTGCTGGGATATGATGAAATTAGTTTATATATATGATAACATGGAATTATTAAATGATAAAAACATGATGAAATTGAAAGCAATACTTAAGAAAAGGTTATAAAACTTACTAAAAGTTATTAATAAGGTTATGAACCTTACTAATAAATTATAAATTGGAATCATAGTAATGATTACGTACAAATATACTTATTGTAACCTGGAATCATATATTACAATCATAGTATGTTGCTCTTAGTTTATGGTCACTGGAACCATATTTTTTTTTTGCGTGTATATTTTAGTGTAAGTATAAATATCCATATGAGACTTTTGTCTGTGTGTGTTTGCATGTGATTATTTTTTTTTATGGAATATTTTTTTCTGTTTCATTACCAAATGAATAATGACTCTTTTGTTTGGTTTTGTTTATAGACTTCGATGAATAAAAATGTATGTGTGTGTGCAAAACTGAACTTGTACTACAAAACCTCTCAATCCTTTGGGGATTGAAGTTGACATCTGTTGAAGGTTGTTTTAAAGAGATACTTATTTAATGAAAGTGATGTAATTAAGTTTAGAATTTAATATTATACGCAGTTAATTAAAATTATTTATTTTATTATTTGTGTAGTATTTTTTTTTATTCTAAAAAAACATAAGTATGTGATAACCCCATTAAGATAAGTTTTGTTTTCCTATTGAAGTGTTCAAGTTAATGGTTTTGTATGTTTTTTTTTTTATTATTATTATTATTATTTTTTATTTTAAGGCATAATTGGGTAGATATGTAAGCTGCTAAAATTGTTTATGCTATTTTTGGAGATTTATATAATGAGCTATAAAAAATTTGAATTAATGTTTGTTTTATTCAATTTTAAAATATGTAATCAATGTCACGCAATTATTTATAACACAGGGCAACATAGATTCTGCAGCACTGAGTTTCTCATTTAATTTGGGTATACGGTATTATTAGGTACTATTTTTTTGAATTGATAAAAAATTATACAAAAAATTATCTTCTAGTCATTGTTATATTAATTCCCTTTTCTTTGCTTTGCTATTTAGTACAGTCAGCAATCAGCGTTACCGTTGAGAATTTTTAAAAAGTGTCCAAAAAAGGGGATTTCAAAATAAAAAGTCGCCAAAAAAGGGGATTTTTTTGAAAAAAAAGGGGCCAACTGCTTGAAAACCTAAAAATAACTCATTAAAATTTTTTTATTTGATAACAAGAAGAATAATTTTTTTTTTATAAGAAAAGCTACAAAATTCAGTTTAATTAATAGCAAAATAATTTATTATTATTTTACAATAATTTGAATTAAAACAAAAATAAAGATTTATTCACAAAACTAGTTAACATACAATCCTCTTTTAATTAATTAAACTTCTGTACTTTTGCTCGAGATCTTTACTCGTACTCAAGTCTTTCAAATCACCGTCGGACAAATTTAAAACGGTTCGTGTGGATCCACAATTATTATTTTAAGTCTGTTAGATAAACTATTTTTTCTTATTGATAATCTTGTTAAAAAATCACGTTCCCGCGAGGAATCGCTATAAGGAATGTAAAAATATAAATTAGGATATAAGTATTCATCGTCTTTTTTTATTTTTTTCAATCCAGTCAAAAAGATTCGGCATATGACGATATAAATAGCTGTTCATAAACTTTATTAATATTTTTAGTTACTAACAGTTCAGTTTGTTTATAATTATTCCGCGGTTTTTTATATCACTATACTGTGAAATAATCTCAAAATGATTAATTTATTTGCTGAAATTAATATATAATGGTTCGATATATTTCAAACAACTTAGTTTCTCGTCATTTAGCACAGAGTCTTAAAAAGTCGCCAATTAGTCGCCATTTGAAAAAGGGGCCAAAAAAGTAGCCAGGTGGCTGAAAAAGGGGCAAATGGCGACTAAAGTCGCCAAACGGTAACACTGTCAGCAATTATAGAAAAATAAAGCCTATTTAAAAAAAAAAAAAAAAAAATCATACAAATTCTAAAATATAAAAAATTTTCATTTTTATTATTTAATCATGAAGATAAATTTATTGCAAATGAAACAAGACACATTTAATCAATGCATAAGTTTTTATTTTATTTACACCTAAAATACTTATGACAAATTATATAGAAATATAAGAAAAAATCATAATATAATTTTATTTTTTTAATACTTTTATGTAATTTGTAAATGCGCTGATTTGAATGAAATATGTGTTGTTTTATTTGCAACAAATCTATCTAAATAAAAATTTTAATCTATAATCCTACGGTAAAAACGGGTAAAATCGGTAACCTTTTATCTGCTAAATTAATAGGGATACAAAAGAGTTAAATAATTATCGTTATTCATTTGAAAAATAATGGGATAGGTATCTGGCACTTTTTTGAAATTCGGCTCTTTTAGGGAGAAAACGGGTAAAAACTGTAATTTGTTACTTTTTTGGAACCCTATCTATCTTTTAATCCAGTAAGCATAGAAATAAAATGTGCATTAAATTAAAACCTTATCGAAAATTGGCGAATACAAGTTTGGTACTTTTTGGAAATTCGAACGTTTAAGGGGTAAAAATCGTACTTGATGTTGGTACATTTTTCACAAAATATTTTTTTTTTTTTTTCACTGACACATACATATGAATATTTTAACATTAGATTCCAGTACAATTTAGAAATTCATTGGAATACAATCTTTGTTACATCTAGGAGAAATAAAAAAGTACTAAAAATGGGATAAAATCGGGAAATTAAATTTTATTTAAATTAAATAATGCATTTTTTATTATATTAAATCTAGAAATAAAAACTTAAGCACACGTAGTCCTTAATGAGTGAGAATTCACAAGAGAGTATTCTGTGGTAATCTTTTGTTCTTCTAATGGTACTTTTTGAATTTTCTATAATATTGAACCTACAAATATGAAATTAAAATATATGGTCCTATCTGAATGAGAATCCAGAAAAGAGGATTTATTTTACTTTTTTGTTCTTCTGGTGCTTTTTGAATTTTCAAAAATATTGAACCTTGAAAAATGAAATTAAAGAACACCAATATTATAACTGTGGTAGGAATCATAGTTGAAGTTTACAGGTTTCTTCACTTTCATTTCATTTTTTTTTTTAATAAATAAAAGGGCTACCAAATTTGTATCTGGTCTATGTAGAAGTACTGCAAAATCAGGTTAGAAACTATCTATAAAAATGAATCCGTGTTTGGTAGTATGTCTGTTTTTATACCCACCATCACAAATGTTGTCCTATATAAGGTTTGTTTGGGATTGAAAATGGGCAAAATCGGTTAATAAACAAAAAAGTTATGGGCTAAAAACTAGAAACACAGGGTGTCCGTTTTTTACTTTTCTGCTGATATTTCTTCAACGAAAGCATGTACGACAACGAAATTTCGTACGTATAGTTCGGGGATCGAAATAAAATCGGAAACCAAAAATGGGCTTGGTCCGCTCACCTCCTATATAAGGTGGAAATCAACGAAATTGCGTTTGAATAGTTCAAGGAGCAATGTAAACTCGGAAAAAAGTGGGCGTGGTCCGCCCACTTTACCGCCCCCTCCCATATAACGTAGAATTTGAAAAAGTTGATGGTGGGTATATAGATTCGGTCGGGCCGAATATAACATTCGCGCTTGTTTAATTTTATTTTGGTGCTTTTATTTTACTTCAATACAATGGGGTAGCGAAGCTCGCTATTAGAAATATAATTCAAAAATCTATAGTTATAAAATTATAACTTAGTACCCCACTTACATTTACTCAAAATCTAGTTTAGGAAAAATTTTAATCAGTTTTCAGCCCTTTTTATAACATATGAGTGAAATAAAATATCATTCACTTTATGTATATTCTAGCTATGATCTAAAAATAGCTGTGAAAGTTATTTATATTACGTCATCTAACAAAGTATTACTATTGGAATGATTTCTATCGGTTTGAATTTCATGCTGCTATGGTTTAATCCTATTAATGATTTAGAGTGTTCCAGTTAAGGGATTTATGCATCCATACATATGTCCATATCCATATGTACATTTAAAAAATTTGTGTAACCATCGTATGATTGATATTATATATATCCAATAGTATTCATACGTATTATATTTCTTCGAATTTAGCAATATAAAATATTTTTTTTAGTCAATAAATTAATTTAGTAACTGTTATCAATTTACTTTTACTAATGCATTTTTAATTATTTTTTAAAATGTTTAATATTTGCAAATATGTATGTACTTGTATGCGGATAGACCCAATAAGCAAAAACCTTTGAAATTCTATATTTATTCATTTGAAAACTAGTTTAAATTTCAACTATTAGCTGAGAGAAAAGGCTTTAATTTCATATTATTTCAAATACAAGATAATGCCTTTCTGCAGCAAATGTGTTCTAATATAACAGTTGTATTTATCAAACGTTTTCATAATTTAAAACTATGCTGGATGTTTTTTTAACAAACAAATGTTTCTCAAATATTTACAGAATGTTTTTTACAAATTTTAAAACACACTTGAGTTAAACATGAAATAAATTTTTTTCCAAACTATTTTTAAAACTGAAATTTTACATGAATAAATTATATATTGATATATTTTTCATATTAGCTGAAAAGGAAATAAAAAAAAACTAACTTTACAATTTACAATCACCTGAAAATTTTATAAAAACTTAACATTATACTTTAACTGGACATTTTTGAAGTTTTCCTGTTTATTTCGTAACCCATATTTTTTTTTAAATTCGACTTCAGTTTGATAATTATGCTATTTATTAAAGAATTTTCCAACAAATTTATAAGATTTGAATCGATGTTTATTGGGAATGTTTTAAAAGTAAAAATATATATATAAACATATACAAACATTTTTTAGTTTTAAATTTTAATTAAATAAAGCAAGTGTGTGTAAAGATTTATATATAAAATATAAGTAAAGTTTCACAGGTGACAATAAAAACTGTACAAAATCTAAAAAATAATATATTTTTTTATACTTATGTATGGTAAGATTTAAGATATATCTATCCGTATAAAAAATATTTAAATAAAAATTGTATAAATATAATTAAAGTTATAGCTCAGCATTAATCGAATCGTTTCTCTCGATTTTTTTAAATAACTTTGCTGAAAATATTAAAGAAATCATATCAAAAGACCATTATATTATTTAAATGATGGACATATGCCTTTTCAGTGTATTTATTTTAAATAAAAAGTCTCTTAAAGTAAAAATTAGAGTGATCGACGCGGTTTTCCAACCGGTTTTAAAACCGGTTTTTTCAGACAATGTGCTGTCGGTTTTTTCAAAATGTTAATTTTTCGAATGTCGAATGGACCGGTTTTTTTAAACACAAAAAAACCGGTTTTAAAAATAGTTTTTTTTTTTTTTTTCAGAAAACATCTACTAAATAGTGATATTTGAATCGAAATTTAGGAATAATTTTTTAAATATTCATAAAGACTGATTTCTTATGTTTTAAAAATATAGTTTAAGTCTAAGTTGGAATTTATTCTTTAATATTAAACAAATTAATAATTATCCTAATGAATTTTTTAATCTATATTTATATGTATTATTTTTACACCCAATTTAATTTTTTTGATTAAATATTTCCTTTATTTTTTAAAGGTGTTAAAAAAGTCTCACCTGCAGAATCGTTTCAATTGAGACAGGCTTTCATATTAAGCCAGATTTCTGTTTATGCTAACTAAAATTTAGATGATTTTTTTCTACAATTTTGAAACATAATTATCTTCTGGTCATCTAGATATATAATTTGCTTAGCATTTTTTTTCTTTCCAGAGATTTCTGAAGCTCCCAAACGACGTAGAAATTTCAAATTTGGCTTAATTATAAAACTGTTCGTCCAACAAATCCTAATGAAGCTATATTTTTAAAGTTTTTATCAGGGAGCGGATATAAGAGGATTTATGTGTCTTTTTCTAAGAATTTTTTCTCTTTCCAGAGCTTTATAAACCTCCCAGAAGACGTAGAAAATTCGGCTTACTTATAACCCCATTCGTCCTACAAATCCTAACGGAGCCAGATTTTGAAATCATCAGGGAGCGAAAATAAGTAGATCTATATATATGGATTTATATATATCTTTCCTAAGCATTGTTTCCTCTCCAGAGCTTTCTGAAGCTCTCAGACGACGTAAGAAACTAAAAATCGGTTTACTTAGAAAAATATTCGGTCTACAATTTCTAACAGAGCCAGATGTTCCTATCAGGGACCAAAAAGTCTGTTTTGGTATTAAGAACTTTTGAGTTGCTATACTTATTGTTTGCTCTCCAAATCCTATCAAAAACTGATTCGTAAATGCCAGGGAGCGCATTTACGACGATTTTTTTATTTTGAAAGGTTTACAAATTTAAAACTTTAATCAATATTATCCCAACAAATTCTAACGGCTTCAAATAATTGACTTCGATTAGGGAGAGGAAGGTGTCTAAATGTTGTTCATATTTTTTTCTTTTAATATTCGGATTTGTTTGTGCATATTTTCATTATTATATTATTTTTCCTGACATTGTCAGGCTTTTACGCTTTGTATTTAATACATTTTAACTTGATTATAAGAATAATTGATGTTTTTAAAAAATGTAGTCTTTTGATATAAATATTAACTTCTGCAAAAAACCGGTTAACCGATTTTTTCTGAATTTCAAAAAGTGCAACCGTTTTTTTTTAAATACCAACTATTCGAACTATTCGAAAACCGGTTTCTCAAATAAGTAGAAAAATCGATCACCCTAGTAAAAATTTTAAATGGAACCTTAAATTTCAAGTATAAAAGTGTACTTTTCTTTAAGTATTTGTAAATGATATTGTGTTATAATATTTTTGTTATTTTTTATTGGAAATTGTCCTAAAATACACTAATTATCTTTCATCGAATACAACTTAAAATGTTACAGGATGTTTGTTCTGAAAATTTTCTGGAAAAGAGTACATGTAGTCCACTTTAATATTATGGAAAAAAAAAAATCGTGCGCATATATAGCCCGATTTGAGAAATTAATTTGTTTTTCGAAAAAACTCCAGTTGATTTAAGTGCAGACATTTTCTTTGCTTTATCAAACATTAAACAGTGGGCAGAATCGAAATAAATCTGTAACTTCCAATCGGCTTAGGCATAGCAGAGGACAGTAGAATTTTGAGTTTAGAAGCAGGATCCCATATAGTCTTCAGGAGCGGAGCTATGGAGGTTCAAAATAGGGTACTAATGTCATTGAAAATGTTTAACCAAGATTTTTATATCAGCTTAAAGTCCTTAATAAATATTTAAGAAAACATGCTTGGATGTACTATTTCTCTTATACACTCTTCAAGATATATTCATTTGAAATTTCAACAATCTCAACTTTGCAAGATGTTGGTTTTTACAGTTTATTAAAGAACAAAATTGTCTATCGAATTAAGAAAATGTGAAGTTAATATCTTTATTGAGTAAAAAAAAAAAAAACGATTTTGAATTGGCAAGTTCGCAAAAATTAATAAACAGGTGGAGGGATGGACAGATATAAGACATTGGTCTTTCTTGACCAATATAAAAATAAAATCTAAATATTAAAGTATTGATATCACCTTTCCCTGAATTAACTGCCATTTTCTACCAATTGCCATTCTGCAAAAAAAAAAAAATAATAATAATAATAATAAAATTCTAGAAATGCATTTTTTACTAACTAATGAATAGAAAAAATAGAACGTAATCATCAAAATTCGGATATCGTTCTTTCCTGAATTAAGCGCCATTTTCGACTCATTTATAGACAGAGGGACGGACATTACCATTCTGTCAAAAAACATCTTATAATTCTAAAAATCCATTTTTTTACTTACTAAAAAAGAAAAATTAAACGTGAATTGCGCATAATTTTCGACCCATTTAACTCTAGTGTATAGATGGATGGACAGACATTACCATTCTGCTAAAAAAATCTTAAAATTCTAAAACTGATTTTTTTTTTTTTAACTAATAATCAATAAAAAAATAAAACGTGATCATTAAAAAATTGGTGACACTTTCCTTTTCAGAGAAGGGTGGTATCAACACTTCAATTATCACGTTTGGTTTGCCTACTTATTAGTAGGTAAAAAAAATTTATTTTTTGAATTATAAGATGTTTTCGGCTGAATGATAACGTCCGTCTATACATTTGGGTTAAATGAGACGAAAATTATGCTTAATTCAGGAAGAGTTGATATCCAAATTTTTGTGATCACGTTATATTTTTTCTATTTATTAGTTTGAAAAAAAAAAGCATTTTTAGAATTCTAAAATAGTTTTTGGCAGCATGGCAATGTCCGTCCGTACGTCTATACATTTGGGTTAACTGGGTTGAAAATGACACTTAATTCAGGAAAAGATGATATCAAATTTTTAATACCTTCATTTGGTTTTCATATTAATCGAGAAGTGGAAAAAAATATTTTTCCAATTTTTAGATTTTTTTGAAAGAATTCTAATGTCCATCCATCTGTCCGTCTGTTTGTTCATTTTTGCAAACTTTCCAATTCAAAATCATTTAACTTTTGACTCAATAAAGATAACGAATCAAAATTTTCTTTGTTCGATAGATAATTTTTCTTTTTAACCAACTACATAAAATATAATAAATTCGTTTGAAAATATCTGGCTATGTATGGAGAAATCTTAGCCAAGATCTTGTAAAATTGAGATTTTTGAAATTTCAAGTGTATTTAACTCGAAAAATATATAAGATAAGTAGTACATGCAAGCATGTTTTATAAAGAATTTATCAAGGACTTTAAGGTGATATAAAAATCTTGGAAATCGGATAAGGAACAAAATTCGATAGTGGTTAAACATTTTCCATGACACTAGTATCCAATTATGAACTCGAAATGCTACTGTCCTCTGCTAAGCTCGTGTGAAATTTCATGCAAATCCACACACAAAGAAAAAATATGATTCCTGTGACCATAAACTAAGAGCAACATATTATGATTGTAATATATGATTCCATGTTACTATAAGTATATTTGTACGTAATAATTATTATGATTCCAATTTATAATTTATTAGTAAGGTTCATAACTTTATTAATAAATTTTAGTAAGTTTTATAACCTTTTCTTAAGTATTGCTTTCAATTTCATCATGTTTTTATCATTTAATAATTCCATGTTATCATATATATAAACTAATTTCATCATATATATAATTCCATTTTATCATATATATTATTCCATTCTATCATATATATGAACTAATTCCATCATAAGTATAATTCCATATTATCATATATATAATCCCATGTTATCATATATATAATTCCATTTTATCATATACATAATTCCATTTTATCATATATATGAACAAATTTCATCATATATATAATCCCATTTTATCATATATATGATCCCATATTTTCATATTTATATTCATTTGTACCACGATATGTGGTACAATCATCATACTGAATAAGAACAAAACTTGTCAATTTATATTTGTTCATATATAAACTAAATGAGAATTATAACTACTGGACTGATACACAAAAATGTGTATTCAAAAGGCATTAAAAGTTAATGGCTTAATGGTTGTAGAATTAACCAAATTTGTAAAATGAAATGGATGGGGTTATGTAATTAACTAAATTGTTGTAGAATTGACTAAATGATTGGATTTATTCATAAATATGATTCCATATAAACATATTTAAATACATATTATAATTCAGTGAACCATATTAAAATTTTGATTGTGGGTAATCATTAAATGATTAAACATAATCATAAACGTTGCTATCATGAACACAGTATATTTAAATCAATGAAAAACGGCTATATAATCATTGAATAGTTGTGGTGATCATGCTGTAACCATGTTTTTTCTCTGCGTGCAACCAGCTGATTAGAAGTTACAGATTTATTTTGATTCTTCTCCATTTTTTAATGTTTGATGAGGCAAAGAAAATATCTGCACTTAAGCTTTTTTTTGTATAAAATCTCCTGGAGTTTTTTCGAAAAAATGAAAACGATTTTTCTCCATAATATTAAAGTGGACAATATATAAAATTTTTCAGAAAATTTTCAGAACAAACATCCTATAACATTTTAAGTAGCAATCCATGAAATTTGAAAATTGTTGTATTTTAGGGCAATTTTCAAAAAAATAACAAAAATATTAAGACAAAATATAATTTACAAATGCTTGAAGAGAAGTACACTTAAATATCTGAAGTTAATGGTTTCATTTTAAATTTTTACCTTAAAAGAATTTTTATTTAAAATATTTTATTTTTCAAAAATTTTAAAAAATTCTTAACTTTGACAGCTCCTTATAAGAAAACAACATAAAGATTTTAACTGATATTGATACATAATTTTGTCTATTTTTATTCGGTACCCAAGTTTACCTTAAATTTTAAAATTCAATTAAGCGCCACTTTTGACTCATGATGTAAGCCCAACGTGCGCCGTTAGTAAACATTCTAGTTAAAAACTTTCAATATAATATCTCTCGATTTTGGTGGTATAAAGCAAATTCTAAAAATTAAATCTACCGAATCATACCTATTATTTGTCTCAGGTTGAAGACACAACAAAAGTTTATTCAACTTTTATTTATAAAATTTTATTTATATTAGAGTTTTTATATCTTTTTGTTTACAAAATTTTCCACTTTAAATCATAATTTTAATTACTAAAATATTTTGTTAAAGTATGCCATTGACCTTTGGATATCGACTAACATAAAGAATTTTGTCTTTTATTCATATTTTTTAACATTTAAAAAAAGCTAAAACCTTTCTACTTCAGTTTTTTTCATAACCTTATAAATGAAGTAAAAGTCATAAAAGAAAACTCAATTGAAAGAGCATTTAAAATTAAGCTTTGCTTACTTCAGAGACACATTTTTCTTTATTTATGTAGTCTACATGTGTGTTAAGTGTATCCTTATAACAATTTTTATTCTCATATACTACTTACATACATATGTTTATCTATTGCCACGTATGAGTGTTAAAGATTTATGTAACAAAATTCAATGTTGCTCATACGTCTCGAATGACATTGAATAAAAAATATTACTTAGAAAATTTTAAGTTAGAATTACGTAAACAACAAGCAAAAGAACTAAAACTAATGCCAAAAAATCATTTTTGTTTAAAATCTACTTAAAATAGAATATTATATCTTTGCTACTGATGATATAAGCAGACAACAAGTAAAATCCATTATTATGCAATTTATATAAGTGTTGAAATGTTTACTTATTATGTGCATAAAAAAAGAGACAAACCTCTTTTATATACATATAATATGTTTAATGTGAAAATATTTATAAAAGGAATTTAACTTTTAAACAAAAGCAATGACAAATACACAAGTTTTGTTTTCTTTATATTTGTTTTTTAACAATTACAATTAACCCATTTCCGACCGCTGCACTGTATGGTGAGTGCGGTCAAAAATAAAAAAAAATATTTTCACAATTTCCAAAATTTTTTTTGACGTTTCTATTAAGGACATTCTAAGCGACAATACCCAAAAACAATTTTTGAAAAATATTTATTTTTGAAAATTTTATAAACCGTCAAATTTGAAAGTTTTTGGTAATGATGTAAAATGCAATGAAAAACCCTTCAAAAACTTAAATAGAAAAATGGATTTATTTTATAAAAATCTTCCGAAAAACTGTTTTTTTATTATAACTAAAATTTTGATAATAATATTGAAATAAATACATAATTTCAGAGGTGTTTTAAAAATGGTCCAGCTCACCTAAATCTTAACACTGAGATGTAATATTTTGGGAATCATATAAGAATATACTAATCTTCATTTCTAGAAGGGTATATTTGCAACTTTTTTTCGTGAGGCACTTTAATGTACATATATACAAACTGACTTCATATACAAAAAACAACAAGAACAACAATGTTAATCATTATATTACTGCTGTTGCTAACTAAACTACTTGCCCATATAAAAAACAACAGCAATGCTTAATATAAATATTTTTGTGTGTATTTATATTATTAACCAATTTTTGTTAGTTTTTGGCCCAGAGTTCGGTTGTTTATGAACGAATTTGGTTGATTAAAAAAACCGAAATTTTATAAAAATATTTATGTCCAACGTGTTTAATAGCAAAGCCCGTAGCTTATATAGGAACTTCAAAAAGTCTAAAACTGCGTTTTGGCCGTTAACTCGTTTACTTTTGGACCGATTTTTTCCAGGAAAAAAAAAATTTAAGAAAGATTTTGAATTTTTCTTGCAAAAAAGAAGCCGCTGTCTTGTATAGGAACCTACAAAAGCCGACAACAAATACAATTTTTTGGGAGTATGTTTGGTTTTTTGCCGATATCTCAGTTGTTTATCCACCGATTTTGCTCATTTTTATTAGCATTTTTCTAAGAAATATTTTCTACAATTTGATGCATAAAACATATATATCCGGTAACTGGGGCTTTCTAAAAACTGATTTCAACAGACAGACAGTCAGACGGACAGACGGATATCTTTATATCGACTCCCCTATCAATAAGGATCCAGAATATATATACTTTTTGGGGTCTTAGATGAATATTGTAGAAATTACAAACGGAATAACAAATTTATATATACCCTTTATACCTGTGGTGAAGGGTATAATAATAATAAAGTCAGTAAAAAATCACGACTTTGGTAAGGAAACTAATTTTTGAATTAATTTTCTGTAAAATAATTATGAAATATGAAAGAGCTAGAAATCTTACCATGGTGATCACAGATTTTCATTCCTCTCTAGCGTCTTTAGATTTCTTATAAAATTTAATTTTACTTTTTACTAAAAATATTTTATTTTTTTATAGAGATATATAGAGATTTTCGTTCATTTAATTTTCGTAGAAAATGGAATTTTACTTTTTACTGAATAAAAAGTATACTTTCTTATTTTTCTCTTTACTTTTCCATATATACTATGTACTCATTATTTTCCTAATAATACTGGTTGGCAAAAAAAAAATTTTTGTCTTCCTTAAAAAAATATGTGGACTAGATGGAATTTTATTTAAATACGAGTCCGCTTTCAGTTATTTTTTCATCAGTTTGTAATATATCCCCCTAAATAAAGCGAATGCACAAGTACAATCCACAATTACTCGGGAACAGGTTGTCCGATTTAGATAATTTAAACACAACTCACTATAAAA
This sequence comes from Protophormia terraenovae, assembly GCA_951394005.1. Taxonomy (NCBI): domain Eukaryota; kingdom Metazoa; phylum Arthropoda; class Insecta; order Diptera; family Calliphoridae; genus Protophormia; species Protophormia terraenovae. Next base: position 32,690,565 of record OX596073.1, read on the forward strand.
CTATTTTTTATCTGCCCAACATTTCCGGAGTTATTCATGCAAAATTGAAGATTTTTTTTCCTGCAAATTTCTTTTAAGAAATGAAACCGGAAAAATGTGCAGTTTTTAATCATTTATTGTAAGGTTGGTATTACTTCGAATAAAAAATTAGCCATATGTAATTAAAATGTATTTGAAAATATTGATTTTAGTCAGTATTGAGTGAAAATATCCATGTATACCTACAATTAAGGTGCGCAACAAATTTTTTGACGGAATTTAACTAGATGAACAAGAATCTTCCTTCACTTTTTTTCTATCACGTACTGATTACTTTTTATGGTCATAAGTGTGGTGCGAATTGTCTTCAATTCAAGTTAACATTTTTTAGTCGCTCAATATTTTCGGATGTTAACTTGAATTGAACACAATTCGCACTACAAAATCATCATTAGAAGAAAGTGTATACTACTACACTATTGTTGACATAAAAAAAAAAATAAGTAAATTAGTAAAGCACTACTTTCTGAAGAATTATTTCTACATAAAAAGTAATGAGAACACTGTCTCAGTGGTGGAGAGTATAAAAAATTCGGCATAGCCGAATACAGCGTTCTCACTTCTTTTTATTTCATATTTACTTGAATATATTTATTGAATGTAACAACTGTGTTGATTGCAAAATATACGGTAATAATTTTTTCTTTGTATGTAAACTGTGTGATACTTTAGAGTTGCATTGCTGAGAGTTCACATTAAATATTTCAAATTATTTAACACTAAAATGTTTATGGCCCTTTAGAGAAAACAAATTTGACCTACACATGTAGACAATAGAACCTGCATGCTTGTCTGTACTTTTACTGAAATCAATTAAAAACCTTTCATCTTTGTATCATATTTTTAAACTTTTATAGCCTTCATTAATATTTCCCAAAGTCAATTATTTTAAATTGTGATAACTTAAACGTTTTTAAATTTAATTCATTAAAAATTTGTGGTAATAACTTACGCTACCACAAGTTTGACTCTATACCTACACATGTCGGTTAATTTCATACAAACAGAAAACTTACCACAAGCTAGTACTCTGCAAGGATGCACAGTGGTTTCAAATCGTTTTCTTGTTCTGAAAATAATTCTCTAAATTGTTAACCGTTGGAAATACCTAAATAAAGTTTTACATGGTCAGAGACGGGATGTTTTCGAGTTAATTTGGAGAAGCACAAACTATTAGCGAATCAGGAGGGGATGGGGGGGTTACGTTGGTGTAAAATGTGTCAAAAGTGGCGTTTAATTGAATTTTAAAATTTTTATTTTTATAATAAAGTTCGGTAGCGAATAAAAATAGACAAAATTATGTATCAACGTCAATTAAAATCTTTAAGCTAGGTTTGCTCATAAGGAGCTGTCAAAGTTAAAAATTTTTTTACATTTTTGAAAAATATAAAAAATAAAATTTTCATCAAATTTCAGTGAATTTATTTTAAATAAAAGGTCTTTTGAAGTAATAATTTAAAATGGGACCATAAATTTCAGGTATTTAAGTGTACTTTTCTTCAAGTATTTGTAAATTATATATTGTCCTAATATTTTTGTTATTTTTCTGAAAATTGTCCTAAAATACAACAATTTTAAATTTTCATGGAATGCAACTTAAAATGTTACAGGATGTTTGTTCTGAAAATTTTCTGAAAACTAGTATATATATTGTCGACTTTAATATTATGAAAAAAAAAAAATCGTGCACATATATAGTCCGATTTGAGAAATTTTTTTTTTTGGAAAAAACTCTAGTAGATTTCATACAAAAAATAGTTTAAGTGCGAACATTTTCTTTGCTTTATCAAATATTAAACAGTATTGGAGAATCGAAATAAATCTGTGACTTCTAAGCGGCTTGTCGGATTTACATGAAATTTCTCACAGGGGTAGCAGAGGATAGTGAAATTTTGAGCTTAGAAGCAAGATCCCACATACTCTTCAGGAGCGGAGCTATGAGATCTAAAAATAGGTTACTAGTGTCATAGAAAACAACTAGTTAATTGTTGTATCTTTCCCGATTTATATCATCTTAAAGTCCTTAAAAAATCCTTTCTATTCCTCCTATATATTCTTTGAGATATATTCATTTGAAATTTCAACAATCTCAACTTTGCAAGATTTTGATCAAATCTTTTCCATTTATATCCCAACATTTTCAACCGATTTTATCACATTATTTTTAATTTATTAGAGAACAAAATTATCAATCGAAAAAAAAAAAAAAAACAATTTTAAATCGATAGGATAGCAATCGGATTCGACATCTCCGATTTCAATGAAATTCACTACCAACATTGGCCATTGGAAGATTTTCCGAAAACATGAAATTTCAGACCCATGTTTCTTTCCGGTCCGGAAATATGACGTTTTAAAAAACGTAAAAATTTTACAAATTTTGCAAATTAATACTTATTTAACTTTTAATAACTTCTTAAATATACATGGTAGATCTCTAGTTGTTGCTGCATATTCAAGACAAAGATATTACCCTTATAACGATATATACAAAGTTTTTTACAACGAAAGTTCAAAGGTCAAAGTTGGAGATAAAAAAATTCAAACTATTATATCTTAAAAACCGGTATTTTTAAAATTTTATAAAAATTATATATTGTTTATATAACCTTTCTCTACATGGATATAAAATTTCAAGTTGGAGCCTTATTTAGTTTAGGAGTTATGGACAAAAATAAAATCCAATTATTAATTACTTCTAAGCTATAGAAAATAAAATTTTAATTTTCGTGTTATTTTAAAAACAAGGACATGACATTAAAAATGATATATAGTGAGTTACTTTAGATCGAAAATTCAAAGGTCAAAATAAGACTTACAAAAAATAAACCATTATATCTCCGAAAACGATGTTTTTAAAATGATAAAAAATATATAATATTTACACAACTTCACTTTATGCTTGTGCAAAATTTCATGTTGGAATCTCATTTAGTTCAGAAGTTATGTAACAAAATATAAACTGAAGTCAAATTTTGTATACAAATAAATAAAATAATTTTTGTAAATATTTTAAATTTTACATACAAAAAATTAGTTTTTTTCTGTATTTTTCTTCATAACTCCTAAACAAATAGAGGCTCCAACTTGAAATTTGGCACAAATATAAAGAAGGGTTTCATTACCAATATATGTATTTTCTAAGAATTTTAAAATACCGTTTTTTGAGATATTAAGCTTTAATCTTTATATAATCGATTTTGACCTTTGAACTTTCGAAGTATATAAATATTTTACTTGTCGTTTTAAAGTTAATGTGTTGTTCTATTAAATAAAATTAAAACAAGAACTGTACAACGTATATTTTAGAAGTTATGAGCAATAAAGTGTGATTACTTTTGGAAAAATTCAACCCCTTTTTGATTTGATTGAAACGTCATATTTTTGGACCGGGAGGATTTTTTACTAAGAAAAATTGTTATTTGAGCAACATTTGCAATACTTAATATCTGTAGCGAATTTCATTGAAATCGGAGATATTAAATCCGAAAATGTCTGTTTTTTGTCTCTTTTGATATGAAATCACTCGATATCTTTATTGAGTCAAAAAACAAACGTTTTTGAATTGGGAAATTTGCAAAATTAATAAACAGATCGACAGAAGGACAGACAATAGAATTCTTTAAAAAAGTCTTAAAATTCCAAAAATATATAATTGTTTTACTTCCTGACTAATATAAAAGCTAAATCTAAATATTAAAGTAATGATATCACCTTTCCCTGAATTAAGTGCCATTATTTAACTCAAATGTGTAGACGGACGGACATTGCCACTCTGTCAAAAAATATTTTAGAATTCTGAAAATGTTTTTTTTTTACTAACTAATAAATAGAAAAAATAGGACGCTATCATCAAAATTCGGATATCACTTTTTCCTGAATTAAGCGCCATTTAGACCCATTTAACCCAAATGTAAAGACGGACAGACAGATATTACCCTTCAGCCAAAAGACAGCTCATAATTCTGAAAATGAATTTTTTACTTATATATAAATGGGAAAATTAAAAGTGATCATTAAAGTGTTGATATCACCTTTCCCTGAATTATGCAAAATTTTCAACCCATTTAACTCTAATGTATAGACGGACGGACGGGCATTACCATTCTGCCAAAAAAAAAAATCTTAAAATTCTAAAACTGATTTTTTTACCTAATATTCACTAAAGAAATAAAACGTGATCATTAAAATTTTGATATAATTAAAATCAGAGAATTAAAAACCTCCTATTTTTTTTTTACCAAAATACCTAAAATCCCAAAATCGGATTAAACTTTTTTCATTAAAATGGTCTTCGTGTCGTTAAGTCGCAGAGTGGTCCCAAAACGAAATTTTTTGGAAATAATTCTTTAACTTTAGAACTGGTGTATGTATTTAAATGAAATTTTACATGGACAATTCTGAGGTGTATGCCAATTGATTTGGAGGAGGACAGGTTCTTAGCGGGTCTGGGGGACGGGGGGTGGACCTCCAAAGTAGGTCACCTCGGGTATGGAATTTTTAAAAAATTCGCCAAAATTTGATTTATGATTTGACTGAAAAAAAATTTTGCACACAGATAGTCCTTATAATTCTCTACAAAAAATGCGCTTACATGTGTGGGTTAACTCTTTTACTTTAAGAGATATTTGGACCAAAGTAACATTTTGACCCATTTTTGGACATGTTTGTTTTTAAGTTTTTTGAACTTGGCGGGCACAATTTGAGTCCTATAATTTTTCTAAAATATTCTCTGGATTCTGTATAAAATTCTAAACAATTTTTGTGCGTGTGAAATATTTTGTGAGTCGTCTGCTAAAAAAATACCTTTTGTATGTTTACCCAATATATTAAGGCATTTATTTAATATAATTTTTGTTTGATCCCAGAACAAAAAACAAATTTTAAAGTGGTACAATATTGCCGCCTTCTAAATTTAAGATTAATATTACTTTTTATCGAAGGTATATATTTAAATATTTAAAGAAAATTAGGACCAATATTAAGCCTGCCGGGTTCAAAAGGCTAAAAAAACGAGGCTAAAATTAAGTTATTTCGACTTTAATATCTCTTAAATTAACAGAAATAACCTACGTATCGTCCCTGCGCTGACTAAATTACCTATGTAGTTTTTAAAAACTTTTCAGGAAAGCTGAAAAACTGTTTAGTTTTGCAGTTTCTTCGTTACTTCACTGAATTTTTACAAATTTTCTTCGTTTATGAATAGGCTTAGTAACACAAATTATATGTTTTATGAAAAATAATGAAATTTTTGGCGCGTTTTGCGAAAAATCAACGAAAAATTTACATAAGTAATTTTGTAGAGCAATTTTTTGTTAAGATATGATTGTGCTTTTCTTTTTGCAGGTTCTTAAGTTCATTTAAATATAAGTTTGAACTATGGAAGGAGGTATTAATAGTAATATCTTGGTCAAATTTCAACTTCCTAAGATAATTGGAACATGCTATTAAACGGTAATTTGTTGATGATCCCAGAAAAATCTTCAAAAAAATTAAAAAAGAAAATTCACCAATATTAATGTTATATGTATCAAAAGATAGCTAAAGAAAAATTAATGAACCCGTATTTTATGATTTTCAGAAAAAAGATTTTAAATAAGATAAAATTAACGATTTTCTAAAAATTCCTGAACACAACAAAGTGCCTCGATTTGTACGAGGACAAAAAATATTGCAAGTGTACCCTCTTAAAATTAAAGATTTATATATCTTAAACTAATTCCTAAAATATTAGGAATCAATTATTTCACTTTCGTGAGCTGGACCAATTTTAAAGTACCTCAAAAAATATTATTTTCGATCAACACTATACACAACTTTTAATTTTTGATTAAAAGAAATCCAACATATAATAGGTATCGCTCAGATGACATTGACAGTACAGTCTCCCGAGCTTTTTCCTATCCTGATTATTAAAAAAAAAAATAATAAACTTTATAATAATCTGAAACTGAAAGACAGACAGACGGACAGACATCATCAAAGCTTTAGTTGACGTAAGTCTGTGTCAGTTAATTTTGGTGTAACTAGTCTTGGGATGTACGCTTTCAGGCGGCATATCACAAGTATACAATATTAAATATTTTATGTTTAAATTTTAATGTTACCATTTTCTCTAAGAATATTAATAATATTAACTTGAAAAATTAAAATGAAAAATTATGTACATAAGTAATTTTGTTGGAGCATTTTATATATGGTTTTACATAGGTAATTTGGAAATCCTAAACTAGTAGAGATATCGACAAATGCTTTGGTGGTCATATGTATAATTAGTAGGGGATCTAAATGCAGCAATAAAAAAAAAAATTCCAAAATTTTTACATAGGTAATTCAGTCAGCGCAGGGACGGTATGTTAGATTTTTTTTAGAAGGATTATCTGTGTGTAATTTTTTTTTTCTGTCAAATTATAAATAAATTTTTGGTGATTTTTTTAGTAACATACCAGATGTGACTAACTTGGAAGGTCTACCTACTCCCAACAAAAACCGCTAGGAATCTGTGCTCTACCGAATCAACTCAAATGCACCTCGTCCCTGACCATATGAAATTTTATTGAGATATTTCCAACGGTTCACTGGTTAAGGAATTACTTCCAAAAAAGCATTTGGAACTACTGTGTGACGTTACAGATAGACACAAAAATAAATTACCAGCCAAGTTAAATATTAACAAAAGCAACAACAAAGTAATAACATGTTGGTAAAATGAGAAGTTAATGCAAAAAATGCCTTTCGAAAAAAAGGGAAAAATGTTGATAAAAAAAAGGTAAAACAGAAAGAAAATTAAATAATGAACAAAGTGAAAAATAAAATGAGATGAAAAACTACAAACATAAACATAAAAAGGCGATTTTTTATAACGAAATTGTAATACAAAACTTCGACATATAAACACACGCATACATAAATAATTACATATATATACATATGTTGGCTCATGTGTGTGTAGGTGTAATCGAAATTTGTTAATGTTGTTTGTGTGCATATTTTATATAAAACATATATTATAGCGGGTTTAATCTAGATATGTTGGCTCTTGTAAACTCCAAGTATGTAGTATTTTTGTTTTTATTTTTGCGTGTGCATAAACATATAAAGGCAGTTTTAAAAGTGCCTTTAAGATTTTTAATAAAACCTAAAAAAAATTCAATAAATGACTAATAAAAGACGAATGTTGAAATAATTGGTTTAAAGAGAATTATTCAAATCAATCAATTTTGTTTAACATTAAGATAAATCGATCATTTAGGTTATAGCTACAGCTGTTTTAGTTGCATTGTTAATAAATCCCATTTGAGATGACCTACCTTCTTGCCTATATGCGTGTTCATATACTTTTTTTAAACATATATTTTATACACACTAATATATACATATATATTTTATTTTCATTGCATACTTACAGGCACGTTCATAAACTCATACCTACAAACAAATTCTTACACTCACATAGAAATATTTTAACAATTAACCACATTCTATGTGACAGACTAAAGCTAACTTCATAAATTCAGTCAACTTTTAGACGTTCTAGTGTTTAAACGTACTAGTAGTGTTTTCTCTCTTTTTCGCCATAAGAAGCTAAAATTTATACTAAAGTTAGTTTTTCGGTTTTCAATTTTTATAATTTAAAAAATATAAATATTTGTAAAAAACAATTAATATCTAGAGAAAGTAAAATAAATATAAAAATAAGAAAAAGAAAATCAATTATATTTGTAATGAAAACGAAGAGAAAATAAATATAAACAAACGAAAGAAAAAAAAAAAAACGTGGAAAACCTCACATTAACAACACAACAACACAATACTACTCCTTCCAGTGTTAATGAAGAACAGAAAAAGTAATAAAAAAAATACGTTTAAAATAAATGAATGATGGCATAATTTATTTTTAATCTTTTTTTGGAATTACTGCAATATGAAGGGTACAGTGTGACTCATACCTTCAGATACCAATAAGTGATTTAAGAATTAAGTGAAAAATAAAATAAATATTAATAATAAATTATTTTTTTATTGAATTAAATAACTGCAGTAATTTAGAATTTTCAAATCAGAATTTCAAAATTTTTACTTTAAAAATATAAAATATTGAAACATAAAAAAATAATAAAAAGGGTTGTAAGCAAATATTTTAGTAAAGAGTTAAGCACAGTGAGTGATTAAATACAAAAAACATTTTTAAAAAATCAAGATTATTAAGAATTATTAAATAGAGCTTTTAAATCCATCTGACGAATTAACATTTATATCTAAACAAGCGAGAATGCTATATTCGGCTATGCCGAATCTTTTATACCCTCCACCACTGAGATAGTGCTCTCATTACTTTTTATGTAGAAATAATTCTTCAGAATGTTGTGCTTTACTAATTTACTTATTATTTTTTGATGTCAACGATAGTGTAGTAGTATACACTTTCTTCTAATGATGATTTTGTAGTGAAAAATTGTCTACAATTCAAGTTAACATTATTTTAGTCGCTCAATATTTGTTGCACACCTTAACTGTAGGTATATATGGATATTTTCACTCAATACTGTCTAAAATCAATATTTTTACATACATTTTAATTACATATGAGTCATTCCATTTAAAACCAATACGAAAAATTCCAATTTTTGACTTTTCCTCTCCGAATTTAATGATATTTGGTACAATTATTATTCTTGTCAAAACTAAGACTAATTCAAAATTTCTCAAAATATGTACAAAGTTGCATACACAAAATTGCAAATATCTTTCGAAGTATTTGTTATATAAGATTTATTGAGATGTCATATTAAAGGTATTTTTCTCAGCATCAAAATGGTCCATATCTCGCGATTTTTCGTTCGCGGATAACTATCTCGAAAAGTGGTCTTTTTAAAAATTTAAAAAAAATATATGTTAATGACGAAAATGTTTTCTTTAAGCGTGGTAAGTGGCATTCTGGGACTCGCAGTATTTTAGAAGTTATTACAACAAATGTCATAATAAATACGAAATATTTATTTCAATTTGTATTGTTTTGTTTGTAGTAAAATAGAAAAATCGCCAATTTCTTCCAAAAATCATCCGACTATAATAAATTTCGGCATGAATATTAACATTGACGCTGGAAACGTAAATACCGAGTTTCAGTTTGATTAACGCGATAGTTCGCAAATTATAATATCGCAAAAATGAGGAAAATTGTCTTTTTAAAATACATCGTAATGGGACTCTCAATGGCTTCTGAGTTATTACAATAAATATAACGCAGTGTAAAATAATTTGAAAGAAATTTCAAGCATGAATTTGATCGTTTTATTCGATGTGATTTTTTTTATAACTCAGAAACTATTGAGAGTCCCATCACGACACTTACAGGGAACATTCAAAATGGTTCCATCCTCTACATATATATTTTTCACGAATTTAAAAATACCACTTTTTGAAATACGCGACCGCGAAATTTAATTCGCGAATTATCCACCAATAAAATTCAACATAAAAACATGTTTCAGGTATCATTTTAAAAGTAATTTCATTACCTTTAAATATTTGCCTTAAACAACGTTATAACGTAAATATTTTGGAAGATATTTGTATTTTTAAAAATACAATTTTCCTCATTTTTGCGCTATTATAATTCGCGAACTATCGCGTTAATCAAACTGAAACTCGGTATTTGCGTTTCCAGCGTCAATGTTAATATTCTTGCCGAATTTTATTATAGTCGGATGATTTTTTAAAAAGACCACTTTTCGAGATATTAACCCGCGAACGAAAAATCGCGAGATATGGACCATTTTGATGCTGAGAAAAAAATTCATGTTATACATCATATTAAATGTAATTTTGATATCTTTAATATGACATCTCAATAAATCTTATATAATAAATATTTCGAAAGATATTTGCAATTTTGTGTGTGCAACTTTGTACATATTTTGAGCTATTTTGCACTTTCAAACCGCGAACCACTTGATGAAATTATCTGAAATTTTGAATTAGTCTTAGTTTTGACAAGAATAATAATTGTACCAAATATTATTAAATTCGGAAGAGGTGAGAAAATCAGCTGGTTGGTTTTAAATGGAATGACTTATATGGCTAATTTTATTCATGCGATAAATGATTAAAAACTGCACATTTTTGCCGGTTTCATTTCTTAAAAGAAATTTGCAGGAAAAAAATTCAATTTTGCATGAAAATTTGTAGGAATAACTCGTACAGTTATTTTAAAAAAATCAGAAATTTTACATATTTTGTTGTAGCTGATTTTGGCGTTGTAAGTCAATTTTAATCTGAAATAAGTTCTTGTGTTAAGTTTTACTTACGCAGAAAATATGATTTCATTGAAAATATTCATCAACAGTTTTCATGGGCTAAGAAAGCGATGTTTTTAGTTTAACATTAATCGTCGAGGGACATCCAAGGCGCTAATCAAAATTGGCGATGATATATATCAATCTGTAGCTGCTTTAGTACTATATATCAAAATCAATGTGGCGTTCGAAAAAAAAGTACGATTTTGCATTTAATGCATCTTTAGATATTTGAGTAAGTGCAATTATAAAATTAATATAAATGAAATTGTCTTATGACTTATTTAAAAAAAAAAAAAATGATGAATTTTGCAATAAATGGATGAATATGAACAACACTACATCACTAAAAACTGAATTTTGCAAATTTTATAAGAAGGTTTAATAATTATTAAATCGCTAATATATCCACGCATATTTATCTTATCGCAATATTTTTAATTTGAATTTTAGATGCAACATTGTAGAGTACATAAATGCAATAATTTTTGATTTAGGACTATAAATAGAATTTTGGCAATTTTTTGATAAATTTTTATCTTAAACCGCCATAACATTGATGCCGTTCGGTAAAAGTCATTCACGCGAATATATCTGTATTCCACTAGAGCCAAGGAATATTGATGCTAAATATCGTTGATGTTCTATTTAAAAATTTTCGAAATTTTTTTGAATATCAAAAGTAAACGGGTTTGAAGAATTTCCCATATATACTTTATAAATGATAAATTTTGATTTTTTTTATACAATGCCGGTCAACAGAATAGTTTCAAGATTTTCGTTACATTAGGCATTTTGTTACTTTTAAATTATAATGAAATAAATTTTTTTTTTTTTTTTTTTTTCAACTAGGTACGATTTTTGATTATTTTTTTCCATTAAGAAAGTTTTTTAAGTAAATTTTTTGGTTCATCTGAATAGTTTCAAATTTATTTATTCAATACCATCTTTCTGATGGTAGGTATATTGATTTTGTCATTGTGTAACATGTCGATGGAATCATTTAAGACACCATAAAGTATATATTTTCTGGGTCTTGGTTCGATTCTGAGTCGATCTTGATATGTCTATCCGTCTGTAGAAAGCAGAATAGGACTCGAACGGGACAACCTAGGAGGACGAAATTTAGCTCAAATATTTATCATATATAAGGTTTATTTGGTGTTGAAAATGAGAAAAATCGGTTGATAAACAAAAAAGTTATGGGCAAAATACCAGAAACACAGGGTATCCATTGTAGCTTCATTTCCTGCTGATATCTCTTAAACAAAAGCATGTATCATAACGAAATTCTGTACGGATATTTCGGGGGTCGATATAAACTTGGAAACCAAAAATTGTCGTGGTCCGCCCACCTCCCATATAAGGTGAAACTTCAACGATATTGTGTACAAACAGTTCAAGGACCAATGTAAACTCGGAAACAAAAAGTGGGCGTGGTCCGCCCAATTTACCGACCACCTCTCATATGACGTAAAATTTGAGAAAGTTGATGGTGGGTACATAGATTCGGCCGAGCCGAATAAGATAGGTTTCACAAGCAGCAATTTTTTTGTCTCAATTCTGAGTTCGTAGAAGAGATTGGAGAAGAAAATACAAAACTTTTACATCTATTTGCCTCCTTCGCCTACTAAGTCAGAATAGCGGCATCAGTAATTGCTATGTGTGAATCTCGACTCGACTGAAATTATAACAGTATCTTTTGTTTCTTACACACAAAAATATATTAGTATGTGTCGAGTAGTAATTAACCAACCATAGGTTGTTGGGGTATTATGCGTTTGTGCTGATGTTTTTAACGCACAGAAATAATTATCGGACTCCCACCTTAAAGTATACCGCTCGACTTAGAATCACTTTCTGAGTCGATTTAACGATGTCCGTCCATCCGTCTGGCTGGCTGTCTGTCCATGTAAACTTTGTGAACAAAGTACAGATCGCAATTTTAAAGATATCTTGATAAAATTTTGCACGAATAATTATTTTGACCCGAGGACAAAGCCTATTGAAATTAGTTATGATCGGTTCATTATTTCACCTAGCCCCCATAAAAATGTTTGCCCGGAATAGGGGTTTAACGATCATAAATGCCTTAAATATGGCAATATTTCAATGAAACTCGGCACAAAGAAGTTTTGTATAAATATCAAATTTCATATAAATAAATAAGGAGTGCATTCGAAAAAATTTTAACATATTAATTGATATTATATTACTTTTATAGTTGTACCACCACTTATGAACTAGTGGACCTTCTTTGGTAGCCCTTCCATTAGAGATTTGACAGTTGTTTCAGTCACTTTTTTGGAACACTCTGCCCATCTCCTTTTTAAATCTTCGATATTTTTGGACACCTTTTTTGTGCTCTTCAATTTATTTTTCACAAGAGCCCAATATCCCTCCACTGGTCTCAGCTCCGGACAATATTATTACAAAAACTATGTTATTGTTTTGGTACCACTCCAGCGCTCTCTTACCAAATGACATGATGCCAAATCAGACCAAAAATATTTGGACACATTGTGCTCTCTTATGAAAGGAAGTAGTAGATCGGTTGATAAACAAAAAAGTTATGGGCAAAATACCAGAAACACAGGGTATCCATTGTAGCTTCATTTCCTGCTGATATCTCTTAAACAAAAGCATGTATCATAACGAAATTCTGTACGGATATTTCGGGGGTCGATATAAACTTGGAAACCAAAAATTGTCGTGGTCCGCCCACCTCCCATATAAGGTGAAACTTCAACGATATTGTGTACAAACAGTTCAAGGACCAATGTAAACTCGGAAACAAAAAGTGGGCGTGGTCCGCCCAATTTACCGACCACCTCTCATATGACGTAAAATTTGAGAAAGTTGATGGTGGGTACATAGATTCGGCCGAGCCGAATAAGATAGGTTTCACAAGCAGCAATTTTTTTGTCTCAATTCTGAGTTCGTAGAAGAGATTGGAGGAGAAAATACAAAACTTTTACATCTATTTACCTCATTCGCCTACTAAGTCAGAATAGCGGCATCAGTAATTGCTATGTGTGAATCTCGACTCGACTGAAATTATAACAGTATCTTTTGTTTCTTACACACAAAAATATATTAGTATGTGTCGAGTAGTAATTAACCAACCATAGGTTGTTGGGGTATTATGCGTTTGTGCTGATGTTTTTAACGCACAGAAATAATTATCGGACTCCCACCTTAAAGTATACCGCTCGACTTAGAATCACTTTCTGAGTCGATTTAACGATGTCCGTCCATCCGTCTGGCTGGCTGTCTGTCCATGTAAACTTTGTGAACAAAGTACAGATCGCAATTTTAAAGATATCTTGATAAAATTTTGCACGAATAATTATTTTGACCCGAGGACAAAGCCTATTGAAATTAGTTATGATCGGTTCATTATTTCACCTAGCCCCCATAAAAATGTTTGCCCGGAATAGGGGTTTAACGATCATAAATGCCTTAAATATGGCAATATTTCAATGAAACTCGGCACAAAGAAGTTTTGTATAAATATCAAATTTCATATAAATAAATAAGGAGTGCATTCGAAAAAATTTTAACATATTAATTGATATTATATTACTTTTATAGTTGTACCACCACTTATGAACTAGTGGACCTTCTTTGGTAGCCCTTCCATTAGAGATTTGACAGTTGTTTCAGTCACTTTTTTGGAACACTCTGCCCATCTCCTTTTTAAATCTTCGATATTTTTGGACACCTTTTTTGTGCTCTTCAATTTATTTTTCACAAGAGCCCAATATCCCTCCACTGGTCTCAGCTCCGGACAATATTATTACAAAAACTATGTTATTGTTTTGGTACCACTCCAGCGCTCTCTTACCAAATGACATGATGCCAAATCAGACCAAAAATATTTGGACACATTGTGCTCTCTTATGAAAGGAAGTAGACTTTTTTGGCTTTTGGCATTCTTTGATGTATATTTTGGTATTTATAGAGCTGAATGTAACAAATATTTTCCTGTTTTGCCGCGACTGCAAAAAGCTTGTTATACCAGGAATTTTTTAGGAAATTTTTTCTGCTTTTGGATCCTAAACTTATCTTAAACATTGCCTCGAGCATTAACAATATAAAAGTTTTGACACAGAAGATTCTGCCAGTACATACGTTTCTTCGTCAATTATACAACATTAGTATTTTTGTATTAAATTTGGTTTTCATTTCCGTGTCCTATTCTTGGCTTCAAAATTTTCTGCAGCATTCCTGTTTGGAACTTTTTGAACTTTATATGTTACGAGTATCAACTCTGCATTAGTTTTAAATTTACGCACCAAATAGTCAAAGCACTGAGCCTTTCTACCAGACGTGTTTGAAGTCCTTTTCAATATGCTTTAAATTTTCTGGCCTTCACAATATCAATGGACCTTTTTTTCTTTCCGAACCAGATTTCCTATCAATGGTCAAATTCTCCTGATACTGCTTAATAACATTAGAAACAGTTTGACGGCAGAAATTTAATTCTGTGGCCAATTATTTGTAGGACCTATTTGTATTTTTTTGAAATATTTTAATAACTTGTAACATGTACATCTTTTGTCACTCATTTTCATCAAAATCACAACAAATTAACATAGTTGTTAATAAAAATAATAACTGACGTATTTTCCAATGAAAACTGGATAAAAAAAGTTTTAAAATTGCTTCCGAAAACAGTTATGAGGCAAAACGTGTGTTAAGATTTTTTCGATCGCACTCCTTATGTTCATTATTTTTAACCAAAATTTCGAAGAATATTATACAAATATTAAATAAAATTATTAACTGTTTTACCGGATTTAATGTCTATCATTAAAATAATATTAACAGACATAAGTTATTTATTTTAGCGCATTGAGATCAAATTGATAAAATTTACATTGCAGAATTTTTTAGTCTAACTTCAACTCACAAATGCATTTCCATTAACAAAATAAACATAAACATCTATTATTTTCCACTGTATCTCATTTATATCTATTTACCCCAATATAATAAATTCAATGCACACACTTTCAGCAAATTTCCAATAATTTTAGATTTTACTTTGTGTTTTCCGGTGACAGGCTTATCGAACAAAATGCTATAATGACTGTCATCAAAATGCAATTGTAATTAATAAAATCGTTGCCTTTTTATCTTAATTCCCTTTTTGTTGGGATTTCTTATCTGCCAATATATAATTTAATAATTTTTTTTTTTTTTTTTTTTCATAATACATTTGATGAATGACAATAACAAAAACATATCCATAATTTTTGTGATAATAAATAATTTTAGTAGGTAATTGTTAAACTTTCTTATCTATATAATTTGTATTTATTTCAATTAAATATTCATTCATAAAGTAGAATATAAAATATCTTATTTAAGAATAATGCAAGCGCGTGCTGTGGTAATGAATATGTATGTATGTATAAATGTGTATTTGATTGTAGGTTTGTCTGTGTGTAAGTGTGGTGGGTGGATTGTATGTTAATTTAAATTTCATAATTTTATTATTTTATTTCAATTTATCTATAGCATACCGTTAGGAGCAAGCTGCTATTAGTTAAATGAATATTTTATTAGTTCATTGCTGTCGATGTTTTTATTGTTCTTTTCTACTACTGTTGCATAAAAGAAATTCCTTTTCATGTTCCAACAATTCAACAAGTAACTGTTGTTGTAAGGGCAGATACCTTTTTGTTAAATACAATAGTACATTGTTTGAAAAAAAAGGAAGAAAGTAATTGCATAAAAAATTGATTAGTAAAAAATTAAAAACTATAAAAAATATTTCCGGATTACGGCAATAAATTGTCAGTATATATTTGGAATGAAATTCAATAAGAAATAGGAAGGTAATAAAATGAGAAATTTCATGTAAACAATTTGTTTAAAGTGGTGCTTGCGTATGAACAATTTTTAACTTAATCTAACAATATTAATCATACTTAAAAACTAAAAGGATATTTTATTTAAAAAAAAAAAAAAAAATGTTTTTTCCTTATTAAACGATACTAGAATGTAAATTTATTTACGTCATCAATAAGAATTCACGCACTATTTTATTATTCTAAAATATAAAACAACAATGACATCAGTTATGTTATTGGTTAATTAGATTTAATTTAAAACATGTTCATCAGTTTAATTCCAGTTAAGCCTGACTAACATGAGTTTTAATATATTTAGAAAAGTTGTAGAGGTTTTGTTGCGTAAATGAGCAATTGTCAATGAGGTATTGAAATTAATTAAAAGCAATCACATATGCTGCTACGATACATCATAAATTATAATAATAACATTTGAAAACTATAATTTAGTCTGGTTTATAGTCTAGCCTATAGTCTAGCCTATAGTCTAGTCTGTAGTTTAGTCTATGATATAGTCTACAGTCTAGCCTATAGTATAGTCTATAGTCTAGTCTATAGTTTAGTTTATAGTCTAGTCTGGGTTATAGTTTAGTCTGTAGTCTATAGTCTAGACTATAATCTAGTCTATAGTCTAGTCTGTAGCCAAGTCCAAAATCTAGTCTAGTCTATATTCTAGTATATAGTTTAGTCTAGTTTATAATGTAGTCTATAGTTTAGTTTACAGTTTAGTCTAAAGCCTAGTCTATAACCTAGTATATAGTCAAATCTAAAATCTGGTCTAGTCTATTCTATAGTCTAGTATATGGTCTAGTATAAAATCTGGTCTAGTCTATAATCTAGTTTGTAGTCTAGTCTATAGTTCAGTCTATAGGCTAATCTAAAGTCTAGTCTATGGTCTAGTATATAGTCTAGTCTATAGTATAGTCTATAGTCTATTTTGGTTTATAGTCTAGTTTATAGTCCAGTCTATAGTCTAGTCTATAATGTAGTTTATAGTCTAATATATAGTCTATTTAAAATCTGGTCTGGTCTATGGTCTAATAGTCTAGTGTAAAGCCTAATCTAAAATCTAGACTAGTCTATATTATAGTCTGTAGTCTGATATTTAGTCTATAATTCATTCTATAGTATAGTCTAAAGTCTAGTCTATTGTCTGGTCTATAATTTAATCTTACGCTCTAGAGTCTAGTTCCGTTTGTTTTTTAAAAAATTATAAAAAACTGGTTAAAAAAATGCTAAGATAAAAAAAAAAAATAGAGATGAAAAGAGAAAAAAAAATATGGAAAATTCGTTAAGACAACAAAAAAGGATTAAATAAAAAAATTATCCAATGAGATAAGAAAGCGCCAAAATAAAAAAAAAATAAAAATTTGCTGAAACAAAGATAAGCCAGAAAAAAAAAGCGCCCAAACCAAACAAAAAAATCGCTAAAATGAAGACTATCCGATAAATAAGCTTAACGAATCAAAAAAAAAAAAAAATCTGAAAAAAATATAGAAATCGCCAAAATAAAAAAACGCAGTAGTGAAAAAAGTCCAAAACAATTTACACTTGAAAAAATTTCAGAAACGAAAAAATTACCAAAACGAATAGCCAAAAAGAAAAAAAAAAAAAAAAGAATTAATTAAACGAAGAAAAAACCGTAAAAATAATGAAAATTGTCAAAATGAAAAAAGGATAAAATGGGGAAAAAAAGTAAATAAAATTATAAAATGTTTTTATCTTGCGTTACCATATGGGTGCGCCAGGCAAAATATGGACATTTTTTTCGTAGTACATTTCTTTAAAAATTTCTTCAAAAAATTTAATTTTTTTGATAAAAAACTTGTTTTTCTGGAAAATTATCCATCAATAGAGCTTTGAAGAGCTTGAAAGTGACAATGATGAATATGTCTGATGGATTTTCATCCACCGACCTAAAAATTATAGTGATATTAGTGACGAAGTCGATGCTGGTAACGTTTCTAGCAATAGTATTTCACATTAAGTCCTTGATACATTCCTTTAAACCAAAATGTGGTTGTTTATAATGATGAGTATAAAATTGGAACATCGTAAAGCAGAATTTTTATTTTGTGTTGAAATTTGTTTGTCAGCATCAGGGAAAATAGAAAGGAAGTCTTAATTAATAAGTAGGACTCCAAAAGTCATTTACTACTCTGTAAATTATATTTAGTGGATGTCCTCCAATATTCAAAGGTTGATTCCTATAACAATAGGTTTTTATGATCGTGATGAAAGTAATTTTTTAGTACTAACAGCAACAATAAGGCGGTGAATGCTCCAACTAAAGGAGGTGTACTTAATGTTGAATCTTTGATATGTAAATTATACCATATTAGAACTCATATTGAATTGCATCTCCTTAAGAAATTTGCAAATAAAAAACATTTTTTAGAAAAATATACTGATTTTCTTCTTAAAAAAAAAAAATATATATCGACCATTCCAGGAAAGAACGCCCGAAAAAGTACATTTTTTTACTTGATGGCTTTCAATTTCGATAAAAATTTGTATACATAAACTCCATTAAGCCTTTTATCAATTTCAGTTTTCAGTTTTGTGAAATTGCAAAAACTCGCGATTTAATTTCGCTTTTTCATTTTCTCAAAAACCAAACAAATTTCAAAAGTATGTAACTTTGAATAGCAATATATCTGGAAAGACTTTGTGAATTTTAATGATTTAAACGGCCTTAAAATTTCACATATGGCGGCTTTATAACGAACATTTTAAAAATAAAAAAGATTTTTTAAAAATGCATTTTAATGCAATTGCATTTTTCAAAATGCATTTTTCTTTAAATATGCTATTAAAATGTTTTAATTTTTTAACATAAATGAAAAGTTTGGAATCTTTACATTAAAATAAAAGTGTCAGATTTTTGGGACGCGAAAATCATATATGCATAATCCAATTTTTATAAAAACATGTTTCAAATTTTTCATATAAAATTAAATTTTTTTCTTGCTTTTAAAATTTTCTTTAAAATTTTTATAAAAAAGTTAACAAAATATAAAAAGTATGCAATTTTAAATATTCATATCTCTTAAAGTTATTGATGGATTTCTGTAATTTAAAAAGTTTTTAAAAGGCCATTGTATATTTTTTGTGTAATTTAGTCAGCATTTCGAAAACCACGTCTTCGATCCATAATATTTTAAAAATATAAATGCAGTTTTTAGATGCATTTTTGTTAGTTGCGAATTTATTAAATTTTAATTTTTCAAAAGTGTATTTAAAAATGCTTTGTTTATTATAACTTAAAACAATAAATAGTCTGATACATAAAGTTTTAAAATTTTTCAGGATTTTTTAAAAAATAACACAATAATTTTTTTTAACAAAATAGGTAAAGATACTCATAATACCAGAAAAATATAATTTTTATATGAAAAAATTTAAACTAGTTGAAGAAAAGGGGAAATTATGCACAGTACATGTGTGCGTCCCAAAAATTTTAGATTTTTATTTTAATGTAAAGATTCCAAACTTTTCATTTATTGTAAAAAATTAACATATTTGAATAGCATATTTAAAGAAAAATGCAATTGCATTAAAATGCATTTTTAAAAAATATTTTTTGTTTAAAAAATATTCATGTTAAAGCTGATATAATTACAACTCAAACGCCGTTTAGATCACAAATTTCTGCAAAGCCTTCCCAAAAATATTTGTACTTAAATTTGTATACTTTTGAGATTTTTTAGATTTTTTCAAAAGTGAAAAAGCGAAATAAAATCGCGAATTTTCTGAATTTAGCGAATCTGAAAATATTTATAGACATCCATAGACCTTATACGTATAAAATTTTATAAAAATCGGAGGACACTTGGTATATTTTTGGGCGTTCTTTCATGGAATGGACGATATCTATTTAGTGCCTGGCGTTATCATATGGTAACGGCCCGTTCTGCCCGACCTAGGGACCCAAAACACAATTTTATATAATAGGTAAATTTTCTTAGGCCCCATAGACTTAAATTTGAAAATTTCATCATTATCTGAAACAAAAAACATTCCCGGTCAATTTGGGTTAAAGAATCTCATTTTCACCATAATCTCCAAAAGCAAAAAATCAAAAACATTAAAATGAAAAAACAAATCTGAAACGAAAAAAAATTGCTGAAATGAAGTAAGTAAAAAGGACGAGAAAGACACACATATCAAAAAAAAAAAAAAAAAAATACACTTCTTATAAAATCGCTAAAAGAGAAAAAATGCTGAAATGGAAAAAAGATAAATTAAAAAGAAATGCCGAAACAAAAATATCGTTAAAATGAAGACATGCCTAAAGAGCTGAAAAAAGCGCATGAGAAATAGTAAATTAAAAACATTTTTTTTTTTTTTTTTTGCCGTAATATCAAAAATTAAAAAACGCTAAAATGAGAGAAAAAACTACAAATTCAAATAAAAAATCGCTCAAATGAATACAGCCATAAAATTAAAAACAAAAAATTCATAATAATCGCCAAAACGGGGAAATTAAAATAAGAGGAAAATTAAAATAAAGATCGCTAAAATAAAAAAATATCCCTAAAAAAACATCGTGAAAGTAAATTGTGAAAATAAAAAAAGGTTAAAAAAACTTTTATAAAAATATTAATAACTTTCTAACTAAAGGAATAGCTAATTTTCAAAATCAACAGTGGTGAAAGATTGCTAAGATTCGGCGCTGCCGAATATAGCACTTAAATTTGTTTTATATAGACTTTTGGCTACACTGCACAGTGGGGTCAAACGCAAATTTTTTGGTAATAAATTTGTATCTCATAAACTACTGCTCGGATCAAATTAGAATTTTAAAAAGAATTGTAGAAGAGGACCTAGGCCAAAGAGTAACTAGAGACGAAACTAATTGTCAAAAACCTAAGTCAGTTGTCAAAAACCTAACTCATGCAACAACAAAATACATGTAATCAAATACATTTTGTTGTTGCGAAAAGAAAATAAAAACACATTTTTGTTTACAAAACAACAATTTTGTTTAATTGTCAATCGAGAATTTCGTCTCTATGTGTTACTCTATGACCTAGGCCTTCAGAAAACTTAGCTCGTAGTCACCCTGTGGTAACACAAGATAAGCTACAGGGTGTCAAAGTTGACTACATCGAGTACGTAAAAGTTTAAAAAAATCGTAACTTCTACAGAAGAAATCCGATTTTAAAGACTTTTATATATTTGTAAAATGCTTGGTAAGATAACAAAAAAAAAAAAAAAAAAACACACAATTCGTAACACACAACTGTATTAGCGCGCTTATGTTGCTGAACGAGATAATATTCGTAATAATCGCTTATATTTTTTAAATATTATTTATTTTTGAAAAATTGCCAAAAATTGATTTGTATAGCTTTTTAAATGATTTTTGCAGGAGATAAAGATCGATATATACTTTATACAATACATAAGAAATAACGGAGAAAGTATCATGGTAATATGCTTTTTTATACAATTAAAAAGGTCGTTTAAAAAAATTTACTTTTTTCATAAAATCTGCACTCCTGCATACGTTTTTGGCCAGGCGGGAAGCAGTATAATCTATTTTTTGATAAAATATCATCAATAAGTTTAAAAAAGCTAGCGTGACATTTTTTTATTAATCGATAAATATGAAACTTTTTTTAAAAGTTCACCATTTTGGACCAATTCTGAATGTAGGGTGCACACTTAAATCAATTCAAAATTTCCTTATTAACCATTTATAAGGCCTTACCTTTTGAAATACATAAATATATTTTTTTTTATTAACGGAACTTTGAGAAAAAGTGAAAGAATTGTACCATATTTTTGTAAAAAATTTCCATTTTTCATACTACTTAATTTCAGTGCTGATTTTAAATATTTTTTACGTCTAGACGCATTGAGATAGTCCAAAAATTCTTTCAGCATATTATTTTGAAAAATTTAACAAATTACAAAATATTTTTAAAATTTTTTTTAGCTCATATAACTCAGGACTTATTTTCGAAAAGCGAAAAAGAGTCGAGTCAAAAAACCAAAAATTCAAATTTTTTTTTTTTTTTTTTTTTTTTTTTACATTACATACTTTATTTATTGAATCTTCAGTAATTGTGCATGAACTAACAACAAGTATTAAAATCTTAAATCTAAATATTAATATCTAATTTTGTCCAACCACCGTCAGACAAAAATCTATTTTAATACGTATATTTTAGCTCCTCAAGTTTGATGTGTGCCTTCTTCTCAATCGAGTATATCCATTGCTTAGTAGGATGTTTCGAGCTAAAGGATTTGGCTGAATCTCTAGCCTCCTAAAATATTTCTCAGTATGTTCTCTTATTACATCTTTCACAAAGTGGACGTTTAGATCCTTATAAATATTTGAGTTTTTGACGTACCATGGTGCCGCAGTTATTATCCGCAAAATCTTGTTTTGTCGTCTCTGTATTTTCTCTATATTTGACGCCGAGGCCGTGCCCCATAACTGAATGCCATAACTCCATATTGGCTTCAAAATAGAGTTATATAAAAGTAGTTTACAATCTAAAGTAAGTGTTGAGTTTCTACCGATAAGCCAATTTATTTGAAGTGCTTTCAGTTTTATTTCTGTCAACTTGGCATCAATATGGGATTTCCATGTAAGACGTCGATCAAGATGGATACCGAGGTATTTACCCTCTGATTGCTGGGGAATAACTTGGTTATTAATAAAGATGGGTGGGCATGTTTCTCTACGCAATGTAAATGTTATGTGTATGCATTTTTGCTCATTTACCTTTATTTTCCACTTACGTAACCATCTTTCAATGTCTAGTATATGGTCTTGCAAGAGTCGAGATGCTTCTTGGGGGCTATCATGTGTACTTAAAATAGCTGTGTCATCAGCAAATGTTGATGTATGGGTTCGGTTGTTAGTTGGCTTATCAGAGGTGTATATTAAGTAGAACAAAGGACCCAGAATACTACATTGGGGTACTCCTGCTTCAATGGGCTGTGGATTACTTAAGAAGTCTCCCTCTTTAATAATAAATTTTCGATTAGTTAAATAGCTTTCCAATAATTAATGTGTATTAGTTGGTAAATTTTGCTTTATCTTATATATCATGCTATAGTGCCATACTTTGTCGAAAGCTTGCGAAACGTCGATAAAAAGAACAGAGTAATACTTCTTTTCTTCAAACGTTTTGTTAATAACATTTACAAGTCTGTTGTAAATGTGCTGTGTTTTCTTCTAAATCCGTATTGATG
The DNA here is from genome assembly GCA_951394005.1 of Protophormia terraenovae. Taxonomy (NCBI): domain Eukaryota; kingdom Metazoa; phylum Arthropoda; class Insecta; order Diptera; family Calliphoridae; genus Protophormia; species Protophormia terraenovae. The sequence goes on from OX596073.1 coordinate 32,713,975, forward strand.
ATTGGGTATACATTGGTTTCGATTCAATAGAGGGGTTAAGAGTTTCTCAAAGAGCTTTGACATATTTGATAATAGACTTATAGGTCTATAAGATTCTACTTTTGTGTGATATTTTCCTGGCTTAGGCATCATAGTAACCCGTGATACCTTCCATTCTGGTGGATAATATTCAAGGCGTAATATAGCGTTAAAAATACAAAGTATAATTTTTAATGCTATCCAGGGTAGCTCCAAAAGCATCTTGTTACTGATTTTATCAATATCAGGTGCTTTTTTAGAGTTTAAATCAATAATAGCCTTGTCAATCTCTCGAATCTCAAAACAAAGGGGTTCAACTGCTCCGAATTGGGGTACAACAGGTGGCAACTCAATTACGTCATTTGATACGTTCGGAGTAAATACATTTTTCAGATGACACAAACAGATTCCCTTTTTCGGTATCATTTCTTGCCCATCCTCCATTAGTATTACGTAAAGGAGGTTTACATATAACTGGTCTCTTAAGTTTTTTAGTAGCTCGCTATAGAGAATAATAAGACTGCGGTGTTGCATCAAGGTTTTCTAAATATTTATTAAAAGATTAAGTCTTTCGATTTTCCAAGAGCTTATTAATTCAAGTGTAAATTTCTTTTAAATTATCTTGCCAAGCACTGTTCAGAAATATAAAAATCTTTAAAATCGGACTTCATTTGTAGAAGTTACGATTTTTTGAAACTTTTAATACTCGAGGTAGTCAATTTTGACATCCTGTAGCTTATCTTGTGTTATCACAGGGTGACTATGAGATAATTTTTCTGAAGGCTTAGGTCCTCCTCTACAACTCTTCCATACATTTCAATTTAAGACGACCATCAGTTTAGGAGATACAGGTATATTACCAAAAAATTTGCGTTTGACTCCACTGAGCACTGTTACTCTTATCACTAACAAACAATTCATTTTAATAAATCTTCAAAAATTAACAGATATTTTGGTTTTAATCCACATTAGTCTGCACTTATTCTCAGTTTTCTTAGAATAAAATTTCTTATATATATTTTTAGATTCATAACTAAATAAGTATTGTAAATTTATGTAAAACATATTAAAGAAATTTTCAACAAGTTTTAAGAAAAATACAAGTGTTTTATTTGCACATAAATATCTCAACAAAATTTACAAAACAAATCAAAATAAAGTTGTAAACAAATTAGCTTAGAAAATTTTGCACAATTAAATAGACACAAAGTCTAATAAAATTAAAATATAAATATTTCATAGCAAAAACAAAATTTTGTGCGTTACGTGTTAAACAAATTGACGAATAATAAGGAATAAAATTTAAATATGTATGTACATATATATGTGTATTTTAAATTTAAGAAAAAATTGTTTATTTGTATAAGATTTTCAAACAGTTGCGGGAATTATTAAAATAACAAAAACAAAAACACATATAGGTGAACAATAAAATTTGGCCAAAAATTGTTTAATAAAATAATACTCGTAAAAAAAGAATGAATTAAAAATAAATAGCCAGGGAATTGAAATTAAAAGATTTGAAATAAAATCTGTTTATTATAGCGCATAAAATAATTTGAAAAAACGTGTATAAACACACAACTTTTTAAGCAGGTGAAAAAATTAAATAAATGGAAAAATATTATGATTTAAATCTATATAGAACTAAAAAGGAAGTGAATATTTTTAATAAATAAAATATTTTTATTTTCATATGATTTTTCTTTTTTTTTTAATTTGCTGGTGTTTTGTTTTTATAGGGAAAATATTTAGGTCTTTGTCATGCTCGTGTTTTAAATAAACATAATAATTTTGAAGACCTTTTAAATTTTTTTGGCTAGAAATTTTTTAAACACCATTTCGATTTCAAATACGTCAAATGATTAAGTAATATTCAAGTTCAAATTTGAACTTTTTTTTATATTTTAATGGAAAAAAAATCTTATTATATACATTATAAAGATTCCCATTTTTTTCCCCCTTACTGTGTTAGCAATTTAATTATATTTATTAAATCCTCAGTTGTTCTTTAGTATAATTCAAATTAACATATTAACAAATTATTAATTCAAGATAAATGATTTATTAATAAATTTCCATAAATCATAACAAAATGAAATTGTGTTTCAAAACAATTTTCTTTATTTTAATTACGCTTTTGTTGAAAAGTTTTTTCATTAATTTGCAAATTAGACCCCGTCAAAATGAGAAGAAAATGGGCCAAATAACAAGTGAGTACTTAGTACTCATTTTGGTACTCTTATGAACAGTATGAGTAGAAAAGGTGAAAATGATGATGTCAAAATACTTATGTACCAGTAAGTAGGATGTTTGTTTGTTTTTAAAATTGTATTGTAATTGTTGTTGTTTTGGCGATTTTACTATTGTTGTTGTATGTTAAATTAGAAAAAGAGTGGGGCGCCAAGAAGAATCATGTAAACAAATAAGTTTTTTTTTTTTTTTTTGTGTACAAAATAATATTTTGATTGAAAGAAATGAAAACTTTGATGTGTTGGTTTACATATACATTAGAGTGTCCCGTAGAAAAAAATTTTGTAGGAACACCCCTCAAACGATGCGTAAAAATTAGCTGTATATGGGAAAAATATTAAAAAAATTTTTTAAATTGATCTTCAGTTCCCTACCAGCGATTGAATGTCACGGGTCTAGAACATTTCGTCCAAAAAACAGTATTGAGTTTAGTCTTGAAATGGGTATCAAAAAATTCGTAATTTTAAGCCAATTATAGAAAAATTATTTTAAAAAATGTTCGCAAAAATTTTGGTCCATAAACAGCAATTTAATACATCATGCAAAAAAAATTTCGATATCTTTCTTAAAAAAATAGATAACATTTTTTAATTTTGTTCCTTTTAAGGCTAAAATTTAAAAAAAATTGCATTGTAGTAAGAACTGTTGATAATATGTAATTTTAGAGATTTAAAAAAAGGATTGTTCATCAAAATACCTGAAAAAGTCTTCTAGCGAACGAAAATCCCATTGGAAGAATTTTTAAAATATTTTTTCCATAACCAGCATAAAATTACGATTTTTTTGATACCTATTTCGATTAAAAAATCGAAACTTTATTTTGACCGAAATTTATGAGACCCATGATTTTTCAATCGCTAGTAGGGAACTGAAGACCAATTTTAAAATTTTTTTAAATATTTTTCTCGCATTCAGCTAATCGCATCGTTTGAGGGATGTTCCTATATCGAAATCTCGAAAAACGCTATTCTCGGGACACTCTAATATACATACGTCTTCATTATTATTAACGGTATTTTGGCGTACGAGTTTACATTTATTGTATGTACATTTTATACTTAGTTTCTCTTTTAAAGAAATTATACAATATACATATTTGCAAAAGGTGAGAGTTAAAAAAAAACGTATTATTATGTTTTTTTTATTTATTTTAATTAAAAATAAAAATCAATTAAATAAACAGGATACTGCTCAAACCTATAACCATAGTCAAATATATTTACACTTTTTTATTATTATTATTTTTTTTTTTTAAATTGAAAAGAATTAAAATATTGTTGTTGTTTTAATATATTTTGAAATAATTGTTTTGTTGTTGTAATGGCTGAAATGTGTAGAGTAGATTGTGATAATTTCTGAAAAAAATAGTGGTATTTATTTCTGATATTAAAAGAAAACTTCATATGCATTTTTCATTTGCAAAATATTTACACACATTATTTCGGTCGGTCTCCTCCATCAATTTGTGAGGTCAAAATATCAATTAAACAAATTCTATGAACACCGGGTTATTTTCTCATTCAAGAGTTTAATATTGGCTGTAATAATATGGTTCTGCTACGATATTTTGAAATATAACAAAATTTTCGGTTGCAGCTGAAACTAATTTTGTTCAAAAATTCAGTTATAATAACAACGAGAGAAAAAGATATAGATCATATGATACCCTACACCACTGTGTATATTAGAATTCGGGGAGGGATCTTTTATTAGAGTTGGAATCAAATAAAACATACGAATACAGAATATTACGTTTATGGGAGCTATGGTAAATTATGGACCGATCTTTCTAAAATTTGGCACTTTCATTTATGTTTATATAAAACTTATTTGTGTCGAATATTAACTTGATACTAACATTTTAATGGGATTTAAGCCTGTTAAAGTGATTTTCTGAAAAGGGGTTTATATGGGAGCTATGGGTAATTATGGACCGATTTTTCTAAAAATCGAACACTTATTTAGACTTATATGAAACTTATATGTACCAAATTTCATTAAACTAATGCTATATTTAAGGGATTTATGATATTTAAACCCTTTTCTGGGAGGACATTTGTATGGAGGCTAGGTGAAATAATGGACCGATCATAACCAATTTTAATAGGCTTCCTCGGACTGTAAGAAACCTGTGTGCAAAATTTCATTATTTTTTGATTTCAAGGTTTACATGCACGGACAGACGGACGGACATCATTAAATCGACTCAGAAAGTGATTGTAAGTCGATTGGTATAATTAAGACCAATACTTTCGGATTTACAAACATTATCATAAATGCATAATACTCTCCCCACCTATAGTGGTGTAGGTTATAAAAATGCAATTCGGTGTCTACGACAATATCAGTGTAGTGAAAGAATTTTTAGGTTCTTAACATTTTGGAAAAAAACAAATAAAAAGAATTTAAACAAAATGTTGATGCAACAGAAACAAAAATGTAAGTCTAAATTTTTCCAAAAGATAATTTTAAGAAACGGTGGCCAAGCTGGATATGAAGTATCCTAATTAAGTTGGTAAGCATTTAATTGTTGAGAAATAATGTATCAATGCGTTCTTAAATATATTATTTTTACTATGCAGACTTGAAATCGAATGAATTCGAAATGGGTGTCTATTTATGTCAGGCGCGGATCCACGGGGAGGGAAAAAAGGAAATTTCCCTCCCCAAAATGAAAGCACTTAATGAAAAATCTGTACTAAATCATACAATTTATGGAAACAGTTAGGAAAATTGTTCTATTTTCCTCCCCCAAAAGCTTGAGCTGGATCCGCGTCTGATTTATGTACACAGCACATCACAGTAAAAGACATATAATTTCCCTGAGAACAAAGCGTTTTCGGTCCTTAAAACACTCAATATTTACATAAGTGTACATATGTGAGTCATTACGATTATATACGTACATACATACATATTCGTTTTTGGAATTAACATTTTAACTTTTTTTTAGAGGTTTTTGGTGGATTTTTCAATGGCTAATGATAAACGCGACTTATTTGAATGTTTATTACTTCGACGACATTGGATGTAAATTTTATTTTTATAAAAGCTTAGTATAATGCATAATATTGTTAGATTTTCCACGACATTATGTCATGGATATTTTACAGAATATACGTTAAATGCGCGAAGCAGACGCCAACATATCATAAAACATATACATATGTATGTATTATAATAATTTTTACTAATATTTGAAAAATCTGTATTTTCAGTTGTAAATTTGTTTTAAAATAAGTATAAATTTGTAAATAAACAATAAATAAATTAAAAGAAAATGTCAATAATTTTTAAATTAGTTAATAATAATCATATAAACCATAGAAAACAACTAGAACTCCAACTTGCTCATAAAAAACCTAACTCAATTGTCAAAAAAACCTAACTCTTTGTATGTGTTAGTAAAATTTTCTACAGAACAAATTTATACGTGTGAAGAGAGTAATTTTTTGTTTCTGAGCGAATGAAAAGAGTTGGACTTCTAGTTGTTTTCTATGATATAAACTAATAATTAGGAGTACCATATAAATTCGGCTACTGCAATCGAATTGTGAATTAAATTCGGTTGCCACAACGAAAGCATTTTCTTTGTGTATGAATTAAATTAACTTATTCAGTCTAGAGTTCATTTTAATGTAATAATTAATGAAGAATACAGTAAAAAAGATATATTAGACACTAGCGCAATTTACAACAATAATGTAGTAAAAAAAATACATACAAACATATGAAAGAGGTTGTAAATTTCGTTCTACTTAATATAGTTACAAACAGAATCAGTTGAAAAACGCTTAGAGTTATTAAAATATAATATTATAAACTAAAAAATTTGCTGCAATTATTATAAAATCCATAACTTGAAAGAATTTTAATTTTTATAGCAGTTAATACTTAACTATAATTGTATTTATTTTTCTAGAATTATAAAATTGGTTTCCATAACCAATATGCCATTATTTAAAATAATTTTTTCAAATTCGGTAGATGTAAAAGTACTAATTTTAACTATAATACTGAGTATTGATGGTTGCAAAGAAAATTTTACTTTTTATTATAATTATTTCTTTTAAAAATATTTTTTTAAAATATAGCAATTGATATTTAATATACAGGTTAAAATTTAATCATAATAACTTCCAATATTCGTTTGTAGTTTTGATAACAAATTCGGAAATCTCAACAAGAGAAAATTTGTTATTGTAATCAAATATTATTAGAATATTTTTTTGACAAATCTAACAAAATAAAATAAATTATTATTTGCAGAAAATAAAAATTAAATCAAGAAAGAATTAAAAAAAATATTAAAATTGAGAGCAAAATTTAAGTAATAGCTCTGATATTTACCAGCACCGTATGTATCTCTACAGGCTTGGTGATGCCTGTAGTTACTTTAACGCAAATAAGTTGTTGTATTTTATTTAAATAAGAAGAACTTGTTCTAGCATCATTTTCATCAAGCTTACTCTTACTTCCATTCAGGTCTTCAACAACTAACTTATCATCTGGAAAAAAAAGAAAAAAAAAAACGCATTTGTATAATGAAGAAAGAAGAGCTTAGTTTTGATCCAGAAAGATAAGCTGGACATATTTTGGGTGGAAGAAAAGAATCATTGGTAATATTTGTAATGATATTTATTATTAACTTTTGTAATATTTTATTTTAAAAATAAGGATAAATTTTCAAAACTTATTTTTCCAATCGAATGATTCCATATCAAGAACCGAATTTTTCAGATGAGTTAACAGTTGCAAGTACCAATAATTTTTGTACATGCAACTAAATTATTTAGTATTCAGAATCGAACTAATCAGTACCCACAAAAGATTTATAAGATAGTAGTCAGAACCGAACGGATTCGATTGGCTAAAAATTCGGTTGCCACAATCTGCTTTCTCTGTGTAAGAAATAAGAATATTACACGCAAAGAAAAAACATGGTTGGTCAAACCATAATCGGTAACTATCATTAATGTTTAGGTTTATGATTCCCTCAATCATATCAGTTATTATACCCTTTTGTGAACATAATATTGTCCTATCCAATATTAATATAATATGGACCTCATAATCATAACATTTATATGTGATAGTCCTCACAACCATACTGCATAAATATAACATGATCCCTATATTAAATATTATAATACCCCCAATCATAATACTATGCATACGGTTAAAATGTATTTTTATTTATTATTATTATTTTTTAATTTAAATTTTGTGAATAGAAAATAATTAAAAAACAAATACGACAGCCTTCACTGGACGATTTCGTTCAAGAAAATTCATCTTCACATTCACACACCTAAAAGAAAATTGTAGAAATACATTTTTTTATTATTATTTTTATATTTAACCGCACTGAATTATTGATATTTATTGTACTTACCGAAAAATATTTCCAATTTGAAATTTGGCCATTGATGATTTGCTCCGTCAGCACTCGTTATTAAAAAATAATAATAATAAAGTTTTTTAATAAAAATTTTGTGAACTTTTTTAAACGTTTTTCTTCACTTTGCGTCCGTCACATTTAAGATTTCATTACTGAATGAGTAAATTATTTCGAAAGAGAGACAACAATAAAGACGAGCATATTATTGTCACCCCTCGCATTAAAATATTACATACAAATATTTCATTGAAATAATATGTTACTAGGAAACATATTATTCTTTTAGTACACCGACTTTATATTATTACAAAGCATCATATGTTAAAATGATCAGAACAAAAAATAATCGATTCAGCTTAGTCTAAAACACAATAATTTGATTGTGTTAGCCATATAAACTACTTAGGAACATCACTTGATTTCCGCGAGCATTTCGAAATCATGTATTTTCTTTGCGTGTATAACTACAATAACAGAGCGTTACAAAATTAGTTCTCGCAATAATAACGATTTGTAACATTAAGGAGTTTACACCATATATTAAAGCACATCTCGAAAACAACTGGTCTGATTAAAAAAAAAAAAAAAAACATGTCGAAAAAAATTCTAATTAAAATTGTCTTTAAGTCATTCTTACATTACTTTTTAATACGATATTAAGTCTATTGTTTATTAATTTTATTCACAATAAAACGGACAAAAAAACAGGCATTTTCGGATTTGATATCTTCGATTTCAATGAAATTCGCTACAGTTATTACAGACATTCAGACTGAAGAGCCCTTCCGGTTCAAAAATATGAAATTAAAAAATTATGGATTTTTTTCAAAAAGTGTACGTACTTTACTGCTCATAATTTCTAAACTATACATTGTAAAATTCTAATTTTTATTTCATTTAATAGAAAAAGATAATGACTTTAAAACGAAGTATATAAAATTTATTTACTTCGAAAGGTCAAAATCTATAATATAATGATCTAAGCTGAATAGCTCGAAAAATGGTATTTAAAAATTCTTCAAAAAATGCCAAAATTCCAAAATTTAAGTTGAAGACTTTTTTTGGTTTAGTAGTTATGAAGCAAAATATGGTAAAAAGCATTTTTTTTACAAAATGAATTTAAAAAACCTTTTTATTAAAAAAAAAAAATATATATATATACAAAATTTAATTTTGGTGTATATTTTGTTACATAACTTATAAACTAAATGAGTTTCCAATATGAAATTTTGCACGGGTATGGATGAGAGTTGTGTTAACATTATATAATTTTGTAAGAGTTTTAAAAATATCGTTTTTAGAGATATAAAGTTTTATTTTGACCTTTGAACTTTTAAATTTAAGCAACTTACTACATATCATTCTGAAGGCAATATCTCCATATTTGAAATGGTACTAAATAGTTTAGATGTTATAAGTAATTAAATTTTATTTTGGTACATAACTTCTAAACTAAGTATATAAGACACCAACTTGAAATTTTACGTACGTAGGAAGAAGAGTTACGATAACATATATTTTTTTCAGAATTTTAAAAATACCGTTTTTTCGAGATATAATGATTTGATTATTATATGTCTAACTTTGACCTTTAAACTTTTTATGTAAAAAAATTTGATCATTGATTCAAAATTTTATCAATTAACTTTTACATTGAATTTTAATGTTAATATATGGCAATACTTTGTGTCAATGAACCTGTACATAGGGTTAAATTTAGTGCACAAATTCATTGAAACAATAAACTATTTCATTGTATTTATATACCTTTTTAGTTCAGTATAGTGAATTTCATACACATCGGAGATATCAAGTCCGATTGTTGTCCGTTTTAGCATGGAATCACTGGAAAATACTCATTTACAAGTTACATAGAAAAATTAAAAAAAAAAAAATGATTGTAATTTTTTTAATATTTCTATTTTACAATTTTGAGGAAATAACTTCCATATCATACATAATAGTTGAGATAAAAATGAAAAGGGTAGAATCAGGGGGAATTGTATTCCCCATACAAAGAAAATACTAATTATGGGATAACTTAAATATTATTACAGCAAAAGTTTTAATAAATTTCTTATCAACATCCATAATTTAAGATGAAATGGAATGGGTAGGACCAAAGGGAATGATGGCCCCATACACCGAAAATAGTTAATATAGTATATCTTAACCCTTAAATGCCTAAGGTCAACGATTTTTATGAAAAAAAAAAAAATATTATATCGAGGGCTTATATTCAAATCGGGCCTCATGCAGATTTAAAAAATTTCTTTTAACCTTTTTTAGATGCTTATAGATCATACGCGGGTACACCTATCAACATTTTATGAAGCTAAGTGGGAGTACTATACGCTAGATTTAAAGACAGGAATGAAAAAGTATCTTATATACCCAAAGCAGTTTCTTAAAAAAATTATAATTAAATAAAAAGTGCAATAAACATCGTCTTTAAAGGTTTTAATAATTTTTGAGTTGTTGATATGCAATTTAATACAATTTTAATTGGTTCAAAAATATTTTTTGTAAAAATTTTTTTTGCAATTTTTTCGCATGCAATTTTTTTTTTTCAAAATTTAATTTATAATTTTAATTTTGAACAGATTTTCGTCCTTTTAGTAAACATTCCTGTTATTTGAAATTTCTAACGATTAAAAATGGTCCAGCCAACCACAAAATTTAGCTTTTTTTTTATCTCCTGATTGGTATGATATCATAAATTTAACATATTTTCAATTTTTTTTCCCAAAAATATTATTGTTTTACTCCTTTAATTTCCAATAAACAAAATGGGCTATATGAACATTTTATAACAAACATTAAAAATAATTAAGACAAAATGGGCTATCTACCATAACTTCGCGAATAATGGAGTTAAAAGATTTATTTTTCAGTGTGATTTTTAGTAGACGTAATATTAATAAGTCGTAGAAGAACGGTTTGCAAAATGTTTAAAAATGAGGGAAATAAACTGTTTTTATGTTCTCCTGAACAGTGGTGCTTTGCATGAGGCCCGTTTTGAATATAGACACTCGATATGTAAAATGTCGAAAAAATAATAACTACTTTTTTAGTTTTTCAAAAAAATAAAAAAAAAAAAATAAAAAATTTAAAGAAGTTATTTTAAAGATGCAGTCACCCCTAATTAAAATTATTAAGAAAAATTGGTAAACAGAAGAAGTAGCTTCATAAATTGTAGTATAAGATGTAATAAAATGATCAGAAATAGGATATATTATTAATCTAATAATTAACAAAAATTCAATAAGCATGATATTTTTGAAGCATTTATGTACTTTTTGAATTTATAAATGAATTTATTTTGAATCAAATTCTGTTAAATCTGGCATCAGGCGTTCGTACAAAATGTACATTCTGTTTTTGACAATTTGTTCTTATTTATGCTTCAAGATGTGGATAATCTTTTTGGAGAGAATGTTGTGCATCGCAGGATAATAATTTATAAGCATTTTCTAACTTAAACTCAATCAGACGCATGGGCTTAAATCCAAGTTCATGTATAATTGCCAGTTATTAACAATTGTTATATCCTAAAGATAATTATATGTCTAATTTTGTCTTTTCATTAGAATTTTATGAAGACTCATTGAACTATTCATTAATTCAACTCCACCCATGTGACAATTGTAGTCCTTTATAATTTGACTAATTTTAACGGTTTTATTGAGTCGTAAGTAACTCTTGGTTGAGGAACATCTCTCGTGTCTTAAGTGCTGCCAGGTGGATGTTTTTTGTTTGACCTACGAGAATTTTACGTCTGACTCTTGCATTGGCTAGGATTTGTCGTCGTTCGAGGCTTTTCTTTTGTCATATCCATTTGGATTATATAAAACTCAGAATTGATATTGAAGAAGACCATAAAACTCAAGAACTGAATTCGGGAATTTTTACTTTCTATACGAAGGTATAGATTGGCTACAGTTTTCGAAGGAGCAGGCTATTGTGTCATACACTGGCAATATATCATAATAGTTAGCCATTTAGTTTCAAAGCCTCCCCAAATAAAAACGATTCTATTCATTTTGTCAAACGTTTTCACAGTTGTTGATTGTTCTGTCTTAATTTCAGCACTGCAGAGTACATGTTTTGCTCCGATGTAAGTTGATACTAAATTCACCATTATATTATCTTTCCAAGACAGCGAAGTTTCATCTATTCCAATTATATACGCAATATATTCTTAACTTGTCCCACTTTCGAATTTCAGCATACTAATGTAAAAAAAGTTGTCCAAATAAAAAATATGGTTTTGACCTTGGTTCCAATTGTGCTAAATATTTTGAGATTCTGCATCAATTAAATTGCCTTCGTTTGTAACATCATTAAAGATACAGATAAAAAAGTTCTGAACGGACACATCTATGTCAATATCATTCTGATTCATATTTTCATCATTGTCTACTACTTTTCACCTGCATTTGACCTGTCGTTTTATATCAATGGGCAAAATTTAGATCACCACTTTCATTATAGATATCCTAAATACTGTCGTCACCTATAATTTCGGTATTACAAATTAGTTCACAATACGTCATCATCAGACATAACAAGCTAACTCGAATAAAATTTAAAATTTTTACAGAAGTGCATATAAACTAAATTTTTGTATTTAAAAAATGTTATTGAACAATTTTAAATCAAAAAAACTATATTACTTAGGCCCAAACAAGTGAACTTGCTCTAGCAAAAGAAATATCATATACTAAAATGCCACTGATAATAAGCTCAAATACCATGTGTAACAGAAATCAAACTTTAGCTGTAAACGCCTAGTGTATCTTTGAAGATACAACCGGAAAATTATAATTTCTAGAGAATTGTCGACTTATATCAGTATAATATTTTTCAATATCTTTAAAGAACATAGTTCAAAGTACGGCAATATTTTTTCTTCGTTTAAAAGTATTCATAGGTTCTCAGATTTTACACTTTGAAAAAGGTCGTTCATTTAATTTTAATAAAAAAATATTTATTGACTTTATTTTGAAATATTTTCAAAACGACGTAATCAGCGTTACCGTTGAGAAATTTTAAAAAGTCGCCAAAAAAGGGGATTTTTTAAAAAAAGGGGCCAACTGCTTAAAAACCTAAGAAACTCCTTTAATTTTGTTCATTTGCTAACAACAAAAACAAATAATGTTGTGTTTTAAGAAAAACTACTAAATCCAATTCTGTTAGCAGCAAAATAATTTATTTATAAATATTTTACAACAATTTTTATTATTAAAAAATAAAGATTAATTCACATAATAGCTGACATACAATCCTTTTTTTTATTAAATACACTTCTGTACTTTTGTGCAAGGTCTTTACTCGCAATCAAATCTTTCAAATCCTCGTCGAATCAATAAAAATATTGACTAAAGTCCATTGGACAAACTATTTTTTATTATTGATAACTTGGTAAAAAAAAAAACACGTTCCCCCTAGGAATTGCTATGAAGAATGTAAAAATATAAATCAGGATAAAAGTATTCATCGTATCTGTTTTTTATTTTCTCATAAACTTCATAAACTTTATTATTCATAAACTCTATTATTATTTTTAGTTACTAACAGTTTCAGTCCATTTATAAATATTCCGCGGTTCTTTATATTTCTATACTCTCAAACAATATGGAAATAGTTCATTTATTTGTTTAAATTAACTAAATTATTAGCTAATTGTCTTAAAAGGTCGCCATTTAGTCGTCATTTTAAAAAGGGGCCAAAAAGTGTCCAAGTGGTTGGAAAAGGGGCATTTGGCGACTAAAGTCTCCAAACGGTAACGCTGGACGTAATTTAAAAATAAAGAATATTTTTTTTACAAAGACATGTCATGTATTTAATGATATAAAACCAATTTAAGAAAAATCTAACGAAAATTGTGGCCGTATGAATTTTTTTTAATGGTTGTACCTTTAAAGATACCAGGGTCATTTAAGGGTTAATGGCACATCTAACGAACTATTATAATGAGAGCTCTCAAATTTTGTTGAAACTAAGTACTTTCTTATCGCATTTCATTAATGAAATGTAAATAGGACGGATAGGGCCCAGGGAAGGGGTAACCCCATATAATGCATATATTTATTTTCGCATATCAAAAGGAGTAATTCAGTGAAAGTCTTCAAAAGTTTAATATCAAGTTTCGAATAGGGTGGATAGGTCCAGGGATGTGGTTGCCCCCTTATAAAATAAATATTAATTAAAATAAAGTAAATAATATTTATCGCATCAGAAGGGATAGCGAAGCGCACCGGGTAAAGCTTGAATGGTTTAAAAAAGAACTACGAAACTGTTAAGTGTTATATATCTAAAATTCATCACAACCGAATAATGCTACTCCTATATATTTTTTTTTTTTTACGTTTTATTAATTTATTGGATCTGCCTTTTAGGCCTTACAATAAGTATATAAATCTTAAATCTAAAACTAAATCTAATTACTCTCTATCGAGAGCGAAGATGACATAAATTGACCCTCCTATTAGCGGGGTGGTAGATCATTTCTGCGAAGCCTTGAATGTGTTCGGGCTGAACTCGTCCCTGACAAGGGGTACATCTAAATCTTTATGGATGTTCTTGTTTCTTATATACCATGGTGCACCCGTCATGGTTCTAAGAATTTTTGATTGGGCCCTCTGTATAAGATCAATACTCGTATTGCTGGCCGTTCCCCACAATTGGATGCCATATGTCCAAATTGGTTTTAAAATGGTTTTATAAAGGATGACTTTATTGTCAAGGCTGAGTTTCGATTGCCTATTTATTAAACAATGAAGGTTGGAAGCTTTTAATTTCATACTAACTCTCTTGATTTCTATATGACGGCGCCATATAAGTCGCATATCCAAATGAATGCCAAGGTATGTGACATAATCAGACTGGGGAATGACAATATTATTGAGTTTAACGGGTGGGTAGTTTCCTCTCCTCAACGAGAAAGTAACATGTTTGTTTTTTAACTCGTTCACTCTTATGCGCCAATTTATTAACCAAGTCTCCACATGTCTAAGATAAGTATCTAGTTTATTAGAAGCTGTATGTGGGTTTTCATGTGAACTCAATATTGCTGTGTCATCAGCAAACGTAGAAATTGTCAGTTCATTGCATGTTGGCAAGTCAGATGTGTAGATTAAATACAGAATAGGCCCTAGAACACTACCCTGTGGGACACCTGCTTTTACTTCAAATTTCCCTGTCACAAAGTTGTCATACTTCACTCTAAATGATCGGTCACATAGATATGACTCAAACAGTTTATGGGTATAAGGTGGCAAAGAACATCTTATTTTATATATTAAACCTTCATGTCATACTTTGTCGAAAGCTTGTGCTACATCCAAGAAGAGATGGCAGAGCAATATTTCTTTAATTCAAAAGATTTTATAATCTCTCCAGTCAGACGATTAACTTGTTCAATTGTTCCATGCTTTTCACGGAAACCAAACTGATGAACTGGGATTATATTTCTATCATTTAAGATTGGCATGATTTTCATTTGCAATACTTTTTCAAAAAGCTTTGACAAACAAGAAAGGAGACTAATAGGTCTGTAGGATGATGGTACGGTTAAATCCTTTCCTGGCTTTGGTATCATTATAATCTGAGAAGTTTTCCAAATCTTCGGAAATACTCCTAGTTTTAAGATCGCATTAAACAGTATAGACAGCACTATTATTGCCACGTACGGTAGGCTTTTAATCATGGATGGTGTTATTAGATCATATCCAGGTGATTTTTTTTGATTCATATTTTCTTTTACAATTGTATTTATATCTTCGGGGCTAATAGAAATCATGTCATCATCATTTAATGCAATATCATTTGTCTCTCCCAAAACAAAATCATTGGTTGGGGGGTTTGGTTTTTAACTACTTTTACTGACTTAAAAATAAAAGATTTAAAAATTCAATTGTCAACTTCGTAGAAATGGTATTACTAATGTTTGTGACTAACTAACAATTATTTACAGCACACTCCTTTTATTTAAATTATATTTTTTTTTTTAGGATACATCAATAAGGAGAACCTTAACCAAAAAAAAAAAGAACAAACAAATATTTAAACTATTTTGTGTTCTCTTGTTCACTTAAAATCTTTACAACTTAAAACCTGTTGCAATAGAAAAAGGGCAAAAAAAGGATCAATAGTTCTTTTTATGCTGTTTATTTAAATAAATGGACAATATTGTTGTTGCTATTGCCTTTTGTACTCAATTTTAGGAAACATTTTCATGTTTTGTTGTTATTATTACCAAAAAAAAATAAAAAATAAAAAAAAAGAAAAAACATTATTTTTGTAGACCGTTAACAAGACATTCAACTTTTGGGACTTTTTAAATATTTTTTTTATACCCTATACTACATTTTGGTTTTTTTTTGGGCATCCAAAAGTAAACAGCTTGTTGAACATGTTCTTAACTTGGTTTGTTTATTTTTGTTGAGAAGCAACAAAATACAACAACTAAGACGACAACAAATATAACAATGACAACAATGAATAAAAGAAATTGTTACATTGGAATTAAAATAATTTTAAGAACAATTTTCTTGGCATTTTATTAAAGCCAGCGCGTGCTCAAATTTTAGTTAGTTTATATAAAAATACTCAACCATTGAGGATTTTTAACGAGAGTAATTTGAAAAATTTATTTTTGTGCCATTTTATTCATTCTTTGGTACTCGTTGAGGTGATTATGTGTGCAAAAAGGAACACTGGACACTGGTGGTCGCTAAGGTGGCAATTAACTTTATCTTTAAGATATGTCAATGTTAAAATAACTAATCTTGTAGTTACTAAAGTGACTAGTGGTGCCTTGAAGCAGTCAGTAAATAAACTAGTTCGAAGAAAACTCCAAAATTTTCCTGGATATGAATATTTTCCAAATTATCTTTCTCGGTATATTTTAGCATTTTAAGATCTATGTTAATAAATATTTTATTTTGTTATATTGCAAAAGCACTTTTCAGTCTATTCTCGTATCATTATTGTATTTGTTACTGTTTATGTTTTGCTTATGCTGCCGAGTATTTCCATGGTAGAGTTTCTTAGGTTAACTGATGGATTTTGATGAATTTTGTGAGAGTTTTTGTTTTTCACATTCTATTACATGTTTCTTGTTATTGCTGTTGTTGTTGCTATTCCCTACTTCGTTTACTTATTTATTTGACGAGGGCAACGAGGATGATGATGAATTTCTCATTGATGATAATGAGCATTTCATTAATGATAATGATGTTGTTGTTGTTAATCATTATGATGATGAGTTTGATGATTTTATACGTGTTTGTTTTTCTTTTTTTTTTTTGCAATTTTATTTATTTACAATATTTTTGTTGCTTTTATATGTATTTGTATATTTTTCTAACAGTATATTTTCCATAAATGAGAAAAGGAGAGAGAATGTTTTTAATAGAAAACCGTTTTTTACAGTTGAGATTTTTTTTGTTTAATGTCTTCAGTTGAACGTGAACTTGCAAACTGTTCGGTTAACGGTTAAATTTTATGAGAACTTTGCGCTAAAATTGAAAACTCATTGGAAAACGTATTGAAAATTTGAAATTATTGTCGTAAATTATTTTCGTCTGATTTAATATGTGAATGAAAGCGAACCAACAACAAAAGTTTGAAACAATAACAATTACAACAGTGTGTGAATTTAATAGCAAAAGTAAATAAACAAATAAAAAGATTTTTAATGAAAACAATTTCAAAATGAAATACATTTTTAATAAAATAAAATTATAACAAATGTAAATAAATGGATTTTTTTTAATACTAATAAAATCATTAGAATGTATATATTTTTAAATAATTCAATAAATAACAAAATTCACGAAAATATATGAATATAAAAAACAAATAATGATGTTTAAAATATTTTTTGCAATTAAATATGACTTGGTAGTTTTTTAAAATACAAGTTTAAATGTTAAATATTTCAATAAAAAAAAAAAAAAATTAAATAAAAACAAAACGTTTTTGCCTGTTAAAAAAAAATTCGCTGTGAAATTTTTAAAATAAGTTCCATGTAATTGAAAATATTTTATTTTTTTTCTAAATTAACAATAAAAAAGAACGTAAAAAATATAGTCAAAAAAATATTAAAGTTTATTTAAAAATTTATAAAAAATAAAAATTAAAAAAAAAAAAAATGCTAAACTTAAAATAATTCCTATGAAAAACTAAAATTAAATAAAAAAAAAAATACATATGTATATTGCTGAGTGTTTTGTTTAATGTTTACTAAATTTGAAAATTCAAGGAAGTAAGAAAAATTAAAAGAACAAATTAACAAAATACAGAGAAATCTTAAGATATTAGAAATTCATCATAAGTTAAAAGTAATAGAAAAAAATAGTGCACTGGAAAACTACAAAACAAATTTTAATAACTGATACAGTTTGTATTCAAAAAAAAAAAAATATATATGTGGATCACTGATCTTAAGATCACTTAAGATGCTATATTATTAAAATATACACTAATAATATAAATAATAATAAAAACAAAAACACTTATAGCCAAAGATCGGACAACTGTTTTATATACATCATGAACTCGACTTTTATTAAATTACATGCTTTTTTGAGTATTGAACGGAAATATTTTTTTTTTTAATATTTAATATAAGTTATTTTATAATTTTTATTTGTTGAAACAAAAAAGAAGGGTAGAATTTATAAATATATGAATTAATGAATTGTTGCCTTTGTACATATGTGAATTTATGATTTTATAAATTAACGAATATCACAGGACAACAAAATCACAAAACAGGAATAATCAGCAAATTATTATTATACCCCTGTAGGAAAATTAGCTATAAGTTGCTATCATCAAATAATAAATAAATAAGAAATTTTAAAAAGTTTACAAATATTTATTGTATAAAAAAGTATATTTCATAGTAGAAATAAACATTAAAAAATATACATAGAACATTATTTAATTAAAATTAGTACAAATTTACGTAGCAAAACTTTTAAATATAAGTAATTTTATGATAAAGGGTCTAATACGTTTTCAATAAGGTAAAATAAACCAAATAATCTACCATCAGAAATATAACAAATATATTTGAGAAATAAGAAATTCTCTTATTTTATAAGTTTTAATATATTACCTTAAGGTATATTCTCCATTTGTATCCTATTTTGTTACAAAAGTTTGTTTGCTGGATCCTTGATATGATCATTAAATAAGTTGATGTTTTATGAAAATGCCTCATAATTCGAATGGAAACAACCTACATTTAAGTACAGGTGATCGATATCGACCTGAGAAAATAAAAAATATACATTTATTAAACATTTTATTTAACTTAACAAACTTTTGTTAAATTTTTACTCATGCAATAACTCAATATTTTTAATGTTTATTTCTGGATGATCTATAGCTACGTATAAAAAATTATAAGAAAATGAAAATATAAATAGAAAAGTATATCATCATAGTACAAAAAATATTTACCTACATTTGTAAATCATTTGTGGTCACTTGTAGTAGGTTTGTTTTTAGGTTTTCTAAGGAAATTTTTGTCGTGCAGTTCTCCATAATCCAAAACGGCTCCTTCAATTTATTTATATTTGCTATCGAAATAATTAATAAAAAAATAAATATATCCAAAGTATTAAAAACTTCAAATGTTTAACATTACCGTGAATAAGTCTTCCAAATGTTCATACGTTTAGTTCTGTGAATGCATTTTGTGCCATCCATGGGTTTGCACATAAGTTAATATTTTTTAAAGAGATTTATATATTGATCGAGACTTTTGTTTTTGAAGTATATCTGATTTAACACAAATTCACACTTATTTTTCACTACGTTTTATTTATTTTTAAACAAATTTAAATTTATTGACACAAAACACGTGCACAAGCTTTATTATTAGTAGTTCAACTGATCTTCTTAACTATGCGTTTTCTATATTGAAGAAATCTTTCAAATTGCGGCCTGGACTTTGTGCACAAGATTTACCCCCAACCGTCCAGCCAGCCAGACGGACGGACATCGTTAGATCGATTTAAAAAGTAATTCTGAGTCGATTGGTATACTTTAAGGTGGGTGTTGGATAACTTTTTCTATGCGTTACAAACATCAGCACAAACGCATAATACCCCAACCACCTTTGGTGGTGTAGGGATTAAAAAATTATATATTAAAATGTTTTATTTTTATGGAAATGTTTTATTAAAGTTTCTGTACTATATTTAGTCTAAGGAATTAAAATTAGATCAATTTATTCACAATACATTTTCCTTATAATTTTTTGTTAACTCTGTTATTTTAATTGGTATTTTTATTTTTTTATATTTTTGATGGCTACACATTTCTTGCCAATGCGATTTTGAGATCTACGGTCTTTTTTTTGTTATACCAAATACAAATTTTCCCTCTACTTCAACTCCTTACCCCTCATTTTTCAATGGTTTTATGAGGATTAATAGAAAATTTCTTTATTTTTACAACTTTATAGACTGCTAGGGACTATTTGTGAAAAGTTAGAGACTTGATTATTACTATATTTTTGTAGCCCCATGTCTTGAGGAACTAATCTGATCTACCTATTACTTGGAAAATTTTATAATCTGAAAAATCATCATGGAATCATATTTTCTTTGATCCTCAATGGGTTAAAAATGTGACGTGATGGAAAAAAAAAAACCAAAATGTTCCTGGTGATTGGGATGATTATTGCAATATCTGCAACATGATTTTCCAGATACTTTTTTACTGTTGACCTGTGTATTCATAAAAATATAATTTTTTGAATAAATTAAAATAACAAAATAATTTTTATATTTTTTCTAAAATCGTTTATTTCAATAAAATGAATAATTATTCATTGTTAAATACATATAAAGAGTATTGAAGTAAATTTTAAATTTATTTAAAATACACATTAAAAATATCTAAACGATTCTTGAAACTGGAATGAAACGATAAAATAACTGATTCTGGACTCATGCTAATGATGTTATAGTTGGTCTACAATGAACAAAATTTGGCAAGTTTTAGCATAAATGTTTGGTATCGTTGACCTCAATGCAAATTTTTGCTGCAAATTTGAAAAACTAAATATTTTGTATTATATGTAGCAATATGCCAAAATCGACTTTTTGTGCAAAATAACTTTTTTATTGTGGAAAATGGTTTTTTAGGGCTTCAGCAGCAACTTTTGTTCTGCGACTTTTTCATAATTCCGTTATTTACAAAATTACCGTTATTTTTAGGTTATTGAAGAAAGTCACAATTTTTACCTTAAAATTTCCAGAATTCGACCAAATGATGTTGAGCAACTTTGCACAAAATCTTTTTGCTGAACATATAAACGCATAATATTTGCAAATACAGGGTGTTTTGATGAATTTTTAATAAAAATAAATTTTGCGCCATCTAGCGGCAATAATTTGTACTAACTATGTTCAGCAATTAGAAAGTTTATTTGAATACCTTTCCAAAAAAAACTTTTTTTTTTTAAATCGGTTGAAAAATAACCGAAAATCAGTAAAAAATGTTCTAAACAAAAACATTGATACAAAGAAAAACAACACAAAACAATAACATTACAAATGTAAATGTTGTATAAGAGATGGGCGGTAAAGTGGGTGAACCACGCCTATTTTTGTTTCCGTGTTTATATTTGTTCATGAAGTATTTGCACAAAATTTCTTTGACCTTTCACCTTATATGGGAGGTGGGCGGTAAAGTGGGCGGACCACGCCTATTTTTGTTTCCAAGTTTATATCGACCCATGAAAATTTTGTTATAGTACATGCTTTTATTTGAGAGAGATATAGCAGAAAAGTATGAAATTAAACTACAACGGACACCCTGTATTTCTAGTATTTTGCTCATAACTTTTTTGTTTATTAACCGATTATATAAGATAAATATTTGGGCCAATATTTCCCTCTTCGTTGTGCCGTTCGAGCCCTATCCTGCTTTCAACAGACGGATATAGCTAGATCGACTCAGAATCTAGCCAGGACCCAGAAAACATATATGCTTTATTGGGTTTTAAATTAAAACAGTGTGTATGGTCTTAATTACTAATGTGTAGTTCATTTCACTAACATAAACTCCCATTTTTTTAAATATGCACTCTATTTTTGCCATCGTCACGCACCACCGCAGAATTTTAGACTTTGAAGTCATTAAAAATTGTGTTGAATGACAAGACATAATATTTAGCCCAATTTGTGCCGCGATAAATGTTAGCAGTAGTATTTTCTCACTTTCATGTTTTGTTGTTGCCATTTTGTTTTTCTCAGTGTATTATTGCAACAATATCCGAAAATGGAAGATTACTACACAGACTAATTATCCAACTAGTAAAAACATTGAATTTGTAGCTGTTAACATAGGAGCACCCTAATTAGATATTAAGGTAGCTGATTCCACCTTCGAAGCATTAAAAATCATTCGGCATTCATAGCTTGAAAATGAAAAAGTACTTTTTTTTTTTTGCATATTGCTAATTATATGAATGAGATTTTGTATAACTTACTATACCATAATAATGATATGTGTTTATGATAATGTTTATAATGCATAAATAAATTAGTCTGAAACTCAGCTAAAACCAGTATAAAATAAATCCTAAATTAAAATTACTTCCTGAGTCGAAATAATAATGTCCGTCCTTCCGTCTGGCTGTAGGTCTGTCCATTTAAATCTCGTACAGGTCCAAATGTTGAAGATATCGTGATAAGGTTTGGTATGCCTATTAATTTTGCTATAAGAACAAAGTGGACTGAAATTTGTTAGGATCGGTTCATTATTTACCCTATCCATTGGTAAAAGTTTCCTTTCGAAATTTTGTTCTAAGCTCTTAAATGCTCTAAATTAAATGCTCTAAATTAATTATGATTAAATAAATTAAATTAAAATTAAGATAATTTTAGTTTTTGCAAGCGTGAAGGTTTGTTTAGACTAGTCAAATATTTGACCATATTAAGTAAACAATATATAAAATATTTTCTAACTTCTGCATTTTAATAAAAAAATATTTTTTATTTATAAATAATCATAGCTGACATTTTAACGAATCATGTTTGATGCTGTTTTCTCTTACAATACATGTGCAAGATCAAACAATTTTTTGTAGAACTAGTTCTCAAGCAAATTTAGTCAAATATTTGACAAATGTGAACATAGCTTAAGTGTGAAATTTCACAAAAATAGGATCATTACTGACCATAGCTCCTTTAAAATACCACTTCTGAAAACAATTTTAATTCTAATGAAAGTCGAAAGTCTATTGACAAATTTAATGATAACACAGGTTTACAAAGGTCAATTCATATACAAGATATTAATAAGTATTAAGAACTAAGCCCCTAATCCATATTTTTTGACTCTATTCTAGTTTAACTCTAGTTCTCGCGATAAACAATTAAAATTCAAATGACCTTCATTAGAAAGAAATGATCTTTATGATATTTATACCCTACACCACCATGGCACAGTGTTACATTTATTCAAATTAGAACGACAAAAACTCAAAAATAAAAGCTTATTAATTGAAGTAAATCTTTTCGCATTTATTAGTTAACATATCATACATTATGGAAAAAATACTTAAAGTATTGGAAAGTTTCTATAGCGTAAAGTTTTTAAAAATATTTTAATTTTATTTAAAACTTTTATTTTAATAAATTTAAAAATAAATATATCCGAAATTCATAGAAATAAAGTAATATTTTTTGGTATGGGAGTGGTACACGCAGAGAAAAAACATGGTTACAGCATGATCACCACAACTATTCAATGATTATATAGCTGTTTTTCATTGATTTAAATTTACTGTGTTCATGATAGCAACGTTTATGATTCTGTTTAATCATTTAATGATTACCCACAATCAAAATTTTAATATGGTTCACTGAATTATAATATGTATTTAAATATGTTTATATGAAATCATATATATGATAAATCCACTCATTTAGTTAATTCTACAACAACTTAGTTAATTATATAATCTTCAGTTCATTTAACAAATTTGGTTAATTCTACAACCATTAAGCCATTAACTTTTAATGCCTTTTGAATACACATTTTTGTGTATCAGTAAAGTAGTTTGTTAGTATAATAATTCTCATTTAGTTTATATATGAACAAATATAAATTGACAAGTTTTGTTTTTATTCAGTGTGATGAATGTACCACATATCGTGGTACAAATTAATATAAATATGAAAACATGGGATTATATATATGATGAAATTAGTTCATATATATGATAAAATGGAATTATATATATGATAACATGGGATTATATATATGATAAAATGGAATTATACTTATGATGGAATTAGTTCATATGTATGAAACAATGGAATAATATAATAAAATGGAATTATATATATAATGAAATTATTTTATATATATGATAAAATGGAATTATATATATGATGCAATTAGTTTATATATATGATAACATGGAATTATTAAATGATAAAAACATGATGAAATTGAAAGCAATTCTTAAGAAAAGCTTATAAAACTTACTAAAAGTTTATTAATAACTTTATGAACATTACTAATAAATTACAAATTGGAATCATAGTAATGATTACGTACAAATATACTTATTGTAACCTGGAATCATATACTACAATCATAGTATGTTGCTCTTAGTTTATGGTCACTGGAACCATATTTTTTCTTTGCGTGTAGTGATTCTATCCACCCATTTTTAGTGGGAATGTTTGCAGCCTTATCTACTAACAGAATATACAATTTCAGAACAATATGAGCAAAACTGGATTTTTGTCGTTCTAAAACTTCCAAATGTGACACTGCGCATAGGTTGGGAGGGTATTATGTGTTTGTTTGGATTGTCCGTTCCTTGTAATCAAACTACAGGTCGCAATTTTGAACAAAAATTAATGAAGTTTTGCACTCAGGTTTTTACAGTTCAGGGACGAAGCCTATTGAAACTGGTTATGATCGGTCAGTTATTTCACCAAGCCTTTATATAAATGTTATCCCGGAAAAGGGTTTAGCGATCATAAATCCCTTAAATATAGCAATATTTTGATTTTTGATATATATAGGTTTCATATAAGTCTAAATAAGTGTGCTGATTTTTAGAAAGATGGGTTCATAATTGTCTATAGCTCCTATATAAACTCCTTTTCAGTAAATCTCTTTAACGGGCATAAATCCCATTAAAATGTTAGTATCAAGTTAATATTCGACAAAAATAAGTTTTATAAAACATAAATGATTGTACCAAATTTTACAAAGATCGGTCCATAATTTAACATAGCTCTCATATAAAACCCTCTTTCGGAAATCACCCAAAAGTGAATAAATTCATATAAATGTTAGTATCGACGTAATATTCTGTATTCATATATATTATTTTAGACTTAATATAAGTATCGGTCCACATTAGGTTCCAAGACTAATAAAAGACCCCTTCCCGAATTATAAGGTCCACAATGTTGTAGGGTATCAAATGGTTGGGCTTGACCGACTATATCTTTTTCTCTCGTTTTTTTTTTTTTTTTTTTTTTAATTTTTTGCACAAAAAAAAAAAAATTTATATAGCCCAAAAATAGTAGTAGTATTAGCGCCCTCTTGTTAAACCCATAGTACTCTATTCAGTTATGACTTTATCAGTTATGATATTTTTTTTTCTCACAAAGAGGTTGCTATAAATATGAACCAAGCTCAATATGGTACGTTATACAAACAAATGTTAAATACTTAACAAGTACCTTTAAATTAAAAAAATTATACAAAATTTTTTTTTTAGGTTGTTAAACCCAAGGACAGACAAATATGATATTTGAGATTAACTTTAACAAAAAAGTAATTATCCTAACAGACATAATGACCTGTTTTGCTACTGGCGCCTGTTGTAGCACCTTGTAGTAAACCTATTAATTTGCATATAATGAGAAAATATGTATGTAAAACACGTTTAATAACCCTATACAAAATTTCGGCATCAACCTTTTTTGTTTTAAAAACAAAGAAGTAAAAAATAAAAATATATACATAGCTATCACGCACACTGTTTTAGTTACGATAACATACTCCCAGATTTTTATTAAAATAAATTAAATATTTAATATAAATTCAAAATAGTTTAATAATCAAATTCAAATAATATTTGAAAAGCGTTAAAAAATCTTGTATAAATTTAAATAAAATTCAATCATTTACCAGCCTCTAGTTTTAACAAGTTTTTATTGCAAATAAAAATCTCAACAACAAATACGAGTACACAACTGGTAGCAACAAGTGTTTCTAGTACCCATTTTTTTCTTAGCGCTAAAAAACAAAATACTAGCAAATTGTTGTTACTACTGTAAGTATTGTTTTAATGTAAAGGTTTATCAATAATTCGTAAATATTGAATAACTTTCGCTAATCTTCATCATCGTCATAATCGTCATCATCAGGGTAACCAAAAATATTCAATAAATTTCTTCATCACCATAATCGCTTAAATATTTAATATGAAAAACGAGTCATTTGAAAGGACAAACTATGTCTTTAAGAAATGGACTTTCATTGAAAATGTGACAGAATATTCTTTTAAAAGTATAATATGAGAAAATATGTTGTTAATGTTAATAATATGCTCTAACAAATCGTTGCAAAAATTCTTAAAATTTTTCAAAACGGCTTAATATCAGGAATTTTGTTAATTTAAAGCACAACAAACAAATAAGATATTGCATATTTTTGGTTTCCCTGGTCATCATCGTCGTCTTAATCTTCTCTGATAACAGTTAAAAGCAACAAGCATTAACATCATTATTCTTTTAACACTCTCCGTTGATGTGTTTTTTTCCTATATTTTATTTTTTATAGAATTTGTGTTTTTATATGATTTTGTTTGTTATTGTTATTTTTTTCTTTTTCTATTCTACAGACTTGTTGTTGTATTTATTTGTTTGGTGTTACAGCAAAAACAATGTAAACAAACACAACAACATAAAGTTTATTTTCTATATATATATTTTTTTTTTCAAATTCTTGTTTATTTTGTTGTCTACGACATTGTGGTGCTGATAGTATTTATACTCATAGTTGTTTAAATGCTTTGACAGATTGGTTAAGAAGACCCGTTAGGAATCAATTACCGGAAATGTACTAGACACATAAAATATTTGCTTTAATATTTAATCTGTAACCAGATGGTGGGTGTTAATTAAGAGATTTTATGTTAATACTTTATTTGCGTAAAAGGAAGGAGAATCAAATTCATATCAAATGCAAAACAGTAGGGCCAAACGAATAAGGTATTTACTTTGCCAGAAAATTTCTAATAAAAAATTATACAAAATACTTTGATAACGTTCTCATAAAAGGATATTTTTTTCTTTTTAAATTTGTTGAAGGATATGCATTTTACTCTATTAACTCTTCGTCTTACAAACTGGTCTGGCCAGACCAATTGATTTAAATGTAAATTTCATATATTTAAAATTAAGCTAGAGACCTGAAATTCCAGGTACCCTCCTACAATTTTGTTTTCTAACGTTCTGTGAAAAAACCAGAATGATAAAACTAACATGTACATGTCACATTCGTACCTAATATGGTCTGGCTGGACCAGTTACATTTTGTACGAAAATTATGTAGTTCAACGATGTTATCCATTCGTTTTATATTGTAAATTATTCTATTAAAACCTTTTAAACTGAAATCTCATCAGTTTACACAAATTATTTTATTATTTTCCACCTTTTCGTTCATATTTCGTCTTATGAGAGCAATACCTATAAAACATCAAATGTTTGAAAAGAAATATTGTATGCGTTTTAAGACCCAAAACAGGGAGAAAAGCATTAAGTGTAACGATGGAGAAAAGTTATATCTTGGAAAGTTTTGTGGTAGTGATGATAGAATATAGTTATATAAATATAATTATATAAAAAAATCATAAAAATTTTCATATGAATATATAGAAATGCCGTACTGGTCTGGCCAGACCATATTTGTTACGAATGTGACAATTGAAACATCTGTATGACGAAGGGTTAAAATATTTCTTGTTACGGCATTATAACAAACCGCATTACCAATCATATAAAAGTAAAGCAAAAATAACCAAATTACTTTAAATTCTCAACTTTATATCCTTTAATTGCACTCGTTAAAAATACAACGTAGACGTGTTAATAACACAGTGCACAGTGGGGCAGAATCAATATTTTTTTGGAAATAAATCTGTAACTTCTGATCGGTTGGTTGGATTTGCATAAAATTTGGTACATGCGTAGCAGAGGAGTGTACAATGTTAAGTTTGGAAGGGAGACTGAACAGACCCCTCAGCGGTGGAGCTAAAGGGGCTCAAAGTTGGGTACCTCTGACATACACATTTTTTAATCGCTTGCCAAATTTTTGTTTCTCGTCCAATTTCTAATATTTGTATACATTATTGTAGGCGGTGATAAGACCTACAAAAAATATGCTTGCTTGTCCTATTTATCTCTTATAGTTTTTGAGTTATTTGCATTTGAATTTTTAAGTACCTTAATTTTGCATGTTCTTGGTCCAGTTTTATTCATATATATCCTAGTGTTTCTGACCGATTTCATTTGTTTTTTCTTTAGCTAATTAAAGAACAAAATTATCTATTGAATAAAAAAATTTGAAGTCAATATCTTTACCGAGTCCAAAAATAAACGATTTTGAATTTGAAAATTTGCAAAAATTACGACTTTTTGTGTTTTTTTGGCCGATAAAGTATCTACACTCTTTTTTCTCTAAAATAAAATTTTCTTTAACAACATATAATAATTTTATACTTTTCTGAAATGTATCTTCACAGAAAAGACTTTAAAATAAAAAGCAAGCCCAATAACTCAAATGATCAAGGTACACACCCTCCCGAATTCGACCCATTTTATATGAAAGTTTTGATTTTAGTCTATATTTTCTCAAACCCCAAAGCATGAATCGGCAAACGGAATGCAGTTTAGGAATCTGTAGTATGTTGTTAAAAGTTTTCAATCAAAATCTACGGGACTTCTGAAAAATGTGGATTTTATAGCCGAAAATGTGAAAAAACCCATTTTTGGGATTTTCGGCGTTTTTTGGGAATTGTGGGATTCCTTTTACAAAAATCTTAAAGTTTTTTCTTCACATTTTCGGCTATAAAATCCACATTTTTCAGAAGTCCCGTAGACTTTGATTGAAAACTTTTAAAAACATATTACAGATTCTTAAACTGCATTCCGTTAGCCGATTCGTGCTTTGCGATTTGAAAAAATATAGACTAAAGTCAAAACTTTCATATAAAATGGGTTGAATTCGGGAGGGTGTGTACCTTGACAGTTTGAGTTATTGGGCTTGATTTTTATTTTAAAGTCTTCTCTGTGAAGATACTTTTCAGAAATTACTATATGTTGTTAAAGAAAATTTTATTTTAGAGAAAAAAGAGTATAGATAATTTATCGGCCAAAAAAACACAAAAAGTCGTAATTTTTGCAATTTTAAAATTCAAAATCGTTTATTTTTGGACTCGGTAAAGATATCGACTTAAAATTTTTTTTATTCAATAGATAATTTTGTTCGTTAATTAGTGGACCAAGAACATGCAAAATTGAGGTACTTAAAAATTCAAATGCAAATAACTAAAAAACTATAAGAGATAAATAGGATATGCATGCATATTTTTTGTAGGTATTATCAGTGCTTACAATAATGTATAAAAATATTTGAAATTGGACGAGAAACAAAAATTTGGCAAGCGATTAAAAAATGTGTATGTCAGAGGTACAAAACTTTGAGCCTCTTTAGCTCCGCCCCTGAGGGATCTGTTCAGTCCCCCTTCCAAAGTCAACATTGTACACTCCTCTGATACGTATATATACTAAATTTTATGCAAATCCAACCAGCCGATCAGAAGTTACAGATTTATTTCCAAAAAATGTTGATTCTGCCCCACTGTGCAGTGTTATACACCAATACTTAGGAAATTTGTTCTTCTTTTCAAACATATGTGTATAAAAAACAAGGGAAGAAAATAATCATTACTCTTGAAGTTTTAAACAAAAAAATCAAATACTTATTAATACTTATTTTTGAGTTTTATTTCTCCGCTCAACTCATAATGATTATTTTGTGAGTTTTATTTTTTTACTCACAAGATAAAACTTAATATGAGAAATGAAACTTACGAATTTTTAGTAAAAAGAATATTTTTTTTTATCATAAATTAGATTTATTTACTAAAAGGCAAATGTAATGATGCTTTCGTCATTATTTTTTTTTTACTAAAAATTAAATTTTTTACAAAAAAAAAAAATAAAAAAAAAAAATAAAAAATATTAGTAAAAAATTCGATGAAGCATCATCACACTTGCTTTTTAGTGAATAAATATTAATTTACCCAGCAAAAACTATGGTAATGGAATGTAGTTACTTTTCAATGAAACCAACATACTGTCTGCATTACAGGAAAGTAGATAAGTAACTACTTACTTTTAACCTGATATGTAATCAATTGCATGAAATCAGATTTTTAGTAATGTTACTTTTTGTTTCTTTTTATCTATCTTTTCATTTAAATTATAAAAATTATATAGTGACTTTCTACAATATATCAATAACAATTTTTCAGAATTGTTCGAGATATAATTTTTTTACGAAAATTTCATTTCGACAACTTAGTTTCAAATTATAATAAAATTTTAACACAGTAAAGTTATGAATTATATCGCACGTAACACAGTGGTCCCAAAACGGATTTTTTTGAAAATAATTATGTACCTTTAGAACTACTGTATAAATTTGAATCAAATTTTGCATGGACAATCCTGAGGTGTATTCCAATTGTTTCGTAGGAGCCTCTAATAACATCACCATGTTAAAATAATGAGTAATTAATCTAATGTGAAAGTTGTGAAGAGCCATTATATTAGCTTCCTAACTCATTACATGGTAAGCAACGGTTTTTTTGGAAATGATAAAAAAATCATTCTTTTTACTAAAAATTGCGTAAATTTCATTTCTTATATTAAGTTTTATCTTGTGTGTAAAAAAGCAAAAAAAAAAAAAAAATAATCATTATTTGTTGAGTTTTATTTTAAAACTCATAATCATAACGAAAATTCGTTGAAGACTTTTTGCAAAAAGATACTGAACGAGATCTAAAGCACTATATATCTAAAAAACGAAATTTAAAAAAAAATATTTATGACCAATATATACAAGAACGAAAACCGTAGCTTATACATATACGAGCTTCAAAAAGTGCCGATATCTCGGACACCAATGGACAGATATTGTTCATTTATTCAGCAAAAAAAAAAAAAAAATTTAAAAAGATTCTGAATTTCCCTAGCTTGTATAATAACTGATAAAAAGCCAACAACACAAACGACTTTTGGAGGTATCTTCGGTTTTTTGGCGATATCTCGGCTATTTATAAACCGATTTTGATTATTCTAAGGAATATTCCCTACAATTTAATTTTTAAAAGAAAAATCCGTTAACTGGAGCTTCCTAAAAACGAACATCGTTATATCGTTGCCTATCAATAACTATCCAGAACATATATATCGAGAGCTTATATTCAAAACGTCTACTAAACCTCACACTGAAAAATAAATCTTTTAACCCCATTATTCGCGAAGTTATGGTAGATAGCCCGTTTTGTCTTAATTTATTTTTAATATGTATTATAAAATATTCATATAGCCCGTTTTGATAATCGGAAATTAAAGAAATAAAAGATAATATTTTTGGGAAAAAATTTGGGGAAATAAAAAAAGCGAAATTTTGTGGTTGGCAGGACCATCTTTAAATGTTAGAACTTTCAAATAACAGCTGTGTTTACTAAAAATACTAAAAAATTGCAAAAAATTGTTTGCAAAAAAATTTTGAACCAATTAAAATTTTATTAAATTGCATATCAACAACTCAAATGTGATTAAAACCTTTAAAGAGGATGTACATTGGGGTAAAGGGGGTCGAAAATGGCTATTAATTCCGGGAAAGGTGATATTAATATTTTAATGTTCACGTGTTATTTTTTTATTAATTATTAGGTAAAAAAATTAGTTTTAGAATTTTAAGATTTTTTTAGCAGAACGGTAATGTCCGTCCGTCTATACATTCGAGTTAAATGGGTCGAAAATTATGCATAATTCATGGAAGGGTGGCATCAACACTTTAATGATCCCGTTTAAGTTTTCTATTTTTTAGTAAGTAAAAAAAAATATTTTTGGAATTATATAGTTTTTTCTCTGAATGGTAATGTCCGTCGGTCTATACATTTTAGTTAAATGGGACGAAAATGACGCTTAATACAGGAAAAGGTGATATCCAAATTTTGATGATCACGTTATATTTTTTTTGTTTATTAGTCGTAAAAAATGCACTTTTAGAATTCTAAAATGTATTTTCGCAGAATGGCGACATCCGTCCGTCTGTCTATACATTTGGCTTAAATGGGCTGAAAATGGCCCTTAATTCAGGGAAAGGTGATATCAAAATTTAATACTTACATTTAGTTTTTGCATTAATCTAGAAGTGATGAAAAAAAAAAAAAAATATGTCGAATTTTAAAATTTTTTTGAGAGAATTCTAATGTCTGTCCGTCTGTTTGTTAATTTTTGCAAACTTTCCAATTCAAAATCTTTTAACTTTTGACACAATAAAGATAACGAATCAAAATTTTCTCTGTTCGAGAGATAATTTGATTTTTTAACCAATTGCATAAAACATAACAAAATCGGTTGAAAATGTTTGGCTCTATATGGAAAAAATTGACCAAGATCTTGTAAAATTGAGATTTTTGAAATTTCAAATGTATGTAACTTGAAAAATATATAAGATAAGTAATACATGAAAGCATGTTTTCTTAAGGATTTATTAAGAACTTTAAGATGGTATGAAAATCTTTGAAATCGGGTAGGGAACAAAAATTCGCTACTGGTTAAACATTTTTTGAACCCCAATAGTTCTGCTCATAAAGCGTGTATGGGATCCTGCTTCTAAACTCAAAATGCTACTGTCCTCTGCTAGAAAACAAAAATATTAGCGCTTGATGAAAAGGACACTTAAATATGAAGTTGATGGTTTCATTTTAAATTTTTACCTTAAAAGACTTTTTATTTAAAACAAATACACTGAAAGTTGATGAAAATTTAATTTTTTACTATTTTTCAAAAATGTAAAAAAATGTTTAATTTTGATAGCTCCTTATAAAAATCAACACAACCTAGTTTAAGGTTTTTAATTGATATTGATACATAATTTTGTCTGCTTTTATTTGGTACCCAACTTTACTACAAAAATTTAAATTTTAAAATTCAATTAATCGCCACTTTTGACACATTTTACTCCAAAAAAGATTGAAATCAATATTTTTTACAGAACCGAAACTATGTTTTATAAATCACGGAAAATTCCATTTTTTGTTTATTTTTGCACAAATACACATTCGAACATTGGCTACGGGAATAAATGATATATGTTGTTATGGCTTTTTCACATCCACAATAGTACAATGTTTTTGGAATTTTCCGTGACTTAATGAACTATAAAGTGGCATAGTTTCGGTTCTGTAAAAGATATTGATTTCAATCTTTTTCTGTATAACAAAGAATTATGACAGCTAAGCAATGTAATTTAGGTGAAAAAATCGAGTTTATACTGTTTCTGATTTTTGAAATTAAAGTAAAATTTTTGTAAAAGTGTTTTTTTGAGAAACTATAAATATTTTATCTGTAATAAAATCTTTGTTATTAAAGATATTTTAACGAAATTTTCGGTAAATGTAGAATTTATTATACAAAATAAGAAGGTGAAAAAAAACTTTAAGTATTTTGTAAAAGGAATCCCACAATTCCCAAAAAAATCCTAAAAATGAGTTTCTTCACATTTTCGGCTATAAAATCCACATTTTTCCGAAGACCAGTAGATTTTGATTGAAAACCTTTAAAAAAATATTACAGATTCTTAAACTGCATTCTGTTTGCCGATTTGTGCTTTGGGATTTGAGAAAATATAGACTAAAGTCAAAACTTTCATATAAAATGGGTCGAATTCGGGAGAGTGTGTACCTTGACCATTTGAGTTATTGGGCTTGCTTTTTATTTTAAAGTCTTCTCCGTAAAGATACCTTTCAGAAAAATATAAAATTATTATATGTTGTTAAAGAAGATTTTATTTTAGAGAAGAAGGAGTGTAGATACTTTTTCGGCAAAAAAAAAAAAAAAAAAAGTCGTCATTTTTGCAATTTTCAAATTCAAAATCGTTTATTTTTGGAATCGGTAAAGATATCGACTTCAGTTGTCTTTGTTCAATAGATAATTTTGTTCTTCAATTAGCTAAAGAAAAAACAAATGAAATCGGTCGGAAACACTAGGATATATTTGGAAAAAACTGGACCAAGGACATGCAAAATTGAGGTATTTAAAAATACAAATGCAAATAACTCAAAAGCTATAAGAGATAAGTATACATGTTTTTTTATAGGTCTTATCAGTGTCTACAATAATATATAAAAATATTTGAAATTGGATGAGAAACAAAAATTTGGCAAGCGATTAAAAAAAATGTATGTCAGAGTTACCCAACTTTGAGCCCCTTTAACTCCGCCCCAGAGGAGTTTGTTCAGTCCCCTATCTAAACTTAACATTGTACACTCCTCTGCTACGTATGTACCAAATTTTATGCAAATCTAACCAGCTGATCAGAAGTTACAGATTGATTTCCAAAAAATTTTGATTCTGCCCCACTGTGTATTGGGAAGCAAAAATTTCTACTTTGAAAGAATTAAAAACATATCCTGAGATATAGAAAATATTTTAATATTTTTATTCCTGCCTTCAGATTTCATAAATTAAGGCGGAAATTAGAAATTTATGAATTTATTCGGAGGAATAATTTTTTTTAATTTCTTTCTACAATCTTTTTTATATTAAATTATCTTTCAGAATTATCTTTCAAAATTATCTTTAAGATTTAGCGTTCAGACGGGAAAAAATTTACTTTTTTTTAAAACTCAAATTAAAATGTGTATAACTTTTGATTTTGTAAAGATTTTTTCAAATTTCTTTCTTTGCACGATTTTGCAAATATATATTTGAAAAAAATAGGGTGAAATTTGGATCCGCTTTAGCGAAAAACTTCACCAACATACGTCAAAAGGAAAAATTAGTGGTCTTTGAAATATTTGTTATATCCGAGGCACGGGACCCTGTGTTCAGATAGTCTAAGATCAAAACACTTCTACACCTCTACTATCACTATATGAAATTTCATTGAAATCAAACTAGCAGTTTGGAAACTGCAGATTTATTTCCCTTTCATTTATTGAATGGGAAACTGTGCGATCTCTTAGAAAAACGCACAACCAAATTTTACATTAAGGCAGCATTCAAAGTTTCAATTGGTGAAGATAACATATTTGGTCAAGGCAATTATAATATTATTTCTTGTTTAATTTTTTGTTTGTTTTATTATACATATCTAAAACTATTACATACAATTCTCAACAAAAGTACTTTAGAGCGGCTTTTCTTTTATAGTTACTTTACTTTCCTACTAGTCTCATTTCAATTTATATTGTAATTTGTACAATTTCACACAATTTATTATTTAGTGGTTGGTTGATATGTCAACAAAACATCATAACTTATAATTAGATAATAGCAAATAATATTAGCTACATAAATAATACTAAATAAATTGCGTTTCAAATTAATTTGAAGATTTCTTTTGGAAAAAAGAAAAATTTAAGGTGACAGTTAAATATACACCAGGAGAAACCATAGAATTTTTCAAATTTCTCAAACTAAAAAACTGTTATAATTGGTTACAAAAGTAGAAATTATCAACTTTGCACCTGCTTAATTGAGTAATATTTGTGTGATTCACTGGTTACCTATATTATTGAAGTTAGTAGTTAAATGATTACCTTTTGCACTACATTTTGTTATTTAATTCAATAATATACTTTGTTTTTGATGTTTTTTCTTATAATAAAATTAAATAATAAATTAAACTGCCGCTTTGATTTCTGTAAAAAATTTTAAATTACTGTAATAACCCAGAGATGGAAAATTACTATTTATAAAGTGCATTTCAACTGAATAGGTTCAAGATTTTCGTTACATTAAACCTCTTGTTATTTTTAAAATAATAAAGAAAATTAATATTTTCTTCATAATAAATTTTAAAGTCCTCATTTCTAAGATATCTAGAAGCAAAATAAATTTAAATAATAACTAATTACGATTTTTTATGTTTTTTTTTCCAACAAGAGAATTTTTTAGGTAATTTTTTTGTTTCATCTGATTAGGTTCAATATTATTTATTAAATAAAACAACAAGATGTATTGATTAATATGGTTCTTTTTTGTTTTGTTATATTATTCGGAAATTAATAATAATAATAGAATAGAATTTATTATTTAATTTAACCTAAAAAATTATATTTGGAAGGGACTTATAAAGATTTTCAACTTGTAACAAAGAATGTTTGCTCCAAATTTTTTTTTCTCTTCAGATAATAAATTTTTGTGCTCGTATTATCTGTCCGACTCATAAACATTACGTGGCAGCAATTTCCATAAATTTTCGAGAGAGTATGATAACCACTGCTAAGTGGTAAAATTTTGACTTCGAATTCTTTGTTTTCACGCACCTGGGGTGTGAATAGGGGCATTGTCGAACAGGAATGGCCATGAAATGAATTAAAATATTGTATAAAATGTTAGAAATTCTCTTTCCGTAAACTTTTGTAAGTTTTTTCCGTAATTCTATGCATAGAAAATCGAAGTTCATAGTCTCATAATATGAAGTAGCACTCTACGCCATTACACTCTCTTCGCAACTTTATGGGATACATAATTAGCATCTAGGGTTGCCAGAATTTTTTGGTAGTTTAACTTGACATTTGGAAAAATTCAGCTTGATTTTAAACAAATCAACTTGACATAACCACAAGTGTTAAAAAAACTAAAACATGAAGAAAATTGTAGACGCATCAATTATGTATATGCAAACAATTTTTAATTAAAAAAAAAAAAAAAATTATTAGGAACTAAATAATTTATTTAAACAAAAAATATATAAAATTCAAATTGCTTTTATTACGATATTTTCCACACAGAAAAAAAGTAGATATATTTAAATATTTTGTACATAAATATTATGAATCGAACATGACTTTTTTTCCCAAACTTTTTTCATAAAAAATAAATTTTTTTTCATAGATATTATTAAATTGTTCTTTTTGAAAATTTTAGGAATTTTGCAAAAATTTTGATTTATTTTTATAAGATTATAATGCATATGTTAAATAAAAATAGTTTAAATAGAAAATATTAGCAATAAATGGCAATTTACCAAGAAAAATTTGCTAGAAAACAATGTTTAGAAATTTGCACAAATTTGATACAATTCTGCAGCATAATTTTATTAAACAGCGCTTCTGTTCTGTTGAATCATCCTAATACATGTGTAGGTAAAAATAATTAAAAACTAAAAATTTTCCAAAGAAAATTTCAAACATTTCATTACAAATTTATTTAAGTCTTTTTGACTTGATTCATATAGAAAAAAGTTTTAGTATTTAAGAAATTATTCTTAAGTATGGTGAACTAAAATCTATGAAACAAAATTTTTATATTTATGTACAAACTTTTTTCTGTGCACGTCGACTGATAAAGCATTCAACGCACTTTTTACACAATTGTTTATTACATTGCAGTTGCAATTATTTTTTATTATTTTATTGTTTTCATTTTTTTTTTTATTGTTGAAACACGGAATTATGAACACCATAATTTACAGTTGCATTATTGGCACTGTATAAAGTAATTTTTATTTTCTATAGTTCTTTTACTATTTTTGAAAATATTTATTGAATTTTCCTTCGGACCTTCATAGAAATCCGGAATTTGTCTACGAATACCATTTTTAATACTAAAATATTGCACTGCATATGAATACGTTTTTGTATTTCCAATATTTGATGCGTCACTCCAGATTTCCAAAAATAAACTTCCTTTTAAGGCACTAGAAACTTTTTCTTGTGAATATGGAGCCAATACGTTTCTTGTAATTTCTGCTACTTTAGTATGACCACAAGTAATTTTGTTAGCAATTTTACTATCGCAGTATAAATGTCAACATAATTTGACTTGACAGTCTAAACTGTTATAACTAAGTCCATGTATTATATTATGAAAAACAATTCATTCTTTAATACTGCCGGTACTACAAAATTTCAAACGGATTTAGAAATTTTTTGGAATTATGCCGCTTTTAATTTTAATTTTTTCTCACAAATATATTTGATGTTGAGTACTCACAAATTTCACAATAAAATTAAGTTTTAAAATCATTTCTTGAATTTATTGTCAGTGATGGGCAAAAATGCATACAATCTGTAACGGAAAAAACCATACTTTTTATATTTATAATAAACTTATTATATTTTTTAAAAAATTTAAATTGTGGAATAATTTAAAGTAGTATAGAATATTTTTAGCTTGACAAATAGTATTTTAGCTTGAAACTTGACAAGACCTAAAATATCTTGACAATCAAGCTCATTCAAGCCCGTCTGGCAACCCTATTAGCATCCTTTTTTTCTCAAATGACGAAAATAATAATATTTATAGTCATTGGAGCCTTCCATATTGATTTTTTGTTCATTCTATAGAAAAATATGTTTCATTCCTTTTTTAGAACATGCGTTCACGGGTAAACGGGAGTAGTTTTAGTTCACGAATGGTATTTAGAGATGAGTTCTTTATAATTTTTGGTCTTCTTAGGTGCACTGGATTTCGAATAACACGTTTTACGGTAAAACACTGGCTAAAATACCTGTTTTTTGTTTAATTTTTGACGCAGAATCAGTAGAATTGGAGGCATCTCGAATGGTGAATCTTCTGTCAGCGTTCGTTGTTGCTTTATAAGAACCTCTTTTCATATTTTTTCCATAGCGGGAGTAATTTCCTAAAAAGTTGTTGGCAATATTTTAACTTCGCTCAATTTTTCTTCGCCATATTTCATAGATTAAGTCTGAATTGTCCATACGCTATAATTTTGCTCTTTTCTTTATCGAAAAATTTTTTACGCGACCAGTTTTTAAAGATTTTTATATTTGTTGAAAGAAAATCCATTACAAATCGCACTAAGTTCGTTATTAATTATTTTTTGCTATTAAGCACCTTAGAACTCAAGACTTTAGAAATCAAGATAAAAAAAAAAAAAATGGAACTATCTATATTATATTAAAAATAATACGAGTTTTAATGTAACGAAAATCTTGAACCTATTCAGTTGAAATGCACTGCATTTATTTTTTGTATTAAGAGGTACTTAAATATCTCCATTCAACCACCACACTATAGTGTATGCATATCAAGTGATTTTCAATATTTTCGTAGATGACTTTTGTGGGACCTTTGGCCAATTGTGGACCAGTTCTTGAAAAATCTACAAGAGTGATTTATATCTTGGCACTAACATTTATGTATATAGGGATCTATGAACAATTATGTAAACATGAAATTTGGCATTTAGATTTATGCTTATACATTCATATAATATTATGTATATTTTTGCCTAATGTTATTCAAATATTGATATAGAAGTATTAGCTGAAACAAGGATAGAGAAGTTGATATGATCATACTTTAGATGCATGAATGCAACCTATTAAAACTGGTTATGATCGATCCCTTGTCATAGCTCCCATATAACAATTATTCCGACATAGTATTTTAATGCTCATAAATGAATTACGGCCTGTCCCACGATGTCGAACGAAAAATTCGCTCGACAAAATGTATGGAAAACAATAATAAAATTTGAAATTTATTTGCTGTTTTCCATATAAATTGTGGAAACGAATTTTTCATTCGACATCGTTGGACAGGCCGTAATTCATTTATGAGCATTAAAATACTATATTGGAATAATTGTTATATGGGAGCTATGATAAGGGATCGATCATAACCAGTTTTAAAAGGTTTCATTCATGTATCAAAAGTGTGATCATATCAACTTCTCTATCCCTGTTTCAGCTAATACTTCTATTTACTTCTGTATTGAAACGCTAACACTGGTCAACAAAAAAATCATCCCCCATAGACGAATAGTTGGACTTGATGTATTTTGATGTGCTAAACACGAATCTGATTTCAGTTTTTTTCCATCAGGTTTGGATTTTTTTTTTTTATGGGCGTATCTAATATTTCGTCCATAGTA
Source organism: Protophormia terraenovae (assembly GCA_951394005.1). NCBI lineage: Eukaryota > Metazoa > Arthropoda > Insecta > Diptera > Calliphoridae > Protophormia > Protophormia terraenovae. The sequence continues at coordinate 32,753,870 of OX596073.1, forward strand.
AGGCCATTACTCTAGTATATTTCCTCATAACTCATGAACGGTGTGTACGATTGATAAAAGTGATACACCAAAAAATGCGGACTAAAAATACCTTCAGATTCCCCAAACTAAATTTTTTATGTGCTAAATAGTTTCGGAGTTATTTTGAAATAAGTATCCGAAAAAAATAATTTTTATGCAAAATTTTAGATTTTTTTATACCCTCCACCACCACTAGTGGTGAAAGAGGGTATACTAAGTTTGTCGTTCCGTGTGTAACACCTAGAAAGAATCGTTTAAGACCCCATAAAGTATATATATTCTTGGACCATATGAAATTCTGAGTCGATTAAGCAATGTCCGTCTGTCCGTCTGTTGAAAACATTCTCACGTCTAAACTGATTGAGCTATTCCAATGAAAATTACTCAGGTTATTTGTTGTTCCCAGACGCTGTTTGGGATTGCAAACCAGCCAAATCGGTTCAGTAGAAAAAAAGTTATATATCCAAATCTGAAAGAATCCCCAAACCACACTTGAACTGATAATATTTAAACAAGCAATTAACGGATTTAAATAAAACTTAGCCAAAATGTCTACCTATATTCACTTTAGATAACTGCCAAAAATTGGCTAAATCGGTTCAGTCGGAGAAAAGTTATAGGCAAAAATATGAACAGTTTCTATGATTCCAACGTCATAAGTGTTTCTTAAACATCATGTTATAATTTGTATATGGAGTGCATATGTGTATGTTCGCCTCAATATGAATGTTGATAAACACAAAGGCATACAACTATGTTGAGTTTGATGTTTGATCGTGGTCACCATCGAACACACCACGATATGGTACGTTCGCTACTTTTTAGCAACATATGTTGATAAGTTTATTAAACTAGTTAGTAGTTCGGTGTGTTTCAAGCTGTACACATCGGTAGAGAAAGATACGTAATGGTTTTATTAAAAGTTTTTCTGCTAACATAAAGATATAAATAATGTTGATGGAATAAATTGCATAAATATGAAATTGTTTTGAAAATGTTTTGATTTTTATTTAGCACATTGAAGAAAAAGTACTGATACATAATTATGTTACTTTATAATTTCTTATTCATTATAGTTTTTTGTGCGTTTATAATTAATAACTTGTAAATGTGGTGATATTTTTTTAATTTTCATTGTAAAAATAAAACTGTAATATACTTAGTTATGTTAGAATTTTGTTTATCTCTTTTTAATTTATTTAAATAACTATCTTTAAAAAGCATTGCTAATTTTTATAATTTTCTTAAAGATTAGTATTTATAAAAGTTTTCAAATATAATTTTTCAAAAATTTTGAGAGCGCCGTTGGGCAGAAATAATATAATTCAACAGTAAATTCTTAATTCATGACCAGTTAGGGTGATTTATATAAATGCAAATTACGAAGAGGGAAACTCTTATAGTTAGTTTATGTTTGCTTTAGTTTACTTATTTAGTTTTTCCAACATCATCAGAGAAACGGCTCTCTAATCGAATCGTTAAATATAAATTTGAGGTAAGCGAAGATTTACAGAAATAATTGATCAATTTTATTATATTGATTAAAACAATAAGTTTTAAATTCGGTAATATTAAAATGTTTCTGAATAATTATGGCCTATTTGGTGTATAAATCTGTTTTTACCAATCGAGCTTAAATTTTAACGCAAAATAAAATTTCAGTTTTTCGTTCTTTAAATCGTCTTTGCACAGAAATACAAAAAAATTGGTGGAAAGTTGCATAAAAATAAAGAAAGTCATGTTTTTATTATTCGAGTGTGCTTAACCCATTTACGACTGCTGCTGCGTTTTCGCATCAGTAGCTTTAACATCGCCTAATTATTTAATTATGCAGTCGATGATGAATTTTTTCACAACTATTATAAGATAATATGTTGTCTAAAAGATAAGAGAAAAAATCAATTTTTATATAAATACTCTGTCCAGAATTGAGTGTTAATGCCAGGTGTATCAAATAAATGGTTGGTGTAGTGAAAAGGCGATATTTTCAGATCTGCTTTTCGAAAATATGTTTTTATGTTATGGGTGTATTCCAAAGGTAAATAGCTTTAAATTTAAGCTAAAAATGGTACGATTTCTGAAATTCTCGATGCATTATATTTCGGAATCAAAAATATGTAGGTGTCCAAATCTTTTTAATTTGTTATAACAGTCGCAAAAAAAAAAAACTTCATGCTAAATTTCGTAGTTATCTTAACGGAATCGGGTAGTGGTCGGAAATAGGTTAAATACACATTTTCTATATTTAAATGGTAATAATTGTAATTGTAACAAAACTAAAAATACAGATTCTTTACAAACACATACAAGGTATTAAAAAAAACTAACAAAATAATTTATACAAATCAAACTACAAAAAAATCTGTAAAAATCGGGTTTTTTGATAAGAACTCCAATTTTTGCGAAATATGCAAGAAATCACATAATTTCATTTCTCCTAGCCCTTAGATTTCTTATAGAATAAATTAGTTTTCACTAAAAAAGGCATTTTTTTGTGAAGATAGTATATAGTAAAAACAAATTTTCGTTCGTTTCGCTCTGCCAATACTATTTAACTTTCTTACAAAATGCAATTTTTTTACTAAATGAAAAATATACTTTTATTTAAAATGAAATATTCTATTTTTTTTACCAAAATAATCGACTTTTTGTAAGAAAAATAAGTTATCAAGATTTTCCTCCTTTTTTTACTTTTTACACATCATTTGCATAATAGTTTGTTAAAATATCTTATATACAATACAAAATCTTTATTAGAACAAGTTTATACTACTACACTATTATGGACGCCAAAAATTAATAAGTAAATTAGAAAAACATCACTTTCCGAAGAGCTTTTCCTACATAAAAACTGATGAAAACACTAGCTCAGTGGTGGAGGGTATATAAGATTCGGCATGGCCGAATATAGCATTCTAACTTGTTGTTATTAAAATTTCTTTTAATAAATGAAAACTTCTAAAATGTTACAGTTTATCATCTTTATCTTAAAGCTGGTAATGCTACGAATAAAATAAGGCATGTATCATCAAAATTGATGCAGAAATCAAAATTTTATTCACAGTTAAGTAAAAATACCCATGTTACATACAATTGAGTAGAAATACAGTGGTGGCCAAAAATTTTTTTTTTTTAATTTTTTATTGAAACAAAAATAGGTGTACTAGGTGGATTCTGACGATTTAAACAAGAATCTGCATTCACTTTTTTTCTATCGGTTACTGATTTTTGTTTATGTGAAATTTTAAAATTTTCTGTACTACTGAACAAAAAATTATATAAGTTCAGCTCAAAGACAATTTAGGATGCTATATGTTAAAGTTCAATTTATCTTAATTGGACAAACTGTTCTCGAGTTATACAAGTTTGACTGTCTAAAGGCGGGGTCATAGTAGTCATGCCCATAAGAAAAAAATCAATGCGTAATAGAAAAAAAGTAAAAGCTGTTTCTTATTTAGCACGTTGAATTCCATCCAATCCAACTATTTTTTTTTTTTTATTTAAGACGAAAAAAAAAAAAAAATATTTTTTTTTGCCCACTAGTGTATTTCCACTTAGCTATATGGGTATGCATGGGTATCCTAATTTAACTGTGAATCCGATCAAGATTTGTGCATCAATTTTTATGATACGTGGCTTTATTTACTTGTAGTTTTGCCAGCTTTGAGATAAAGATGATAAACTTAAATATTTTTGATGTTTTCACTTTAAAAAACAGAAATCTTGAGTTTTGCATGAAAACATTTTTTTTCACACACTTTTTTCGAAATATCTCCTAAACTATTGAGCGGATAAAAATTTGACGGTAGAGTGATTTAAAGCTAATTTAATTCCGCATATCTTGGTGTATCATTTATATAAATCGTGCATACCGTTCTCAAGTATTAGTGAAATATACTCGAGTAATCGGCATATTTAGGGCGCAATATTAGACACGCCCATAAAAAAATCCCGACTTGATGGAAAAAAACTGAAAGCAGATTCGAGTTTAGCTTGCAGAATTCCATCTAGTTTACATTTTTTTTTTTTTTGTCGACCAGTGTAATTAATGCAGAATGACTAAACTAAAATCTAAAATAAGAGATGTTTATTGTAAATGTAGCCTAAGTCTCTTTATCAAAAAAATAGTCATAAAAATAATTGAATTTGTAAGCACTAGTTATATTCTAATTTAAATTTTTTTCTTTATTCATACAGAAATCTTTGTAAGTTTTAATTAAAAAATAAAGTAATCACGTCATCATCATCATTTTTGAGGATGTTCCTTGGCCACTTTTAAAATAAACGGCTCAAACACAGTATAAGTCATATTTGATTACAATATTCAAAGATCCAAATAATTTTTTTTTTAATTTTCAGCCTACACAGAAAAAAGTCACCAATTAACAAATATATATGAAAATAATTCATTCAATTATAAACTTGTTTAAATTTGCACCTCTCACCAAAATGATTATATCAATTACTAAAAACTATAATAAATACAAAACAGAAAAAAATTCCCAATTAATGAATTAATTAAATCAATCAAGTAGATGATTGAATAAATTAAAAATGTGTATAGGAAAAAAAATCATACAAAAATTTATTTTTTATTTTATTTTTTCTTGAACAAATTTATTAAATTTTGATGCACAATTAAACAACTGAGTTAATTGTAAAAAAGACGGTGATAATTTTTTCTGTGTATAAATATTGTTGTGAGAATGACTAATAAATTTGTTTTTTTTTTTGCTAACTTGCTTAATTTAAATATTTAATATTAATTAAGTCCATAACTAAGAAATTTATTGAATATACATATACTTAAGTTTTCAACAACTTTTTATTGTCAATTTTCTCATAATTTTTCTTGAATAAAAATTTATTAACAATTAATTAATTCGTTCGTTTGATTATGTTAAAATTTTAATTAAAGCAACAAATTCTTTGTTGGATTATTATTTATTTCCAAGATTTTATAATTCCGAAAAAAAAATCGAATTTAAAAAATTGGCAAAAATTGGTTATTGGAGCTATTTGAACAATTTTTAAAGAAATAAAAGATTGATATATTTTATACTATACATAAGAAATAATAGTATAAATATGATACAAATATTTTTTTTTGCGCAATTTCAAAAAAAGGCGGGAAGTACTTTAGTGTCAAATCGATCTTAATATATTTTATAACAGAATCAACAAATTAAAAAAAAAAAAAAATCGCATGACGCTCTTTTATATATCGATTAACATGATTTTTTTTTTTTCAAAATTTTACCATTCTCGACTAAGTTTGGACGTAGGGTGCAAATCTAAATAAATTTTAAATTTCTATATTAACCATTCAAGAAGGCTTGTCTTTTAAAGCATGTAATGAAGAAATTATTTTATTCAAAAATTTGAGAAAAAAAATTAAAGAATTGTAGGGTAGAAGGGGGGACATTCAAAACTTTTTTACTTAAGGTGCTGTATTTTCAAAACGGTAAACGATATCAGTTAACTTTCTTTCATCTGATCATGACTATCTTACTGTTTCGTTAGTTTATTTTATGAATTTCGGAAGTGACCAAAAACGGCGAAACTACCCCAACTCATGGGGGCAGAATCTTTCTCCTATATATGATGGATTGTTACTTTATTTTAATCCAGAAATTTAAAAAAACGAACAAAAATTAATATTTATAATTGAATTTTATATAAATAAGTAATAAATAAATTCAATTAAAAATTCCAATGCTCTTTGATTATGGTCGCCGAAAAATTGTTTTCAAAAATATGTAAAAAAAAAAAAATCTTAAAGACGAACTTATCATTTATTAGTTGGGAATATAGATACCTTATTTTTATTCTCTTGGGGCTGTTATTTTATAAACTCATTTAATGTTTATTTAGAAAAGTCTCTGTATAAGTGAAGTAATCTACTGCTTGAAGTTTTTTTTTTTTTTTTATCAGTAATTTTATTTATTGAATCTTCACAAAAGTTAAGTGAACTAACAATAATTAATCAAATCTTAAATCTAAATTTTAATATCTATTTAGTCCAACCAACGTGGGACTAAAAGCGATTTTAATGCATATGGTTTAACTTCGGCTCAGTTCTGCGGTGTTTCTTCTTCTCAATCGGATGTGTTCATTACTTCCTAGTATATTCCGTGCTAGTGGGTTAGGGTGTATTTCCAATCTCTTCAAGTATGCTCCTGCATGTTCTTTTATTACATCTCTTACCAAAGGAACGTTTAGTTCCTTATGTATGTTGGTATTTCTTATATACCAAGGGGCTGCGGTTATAGTTCGCAATACTTTGTTTTGGCGTCTCTATTTTCTCAACATTTGATGCTGAGGCCGTACCCCATAACTTTATTCCATAAGTCCATATTGGCTTTAAAACTGAGTTATAGAGGAGTAGTTTACAATCTAGACTGAGCATAGAATTTCTGCCAATTAGCCAATTTATTTGGAGTGCTTTCAATTTCATTTGGGTCAACTTTGCATCAATATGGAATTTCCAAGTAAGGCGTCGATCGAGATGTATTCCGAGGTATTTAACCTCCGATTGCTGGGGTATTACTTGGTTATTTATTAGTATAGGTGGGCATGATTCCCTACGCAAGGTAAATGTTATATGTGTATATTTTTGTTCATTTATTATACCCTCCACCACCACTAGTGGTGAAAGAGGGTATACTAAGTTTGTCGTTCCGTGTGTAACACCTAGAAAGAATCGTTTAAGACCCCATAAAGTATATATATTCTTGGACCATATGAAATTCTGAGTCGATTAAGCAATGTCCGTCTGTCCGTCTGTCCGTCTGTCCGTCTGTTGAAAACATTCTCACGTCTAAACTGATTGAGCTATTCCAATGAAAATTACTCAGGTTATTTGTTGTTCCCAGACGCTGTTTGGGATTGCAAACCAGCCAAATCGGTTCAGTAGAAAAAAAGTTATATATCCAAATCTGAAAGAATCCCCAAACCACACTTGAACTGATAATATTTCAACAAGCAATTAACGGATTTAAATAAAACTTATCCAAAATGTCTACCTATATTCACTTTAGATAACTGCCAAAAATTGGCTAAATCGGTTCAGTCGGAGAAAAGTTATAGGCAAAAATATGAACAGTTTCTATGATTCCAACGTCATAAGTGTTTCTTAAACATCATGTTATAATTTGTATATGGAGTGCATATGTGTATGTTCGCCTCAATATGAATGTTGATAAACACAAAGGCATACAACTATGTTGAGTTTGATGTTTGATCGTGGTCACCATCGAACACACCACGATATGGTACGTTCGCTACTTTTTAGCAACATATGTTGATAAGTTTATTAAACTAGTTAGTAGTTCGGTGTGTTTCAAGCTGTACACATCGGTAGAGAAAGATACGTAATGGTTTTATTAAAAGTTTTTCTGCTAACATAAAGATATAAATAATGTTGATGGAATAAATTGCATAAATATGAAATTGTTTTGAAAATGTTTTGATTTTTATTTAGCACATTGAAGAAAAAGTACTGATACATAATTATGTTACTTTATAATTTCTTATTCATTATAGTTTTTTGTGCGTTTATAATTAATAACTTGTAAATGTGGTGATATTTTTTTAATTTTCATTGTAAAAATAAAACTGTAATATACTTAGTTATGTTAGAATTTTGTTTATCTCTTTTTAATTTATTTAAATAACTATCTTTAAAAAGCATTGCTAATTTTTATAATTTTCTTAAAGATTAGTATTTATAAAAGTTTTCAAATATAATTTTTCAAAAATTTTGAGAGCGCCGTTGGGCAGAAATAATATAATTCAACAGTAAATTCTTAATTCATGACCAGTTAGGGTGATTTATATAAATGCAAATTACGAAGAGGGAAACTCTTATAGTTAGTTTATGTTTGCTTTAGTTTACTTATTTAGTTTTTCCAACATCATCAGAGAAACGGCTCTCTAATCGAATCGTTAAATATAAATTTGAGGTAAGCGAAGATTTACAGAAATAATTGATCAATTTTATTATATTGATTAAAACAATAAGTTTTAAATTCGGTAATATTAAAATGTTTCTGAATAATTATGGCCTATTTGGTGTATAAATCTGTTTTTACCAATCGAGCTTAAATTTTAACGCAAAATAAAATTTCAGTTTTTCGTTCTTTAAATCGTCTTTGCACAGAAATACAAAAAAATTGGTGGAAAGTTGCATAAAAATAAAGAAAGTCATGTTTTTATTATTCGAGTGTGCTTAACCCATTTACGACTGCTGCTGCGTTTTCGCATCAGTAGCTTTAACATCGCCTAATTATTTAATTATGCAGTCGATGATGAATTTTTTCACAACTATTATAAGATAATATGTTGTCTAAAAGATAAGAGAAAAAATCAATTTTTATATAAATACTCTGTCCAGAATTGAGTGTTAATGCCAGGTGTATCAAATAAATGGTTGGTGTAGTGAAAAGGCGATATTTTCAGATCTGCTTTTCGAAAATATGTTTTTATGTTATGGGTGTATTCCAAAGGTAAATAGCTTTAAATTTAAGCTAAAAATGGTACGATTTCTGAAATTCTCGATGCATTATATTTCGGAATCAAAAATATGTAGGTGTCCAAATCTTTTTAATTTGTTACAACAGTCGCAAAAAAAAAACTTCATGCTAAATTTCGTACTTATCTTAACGGAATCAGGTAGTGGTCGGAAATATGTTAAATACACATTTTCTACATTTAAATGGTAATAATTGTAATTGTAACAAAACTAAAAATACAGATTCTTTACAAACACATACAAGGTATTAAAAAAAACTAACAAAATAATTTATACAAATCAAACTACAAAAAAATCTGTAAAAATCGTGTTTTTTGATAAGAACTCCAATTTTTGCGAAATATGCAAGAAATCACATAATTTCATTTCTCCTAGCCCTTAGATTTCTTATAGAATAAATTAGTTTTCACTAAAAAAGGCATTTTTTTGTGAAGATAGTATATAGTAAAAACAAATTTTCGTTCGTTTCGCTCTGCCACTACTATTTAACTTTCTTACAAAATGCAATTTTTTTACTAAATGAAAAATATACTTTTATTTAAAATGAAATATTCTATTTTTTTTACCAAAATAATCGACTTTTTGTAAGAAAAATAAGTTATCAAGATTTTCCTCCTTTTTTTACTTTTTACACAGCATTTGCATAATAGTTTGTTAAAATATCTTATATACAATACAAAATCTTTATTAGAACAAGTTTATACTACTACACTATTATGGATGCCAAAAATTAATAAGTAAATTAGAAAAACATCACTTTCCGAAGAGCTTTTCCTACATAAAAACTGATGAAAACACTAGCTCAGTGGTGGAGGGTATATAAGATTCGGCATGGCCGAATATAGCATTCTAACTTGTTTTTATTTTCCATTTTTTTAGCCATCTCTCAATATCAAATATATGGTCCTGTAAAATTCGAGATGCCTCCTGTGGGCGTTCATGGGTGCTTAAAAAAGCTGTATCATCTGCAAATGTTTGAAGTAGTATTATTCAAACAACATTTCATTTCTGTTAGATGGGACTGAAGTTGGAGAAGAAAATTGTTTGTATAACTGCAATTATTAAAGAAAACTATTTGAATAGTTTCTTTTCCTTTTTATACCCTACACCACCATAGGTGGTTGGGGTATTATGCGTTTGTGCTGATGTTTGTAACGCATAGAAAAATCCATCATACCGTTCGACTCAGAATCACTTCCTGAGTCGATTTAACGATGTCCGTATGACCGTCCATGTAAACCTTGTAATCAAACTACAGGTTGCAATTTTAAAGATAAGTCAATGAAATTTAGCACACGATCTTCTATTAGGTCAAGGACGAACCCTATTGAAACTGGTTATGATCGTTCTATTATTTCACCTAGCCCCCATACAAATGTACTCCCGGAAAAGGGTTTAACGATCATAAATCCATTAATTATAGCAATATTTTAATGAAATTTGGCACATATAAGTTTCTTATAAGTTTACATATGTGTGCCGAATTTCAAGAAAATCGATCAATAATTGACCATAGCTCCCATATAAACCCCTCTTCCGAAAATCACTTAAAAGGGCATAAATCTCATTATAATGTTAGTATCAAGTTAATATTCAACAGAAATAAGTCTTATATAAATGTAAATAATAGTGCCAAATTTTGCGAAGATCGGTCCATAATTTACCATAGCTCCCATATAAGGTCCTTTTTCGGAAGTCGCCCAAAATGACTAAATTCATATAAATGTTGGTATCGACCCCTGTCCGAATTTTGATGTACATAAAAGTGTAGGGTATCATATAGTCGGGCTTGATCGACTATATATCCCTCTGTCGTTTTAATTATTTTTATATCTAAATTTCCCTATTCCATTAATTTATGTGTAATAAATTTAAACTAAATTAATTAATACAAACTAATTTGTTACTTTTATAAACAATATGTATACGATAATACGTACTACCACTATTTTAACAAATTTATTTTAATTACTTGTTTTCACATATCAAGCTATTTTCTTTTAAATAAAAATTCTTTATATATTACAAATGGTATTTAATAGAATTTAAACAAAAAATTTTTAATGAAATATAATTTAAGAAACAACATGTGCTAAACGTTGCAATAAAATTCTACAAATTCATGTGCGAAATTTTTGGTTTAAAAAATATTTCGTATACTCTCTCACATATGGTCAGATTTTTTTCTTGATACATTTTTGGCAATTAGTCGGTTATGGTTGAAAATTATTTTGGACACAAAGAAATTTGTGAATTGTAAAATTTTGTTCATTATTATTTTCATAATCTTTTAAATAAAGTGATTATGGACTTTTATTTATAATGATCTATGAATGAGTAATATGCAGCAACCCACGATCTTTGTTAATTGTAAGATGTGGGGCTTTTTTTTGGGGAGTGATTATAACATCAGAAGGTAATAGATTAAGGAGAAATGTTCAAACAATATGCGTAATATTGTATATTTAGTAAGTGAAATGGTTCAAAGGAATTATTTTTTGTTATTGATGATCAAGATAAGTGTATAAAATATTTTAAATACTTAAAATTTTTAGTTATTGTTTTTGAACTTAAATTTAGCACTTTGCTTTTTAATTCCAATAAAAGTTTACTTTCCATTAAAAAGTATATTTTATAATTCACCATATATATATCTGAAATAAATTATTAAACCAGCAAAGTAATAATATCTTTCTATTCACTACTTCTCTGCACAATGTAACAAAAAAGGACATAAAAGTGATAATAAATTGACAAATTTATGTGCACTACCATATTTTTAATTAAAATTATCCCTGTCTTTTGTTGTTTTTTAATACGTTTTTTTTTTTTTTTAATAATGAAAAACTTAAAGATAATACTGCTACAGAAGTGTGTAGATATACAATTTATTTTACAGTTTATTATCTGCAATTTTGTAATGTTTCTTTTTGTAACAGTAGTTTTATGGCATTAAGGTTATAAAATACAAAAAAGTTATAATTAAACAAACAGACCGACAGATGGAATAAAAACATTGTAAACTATTTTGCGAATTAGGATTATAAATTTATATATATATATGTTGACTTAAAAAAAAAACATATGCGACTTTAAATTAAAAAATTTCTCTTTAATATTTTAAACAAATATGTATAGCTATGGTTAATAGGAAAAACTATATAAGTCAAAATATTTAAAAATCATCTATTTCCATAATATTAAAGCATTTAAGAAATATATCTTACTATAATTTTTTACACGAATTTAAAATTTTACTCTGGTTTTCTGAAAAAAAAAAAAAAAATCAACTTATATAGTTTTGACTTGTTGTCACAGAAACATTTATATTATATTTATTTTATTTTGTATTAGTAAATAAGAGGATATTTAATAAGAGGCTTAGTAAATTGCTATTTCCTAAAATAAGTATTTAAAACATGTGTTACATATGTACATATGTTTTTTAATATGTTTCAACAAGAAAAAAGTGTGTTAGGGATGGTGCACAGTATCCCGTTTCAAAAATAAAATGGAAATAAATCTGGAGTTTCCTAACCACTGGTCCGATTTCAATGAAATTTCAGACAGTGTTAGTAGAGGTGTAGGCGAGTTCAAGTTTTGAGTCTTATTGAAGCCCTCGATAAGGCACTCCTGTATTCATTTTTCGCCGGGTAGGAAAAAACTTAAAGTCATGATTAAATGCCATCAATAAATTAAAAAAAAAACTCGAGTGAAATTTTTTCTTAAAAAAATAAAATGGAAATAAATCTGGAATTCCCAAACGGCTGGTTCGATTTCAATGAAGACTATGTTAGTAGAGGTGTAGGCGAGTTCAAGTTTTGAGTTTGGACGTTATAGCCATAAAGGGGGCGGGTCCAGAGGGTCCTAAAGTTGGACACCTCGGGTGTTAAAAAAATTTAAAACGATCCAGATTCGTTATATCTCAGCCGATTTAAAAGATTTTTATATGAGTGGATTCTACTAATCGACATCTACAAAAAAAAAATTGTCATATATGTAGGTTATCTCTTTTAGTTTAAGAGATATTTGGCTTCAAAAATTAAAATTTTTATTTTTGGACCTATCTTGGTAAACTTTTTTCGCTATAGAGGGTCCAAATTTCACTCGATTTTTTTGAAATATTTTTTATTTTATTAACAGCAAATAACAAAATTACGTTTAAAAAATTTTTTGACAAAATCTTTACGGAATCAAAAGTTATATGCATTTAAATTTCGCCATTTTTTGCGAAAAAAGTAGTTACGTTCTTTTTGAGTTATAAAAAAATTCTTAAGTAATATATATAGTATTTATACTTTTCTGAAAGATTACTTTATAAGAAATTGTGCGAAGGAAATTAAAAGTAAAAAGCTTTAATACTGCGTGAACCAGGGTCTCTCAAATTTGACCCATTTTTTTATGATTTTTCAATTTTTGCCTTAATTTCTCAAATCGCAAAGCTGGAATTAAAAAATAGTTACATTTCTTACAAAGTTTGAGGTGTTTGTAATTTTTTGGCAATAAAAATTGTTGCTCCCCGATATCGGTTGGGAAGATATAGCAAAAAACTTAAAAAATCCCATTTTTGGAAATTTTTGAAAGCTTTTTGGGATTTGCGGGATTTCTATTGAGAAATCCAAAAAAGTGACTACAGGTTCAAATTAAGCATCAAAAAATCTACTCAGGTGCAAAATTTCATTTAAAAATATTACCTAAAAAATGTTATTCCAAATTTAAAATTGGATAATTTGCACAAAAACCAATTTAACACTTTCTTGGCACATTTTCGCAAAAAATGTGCAACGAATTTTTTTATTACAAATGATTTTATATATTACTTTAAAAAATTTCCAAAAATGGAATTTTTTAAGTTTTTGCTATAACTTCCCAACCGATATCGGGGAGAAAAAAATTTCTATTACCAAAAAATTAAAAACACATCAAACTTTGTAAAAAATACAATTATTTTTTAATTCCAGCTTTGCGATTTGAGAAATTAAGGCAAAAATTGGAAAATCATAAAAAAAATTGGTAAATTTTGAGAGACCCTGGTTCACTCGGTATTAAAGTTTTTAACTTTTTTTCCCTTCACACAATTCCTTATAAAGTAGTCTTTCAGAAAAGTATGAATACTGTATATGTTACTTCAGACATTTTTTTATTTCTCAAAAAGAACGTAACTACCTTTTTCGCAAAAAACCGGCGAAATTTTTTTTCAAAATTCTAGTTCAAATGTATATAACTTTTGATTACGTAAAGACTTTAAAAAAAAAAAAAAATGTTTACACAATTTCGTTATTTGTTGTTAATAAAATAAAAGATACTTCAAAAAAATTAACAACGTGTTTTGTAGATATCGACTAGCAGAATACACTCACATAAAAATCTTTTAAATCGGATATAACGAATCTGGATCGTTTTAAATTTTTTCCAACTTTTCCAACTTTAGGACCCTCTGGATCCGCCCCCTTTATGGCTATAACGTCCAAACTCAAAACTTGAACTCGCCTACACCTCTACTAACATAGTCTGAAATTTCATTGAAATCGAACCAGCCGTTTGGGAATTCCAGATTTATTTCCATTTTATTTTTTTAAGAAAAAATTTCACTTGAGTTTTTTTTTTTTTAATTTATTGATTTATTGATTTAATCATGACTTTAAGTTTTTTCCTACACGGCAAAAAAAATGAATACAGGAGTGCTTTATCGAGGGCTTCAATAAGCCTCATAGCTCCGCTCCTGAAGGGTATGTTGGGTCTCCTTCCAAAATTAAAATTTTATACTCGTCCGGTATGACTATTTTATATAATTATACCCTACACCACCAAAGGTGGTTGGGGTATTATGTGTTTGTGCAGAAGTTGTAACGCAGAGAAAAAAATCTTCGGACCCCCACCTTGAAGTATACCGTTCGACTCAGAATCACTTTCTGAGTCGATTTAACGATATCCGTCCGTCCGTCTGGTCGGCTGTCTGGCTGTCCATGTAAAGCTTGTGCGCAAAGTACAGGTCGCAATTTTGAAGATAATTTGATGAAATTTGGTACATATGCTTTTTTCAACACAAGGACGAAGCCTTTTGAATTTGGTTATGATCGGCTCATTATTTCACCTAGCCCCCATACAAATGTCCTCTCGGAATAGAGTTTTAACACTTATAGATGCCTTAAAAATAGGAATATTTTAATGAAATTCGGTACAGATAAGTTTTATACCAGCAAAAATCTGTCTGCTAAATTTCATGAAGTTCGGTCCATAACTGACCATAGCTCCCATATAAACTCCTCTCCCAAAAATCACAAACGTGCATAAATCCCATACAAATGTTAGTATTATGTTAATATTTAACACAAGTAAGTTGAATACATATATTATGTGGATTGAAATGGTGTAGGGTATTATATAGTCGGGCTTGACCGACTATATCTTCTTCTCTCGTTTTTATATAATTTTATTTTTAGAAGTTACAGATTTACTGTGCTATGTAGCCTCATTGAAAAATTTTCACTTGTGGACATCTTAATATGGAAAAGGTAGAGATTTTAATTTATCTAACAAGAGTTAAGTATATACATATCTTTGTACAGTGGATGGTATAATTATTCTTACAATTCTTCAATATCGCACTGAAATATAGCAGATACTAAAAAACAATGATATATAAACATATACTTTAGCAAAGTAAACTTTTAATAACTTCTTTGATTATTTCTACATAAATTTTCATTAAAACGATTACTAAGTCGAGTTATTACGTTTCATTCAATACATTTATAAAGAAAAGAAATATTTCTTGTAAAAATTGATCTGTATATGTCTTTGTAAATGCAAACTCTGTTTTTGTTTTTTATGATTTTTTTTTTTTTAATAATACATTTTCAAATGCAAAGACATGTTGACGTAAATTCCTAAATAATATTACAGCAAAAATGTTTTTAAGTATGTAACTTATACTTAAATACATTTTTAAAATTAAACCATCATATAACAAAATAATTACCATTATCTTTGATGCTCACATTTAAATTTTCAAAGAAAATTTAATTATACATATAGTATGTATATTTAACATTCTAAATAATGTCATTAACAAAAAACAAATTTAATTTATTCAAAAATTCCATTAAAGCTAAATTGGAAGTAGGACATATTTCGTCAAGCTCTTTAAGATTTTGAAGTTTTATGTTGACAATTGACAACTGTATATAAGAAACATAAAATCAATCAATATATACAATTGAACTTTTGTCAAAAACGTAAGATACTTTATATTTATTTATGTATAAGCTACAAGAAGCTTATAAAATATTTATTGAGAATGTTTTTTAAGCTAAATACTTGTCAGCGTTAAATGCTTATTGTGGCTTTTTGATGAACATTATATTGTGACAGGAAAATGTCAGCAAGGGAGATTAAATTTAAGTGGAAATTTAGATTTTTTTTATTAGAATTAAGTTGTAAATATATGGTTGTAGGGAAAAGTGAGTAATGAAAAGTTTTAATATGTTTAAATATAGGGAAATATATAGTTAAACTACAAAAGAAAAAATAACAATTAAAATCAATTAAAATATTTTTGAACTTATTACATTTAGATCTGCAACTTATCATCAGCAAACCTCTTAAAATCTTAAAGCCATTACACACACAAACTTTTCTGCCTTGACCAACTAACAAATTTGGTTTTTAATAATTTTTTTTTTTTTTTTTCAATGAAAATCATATAAATATTAAAAATAATAATTTAATGATTTTTCAGGTTCAATAACCACGTGATGAAATTGTATAAACAAAAGTCAATTTAGTGAAGTAGTTTTATTTTTGTATAAAAATAACATTAACAGAAATAAAAAGAATTATTTTTAATAACAAAAATAAAGAAAAAAATTATACATAATAGAAAAACAAAAGAATTTCCCTTGAAAAAACATTTAATTGAAAATAGCAAAAAAAAAAAAAAATTAAAAGAAATTAAATATTACAAAAAAATGAAAATAATAAAAGAAAATTTAGGTCAATATATATAAATTATATAAAAAATAAGAAAAACAATAAGAAGTATTATAATAACAAATAAAGGGGGTCTTTACTATAGTGTGAACACATTCATACAATATTCATTTGGAGCATAAACTGTTTTATTGAATGTGAAATATAAATATTTACTCTTATATCTCTGTAGTTATTAAAATAATTGAATAGTTAAAATTGATCTTTAAGAATTTCTTTAATACCTCTTTCTTTTTATAAGGTAAAAATTGATTACCATTTAGAAAACAATATAACATTTCTTATGAATCTATTAATGACAAATTTTTCTAAGTTCAACACAAAAACTACAGGGCTTTTCATATTTGTTTCATATAAACATGTATTGTTCGGTGTTACCAGGATATAACGGTAAAATTGGTAACTTATATAAACGTAAAATAATATACATACAGTGATGACAATTTAGTTTAACTTACATTGAATAATAACAACCGAAACAGTGAGTGAAAAAAAAAAAGTATTATTAAGATGTACTAAGGACTGCGCAATAAAAAATAATACTGCGTGCTTTAAGGCTTATAACTTTTTGTGTACGTAAAGAAAATAAGTACCATTAACTTGATCACATTTGTTATTATTCTCTGCAACTACATATATGATACATTTTTATCATTAATAGTACTTTTTCCAAAATTCAGAATTGAATCAAAAACACAAAAGCGTATAATTCAAATTTATAACGAAAAGTCATGTCATTCATATAAAACAATTATTTGAAATGCGGGTATGTTGCGAAATGTCGATTTTTGGATCATAAAAAAAATATATAAAAAGTGGATTTCAGACTGTATTACCGCAGACAAAATAATAACAGAGTAGGAAGAACGCTCATTTTTTTTTTTTTTGATTCGGTCGAAACATTATTTTTATCAACGAATTTAACCTAAATTTTTAAAATTAATTTTATTTTTATGTTTGCAACTTTAACTTTTAAAAATGTTCGAAGATAAAAAATTTTATATGTGAAAATAACAATATTATTCTGGAATTAATCCTAAACGAATTAATTGAATTGAAGTCGTATATAAGGGAATAAATGTATGGCCGAACGATTTGCAAACGTAAAATAGCGATCGTCCTCACAACCACAAATTAAAAAACATTTTTGGTACATATTATAATTTTAGCTCCTACATTTTAACTTTTCAAAGTACACAGAAATAATAATTCAAATTATCTATATATATAAAAGAGTAACGTGACTGACTGAATGACTGACTGATTCATCATCCCACAGCCCAAACGGCTGAAGCTAGAGAGACGAAATTTGGAACGTAGCTAGGTCTCCCACCATATAGATCCACTAAGACGGGATTTTTGGAAATTCGGGGGTAAAAAAGGGTAAAATCGGTAACTTTATATCTCCAAAACTAATAAAGATACAAAAAACGTTAAATAGTTATCGTCATTCATTTAAAAAAAAATTGGACAGGTGTCTGGTACTTTTTTGAAAATCGGCCGTTTTAGGGAGAAAACGGGTAAAAACTGTATTTTGGTACTTTTTTGGCACTATATGTATCTTTGAAACCAATCAACATACAGATAAAATTTATATCGTATTCATAACTTATCAAAAAATGAGAAATACAAATTTGGTACTTTTTAAAAATTCTAACGTTTAAGGGGTAAAAATCGTACCTATTTTTGGTACTTTTTTCATAAAACCTTTTTTTATATTTATTGAAATATTCATATGAGTATTTTAATATGGGATACCACTGCAATTTAGAAATTTATTGGAATACAATTTTTGATACTTCGATGGGTGAAAAAAAAAGTACAAAAAAAGGGGTAAAGGCTATTATTAAACTATTATTAAACTTAATAATGAATTTTCAATTACATTAAACATAGAAACATGAAATTAAGAAAATATAGATAGGAATTCACAAGAGTGGAATTTGTTGTACTTAAAGATACATGGTCCTTTGGCTAAAAATTCAAGAGGATGGATTTTGTGGTACTTTTTTCTTCTTCTATTGGTACTTTTTTCATTTTCTGTAATAGAAACATGAAATTAGGGATATGTGGTCCTTAGTTAATGAGAATCCATAAGAAGGGACATTGTGGTACTTTTTGCTATTTTAATGGTACTTTTTGAATTTTCTATTATATTTAACCTAGAAATATGAAATTAAGGACATAAAGTGCTAAGTGAATGAGAATCCATAAGAGATAACTTTGAGGTACTTTTTCGTTCTTCTAATGGTACTTTTTGATTTTTTTTTATAATATTTAACACAGAAGCATAAAATTAAAGATATTTGGTCCTAAATGAATGAGAATTCATTATAGGGGACTTTGTGGTACTTTTTTGTTCTTCTAATGGTACTTTTTGAATTTTCTATAATATATAAAGTAGAAACATGAAATTAAATATGCATGGTCCTATGTGAGAAAGAATTCACAAGAGGGGTCTTTGTGGTACTTTTTTGTTCTTCCAATGGTACTTTTTTAATTTTCGGTAATATTTAACCTAGAAACATGAAATAAGGATATGTGGTCCTAAATGAATGGGAATTCATAAGAAGGGACTTTGTGATACTTTTTTGTTCTTCCTACGGTACTTTTTTAATTTTCTATAATTCTGAATCTAGAAACATGAAATTAAAGATATGTGGTCCTAAATGAATGAGAATCCATAAGAAGGGACTTTGTGGTATCTTTTTTCGTTCTTCTAATAGTACTTCTTGAATGTTCTGCAATTTTCATCCTTAGAAACATAAAATTGAAAATGTAAGGTCCTAAGTGAATCAGAAACCTTTAAATGGATTTTGTGGTCCTTTTTCTTTATTCTAATATACTTTTTCGTAATTCTGATATTTATTTTTCATTATTCTAAGATTATAAACCTGAAATTAAAGAGATATTGTTATTTATGGATGACATAATACCATTATTAAAAATGGTCCCAAGGGAGTTAAGAATCTTAGTTTAAATTTATTACATAGCGGGTTTACAGCTCGTTTCTTAATAAAACGATTAACTAACTTTATATTGGAATTTAATTTTACTATTTATTAATATAATTAGCTTTGTAATTTCTATAAAAATATAGAAATAAAATAAATTTTAGTCAATTTCAAACAATTTTCGTCTCATCATATTTATTAAAAAACAGTAATAATAAAATCAATTATTCTAGTTAATTAATATTATCATTTTGATGATTAGAGCAAAATCAAACAAAAATTATTTAATATAAGCAATTTGGTAATTGAAGTCCATTTAATTTTTTTTTTTATTTTTTATTTTTTTTAAATTTTCGAAAACAATTTATAAAAGTGAAGAACAGAAAATTTATTTTTTTAATCTGAATTTTTCCGTACCTTGAATAATAGTAATAGTCATGACGAAATGAAACAGGTGACAGCAGTTCTACAAATTCTACAATATGGCGAACTCATTAATGTTTTTTATACCTGTAATTTGACACTTCAGCGGGTAAGCAAATATTAAGCTTATATGGAGTTTGACAGTTCTAAGTACTAAACAAAATAATCAGCTGATTAAGTGAGGTCTCCTGTTCGAATTCGTCTTGGCTTTGTTTTTCTTTACAAGGGTACCCAAAAAAAATTTTTAATAAATTTAGTTGAATTTTATATTTTCCTTGGTGCACTTATCTGAAGTTTTATTTGTTTAGTGATTTTGGTCGAAGTTATTTCTTGTGTTAATCTTTGGACCTCTATACTTTGGCAATACGATACACTTTTTGCAAAAAGATTCGATGTTGTTTTTGCCTTGTTGTACTTGTTGTAACTTATTTATTTTGCCATGGCGGGACTCTTAACCATACCTTCTATTTCTGCTATTATTGTACCTTATAGGCAGCTAAGCCGCTGTACTTATTTTTTTCACAGTATCATCGTGTGGACCTTAAAATAAAAGTAATTTATTAAATTTTTCGTTAAGAGCAGAAGGAATTATTTCAGCAAAAGTTTAACAATTTGGTGGGAAAATCTTTTTTCATCCCTTTTAATTAAGGTGAAAATGGAAGGGATAAGACAACGGGGAATAGTATTCTCCATACAAAGAAAATAGTATTTATCGGATAACTTAAAAACAGCAAACATTAAAATTTTGCCAGTTGAATTTAAAAAATAAAAATCAAATATTTTGCAGAAAAAATTTAAATATTTAGATAAGGATACTTAATTCGCAAAAAAGACAGCAAGATTCGATATAAATTAGTGAGAAATTTGGGTAAGAATCATACATACGAGGGCAAATCCGTGACTTTTTGAATGAAACACAGTGTTTTTTGCAAAACAAAAATTTATTTTTCAACATAATCTCCTTTTAACTCAATACACTGAGTCCAACGTTTCTCCACTTTTTGTATCCCTTCCAAAAAATAGGATTTTCGATGTCCTTAAAATAGGCATTTGTTTGGTCAATAATTTCATCGTTGGAGCTGAATCTCTTTCCACCGAGCCATTTCTTTAGGTTTGGAAATAGAAAGTAGTCACTAAGGGCTAAATCCGGAGAATATGGTGGATGAGGTACCAATTCGTGGCCCAATTCATAGAGTTTTGCTATTGAGACTGCACACGTGTGCACCCGTGCATTATCTTGATGAAAATTTACTTTTTTCTTGGACATATGGGGTCGTTTTCTTTTTAAATCCTCATTAAATCGGTCTAACAAGTTGGCATAATATTCGCCATTTATTGTTTTTCCCTTTTGAAGGTAATCGATGTGGATTATACCACTTGCATCCCAAAAAACTGTTGCCATCACCTTATTGGCCGAATCACCACAACGAAAGTCAGTAAACCACTTTTTTACCATTGAAATCGATGGTGCAGAGTGCCCATAGTATTTATCTGGTTTGATTATTTTAATTGGTTTGATTGACGGTTTTTTTCGCAAAAAATAATGTTTAATGAGCACTCGAAATTCTTTTTTTTTTCCATTTTTACAAAAATACACGAGGTTGTATGTTTTGAACATCTGTTAAACGCAAAGTAAATGACAACACTTGCTCAAAATTTGACAGTAGTCTATTAACAGGTGGTACTTGATGGGAACAGTGTTGCATTTCATATAACTACGGGGGAAGTTCGAAAAGTCACGGAAATATTGATCCGCCTTCGTATTTATGCTTTTTCGTTCTTTGACTTTTTGAAGCTCTTATATATTATTTTACAGATCTGTCACAAATATACATATATATTTTCTTGAATTTTGATTTTAAGATATTTAAATCGGTTCATAAATTTTTACTATACCCTTCATTTAGTATTGTTATACCCTTCATCAACGCGTTTGAGCTGATGTTTGTAACGCACAAAAATATTGTTATTAGACTCACCTTAATGTAAAGCAATCGTCTTAGAATTACTTTTTGAGTCGATTTATTGATGTCCGTCCTTCCGCCCATTTAAACTTGGTAATCAAAATATAGGTCGCAATTTTGAAAATAATTTGATGTCTTTCATGGCCTAAGGACTAAGCATATTGAAATTGGTTATGACCGGTCTATTACAGGCGTTTAACGATCATAAATTAACAATCAACAATAATGAAATTTGATTTAATTTAAGTTTTTAATAGTTTTTTTTCTTAATACAAGTATCGGTTAACAATTGGCCACAGGTCCTATATAAGATGACTCCCAGAATTTTGATGCACATGCAGAATATTTTTGGGCTTGAACGACTTTATTTTTCTCACTTGCTTTCTCATCAGGGGTAATAGTCATATAAGAGTTGACATAACCGAATATAGTTATAGTGCTATATTCGGCTGAGCTTTTAATAAAACACCAGATTTTAATTGTTGTTCACTGTAAAATATATACTTTTATAACATATATATGTACATGTATGCTCTACTATATATTAATAATAGTGTAAAAATATTCATGTGTATCAACATGAAAGTATAACGGTACCAATAGCAACAATAGCACAACGGATGTTGTGGTAAATTTGACCAGAAAATTACAAAAAAGAAAAACCGTTACAGGAAAAGTGAAAAAACCGAAAGAAAAAAAAAAAAAAAGAAAAAACAATCACAAAAATGACTTTATAAATACTCATTCAACAGCAAAGAATAAAAAAAAAACAAATCATTCATTTATTCGTTTGAAATGTGAAATAAGGCACATAGTTTGTGCTATAAATGACAACAGTAATAGTAAAACGAAATGACAATACAGCAACAGAAACCACAATTGCTGTCATTATTGTATGAAACGATAAAGGCAACAACAACAGCAGCTGTAACAACATCAATACAAACAACAAAAGCAACATTAATAAACAACTACAACGAAAGTGAGAACAATTTAACAGCCAATGCAACGGCAACTACAACATCAACAACAAAAACTACAACCACCACAACAACAACTACATATGAATTATTGCATATGAGTAAAAATACAACAACGACTACAACAGCCAATTTACTGCCAAAAACAGTATCATTCCTTTATGCAACACCTCCTCACACGCCTGCAGCTACATCATCTTCACCATCCTACTATTGGGATAATGCAACATTGTCTTCAACGTCAACAACTACTTCATTAGTTGTTGATTTGGTAGAGTCTTTAACTTCTCTAGAGAATCTCACCAACAATTTGGCCACCTCCATAGAAACATCTCCTTTACCACTTAATGGTAATTTTACGTGGGATGCAACAGCCGCAGCAACAACCATAACAATATCTACTCGTTCCACTGGCAATGTCGCCACATTACCACCTTTTATTGATTCCTACTTGGTGGGTATGGCATGGTCGAAGGCTTTGGTTGTGGCCATCTTTATGTTGCTCATCTTAGTTACCGTGGTCGGTAATACTCTGGTGATTTTAGCTGTCCTGACAACACGTCGCCTGCGTACGGTAACAAATTGTTTTGTACTTAACTTGGCCATAACGGATTGGTTAGTGGGAACGTGTGTTATGCCACCAGCTGTTATCCATTATGTGGCTGAAGGTAAGTACTTATGAAATGAACATTTGTGTTTATTATACCCTTCACCACAGGTGTAAAGGGTATATATAAGTTTGTCATTCCGTTTGTAATTTCCACAATTTTCGTCGGAGAGCAAAAAAGTTTATATTTTCGGAATCCTTGTAAGAAGCGATGACGATTGGACCATGTCCGTCCGTCCGTCCGTCCCTCCGTCCGTCCGTCCGTCCGTCCGTGTGTCGGTTGAAATGGCGTTTATGAAGCCCACCGATAACTGACATATATAATATGTATGTCAAACGATCGGAAATGCTTTCGAGAATTTTGCTATTGGAATTAAGCAAGATAGGTTCATACAATGCGGAGATATGTTCAAAAAACCGGTTTTTTGAACCGGTTTTCCAGTTTCTGAAGCATCTGTATACACTACAGACTTCGTTTTTACAAAGAATTCTCGGACATTTTTTTCTGAATTTTTGTTCTGAAAAATTGAAATAAATCGGTTCAGTAATAACTGAGATATCGGACAAAACGCATTTTTTATTTTTTGAAGCCTTGGTTTAAGCTATAGATTTTTATTTTTATACAGATCGGTCACAAATATTTTTATAAAATTTCAGTTTTTTGAATCAGGAAGATCGGTTTATAAATGGTGGAAATATGCTTTAAAAACCGGTTTTTAGAACCGGTTTTTTAGTTTCTGAAGCCTCTGCATATACCAGGGACTTCGAATTTTTAAAGGGGGCTCGAAAATTATTTTCTGAATTTTTGTTCTGAAAAAATTAAATAAATCGGTTCAGTAATAACTGAGATATCGGGGAAAACGCATTTTTTATTTTTGAAGCCCTTGTTCAATTATAGATTTTTATTTTTATATAGATCAGTCATAAATATTTTTATAAAATTTCGGTTTTTTTAATAAACCAAATTCGTTCATAATCAACAGAGTTATGGCCCAAAAACAAATCTGTTAAGAATATAAATACACCAACAAACATGTATATTAAGCATTGTAATGACTATTAGTGACGTTTTTTTGTTTTTTGTATAGACAAGTAGTTTAGTTATCAACAGCAGTAATATGATGAATAACAGTGTTGTTGTTCTTTGTATATGCAGTCTGTACAAAAATAAATAGATATGGAATTGTTGTTGTTTATTTTTTAAAACTAAAATATATTTGTTAAGAATATACATAAATACATACACAAACATGTATATTAAGCATTGTAATGACTATTAGTGACGTTTTTTGTTTTTTGTATAGACAAGTAGTTTAGTTAGCAACAGCAGTAATATAATGAATAACAGTGTTGTTGTTCTTTGTGTATTCAGTCAGTTTGTACATACAAAAATAAATATATATGGAATTGTTGTTGTTTCTTTTTTAAAAGCAAAGCCTGTTATGATTATTTTTTTTTTTCATATTCAAATTTTCGTAGTTTGAAAAAAATTTAGATTTAGAAAATATGCAAGCATACGTTAAAGCGAAAATTTTATTAATTGTCGGTAATATGGTAATATGATGTCGATAAGATGGTAATATGGTGAAGGGTATCAAAGATTCGGCACAGCCGAATCTTTTTTCTATTTCATTACTTATAGAAAAGATAGATGGAAAAAATATAAATCAAATGAGTCACATTTTGAGGTCTTTACATTTTTTTTTATTATAATCATTTTATAAATAGATTTTGTTTAATAAGTTTGTAGATATGTAATATTTAATTCAATGAACTGTTTTGGGATGAATTATTGTAATGTAGAAAAAAAGATATTGTTATAAATTAAGATATTTTTGTAGAAACTTCTATGGAAAAAATTTGGGATAATAATTAAAATCACGTTGAATATCTTGTCGTTATAGAAAGTAGGAATAGATTTAATACGAAATCTATCAAGTGTTTTATTTGGTGTTTTATGTTAAATAATAAAAGGAGTGAGATCGAAAAATTCTTAACATACATAATATCCAATAACTTGGAAACGGTTGATCATAGAGTTTTCATTATTATACCCTTCACCACAGGTGTAAAGGGTATATATAAGTTTGTCATTCCGTTTGTAATTTCCACAATTTTCGTCGGAGAGCAAAAAAGTTTATATTTTCGGAATCCTTGTAAGAAGCGATGACGATTGGACCATGTCCGTCCGTCCGTCCGTGTGTCGGTTGAAATGGCGTTTATGAAGCCCACCGATAACTGACATATATAATATGTATGTCAAACGATCGGAAATGCTTTCGAGAATTTTGCTATTGGAATTCAGCAAGATAGGTTCATACAATGCGGAGATATGTTCAAAAAACCGGTTTTTTGAACCGGTTTTCCAGTTTCTGAAGCCTCTGTATACACTACGGACTTCGTTTTTACAAAGAATTCTCGGACATTTTTTTCTGAATTTTTGTTCTGAAATAATGAAATAAATCGGTTCAGTAATAACTGAGATATCGGACAAAACGCATTTTTTATTTTTTGAAGCCTTGGTTTAAGCTATAGATATTTATTTTTATACAGATCGGTCACAAATATTTTTATAAAATTTCAGTTTTTTGAATCAGGAAGATCGGTTTATAAATGGTGGAGATATGCTTTAAAAACCGGTTTTTAGAACCGGTTTTTTAGTTTCTGAAGCCTCTGCATATACCAGGGACTTCGAATTTTTAAAGGGGGCTCGAAAATTATTTTCTGAATTTTTGTTCTGAAAAAATTAAATAAATCGGTTCAGTAATAACTGAGATATCGGGGAAAACGAATTTTTTATTTTTGAAGCCCTTGTTCAAGCTACAGATTTTTATTTTTATATAGATCAGTCATAAATATTTTTATAAAATTTCGGTTTTCTTAATAAACTAAATTCGTTCATAATCAACAGAGTTATGGCCCAAAAACAAATCTGTTAAGAATATAAATACACCAACAAACATGTATATTAAGCATTGTAATGACTATTAGTGACGTTTTTTGTTTTTTGTATAGACAAGTAGTTTAGTTAGCAACAGCAGTAATATAATGAATAACAGTGTTGTTGTTGTTCTTTGTGTATCCAGTCAGTTTGTACATACAAAAATAAATATATATGGAATTGTTGTTGTTTCTTTTTTAAAAGCAAAGCCTGTTATGATTGTTTTTTTTTTCATATTCAAATTTTCGTAGTTTGAAAAAAATTTAGATTTAGAAAATATGCAAGCATACGTTAAGGCGAAAATTTTATTAATTGTCGGTAATATGGTAATATGATGTCGATAAGATGGTAAGATGGTAATATGGTGAAGGGTATCAAAGATTCGGCACAGCCGAATCTTTTTTCAATTTCATTTTTTTAATCATTTGATAATTTAGCACAGATCACAGAAATATATAATTTTTATGGTTCTAACCACATTTTTGAAAACCCTTTCCTTGGAGATTTGATAGTTGCTTCAGTCACTTTTTTTGAACAGTGTGCACATCTTCTGTTAAAATCTTCTGTATTTTTTGGACACCTTTTTTGTGCTCTTGAATTCACTTTTCACAAGAGCTCAATATCTCTCCACTGGTCTAAGCTATGGACAATTTTGAAAATTGACCTCTCTTGGTACTAAAACTATGTTATTGATTTGGTACCACTCCAGAGCTTTCTTACCGTAGTGACATGATACCAAATGGGTCCAAAAATATGTGGACACGTTGTGCTTTCTTAAGAAAAGAAAAAGTCTTTTTTGCAAATATTCCTTTATGCATATTTTGGTATTTATAGATCCGAATGTATCAAATGGCTTTCCTGTTTTGCCGCAACTGCAAAAAGCTTGTCATACCATGCATTTTTTAAGAAATTTTTGCTGCTTTTGGGTCTTAAACTTATCTCCAACATTGCTTCGAGCATTAGCAATAAAAATTTTTGAGCTTGAGTATTTTTGTATGAAATTTGGTTTTAAATTCTGAGTCCTATGTTTGGCTTGTAATTTTTTTTTTTTTTTTTTTTTTTTGCAGAATTGCAGTTTGGAATTTTTTGAATTTTATATGTTATCAACTTTCCCATTAGCTTTAAATTTTCGCACCAAATAGTTGAAGCACTGAAAAAACTGAGCTGATTTTCTACCAGATGTGTTTGGAGTTCCTTTCAATATGCCTTCAATTTTCTGGCCTTCCAAATATCATGTGGTCCTTTTTTCTTAACGAACTAGGTTTCACATCAATAGTCAAATTCTCTTGATACTGTTTAATAACATTAGAAACGGTTTTACGGACGACATTTAATTCTGTGGCCAATTATTTGTAAGACCTATTTGGATTTTTTGAAATTTTTTAATAACTTGTAGGACGTAAATCTTTTTCGTCACTTATTTTGATGAAAATAAGGACAAATTTACATGGTTGTTATTAAAAATAATAACTAAAGTATTTTTGCATGATCAATAAAAATTTTGAATATTGATTCCGAAAAAAGTTATGAGGCAAAATGTGTGTTAAGAATTTTTCGATCTCACTCCTTATTGCCACATATTGTTTTAATACATCAAACTAAGAACAAGTAAAAGGGCGTATGACCATCATTTAAATAATATAATAAGATAATCTTTTGTTGTGGTTTTGTTAATAGTTTATTTTAAAAAATTGGTAAACAACATGTAGTCGGTCAAATTCGATCATTTGATATCCTACACTATGCCTTTTTAATATTTTTGGAGAAGGTCTATAGTGGGGAAAGATTTGATTTCTGTAAAACTCATCTACATTTAATATTATTATGTAATTTATTATGTGCTTGATTTCCGAAAATAAGTTTCATATAGAAGATATGATCAACTATGAATGACTGTAATATGAACTGATTGTAATAAAATTTCTCAAATAAAACTTATTTGCGTAAAATATTATTGCTGCATTGGCATTTATACGGGACTTATGCACTTTAAAATTATAACAAAAAAAAAAAAAAAAAAAAAAAAGATAGGCTCATATGGAAGGCATGGTCAGTTTTCTACCGATCTTCGTATATTTTGGCATAATGATTTATGCATATATACAGCTCATTTAGATTAATATAATGATTTTTTGTTATTTTTTACTATCTTTCTATAAAAATATATGGATATAAGCCGTTATTTAGTTTGAAGCTATGTTCAGCCGTAAAATTTAGTTTTAGTCAGAATTAGTTAGTTTGAGTAAGGGAACTTTTTCCTATTAATTCTGACTAAAACTAGCAAATTTGACAATTACTGGAATATAGCTATGTTTTACTAAGTTGTAAAAAAAATATATACACATACAAAATAAACAAAAAAAAAAAAAAAAAAAAAAAATCAGCTAAAACGTGTTAAAAATAAAGCTAAAAAATGCTACAAATTTGTTCAGAAATGCTAAAAAAATAAGCTAAATAATTAAAATACTATTTTCTTTAACTTCATATGTTAAAGATCTATTCCTTTAAAAAGTTTATGTATCTTATCATGAACTTATATTATTCGAAAATAATATAATTAAGAATTTTTGAAAGACATCTAATATAAACTTCCTTATAAAGGCGAAAATTGCTGTCATTATTATTAATTAATATTTGTCCTTATAATAAAATTGCTAGAAGATACTGAATGTATTATTAAAAAAATATAAATGATAACAAAAACTTTGTATATAAATTAATTAAAATATGACAAATTTTGCTGTTAAAATGATAAAATGGACACAATGCTTTCTACGTCAACATATGTAATAATAGCGTATTTGAATAATTGTAGTTCAGGGGGAGAGTATTCTTCTAAACACAAGACATTATCTGAACGTAGAAGAATTGGATTTGAAATGTTTTTGATTTCCTCAAATATCAAACGAGATAGAAAGATATAGTCGGTCAAGCCCGACATGATACTCTACACCATCATGTATGTGCATCAAAATTCGGGGAGAGGTCATATATTAGACTTGTGGCCTATTGTGGAACGATGTTTTTTACTAAGTGTTAAATTAAATATGTATACAAATACAGAATATTACGTTGATACTAACATTTATATGATTTTATGCATTTAGGGCTATTCCAAGAAGTGGGTTTATATGGGAGTTATTATAAATTATGGACCGAGTCCTATAAAGCTTGGCACTATGATTTCTACTTTTTATTTGTGTCGAATATTAATTTTATACTGACATTTTCATGGGATTTATGCATGTTAAAGTGATTTTCGGAAGAGGGGTTTATATGGGAGCTATGGACAATTATGGACCGATCTTGATGAAATTCGGAACAAAGATAGACGCTTACACAAGAATTGTTTCATTAAAATATTGCTATATTTAGGGATTTCTAATCGCTAAACCTCTATTCCGGGAGGATTTTTGTATGGGGGCTAGATGAAATAATGGACCTATCATAATCAATTTCAATAGGCTTCGTCCTTATGCAAAATAATTATTCATACCAAATTTCATCAAGATATCTTTAAAATTGCGACCTGTACTTTGTTAACAAGGTTTACATGGACAGACAGCCGGCCAGCCAGCCGACCAGACGGACGGACGGACCGACATCGTTAAATCGATTCGGAAAGTGATTCTTAGTCGATCGGTATACTTTAAGGTTGGGGTCCGAAGATTTTTTCTGTGCGTTACAAACATCAGCACAAACGCATATAAGTATAAAGAAAATTTTTTAAATTTTGTTTCGAAACTCTAAAATGTGCTACCCAAATACCTTCATTAGGTTTATTTGAATAACTCAGTAGGTTTTGATAAATATAAATATATTAATTTTATTTACCCCCTGTTTTTATTACACGAACGAAAAATTCGTTTTGACGAATTGTATGGAAAACAACAAATAAAATTGAAAATTATTTGTTGTTTTCCACATAAATTGTCGAAACGAATTTTTTGTTAGTTTTATAAAAACAGGGGTTAAATTTTAAATCATGTATTATCCGACAGAGTATCCGTTGATTTATTTTTTAGAAATGTAAAATGAAAAAGAAAATGCTCGAGTCAAAAACATTACTCAGATAAATGTATTGCTTTCATTTACTAAAAGTACATAAAGTCTTCAGCAGAATAATAAGTATAAATAGTGCTTATACAACAGACTTTTTTCTGCAACGAAAAGTTTTCAAAAAATTTTAAATTTGTATGAAAAGTGATCGAAAATTTAAATTTTTCATACAATAATGAAGTTAAAGTATATTTTACTTTGATGGTACTTAGCTTAAATACCATTACTTACAATTCAAAAACTGCTATATTTAGAAGATAACAAAATTCTTATAGCTATTATTTAACGTTGTCTGAGCTATGTTTTCTTAAAATCTTGTAAATTATGAACTCTTATCCAACAGCCTCAAGTCAATTTAAATATAACAATTTGTATGTTTGGCTCTTTGTGAGACAATATTATTTCCTTCCTTCCTTATTGTTTTATTTCTTTTGTAATTTAAAAGCAAAAGAACAAAAAAAAAAAAAACATTTTTTTTCATCAACAACTTCTAAAAGATTTCATAATATTTTCTTTGCCACTTTTTTTCTTTTCATAATATAAATATTTTTTGCTAATGCATCAAATTTCCCCCAATTTTATATGTTTGCTGAAATTATTTAATTTTTTCTAACAATTTCTTTACAAATTTTTCACACATACATATTTTAAGCAACTTGCAAAATTTTTTTATTTAATTTTTTATTTTACAGCAAAGAAATATTGTTTTTCAATTTTCTAAACGCAACCACTTGGTCTTTATGAATATTTTTTTTTTTTACTTCTTTTCACTCTCAGAAATAATATATTTATTTATACTTCAATATGTTTGCAATTGAATTCCTAATGATATACAAAAAATAAAAGCAAAAAGAAAAATTGTATTATGGGAGTTTCCATGGCACATACTTAAGTATAAGAAAGTTGTGTGTTAGAAAAGTAAGCAATAAAATTTATCTTTTCATTTTGGTTAAATTGTTATTATATTTCTTTACAAACAATAACATTTTACTCACATTTTATTTTTCATAATATTTAATTTTGTTTTACGTATCTTCGAATAACTGCAGCCACAATTACTTTTAACGGGATAATGAATATTAATATTCAATCAATATCATTTTGATAAGTAATGTGAAATTAATACGAGTACTCAGCATTTTATTTTCCCAAATACTCATATTGGTTTAATTTTTCCGTCATGATAAAGTAAAATATTTACGTTGGTAAAACAATACGTCATTGTTTGTTATGAACACGAGATTATTTGTTTAAGGGATTTAATATTTTATCTCTTTATTTTCAGAAATATAGTGTAATTTCTATAGATTTGCAACATTTACATTTGTTTTATTGTATTACTTACGAGGGTGGTTTAGTTTAGTCTTAGTTAAGTTTTAGTTCAGTTCTTGTTCAGTTCTAGTTCAGTTCTAGTTCAGTTTTAGTTCAGTTCTAGTTCTAGTTCAGTTCTAGTTCTAGTTCTAGTTCAGTTCTAGTTCAGTTCTAGTTCAGTTCCAGTTCAATTCTAGTTCAATTCTAGTTCAGTTCTAGTTCAGTTTTAGTTCAGTTCTTGTTCAGTTCTAGTTCAGTTCTAGTTCAGTTCTAGTTCAATTCTAGTTCAGTTCTAGTTCAGTTCTAGTTCACTTGTAGTACAGTTGTAGTTCAGTTCTAGTTCACTTGTAGTACAGTTGTAGTTCAGTTCTAGTTCAGTTCTAGTTCAGTTCTAGTTCAGTTCTAGTTCAGTTCTAGTTCAGTTCTAGTTCAGTTCTAGTTCAGTTCTAGTTCAGTTCTAGTTCAGTTCTAGTTCAGTTCTAGTTCAGTTCTAGTTCAGTTCTAGTTCAGTTCTAGTTCAGTTCTAGTTCAGTTCTAGTTCAGTTCTAGTTCAATTCTAGTTCAGTTCTAGTTCAGTTCTAGTTCACTTGTAGTACAGTTGTAGTTCAGTTCTAGTTCAGTTCTAGTTCACTTGTAGTACAGTTGTAGTTCAGTTCTAGGTCAGTTCTAGTTCAGTTCTAGTTCAGTTCTAGTTCAGTTCCAGTTCAATTCTAGTTCAGTTCTAGTTCAGTTTTAGTTCAGTTCTTGTTCAGTTCTAGTTCAGTTCTAGTTCAATTCTAGTTCAGTTCTAGTTCAGTTCTAGTTCTAGTTCAGTTCTAGTTCAGTTTTAGTTCAGTTCTAGTTCAGTTCTAGTTCTAGTTCAGTTCTAGTTCAGTTCTAGTTCAGTTCTAGTTCAGTTCTAGTTCAGTTCTAGTTCAGTTCTAGTTCAGTTCTAGTTCAGTTCTAGTTCAGTTCTAGTTCAGTTCTAGTTCAGTTCTAGTTCAATTCTAGTTCAGTTCTAGTTCAGTTCTAGTTCAGTTCTAGTTCAGTTCTAGTTCAGTTCTAGTTCAGTTCTAGTTCAGTTCTAGTTCAGTTCTAGTTCAGTTCTAGTTCAGTTCTTTTTTTTTTTTTTTTACTATATTTTGAATTTTTTATTTTATTTAACGTATTAAAAATTTCACATTTTTCTTAAGCCAGTCGGCTTATCTGCAGGATGTAATAAAGTATTATAAATGTAAAAAATATATTTCATTGCGAATTAATATATAATGATTTAATTAATTTTTTTCCTTTTGTATATATATATTTTTTTTTATTTAAAATGTTTATTGGTATTTTGTTGAGGATAGTTTGTAATACCACATTTAGGCTGCTCTTTCCATAGTTGTTTCTAAATCGATCTACCTGGTACCTTCCCTCATGTCGGCTTCTTGTATTGTCTAGTTCAGTTCTAGTTCAGTTCTAGTTCAGTTCTAGTTCAGTTCTAGTTCTAGTTCAGTTCTTGTTCAGTTCTAGTTCAGTTTTGCAATGTCTATGCTGGGAGTCACAAACTTAATGCCTTTTTGAAATACTCATTTTGAAGTCCTACCCGTTATCCAACCATCCATTTAAATCTCTTTGGTAAAATTTAAATTTCATCCATCACTCGTTTGCATTCCTAATATATTTTGTACTTTTTTTGTAGTGCAGTTTTCCTACAATGAATATTTTTGCTCTTTTCATGCTGAGTTTTTATTTGCCATATTATTTGTTGTTATTGGCCAAGTAATGGTCAATATTGTTGAGGCATAACAAAACAATTGCTTGATTATATTGGCCCATAATCAAAATTTGTTATTTGCCATAAAAATATGCACTACTACAAGAGTATTCAAGCCAATAATGAAAATATTAAAAAGGTATTTTGAAAACGTATGAATATATATGTTTATAAATATTTAAAAATAAATATTATTGCAGTGTTTATAGGTGCCTGGTTACAGTGGCTATTAAAAGTGTATATACATACATAGCTTCAAATTATTATAAGGAAATAATAAGTAGAAATAAAAATGTATAATATGGTTTTCTTAAAATAAAAAATATTTTTCTTCATTGTATTAAAATATGATTAGGTAGTTTACTTTTCTTCATTACTGTATAATTTTCTATTATCATGTAAACAACAAATTTACAAGTAATTTTAAAACATCAGCAATTTAAACTACATTAAATTGAATGAACAAATTAGTAATTTTTATTAGTTTTTACAGTATATTACTAACAAACATCTCTTATATAAATAAATATATTTATTATATATTTTTATTTTATTTTATTTCGTTTTGCAGGAGTATGGCGTTTTGGTTGGATTTTATGTGATATTTGGATTTCTTTAGATGTTTTACTTTGTACAGCTTCCATATTAAGTTTATGTGCCATAAGTTTAGACAGGTGAGTATCAATAATATATAAATTAAATATGAGTGGAAAAATAAAGTTTATAAGAGTTTGAGATACATTTTCTTAATTATAATTAATAAGAATTAAAGAACATTAAATATGGCAAACAAATTTAAACCTTTAAATTATAAAATATATTTACTATCTGAGTTCCAAAAAGATCCCATAAAAAAGTAAAGAGAGTAATCGACTTTGAACATTTTTCACACGCGATTTAGAGATGATTGTCTATCAATCTTTCTTTTCATGCCAACTTTTGAGTTAAAATAAAGCTAGAATAAACTTCGCAAAAAGTTGGATTATAGGACTTAGTAACACTAAGAAAAAATGCTTTTGAAGGTTGAAAGAATTTATACAGCTCTTGCGTCCTTTTTCATAAACTTTATTAGAATTGTTCTTTGAACATTTTTCTTTTTAAGATATATTTTATCGTACTTCTTTTAGCTTAAAGCAACTTGTTTTGTTACTTGTGCCTAACATAAAGCTGGCTATATGTTTAGTTACTTCTAGGAAGAGGAGTAGACACTTAACTTTCTCCAATAATACCAAAATACCCCAAACAAATATTTTACTTGAAGCCCATCAAGTTGCTAGATTTTAGTAAAAATTACTGTCAAAAGGAGGTTGATAACCATCAACAGAACTGCAGGGTAGATTTATCTAAATATTTGGCCAGTTTAGAATATCAACGCTAAAAAAACTTTTACTTTCTTTTTTATTGACCTGACTATGTAGGAAAATCAAAAATAAATGTCTATAACAACTACACTTCATTTTGTTGATGATGTTTGAACATTTTTTCTTTTTTTTTTTTACTCCAATGTATGTTGATTCTATCTAAAATTGCAATTTAATGACTTTTTCAAGTTTTTGTCATTTAGTCTAATGGCCTTTTTATGATCATATTTATTGTTGTGGTATTTGACTTTAAATTGTTTATATTTCATTTTATAGGCACTAGAGTGTCCCGTAAAAAAATTAAGCTTATGA
This sequence comes from Protophormia terraenovae, assembly GCA_951394005.1. Taxonomy (NCBI): domain Eukaryota; kingdom Metazoa; phylum Arthropoda; class Insecta; order Diptera; family Calliphoridae; genus Protophormia; species Protophormia terraenovae. Next base: position 32,789,066 of record OX596073.1, read on the forward strand.
AAACTCATAATTTAAAAAATCGTAAAAAAAAAAACATTTTTTTGGCATACTCTAATGTACATTAGGGTATCCTGTGGAAAAGTTTTCTTGGGATATCGAAGTAGAAAGACACCTCAAACAATGCGTGTTAATGAGCTGAATACGGAAAAAATATTTTAGAAATTTTTAAAATTCATCTTCAGTTTCCTAACAACAATTGAAAATCTCAAGTTTCACAGTTGGCTTAAAACTACAAGTTTTTTGATACCCATCTTGAGACAAAACTCAAAACTTATTTTTGGGTAAAATGTTCTAGATCTTTCAATCGCTGGTAGCGAACTATAGATACATTTTTATTTTTTTTTTTATTTTTTCCATATTCAGCTTATTAAACGCAACGTTTTCTACGAGACACTCTAATGCTCATACAAATATATGTATTAAATTCTTCTATTGTCTTTTTTATTTTCTTTACATTCTTTTTAGATATTTAGCTGTAACACAACCCTTAACGTATTCCAAAAATAGACGTACCAAACGTTTAGCCTTATTTATGATATTTATTGTATGGGTGACGGCATTGTCAATAACATGTCCACCGTATTTGGGATGGTAAGTTTTATAGAATAATAAGTAATAATAACTAATAATGGAAAGTAAATATAAAAATGTGTTTATTTACAAATATGAAACAAACATGTTATACAAACAATAGAGTTAATGTAATAGTCGGAGGGTATTATAAAAACAAATCACATCATATAATAAATACATATCGTTGGCTTAAAATAGAAAAGGATAATCTAATTATTTTTATAAAAATGTTTCTCTTAAATTCGCCTTCTTTAAAACACATATGTAAGCTAGCACATAATTAATTACATTATTGTGGTTCAATAGCTTGATAAAATGTATTATCGTGTTAGAAACTAAGGAGTGAGATCGAAAAAATCTTAACACACATTTTTCCTCATAACTTTTTTCGGAATCAATATTCAAAATTTTTTTTGATCTAGTTATCATGGAAAAATACTTCAGTTATTATTTTTAACAACAACCATGTTAATTTGTCCTTATTTTCATCAAAATAAGTGACGAAAAAGATTTACGTCCTACAAGTTATTAAAAAATTTCAAAAAATCCAAATAGGTCTTACAAATAATTGGCCACAGAATTAAATGTCATCCGTAAAACCGTTTCTAATGTTATTAAACAGTATCAGAAGAATTTGACTATTGATGTGAAACCTAGTTCGGTAAGAAAAAAGGACCACATGATATTGGGAAGGCCAGAAAATTGAAGGCATATTGAAAAGCACTCCAAACACATCTGGTAGAAAATCAGCTCAGTTTTTTCAGTGCTTCGATTATTGGGGCGAAAATTTAAAGCTAATGGGAAAGTTGATAACATATAAAGTTCGAAAAATTCCAAACTGGAAGTCTGCAAAAAAAAAAATTACAAGCCAAAAATAGGACTCGGAATTTAAAACCAAATTTCATACAAAAATACTCAAGCTGTATAATTGACGAAGAAACGTAGGTGCTGGCAAAATCTTCGCAGCTTGTGTCTTAAAAATTTTTATTGCTAATACTCGAAGCAATGTTGGAGATAAGTTTAAGACCCAAAAGCAGCAAAAATTTCTTACAAAATTCATGGTATGACAAGCTTTTTGCAGTTGCGGCAAAACAGGAAAGTCATTTGATACATTCGGATCTATAAATACAAAAATATGCATAAAGGAATATTTGCAAAAAAGACTTTTTCTTTTCTTAAGAAAGCACAACGTGTCCACATATTTTTGGACCCATTTGGTATCATGTCACTACGGTAAGAAAGCTCTGGAGTGGTACCAAATCAATAACATAGTTTTAGTACCAAGAGAGGTTAATTTTCAAAATTGTCCATAGCTTAGACCAGTGGAGAGATATTGAGCTCTTGTGAAAAGTTAATTCAAGAACACAAAAAAGATGTCCCAAAATACAGAAGATTTTAACAGAAGATGCGCACACTGTTCCAAAAAAGTGACTGAAGCAACTAACAAATCTCCAATTCACAGTTTTAGAATTAGTGGCTAGAACCATAAAAATTATATATTTCTGTGATCTGTGCTAAATTATCAAATGATTAAAAAAATAATGAAAACTCTAAGATCAACCGCTTCCAAGTTATTGAATATTATGTATGTTAAGAATTTTTCGATCTCACTCCTTACTTTTAAGGAGTCTTGCAGATCATAAACATCATCTGAGAAAAATACTAAATTCATTTGAGAATTCGAGCTACAATTTCCGACCGTAACTCCCCTTAGAATCGTTTATTGGGTAGTCCTTTGTTTCTTGTTTGTTCGTCTGTATACATTGGTATTATATGGGTCGAAAATGGCACTTACTTCAGGAAATAGTTTTATTAATATTCTGATGATCACTTTTTATTTTTTTTATTTATTAGTAATTAAGAAAAATTCATTCTAACTTTTTTTGGTCAGAATGATAATGTCCGTCCGTCTGTCTATTCATTTGGGTTAAATGTATAGACGGACGGACAATTAATTCAGGGAAAGGTGGTATCAATATTTTAATATTTACATTTGGTTTTTATATTGATCAAAAAGTAAAAATATTTTTTGAATTTTAAAATTTTTTTTTTTTACAGAATTCTGATGTCTGTCCTTGCGTCCGTCTGTTTGATTTTTTTATGATCGTTTATTTTTTGACTAAATAAAAATCTCGACTTCAAACTTCCATTATTTGATATATAATTTTGTTTTTTAACTATTTAAATAAAATTTTATAAAATCAGTTGAAGATGTTTGGCTATATGTGGAAAAAACTTTGACCAAAATCTTGCAAATTTGAGATTGTTGATATTTCTATTGAATATAACATGAAAAAATATATAAGATAAATAGTACAAGCAAACATTTTTTCAAAGGATTTATTAAGACCTTTAAGGTGATATAAAAATCTTTGAAATCGAAACAAAAAAAAATTTGCTATTGGTTAAACATTTTCTATATCATAAGTACCCTATTTTAAACTTCCATAGCTTCGCTCCTGAAACATATGAAGCATCCTCCTTTTAAACGTAAAATGTTACTTTTCTCTGCTATGCCTATTGAAAATTTTATGTAAATCCAATTAGCCGATTAGAAGTTATGGATTTATTTCCAAAAAATTGTTGATTCTGCTCCACTGTCTAATGTTAGATAAATTAAGAAAAATATGAGAGCTACTGGAGTTCAAAAAGTAGTTCCACAAATCGGGATATATATGCACGATTTTTTTCACAGTATTAAAGCAAATAATATGTACTATTTTTTAGAAAATTTTCAAAACAAACATTCTGTAACATTTTAAGTTGCATTTCATGAAAGTTGTAAATTAGTATATTTTAGGACAATTTTCCAAAAAAATAACAATAATATTTGGACGAAATATAATTTACAAACATTTTTTAGAAAAGTGCACTTAAATACCTGAAGTTTATGTTTCCATTTTAAATGTTTACTTTAAAAGACTTTTAATTAAAAAAAAAAAAAATACACCGAAATTTGATAAAAATTTAATGTTATACTTTTTTACAAAATGTAAGAAAATATTTAAATTTGACGGCTCCGTATAAGAAAACAACACAACCTAACTTAATGATTTTAATTGCCATTAAAAGGGTCTTAGATCTTAAAGAACTTTGGAATTTTTATTTAAAAAGTTGTAGGCAAAAATGCAAACAAGTCAAAATAATTTATTTTTATGTCATATTTTTTTTTAAATCATTAGAGATATTAGAGTAGATTATAAGTACTAAAAAGAATTCAGAATTTGTATTTTTTCCCTTATGTGCAACACTGTGTAAAGTTCTATTAACTAAAAATTCTCAGAAATAATAATATTTTCAACATGAAAAAAAAAAAACTTATTCATCATCACTTTATTTCTTTTTTTTTTTTTCAAACAAACATTGAGTCCACCCATATTTTTCTTAAATATTAATATTGATACCAAAGTGGCTCCGACAAAATTTTAGAACTCTAACTGTTATATTTTCTCAGATATAATAATATTTTCTTTATATGGGAGGTGCCACGCCCACTATTGCTAGTGTATTTTTGTCCAAAATATTCATATTGAAGCTAATGCTAATCGTACAAAATTTGAGCTCTCTAACTTTTAGAGTTTCCCAGATATACAAATTTTGGTATTAACTTTATATGAGAGATGTCACGCCCACTATTTCTTTTCCGCCCATTTTTGCACAAAATGTTCACATTGACACTTAAGTTTATTGTATAAAATTTTGGAAATGTAACTGTTATAGTTTCCTAAATTTACGGCATTTGGTATTGGCAAGCAATATTAGGCGTGGGATGTGCCACACCCCCTATTGCTAGTTCGCCTATTTTTTTCCACAATGTTCATATAGGTGTCAAAGTTGTTCGTGCAAAATTTGAGGACTCTAGTATTATCAATTTCCGAGATATACTACTTTTAATCACGTTTAGGCGGCTATAGACTTCAAACAAACAAACATACATACATACATACATACATACATACATACATACATACATACATACATACATACATACATACATAAAACAATATATTAGCTTTTTTCTGGCTTTATTTTTTTTGGAACATTTAGCCTTTTCTGAAATTTATTAAAGTCTAATTTTGCTTCTTTTTTTCTCAAGTCCTGGCAACACTGAATGTAAGTGAAAGCAGAAAAATATATTTCTACTGAAAACTGAAAAGAAAAAAAATTGTTCAACAACAAATGTTGCTACAAATTTCTTTGACAATATTTATTAAAAACACATAGAGATTTTCTAGCATTCAATGCTATTACTTGAGAACATAAATTCATACATTGTATGTATGTGAGTTTGAAAGTTTGTTTGTTTGTTGAGGAAAATCGAAAATTGTCTATATTTCATACGTTTTTTTTTTTTTAACTTATTGTTTGCTGTTGCACAATGTGCAACTGCAGCTAAATGAATTTAATGTCAGGAAAAATAAAAAAATAATAATTTTCACACATGTTTATAACTCATATGAAACAAATAAAAAAAAGAAGGTGAAAGTTTGTTAGCAGAATAAAAAAAGGAGTTAAATGGAATTGAACTGGTGCAAAAAAGTTATAGTTTTTTTTTTTTTTATAAAGGACAATGGATAATCTGAAAGGGTTTGGAAAAATATTAGGGAATCCTAGGAAAACATGTTAAATGAAAAGTTGATTATATTTAAATTTAAATTAAATATCAATCTATATACCCACTATCAACTTTATAAAATTTTACGTTATATGGGAGGTGGGCGGTAAAGTGGTTTTTTTGTTTCCCAGTTTACATTGGTCCTTGAACTATTTGTACAAAATTTCGTTGACGTTTAATCTAATATGGAAGGTGGGCAGTAAAGTGGGAGGACCACGTCCATTTTTGGTTTTCAAGTTTATATTGACCCTAGAACAATCTGTACAAAATTTCGTTATCATACATGCTTTTGTTTAAGAGATATCAGCAGAAAAGTATGAAATGAAGCTACAACGGACACCCTGTGTTTCTAGTATTTTGCCCATAACTTTTTTGTTTATTAATCGATTTTGCTCAAATTCAATACAAAATCTTATATAAGATAAATATTTGAACCAAATTTCGTCCCCCTACGTTGTCCCGTTCGAGCCCTATCCTGCTTTCAACAGGCGTACAGACGGGCAGACATAGATATATCGACTCCGAATCGAACCAGGACCCAGAAAATATATACTTTATGGGGTCTTAAATGATTTTTTCGACATGTTACACATGTAATGACAAAATGAATATATCCCCCCCCCCCATATTTATGATTTTCTCTATTGCAAGAGAACCCTATTACACAAATAAATACACTGACATTCTCTTATAATATTTACAAAAATCTGTTTAAGTTTATGCGTGTTATTTTACCTTTTCTACTTTTCTAAATGCAATTCATTCATTTTATTTATTTTTTTTATCACTCTTTCTCTCCTTAGGTATGAACCTGGTCGTCGTGAAGAAGGTTACACAGTTTGTCGTTACAATCAGAATAAAGGATATGTGGTCTTCTCAGCAATGGGTTCATTTTTTATACCACTGGCTGTGATGCTTTATGTTTATTTAAAAATTGGTTACGTTTTGACATCCCGTCGTCAAAGGATTGTTCGTGATGCGGTAAGTTATGGTTTTAGTTGGTTTGCGGTGATAAAGATGTTGATGAAGTTGGTCGTTTGGTCGTTGTGGTGCAATTGATGTTGTTGTAATGGTGTGTTGGTAAATTATGGTATTTTTATGGTGGTGATGTGTGAATGCATAAGATAAAATTATTATATGAACAGTGTATTCAACTGCTTTTAAACATTTTTTTTTTTTGTTTTATTAAGGACCAGCTTTATTTAGTACTGTAAACATACATATTTACTTATTAGTGTTATTTTATGGTTACATAAAAAAATAAAAAATATTTTTATTTCGAGTGTAAGTACATAAAAAAAAAAAAAATATGAAGGATAAAAATATTGTCACGTGGGTAGATTTTATTAAGTGCTATGTATGAATTATTTTTTATAAATAGAGCAATTTAATAATAATAATTTTATTAATATCCAACCACAAAGTTTATTAAATACAAGGGGGAAAATATGATGACCCTAATTTAATGATGGAAGTCAATATACTACAAAAAAAAAAAAAAAAAATATATATATAATTAGAGCATGAGATTTTTGTATGAAATACCTGGAAGGGAGAAATTAGTTTTTTTATATGTTTGTTTTAATGATTGGATATAAATAAATAAAAATTAATTTATTTCAATTTGTTTATTTATTTTATTTATTCAATAGCCAATGAAATTACAATTTCTTACAGGCTAGCATACATATTATTCTTAAAGCTATTAACAATAAAATATCTCATAATCATATAATATTATTATTTAATAAGTTTAAAATACTCCTCTTAATACGGATTGGATTTACTGAAAAATCAATATATGGATAAAAAATGTTGAATTGATTACATATACGTCGCATTGGATCAAAGTTGGCATAATTAGATCGAAAATATTTGATTTTTAAGGGAATAAAATTTCTAGTTGAACGAATCGGGACTGCAAATTCTATTTTACGAAGCAGGAACTCGGAATTAATTGAACCATTTACTAAATTAATTACAAATGAAATATTCATATATTTTCTCCTACTTTCAAGAGAAGGGAGATCAATTAGCTGTAATCGGCTTTTATATGATGGTAAATTAATATTAGGATTCCATGGAAGATTACGAAGACAAAATAAGAGAAACTGTTTTTGGACTGATTCAATTTTCTTAACATGAACTTCGTATTGAGGATCCCAGACCACGGAAGCATACTCCAGGATTGGTCTTACAAGAGATGTAAATAAATGCTTGGAAACGTAAGGATCATTAAATTCTTTTCCCCAGCGCTTGAGGAAACCAAGAACTCCTTTTGCCTTATTAACAATTTGTATAACATGGGAATTAAAGGACAGTTTACAATCAAGCAATACACCTAGATCAAGGAATTCGTCGACTGATTCAAGTTCATATTCATTTATTTTGTATCTACAGAGTACTGGACTTCTTCTGTAGAACATCATGTGTTTGCATTTTCTTAAATTCAGATCCATTAGATTTATAATGCACCAATCATAAAGGTTGTCTAGATCTGATTGGAGTAAGGAACGTTGATAGGAATCAGTAAAGCTATGGAACAGCTTTACATCATCAGCGTACATTAATATTCTGGAATTCTTAATGCATGATGGTAAATCGTTTATGAATATTAGGAATAATAATGGGCCGAGATGACTACCTTGCGGAACACCGGATAAAACGGAAATGTTTTTGGATTTACATTCTCGAAATAATACACATTGGTATCTATTTTTAAGATATGTAGATATCCATTTAAGGAAAACAGGAGAAAATCCTAGTTTATTCAATTTGAACAATAGGAGATCGTGGTTTACTTTATCGAAAGCTTTACTGAAATCCGTATATATTGTGTCTGTCTGTAAGCCGGAATCAAATGCTGTTATTACTGAGGTTGTGAACTCCAAAAGGTTTGTAGTAGTGGAACATCCTTTTTTGAATCCATGCTGAAATGGGGAAATATAACAAACGACTTGATGCGAAAGGATTTCAGTAACTATCTTTTCGAAAAGTTTTGGAATAACACTCAGTTTAGCAATACCTCTATAGTTGGAGATGTTGGATCTGCTTCCGGATTTAAACAAAGGTATAATATAGGATTCCCTCCAAACTGCAGGAAAATAACCATTTACTATTGATATGTTGAATAAGTAGGTTATTGGAGATAAAAGAGAATTTAAACAATTTATGAGAACGCAACTTGGAACACCATCAGGTCCACTATTAACAGAATATTTAAGATTCTGTATGGCTGTCATTATCATGGACTTATCTAAAGTTGGACAATTTATTAGGGATGCATCAGGAATTGGATATGGATAATTGGAATGTTGGTGTAATTTTTTATCGGAGTAGGCAGATGAAAAGAAAGCGGCAAACATATCACAAATATCTGCATCATTTGAGGATACTTTGTCTCCAAATTTCATCATGGACGGATAACCAGAGACTCGGCGCTTTGAATTTACAAACTGGTAGAAAGATTTTGGATTATTTTTAAAGTTTCTTTTCACCTTAAAGAGGTAATTATTGTAACATCGGATGTTTTCGGAATTGTAAACTGATCTTGATATTGAATATTTCATATAATCTATAGATAAACCTGACTTTTTAAATTTTCTGTATTGTTTGTTTTTCAAATTTTTCAAGCTATTGAGTTGCTTTGTATTCCAGGGTGGTCCATGTGCAGTTTTTTTTCTCGTCATTGGAATGGATTTCTTAAAACATTTAAATAAGCCATCATAAAATTTATTCAGAATGGTATCAATATTTCGAGGGCATATGTTATTATAAGGAATGTATTCAAACCAATTTTCAGAACAAAGTAGGTGATTTAGTTTGGAATAGTCAGCTTTGGCAAAATTTATTTTAAATTATTATAATTAAAATACTTATTTCTTCAATTATTTCATACTTGGTTATAAATAGCAATAAAATTAATTTAAAACAAGCGCAAATATTCGGCCCGGCCGAATCTATATACCCACCATCAACTTTTTCAAATTTTACGCTATATGGGAGGGGGTGGTAAAATGAGCAAAAATGGGCGGACCGCGACCATTTTTTTGTTTCCGAATTTACATTGGTTCTTGAACTATTTGAACACAATTTCGTTGATTTTCACCATATATGGGAGGTGGGCGGTAAAGTAGGCGGACCACGCCCATTTTTGGTTTCCAAGTTTATATCGATCCCCGAACTATACGTACAAAATTTCATTGCTTTTGTTGAAGAAATATCAGAAGAAAACTATAAAACGGACACCCTGTGCTTCTAGTTTTTAGCCCATAACTTTTTTGTTTGTCAACCGATTTTGCCCATTTTCAATCCCAAAAAAACCATATATAAGACAAATTTTGTCTCCCTACGTTATTCCGTTCGAGCCCTATGCTGCTTTAAACAGACGGACGGACATAGCTAGACCGATTCAGAATCGAACCAGGACCCAGAAAATATATACTTTGTGGGGTCTTAGATGATTCCTTCGACATGTTACACACGGAATGACAAAATCAATATACCCCCATCTTTTTGATGGTGGGTATAAAAAGTTTGTTCCGGTCGGTTTTTTTCTTCTTAGACAGGATGGGACTTTAGTGCAGTTAGAATGTTAGTCATATTTTTTTGGTAATATTTCCTGTTAAATAAATAACATTGAAAATGTTGTCTATTTAGTGTTACAAGTAAGTAAAAAAGAAGAACAAACATGGTATTAAAAATTACATATCAAGTCCCATCCAACTTTGTAAATTCTTTCATCACTTCTTTATTCCAGGTATTCCAAATAGAGGTAAGCTGAGATTTCACAGTTATTGTGATACCAAGATGAGTATGGTATCTTGTAATCCTCAGAGCAAGGAACGCTGATGTATAAGTTTTTGAAAAACAATTTTTTGTGATTTTTTTAAGAAAGGAAAATAAAAGTTAATATAAAAGAGATATTAAACATATAATTTAAATAATATGTTTTCGTTTTTCAATTAACAGTTTGCTTTATTTAATAACCTAATTGTTTGATTTAATTAAATTATAATTATAGTATTTATGTAAATAAATTTTTTGATTCATACAATTAATACATTGCACAACAGTGTGTGATTTTGACAATTTATCTGATTAAAACCCCTAAAATTTTTTTCGCGTTTTGAAAAAATTTTTTTTGCTATTCTCATTAAAAACCTTCCAAGTAACTTAAAAATGAAGAAAATATTAAAAAAAATGTTAACCCTTAGTAAGTAACGGAACCTTGAACAGGGTTGTTTTTGCATATAAATATAATACAAAGTACTTTTTTGGTGAGTAGTTGAATTTTGAATAGTTTTACCTTTTTTTTTTTTTTTTTTTAAGCAAGATCTTTATGAGTCAATTTTTATTTTAAAGATTGATGTGTTATCTGTCGTAGAAAATAATAACGATTCGTAAAAAGTTATCAACAAAAAAATGTTGTGGATTTTTCCGTCTTCAACTATTTTGATATTTTTTTTGTATTTATGTTAATTTTTATTTAACAAAAACTAAAAAGTTCCACAAAGTCCCGTTATCTAAATGGTACTTTTGTAAATGCTGATAGGTGGTCTTCCAAAATCAATAATAAAATTTTGCTCCAATTTGCTCCTTTTCAATTCCCAAAGCAATTACTGATCATGTGTCAACATATTTCTTGCCAAAAATATTTTGATATTTGGTTGCTTTCATCAAGGAACAAGAAAAGTTTTCGTTTTTTTGAGATTATTTTTAGAAATAATAGTACAATTTTAATTAAAAATGTTGATATTGAATCAATAAAATAAGTTTTAGACAAAATAGTTAATAAAATTCAAGATGGATATTAGCGAGAAGAATATCATTTACGATAAAATTTCCTAAGTTATAAATCTAAATATATTAATGAAATATTAACGACTTTGAAATTTAGATTTTCGTCATAAGGCTCGATATATCCGCTACACTACATGCAATTTAATTCCACGGAAAAAATATTATCGAATAATGTATTGTTCCAATTGGTAAATTATCCAAAGGAGAGCAGAAGGCAAGAAAAACATCTACCCGCAGAGAAAAAATATGGTTACAGCATGATCACTACAACTATTCAATGTTTGTGTAGCCGTTTTTCATTTATTTGAATAATACTGTGTTCATGCTAGCAACGTTTATGATTCTGTTTGATAATTTAATGATTACCCACAATCAAAATTTTAATATGGTTGACTGAATTATGATATGTATTTAAATATTTTTATATGAAACCATATTTATGAAAAATCCAAACATTTAGTCAATTCTAAAACTATTCAGTGAATTACAACCATTCAGTTAATTTTACAAATTTGGCTAATTCTGCAACTAATAATATTTTTGTTTGCTTTTATTAACTATTGAATACACATTTTTATGCATCAGTCCAGTAGTTTGTTAGTATATTAATTCTCATTAAGTTCAGATATGAACAAATATAAATTGATAAATGTTTTTATTCAGTATGATGAATGTACCACATATCGTGGTACAAATGAATATAAATATGAAAACATGGGATTATATATATATGATAAAATAGAATTATATATATGATAAAATGGGATTATATATATGATAAAATGGGATTATATATATGATGAAATTAGTTAATATATATGATAACATGGGATTATTAAATGATAAAACATGATGAAATTTAAAGTAATAAGTAGTGCGATCGAAAAAATCTTAACATATATAAAATTCAATAAATTGGAAATGGTTGATCCTAGAGTTTTTATATTGTTTTTTATTTAATTGGTATTATACTACAGATTATATAAAATTATAACTTTTATACTTGTAGCCACTACCCAGCAAAAACTTGGTAATGGTATGTAGTTACGGATGTAGTTACTAAACATCTGCATCAAATCATTTGCTTTTCAATTCACAGTAATATTTTTTAATATATGCTCTCACATTACTGCTAAAATAAAAAACAAAACAATACAAAACAAATCACGCAAAAAAATATTATTTGAATTGAGTTGAATTGAAATGATGAAACAAAAACCAATCATGTTATGTTCTCTTTGAGAAATTCTTTGTCATAAGAAATTTTTTTCAAAAACAGTAATGTTTAATAAAAAACATAAAATCAAAACTGTGAATTACTGTCATTCCCTTAATTTAATATGAAAAAATGCATGGAAAGCAACAATTATTTATTTTTAAATAAAAAATAGATTATGATTACGTTTGCTTTAAATTTTTTTGCTAAGAAAATTTAATTATTTTTTATTTCAATTATAATTAATTATATCTTAAATGAAATAAAATTTATTTTATTTATAATATTTTTATTTACTTTTAATTACAAACCTATACTATTTAAATTTTTTTCATTTAATATTTCCTTCACTTCAAATTTTGTAAACAAAAAACAAACAAATGACAGTATTGCATTTTATATTTAATTCAATTCAATTCAGTTGCAAATGATTTGTTGCTAAATTGTTTTTATGACTCCCTGCACAAATGATTTTGTTTGTTTTTGTTTTGGTTTCTTTGTCTTTTCCATACGTACGCACACACAGCGAATTGATTTTAAGTTTAAAAAACAATAACAGTCAACAATTGAAAAGAAAGGGAATCATTAAAAATGAGTTACAAATGAATTGATGCAGATGTTTAGTAGTTACTTTTCAATCATAACAACATACTTTCTGCATTACATGAAAGTAGATTAGTAACTACTTACTTTTAACTTGATATGTAATCAGTTACATAAGATCAGATTTTTGGAAATGTTACTTTTTATTTATCTCTTCACTTATATTATAAAAATTATATATTTTAAAAGTGGGTAAAATAAGAAAATACATTAATTATTTGTTAAAGTCACGAAGACTAAAACAAATAATTAACCCTAAACGTACATTAATTCATGAACTCTGTAATTTGAATTTATATAAAATACTACATCAAACATAAATACGGTATAACTCTTCAACCAATAAAGGAGTATAAAAATGTCCTAGAGAAAATTTGTACGAAATTTTATAAAATACGTACTATGCTCAATAAGCTAGTTATATGCAAAAAGTGTTATTGTTCATTTAATTTTACTGTCTTTTGTACTAAATAAATTTTGTGTCTGAAAAAAATGTTTGTAAAATTTTTTCAAAATTAAAAATTCTTGACATAAAAAAATAAATTCAAGAAAATACAATTTTTTTGTTTATAAAAATCAATTTCTTATGTCAAAAGGCTATTGGTAAATTATTAGTGTTTAAAAGTGGTAAGTATCTGAATATTACTAAAAAATATCCACTAATTTGTATTGTTTCTCTTAGGCACATTGGCACAAATTTATAATACCTTAAAACTCAGCAGGCAACAAATTGGAAGCGATTGCAATTTAGGAAATACAATTACATAAAGTTAAGAAAAATTTATTGGCTATCTAAAAACAATTTGTTAAACGTTTAAAACCATTTCCTTTTAAAATCTTTGATATTTGGGACACCTCTTTTGTCCTCTTCGATTCTCTTTTCACAAAAGCCCAATATCTCTTCACTGGTCTTAGCTCTGGACAATTTAGAGAATTGACCTCTCTTGGTACAAAAACTGTGTTATTGCTTTGGTACAACTCTAGAGTTTTCTTACGTAGTGTCATGAGCCAAATCAGTTCAAAAATATGTGGACACATTGAGCTCTTTTATGAAAAATAAAACAAAAAATTTATTGCAAATATTATTTGATGTATTTTTCGGTATTTGTAGCGCCCACTTTAACAAATGACTTGCTTCTTTTGCCGCAACTGCATAAATCTTGACACACCACGAATTCTTTAGGAAATTTCGCCAGCTTTTCTGTCCTAAACTTATTTTTAACATTTCCTCGATCTTCAGCAACATAAAAATTTTTACCTAGAAACTGCAAAAATTCTGGCAGTACATACGTTTCGTCGTTCTTTATATAACTTGAGTATTTTTGTATGAAATTTGATATTAATTTTCGTGCCCTATTTTTGGCTACTAAATTTTTTGCAGGATTCCAGTCTGGAACTTTTTGGACTTTATATGTTTCTAACTCCGCATTAGCTTTAACTTTTTGCACCAAATAATCTGAGCACTTAGCTAACCGGGATGCTTTTCTACTAGATGTGTTTCGAGTTCTTTTCAATATGCTATAAATTTTCTTTGCCTTACCAATATCATGTGGACCTTTTTTCATCCCGAACCATGTTTCCTATCAATGGTCGAATTCTACTGATACTGTTTAATAACCTTAAAAACAGTTTGAAGGCAGACATTTAGTTCTTTGACCAATTATTTGTAAAACCAATTTTAATTTTTTATTTATTTTTTTAATAATTTATAGCAAGTAAATCATTTTCGCCACTCATTTTAATCAAATTCACATCAAATCAACATGTTTGTCATTAGAAGTAAAAAAGTTTTAAATATTGCTTTGGCAAAACGTGTGTTAAGATTTTTTCGATCGCATCCTTATTTAAGAAAAGGTTATAAACTTTACTAAAATTTATTAGTAAGGTTATAATCCTTACTAATAAATTATAAAATGGAATCATAATAATGATTACGTACAAATATACTTATTGTTACCTGTAATCATATATTACAATAATAGTATGTCGCTTTTAGTTTATGGTCACTAGAACCATATTTTTTCTTTGCGTGTAGATGGGACTCCAATACATATTTTGTTCATAGATTATTAATATCATCAGGTCATTAATTTGAAGCATACGATAGGCACCAAAAACTAAGAGGTCAAATGTAACGAACGCAATTTTGTTTCTGTTAAACAGCCATATATATTTGAGATTAATCATTTTTATTAATTAAGATTTGTGTAGGAGTCATATTACTTTTCGTTTATCATTTAAAATTACATAAATACACATTCTTCTAAAAATTGCATTGAGTTATATGAAAAGTAGGCGTGGCAATTGTCTGATCACGTAAATTTTTTGACAAATACCAGCTTAGTATAAAGGAAAATTTTCACAATACAGCTTTCTTAATTACAAAAATATAGACTTTTGATCACTCAGAATGCGAAAATCTCACACTGTGCCTTGTTTAAAATTTTGGGTGTTTAAAATAATTTTTCACTTTTATCTGAGAAGGTCTGCTTTCCTTGACAGGTCCACGGAGCTTTCTTGTTCCTACGTAAGACACTTAGGCTTTTGGCTCGTTGCATGTTGGTGTCAAAAGTGGCAATTAATTGAATTTTAAAATTAAAATTTTCGTAATATAGTTGGGTTCTGAATAAAAATATATAAAATTATGTGTCAATAGCAATTAAAATTGTATTGGAAAAAGAGCAAAAAATAAAATTTTCATCAACTTTCGGTGTATTTTTTTTTTTTTTTTTCTTTTATAAAGTCTTTTAAAGTAAAAGTTTAAAATGGAACCATCAACTTCAGGTATTTAGGAGTATTTTTCTTTAAGTATTTGAAAATTATATTTTTTCCAAATATTTTTTATTTTTTTTTTTTAATTGTTTTAAATTGTCCTCAACTTTAAAATTTAAAATCTTATAGGAAATTTGTTCTGAAAATTTTCTGAAAAATAGTATATATTGTCTACTTTTTTTTAATATTGTCTAATAATGTGGAAAAAATCGCGCGCATATAAATTGATATACAATATTTTTTTCGAAAAATATTATATTATAATAATATTTTCGAAAAAAGTAGATATTATACAAAAAAAAGCTTAAGTACAAACCTTTTTGCTTTATCAAATATTAAACAGTGGGCAAAAACTTAAATTTTTGGAAATAAATCTGTAACTTTTAATATGGTTGACTAGTTTGGTTTAGATACAATTTTTACATAGGCATAACAGATGACAGTAAAATTTTGAGTTAAGAAGCAGGATCCCATATTTGCTTCAGGAGCTATGGGTGTTCAAAATAGGGTACTAATGACATAAAAAATGTTTAACAAAATTTGGTAAGCGAAATTTTGTTCCCTATCCGATTTTTAGGATTTTTATTTCACCTTGATTGATAAATCCTTTAGAAAGCATGCTTGCATGGAAAATTTCTCTTATATATTCTTCGATATATATACATTTGAAATTTCAACAATCACAACTTTGCAAGATGTTGTTCAAATCTTTTCAGTATATATTCCAATATTTTCAAACGATTTTATCATGTTATTTTGCAGTTTATTAAAGAACAAAATTGTATATCGGAAAAAGAAAATTGAAGTCGATTTCTTTATTAAGTCAAAGAAATACACGATTTTAAATTGGCAAGTTTGTAAAAATTAATAAACAGATGGATGGAAGGACAGACATTAGAATTCTTTAAAAAAAAAAGTCTTAATATTTAAAAAAAATATTATTTGTTTACACCTTGACCAATATAAAAACTAAATGTATATATTAAAGTATTGATATCTCCTTTCCCTGAATTAATCGCCATTTTCGACCCCTTTACTTGATTTGTATACTGATAACTAGGGGGCGGATTTTCATGCAAACGTATTTTTTCTGGAACAGAAGTTCTAATAAAAAGTTATTTTATTCATTAAAATTTCCTAAATTCATAACAATAAGTGCTTTTTTATGAAAAAAGAATTTGGCAAGAATATTACATCGTATTATTAAGAATATCTTTAAGGATTAAATACCGAAAGTTAACCCTTTGTACCCATTCTTTTAAAAACATTTTCTTTTTTGATTTTATTGGATTTCTTAACCCATTAGTGAACAAAGTTACCTGGGCACTTTCTTTGAATAATTTTCACCAATTATTAATAAAAATGATCTGATTTGTTCGTTTTAAAAACATTTTATTAAAAAAATCTTATAGTTTTGAAGTTATGGACCGTCCGTTATAACGGACAATTGGGTCATTGGGATGTAACTTCTTCATCAGCAACCATACATTAACAACTGAGACATCAAGGAGATATGCAAATATTGGCCACCGCCATAACATTTGTCTGATTCGCGAAGGGTAGACCGCAATGCCTCCCATGCTCTTATTATTCATTGAACTCATTTTTGTCAGAGGCATCCAATATATCGGAAACTGTGAGTCTATATATGCCAAAAAAAAAAAAAAAACTTACAATGCAGTGTCCCTTTTAGGGGTCGTTGCATTGAAAGTCCTATATGCACGTCGCATAACATTTTGTCATAATTTTTTTTACATCAATTGAATCGTTACACCTATTTACAAATAACAACATACAAAAGATTGCAAATGTTCTCATTATATTTAATATATTCCAAATTTTCTTATCCAGCTCGAGACTTTTGTTTTTTAACAAATTAGTTTTCAATATTTTGCATAAAACACAACAAATAAATTGATTGAAATATTTTTGTTTATTTCTTTAAACATGAAAATTTAAAATGCTTCTTACAAATATTTCTTCTTTTTTTCTCTTCTCTTCTCTTTTTACAGAACTCTGAACGAACAGCAGACCATGAAATTGATTGTGATAATTTCCTATCTGAGTCAGAGCATTTTCAATGTGGTCCACAAAAATTTCCCTCTTTCAAGACACGCTGGACTATTGAAGCCAGTGCCAGTGCCAGTGCTGGCAATAGCAAAACCAACAGTTTAAAATGCAGTAAATGTAATAAAAACTATATCGACCAAAATAGTTTAAAGCATCAAGCATCCTTCTATGAACTCGTAGAAATTTCACGTCTTTCAGTACAAACAACAGTATTACCACCTGTGGCAACATGTACATCGATTAATTGTCGGTACGGTGATGGTACATGCACACCAACAGCAGCTGCAACAACTAATGTTACATTTACCATAGGTGATGGTCTGGGGCAAAGAGGCTCTTCACTGCCTATACAACAGTTGCATTGTACGGATAGTCGTACATCATTTTCAGAAACTTGTTTGGCACAAGCAATGACTCAAATTGGTAAATATGCCACAAATGGACAACAACAGCATATGAATAATATACAACACTCTGGGCATCTAGCGCACAGTCATCATAGTCAACAACAACATCATCATGGACATCATCATCACCATCATCATCGTGTACCAATGCGAGTATCAACAACAAAAAGAGATACAAAGACCGCCAAAACTTTAACAATGGTTATGGGTGGTTTTATTGCCTGTTGGCTGCCGTTTTTCGTATACTATATATTGATACCATTTCTTCCGCCTGCTGCTGTTTCTGAAGGTCTTATGTCATTTTTGACTTGGGTTGGTTGGGTGAATTGTGCCATCAATCCATTTATCTATGCCTTTTATAATCCGGATTTTCGTACGGCATTCTGGCGGTTGACATGTAAACGAATTTGCAAGCAAAAGTCACCAGCAAATCATATGACTATGTTTAGAGGATAAAAGTATTTTGTAATATTGATGCAGCTGCCACAACTAATACAATAACTGAGGTTGATGCTGTTGATGTTTAGGTAGTTGCCAATGTGGTGCCTGTTGCCGGAGAAAAGAAAAATTTAAAATGACATAGAAATAAGAAATAGTTTTTAAAATACACACCAACACTACTTACATATAAATTGTAACAGATGTACATAGAAAACGGTGGTTTATTTAAGTTGCATTTTTAAAAATATGAATTTTTTAAGAAAAAATCGCAAAATTAAGTCTTGATCTCCGAAGGGGTTAATAGTTTAATTTTAAGTTTGCTTTTTTAAAGAACAATGTTATGCTAATGGAATATTTTTATTTATTTCCTAAAAGTATGCTACAGTATTTTATTTTAAGCTAAAAGTTTAAATGAAACTGTTAAACAGAGACCATTTGTTTGTTGTATTATTGACAGAAATATTTAAGTGTAAAATTTAAAATTTAAGTTTTCCATTTATGTATTTAATATGTAGAAATATCGTATACGTTGAAAAGAGATTAAAATAATTTAATATTAACTAAAATTAAGGGAACATGTTCTTCGTAAACAAAAAAAAAAAAAAAAAATTATTAATAAAATTACAAAATAACGATGTGAATTTATAAAATTTGTTTTTGAAATTCCTATGAAATTTATGATAAATAATTGTTCAGTTCTAGTTTAATTCTAGTTCAGTTCTAGTTCAGTTCTAGTTCAGTTCTAGTTCAGTTCTAGTTCAGTTCTAGTTCAGTTCTAGTTCATTTCTAGTTCAGTTCTAGTTCAGTTCTAGTTCAGTTCTAGCTCAGTTCTAGTTCAGTTCTAGTTCAGTTCTAGTTCATTTCTAGTTCAGTTCTAGTTCAGTTTTAGTTCAGTTCTAGTTCAGTTCTAGTTCAGTTCTAGTTCAGTTCTAGTTCAGTTCTAGTTCAGTTCTAGTTCAGTTTTAGTTCAGTTCTAGTTCAGTTCTAGTTCAGTTCTAGTTCTAGATCAGTTCTAGTTCTAGTTCAGTTCTAGTTCATTTCTAGTTCAGTTCTAGTTCAGTTCTAGTTCAGTTCTAGTTCAGTTCTAGTTCAGTTCTAGTTCAGTTCTAGTTCAGTTCTAGTTCAGTTCCAGTTCAATTCTAGTTCAATTCTAGTTCAATTCTAGTTCAGTTCTAGTTCAGTTCTAGTTCAGTTCTTGTTCAGTTCTAGTTCAGTTCTAGTTCAGTTCTAGTTCAGTTCTAGTTCAATTCTAGTTCAGTTCTAGTTCTAGATCAGTTCTAGTTCTAGTTCAGTTCTAGTTCAGTTCTAGTTCAGTTCTAGTTCAGTTCTAGTTCAGTTCTAGTTCAGTTCTAGTTCAGTTCTAGTTCAGTTCTAGTTCAGTTCTAGTTCAGTTCTAGTTCAGTTCTAGTTCAGTTCTAGTTCAGTTCTAGTTCAGTTCTAGCTCAGTTCTAGTTCAGTTCTAGTTCAGTTCTAGTTCATTTCTAGTTCAGTTCTACTTCAGTTCTAGTTCAGTTCTAGTTCAGTTCTAGTTCAGTTCTAGTTCAGTTCTAGTTCAGTCCTAGTTCAGTTCTAGTTCAGTTCTAGTTCAGTTCTAGTTCAGTTCTAGTTCAGTTCTAGTTCAGTTCTAGTTCAGTTCTAGTTCAGTTCTAGTTCAGTTCTAGTTCAGTTCTAGTTCAGTTCTAGTTCAGTTCTAGTTCAGTTCTAGTTCAGTTCTAGTTCAGTTCTAGTTCAGTTCTAGTTCAGTTCTAGTTCAGTTCTAGTTCAGTTCTAGTTCAGTTCTAGTTTAGTTCTAGTTCAGTTCTAGTTCAGTTCTAGTTCAGTTCTAGTTCAGTTCTAGTTCAGTTCTAGTTCAGTTCTAGTTCAGTTCTAGTTCAGTTCTAGTTCAGTTCTAGTTCAGTTCTAGTTCAGTTCTAGTTCAGTTCTAGTTCAGTTCTAGTTCAGTTCTAGTTCAGTTCTAGTTCAGTTCTAGTTCAGTTCTAGTTCAGTTCTAGTTCAGTTCTAGTTTAATTCTAGTTCAGTTCTAGTTTAGTTCTAGTTCAGTTCTTGTTCAGTTGTAGTTCGCTTTTAGTTCAGTTCTGGTTCGGCTTTTGTTCAGTTTTACATAGTTCAATTTTAGTTCGAATTCAATTCTATATTGGTTTCAGTTGATAACACTTTACTTAACTGTTATCACTGTACCTTCTTTATATATAAGAAAACTATGTCATTGTTTTTTTTTACCTCTAACGTCTGTCTACCTCTTTATGCATCAGTCTGACCCTTATTGTTTTTAACCATCAATATATAATCAAATTTAAAGCACTCCAACGGAAAGCATACGATATGAGTCGTGCCAGCATAGACAAGGCCTGTGAGACTTCATAGTAAAATCAACAATTGAGTTGCATAAAAGGCAAAATATGCTATAGAAAATATAAGTTAAATAAAAGGAGGGAAAAAAAATTAAAAAAATCAAAGTAGACAGTGTCATAGCATGTTAGGATTTATTATACACTTCATAACATATAATAAGAAAAATAATGGTACACACTCATACATACATAGTTATGAATCAAACCCAATGAACCTTTAAATTGAGGACAGGAAAAAAGTAAAAAAAAAAAAACATCAATTGATTTTAAGTTAACATATTCAGTCAAGCATAGTTTTTAAATTTGTTCTGGTGCCCTGTAAAATAATGTTGTTTTTATTCCTCTTTAATGATTATTTTCCGTTTTCTTTTTCTTACATTTTGATTATTATATAATGGTCATTTCCAGGTATTTTTTGCAATTCTTTTGATTTGCACTTTATTTTCTTTATAAACTTTTAACAAATTTCCGTTCTTAGTTGTAAAACAAGATATTTGGTGTCATTTATAATTCTTAAAAAAACATAGTTAAAGAAGATTGCAAAAAATATTGGAGAATACATTTCAATTGTATATGTCGGTGCCCAATAACAATGGCATAACAAAGTAAAAGTTGTTTTGTATTTAAGAAACAAAAACGAGAGAAAAAGATATAGTCGGTCAAGCCCGACCATATGACACCCTACACCAATAGGTACATTATAATTCGGGGAGGTGTCCTTTATTAGACTTGGAGTCAAATGTGAACCGATACTTATAAGTGTAAAATAAAACTTACGAATACAGAATGTTACGTCGATGCTGACATTTGTATGAATTTATTCACTTTTGGGTGATTCCAGAAAGAGGGCCTTATATGGGAGCTATGGAAAATTGTGGACCGATCTTTGTAAAATTTGGCACTATCATTTATGTTCATATAAAACTTATTTGTGTCGAATATTAACTTAATACTAACATTTTAATTTATGCCCGTTAATGTGATTTTCTGAAAAGGGGTTTATATGGGAGCTATGGTTAATTATGGACCGATCTTTTTAAAAATCGACACACTTATTAAAACTTATACGAAACTTATATATGCCAAATTTCATTAAAATACTTTTATATTTAAGGGATTTATGATCGTTAAACTTTTTTCCGGGAGGACATTTGTATGGGGGCTAGGTGAAAAAATGAACCGATCATAACCAATTTCAATAGGCTTCGTAGTTTGATTAAAAGGTTTACATGGATGGACAGACGGTCAGACGGACGGACGGACATCGTTAAATCGACTCAGAAAGTGATTCTAAGTCGATTGGTATAAATTAAGGTGGGTCTTAGACCAATATTTTGTGTTACAAACATCAGCACAAACGCGTAATAACCTTCCCACCTATGGTGGTGTAGGGTATAAATATTAAAGTAGAAATGCTGCAAATAAACTTAATAGGTTTTACGTCTTCAATACTCTTGTTAAAAAATATTATAAATCGACACCTTTTTCCAATTTAAACATTTATTTATCGATATAACTGAGACTATACTTTTCTTCAACATTTTCTTAAAAATTTTGTACAGATATATATCTGATCAAAACTATTGATAATCTTCGATCTTTATCAATAATTTCTATTTTTATTAAAATATATGAGGTCTCACAAATTAAGGCCCTTTTTCCATTTAAAAGCTTATTTACCAAAATAATTGAGGTTTTAGTTTTTTTCGAATTTTCTTTCAAAAATTCGATTTTTGTTAAGAAATATGTGTGATCACAAATTAAGGCCCTTTTTTCATTTAGATGCTTATTTACCGAAATAACTGAGGTTTTAGTTTTTTATGAATTTTCTTTCAAAATTTCGATTTTTGTTAAGAAATATAGTGATCACAAATTAAGGCCTTTTTCCATTTAAATGCTTATTTACCGAAATAATTGAGGTTTTAGTTTTTTTTTTTTTTTTTCGAATTTTCTTTCAAAATTTCGATTTTTGTTAGTTTTAGTTTTTTTTTTTTTTAATTTTCTATCAAAATTTCGATTTTTGTTAAGAAATATGAGTGATCACAAATTAAGGCCCTTTTTCCATTTAAATGCTTATTTACCGAAATAATTGAGGTTTTAATTTTTTTTTTCGAATTTTCCTTCAAAATTTCGATTTTTGTTAAGAAATAAAAGTGATCACGAATTAAGGTCATTTTTCCATTTTAATACTTATTTACCGAAATGATTGAGGTTTTAGTTTTTTTGAATTTTCTTTCAAAATTTCGATTTTTGTTAAGAAATATGAGTGATCACAAATTAAGGCCCTTTTTCCATTTAAATGCTTATTTACCGAAATAATTGAGGTTTTAATTTTTTTTTTCGAATTTTCCTTCAAAATTTCGATTTTTGTTAAGAAATAAAAGTGATCACGAATTAAGGTCATTTTTCCATTTTAATACTTATTTACCGAAATAATTGAGGTTTTAGTTTTTTTTTTTGGAATTTTCTTTCAAAATTTCGATTTTTGTTAAGAAATATGAGTGATCACAAATTAAGGCACATTTTACATTTAGATGCTTATTTACCGAATTAATTAAGGTTTTAGTTTTTTTTGGAATTTTCTTTCAAAATTTAGATTTTGTTGTTCCATTTAAATGCTTATTTATCGAAATAATTGAGGTTTAAGTTTTTTTTCGAATATTCTTTCAAAACTTCGATTTTTGTTAAGAAATATAAGTGATCACAAATTAAAGCCCTTTTTCATTTAAATGCTTATTTACTGAAATAATTGAGGTTTTAGTTTTTTTCTTTTGAATTTTCTATCAAAATTTGGATTTTTGTTAAGAAATATGAGTGATCACAAATTAAGGCCCAATTTACATTTAGATGCTTATTTACCGAATTAATTGAGGTTTTAGTTTTTTTTTGAATTTTCTATCAAAATTTCGATTTTTGTTAAGAAATATGAGTGATCACAAATTAAGGCCCTTTTTCCATTTAAATGCTTATTTACCGAAATAATTGAGGTTTTAGTTTTTTATGAATTTTCTATCAAAATTTCGATTTTTGTTAAGAAATATGAGTGATCACAAATTAAGGCCCTTTTTCCATTTAAATGCTTATTTACTGAAATAATTGAGGTTTTAGTTTTTTTTAATTTTCTTTCAAGAAATATGAGTGATCACAAATTAAGGCACTTTTTCTAATTTAAATGCTTATTTAACGAAATAATTGAGGTTTTAGTTTTTTCGAATTTTCTTTTAAAATTTCGATTTTTGTTAGGAAATATGAGTGACCACAAATTAAGGCTCTTTTTCCATTTAAAAGCTTATGTATCGGAATAATTGAGGTTTTAGTTTTTTTCAAAATTTCTTTTAAAATTTTGATTTTTGTAAAGAAATATAAGGACCTTTTTCCATTTAAATGCTTATTTACCGAAATAATTGAGGTTTTAGTTTCTTTTCTAATTTCTCCTTCGAAATTTCGATTTTTGTTAAAAAATATGAGTGATCACAAATTAAGCCCTTTTTATATATTTTTCATTAATTACCGAGATTTTTGAAGTTTTAATTTTCTATAAGTGATAAGTATTTGTGGTCAAGGTGAGCGATTTTTTTATCCCAAATAATTTTTTGGTTTACCTAGCTGGCATATTAATTCTTTTGGATTTTTCTAAACTTAAAATTTGTATGAATATGAGCTTAAATTTCAAAATAATTTTTACTTTTATTTACCAATTTAGGATAATTTCTTTAACTTCTTTAAAAAGAAAAGTAAGTATGAATAAAATTAAGACATTATAAAGAATACAATATAAAGACAATTTAACTTAAAGTTTACATAAGTTTCGATATAACTGTCAGCTACTTTTAAGAGCTACTTTAAAACTCTACTAACATTATAGCGTACAGGAAATAAGTCAGAAATGATAAAAAAATAAATAAAGATTATAATAAGGAAAGAAGTATGTAAGTAAGTGCAGTTAAGATGTAAGAATGAAAGTAAAAGTTTTAACAACATTACTTATATATATGTAAATGGACGTATAAATGGATGTTCTTCTTAAGTACATTTTTTTTTTAAGTTATTTTTATTGAGGGATTGTAAGATAACAAAAAATATAAAGCTGACACTGTAAAATTTAAATTCGTTTGATATTAGATAGATGATATTAAAAGAATTTTATATTTATAATATTTTTGGAATTGACTTTGGTCTTGAAATATTTGTATAAAATTAAAATTTTTATGTATTTATTTTATGAATATTACACTTATTTTTTAAGTAATTTAGTTATTTTATTTTAATTTTTTGTTTTTATATTTATTGTTAACCATCAATTAACCGCATTTTATTTTAATTAATATCAATCATACGCACCATAGAACAATAAACATGCAATACATTTGTTCCCAATAGAGCGTAAAACAATTTCAAAATTATTATAATAAAAAACTCGATTTCAATGTTGGAAAATACAAAACATAAAAATAATTAAAAAAACTTAAGGATAATTGATATCAATTGAATATGATATTTATGAGGGCGATAAAAAATGCAATAATAGTGAATTAGTTAGTATTAAATGAGTGTGAATATTATTTAACAGATATAAATAACAATTATTTAAATAATGATAAGAATTGAATTTTATTTGAATAGCTATAAATAAATTACAATAAAAAATAGTTATTTTATTATTAAATTTGAAAGTCTTAATAAAAATAAAACAAAAAATGATTTAAGTATTAGGTTTATATATTTATTATGCTATTGTTATATTTTTTTATTTTAAATACAATAGAGTTGTATATCCTTTATTTCTACATCATACAAAAATCCTTTTTTTTAATATTCAAAACATTTTTTTCTTCTGTCTCAAAACAATTCATAAGATTTTATTAAAAGAACAAAAAATTTAATGAAATGTGTGGAAAATCACTTTTTTAATAAATACCCATGTTAACTGCCATTTTAAATCATGTTAAATTAAATAAAAATCCTTTTGTTAGATTTGAATAAATTCTATATAATAACCTTGGAACTGATAAATTCAATCCAAATATTAAAAGGTCAATTACATTTCCTACGAAATGATTGTCATGAACTAGGGTTAAAAAAATGTGAGAAGAAAAACAAAGAAAATTCTAAAGGGTTATATGAAATTTAAATAATTATTCAAGCAAAAGCAATGGAAAATAAAAAAAAACTTTTCTTTTCTTTATTTTTCAGTCATTTTAAGGTTTTAATCTGACAGTTAATATTTGCTATTTTTAAGCAAACAATACTTTCAAAATGAAGCACATGTCAGAAGAAGGGCTAATAAATATATAAAAAAAGACAGAATATCAAAATATGAAATATTCATATTTTTAAATTTGAAAAGCCTTTGTTAAGAAGTCAAAAGAAACCCCTATCTGATATTATTTAACTAAAAATTTAATTAAATAAAGTTGGAATGAAACTCATATTATTCAAAGTTAATTTCATGTAGATTAAAAAAAAAATATATATTTTCTCTTTAAACATTATGTCTTCAATAGATACTCAATTTGGTCTCAACAAAATGGAATCTAGTGATTCTAATTGACTGTTCGTAAGATTTTCGATCTACCATGTTAACCCACCAATAATTTATTTAAATAAAAAAAGAAACTTCCCAGAATTTTATGAAAGCCCGCATTCCCTAAATGAATAAAAAACGAGAGAAGAAGATATAGTCGGTCAAGCCCTACTATATAATACCCTACACCATTTCGATTCACATAATTTTGTTTTTACGTATATACAACTTACTTGTGTTAAATATTAACATAATACTAACATTTGTATGGGACTTATGTACGTTAGTGATTTTCGGAAGAGGAGTTTATATGGGAGCTATGGTCAGTTATGAACCGATCTTCATGAAAGATTTTTGCTGATATAAAACTTATTTGTACTAAATTTTATTAAAACATTCATATTTTTAAGGCGTCTATTCCGGGAGGAAATTTTTATGGAAATTTGTATGGCTAGGTGAAATAATGGGCCGATCATAACCAAATTCAATAGGCTTGTCCTTGTGTGAAAAAAGCATATGTACCAAATTTCATCAAATTATCTTCAAAATTGCGACCTGTACTTTGTGATTCTGAGTCGAACGGTATACTTTATGGTGGGGTCTGAAGATTTTTTCTCTGCGTTACAACTTCTGCACAAACACATAATACCCCAACCGCCTTTGGTGGTGTAGGGTATAAAAAAAACATTTAATATTTTCATGTAATCAATATTCAATTACTCAATATGATCGTATAAGTAATATCAATCACACATGAAAAATATCGATATACCTGTCAAACTAGAGTCCACTCGTAATAAAACTGCATATTCAGTTTTTCTCCAGGACGTAAAATTTTATCTCAAAAGGTTTTCAAATTTTCGAAAATTACACTAATTTAAAATAAAATATAAAATATGTATCAAAATTATATCAACCCAAAATGGGTATCAAATTAAAGCTAAATGGGCTTTTACACTATAATACTTTGTATTAATACCAAAAAATATTTTCAAATGTTTTACAGTGTAAATATCTTCAATATCTTGTATGTTGAAATCTTGAATTGTTTGAAACATAATTGCATCTCTTGAAGCAAATTTCCACACACTTTTTATTTGTAATTTGATTTGTAATTAATTCTGTTTAATTTTTCGTTTTTAATTTTTTATAAAATATTTTAATAAAGAAAATAAAATATATGACATTCAATAATACTTTCCTTAATAAATTTTTTGATATGTATTATAGAAAATGAAACTCACCTTATGAATCCCTTCATTATAACAAAAGTTTTTATTTAAATGTTGCAGAAAAAAATATCATCCATACAAGGACTATATTTTCTTAACTTTATGTAATGTAACATTTAATCAAAAAATATAATTATATTGCAGGGATTCGTAGTTTTCATTTGACATTCATATTGGTTCAATATAATATTTTTAAATATTTTATGTTATTTTCAAAAATTTCGCATTTTTCGAAATTTTGAAGTCCTTTTGAGAGTAAAGTTGACATCCAGGAGAAAAAGTCGGTACACAGTTTTACCACAGATGGTCCTTAGTTTTATCGATGTAACGATTTTTTAACGTTTGAAAATGATTTCTGCATGCGGTTATATATTTAGAAATAAATAGTTAAGGAGTGCGATCGAAAAAGTTATGAGAAAAAAACATACGTTTTGTCTCATAACTTTTTTCGGAAGCAATACTTAAATTTTTTATTTTTTTTTTATCTAGTTTTCTTTGAAAAGTATGTCAGTTATTATTTTTTATGACAACCATGTTGATTTGTTGTGAGTTTGATCAAAATGAGTGACGAAAAAGATGTACGTGCTATAAGTTATTAAAAAATTTCAAGAAAATCCAAATTGGTCCCACAAATAATTGGCCGCAGAAATAAATGTCTGCTGTCAAATTGTTTCTAAAGTTATTAAGCAGTATCAGAGGAATTCGACCATTGATAGGAAACATGGTTCGGGAAGAAAAAAGGTCCACATGATATTAGGAAGGCCAAGAAAATTGAAAGCATATTGAAAAGAACTCCAAACACATTTGGTAAAAAAGCAGCCCGGTTAGATCAGTGCTCAGACTATTTGAAAAAAAAGTTCCAGACTGGAATGTTGCAAAAAATTTAGGAGCCAAGAATAGGGTGAGGAAATTAATATCAAATTTCATACAAAAATACTCATGTCATATAAAGAACGATGAAACGTATGTACTGGCAGATTTTTCGCAGCTTCCGGGTCAAAATTTTTATGTTGCTGATGCTCTATGATATGTTGAGGATAAGTTTAGGACCAAAAAACTTACGAAATTTCCTGAAGAATTCCTGGTTTGGCAAGATTTATGCGGTTGCTGCAAAATAATCAAGTCATTTGTTACAGTGGGCTCTATAAATACCGATAAATACATCAAAGAATGTTTTCAAAAAAATATTCTTCTTTTCATAAGAGAGCACAATATGTCCACATATTTTTGACCCGATTTAGCATTATGTCACTATATAAGAAAGCTCTGTAGTGGCACTAAAACAATAAAATAGGTTTTGCAAAACAGGTCAATCCACTAAATTGTCTGGAGCTAAGACCAGTGAAGAGATATTGTGAAAAGAGGACAAAAAAAGAGGAAGAGGACAAAAGAGGTGTCGCAAAATATTGAAGATTTTAAAAGGAGATGGTTACACTGTTACAAAAAATTTTCTGAAACAATTACCAAATCGCTAATGGAATGGTTACCAAAAAAAGGTCTACGAGTTCATTAGTAGTGGTTAGAAGTGTAAAAGTTATATTTTTCTGGAATCTGTAGTATAATATCAATTGAATAAAAAAATCAAATCAAAACTCTAAGATCAACCGTTTCTAAATGATTTAATTTTATATATGTTAAGATTTTTTCGATCGCACTCCTTAAAAGGAACATTTTCAAAAGGATATTTTATTAAGATTTTGCATTGTAACATTTAAATAATAAATACTATTATGTATTTAAATAAATATTCTGGATCTTGGTAAAAGCCTGAGTCGGTGTAGCTATGTCCGTCCGTCTTTCTTTGTGTTGAAAGCAGTTTAGAGCTCGGAGGTATTGAAAATGAGTTAAATCAGGTAATAAACAACAAAATGTTATGGTCCAAATACTAGAAACACAGGGTGTCCGTTGCAACTTCAGTTCATACTTTTCTGCTGATATCTCTTAAACTAAACCATGTACGATAACAATTTTTTTTTTACAGTTAGTTAGAACATTGTTGTTAACTCAAAAGTCAAAAATGGGAATGATCCGCTCACTTTACCGCCTACCTGCTATATAAGATGAAACAGCAACGAAATTTTTTACAAACAGTTCAAGAAAGCAAACTTGGAAACAAATAAAAATTGTCTTTAATTAAATTACTTTTAAATACGCTCAACAGTTATGGAGATATTAAGCCTATTTTCTGAAAAAAATCCTAAATTTCCTACAAAATTTCCATCTAAGAAATTGTTTCAAAGAAATCATAAAAATTCATAAATATTCAAAATCAAATTTGTATATTTTATTAATTTTTGAATTGAATCAAAATTTATACATTGATTTAAATGAAATATGTATGTCTTGATTTATTTGCAACAAATTTGTCTTTATAAGATAAAAATAAAAATTTGAAATTTTTGATATTTAAGAATTTTTATGATTTTTTTTTAAATTTTATTTTTTTCAAGAAAATTAACTTAATATCTCCATAAAAGTAATGTAAGTATGATTTGAACACAATTTTAATTAAAATTTTTTGATACTTTTTTTGTATAAAATCAGATAATGCAAAATCCTCAATTTTACAAACCACGATTTATGGCGAGAACTAGATTCAACATATTAATACTTTATATTCGAATTGACTGAAATATTCCGTGCTACAGAATCAGCATTTCTCTATGTATTTTTTGTGTAATAATTACACTGGACGGCAGAAAAAATTCTTCCCAAAGACGAAACATGAAAATTGCTGGACAAATCTTTCATTTATTCACAGTTAAGTATACATACATATCTACAATTAAGTAGAAACACAGTGTTGGGCAAAACATTTTGTTTTTCTTTCTTCTTTAAACAAAAATAGATCGATTAGATGGAATTTGACTAGCTAAATAAATATCGGCATTCACTTTTTTCTTTCACGTACTGAATTTTTTATGGGCGAATATCATCACCTCATACAGCGGTCACACTAGTAAAACTAAAGAATGGTTTGTCCAATTAAGACTTTAACTCAAAACCGTATGTAAGATTTTGATAAGTGAGTCAGGTGAGAATTGTCTTTAAGTCAGGTCAACATTATTAAAATAGAAATAATTATTGAACAAAAATGTCTAAGTGATTTACTGACTGATTTACTTGGTGATTCATTATCGCATAGCCCAAACGGTTAAAGCTAGAAAGATGAAATATGGAGTGTAGATTGGTTTCCTATCAAATAAATCCACTAAGATGGGATTTTTGGAAATTCTAATGTTTAGGGTAAAAATTGGTAAATTCGGTTACCTTATATCTCCTAAACTAATAGAGATACAAAAAAAGTTAAATAGGTTTCGTTATTCATTTAAAAAATAATCGAATATGCTTATGGTAATTTTATAAATTCGGCTCTTTTAGGGAGAAAATGGGTAAAAACTTTAATTTGGTACTTTTTTCGAACCCTATCTATCTTTTAATCCAGTAAGTATAGAAATAAAATGTGCATTAAATTAAAACCTTATCAAAAATTGGCGAATACAAGTTTGGCACTTTTCAGTAATTCGAACGTTTAAGGGGTAAAAATGGTACCTGATTTTGGTACTTTTTCACAAAATATTTTTTTCTTTTTACAGACACATACATATGAATATTTTAACAGTATATCCCAGTGCAATTTAGAAATTCATTGAAATACAATCCTTGTTACATTTAAGGGGAATAAAAAATACCAACAAGAGATAAAATCTAAAATTAATTTTATTTAAATTAAATAATGCATTTTTTTATTATATTAAAGTTAGAGACATGAACTTAAGTACATGTCGTGAGAATTCACAAGAAGGGAATTTATCATACTTTTTTGATCTTCTAATGGTACTTTTTGAATTTTCTATAATATTGAACCTAGAAACATGAAATTAGAGACATATAGTTCCAAGAGAATGAGAATCCATAATATGAGACATTTTTGGGACTTTTTCATTCTTCTAATGGTACTTCTTAAATTTTATACAAAATATTGAACTTAGAAACATGAAACTAAAGACATATGGTCCTATGTGGGTAAGAATTCAAGAGGGAAATTTGTCATACTTTTTCGTTCTTCCAATGGTACTTTTTGAATTTTCTATAATATTGAACCTTCAAATATGAAATATGATAAATATGAGAAAAGAGATTTGTGGAACATTTGCATTCTTCTAATGGTGCTTTTTAAATGTGTTTAGAATCCACAAGCGTATCTTCACTTATTTTACTCTTAGTCTTACAAGATTTGAGGTTTATAAAAATGTTTTCACAAGACATTTTTATAAAAAAAAAAGCTTCAATTAGTATGAATATTTTTTTCGAACACTAATTTCGAAATAAATCCGAAACTAATGAGTGGATATAAATTTGATATGTGAACGACTTAAAGCCAATTTTATTCTGCATATTTTGGTGTATAATTTATAAAAATCTTGCACACTGTTCGAGTTATAGTGAAATATTTTTTTAGGGCGAAACACGCTCATGAAAAAATCTCGAACTGATGGATCGATACTTTTACTAAAAAAAGGAAAATAAAAAATATACGTTAATACTAACATTTATATAAATTTATGCACTTTAGGATGATTCCCGAAAGTGGGTTTATATGGGAGCTATTATAATTTATGAACCGAACCTCATAAGATTTGGTACTGTGATTCCTACTTAAAAAAAAAACTTATTTGTGTTGAATATTAATTTGATGCTGACTTTTCTATGGGATTTATGCACGTTAAAGTGATCTCCGGAAGAGGGGTTTATATGGGAGCTATGGTCAATTATGGACCGATCTTGATAAATTTGCCACTTATATAAGACTAATTTGTACCAGACGGACGGACGGATATCGTTAAATCGATTCAGAAAGTGATTCTGTTATTCAAAGAAACACCAGTAAATCCTTCAAAGCCAATTGCTTAAAACTTTTATATTTTTGGCATGAAATATTTTTAATTAAATATTTAATATCCCTTTTCAAAGCTACTTGATGTTGAAATTAGTAGTTTAACGTTGTTAGAAGGATTGATACAAAATAAAAAAAATACATACACGTTCATGAAGCGAAATTGCACAAGATTAAAAAAGTAGAGAATAATTTAAAACTGAAGTTGATTTTGAAATTGGAAGAATTAGTTAAATATTTAATAATACCAAACGTACTTTTAGTCCTTAATTTTAGTCTTTGCATAAAAACTGCTTTGTACACCCAGAGAAATATCAATCACATACGTGTTGAAAACGATACCATTCTGTGTCAATAGTGAATCTATACCGTATGTGTTTAAATTAAACACTGCGTGTTCAATTCTTATTGAAAATCGATACCTAATTGGCACCAAGTTGAAACCATTTCGGTATCAATTTTTTAAATTACATATGTTTTATATAAAAATTTGTTAACGAAAGGTATTAAAAAGCTGTTACCGTAAATTACCAATGTGACCACAGCCGTTGTTGATTTTGAATCGAATTTTTTCCCTTAGTGTAGAGTATGTAAAACACAACTATAGTAATCATAAAATATGTTTTATTATATTGTGTTTTATTTCTTTTAAATCCCATTTCAAAACTTATCTATGATTTGATTCAACAACTACACTATAACTTTCAATGCTTCAGGCTTTATTATATGTGTTTTACCACACACCATTACATCTACAATAAAAAAAGAATAACCAACAAGTATATAACAAGAAATAATCATCCAACCGACTAACCAACTAAAGTGATTAATCTTTGCTCAAGTTTTACTAAAAAACAACAAAAGCAAAAATATCTGAAAAATTACAAATGGATAAAGTTTTCATCATTTCAATTAACAGTTGCTTTAATATTGGTTTTAAGAATATTTGCTAGCAGTCACTAACACCAGCACATTTACCGAACAGACTTTGTTCTATGTATTTTACGGTTCGACAGTCATGATCCTTGTATAAGAGCTCTCAATTATATGGCCTTATACCTTAAAGCGTTTATAGTATTTAGTTATTTATGTATATACATAAGTATGTATGTATTTGTTTTTTGTATTTTGTTCTACTTTACTTTCAATACCATTCACATTGTTACAATGTTTTCAAACAAGCTTAATAAAAGTTCATTCAACAATTTCCCTAATTTTTTGTTTATTTTATGTTCAGAAATATTCTGTATTAAAATCCCAAAAGCATAATTTCAATTGCAACAAAAAAAAAAAAAAAAATAACTTGGTATAGAAAAATTTATTTTTTCCAGTATTTTATTACTTTGTGTTAAATATTTGCACAATTTTACCTTAGATGCTATACATTTCAAAAATCTAGTTTTTATATGCTAAAACAAATAAAAGTTTCACAAATTTTGTATTTATACAGGACTTTTAGTTGTAGAGAATTTGTTTTAAATTGTAACACATACTTCTCCAGAGAGCTCACTGGAGTAGTATGTTCTTTTCAGGAAACTTTGATTGTTTTTTCTATTAGGAATAAACTCATTTGTGTGGCTGATTATAAAATCTTTGCTATTCGCTGGGAGATGAAAATACGAAAATTGTATTAATTGTTAAAACATTAAACTGTTGTGTTTGCTTTCAAAACATACACCGCCATAGGTGGTTTGGGTATTATGCGTTTGTATTGATGTTTTTAACGCACAAAAATATTGGTGTACAATCCAATCAACTTAGAATCACTTTTGAATAAAAATAAAGTTCAAAGATGCTGGGGTGAAATATGTCAAAGTGGCGATTAATTGTTAACAAAAAAAAAAAAAAAAATATATATATATATCGTCCATTCCATGAAAGAACGCAAAAAATATACCAAGTGTCCTCCGATTTTTATAAAATTTTATACGTATAAGGTCTTTGGGTGTCTACAAATATTTCCGTTTTCAGATTCGCTAAATTCAGAAAATTCGCGATCTTTACGTATTTTGTTAAAAAAAAATTTATTCTGTTATTTTTTAAAAAATCCTGAAAAATAGTAAAACTTTATATATTAGACTATTTATTGTTTTAAGTTATAATAAACAAAGCATTTTTAAATACACTTTTGAAAAATTAAAATTTAATAAATTCGCAACTAACAAAAATGCATCTAAAAACTGCATTTATATTTTTAAAATATTATGTATCGAAGACGTGGTTTTTGAAATGCTGACTAAATTACACAAAAAATATATAATGGCCTTTTAAATACTTATTAAATTACAGAAATCCATCAATAACTTCAAAAGATATGAATATTGAAAATTGCATACTTTTTATATTTTGTTAACTTTTATAAAAATTTTAAAGAAAATTTCAAAAACAAGAAAAAATTTTAATTTTATATGAAAAATTTGAAACATGTTTTTATAAAAATTGGATTATGCATATAAGATTTTCGCGTCCCAAAAATTTGACATTTTTATTTTAATGTAAAGATTTCAAACTTTTCATTTATGTTAAAAAATTAAAAAATTTTAATAGCATATTTAAAGAAAAATGCATTTAAAATTCATTTTAAAAAAATCTTTTTTATTTTTAAAATATTCGTCGTAAAGCCGCTATATGCGAAATTTTAAGGCCGTTTAAATCATTAAAATTCACAAAGTCTTTCCAGAGATATTGCTATTCAAAGTTATATACTTTTGAAATTTTTTTGGTTTTTTGAGAAAATGAAAAAGCGAAATTAAATCGCGAGTTTTTGTAATTTCACAAAACTGATATTGATAAAAGGCTTAATGGAGTTTGTGTATACAAATTTTTATCGAAATTGAAAGCCATCAAGTTGGATTATGCATATAAGATAATATATAAAATATACTTTTTCGGGCGTATATATATATATATATATATATATATATATATATATATATATATATATATATAGGGGGAAAAAAATAGAGGAAAAAATATTTATATACATACATAAATAAGTTCCTCAACACAATGGGTCTTCCTCTTTTCAGTCAATCCTTTGATTCCTTATCAATCCTAGAGGAAAGAGAACAGGCTTAAAACTAATCACGTGACAGGTTAACAGGGCTAGTGACCGGTCCCAGTTCCGGAATTTTATATGAGAAGAAACTGTCACTTTTACATGGGGTTGTCATTGGAGGTGGCTAATTAGTCCATTGTGACAGGTCACAGGACTGGTCCAAGAGCACATGTTTAGTGTCGATTAATATAATAAAAAAATTATAAAAATTCCGAAATTGTTTACTTTTTAAACATTTTTTATTATTATTTTTATTAACTTATGTTTATTTTTAATTTATAATTTTTCGTTAGTCAATGGTGCACAGTGGGGTCAAACGCAAATTTTTTGGTAATAAATCTGTATCTCCTAAACTACTGGTTAGATTAAATTGAAATGTATGGAACTTTGAGAAAAAAGTGAAAGAATTGTACTATATTTTTGTAAAAAGTAGCCGTTTTTCATACCAATTTCAGAGTGCTGACTTTGAATATTTTTCACGTCTAGACGCATTGAGATAATCCAAAAATTCTTTCAGCATGTTATTTTAAAATATATAGCAAATTACAAAATATTTTTAAAAAATTGTTACCTCATATATCCCAGGACTTATTCCCGAAAAACCAAAGAAAGTCAAGGCAAAAAATCAAAAATTCAAAATTCAAGTCAAAATATCTTTTTAACTGTAAGAGATAACTTAGGTGAGTGAGCTTATTTTTTCTTTATCTTGCCAAGCACTTTACAGAAATATAAAAATCTTTAAAATCGGACTTCATTTTTATAAGTTACGATTTTTTTAAACTTTTACATACTCGAAGTAGTCAATTTTGACACCCTGTAGATTTTCTTGTGTTATCACAGGGTGACTGCAAGATAGTTTTTCTCAAAGCTGAGGTCCTCCTCTGCAACTCTTCCATACATTTCAATTTAATCCAACCAGTAGTTTAGGAGATACAGATTTATTACCAAAAAATTTGCGTTTGATCCCACTGTGTGGTGGCACTCAGAATCGAACCCATGTTCTTTTGACGTCTTCAACGATAACCACTCAGCAACAGATTGTTATTACGCGCGAGTTGCTAATTGTGTACTTAACAAGCATGTTATAAACTGTTATATAGTGAGTGTGTTTATGTCAACTGGTTCTCAACTGGAACTTTGGTAGCGAGTTAGGTGTCAATTGATACTCAACTGGTACTGAGGGACCGGTCCATTACTGCAATTGCCACAAATTTTCGGCAGGGTACTTGTTGCATTTTTCCTTAATAAATTTCAAGATCTTTAATGGACTTATCCCTCTTAATTCTTCCAGGTTCTGAAAAAAAAATAAGAATCAAAACATTTAAATCTATAGCGTGATAGTGCAGCACACTCACAGAGGAAATTAAATATATCCTATTTCTCCTCGCTGCACCATTTGCAGTTATTTTTATCATATATACCAATTTTCATAAGTTGTTATGACCCGTAATAATACCTACAAACATTTTCAGTTTATTATTTTACATATCTAAAACTTTCCTCAATGTATTGTTATCCATTGGTTCTCATAACACCTTTGTCTGCTCATATCTCGATCAGCTTCCAGTTTTTAATTTATCTTTTATTTTCCGATATATATAATCTAGTCCAGGATAAATGTCTTCACATGCGTTACACAGTTCCATATCTGCCCCAGCTCATACTAGCTCATCAGCTGTTTCGTTACCTTGAATTTTATTGTGACCCGGTACCCAGCACAGTTTTAGAAAGTGTTGTTCGTTGAGAACTCGTAGAATTCTGCGACAACGGCTGACCACTTTTGATCGAATATTCCTATCACAAAGTACCCTAATGGTAGCATGGCTATCTATGTATATTGTGATATCGCTACTAAATATCGGTATCATAGATATTAGTCTTGCTGCTTCAGACACTGCAAAGATATTTCAGCTTGGAAAATACTACAAGCGTTGTTCAGTCTTGAATTGTATTTAATACTCAACTTTTCACAGATAACTCCACTTCCCGTTACATTCTCTTTCCCAGAACCACCAGTGTACACCTTAATACCTTCTACTATGATACGATCTCCTAGTCCTCTCTTGGCAGTATAATC
Organism: Protophormia terraenovae; assembly: GCA_951394005.1. Lineage (NCBI taxonomy): Eukaryota > Metazoa > Arthropoda > Insecta > Diptera > Calliphoridae > Protophormia > Protophormia terraenovae. The sequence continues at coordinate 32,826,704 of OX596073.1, forward strand.
GTTGTAATCTCTTTGTCCCATCGAGTTTCATGTAATCTGTTAATAAATTTTCATAACTAAATTTTCTAATTAGGGATGAATGTCCATATTTATAATTTTCTAGTTGTCCATTTTGGCTTAACCTTATCTGGGTCTTAAGAGCGTATTATTTTATGTATAAATGAAGTGGTTAAATTTCCAGAATTCTGCATCGAATTCTTGTTCATGTTATGCTTAACGCTATAACCCTAGTATCGGTCTAACAATTGTCTTGAATATCCAGTAAATCAACCGTGGTTTAGACCCTAAGATTAATACCTTTAGAGCACCTTCCAATACCTACGTATGAATACTCTGAAATTTTATTTTTATTAGTAGCACTACACAGATAATCATTTGAATTATGATTTTTTAATAAAATTATTAATAATAATATAATTAACTTTATATTTAAATTTAATAACATTATTAAAAAATGAAAGATTTGTCTATAAAAATACAGAAACAAAATAAATTTTGGCCAATTTTCAACAATTTTCAGTTGATTATATTTATTTAAAAAAAGCAGTAATAATAAAATCAATTATTCTAGTTATTAATATTATCATTTTGGTGATTGGAGCAAAATCAATTAAAAATTAATTAATATAAGCAATTCGTAATTGAAGTCCATGTCGTATTGTCATAAGTCCTAAAATATTTCAATGAATAAAAGATATTGTTATTGCTTTTGCTTTGTAAAATTTTATGACACTATGACAATACGACATGATAGCACACTTTGTGAATCCCCCAATAATATATTAAGTTTCAATAATATTTCATTGAATCCACAAAGTCAGTGATATGACTCGGCCTTGAAGAGTGCCTCTGTTAGCTATGGTATTTAGAAATGTTGCACCTAGTTCAACTTGAATCTCTCGATGAATCTCTACCACTAGCATACAGAGCTTTCTCAATAACGTCTGATTTGATATTGTTCAATATCTAGGAAACATGCTAGTGCGAATTCACCTTGGTGTATGCTCTGTTCTATTTTCGTCGTTAAACTAACCTATACATTTATTTAATGGTCTTAAAATGAAATTTTGTATGAAAAAGAACCTTAAGCACAGATTTTTTTTCTATTGCTTTATAAAACATTGCACAGTGGGGCAGAATAGAACATTTCTGGAAGCAAATATGTAACTTCTAATTGGCAGGTTGGATTAATATAACAGTAGCATAGGAGGGTAAAATTTTATGTTTGGAAGGAGGACTAAAATTAGGGTGCCACTGACATAGACGCCGAGAGCTTCAGATTCTCAACGAACAACACTCATTGAAATTGGGTATCGGGTCACAATAATATACAGGATTGAACTTAATTTATCATATGATACGGCAGGAATTCAATAGTAAATCAGAGGAGATTTGGCGAAACTCACCACGTTGTAGACATACGAAGATACTATGGAAGCAGAAAAACGAGAAAAGAAGATATAGTCGGTCAAGACCAACTATATAATACCCTACACAGTTGCGTATGAGCACTAAATCTAAAATAAAATATACAGAATAATGCGTTAATAATATCATCTAGATGATTTTATGAATTATAGGGCGATTTCCGGAAGTGGGTTTATATTGGAGCTATGATAAATTATGGACCGATTCTCATACAATTTTGCAATGTTGATCTACTTACATAAAACTTATTTGTGTCGAATATTAACTTGATACTAACATTAGTATGGGATTTACGCACGTTAAACTGATTTTCGGAAGAGGGGTTTATATGGGAGCTATGGTAAATCGTGAACCGATTTTCATAAATCTTGACTAGTTTTCGAGATAGCAGCAATTATATCAAGAATTTGAACGATTTTCCCCAATTTTCATGTCTCTCGGCAGGAGCTTAGTTTTGATTTTAGACCCATAGTTTGTTAGACAAGTTTTCTTAGAATTTATTGTAGATTACATTTTTGCTATACGCCTATCTACAAAAAGAATTGAGCCACCCTAATATATATACTTGTATATATATATTTTTTAATTGGTTAAAGAACAAAATTATTTTTTGAATGAGAGAAATTTGAAGTCGATATCTTTATTGAGTCCAAAAATAAACGATTTTGATTTGAAAATTTTTCAAAAATTAAATAACATTAGAATTCTCTCAAGAAAAAAATTGTTAATTCTAAAAATCCTTTTTGAAACATTTTCGATCGATATAAAAACAAATTTAAATGTTAAAATATTGATATCACCTTTCCCAGAATCCATTATGGAACCAGTTAACTTCCCATGTATAGACGAACGGACATTACTAATAAATAAAAGAAGCGAGAATCTTATATTTGTCTTGGCCGAATCTATGTACCCACCATCAACTTACATTGGTTCTTGAACTATTTGTAAAAAATTTCGTTGATGTTTCACATTATATGGGAGGTAGGCGGATTACGCACACCCTGTGCTTCTTTTAACTTTTTATTATTCTTTGCTAGAGCTGCTGAGCCTTGAAAAAATTTAACTAATTTTTAATATAAGTAAAATTAAATTTTGCTTAAAGCATTTTTCTTGAAAATACAGATATTTACATGCCTTATTTCTTCATCACTTAATTGCTTTTATTTCAATCTACTTTTACTCTTATTTTTACACCACTTTACATTAAACTTTTATTTGTTTAGTTGATATATTTATTTTAAACTTTTTCTCTTACATTTGCAATATTGTGGCCTTAATCTCATGTACATATTCATATATACATATTTGGTAAATAAAATTGTAAACATTTAACTACTTTATATAAATAAATAATTTTGTGCAATTTGCTTAAAGGATTATTTATTTAAAGTTTTCATAAAACAAGCCACAAGATGTGTATTTAATAGCAACAAGAGTCTCATAAAATAAAAAAGAATAGTTTAATAAAAAATTAATTAAACATATGACATTATGGAAAATTTAAATATTTTTCAGTTTCATTTTGGATATTTATTTTAAATCATCAAATTATTTGGTGTTTTGTGGTTTTCTCTTAGTTTAGTGTTTAGTAAATAAATCATTAAATTAAATAAATTATAATTATAAATATTATAATACGTATTTGTATTTATTAAAAACAATTTCATACATATGTATATGGTTTTTAATTCTAGTTTTTCCAGGAAGGATAGATATGTAAAGGGTATTAAAGTTTTTAAGGACTTAAGAAACATTATTATTATTTTTGTTAAAATAATTTTAAAATAAAATTTATTTATACTGTTATTTACCCTTGATCGAATATTCTAGTACAAGTAGGATTATATAAAATAAAATAACTAAAATCCACTCACCTTAAATTTTTCAAAAGGGCAAATGTCACAGGTGCTAAGCAAAAGTAAGAAATTAATAATAATAAAAAAAGGAAATATAAAATATTTTATACGCATATATTTTCAATCACTACCTCTAAGTTTTATATACATAAATCGATGTTTTTATCTTTTTATACCTTAAAAGTACTCTTATTGATAATAAAAATATATTTTAAATAAACATAATTTTACCCTGGATTTTATTGGAAATAACTTTCAATATATTAAATTTTATCCTAATTTTACAAAAAGAAGAAAAGTACATAAAACTTTCAAATGTACATATGCTGTACATTTAGCCGGTTTCGTTTGCCAAAAAAGGCAAAAAATGAAAAAAAAAAAAAAAAAAATTGTAATGATGGTAAAATATCCTTAAGAAAACAACAACCAAAAGCATACGGATGAGCTTGAAAATAAAAGGTAAAAGACATTCTTAGGTAAACAAAATATTTTACTTTCATATACAAACGCAAACATAAATTGTGCACTTTTATCACTTCCGATATGCTAAGCATATTGTTTTGGTTTTTGCTTAAAAATATTTATTGAATTCGTTAGAAAAAAAATGTAGGTATGTTTTGCATATAATAATAATAAAAAGGACGTGGCTTAACGAGATATAAAATCATGACATACGTATGTTTGCTTGTGAATTCAAACGAATTATAAAAATATACATAACGATTCACCTCAATATCATTGAAAAGAAAATTGAGAACAACAGATGTTTTAAGACGTCCTACATATGTTTTGTTATATAGTTATAGGAAGAATAATCTAGAATTAATTTCATTGTGTTTGAATAAATAATGAGTCTTAAATCCAGGAGCTTATACCGTTTGAAAAGTACCAAGTTTAAAAGAAAATGTAGCAACTCAGTTACGTTACATATGTCCTGAAATTTAAAAAAGACTTGTAAATAATGAGTCTCATTCTGGGTGATTCTTTATCAAAATGGACAAAAATCGTATTTGACATCTTCAATTTTAAATTTTTACGTTTGAACTCTAGGTTGGTTTGTTTCAGTTAATTAGGTTTTTGGTAGAATGTCCTATAACTTAAAGCAAGGGCTACAAACTTAAAGAAAAAACCAATATTCCTTGGCTCTAGTGGAACACAAATCTGTTCGCATGAATGACTTTTACCGAAAGGCATCAATGTTATGACGGTTTAAAGTAAAAATTTATAAAAAATGGCCAAAATTCTATTTACCGTCCTAAATCAAAAATTATTACATTTATGTACTCTACAATGCTGTATCTAAAATACAAATTAAAAATATCGCGATAAGTTAGGTATGCGTGGATATATTAGCGATTTAATAATTATTAAACCTTCTTATAAAATTTGCAAAATTCAGTTTTAAGTGATGTAGTGTTGTTCATATTCATCCATTTATTGCAAAATTCATAATTTTTTTTTAAATAAGTCATAAGACAATGTCATTTATATACATTTTTTAATTGCACTTAGTCAAATCTCTAAAGTTGCATTAAATGAAAAATCGTACTTTTTTTCGAACGCCATATTGAATTTGATATAGGGTATTAAAGCAGCTACAGATTGACATATATCATAGTCAGTTTTGATTAGCGACTTGAATGTGCCTCGGCGATTAATGTTAAACTAAAAACATCGCGTTCTTAGCCTATGAAAACCGTTGATGAATATTTTTAGTGAAATTATATTTTTTTCGTAGGTAAAACTTTACACAGGAACTTATTTCAGTTTGAAATTGCTTTATAATGCCAACATCTGCTGTAACAAAATATGCAAAATTACTGAATTCTTTAAAATAGCTCTACACGTTTAGCAAATTAATATTTTAAAACGCCTTAATCAGCCATTGACGTTTTTTTCAATCCAAGTTTGGGTACCTCCTGCAGCATTTCTGTTGAGGCACATTAACGTGATATATGTCAAATGATGCATAATTTCAAGATTTTTCAGGATCTGTTTTGAATTTTTTAAATATGCAAAACGGCGTAAAATCCCCAGTGTAAAAATTGCAAAATTTAAAATTTTTTAAAATTTGGTTTCACGACTTTTGCATAACACAATTTGACATGGGTTAATTGCACGCAAATTAAATCCATTCTGGTCCTTTTCTACAAGTGTTTATAGTCTACATTAGAAGAATTGGACATTTATGCAATAAAAATGAAATTGTAAAAAGATTCGGCTGTGCCGAATCTTTGATACCCTTCACCATATTACCATCTTACCATCTTATCGACATCATATTACCATATTACCGACAATTAATAAAATTTTCGCCTTAACGTATGCTTGCATATTTTCTAAATCTAAATTTTTTTTCAAACTACGAAAATTTGAATATGAAAAAAAAACAATCATAACAGGCTTTGCTTTTAAAAAAGAAACAACAACAATTCCATATATATTTATTTTTGTATGTACAAACTGACTGAATACACAAAGAACAACAACAACACTGTTATTCATTATATTACTGCTGTTGCTAACTAAACTACTTGTCTATACAAAAAACAAAAAACGTCACTAATAGTCATTACAATGCTTAATATACATGTTTGTGTATGTATTTATGTACATTCTTAACAGATATGTTTTAGTTTTTAAAAATAAACAACTACAATTCCATATCTATTTATTTTTGTACAGACTGCATATACAAAGAACAACAACAACACTGTTATTCATAATATTACTGCTGTTGATAACTAAACTACTTGTCTATACAAAAAACAAAAAACGTCACTAATAGTCATTACAATGATTAATATACATGTTTGTTGGTGTATTTATATTCTTAACAGATTTGTTTTTGGGCCATAACTCTGTTGATTATGAACGAATTTGGTTTATTAAAAAAACCGAAATTTTATAAAAATATTTATGACTGATCTATATAAAAATAAAAATCTATAGCTTGAACAAGGGCTTCAAAAATAAAAAATTCGTTTTCCCCGATATCTCAGTTATTACTGAACCGATTTATTTAATTTTTTCAGAACAAAAATTCAGAAAATAATTTTCGAGCCCCCTTTAAAAATTCGAAGTCCCTGGTATATGCAGAGGCTTCAGAAACTAAAAAACCGGTTCTAAAAACCGGTTTTTAAAACATATTTCCACCATTTATAAACCGATCTTCCTGATTCAAAAAACTGAAATTTTATAAAAATATTTGTGACCGATCTGTATAAAAATAAAAATCTATAGCTTAAACCAAGGCTCCAAAAAATAAAAAATGCGTTTTGTCCGATATCTCAGTTATTACTGAACCGATTTATTTCATTTTTTCAGAACAAAAATTCAGAAAAAAATGTCCGAGAATTCTTTGTAAAAACGAAGTCCGTAGTGTATACAGAGGCTTCAGAAACTGGAAAACCGGTTCAAAAAACCGGTTTTTTGAACATATCTCCGCATTGTATGAACCTATCTTGCTGAATTCCAATAGCAAAATTTTCGAAAGCATTTCCGATCGTTTGACATACATATTATATATGTCAGTTATCGGTGGGCTTCATAAACGCCATTTCAACCGACACACGGACGGACGGACGGACATGGTCCAATCGTCATCGCTTCTTACAAGGATTCCGAAAATATAAACTTTTTTGCTCTCCGACGAAAATTGTGGAAATTACAAACGGAATGACAAACTTATATATACCCTTTACACCTGTGGTGAAGGGTATAATAAATAAAAAAACATGTTAGTTTTTAACACTTTTTCTGGAATTTTTGAATTTGGGTACTTGCCGGCACCACATGGAACCGTTTCAGGTCTTGAATTTTTTTCTGTTACAGCAAAAAGTGTTGTTAACATAATTGCATTAAAAGTTGTTAAAAAAGTCAGGATTTAAAGAAATATTTGAGGTTGAAGGTCGGTTTTATAAAGGCAAACGTAAAAAGAGATTTGCCCATATCTGTTGACCAGCCGGGTTCTAATTTCCTCTATGGCTACTACATATAGAGTAGAAATCAGAGGCACTCCCAAGGGGAAAGTTTTTATCCATTTATTTGGAAAATTGCCGCTAACTAAACGTTTTTTTTTTTTTTTAATTCTGTAACTTGTGAACCGTTGGAGATATTTAGATAAAATTTCACATGATAAGAGCGAATTGATCTAGAGTAGAGGGTAGAACTCCAAAGTTGTCCACCTCAGTGAAAGGTGAAAAATAAGAAAATGTAGGGCCCAAATTAAGTGTACCAAATTTAAAAAACTTAAAAAAAGGATAACCCATATGTAAAATTTGTATACATTCAAATCATAAATGAATCTTTGTCGATTTTTTTTAAAAATTACTTAGTCGAGTTGACCAAGTTTTGAGGTCTACCCTCGAAGAGCGAAGTTTATATTAAGTTTTAAGCAAAATTTTAAACTTTTTATACAAGTATTTGGTATCCAAGAAAATGTCAGAATATATAGATTGATATATGATATATGAAAAACGTTTTTGGAATGTATCTTGATTGGAGAATTTCCTGAAGGACTTAAAATTTATAATTTTTGTGTTTTTTTTTTTTTTAATCACAAATTTAATATTAAGACTTTAATAAAAATTAAACGAACAGTGATATTTTATTGAAATTTCAGTATAATATGTATAAACTTGTCTTAAAAGCAGAGAATTAAAACAAATTCCCACTCTTCTACATGAAAATACCCAAAATCTCAATCCGTATGAAACGTGTTAAAAAAATTTACTTTTTTCATTGAAATGGTCACTTTGTCGTTATAAGGGGCCTCCGTCAGAAACTACTTTTTGGCTGTATACCTTACATATAGAGCTACAAAATTAAAATAATTTCATGTTGATCCTAGCTTTGCAATTTGAGGACATAATAAAAAAAAAAATTGACAAAAGCCCTATTTGGATAGGGCTTGTGGGCAGACCATTTCCCCAAAATCCTCCAAATTTACTTTGCACGCATTCGCATTAAGATTTCATTTGAAAACATTAAAAAAATTATAAAGCCCAGAACAAAAAACAAATTTTATCAGTGAATAAATATTGCTACCCAAAAAATTTAAATTTTTTTTAAAGTTTTAACTTCAGATTAATATAACTTTTTAATGGATTCATATATTTATATGATTCTTGCAACAATGTTATTTAGAATTTTGTAAGGAATCTGACGAATAACAGTTTTTAGGGTTAATATTAAGCCCGCTGAGTTAAAAAAAAGACTAAGAAAAACATAGGTTAAAAATGTGGTAAAAAATTTATTTCGACCTGAATATCTCCTAAACTAAAAGAGATAACCTATACATGTAAGCATATTTTTTATAGAGATTTACAAGGACCATCTACAGTGCTGTGCAAAATAATAGACTTATTTTTATTTGGTAAATATTTTCCATTATGAATGATATTTAAATTTATTTTTTATTTGTTTAAGAACTGTACTAAAAGATACAACAGCCACAAATGTTTTTGTTTTTTTATGACTTTATTTAAATAAAAAATAAAAAAAAAAAAATAATTTTCCTATGATTCAAAATAATAGACTTATTCAATATTTCTTAAACAAATATATATTTTGTTCATTAAAGACTAAAACAAATTAAATTTTCTACTAATATTGAATATTATAATAATATGCCAAGTTAATTCAATAACCTGAATGACCGGCATTATTGTTTAAAGTGCACTGAACTCTTCTGGGTATTGATTCTATCAATTTTTGGCATTTTTCTATAGAAATTGCCTCCCATTTCTTTTTAACATCTTTCCAAAGTTGATTTTTATTCCGAAATGTCTTCCCATCTAGACCTCTTTTCAGTTCAACCCAAAGGTTCTCAATAGGATTTAGATCCGGTGACTGTGAAGGTCATTCTAAAACAGATACATTGTTAGCACTCAGCCAAAATTTAACAAATTTTGAGGAGTGCTTAGGATCATTGTCCTGTTGTAAAGTCCATTCTGGTGGCATATTGTTCTCCACATAGGGTAGCATAATATCCTTCAAAATATCAGGGTACATTTCTTGGTTCATTATTTTTGTGATCTAATAAAGAGGGCCAACACCATACCAACAAAATTCACCCCACACCATTATACTTCCATTTGGTCATCCAATATTTCTGAGACTATCTGACCCGAACAAGTTAATTTTTGTATCGTCGTTCCATAAAACGTTCTTAAATTTATCAACTTCACTATTTTTAATTTTTGTAACAAATTTTTTTCGAGCTGCTTAATTTTTTGAGCTTAAAAATAGTAACTTCCTGGCGATTCTACTTGTCAAACTTTTCTCTAAAAGTTTTCGTCGGACTGTTGAAGCACTAATTATGTTACCTATTTCTTCAGAAACGGTTTTTGAAGATAGAAATTACTGCTTCTTCACTAGAAGAGCTATCTGTGAATCCGTGGTAGCGGTTATTTTGCAAGGTCTACCACGTGTTTCTTTTAATGGCTTCCACTTGATCGCGTGTCTTACGAAATGATGAGACCTTACAAGCAATTCCGCAATAAAATCAAGTGTTTTTCCTTGGTCACGTAATTATTTCACTATTCGCCTTTCTTAAGTAGTGCTATGTACATTACGACCCATCATTTCGAAAAAATAATATTATTTTATAATATTTTTTCAACAATAATATTTTATTTACCTTACATTTAATTATTTTCAGAAAATTTATCCAAATTATAAGGTAAATTAAAACAAAAAATATAATCCTTTAAAATAAGTCTATTATTTTGCACAAATTATATTTTAACTTTTCTTGAAATGTTTACGAAAGCGCATAAAGGAAAGAAACTTCTTAAAAATACCCATTATTTTTAGTATTGACAATATCAAAAATTACGGTACCAAAAATTCCTAAGAGAATGTTTTTTTATAGTGTTAAATCGAAGAGAAAATATTTAATATACAATAGCCTATTATATTGCACAGCACTGTATATATAAAATTTCTTTTCTGTCATATCATAAATGAATTTTGGCGATTTTTCAAAAAAAAAAAAGGGGGAAGTGGAGGGCCACCTACTTCCCCCTGACCCGTTAGAAACCTGTACTTCTTTAAATCAACTCGAAAACATCTCAGCTCTGATCATGTGAAATTTTATGGAGATACCTTTAGCGGTTCAATAGTTACTGAATTATTTAAAAAAAAAAAAAACGCGTTTTGGAACCACTGTGCATTAAGAGAGTTTTGAGAATACCGAAACAAATTATGGTAAAATATAATTGTGTAATCGCTATATTATGTTTGAAATATTAGACTTAGTGTTTATAAAAAAACGACTTTTCAAAAAACCGGTTTGATGGTTAACCGAAAATTGGGTAAAATTAAAAAACCGGTTTTCGGTTAACCGTCTACTAAAAAACCGGTTAAACCGGTTAACCAACGTTTAAATAATTGCTCTAATTTGAAGCTTAATAAAAATATTTTTGGTTAAAAAAAGTGTTTTTCAACTTATTGGTTTAACCAAGCACCAAATAATAAACAATGCACTGCAGTATTCTTTATAAATTGCGATTGATTTACATCGATTTACATTAATACTTTTTTTCAGCCTTTAGGCTAGATTTAATATAATTTATAAAAACAAATTTTATGGCATCTTTTAGCACGGCTTTTGAAGCTTAATAATGATCTAAAATTATTCTATAAAGTATTTTTTCAGTTTTATCTTTCATTTTTCTAGCTTAAAATTAAATTATCGAAAATTTACAAAAAGGAAGCTTTAGACCTAGGATGATGTGCATTATATTATGATTCACCGCATTTAAAGTTTTTGTCTCAAGGAAAAGTTTATATAATTTTTATAAAAAAAATGTAATAAATATATCTGCATAAAATTGGAAAAATAAATAAAATTTTTTCTGCTAAAAAGAGATATGTTTTTAATTTTTAGATGATTATTAATCATTTAGAAGATTATTAATCAAGTACATTTTCTGCACTTATTTAGTTCTACTTTTGAAGTCTTTATTCTTGTTATCCTATATAAAATCTTATTTTTATCTTAAGCTATACATTAGTAGGTGTAATGTTATTTCTTCTTTTGGTTCTAATGAAATAAATATATCTGCATAAAATTGGAAAAACAAATAAAATTTTTTCGGCTAAAAAGAGATTTGTTTTTAATTTTTAGATGATTATTAATCATTTAGAAGATTATTAATCAAGTACATTTTCTGCACTTATTTAGTTCTACTTTTGAAGTCTTTATTCTTGTTATCCTATATAAAATCTTATTTTTATCTTAAGCTATACATTAGTAGGTGTAATGTTATTTCTTCTTTTGGAAAATTTCATTCGCATGAAATTAAAGTTTTTGTAAATGGAATGCTTAATTATATATCTGAGTTATTATACATACAGTTTTAAAATATATTTAACTTCAAATAAGCTACTTGTTAACTCAAACAGTAAATATTTTTAATAGTTTAAAAATATTTTCTTATATTTTAAATTCAGAAAAAAGCAACTAAAGGACGAAATTTTGTGATATTTTTATCAAATATCTGAAACCGGTTAACCGACACAGAAAAACCGGGTAAAACGGTTAACCGAAATTGAATATTTCAAGTTAACCGGTTCGCAAATAACCGAAATTTGAAGAAAAAACCGGTTTTTCGGTTAACCGGTTAACCGGTATATAAACACTAATTAGACTTCGCCATAAAAAGAAATTAGCATCTGATAGTAAAAAACAGATTCGTGTTTATTACGTCAAATTTCATCTATTCTTTTTTAAGATAAGATTTTTTGTCATCCAATGTAATAGGTGAGCTTGTAAGAGGTATTCAATTTTAATTTTTCGTTAGAATTTGTAGACCATATTGCTTCAATAAAAGTTGACATGTTGTACAATTTCTGAACTTAATTTTAAATATATATATATATATATATATATATATATATATATATATATATATATATATATATATATATATATATATATATATATATATATATATATTTTTTTTTTTTTTTTCTACAATAAAACATTTTTGATATTAAAATTTCTGGAAAAGTAACGAAGCGTGTTCTTAGCACAGAATTGGGTGTTTTTTTTAGTTAAATTGTAAATGTGTTGTCTAAATAAATATAACACTCAGAAAAAACAAACAATATGGTCTCGTTTATGTAGGTTTTTCTAGTAATGAGCAGACATACATACATATGTATGTAGATGGGCCAAAAAAGAAAAGGATCTAAAACTAACAAAGGTATTTTATTAAAATTGATTTATATTGAATACATGATTGATTTTCTATTAACATGTCATGTTCTTGATTTGTTTAAATGTTTATTTTTGTCACTTTTGTCGATTTCTATTTTTGTTTACTGATGCCATAAGGATTTTATCATATACTTTTATTTAAATTAAGAAAAGGCAATAGAAAGTAACATATGTATGTATGAATATGGGTTATTTAAGATAAAAGATCCATTTGTTATTTACATTTGTTAATTTAATTAACAGTAGATATTTTCTTTTTACTTATTTTATATTTCATTTATTGATAAAGGTGTATTGAAAGGTTTCCAATGAATATATGCAAAAATATGTCTAGCAGGTGCTTTTGGTTATTTGTTCATATGAATTTTGTTTTAAAATTTCCTGTTTTAAATTTTCATAAGTTAATGTAATATTACAAAAAGCATCATTATTTTTGTAAAATATATTGCTATTGAGCAAGATGACAAAGTAAATTTTGTATATTTTTGAAATCAGAAGTTCTCGATAACTTTTTGATGGCAATTATTAAAATACTACCAAATTTTGTGATTCTAGACCATTCTAGACCAGGCTCCGGAGTAGAGTGCTTTGTTCCATAGACAAAAATCGAAATAAAAACATTTTTTAAATTGTGTTAAAATACACGTTTTTAGAAAGGAAACAATATAGATCATATAATTTAAAAATATTTTTTTTTGAAAAATTTATTTTTGTGGCTACTAGAGGGCGCTAAATTCAGTGAGTTTAAAGCAAATATTAATGAATCAAAAAGCTGGTTTTAAACTGTTTTAGGAAAAAAAATTTCAAAAATTAATATTTAGATGAAAAGTGTCGAAGTTTTGTTTTTCCAATACCTCTGAATATTTGTAAATTAAAACTATTATTATTTTTAAAATATAGTGTTTCGAATAAATATATGTATATTGTTGCTCAAATTTACACATACTTTTACCAAAGACCTTAAAATTCATTGAGTTTGATGAAGGATATAAAAAAATTATAAAGAATTATATAATTTTGTTTACGGTTTATGTAAGTTTTTACAGTTATTTAACATATTAAAAAATAGTTAGAGCCTATATTTTGCCACAACTTTCAAAAAAAGTTAAATTGAAAAAGAGTCTTATTTTCTGTTTTTACTTCAATTTCAAAGAGTTCTCAATATTGAAGAAATTTATTTTGCTAAATTGAAATAAAAAAATTATAAAAATTATTTCGAAATTTAAAAAAACAACTAAGGAATAGAAAAATATATTTTTTGGACCCAATATATTACGCTAAAATCTTACGCTAATTTTACAGCGTAAATTTGGATCGGAAATCGGGCGAAATAGACAAATTAATAGGTTACTAAAGATGAAATGTGGGTGCAGAAATTTAAATGATATTTAAAAATGATACTATTCTTCATGTAGGGCTTGGCATGGTCTTGGGAAACCTCAGCAATCATGGTGGTGTCCAAGGCTTAGGCAGTTAAGGAATGAATGCAGGAAACTTTTTAATAGGGCGAAAAGGTCGAAAGTTTCAGTTGACTGTGACAATTATCATCGCAGTTTTAATAATTTCAAGAGAGTGACCAGAAGGACTAAGAGGGAATCTTGTGGAGACTTGGAGAGCACTACGGATGCATCTAGGCTAAGTAAGGTACTATCCAAGGATCCTGACACGCCCGGTTACCTCATGAACCCTGATGGTACTTTTACCGAGAGTAGTAAAAAGACTCTGGAACTACTGATGAGCACTCACTTTCCGGGTTGCAGGGACGATACGAACGAGGAATCTGTAATTGGGAACCTGCCAGAGTCACCAACTCACTTTAGTGAATTAGTAGCTTCTATTGTTGGCAATAGAAAGGTAGCTTGGGCGATATCGTATTTTGAACCCTATAAATCACCGGGGCCAGATGAGATCTTTCCAGCGCTATTGCAGAAGTCTATATCAGTCATTTTGCTATGGCTGATCCGAATATTTAGGGGTAGTCTTGAATTAGAATATATTCCTAGGGAATGGAGAATGCCCCATGTCAGGGGCATTCTCTCACCGACAAATTTTTACAGGGCACAGCATGCCTACCTGTAGGGTACGTCGGTCGAAACGGCACTGCATGACGTGGTCGGCACGATAGAGGAAACGCTCGATAGGAAAGATTATATGATGGCTTCCTTTCTGGATATAGAGGGCGCCTTCAATAATGTGAACATATCGTCGATTTTTATGGCACTGGATTTCCTGGGAGTCGATCGACGAATAAGGAACTGGAAGGGAAACATGCTGAAAAGCAAGGCCATCAATTCCAGTTTAGGTTTGAGCACCTCGAGGAAGGTCATGACAAGAGGCACTCCACAGGGAGGGGTACTATCCCCATTCGTGTGGAACCTTGTTGTGAATAAAGTCCTTTTTGAGCTCACGAATAGAGGCACCAAGGCAGTTGCATATGCTGACGATCACTTTCAAACCTTATTAGGTTTGTTAGGAGTACGGTTTGGTTTCAAGATAGACCAACGGAAGGTTAGTTTTTTTGTTTATGGAAAGGGAGAGGAGCATTCTTTCCATATAGGACATCACAATTTTCCTAATGGCCTCCAAGTGCACTCGCAATAGCGGGCGACCCTTATAACTTAACCTAACCTAAATATGATAGGGCTTGGGGAGGTAGGAATGCCTTTGCTCCTATTAAATAAAATATTGTCTGACTCATAAAAAATCTATTTTTAATGGCTATCGCAAATTTTGATACTGTTTTGGGCAGTATTTTAGAAGAAAATGCGTTTTACACATTTCAGGATATATGGGAGGTAGGCGTGATCTTGCTCCGATTTTTTCAAAACTTTGTATATATTAACTATGGTTCTAAAATAATATATGTGCCAAGTTTCAATTTAATAAAATAGGAGGTGTGGGTGTTCCTGTTTCGATTTAAATAAAAATTGGCAAACTCATTAATAGTCTATATTTAACTTCAATCACAAATTTTGGTAGAATTCTGACCAGTATTCACGTAGTAAATCCGTTTTTTAGTTTCAGAATATATGGGAGGTGGGCATGTCCTTGCTCCGATTAAAATATAAAT
The DNA here is from genome assembly GCA_951394005.1 of Protophormia terraenovae. Lineage (NCBI taxonomy): Eukaryota > Metazoa > Arthropoda > Insecta > Diptera > Calliphoridae > Protophormia > Protophormia terraenovae. The sequence continues at coordinate 32,842,290 of OX596073.1, forward strand.
TAGAAGACTTATAAGTAATCTATTTTTAATGGCTGGCACAAATTTTGTTAAAGTGCAGACCATTGTTTTAAAAAAAATAGTTTTTTAACTTCAGGATATATTTATTCATTCTAAGCCTAAAGTAATATGTGTACCCAGTTTCAATTTGCTATGACAACTCCTATTTTTGTCCCATCGTTGTTTGGGATCAAAGCACAGTGCGGAGTGCCCATAGCTCTTTTGGGTACCTCTTAGTTCACCAAATTAATGTAATTTTTTACATGCTAAAATTTATGTCATTATATGTTAACTAAGATTCAGAATATAAACCCTAAAGTTTTAAGGTCAAAATGCCTAATAGACTGTCTAAATTCCAACTTCTTAATAAGCAATTACCACGAGCTTATGTATGTTGGAGAATATTAGTTACCTATGTAAAAAAGAAAGAAGACTAAAATTTTTCGGTATGTAAAAATTACATGATCACACAGAAAAAAGTAAAAGTGGACTTCAATTACGAAATTGCTTATATTAATTAATTTTTAATTGATTTAGCTAAAATCATCAAAATGATAATATTAATAATTAAAATAATTTATTTTATTATTACTGCTTTTTCTTAAATAATGAGCTGAAAATTGTTGAAAATTGACTTAAATTTATTTTATTTCTATATTTTTATACACATGAAATATTTTTTTCTGTGTATTTTTAAATTTTTGAAAACAAAATAAAAAAAATTTATTCAATTTTAAATTTTTGACAAAATTTTTCGATAATCTCTTTAACTGTCGAACATATTAAAAAAATCGTACTTGAAAGCGATTTAAATATTAATTTTTTTGGAAATTTTACTTAACAAAATCCGTCATTGTTATCATTGTTGAGGTATGTTACAATATGTACCCCAATGTCCTAATATTTGGCGGTTTATATCGAGAACTAGGGTATATTCAAAAAAAGTTATTTAATTGTATTTAAATTAATTGAGAAATTCCGAATCAGAGAATCATTGTTGCCCTGTGTAATTACTATGATAATTTTTCAGCACAATCAAATCAAAAAACATTAAACTTTTAAAATCGGAATAGGCTAAAAAAGATAAAGAACTAAAACCTAAATTTGGAGACTAACAGCTAAATATAAAGGCTAAACTGCCAACATTGTCTCTAAGTCAAGGAGCAAAATAATCATTTTCCATAGATCAATAAAAATCATTACATGTTTTTGTTAAATACCAGGAAACGTGTATCTACTCCCTTCCAAATTTTCCTGATTTTTTTTAAAAGTTTATTTTGGTTATTTATAACTTACCTTTCATTTTATTATTAACAAATAAAACAATTCATCATTAAATAAATTCATTCTTAATATATTTCTTTTTTTATTATTTCATAATAATTGTTCAGTTAAAAGCGTAAGTTGTTTTTACTGTTAAAAGTTGATTTTTAATATATTATTTTATTCAAGGAAATATTTGAAATATTTTTAATAAAGCTTCAATTTTTATTTTTTTTATTTTAGATTATAAGAATTTTTTGCTTTCATAAAATTCTATTTACAGATTTTATATTTAGCTAAAATATTTTTTTTTTTTCAAAGTTTATTATAAATATTTACAAAAGTATTTTGCTATTTGTGGTGATTATTTTAAATAATTAAACAACAAGCTTAAGAAGAAAGAGCAAGAAAAGTTCTATATTTAAGTAACAAATGAAATAAATAAATTTTTGTGTATTTTTTTTTTACATATTTTTTCCGTTTATTTTAATAGTCATAAATAAATGAGTGGGTTGTGGGTTTGTAATAATAAAATAATAATAAAAAATGTAACAGACATGATTTTCGTTTCATAAAACAAATTCAAAAGTCCTTTTAAAGATAACAGTGACCTTTTACTAAATATATCACTTGTTTATACACATACGCCTACTCAGTTTTACATATGTTTTTATACATTTTAGCAAAATGACTAGAATCATTTGGGATATAGATAATTTAAAAATGTATTATAAATATAATGGTATTTTATTTATTTGTTTATTTTCATATGGGAATTTGGTTATTTGTTAAGTTATACTAGATATGACTTTGTATATATTTATAATCACAATATTTGCTTAATCATGGCTTTTTTTTTTTTGGTGATTTTAAATATTTTCTTTAGCAGACAATTTAGAATTTGTTAAAAATTATTATATAAAGCTGTACTATACGTATGAACAGTTGTATATCAATGATATCAGCTTTCCAAAAATTAAAATTTTTTATAAATAAACAAATTTAAATTTGTTGCCATGTCCCACAGCGTCCCATTTAAAAAATAAAATGGAAATAAATCTGGAATTTCCAAACAGATGATTCGATTTCAATGAAGTTTCACGCAGTGATAGTGGAAGTGTGGTCAAAATTAAGTTTTGAGTTTGGATTATATAGATCTACTGGGGGCGGGTCCACATGGTCCCAAAGTTGGATACCTCAGGTATGAACATTTTTAAAAACAATCCTGATTCGTTATATCTGAAACGATTTCAAATATTTTTACATGAACGGATTCTACTGGAAGAGATCTACTAAAAACATTTTGCATATCTTATCTCTTTTAGTTTACGAGATATTCGGCTTCAAAGATAAAAAATTTTACATTTTGACCTACTTTGGTGAAGTTTTTTCTTTATAGCGGCTCCAAACTTCACCCGATTTTCTGGATTTTTATCTTTTACTTTATTACCAACAAATAAAAAAATTATGTAAAGAAAAAAAATTTAAAAATCTTTACAGAATAAAAAATTATATGCATTTTAATTTGAAAAAAAAGTAGATTTTTCGTAATTTTTATTTATTTATTATTTTTTTTTTTTTCAAAAAGTAGTTACAGTCTTTTTTAGTTATAAAAAAATTTTCTTAAGTAACGTATACAGTATTTATATTTTTCTGAAAGATAACTCTATAACAAATTGTGTGAAGGAAAAAAAGTTGTAAAAATTGTATTCCTGAGATAACTAGGGTCTCCCAAATTCGACTTATTTTTTTTTTCATGATTTTCCGATTTTCGCCTTAATTTCTCAAATCGCAAAGCTGGAATTTAAAAAAAGTTATATTTTTAATTAAAATTACTGTATTTTTAAGTTTCTGGTGATATAAATGTTTGCTCCCCGATATCAGTTCGAGAGATGTAGTAAAAAAGTAAAAAATCCCATTTTTGGAAATTTTAGAAAGTTTTTTAGGAATTGTGGGCTTTTTGTTAATAAATTCAAAAAAGCAAATAATATCTAAAATTAAGCACCAAAAAATCTACTCTGGTGTAAAATTTCATTCAATATCCTCTAACAAACATTTTATTCCAAAATTAAAAATGAATAATATGTACAAAATCAACAATCAGTCCTTCCTCGGTGTTTTTTGCAAAAAGTTTAAAGCAAATTTTCGTAATATAAATATTTTTATATATATTTGAAAAGAAGACAAAATTTCCTAAACAACGATATATATTATTTGTCAGCCTGAGGGCTATAAGAAAAGGATATGAATTAATGGTTTTACATATGAATTATTTCCATTTTATTTTTTATTTTTTATGGGACATTGTGATGTTGGTCTTAAAATCTTAAGTAATGTCACCTTAAATAAATTGAAATTATTCTGCCTTAGAAATATTTATTGTGTTACTAAACAAAATTACTTAATTTCCTTTTAAAATTTCTTTCTCTTTCTATTTGCCATTAGTACCGGTTTATGTGAGTATGAATAAGTATTTATAATTATATAAATATTTCCTTAATCAATACTTATATAATTTTCTTTAAGTGTAATTAATTTTTCGTAAGGACTTCATACAATTCTTGTTATGTATAATTGTTTGTTGAACATTCGTATGTCTATAATTACAAGACTCATTTGTTTTAATAGCTGTAACTTCTTGTATTCTACTTAAACTACTATGGAATTATAAATGCTTTTAAACAAATACTTAAACTTAAGCCTAAAATAATGTATTTTATTTTCTTTTTCCTTCTGTTTTCTTTTAATACATTTGTTTAATCATTACATTTTCTTTATTACTTTAAGAATATTTATATACAATTGTTATTCTTATTAGAGCAATACTACTTAGTAGTTGTTTAATGCATACTACTAAATATATAATTATGTTTTTTTTTAGCCTATAAATACTACATACTTGTATTAATGTACAGTTCGTGACAAATATTCCACATAGTATTATTATCGGAAAATTTTAATTTTTTGAAAATTGTTTGAGGTTGTAAGTATTTTAGATTAATTTAGTTTTGTTAAAAAAAAAAATATATATACTCGTATCTGAAAAATTTCAAAATTTTTGAAAGTTTTAAATAAAAGTTTTAATTTTTTTTTTTTTTTTCTGATACTAACGCCGATTTGTGGCTATAGCAACTACAATTTATGCATACAAAATCTGTTCCAGTTAATAATTTTTATCAAGCAGCGTAAAATTTGTGAAGATTTGAATTTGAAACTTTAAAAAAATTTTAGAAATAGAGCTTTTCATTATCAAAACCAAAACAACGCGATGTTAAGGTACTATCAGTTAAAATTATAACAGAATCTTTAATATTTACACTAGTCAACACAATTCTTGTTTCCTTAAATTTTGTTTCTATTATTGGGTATCTCTATGGCCCTGACTGTGAAAAAATATTAGGTGATTGCTAACAACTTTAGTTTTTGAAATATACAGTTTTATTATTATGGCAAGCAATTAATACATATCGTCCCTGCGCTAACTGAATTACTTATGTAAAAATTTTGTAAATTTTTTTTATTGCTGCATTTAGATCTCTTACTAATTATACATATGACCACCAAAGCATTTGTCGATATCTCGACTAGTTTAGGATTTCCAAATTACCTATGTAAAACCATATATAAAGTGCTCCAACAAAATTACCTATGTACATAATTTTTCAAACAAGTTAATATTATTAATATTCTTAGAGAAAATGGTAATATTAAAATTTAAACATAAAATATTTAATATTGTATACTTATGATATGCCGCCTGAAAGTGTACATCCCAAGACTAGTTACACCAAAATTAACTGACACAGACTTACGTTAACTAAAGCTTTGATGATGTCTGTCCGTCTGTTTGTCTTTCAGTTTCAGATTATTATAAAGTTTTTTATTTTTTTTAATAATCAGAATAGGAAAAGGCTCGGGAGACCATACTGTCAATGTCATCTGAGCGATACCTATTATATGTTGGATTTCTTTTAATCAAAAATTAAAAGTTGTGTATAGTGTTGATCGAAAATAATATTTTTGGAGGTACTTTAAAATTGGTCCAGCTCACGAAAGTGAAATAATTGATTCCTAATATTTTGGGAATTAGTTTAAGACACATAAATCTTTAATTTTAGGAGGGTACACTTGCAACATTTTTTGTCTTCGCACAAATTGAGGCACTTTATTGAGTTCGGGAATTTTTAGTAAATCGTTAACTTTATCTTATTTAAAATCTTTTTTCTGAAAATTATGAAATACGGGTTCATTAATTTTTCTTTAGCTATCGTTTGATACATATAACATTAATATTGGTGTATTTTTTTTTTTTAATTTTTTTGAAGATTTTTCTGGGATCATCAACAAATTACCGCTTAATAGCATGTTCCAATTATCTTAGGAAGTTGAAATTTGACCAAGATATTACTAATAATACCTCCTTCCATAGTTCAAACTTATATTTAAATAAACTTAAGAACCTGCAAAAAGATAAGCACAATCATATCTTAACAAAAAAATTGCTCCACAAAATTACTTATCTAAAGTTTTCGTTGATTTTTCCCAAAACGCGCCAAAAATTTCATTTTTTTCATAAAACATATAATTTGTGTTACTAAGCCTATTCATAAACGAAGAAAATTTGTAAAAATTTAATGAAGTAACGAAGAAACTGCAAAACTAAACAGTTTTTCCGCTTTCCTGAAAAGTTATGAAAGATTACATAGGTAATTTAGTCAGCGCAGGGACGATATGTTAAAAAAAAAAAAAAATGTATATCGAACACTATAAAATGATCTTTTATAAGAATTCCTTGAATGAATGACTTTAAGTACATCTCGTTGTAAACTCCATCAGTAGTCTGCCATGGTTTGTGAGCCCAACTTTCCCTGATAACGCTCTTATATTGTCCGAAGATCCTGATGAAATCTTTCACCATGCTCCTCACTAAGATCACCCAGATTTTGAGGAAATCGGTCTAAATGCGAGTGCAATAAGTAGACTTTTATGCTTAATATTGCACACTAGATCTTGCGAGTTCGATAGCATGCACTCACCAAGCTCGACATGATCGTCACATTTCTTTTTGTTTAGGAAATTACTCATAATGAAAGCAAATAAATTCCAAACTTTGGATTCGACTTCAGTCATTGATTTCACAAAAATAGAATTTTTGCCTAATCTGTCATTTAGTTTTTTCCAATTAAATCATTGAGGATCAGAAAGGCTGGATCAGTCTGGATCAGAGTTTTCACATGTTGTATTTCGTTCGGGTTCACAGAGATTTGGATCATCAGAAGATTTAGATGTTGTTGTACAAAACTATATATATACATATATATATATATATGTATATTAAGGCGACTCATTCAAAAAAGTGACTTAGTTACCCGTCTCAAAATTTACCTTGATATGTTTTATGATGTTCCCCAAAATATTTCGGTTCTACTGCTGACCGTTCGTGAGCTGGGAGGTTTTTCAAAAAGGCCTTTTTTTTGGTTTTTTAAAAAATTAAGTAACTTCTTCCAAGATACCATATATTAAATGTGATATCATATAAAAGGCATTTTTAAGCCGCATCTAATGATATATAAAACACATCTGGAGATTGCCTAAGTTTCGTGGTATTCAACAAAATATGACAATTTTTTATGTATTTTTAATAAAAATTGTCTTATTGGTCAAAAAAAAAATATTTATATATACGTTTTATATTTTTAATAGTTTGATGACACGTAGTGCCCAATTTTACATTTATTCTACAAGGTCAGTATGATTAAATACTTTACTATAACGTTAGAAAGAAGAAAAAAATTTATTTTAAAATGAAAATACAAGTAATTTCAAAAATTATTTTAGAAGCCCTTACTTTTTCCTTTTAATATTATAATTTAAAAACAAAAACTAATATTAACTTTAAATCAATATTTAATAAAAATGGATTTTTCTCCTCTTGAATTTAATAAAACCCAATTACCAACAAAACGCGATGTTATCAAGCATTTGTTGTTTATGAGAGCTCAAAATAAAAATCGTACAAACGGGCTCTCGAAATTCTATTATCATACAATAGCCGAGATTTCAAAATTATGGAAAACCTGTAGAATTCCAATAAAAAGTTTACCAGCCATATGGAAAAAACTTGAATATCTTACAAAAAGTTATCGTGATATTAAAAAGAATCCTTTTCATTTAAATGATAGTGAATGGAATAAACTTTTTATAATTGCACTCTGCGAATGTTCGCTAGATTTAAAAAATCCATGCAAGTGCCCTACGGAAAAGCAAATTCCACCTCATGTTTGGGAATTCTATATTGATCAAACTGGCCCAAGATTACTAAGCTTGAAAATTGAAAGTGCAATATGCCCCAGTTCATACTTTTCGACACCATGTGTTAGTAAAATTAAATCTGAGTGCTCCTATGTTCCACAATATTCTACAATAGATGAGTCTGATCAGTACTCAGATAAGTGTTTAAAAAATAAAAAATCCAACTGTTTGCTAAAAGGTATATCATTTGATGGTAAAAGGGAACGTACGCTTAAACAAATAGTGGTAAACGGTTCTCCACGAAACGTAAGAGTTACTGAAGAACATATCACAATGGTAAAAGAACCAAATTCATGTTATATTGGGTATATAACCCCCACCGACAGCAAAGGCTCTGGTGTTGCAATGGGAATTATAGAATTTTTAAGAAAAGAACAATATTCTTTGGAACACTTAGTTGCTGTCAACTGTGATGGCACAAGAGCTAACACAGGCAAATATAATGGGACGATTTGCATAATAGAACGACAACTGCAACGACCATTACAATGGTTTGTGTGCCTTTTTCATTTTAACGAATTACCCTTTGTTGCGTTATTGAAAAATATGTTGGGCATTGCTTCAGGACCACAAACTTGGCCAGGAATAATAGGACACGCATTAAAGGACTGTGAAAACATACCGGTAACCTATAAATTATAAATAATTTCGATTTTCTGTTTATTTTTTTACTTTGAATTTAAATTTATTCAAAGGTTGTTTCTAATTTTGAACCGATTGCCATGGGCAAGATGCCTGAAAATATTTTGAGCTGGGACTTGCGAGACGATCAAAAATATTTATATGAGATGGTAAAAGCTGTTGATACTGGATTTTGTAATAGTCGCTTGGCTAGTACAAAGCCTGGGTTACTTAATTTATCTCGGTGGTTAACAACAGCGTCAAGAATTCTTCGGTTGTATGTAACACAACCCGTTGCGTCTGATGTATTAAAAAAGCTAGCGTTTTTTGTTATGACGGTATATGCACCATTTTGGTTTCTGATAAAAAGTCAGCCCCAAGCTGTACACGGAAGCCGCCATTTATTAAAATACATTAAGTTGATACGGGAACTGCCTATTGAAATGCAAGATATTGTTCAACGATCTGTTCAAATAAACGGGTTTTTCGCCCACCATGAAAATATTATATTATCAATGATAACGGATGAGTCCAAAGAGATTCGAATGGAGGGATATGATTTAATATTTAGAGCACGTACTAATATTGCTCAAAATGTACGACAATTTAACGTACCAAAAATTTTGTTTGATTCCGAATCTTTAAGAAATATGATAAATTGGAATGAGCTTGAACACATTACGGAACCACCATGCACGCAGTTCTATTCCGACAAGTATTTGAAAGAATATCACGATTCTAATGAAGTTATACAAATACCAGGTAAAAAATATAATAATTATATAATTTATTACTTTTTAACGAATTTATTTTTAGATTTCCCATGCCATTCACAAAATACGGAGAGATTCGTTAAAGTAGTGAGTCAGTCTTGTCTATTTGTTACAGAAAAAAATCGTGCAGGCTTTATAGCAAATAAAATTGAGTCATGCAAGCTATATAGTAAAATCGAATCTCGAAAAGACTTTCTGTAAACTATTACTTATGTTTATTTATTTTAATCTATGTTAATATTTTAATTAAACGGTTAATATTTTTTAAACAAACATTTGTTATTTATTTATTTTGTTTTGCGTTTATTTTATAGTGCATAATTGCTTTGAACGAAATATTTTGATATCCATATTGACAAGGTTTATGTAAAATTCTTACCGACCATCTTGAAAAATTAATATACAAATAAGCACTACATATTTTATAAAGAGCAAAATTTGAGAATAATGAACTTTCTTCATAGATAATAATGAATTCTATTAAAATTATGATATTTTGTGGAATAATTACCAACATTGATTATTGAACTCAAAAGGTTTGTCCAGCAAACATCAGTTTTTCAAACGAAAAATTTTGATTTCCTTATTGGCAATGTTTAAGATAAGTATTTAATCATACTGACCGTCTGGAATAATGAAAACTAATATTAAAAAAAATGAGCACTACATTTCAGAAAACAAGTAGAAATCTAAAAGTATAATTTTTTAACAAAATTTCTTTAAAAAAACATAAAAATTTGTCATATTTTGTTGAATACCTCGAATCTTAGGCAATCTCCAGATTTGTTTTATATATAATTAGATGCGGCTTAAAAATGCCTTTTATATGATATCACATTTAATATATGGTATCTTGGAAGAAGTTACTTAATTTTTAAAAAAACCAAAAAAAAGGCATTTTTTAAAAACGGTCCAGCTCACGAAAGGTAATCAGTAGATCCAAAATATTTTGGGGACTGTCTTGAAACATATCAAAGTTTATTTTCAGGGGGGTAACAAAATGGCTTTTTTTCTTTCCATAGGGAGTGAGTCGCCTTAATGTATATATATATATATATATATATTTTTTTTTTTTTTTTTTTCAAACCTAAAATGTGATGGAAGCAAATCTATTCTATGTCCCGGAAAAAAAATTTAAGGCTAAAATCAAAAGTTTTTGGTAATGTATATATGGGACATTATCAAAAATTTTTGATTTTAGTCCTTCAAAAAAATAAATAATTTTTTTGGTGGCACATTAAAATTCTTTTGTTTACATTTAAAGTGACTCGAATACACGTAGAATCAGTTCGCGTTAATCATTTCATGAGAGGGGCGCGAAAGTTATGGCGGTTTAAAGTTGAACATATAAAAATGTTTACAAACTAGTAGTTTATGTACAATTATGGTCAAACTTACACATAATACCAAAACCTACTGAACTACTCAAATAAAATTTATGATTTTTTCAATGTTTGATGGTATTAGTACAGCATATTTTAGGGTTTACTAGTAAAATTAAAAAAATTTTCTTGGTAATAAAAATCGAGATTTTTAAAAATTTTGCGAAAAATGGGGATCGAATCTAAGTTATTTCTCCATACATTGAATGAAATTATATTTTGTTAGAGTTCATTACAAAGAAATTCTATTTCATATTGTAAACCTTTTTCAACACAAGTAAATATTTTTTGGTCTATAAAATGTTTATCTTTCGAAATTTGTTGATGCGCCTCCGCATTTTTATTAAGCATAACAAACATTTACTAATTATGCCAATTATAGTTAATTTGATGCTGTCCACACGATGTGCTTTAGCAAAAATTGTTTTGACAAAGTGTCCCGTTTTGAACTATCAACAACATTTGACTTAAATTTATGGACCCGATCAATTATATTTATCGCCGTTCTTGTATCTATGTATCCAATATTTGTTTAAATTGCAATTTTCTATATAAAAATACATAACCAAAAAGTGCAATTTCTGCATAATTTTCAAAAAGTCAATAAAATTCTTGTATTAAATTTATTTTTAATGCTACTCCGATTTTATTATGTAAAATAACAAAAAACTAAGTTCACGCAGTAATTCATGCTGCCATTTCATATGAAACTGTGAATTTGCCTCGCGAAAAACTGACTTTTTGAAAAATTTTCGCCCTTGTTTTCCAAACTTTGAGACTATCTATTACGTTGACTATTTCGGGCACATCAACCGGATATAGCGCAAAATACGCACAATTACAAAAAGTATCAATCCCTATCCCAAATTTTGTATTCGGTTATGGGGCGTACAGGCCCCGCCCAAAAAACTGAAAAACTTTAAAAACTAAACGATTTTGTCATTAAAAATCGACTACCCTCTATTTAACTGTTGAAAGTATGTACAACAACAAAGGTAGTGCAGAATTTATCTGCAAATTCCGATTAGTTTATTTATGATAGAATGAGATCAAAAAGAATAAACGCGCGAACAAAAATTGTATAAGAATGGGAAAAACTTATGTAATTTTTAGCAGTTTTTCTATGTTCTTGAACTTAGAACAACCATCATGATTATAAAAAGAAACATATGATGCTAAAATTTCACACTATATTAGTTTCAAGTCTTGTGAGTTCATATCTGTAACCAAAAAAAAAAAAATTCAAAAACCACAGATCTTAATCACAGCCACAGATCTTAAAGTGAATCGATAAATACATGTAGAAAAACATGTTTCAGTAGTTAGCGATGTCCGTCCTTCTGTCTGTCAGTCCATATTAAACTTTTAATGAGGCTACAAATCGCAGTTTTTGAGATAATTGGATAAATTTTGGCTTTTTATGATGTAGATACGATCTCTTTTAAAATTAGTTGATAATGGTTACTTATTATAACTATGTCCCTATACAATTTTTGACGCTCATATAATTTTTTAGTATTGCATAATTTAGTACATATAAAACTTCTATGAACGTTAGAAACCTTATTTAATTTTGTAAATAATTTTTATAAACGTGAAAACCAATCAATTAATTTTTTATCAGGTTCGCACCTCAAAAATACATAGCTCCCATATCTGGTCCATTTCCGAAAATCATCTTAAAGTGCATAAATTAGTATTGGTAGACATTACGTTTTTTGTAAACAAAATATGGTAAAAAGTATAAATTGTATTTTAAACTTTACAACAAAACTTGATCCATAATAAAACAAACGTTCCATATAAACTCTCTTAGAAAATCCGTCAATACAGACTATAACGTTTTTACAGTCCTAAAGATTGTTAGCGCTGACTTCATAAACAATTAAGCACAGGATCCATATAATATCTTCAGCAAAAATAGATCACGTTCGTAATTAACTTTTTTTACACTAAGGAATGTTGTCAATGTTTTCATAGCGTCCTATCAAGTTAGGAGCTACAATAGGAAAAGTTTACGATCCTTAACACAAATAATATGAAAAATTTTCAATATCTTGAGCATTTGTGTGATATTTTGGAGTAGAAGTGCTGGACATTATTTCGTGATATTAACAAAATTAAAGGAATTCATAAAAACCAACCAAGTCAGTACGGTGAAGGATGTAAAAACGGCTAAAAAGTGCGCTATCATTGTCATATTCATAAATGTTGGCTCAAAATAGTGATAATTCAAAAAGTTTTTAACTCGTCACATATTATTCTTCATTACTTTTTCTGAAGTTCTTAAATAAACTAGAAATTTAAAAAAAAGCTTACTTCTGAAACTAAGTTCAAATTAAATCCCAACGGAACCATTTCTGATAATTTGGCAATTTTGACTATCATGGACATACTTATTCACTAGTTTAAGCAAAAAATTAGTTAAATTTCAAACTTTATATGAATCAAAGGGCAATAAAAATTAGATTTTCAATAAAAAATAGTGCAAAGAAAAGTTAATTGTAGTGCAAAGTACAAAAACTTATGTGGGGTTACTCGGGTACCATGGGTATTGACTCCCGTAGGTATCAACTTTAAAGCCATATTACATATAGACCAAGTTAATAAAATTTAGGTTTTTTAAGTTTTTATATTGTATAATAGATTACCCATAAAATGTATGGATTTTACAAAAGTTTTAATTTTGCTTGCTCCACCGGCAGTTTCTGGTAGATGGGGCTAAAAAAATAATATTTGTGCAAAAATTGGGTCGATCGGTCGTAAACCGGCCAGTCGACTTTGACCTTTGTCATAAAAAAAGGCTTAAAAGTAACTAATATCTATATTGCGCTATAACTCTTTAATTCAACATTTTCCGATAAAATACTATATAAGCTTTTTTATTCAGAATAAAATGCAGAAATTTTTGACATATAATTTTTTAGCCTACTATGACTTGTTGTGATGTTATAAGCAATCAAAGTAAACATTTTTACATGAACTTTTTTTAAAAAGGCCCTGGTTTTAATATGGGCTTAGCCTGCTAGAAACGGGTTTTATTGTTTTATAGAGCAGGATTTGTAGTTTTTATAAATCGATACGTTTTGTCACATTCGCTTAATATATTAGGTTAGATGGACCAAAATCTGAATTTGGGGTATCCATTTTTTACTTATTACACAAATATTGGTACTAAATGTAAGGTGTAGCAAGAAATTTTGAATCATTACTGATATTATTTTAAAATTGCTATCGAATTAAATAGTCACTCGAAATTTAGGTGTTGCCGATTAACCAAAAATTATAAAAGTTGACATTTTAATATTTTTACATATAAACAACTTTTTTATCTCTTTTAACTTAAAAATCGGTGATATATATTAAAAATAGATAACAATAAATAAAAATATATTTTCAAAAGAACTAGTAAATTAACTTATATGAGTTAAATTCATAGAATAACGGAATTTAGTTTTGTTTCGATTCCATCAGAAATATATTTTGTCTGTTGTTGTTTAGTTTCCTTTCAAAAAGGAACAATAATACAATTTATTTTATTATTTACCTCTATTGAGGGCACATGACATAATAAAGGTTAATTAAAAGTGAACCATTTTATTTCCGTAATGCATTGTCTTGAACACTTAAATTGTAATTTTTAATTTCAGTTTTGTATTTATCAAGAACTACATACATGGTATTTAAATATTTACTTAAATACAAGGTTATATAAACTAATTATTTCCATTCTCCATTTAGAAATTCCTCATCATCACTTGCTGTTTTAATTTTAAATTTTTACGAATAATAATGAAAATTTTTATTAATATTACACATAATTACTTACCTATTTGCGAGCTGTTGATAAAAAAGTTTTATTTTTTTATATATTTCGTCGAGTTTTAAGGCAGAAGGAATAAAAAAGTGGTTTATGTGTCCAAATATTAACATATCAACTTTTATAATTTTTGGTTAATCGGCAACACCTAAATTTCCAGTGACTGTTTAATACGATGGCAATTTAAAAATACTCTCTGTAATGATTCAAAATTTCATGCTACACCCTACATTTAGAACCAATATTTGTGTAATAAGTAAAAAATTTATACTCCAAATTCAGATTTTGGTCAATCTACCCTAATATATTAAGTAAGGTGACAAAACCTATCGATTTATAAAAACTACAAATCCAGCTCTACAAAATAGTAAATACCGTTGCCAGCAGGCTAAGCCCATATTAAAACCAGGGCCTTTTTAAAAAAAGTTCATGTAAAAATGTTTACTTTGATTGCTTATAACATCACAACAAGTCATAGTAGGCTAAAAAATTATATGTCAAAAATTTCTGCATTTTATTCTGAATAAAAAAGCTTATAAAGTATTTTATCGGAAAATGTTGAATTAAAGAGTTATAGCGCAATAAAGATATTAGTTACTTTTAAGCCTTGTTTAAGGACAAAGGTCAAAGTCGACTGGCCGGTTTACTACCGATCGACCCAATTTTCGCACACATATTATTTTTTTAGCCCATCTACCAGAAACTGCCGGTGGAGCAAGTAAAATCAAAAATTGTGTATTCATGGGTAATCTAATGTATAAACACCTTAATCACGGCGATCTGAAGTTTCGTGCATATATCTTTATTAATAAAGAAATGCGAGCACTTTAAAGTTCAAAAATGGTACCCGAGTACCCGGGTATGTACCGTAGGGTTAATGGTTTAAATCAAAAAGTTGCTAATTTTCAGTGCAAAACTAAAATAAATCCAAAAATCCTCGAAAGTTTCAACTCAGTTTATTATATTTTTTAGTTTTAAATGCCTGTATTTCCGTGAGATTTTACGCGAATAATTTAAAATTTAGGATTTCTGAGTTATTTTGTAAGATTTACTAGAAACCATCAAAACTTTTCCTAATTTTAAAACAAACTTTTACAATACAAGACACTAAAAGTAGGTTTCAAACAATTTCGAAATTTTTTGATTTTCCTCATATATGCAGTTTAAATTTATTTTAGTGGTTTTAGTATTATAAAACCAAAAAAAAATTAAATTTCTACATTTTATTTTTTGGAAAACTAACATCTCTTTAAAAAAATATATACGCTGTAGCATGCTGCTTATCGAAATTTTTTAAGTGTTTCAGATAACTTAATATCTTAAAACTATTCGTTTAAATTCCAATCAGCTTTAAGCTACAAAATAAAGTTAAACATTTGTTTATAATTAAATTTAATTGTCACCAATTGTATATGTTTCATCAGGAAAATTTAAATATATAAACATTGAATAACTAAATACATACAAATGTATGTGAGGAACAGTGTTGCCAGGACTTGAGAAAAAAAGAAGCTAAATTAGTATTTAAAAATGGTCAGAAAAGGCTAAATGCCCCAAAATATAAAGATAGAAAAAGGCTAATATATTGTTTTATTTAAAAACGCATTTATTTTTAGGTCCTCATAAGATTTTGGTATTTTTTAAAGATATTTTAGTGAATTTGTAACTATAACATAAAAAGTTTCTATGGGTAATAGTTTGTTAAAAAATAATTATAATATTTTTATAGAATGAAGCGCCGCAGGCCAAAAATTTTTGTCAAATATAAATAATTTTGATTTTTTTGTGCGAAATAATACACAAAAATGCTTAAATTGATGATTCTGTAAAAATAAAATGAGTAAATTTTTAGCTTTTTTAAGGCAATGTTAAGAATAAAAAAGGCTAACAAAAAAGCTAGAAGCTAAAACGAAAATTTTGAGGCTAAAAGCAAAATAAAAAGGCTAGATTTAGCCTTAAAAAGGCTAAACTGGCAACACTGGTGAGGAACTTCCTTATGACATCAATTTGTACAATACTATTTGTATCTTTCGTATGTTTGACTTTGATAAATACAAAATTTGGAAACAAACACGTACATATATATCTGTATTCTGACATTCTTACTTACACATATACATTAACAAATTTATAAATATTATATGTTAATGTCTATAATTTATTGTGGTTGTTGCTTTTCACTTCAACTATTCTACCATATGTTTCATGCAGTTCCTGTTGACATATTGCTTTAAGTAAATCATAAATACCAACTTAAGGGTATAAAATTTGTACCTGTATGAGTTATTCATCAACAACATGTTGTAAGTATAGGTGTATATTTATAAAGATGTGCGTGTTTGTAATTGTATAAAAGATAAAGATTAAGTACAAATGATAATATAAGTTTTGTTTCGTACAGGTGTTTAAGATATGAACACAAAACAAATTACAATATAATATCTAGACGTTTTGTTATACATATTTTCTTTACTATTTCTTGGGAGTAAGTATAAAATAAATTGTGACGAATAAATGTCTTATGATAGTAAATTATAAAAGTTAATTGAAAAGTTTTAACATAAATATATATATCGTCCCTGTGCTGACTAAATTACCTATGTAATTTTTAATAAATTTTCAGGAAAGCTGAAAAACTGTTTAGTTTAGCAGTTTCTTCGTTACTTCGCTCAATTTTTATAAATTTTCGTCGTTTATGAATAGGCTTAGTAACACACATTATGTGTTTTATAAAAAATAATGAAATTTTTGGCGCGTTTTGGGGAAAATCAACGAAAACTTTACATAAGTAATTTTGTGGAGCAATTTTTTGTTAAGATATGATTGTGCTTTTCTTTTTGCAGGTTTTTAAGTTCATTTAAATATAAGTTCGAACTATGGAAGGAGGTATTATTAGTAATATATTGATAAAATTTTAACTTCCTAAGATAATTGGAACATGATATTAAACGGTAATTTGTTTATGATCCCAGAAAAATCTTCAAAAAAATTAAAAAATAAAATTCAGCAATATTAATGTTACATGTATCTAACGATAGCTAAAGAAAAATTATTGAACCCGTATTTCAGGATTTTCAGAAAAAAAGATTTTAAATAAAATAAAATTAACGATTTACTAAAAATTCCTGAACTCAATAAAGTGCCTCAATTTGTGCGAAGACAAAAAATGTTGCAAGTGTACTCTCCTAAAATTAAAGATCTATGTGTCTTTAGCTAATTCCCAAAATATTAGGAATCAATTATTTCACTTTCGTGAGCTGGACCAATTTTAAAGAACCTCCAAAAATATTATTTTCGATCAACACTATACACAACTTTTAATTTTTGATTAAAAGGTATCCAACATATAATAGGTAACGTTCAGATAACAATGACAGTATGGTCTCCCGAACTTTTTCCTGTTCTGATTATTAAAAAAAAAAAAATTTATAATAATCTGAAACTGGAAGACAGACAGACGGACAGACATCATCAAATCTTTATTTGACGTAAGTCTGTATCAATTAATGTTGGTTTAACTAGTCTTGGGATGTACACTTTCAGGCGGCATATCATAAGTATACAATATTAAATATTTTATGTTTAAATTTTATTATTACCATTTTCTCTAAGAATATTAGTAATATTAACTTGTATGAAAAATTATTTACATAGGTAATTTTGTTGGAGCATTTTATATATGGTTTTACATAAATCCTAAACTAGTCGAGATATCGATAAATGCTTTGGTGCCATTTTATCATATATATGATCCCATATTTTCGTATTTATATTCATTTGTACCACGATACTGAATAAAAACAAAACTTATATTTGTTCATATATAAACTAAATGAGAGTTATAAATACTGGACTGATACACAAAAATGTGTATTCAAAAGGTATTAGTTAATGGCTTAGTGGTTGTAGAATTAACCAAAATTGTAAAATGAAATGAATGGTTATGTAATTAACTAAATTGTTGTAGAATTGACTAAATGATTGGATTTATTCATAAATATGATTTCATATAAAAATCTTTAAATACATATTATAATTCAGTGAACCATATTAAAATTTTGATTGTAGGTAATCATTAAATGATTAAACAGAATCATAAACGTTGCTATCATGAACACAGTATATTTAAATCAATGAAAAACGGCTATATAATCATTGAATAGTTGTGGTGATCATGCTGTAACCATGTTTTTTATCTGCGTGTATGATCGCAAAAGCCCTTTCCGGGAGGACATTTGTATGGGCACTAAGTGTAATGATGGACCGATCATAACCATTTTCAATAGGCTTTGTCCTTGAGCTATAGGAAACATGTGTGCCAAATTTTATTAATTTATGTTCAAAATTGCAACCAGTAGTTTGATTAAAATGTTTACATGGACGAACAGACGGACGGACATCGTTAAATTGACTGAGGAAGTGATTCTAAGCTGATTGGTATAAATTAAGGTGGGTTTTAGACCAATAGTTTTGGCTGTTACAAACATCAGCACAAACGCATAATACCCTTTCTACCTTTGGTGGTAGAGGATATAATAAGTTCACCTTAAGTTTATAAAATTATTTTTTTTTTTTTTACAATATTTAAAAAATGTTTAACTTTGACAACGCATCTTAGACCAATGCATTTTATTGCAATTGATAAATAATTTTGTCAATTTTTATTCGTTACCAATTTTTATAACAAAAAGTAAATTTGGCCAAAATAAGTTCGTTATACAAAATTAATTACTGTTTTACCAAATTTTTATAAATATAACCAATTTTTTTTATTATAAATATCCCCATATAAAGTGACATTAGCTGTCAAAAATATTTAACAAAAGGTTAAATTTAGCATTTATAGGTAAGAGTAATTGTCATAGTATTAAAATAGCTTTAATCAAATGCCCACACAAATGTCAAGAATATCAATTTTATTCCAATTAATGCTTCAAAGTAATTTTATGCTAATGATATTTTTAGTAAATTAATCGCCATGTACAACACTCAAACACGGAAAACTGACAATAGTTTTGTTTTATAGTTGTTTATAAAAAAAAACTCGATATATTATATTGTAATACAACTACAAGTAGGAGTATTTAAGCTAAAAATACATACTTATACTTTATTAAAACACGTGTATTTACTTTGTTTTTTTTTTTTTTTTTTTTTTATAAATCTCGTCTTTTCTTTGCCTTCTGTTATTTGTTGTATTTTTGTTTTTATTGTTTAAACTTTTGTATTTTATGTTTTTTTTTTTTTTTTTTTTCGTTTAAAATTTAAAACCTTAATAACTAGTGTCTTAATCGTATTGTTCTATTCTATACGTTGTTGTATTTATATTATTACTATTCATTTTTAACTATCGTCGTATGGACATGGTATTTGTGGGAAATTGTGGTTTTGATGAGGCCGAAAAGAAACGTTTACACGTTAAACGCCAAAATGCTGCCCGAAAGTCAACACTATAGAATGCATATATGAAGGGATTAATGGCACTATTGAACCAGCCCAACCAAGTCAATACCTTGGCCAATGTACTGCTAACCTGATCTTCATCCAGAAATGGTGTAATTAAATAGTTGATAAAAAATGGCAACCAACAGGCAATAAAACCACCCACAACAATACTCAGAGTTTGTGTGGTCTTGGTTTCCTTTTTCAGGGAGGAAATACGATTCGACAGTGATTTGGACGTGTAGTGATGTGTGTGCTGGTGATGATGTGAACGCAATTGGGGGGTATGAGGTCTTAGAATGGATGAACCACTGCCAGTTATTATGGAATCGGGTGTTAAAGTATTGCCTGTGGAGGTGGTAATGTTGGGTGAAGCTGTAGCTAAATAGTGTTGATGACGCATACTATGTGTACGCATATGTTTGTTGGGATGTGCATGTTGTTGATAATGTTGATGATGTTGGGTGGTTGGTGTAAATGTCCAAGGATTTTCCATTCCTATACCCG
The DNA here is from genome assembly GCA_951394005.1 of Protophormia terraenovae. Lineage (NCBI taxonomy): Eukaryota > Metazoa > Arthropoda > Insecta > Diptera > Calliphoridae > Protophormia > Protophormia terraenovae. Next base: position 32,862,407 of record OX596073.1, read on the forward strand.
CTGTAACTGTTGCCGTACCCGAACATGTCGTACTCGTCATTGTCGTTATGGCTGATGAGGCAGTGGGTGTACGTTTTAACGAAGCTGGTCTTTTCATTTCATAGCAACCATTTTTGCCCGTTGGTGAGGTGGCTGCTTGCTGTTGTAGCACCAGCAATGAATGGCATTGTGTTGTATTGCCAATTTCATTGTCGGAAGCCATAATTTCTTGTAAATCTTTGGCCAACGTTTGATTTGATAGAGTTCTGGCAGCTTGTTGTTTCTTTTGTCCAGAGCTTAAATCAAATTCTGATAAATCCGGATCTAATTCATTGTCTATATCAGCTGCCGTATAACGTTTGAATTTCTGTTGATAAAGAAAGGAAAAGGAAATAAATTAAAGACGAATTAAGGAAATTGTATTAGAAAATGAATTAATGTGAAATTATTAAGGTACCCTTTTTAAGAGAAAACTTTAAGTGGTAGTAGATTTTATTTATAAATTATTTAAATAACACAGGTCGCCAAAAAATTTAGTTTTGTCCTTTTTTTTTAATGTGATTTTGATGAAATTTGACCTGCTAAACAAGAGTGCTTTCAGTTTTTTTTTTCAGGTTGTGATTTTTTTTATAGGCATGTCTAATATCTCCCCCTTAATAAGACGAATACACAGGTATATTTTACCATAAATCGAGAACTAATTGTCCGATTTAGACAATTAAATTATCTAAACAGTTTCGGATTTATTCAGATTTATTCGGATAAACAATTTTTCATGCAAAATTGAAGATTCTACTACCCTATATACACCATAGGTGGTTGGGGTATTATGTGCTTTTGCAAATTATGTAACGCAGAGAAAAAAAAACCCCACCTTAAAGTATACCGTTTGACTCAGAATCACTGAGTTGATTTAACCATGTTTGTCCATCCGTATCGATCCACAGTTGGCCCCTTCCCGAATTTTGGTACACATAGACAATGGTGTAGGGTATCATATGGTCGGGCTTGTCCGACTATCATTTTTTTCTCGTTTTTTCTTGAAAATTTCTTTTTAGAAATGAAATGTGACGTACACATCTTGATTTTATTCGCAATTAAGTGAAAATACCCATGTATACCTAAAATTAAGTGGAGACCAGTGAATATTTCTGAAAATATCTACAGCTGAAGAAAAATATCAGTTTTCTAAGATTGCCTTTTAAAACAAATTTTGTCTCTAAAATGTATTTTAAATACAAAATTCGTTTTGGAATACTGAGGTGAGAAAATATATTAGAAAATATTGAGCAATTTTCAACATCCTTCGATGATTCGATCAGGATGCTACAAAGCCATTTATATTTAAGATCTTTAAAAAAATCTCACCAATTTCAGTGATATACATCAAACAATAGTTAAAGAAAAATAATTATACCCATATTTTGTAATTAAAAAAAAAAAAAAAAGTTAATATGAAGGATAAAAACGTAATTTGAATAAAAGGAATTCATATAAAAAACGAGAGAAAAAGGTATAGTTGGTCAAGACCCACAATATGATACCCTACACCATTATGTATGACCATAAAATTTCGGGAAGGGGACTTATATTAGACCAACACGTTTACTTAATGTAAAAAAAACATACAAATACAGAATAATGCGTTAATACTAACATCTACTTGATTTTATGCACTTTAGGCCGATTCTCGAAAGTGGTTTTATATGGGAGCTATGGTAAATTATGGACAGATCCTAATAAAATTTGGCAATGTTGTTTCTACTTATATAAAACTTATTTGTGTCGAATATTAACTTTATACTAACATTAGTATGGGATTTATGCGCGTTAAAGTGATTTTCCGCACAGGGGTTTATATGGGAGCTATGGTTAATCGTTGTCCGATATTCATAAAATTTGGTAAAAAAAATAACTTTAGTTTTAATAAACATCAATTGATAATAATGTTATTGCATTTTTAAAAATGAACAGTTAAGAAAGATATAACACTTTCAAGCCCAACCATATGATATTCTACACCATTGTGAATCTGTACCAAATTCGGGAAAGGTTCTTATATGGTATTCGTGGCCAATTGAGGACCGTTATTACTACGATATTAAGCGTAGTGTAAATTTCTATGAAACATACGTATGTATTATAATTTAAGGTAGGTGTTGGAAAACACTATGTGACAAATGGTGGATGATTGCGTGGGGGCGGAATCATTCGAACTGCAATTGATAGCTCTTGATATGTGCAATAAACCCTCCAAAGGATTTTTCGATGGTAGACAAAATTTTTGTTTTATGATCTTTAAAACTTTTCTATTTTTTTCACCAAAGTAGTTTAAGATAAAAAAAATAATATAAATATAGTTCGAAGCTCAAATATTTTAACATTTAGAGAATTTAATTGGCGATATTTCTTTAGAACTTTCTATTTCTAGTCCGGGTCAATTCTAGTCCGTTAAAAAAAAAATTACATAAATGTCGCTTAAAACTCGAGTTTAATGGGTTAAAATGTTCTACAGAAATTTTTTACGTCGAATTTCACTAGGGGTCACCCAAGGTGTAAAGTTCATATGGTGAAGCATTTATCTAAAAAAATAAATTTAATGAAATGATTAGTAATTTTGTTTACGATTTCTACAAAACTTTTAATTTTATGCTACATTTCATTTCCTAGTTTTAGTGGTTTATATAAGAAATGTGGGAAAATTTTGCAATTTTCTTTTTTAATAACACATGATAAGTCGGATGAATTTTTTACCTTTGGAGACCCCCAGTAAAATTTGACGAAGAAAATATCTGTAGAACATTTTAACTCACTAAACATAAGTTATAACCGACTTTCATATCATTTCTTGAAAAAGAACTAGAAATGATCCTTGTAAGATAAATGAATTGAAAGTTCTAATAAAATGTTTCCCGTTAAATGCTCTAAATATTTATGCAAAAATATTTTAGCTTCGAACTATATTGATATTATTTTTTTCGATTTATCTGAGACTACCTTGGTTATAAAATAGAGAAATTTAGATAAAACAAAAAAATAAAACAAAATCTTGCCTACCAACGAAAAATCCTTTGGAGGGTTTATTACACATATCAAAAGTTATCAATTGCAGTTGGAACTATTCCGCCTCCAAAATATTGTTGCATAGTGTAATTCTTTCTGTGTGTTATTTAATAGTATGCAAAAGATCTCAAATCAATTATTTATATCTTTTTGCAAAAATTCGGAAATTATTTTTTATATTCTAAATAAAAAAAAAAATTAAAAATCAATACGTGATATTAAAAAAGTGAAAGCATATTCTTGGTTAGCACATCAAAATCCATTTGGTTCAATAATACGTTTATAAGGCAGGATTTTTTGTCGACCATTGTAATTATTCTTCACCTCTCACTACCACCAATTATCACAATATTTATTTCAATATCTAATCTTTACTCACCTTATTATGGACACTTATATCGGTCATATTATCATGTCTATTTGCTATAACACAAGAAATTCTTGCATAAACATAAATCATTACGGCCATTGGTATGAAAAATGAGCCCATTGCTGAAAATATCACATAACCTTCGTTCTGATTGTAACGACATTCATTTAAATCTCTACGTCCTGGCTCGTACCTGCATAACAAACACAAGAAAAGAAAAATATTTAATATTATACACACAGATAAACGTACATTGTACAAGTTTACAAGGTTATTTATATATCGATAAATTAAAGGATTAGTTAGGCAACATCTATGCAAATAGATACGTGTTTTATATTCATCCATCCATTCATACTTCTTCTATAACTGGCTAAAAGTAAAAGATTTATGCATATCAACCAAATGAAAATTGATTTAGTTTCTTCTTTCTTTATTTTCTTAAAAAAAAAATATATATATATATAAATTCCATTATGGCAAAAAAAAAAAAAAAAAAAAAACGTATAAAGGACAAATCCAAGAAATCCTAAGAAAAAATGTTATGCAAAAACCTTGTTTGGCCAAATAAATAAATTGAATTGAATTTTTCAAAAATCAACAACCAAATAAAAAAGACACACACAATGTAAATATAAGGTTAAACCTTCAATTTGTCAGTAACTGACATTTGTGTTGCCAAAACATGAACATGTTGGGGAATGTTTTGCAAATTTTATGCAAATAAATTTTATTTATTTTTAATATTTATATTTAGGGACGAACCAAAAATGGTTTATTTATTTACAATTATTAAAAGGATGTCTGCTTAACAAGAGTAAAAATATAAATTTGTTAAAGGAAAAAAGAATTTCAAGGAAAAAATTGTAGAAAAATGCTTTCTTAAAAGCTATAAAAAGAAAAGGGTATCACAAGAAAATTTGGGAGAGATTTTTTTTTTTTTTTTTTGTATACAAATATGGAAAATCTAATATAAATAAATAGTTTATAAATCTTAATAGCGAGAATAAAATTGTAAAGAGCAAAATTTTATTTAAAAATTATAATAATAGTATACGCGCAGGATTCAGGCGATATGTTTAGGAAGAAAATATACTAATACAATGCCCTTATGTATTTCCTGAATGAAGAAATTCTTTAAATACCTTTAGAACGTTTGATTTTCAAAAGCTTTTAAATAACATCAGTTTTCCAAAAAAAAAAAAAAATCCCTTAGTTTATGGTTGTTTTAATCACAACTGAAAAAAGAAAAACCGAATTTGAATTACCTACATGTTACGTTGACATTATAGCATTAGAGCAATTTCGGTCATTATGCAGGCTACAATATGTTATTTACGCAACAATGCCCTATGCTGCTCTAGAGTTATGAAAAAAATTTGTGGCTAATAAATATTCACGCAAAGAAAAAATATGATTCTAGTGACCATAAACTAAGAGCAACATAATAAGATTGTAATATATAATTACAGTTAAAAATAAGTATATTTTTGTACGCAATTATTATTATGATTCCATTTTATAATTTTTAGTAAGGTTTATAACCTTATCTTAAATATTACTTCCAATTTAATCATGTTTTTATCATTTAATAATCACTTGTTATCATATATATATAAACTAAATTCATCATACATATAATTCCATTTTATCATATATATAATCCCATTATATCATATATATGATCCCATATTACCATTTTAATATATATATAATCCCATTTTATCATATATAGTAGGTAGCACAAATGAGTACACTTGCACTTGTCATTGCATAAAAATAAAAGTAGTAGAGCAAATCCAAATTTTTTTTTTTTTAATTTATTTTATGTTTAGTATTTAATAAAATAATCTATAATTTAAAAATAAAAGCATCAAAAAATCCGACAAAACGAAAACAACTCGCATGTACTTAATTCTGCGTCTGAGAAATTTTTAAAATATTTTTTTACAACAATAAAAATATTTGAATATAATATAGTGTAGTTTATAGATAATGATCAGTAGATTATTATACCATTTTTAGAATTTTAAATATACCTTTCAAATCGGGAGCTATTTCCAAAGGGCCGCTTTTTCGGACTTCGCGGTTTAACATTTTATATCTAGAATACCAGTTGACCAAATTAAATTTTTTAAACTGTATTAGAAAGACCAATTTCTTATCTTTAAAAAGTATTCATTTAAATGAACAGCAAAACTATCTTGAATATTTAAGACACAAATTCAGTTTTTGAATTTTTTCTTCTATTATTTTGAATTAATATCTATTTTTGACCCACACTTTATTAAAAGACATACCTTTTTTAATACACAATCTAATTCTATACTTTATTTGTAAAACAAAAAGGTATCGCTTGATAAAATCGGATGAAAAATTGAAATTTTTTCTTTATTTATACAACAAAAGTATGGTTGCAGCTCAGAAATATTTTTATTCAACCATATTATTGTTATATACATGAATCAAGTAAACATACAACAAAAATATGGTTTCAATCATATTTTTATTGCGATTCACCATATTATGGTGCTACATCCAACCATAATAATATTTACAGACAACAATAAACTCAAACCATATTATGACACTATTCGAATGCGGTTGCTATTCAAAATATTTTTTCTTTGCGTGTAGCCATTTTTCATACTAATTTCAGACTGCTGACTTTGAAAATATTTCTCGTCTAGACGAATTGAGATGATCAAAAATGATGAATAAAAATTCTGTTAAGAATCCCGACCCAAAATCATTGTATTGGAAAATTACTAAATGATTTTTTTTTCAGTTCCATTAACACTAGGGAGTCTATATGTACCAGAGATGGAAACTGACGCATTTTATATTGCACCAACCATTGAAATGAATTGTACTTTTTCGTCCATAATCAATTAATATATTTTAACTACAAACATTTACAAAGAAAGTTAATAGATTATAAACATATTTTTATTATGTAATTTTAGTAAATTTTAAATTAGCATCTACAAATTTGTTGAGTTCAACTCGACACAGTAGATAAATTAATTACAATACTTTCTTTTGTTATATTAGTATTTTGCTAATGTATGTGGAATAGACTGAATATCTAAAATAACTCTCGGTATGTCTGGAAACAAAAACTTAATTATTCAATTTTCCATCAGCGATCTTTGACCTGTAATGTAGTAATTAAGTCTTTGATCTTCCACGCAGTCTACTGCTCTATATATTATAGTGTTGACAGCTTTTTATTTCAGTATTTTATAAATGCGCTAAAAATCACTGTAAAAAGTTTATTATTTTGGAAAATTTGTTTTGCATTTTTTTTAACTAAAAAAAATGTTAAAATAATTTTAATAAAGCGTAGATTTGAATCAATAATATAAAATTGAAAACTTCTGCTATAAAAGCACAAATTTTGTTTTGTATAAAAATCGCGGAAATTAAAACCAATAAATCTAGCGATTATCAATGTACATGAGATTTTTTGAAAATATGTTTAATTGATGTATACAAAACAGATATGGAAAAGTTGATATTATAGTACTTTTTTTGATACTGATTTAGCATTCAAAAGTACAAAAGTACTCCCTCGAGTCATTTGATACTGTCAAACAATTAGCTGAATATTCCACAATTCAAATTAAAAATAAAATGTTTAAATGAAAATATATTTTAGAGATATATCATTTTTGAATAGAAACCTATATTTTTTAACACTTTTGATTTATATTTGTAATTGCTGTTCAGAAGTAATAATGAAATTGTAATGAACATTAACTTAATGCTGGGGCTTCGTGATCCCAAGAAATTAGATACGTAATTAGGATAATTAAAATAAGTTTATAGCTGTAGGTTTTAATTTATATAAGGACTGTGCACGAAAAAATCCGTACATGCTCTTGGGCTTATAACTTTTGATGTGGTGAAAACTAAATAATTCTGTTAACTGGTTTACATTTGTCATTATGCTCACTAGCCATGTTTCATGGTTATAGCAAACCTAGTTTTTCTTAAAATGGAAATTGAACAAAAAACACCAAAACACATAATTGAAATTTTTCATGAAATCTAATATCGGTCATATAAAACAATTGCTAGGAAGGCAGCTGTGTCAAAAAATGCAGTTTCTTGGGTCATAATTAGAGTTTTTCACGGGAAATTCCGGGACGAGAATTCCCGGGAATCCCGCCAAATTTTCACTCCCGTAATCCCGGGAAATCAAGCGGGAATTTCCGGGATTTCTTGTGTATGCAAAATTTTTATATTTAACAACTAATATATGGATATTTTAGTATATAATGTGTTTTTACATTTGTTTTTAATTTATTTAATTTGATTTGTTACAAGTTTAAATATTTTAAGGAAATTTCTCAATTTGTTTGATATTTTTCGTATAACAGTTTGAAAACAAAATATCGTTTTCTTTTTTGCTGAATAATTAAAAAAAAATTGATTTTAAATTTTTTTCATTGTGGTCAAAAATAATATTTTTAAAATTCGATATTTAAGAAGTATATTTATTAAACGATGTGAAAGTTGTAAGAGGAATCTTTTTAAAATGTCTGGAAACCTCAAACAACAACTTACATTTTTAATGCCCCAACGAAAACGTAAGACTAAAAGTATTCAAACTGTAAAATTCCCTGAGGTTTTCTTAACAACAAGCTTACTTCCGTATAAATATTTAGAGATTTTTCCAAATAGGGTAAATGAAAACCAAGGTATTGATTCGACTTTCGTATGAGTTGTTATATAATAAAAAGTATTCATTCAATATTCAATATTTTAAAAAGAATTAGTTTATAATTTTATGATTAATTCGTTTATTTTAATATTTTTTATCTTTTATTTATCTGAATATTAAAATTTTTAATTATTTATTTTCGGGGGAATTCCCGGAATCCCGGGAAATTTAAAAATCAATCCCGATTTCCCGGGAGCGGAAAAAGTCCGGGAAAAGAAAATCTCTAGTCATAATATTATACAAAAAAGTCATGGTCACTGAATGGAAGCCTGAATTAACACAGAAATATACGCGAATGAGTGCGTTTAGAACAGACCTCTACTTTTTCTACGAAAATACAGTGTATCCACTTATTTCTGGCCGTTTCTAGCTTCTTCTCATTATAGCAACAAATCAATGGAGTAGTAATAAAGAAATTGTTAGTGCTTGTACCGAAATAGCCTAATCCATCGAGTAATTGAAAGATATTGGGCTCTAGTAAAAAATAATTTAAGGATCATTAAATGCTTAGCTTAAAATGAAGCGGGGTTTAAAAATAAGTGGACTTATTCGAGCAAAAAAGTGACCGAAACACAATAAAACCTTTAATTGGAAGAATTATGGACAATATCAGATATTTCCTTAAAAACCAACAGAAAATAATTTATTCTTTTGCGTTTATAACTTGAACATAACAGTCATTAATAAAAATATAATTAAAAAAATTCGCCCATTGGTTTAGTTTCTATGAGCAGATTTGCATGCACGGATTTTTTCGTGCGCACTCCTTATTTGTTGCTATGCTCTGTAAATCAAACTGAAGTGAGAATATTCCAAATTAGAACTACAACTTTTCTACAAGTTTTCCATGTATTTCAATTAAATTTGTCCAGTAGTTTAGGAAAAACCTAAAATTCTGCGTTTAACCCCACTGTACAGGGTTTAGACCATATCTTTTTGTGTTTGACCTATTTTATATAAAAATCTTTAATTTAGTCTGTATGCTGTAAAATTCTAAAGCTGCTGTTAAAATATGGAATGAGGTTACTTTTTCCTTTTTTTTGCAATTTCTTTATTTTATCTTCCGGCAGTGAATTTTAATATTTAATCTTAAGCTTATTTTAATTACTGTTCTACTTTAGATGTTTGTTCTGTTGTATTTCCCATTTATATATATATACATAAGTATATATATTTTTATTCCTTTTATCACCTTCTAATGTTTCGCCAATCAAATAAATTCTTATTAAAAAATTCATATAATGCTAATCACGTTATAATGAGATTTTCTCTAAAAAATAAAATAAAATTTATTTAAGAAGAAGAAAAACTAAGATTTGGTCATACAACATCACAGTGGAGTCAAACTCAAATTTTTTGGTAATAAATCTGTAGCTCCTTAACTACTGGTCGGATTGAATTGAAATGTATGGAAGAGTTGTACAGGAAATTTTCTTGTAGTCACCCTGAGATAACAAAAGATAAGCTACAGGGTGTCAAAGTTGTCTACCTCGAGTATGTAAAAGTTTAAAAAAATCTGTTACTTTTACAATGAAGTCTGATTTTAAAGATTTTTATATTAAAGTGCTTGACAAGGTAAAGAAAAAATAAGCTTACCCACCTAAGTTATCTCTTACAGTTAAAAATATATTTACGCTTCAATTTTGAATTTTTGATTTTTTGCCTCGATTTTCTTTAGTTTTTCGGAAATAAATCCTGAGGTATATGAGGTAAAAAATTTTTAAAAGTATTTTGTAATTTTGTATTTCAAAATAATATGCTGAAAGAATTTTTGGATTATTTGTATTCGTCTAGACGTGAAAAATATTCAAATTCAGCACTCTGAAATTAATATAGAAAATGGCAATTTTTTAACAAAAATATAGTTCAATTCTTTCACTTTTTTCTCAAAGTTCCATTAATGAAAAAAAAAATTCTTTACGTATTTCAAAAGATAAGGCTTAATAAATGGTTAACGGAAAAAATTTTTTTACTGCAATTTTTGGTACTTTTTTAGGTAATATATTTAAAAAGTTTATTGTTGTAAATTCCGACATAACACCATTATTAAAAATGTTCGCAAGGGAGTTGCGAATCTTAGTTGAAATTTATTATATAGTATGGTTTTTATTGAAAAATTCCGCTAACGAAGTAGCGGGTTTACAGCTCGTGTACAATAACTGAAGATTCAATAAATAAAGTATGTAATGTAACAAAAAAAAAAAAAAAATTGAATTTTTGGTTTTTTGACCCGACTCTTTTTCGCTTTTCGAGAATAAGTCATGAGTTATATGAGCTAAAATAATTTTAAAAATATTTTGTAATTTGTTATATTTTTCAAAATAATAATCAAAATAATATGCTGAAAGAATTTGGACTATCTCAATGCGTCTAGACGTGAAAAATATTTAAAATCAGCACTCTGAAATTAAGTAGTGTGAAAAATTGCTATTATATAGTTCAATTCTTTCACTTTTTTCTCAAAGTTCCGTTAATGAAAAAAAAAATATATATTTATGTATTTCAAAAGATAAGGCCTTATAAATGGTTAATAAGGAAATTTTGAATTGATTTAAATGTGCACCCTACATTCAGAATTGGTCGAAAATGGTGAACTTTTAAAAAAAGTTTCATATTTATCGATTAATAAAAAAATGTCACGCTAGCTTTTTTAAACTTATTGATGATATTTTATCAAAAAATAGATTTAGAACGATTTGACATTAAATTGCTTCCCGCCTGGCCAAAAACGAATGCAGGAGTGCAGATTTTATGAAAAAAGTAAATTTTTTTAAACGACTTTTTTAATTGTATAAAAAAGCATATTACCATTATACTTTCGCCATTATTTCTTATGTATTGTATAAAGTATATATCGATCTTTCTCTCCTGCAAAAATCATTGAAAAAACACAGATCAATTTTTGACAATTTTTCAAAAATAAATAATATTTAAAAAATATAAGCGATTATTACGAATATTACCTCCTTCAACAACAAAAGCGCGCCAATACAGTTGTGTGTTATGAATTGTACGTGTTTTTCTTTATCTTACCAAGCATTTTACAAAAATATAAAAGTCTTGAAAATCGGTCTTCTTTTGTAGAAGTTACGATTTTTTTTAAACTTTTACATACTCGATGTAGTCAACTTTGACACCCTGTTACTTATCTTTTGTTATCACAGGGTAACTACGAGATGATTTTTCTGAAGGCTTAGGTCCTCCTCTACAACTCTTCCATACATTTCAATTTCAATCCCAGCAATAGTTTAGGATTAGCAAAAAATTTGCGTTTGAACCCAGTGTGCAACATACAAATAGATATTCACCTAAAAAAGATATTTTTTCAGGTTTGCGATTTTCTAAATTACATTAATAATTTTGCAGGCAAGAGTATTAAAAAAAGAGAAATATACCCTTTAACAACTGTGAATAAATTATATACTGTTATTCTATTAATAACTGAATATAAAACATATCGGCTAGAAATGGTTGAAGTTTTTTAGTACTATATCTTAGTTATAAATTCCCGCAAAGTCTTGTCAAATATTTAATTCATTTTTTATTTTATTTTTTAATTTTTGTTTCTCAGTTTACTTCCCCTGACAAAATTTAATATAATTTTACAATTTTTCTTTTTTCCTTTGTGTTTTACTTTTTTTAAATTTCACCATATTAATATTTACTTAGGTTAGTATAAACAATACTTACCAACCCAATATGGGTGGACAGGTGATAGCCAAAGCTAAAACCCAAACTATGAGTATCATTATAAGAGCCAAACGTTTGGAGCGACGTTTACGTGAATATGTTAAAGGCTGGGTAACAGCTAAATATCTGATAATAAGAAAAAATAGCCAAAAGAAAGAAGAAAAAAAAAAATTGTGTTATAAAAAAAAAAAAAATCATAATTAAAAAATGTTTAGAAGTAAACAAGAAAAATTCTGTAAAACTTTTTTAAAGTTGTACAGAAAGTCACATCTTACCTGTCCACACTAATGGCACATAAACTTAATATAGAAGCGGTACACAAGAGAACATCCAATGATATCCAAATATCACAAAGTACCCAACCAAGTTGCCAGGAACCTGAAATTACCAAAAGAAAAAAAAGCAATATGAGTGTAAAAATGACTACAAAAAAATAACTTAAAAATATGTAAATTGACCAAAAAACAAAATAAACGACAATTTAAGACTAATAAAGCACGAAGTAGGCAAAACAACTTGTCAACTTGAGAAAAAAATTTTAATAAACAAAACCAAGTGTAAACACAGCATGAAAAATATTTTCGTTGACCGGTAATCATTTTAGTTAATAAAACAAAACGTGTTGTTTATTTAGTTGAGAATTTTTGTTAAAAAATTGAGTTTTTTTAGGATAAAAGTGGTTGGTGAATTCCCAGGCTCGCATACTTAATGTAAACAGCAAGATTAAATAGTAATCATACGCCATGGGATAATGGTTTATGTTCAACATATTCTCACTCTCTCCCTCTCTCTCTCTATAACAATCACTAAATACTCGCTTATGAAGAAAACTACATGAACCAGCAACATGAAGTTTCTTTTTTATTTTTTGATTTATTTCTTTTATTAAATATGTAGCATAGTTTATGTCTTAAATATGAGAAATACATAAGAAAAACAAGAGTATTAAATAAGATATTATTTACAAAATGAGCAAAGTTTCTTAATATAATTTATGTTGTGTTAAAAAGCTTGTAATTTTCACCGTATGTACCCTTGGGAATAATGTTTCAAATATAAATGAATTAAATATAAAAGTTTTCATAAAACATGTTATTATTTTCTGTGGGAATTTTATGTTTAAGAGCTCACTTAAGATATTATTACAAATAAATTATTAATATATTGTACATTAGGGTGATCCAAAATTCCTTCCATTTAAACGTACCTACAATTATGAAAGGGGATGTCATTCCTGGATTTTTATTATGGGCATGTCTAATATTGCGGCCATAGTAAGGCCATTACTCTAGTATATTTCCTTATAACTTAAGAACGGTTTGTACGATTAACATAAGTGATACACCAGCAGATGCGTATTAAAAATATCTTCAAATCTTTCAACTTCATTTGTTTATGTGCTCAATAGTTTCGAAGTTTTTTTGAAATAAGTGCCAAAAAAAAAAAAAAAAAAAAAAAAATTCATGTAAAATTTTAGATTTTTTTTTTTTTTTTACTAAATATAATAAATGAAAACATCAAAAATATTTCAGTTTGTCATCTTTATCTTAAAACTGCGAATCAAATAAGGCATGTATCTTTAAAATTGATACACAAATCTTGATTTTATTCACAGTTAAGTAAAAATACCCATGTTACATACAATTGTATAGAAATACAGTGGTGTGCAAAAAAAATAAAAAATAAGACGAAAAAATTGTTTTTGCCCACTAGTTTATCTCCACTTAACTGTAGGTATGCATGGGTATCCTAGCTTAACTGTGAATCCAATCAAGATTTGTGCATCAATTTTTATTATACGAGGCTTTATTTACTCGAAGTTATGCTAGCTTTGAGATAAAGATGATAAACTGAAACATTTTTGATGTTTTCACTTTTAAAAATAAGTTTTAGTAAAAAAAAAGAAATCTTGAATTTGGCATGAACAAATATTTTTCGACACTTATTTAGAAATATCTCCTATACTATTGAGTGGATAAAAATTTTATAGCAGAACGACTTAAAGCCAATTTTATTCCACATATTTTGGTGCTCCATTTATATAAATCGTGCATATCGTTCTCGAGTTATAGTTGAAGGAGCACGAAAAAAAAACAGTTTTTTGTCAAACATTCTGATTTGACTATCTTGCCCGAAGAAAATTATCTACAGTATATTATTTTATATATTTAAAATTACTCTGCAATAATTTCTTGAAACGATTTTTGCAATTTCACGCAAGGATTTTTCCTTTTTTATATAAATCTGATATTATTTTCAAGTTTGAATTGAAGTTTATTTTCCTATTGTTAAACAATTTTTTTTTTACTTTTTTACTTTTTACGTTTTAATGCAAGAAATACATTTAAGATTATAATTTGGTCCTTCCCTGAAACCTAAACTAAAAATAATAAAAGATCTCCCACTTTTGCAATTCACCGACCTTTTTATAAAAGAAAGGTGTCACTGTTTACTTTATTTTGACGCGTAAAAATTGGTATGTTTTCTTAAAAATTTAATTAAATCGTTATTCTGACTTATTTTCGCAAATTGTTTTTATGAGTTCAGTTCCTACCTAATTACTAGGGTATTCACTCGAATATTGTTTGCTCGATTAATCATCAAATTAAAATCAAATATTGGTTCGATTAAATTAAAATCAAGAATTTCGAGTAAAAATTTATTCGAGCAAATTATATCAATTAATCGAATAATTCGAGTGAAAAAATATTTTAAATAGTTCCTTTCCTAACTATTTTTTAGGATGTTTTAATTTTAGTTTTTTAAAAAATTTTGCTTGAAAACAATGTTTCAAAATTTTCATAGGACGTTTAGAATCTAAAAGTGGCACCACAATTCGGAAGTTTATTAAAAAAATACATATTTAGTAAAAGAACCGAATATATGACTAAATTACAGCACGTAATTAAAGGTCGTTTCGATCACAAAAATTAAAAAAAAAATACAAACGTCGCTTTAATAAATTGTAATGCAAAATTCAAATAATTTTTTATAATTTTAATAATTTGAGAAGGATAAAGAAAACGGATCCTCCTTATTATATTAAATGTTATATAAGAAATAAATTAGAGGATTTTAAACTTTATTTACAAAAACAAAAACATATCAATAAATTCTCAGTCTGGTGTGGAGGATATGATGGTGATGCCTTGGATGGAATCAAAAATAGGCAAAAAGGAAAAATAAAATATTGAACATTATGCGTAAAAGTTATGGTTAATTTCATAATAGAGTCAATTATAATTCTTACGCGTACATTTGGGAGAAAGAATTATATATTTTAAATTTACAATAAATTTGTCTATTAAATGGAGAAAAGTTGTAAGTTCTAACTTACTGTATATATGACTTATTTACTATACAAGTTTATAGAATTTATAAAGAATTTTCTATAATTTTACATCGGTATTGTTAGGAAATTAAGAGTTTGCGAAATATTTTTGGACAAAATAGAACTAAAACATAATCACGAGATCACTATAATATAAATAAGAGTAAACTATCTTAAAAACTATATACAGTTGTATATTATTAAATGACTGTCTAATACTTAATTTATTTGTCTATGTCTGGCGATTAGTCATCGTAGTATATGGGTAAAACATTCCCAAATATTGTATATATAAGTATTTTGAATATAACTGAAAACCTCTGTGTAGCATGTGTCCAAATTGAAAATTGAGACAAAATCGCTAATTATTTCAAAGTGGTTAAAAACTCAACATTAAATTGTTATAGAAAGTATAGATAATTTCCTTTAATTTAACCTCACTTTAATATAAAATTTTTTCGAATTAATACACCAAAATGGTTAGACATATTTATTTTACTATCAATGAATAATAATCAAGAAAGACAAATATTCATAAATATTTACGCAAATTTTAATTATGTATTACTTTTGAAAGACTATTTCTTGTTTTAAGCTATTGTTTAATTTTTTAATAATCATTGAAAAACGAGTAAAATTTTAAGGTATAATTTACTCGAATAACTCGAGTAACTTAAAAGTTTTACTCGATTATTCGAGTAACTTAAAAACTGCATTTTCGAGTTATTTGATTATTCGAACAATGAAAAAGTCGAGTAAAATGAATACTCTATTAATTACCTAATTGGCATATCACGCTCATAGAACATCAAACTATAGCAAATGAAAAATAAATATACCCATTTTTATACCCACCATCAAAAAGATGGGTATATTGATTTTGTCATTCCGTGTGTAATGTAATGTACCACATGAACGTCTATGTTTTAACCATAGACAAACGCTAAAAAACCTCCAATGAAATTGTAACACCCATGCAGAGTGTTTTGGAGAATTGAAAAATTTAGTTGGGAGAGGACTGCGGGAGCCATTGAATTGCTAGCAGCAGTCGGTGTGGGGTGGTTCGGTCCTTCCCTAACTAATTTCGGAAGCATTACAGTGTTTATTATAGACTCCCTGTTTTGTAAGATATTAACGATGTAAGGACCATATTGACTAAACTTTATTCATAAAATGTTCTTCCCCGAATTTAGTCATATTGAAAAATTATAAAATGTGATGGTGTTAGTCAATAAAAAATTTTGTAACTCTAGATGTTATTAGAGTTACTGCCTCACAACCCTCACCTTCCATAGTTTCCTAGGCAAATGTTTACAGAAACCCCTAATGAAAATATCAATTAAACACTAAACTACTTAATCATTCAAAGAAAACACCCAACAATTTTAATTTATCTTTCCATTATGAAAATAACATATTCTTTATTCAACTCATTTAAAGGGCTTATTTTAATATATTTAATAAGAAAAACTATCATATAAATATCAAATAAAAATATTCTTTAAATTATTCATATTTAGTATAAAAATTGTAATAAAAGAATATATAGAATATAATTAATTACGACGTAATATCTAACATAGTTTGGCTCACAAATGATTAATAATTATTTACTTTGTGTACTTTGTTATTTGGTTTTGTTTGAAAAAAAAAAAAAAATATATATAAGAAACAAAAATCAATAAAGCTTTACTAATTTACGAGAGTTGTAATAATGTTATGTTATCATTACATTGATCATGTTATCTCTCATATTTAACATAACTAACATCTTACTGACATGTTATCTAACAGAATTAATCTCATTGTATTAATGGATTGTTGTTTCTTTTAAATGTGTAATGCAAGTGTAGAAAAGAAAAAATGTTGTAAATGACTTACCGCATCAAAC
The DNA here is from genome assembly GCA_951394005.1 of Protophormia terraenovae. NCBI lineage: Eukaryota > Metazoa > Arthropoda > Insecta > Diptera > Calliphoridae > Protophormia > Protophormia terraenovae. The sequence continues at coordinate 32,879,460 of OX596073.1, forward strand.
TGCTCCGGTGAAGGCCTCCAACAGAAATACGTTGATGTCGATTAGCTGAATAGATTTTTTTAAAGTTTTTGAAGTTGAAATCTAACTTGCATTATGTAGTTTGTCATTTGTAGTTATGTGTTAATTTAATTATAAATGAAATTGAAAAAAGATTCGGCTGTGCCGAATCTTTGATACCCTTCACCATATTACCATATTACCATCTAACTATTTTATCGACATCATATTACCATATTACCGACAAATAATAAAATTTTCGCCTTAACGTATGCTTTCATATTTTCACATATATAAATCTAATTTTTTTTCAAACTACGAAAATTTGAATATATAAAAAAAAAAAAACAATCATAGCAGGCTTTGCTTTTAAAAAATAAACAACAACAACAATTCCATATTTATATATTTTTTTATGTGTGTATATACAAACTGGCTGCATATACAAAGAACAACAACACTGTTATTCATTATATTACTACTGTTTCTAACTAAACTACTTGTCTATACAAAAAACAAAAAACGTCACTAATAGTCATTACAATGCTTAATATACATGTTTGTGTGTGTATTTATATTCTTAACAGATTTGTTTTTGGGCCATAACTCTGTTGATTATAAACGAATTTGGTTTATTAAAAAAAACGAAATTTTATAAAAACATTTATGACTGATCTATATAAAAATAAAAATCTGTAGCTTGAACAAGGGCTTCAAAAATAAAAAATTCGTTTTCCCCGATATCTCAGTCACTACTGAACCGATTTATTTCATTTTTTCAGAACAAAAACTCAGAAAATAATTTCCGAGCCTCCTTTGAAAATTCGAAGTCCCTGGTATATGCAGAGGCTTCAGAAACTGAAAAACCGGTTTCAAAAACCGGTTTTTAAAGCATATCTCCGCCATTTATAAACCGATCCTGCTGATTCAAAAAACCGAAATTTTATAAAAATATTTGTGACCGATCTGTATAAAAATAAAAATCTATAGCTTAAACCAGGGCTTTAAAAAATGAAAAATGCGTTTTGTCCGATATCTCAGTTATTATTGAACCGATTTATTTCATTTTTTCAGAACAAAAATTCAGAAAAAATGTCCGAGACTTCTTTGTAAAAACGAAGTCCCTAGTATATACAGAAGCTTCAGAAACTGGAAAACCGGTTCTAAAAACCGGTTTTCTTAACATATCTCCGCATTGTATGAACCGATCTTGCTGAATTCCAATAGCAAAATTCTCGAAAGCATTTCCGATCGTTTGATATATATATTATATATGTCAGTTATCGGTGGGCTTCATAAACGCCATTTCAACCGACACACGGACGGACGGACGGACGGTCGGACGGACGGACGGACGGACGGACATGGTCCTATCGTCATCATTTCTTACAAGGATCCCGAAAATGTAAACTTTTTTGCTCTCCGACGAAAATTGTGGGAATTACAAACGGAATGACAAACTTATATATACCCTTTACACCTGTGGTGAAGGGTATAATAATGTCTACACATACATAGACGTTATTAAGGGTTATGATTTATAATGAACATAATTATATATAGATAATGTTAATAATCATTAAAGGTTATTTTAATATAATGTAAATAAGTATAAATATAAAGTAGTTGGGTTAATGATTAGTTTATAGAATTATTTGTTAGAATTTAGATAATTTTAAATTTCATAATATTTTAACAGTATAGAGTAGTTTAGATTATATTTAAAGTTGATTTTCAATAACTGTGATATTAGGCTAGTAATTAGGTTAGCATATTAATGTAATTTATTAATTTAAAGGGTTGTAAGGTTATAATATACCTAATACTATTTTTATATGTATTAGTTATTTATATTGAATAATTATTAAGTTTTTAAGTTCATTTCAATAAGTATAAGATTTAAATAAACAATTTTTTGATTATGTAATTTTAAAATTTTAAAGTTTAGTGAAAAATTTAGCAATTGTTTTAAATTTTTATCATTGTTAGTTAATAATAAATTTTGTTTTAAATATTGTTGAAAGATTCTTTTAGAGAATTTTGTTATCTAATTTTAATGAATATTCTAGGTTATTCGGTGTTTTTCGTTAATTGTTAAATTGTTAGAAAGGTATAATCTTGTTTTAAATATTATTAAGTTTTATATTTCATGATTTAGGCATCAACTACATAATCAATGGAGCTTATTCTTGGATTCACTGGTGAATTTATGAATTTTCAGGTGTTCGATGTTCAAATATAATTAATAATAATTATGTTGACAAGTTAAAGATGATATTTGTGGCCTGTGTATGTTAAGGTTAAACCTCATGGAAAATTTGTAGATGACCAATTTGGTATATGGATGTCTTGATGTAAAAAGGTGTTGAAATATTTTAACCTAGTAATATTAAGGTGCAGTTTGTAGAAATGTTTAGTTTATTGGTGTCTCCAAAAATCTCACCAATCCTGCCTCTTGCAGGATTAGGTTTGACCAGCGCAAATCTTAACCCAATTTGATTAAAATTATTGAAAGGTGTGACCAAAAACCAAATGTATTTTTGATGGATGCAACAGATTTCAAAATTGTATGCACTTAATTATTATTATCCAAAGTATATGATTTTTTAAGTATAATTAGCACTTGTATATAATTTGTTTTAAAACTAATCACAACTTTATTATAACACTTTAGGTCTTATTACTTCAAAGTCCAAAATCGAAAAGAACCACGCTTTTTATTGCGTCTTTAAAATCGAGTTTTTGCATTTCTAGAAATATCTTCGATTGTGGTTGTGTTATGTGAAAATGAAGTAAAATAGAATATGAAATACTGCTGCATTGAAATAGTAGTAAATCCATATTATCACTATACTTTTTTTAGTACCTTTTAAAAATCGCAAAATCTTAGCCAAAAGCAAATTATTTTCAAGAAATTTTATTGATGCATATATGAAAAATAATAACCAGATATATGTAGTTTAGCCTTTTGAAATATAATTTATAAGCATTTCAATAATTGTTGTTTAATTAAGTTTTATTTAATTAAATATACCTAATTTATGTTATGATCATATTTGTTAATGTCATGATATGGTATAATGCATTTTAGCAGAGATAACTCCCCGTAGGGATGGTAATGCAGTGCATACTCTGTTAAGCCTACTAGTGCATGCATTAAAGCAAATATCAAGATAAACCAAATAAATAAAAAGATCTTAATACATGTGTTTAAAGAACAAATAAATGCAGAGAAGTCGTAAGCTTACTAATTTCAATTATTAAAATATAAAATGACCAATATAAATTGAAACAAGAAGAATAGTTATAATACATATAATCGATTATTGCTCTTAATATGTAAGTAAATGTTTGTTATTTGCTGTTTAATGATCATTAGTTGTATGTATTAAATAAATTCTGATTCTTTTTTTTTTCAGATAAAACATCAGAGAAAGATCATAAATTTTAAATCATATAAAAAGAAAAATATAAAGTTTGATCTCATCTCCCTCATATAAAGAGTTTTTTGTACAAAAGTAAGTAAATGGTGTTGTTTTTACGTTATTGAGTGATCATTAATTATGGATCAAGCTTACTTTTAGGTCATAAAAATATAAATTATCCAGACCTTTGAAACTATCTTGTGAGTTTTGTAAAATGCAGATATGCAAACGGCTTCATTCGCTTAAAATGAAATGGTATATTTGTTCCAGTGACTTTGGTTTTCTATCAAAAATTTTTGATATATTTATCCGATAAAATATAATTATATGCATGTAATATGGGTTTTAATAATAAATATATGTAATTGATAGGAAAAAAATTAAAATAAATTTGAACCTGGCTGTTAAAACAAAAGCAAGTTAAAAAATTTTGTGATTAAAAGTGAGTAATATGAAACTTGGCATAACGACCATTACAAAACCAAGCAATTTTAGAGCCATGCGCTATAAAATTGTCTGGAAAAAGGGAGTTTAAGATCTTATGTCTTTCCCGTGGTAAGTTCCTACTAGTTTCCCTTGTAAATCCTCTAGGATATAATAGTTATTTCCCACCTTTTCCCTAATTCTGGCCTTTATGAACAAGGGTGCTAGTTTTGCGTTGAAACGCTTTTCAAAGTTGCTTTGCGCAAAGTTGCGTCGAAATATTTCCTGCCCTACATTAAATGTTTGAGGTTTAGAGCGAAGATTGTATTGATGGGTGTTTCTATCATGGGCTTGTCGAATGAATTTCTTAATATGATCACGAACCAGTTGAAGATTATCTTCCCTGGCTATTTGTGCTGTCGGTTCATCAAGTAATTGTACCTGACGAAGTAAGTTATAAGAAGTAGCATGCGTTATCATATTAAACCCGAACAAAGCATAAAAGGGTGAGCTATTTATGGATTGATGAAAAGAATTTCGGAGAGCACAACTAATCTCACTAAGTTTTTCGTCCCATAAGCGGTGATCTGTTTTCAAATAAGCTCTTATTCCAGCAATAAGAGACCGGTTGACACGTTCCGAAGCATTGGATTGGGAGGAGTATAACGCAGTGTAAATATGTTGAATGCCATGGGTCGTTAGAAACGCATTGAAATCGTTTGCACGGAATTGGCTTCCATTGTCGCTGACAATAAACTCCGGCACACCATACATATGGAATATTTGTTTTTGTAGAAAATCTTGAATTAAATTTGAGGTAAATTTCCGTAATGGGCAAAGCCAATGATACTTGCTAAAGTGATCTAGCACAATAAGGAGCCCAATATAGCCGGACTTACTGCGTGGATATGGTCCCAGGAGATCTATATAAAGGCGCTGGAATGGTCGAACAGATACGCTTTGGTTTCCCATGGGTGGCTTCATAACGAAGTTTGGTGCTTTTGTTGTTTTGCACACCTCACACTGCCGAACATAATTACGAACATCTCGTACCATTCCCGGCCAAAAGAAATTTCTCCTCAAAAGTTCCAGAGTTTTTACCATACCACCATGAGCTGTTACTGGGGTATCGTGTGCTCGTGATATTGTGTCTTTCCTTAACTTAACGGGGACCCATAGTTTCCAGCACATTTGCTCCTGATCTTCGTTGCCATTATAGTGATCCATTCTGTAATAAATATAATTATCTATAATTTTTATATCGGGGTATTTAGAGGCATTGTCGTTGTACTTTTTAATGAGATTTTTATATTCGTCGTCAGAAAAATGCGGGGACTCCAAATCAATTTCTGGCTCTAGATTTTCGATGGCTGCAACGTCGTTTACTGGGATCCTGGACAGCGCGTCGGGGACCACATTATCCTTACCCTTACGATGGCTGATAGAGAAATTATAGGCTTGCAGCTTAAACACCCATCTTGCGAGCCGGCCACTAAGATCGGGTTGTCGCATTAACCACAGCAGGCTGGAGTGGTCTGTGATCACCTCGAACTCCTGCATTTCCAAATAGCACCGGAATCGTTTGATAGCTTCCATCGCAGCCAAACATTCCCTCTCTGTGACACTATAATTTCGTTGCGCTGAATTTAACTTTTTACTCATGTATGCAATTGGACGTTCTTGGCCTTCATCGTCCAATTGCACCAGAACCGCACCTATTCCGAAATCACTAGCATCACAGTGAAGGAAGAATTTCTTTCGGAAGTCCGGGTTTGTTAACACAGGAGCAGAGGTGAGCAACATTTTAACTTTTTCAAATGCTTCCTGAGCCTCTGGTGTCCATTTGAAGACTTTTTTGGTGGATAATACTTCCGTGATTGGAAAAACGACCGACGAAAAGTTCTCTATAAAGCGTCTATACCACCCCGCCAATCCCAGAAAACCACGCACTTGTTTCAAGTTTTTGGGAGTGGGCCAATCTCTTATCGCTTGGACTTTTTCGGGATCAGTTGTGATCCCCCCATTTCCTATAACAAATCCTAAATAGTTCACCGATGTTACGCAAAATTTGGATTTAGATATGTTTAACGTTAAGTTTGCTTTTCGAAATTGCGAGGCTATACGTACAAGTATTTCCAGATGGGTTTCGAAATCTTCTGAGACGATAACTAGATCATCCAGATAACCAAAGACACAATGCCTTAAATCCGGAGGAATGATTTCGTCCATAAGTCGGCACATTGTCTGTGGAGCATTACACAGCCCGAATAGCATAACTACAAACTGGTAGAGAGGCCGACCCGGGACTGTGAATGCTGTCAGACTTTTGGACTTGTCATCTAAGGCAATCTGCCAGTAGGCATCCTTCAGATCCAGTTTCGTTATGAGATTCGCCTTTGGAAGTCTCGCGAAAATCCCCTCAATATTTGGAAGTGGGTATGCATCCTTAATGGTTACTGCATTAACTTTTCGTGCATCTAAGCATAATCGGACCTTATTTGGTTTCACAACCAAACGCATTGGTGAACTCCAGGAGGATGTGGAAGGTTCTATCACCCCTAGCGCCAACATACGATCAAGTTCACCATACATCAGTTTCTCAACCGCGGGAGAAACCGGATAGAACCTTGACTTAACTGGTGTTGCATTACCAACATCAATTGAGTGTCTAATAAGACTGGTTCTTCCCAAACCCTGTTTTTCAAAATTCGGAAAAGTTCAATGACAGCATTAAGCTGCAAACGTTGACTATTTGAAAGTGGATAGGAATTTTCGTCTAAAGCAACTTTAGATTGATTTGAAATATTGGACTGGACTTCAGACTTACCTGAAAGAACGGACAAATCGGACAAGGACAAGTTGGACGAATTATTAAAAGAAATGATGTCTACAGACCCAACAATGTCTGGAAACAGCGCAAAAGACTTCACAAAGTCGATTCCCAATGAGATATTGATGGTACAATAAAGATTTTCAACGTTTTTGATTGATTTTTGAAGAAGATTTCTACATCCAGCCAACCACAAACTGATTGCAACTGGCCATCAGCAGTCTTCACATAATGTTTACATTTTGTATAACCAGGAAATTTCGAAAAGTCAAACGATGCTAAATCTGAACCTACGCAACTTATATTGGCCCCGGTGTCAAGTAGACCATATTCGCAAAAATCCAAAAATTTGACCTTAGCGTAGTAACGCAAGTCTTTTGGGTTTGACACAATTGCGGAAATTAAAAGTTTTCGACAAGTTTTTCGCGTTTTATAAAATTTTCTGAGGCGTATAGTAGAGCGTTTCGGTTTTAATGGAGAACAATTGGAAACTTCGGACAAATTAAAGATTTCATTACGTTTTTGTAGGTACATTTGCCATCTTTCGTGATAAGGCAATTTTGGTTGAATTAATTTAGAAACTTCTATAACAGGCTCATTATTCAAAGAATTAGGTCGTCCTAGCATGGTGATTTTTACGTTTGTGTTATTAGCAGGTAGAGACTTTTCCGGGAAATTAAAATTAAATTCAGTTAATGTTGATTTGTCACATTTGGTAATTAGTTTATGAAAATTTAAATTTTCATCAACACTGGGATCTAATTCATGTCCTTTGCAGGACCCATTGGCCGGTAGTTTTTTGATAGTTGTTGCTTTCTAGCTGCACACTTGGAACAATTTGGCTTATATACATTTTTAGTACCACAACCATAACAAAATATGGTTCTGTCTTTTAGACAGTTTTCCCAGTGGTGGCCAACCTCATCGCAATTCCAGCATTTGTTTAGGGGTTCATTCCCCTGAATAGCATCAATTGAACATGCGATATCTTCATCTTCAATTTGATTACTACTATTATTTGTAGCATCAAGTTCTGAGATGTATTTACGTGGTAAGTTTGAATTTAAATTGCGAGTAGAGAGGTTTTTACGGACGCTTTCTTCATTTAAAAAATGTTCTCTCATTTGAACAAGTTTTCTTAAATGTGTAATTGAATGAATAGGTACATACAAGAGGTCTTGCCTAATATCGGGCCGTAAATTTCTTGCCAATATTTCGACAAGCTCCGAATCGGACATAGGAGTAGGAAGACGATCCATCATAGCTAACATAGAATCGAAAAATGAGTCAAATGACTCTCCTGGCTTTTGCTTTCTACTCCTCATATCTTCCCGAATATCAAAGGAACTCTTAAATTCTTTGTATTGACACCTCAAAGCATCGCAGAAATCATTCCACTTCACTGATTGTACCTGCTTGTGGTATCGCCAGTACCAATCGCGGGCCTTTCCTGTTAACAGGATATGCAAATTCTTGCATATAACAGTGAAGTCACTATTGAAGGTGTCTCTAGTTAAAGATTTAATACGGTATAGGAACTCTTCCACGTGGAGACCATTGGACGAACCGTCAAATTTTAGGTTCCAATTCTGAATCACAGACGTAATTTTGTCAGCGTGAATCGTACCAGTATTGGAAATAGCAAAAGGGGATAATAAGTAGGGGTTATTGCCATTAGGCTGAGGTAATGGACGTTGAGTCTCATCAAGAATTGGTTGGTTGTTTTCATTGTTGCTCTGAGCGTTATTATTATTAGGGTTGTTAATGTGAACCTGAGATGCTGGACGTTGAGTCCCATAAAAATGTTGCTGGTTGTTGTTGGTGTTATTCTGGGAGTTGTTATTGAAAGCCGGTGGAATAACATTTAAGTTTTGCAAAAGTCTAGTCAGGTTTGCTTCTATTAAGCGATTAATTTGATCATAATCAATACCAGAAGGATTGTTATTACAGGGAGTTAAAATTGCCGGTGCTGGGTCTCGGAAAGGTGAATTTACTACATTCTCATTGGTCTCATTTGAATCTAACAAAATGTCACTTAAATGTGCTTCTTCTTGATCATTTGCCTGGGCATTTGTATCAGTATTATTAGAAGTATTTGGTTCCTGGAAAAGCTTACGGTTTGAACTCCTAGTGTTATATTGTCGTGCCATTGCACCCCTGCCTTTAGTTCTAGTGGTTGCTCTCGATGAAGCAGCTTTAGTATTTATAACTAACCTACGCAAATCACAAAGTCTACATGCACGTTTACACACAGGACACTCAGAACTTGTTGATAGATGGGATTCAATGCAGCCCCTGTGAAATGCATGTGAACACTCATTAATTATTAAGCAATTATCTCCTTCAACCATTGTCTCATTGCATATTTGACAAACTGATGGCTCAATGTATATTGGTGCCAATGGTAATGGTGGAGGAATGTTCGGTTGAGAGGGAGTTCTATCTACCGACATTTTGAAATAATTAGATATAGGTAGAAAATCAATTTAAAAATAGAAAAGATATTCAGAAAATAATTTCCAAAACTTAGGGAAATTATATATAGGACAAATATTTTGAGCAATATAAAACAAATGAACAATGACCCAATTTCTCCTAGAAAGTATTTAAGGAAAAAAATTTTAAATATATTTCCGATGTCGCTATTCAAGAAACCTTTGCAAAATTAAGTATTACAAAATCTTTGTTAAAAAAAACAATTTATTTAGAAAGTAAAAACGACTTTTTTTTTTACAAAATATAGTAAAACTGATTCAGCTTTAACGGTTGAATGGTACTATGAAAATAGAATGTAATTTATAACACCAATTTTATAATTTATTTTGCATATATTTATGGGATACCGAGCAAAATATAACACTTAGAACAAAATATGTTTATTTCAAAAATATGAAAAATTACAGCCAAACAAATATTTGACTAAACATTAAACTTTACGGATGACAATAGCGAAATAATGTTAAAATTTTTGTAAATATTTCTGGGAGTATAAAAATGTATTATTTTTTTATTATTTTTTTTTTTTTTGATAGCCAATATGAAACTAATAATTCTGCTTAATAAGCAATTATAAAAGTTAAGAAAAACAATAGTTTAAAATACCGAAATACGTTGAAAATGAAATGATACAATTATTAGAAAGTTAATTCGTATCATGAAAAAATGTGATCGTATACGATGTACCGAAAATGAACGAAATGTGTAAAAAATATTTAGAACCATTTTAAAGAAAGTAAAAATTTGTTTATAAATTATTCTCAAAGTCAGATATATCCAAGTTCAGAATTAAATTTTAAGAATGTATTCATCCCATTCAATAACAAAAAGGACTAACAATTTTTGATTAAATTTTTCAGATTTTTTCAGTGTTTTTAAATGTCTACAGGTTTAATTATTTTTTGTTGTTTTTGTTTTTTAAGTTTTTTTTTATGTATAAGTAGCACCTAATGGTTTCTTAAGTTTTTAAGTTGTTTTTATGTAAGTTTCTGTTTAATAAAACTGAGATTTAGATAAATTATTATAGAATCTGTAATATCGGATAACTATTGGCAAAATTTTGTATTTAATTGTCTGTAACTAAAAATACAGATTTGGATTTATAACAGAAATAAGAAAAGCAAGTTATGGAAAAAAAAAAATAAAATTATTAAATGTTCACAAATCAAGATTTAAATTCCGTTTTCTCACTGGTAGATTCTTCCAATTATTCATTAAAATTACGCGAAATAAGAAAAGAATTAGTTTGGAACAAAATGAAAAGATTTTTTTTTTTTTTATGATTTAAACATTTATTTTAAAATTTTCTTTACAAATGTAAGAAGATATTCGTTAAAAAAAAAATGAAAACAAAGTATATTATACAAGAGAATAATACCGATAGAATTAAGAAAACTTTTTCAGCGAAATTCGCACTTTGGATCTCTATCAAAGAGTAAAATTTCCTAATTTATATGTAACAGAAAATTGTCCATAAAAATATTATGAAAATTTTTTTATCTACAATGGTTATTTTTATTTTATACTTTTAAATACGGGTGTTTTCTTTAAAATGTATTAGCTCACTGCCTAATTGATTAAAGACTTAAGTTGACTAACATGGTAACAAAACTGGACTATGGTGTAATGAATAATATTAAATATACTAATAAATTTTTACGCCTCAGCTATTAAAATATATAATTTATTTATTTTTTTCTTCTTCGAAACATCTAACATACATCGGTCAAATATTTGCTCATAGCAGAATAGATGATATCCATTATGTATATTAGTAGCTGTCATCGCATTAAAATTTAATTAGTATATGAAATAATATACAAAACTGCAAAAAAAATTAATTCTTTATATAAATCTCTACTAGCTTATAAAAAATATTTAAGCATTTAGCGGTCAGTCTATTCGAATTTTTATTCTCAAATAACCGAAAAAATCCAGCAAAACCTTAGACACTATTTATAAAACAAGTTTCAAAAATATATAAAAATATTAAAAGTTCTCTTAGTAAATGAAATCTACAAAATACCTGAGATTATGAAGAGCAAAGAAAACTATTACGTCTTCTCGTGCCCCACGTTGGGCGCCATTATTTATATGTAATGTACCACATGAACGTCTATGTTTTAACCATAGACAAACGCTAAAAAACCTCCAATGAAATTGTAACACCCATGCAGAGTGTTTTGGAGAATTGAAAAATTTAGTTGGGAGAGGACTGCGGGAGCCATTGAATTGCTAGCAGCAGTCGGTGTGGGTGGTTCGGTCCTTCCCTAACTAATTTCGGAAGCATTACAGTGTTTATTATAGACTCCCTGTTTTGTAAGATATTAACGATGTAAGGACCATATTGACTAAACTTTATTCATAAAATGTTCTTCCCCGAATTTAGTCATATTGAAAAATTATAAAATGTGATGGTGTTAGTCAATAAAAAATTTTGTAACTCTAGATGTTATTAGAGTTACTGCCTCACAACCCTCACCTTCCATAGTTTCCTAGGCAAATGTTTACAGAAACCCCTAATGAAAATATCAATTAAACACTAAACTACTTAATCATTCAAAGAAAACACCCAACAATTTTAATTTATCTTTCCATTATGAAAATAACATATTCTTTATTCAACTCATTTAAAGGGCTTATTTTAATATATTTAATAAGAAAAACTATCATATAAATATCAAATAAAAATATTCTTTAAATTATTCATATTTAGTATAAAAATTGTAATAAAAGAATATATAGAATATAATTAATTACGACGTAATATCTAACATAGTTTGGCTCACAAATGATTAATAATTATTTACTTTGTGTACTTTGTTATTTGGTTTTGTTTGAAAAAAAAAAAAAAATATATATAAGAAACAAAAATCAATAAAGCTTTACTAATTTACGAGAGTTGTAATAATGTTATGTTATCATTACATTGATCATGTTATCTCTCATATTTAACATAACTAACATCTTACTGACATGTTATCTAACAGAATTAATCTCATTGTATTAATGGATTGTTGTTTCTTTTAAATGTGTAATGCAAGTGTAGAAAAGAAAAAATGTTGTAAATGACTTACCGCATCAAACTGCTCCGGTGAAGGCCTCCAACAGAAATACGTTGATGTCGATTAGCTGAATAGATTTTTTTAAAGTTTTTGAAGTTGAAATCTAACTTGCATTATGTAGTTTGTCATTTGTAGTTATGTGTTAATTTAATTATAAATAATGTCTACACATACATAGACGTTATTAAGGGTTATGATTTATAATGAACATAATTATATATAGATAATGTTAATAATCATTAAAGGTTATTTTAATATAATGTAAATAAGTATAAATATAAAGTAGTTGGGTTAATGATTAGTTTATAGAATTATTTGTTAGAATTTAGATAATTTTAAATTTCATAATATTTTAACAGTATAGAGTAGTTTAGATTATATTTAAAGTTGATTTTCAATAACTGTGATATTAGGCTAGTAATTAGGTTAGCATATTAATGTAATTTATTAATTTAAAGGGTTGTAAGGTTATAATATACCTAATACTATTTTTATATGTATTAGTTATTTATATTGAATAATTATTAAGTTTTTAAGTTCATTTCAATAAGTATAAGATTTAAATAAACAATTTTTTGATTATGTAATTTTAAAATTTTAAAGTTTAGTGAAAAATTTAGCAATTGTTTTAAATTTTTATCATTGTTAGTTAATAATAAATTTTGTTTTAAATATTGTTGAAAGATTCTTTTAGAGAATTTTGTTATCTAATTTTAATGAATATTCTAGGTTATTCGGTGTTTTTCGTTAATTGTTAAATTGTTAGAAAGGTATAATCTTGTTTTAAATATTATTAAGTTTTATATTTCATGATTTAGGCATCAACTACATAATCAATGGAGCTTATTCTTGGATTCACTGGTGAATTTATGAATTTTCAGGTGTTCGATGTTCAAATATAATTAATAATAATTATGTTGACAAGTTAAAGATGATATTTGTGGCCTGTGTATGTTAAGGTTAAACCTCATGGAAAATTTGTAGATGACCAATTTGGTATATGGATGTCTTGATGTAAAAAGGTGTTGAAATATTTTAACCTAGTAATATTAAGGTGCAGTTTGTAGAAATGTTTAGTTTATTGGTGTCTCCAAAAATCTCACCAATCCTGCCTCTTGCAGGATTAGGTTTGACCAGCGCAAATCTTAACCCAATTTGATTAAAATTATTGAAAGGTGTGACCAAAAACCAAATGTATTTTTGATGGATGCAACAGATTTCAAAATTGTATGCACTTAATTATTATTATCCAAAGTATATGATTTTTTAAGTATAATTAGCACTTGTATATAATTTGTTTTAAAACTAATCACAACTTTATTATAACACTTTAGGTCTTATTACTTCAAAGTCCAAAATCGAAAAGAACCACGCTTTTTATTGCGTCTTTAAAATCGAGTTTTTGCATTTCTAGAAATATCTTCGATTGTGGTTGTGTTATGTGAAAATGAAGTAAAATAGAATATGAAATACTGCTGCATTGAAATAGTAGTAAATCCATATTATCACTATACTTTTTTTAGTACCTTTTAAAAATCGCAAAATCTTAGCCAAAAGCAAATTATTTTCAAGAAATTTTATTGATGCATATATGAAAAATAATAACCAGATATATGTAGTTTAGCCTTTTGAAATATAATTTATAAGCATTTCAATAATTGTTGTTTAATTAAGTTTTATTTAATTAAATATACCTAATTTATGTTATGATCATATTTGTTAATGTCATGATATGGTATAATGCATTTTAGCAGAGATAACTCCCCGTAGGGATGGTAATGCAGTGCATACTCTGTTAAGCCTACTAGTGCATGCATTAAAGCAAATATCAAGATAAACCAAATAAATAAAAAGATCTTAATACATGTGTTTAAAGAACAAATAAATGCAGAGAAGTCGTAAGCTTACTAATTTCAATTATTAAAATATAAAATGACCAATATAAATTGAAACAAGAAGAATAGTTATAATACATATAATCGATTATTGCTCTTAATATGTAAGTAAATGTTTGTTATTTGCTGTTTAATGATCATTAGTTGTATGTATTAAATAAATTCTGATTCTTTTTTTTTTCAGATAAAACATCAGAGAAAGATCATAAATTTTAAATCATATAAAAAGAAAAATATAAAGTTTGATCTCATCTCCCTCATATAAAGAGTTTTTTGTACAAAAGTAAGTAAATGGTGTTGTTTTTACGTTATTGAGTGATCATTAATTATGGATCAAGCTTACTTTTAGGTCATAAAAATATAAATTATCCAGACCTTTGAAACTATCTTGTGAGTTTTGTAAAATGCAGATATGCAAACGGCTTCATTCGCTTAAAATGAAATGGTATATTTGTTCCAGTGACTTTGGTTTTCTATCAAAAATTTTTGATATATTTATCCGATAAAATATAATTATATGCATGTAATATGGGTTTTAATAATAAATATATGTAATTGATAGGAAAAAAATTAAAATAAATTTGAACCTGGCTGTTAAAACAAAAGCAAGTTAAAAAATTTTGTGATTAAAAGTGAGTAATATGAAACTTGGCATAACGACCATTACAGTAATATGTCGAACAAATTATTTATGTCTCCATAAAGTATATATTTCTGGATCTTGGACAGATTCTGAGTTGGTCTAGCTACACAGAAAAAATTATTACCGTCTTTTTTTTCAATTAACTCAGCTGTTTAATTTTGCATCAAAATTTAATAAATATATTCAAGTAAAAATAAAATAAATATAAATTTTTTGATTTGACATCTCCGATTTTAATGAAATTCGCTACAAGCATTGACCATTGGAAGTGTTTCCGAAAACATGAAATTTTAGACCCATGTTTCTTTTCGGTCCGGAAATATGACGGTTTAAAAAACGAAAAAATATTAAAAACTTTACAGATGAATACTTATTTAATTTTTAATAACTTCTTAAATATACATGGTAGATCTCTAGTTGTTGCTGCATATTAAAGACAAGATATTACCTTCATAACGACATATACAAAGTTTTTTACATCAAAAGCTCAAGGGTCAAAGTTGGAGATCAAACTATTATATCTCAAAAACTGTTATTTTTAAAATTCTTAAAAAATTATATATTTTTGAAATAAATTTTCTCCATATGGATATAAAATTTCAAGTTGGAGCATTATCTAATTTGGGAGTTATGGACAAAAATAAAATTCAATTATTAATAACTCCTAAGCTATAGAAAATAAAAAGTTAATTTTAGTATAATTTTAAAAACAAGGACATTACCTGAAAAATGCTATATAGTGAGTTACTTAACTTATATCGAGAGTTCAAAAGTCAAAATAAGACTTACAAAAAATAAACCATTGTATCTCCGAAAACGATATTTTTAAAATGCTAAAAAAATTATATAATATTAATACAACTCTTCTTCATGCTTGTGCAAAATTTCATGTTGGACTCTCATTTAGTTCAGAAGTTATGTAACAAAATATAAACAGAAGTCAAATTTTGTATATAAAATTTTATTTTTTTTAAATATGCGTTCAATAGGGTGATCGATTATTCGACTATTTTGAGAAACCGGTTTTCGAATAGTTCTAATAATTGGTATTTTAAAAAAACCGGTTGTACTTTTTGAAATTTAGAAAAAACCGGGTAACCGGTTTTTTGCAGAAGTTAATATTTATATCAAAAGACTACATTTCTTTAAAAAAAATCAATAATTCTTATAATATTTAAGTTAAAATTAATAAAATAATTAAAATAATAAAGTTAAAAGAGTATAAGCCTGACAACGCCAGGAAAAATAATATAATAATGAAAATATGCACAAACAAATCAGAAAATTAAAAGAAAAAACAATAAGAACAACAAACATATGGACACCTTCCTCTCCCTAATCGAAGTCAATTATTTGAAGCCGTTAGAATTTATTGGAATAATATTGATTAAAATTTTGAAATTTGTAAACCTTTAAAATTAAAAAAATTTTCGTAAATGCGCTCCTTGTCCGAAATGCAGAATCAGTTTTTGACAGAATTTGGAGAGCAAACAATAAGTATAGCAACTCAAAAGTTCTTAATACCAAAACAGACTTTTCGGTCCGTGATATCTGGCTTCGTTAGAATTTATAGAACGAATAGATTTATAAGTAAGCTTATTTTTAGTTTCTTACGTCGTCTCGTTCAGAAAGCTCTGGAGAAAAAACAATGCTTAATAAAGATATATACATATATCGTTCATTCCATGAAAGAACGCCAAAGAATATTTTTCATGTTTTCCGATTTTAATAATATTTGGCATACGCATACCCTATGCAGCCATTTAAAAATCTCCATTTTTATTTTTTTGAATTTTGAAAAATTCGCGGATTTATTCGCGATTTTGATTTTTCAAAAAGTGAAAAAAATGACAAAAGTGTCTAACTTTAAACACCAATATCTCTAAAAGTTTTTAACGGATTTTAATGATTTAAATTGCATATTTAAGAAGAATAAGTTCACTATAATTGTAGTTATTTAAAAATAATATTATCGTTTAAAAATGCATTCATAATGCAAATGAAATTTTTGAACACATTTTTTGAAAATGTCTACCCTTTCAATTTTTTTCTTCTTTCGATATAAAAAACACTATTATGTTTGCTAAAAATTGTGATATAAATTATTCTGGGACAAAATGGTTCACTATTTTAAAAAATTTTTTCAAAATATTTCTTCAAATTTTTTCATACAAATTTTTTATTTTTTTTTAATTTTTTTATTTTTTAATTTTTGTGAGCATATTTTTAAATAAATTTTAACCATGATAATTCATAATTTGTTATTTGCGGTAGAAAACCTATTTATCCCAGATTAAGTGCTGATGTTTTATATAATAAACATATTTGTCTTCAATATTAAGCAAAAATATTTAAAATCAAAAGGGTAAAAATTTCTTAAAAATGCATCCGAAAATTGCATTCTTTTCGTGAGTGCATCTTTAGCAAAAAAATTATTTTTGATTTATACAATATAATTTACAATATTTATTGTAATAAACTTTACACTAGTTTTTAAATCAATAAAATCCCACGTATAGTTAAGGAGTTATAAATATTTAAAGTCACATATTACTAAAAAAAGTATAACCAAAAAAGTTAAAAATCAAAATTTATAAAAAAATTTTAATTTTTGTATGAAAAAAATGATGGAAATTTTTTGTAAAAATATTTAAAATAGTAGACTTTATTGTCCCAGAACAGTTCTTTTTGTACTTTATAGTAAAGATATTGCTTTTTAACATATTAAAAGAAAATTAAAATCGGAAGGGTAGAAATTTTTCAAAAATGCATCCAAAAATTGCATTTGCATTATGAATGCAATTTTAAACGATAATATTATTTTTAAATTACTACATTTATAGTGGACTTATTTTTCTTAAATATGCAATTTAAATCATTAAAATCTGTTAACAACTTTTTGAGATATTGATGTTTAAAGTTAGACACTTTTGTAATTTTTTTCACTTTTTAAAAAAATTAAATCGCGAATAAATTCGCGTATTTTCAAAATTCAAAAAAATAAAAATGGAGATATTTAAATGGCTCCATAGGTTATATGTGTACCAAATATAAACAAAATCGAATGACCCTCCGTAAAAAATTTGACATTTTTTATAAATCTATCGTGGAATTGACGATATATATATATATAGATTCACGGATTTCGCTCGCTGGATTTGTAGTACTAATAGGATTATAAGTAAGCCGAATTTTAATCTTCTACGTCTTCTGGGAGTTTCAGAAAGCTCTGGAAATAATAATAAATCATCTTATATCTGCTCCCTGATAAAAATTTCAAAATATGGCTCCGTTAGGATTTGTTGGACGAAAAGTTTTATAATTAAGCCAAATTTTAATTTTCTAGGTCATTTGGGAACTTTAGAAAGCTCTGGAAAGAGAAAAAATGCTAAACAAATTATATATCTAGATGACTAGAAGATAATTATTTTTCAAAATTGTAGAAAAAAAAAATCATCAAAAATATGACTAAATTTTAGTTAGCATAAACAGAAACCAGGGCTTAATATGGGAGCCTGTCTCAATTGAAACAATTCTGCAGGTGAAACTTTTTTAACACAACACCTTAAAAAAAATAAAGGAAATATTAGATCAAACAAATTAAATTGGGTGTAAAAATATTACAGATATTACAATAGATTAAAAAAATCCATACAGGATAATTATTACTTATTTATTTGTTTAATTTTATATAATAAATTCCAATTTAGCCTTAAACTATATTTTTGAAACATAAGAAATCAGTCTTTATGAATATTTAAAAAATTATTCCTTAATTTTGATTCAAATATCATTATTTATCTTTAAATTATTAATTTTGACCTTTGAACTTTATAAATATATAAATGTTTTTACTTGTCGTTTTAAAGTCAATGTGTTTTTCTATTAAATGAAATAGTAATAAGAATTTTACAATACATTTTTTTTTGAAGTTATGAGCAATAAAGTGTGATTACTTTTGGAAAAAATTCAACCGCTTTTTCATTTTGGAAACATGATATTTTTGGACCGGGAAGAGTCTTTACTCAGAAAGTTTTTGATTTGAGCAACATATGCAATACTTAATATCTGTAGCGAATTTCATTAAAATCGGAGATATCAAATCCGAAAATGTCTGTTTTTAGTTCATTTTGATATGGAATTACTCTATGATTTTATTTCCTACACATATTTTTAATTAATTAAATCATCTACTTGATTTCTGTGTTTGTTCGTCCGTCTTTCTGTTGAAAGCATGATTGGGCTCGAACAGGTCGAAATTTGGCTAAAATATTTATCCTATACAAGATTTGTTTGGTATTAAAAATGGGGAAAATCGGTTAATAAACAAAATGGGCTAAATACTAGAAACGCAGGGTATGCGTTGTAGCTTCATTTCATACATTTCTGCTGATATCTCTTAAACAAAAGCACGTATGATAACGAAATTTTGTACAGATAGTTTGAGGGTCGATATAAACTTGGAAAATAAAAATTGGCTTGGTCTACCACTTTACTGCCAACCTCTCATATAAGGTGAAACGTCAACGTAATTTTGTAAAAATAATTCAAGGATCAATGTACACTCGAAAACAAAAAATGGGCATGGTCCTGCCACCTTACATATAACGCTTGAAATAATTGATGGTGGGTATATACACCCATATACGAAATATGGGTATAATATTTTATTAGCTGTCGTTTGATGTATCATTAATTTTGGTGAATTTTTTTTACGATCTGCTATGGTATTATCAACTGAAATGACCCTGCAGAGTGGGGCCAAAAGCAAAATAAATGGTAATAAGTCTGGAACTTCGAAACCACTGAACTGATTAAGATGAAACTTGAAACATCGATAGAGGAGGAGTTAGGCTTTCAGAATATTGTTAGATAGAGTCTGTGGTTGCAGCACGGACGCCGCTACAGTGGACCAAAGTTTACCACCTCGAGGATGAAAAACATATCGGGGCTTATAACTTTTACAAATATTAACCGATTTTAAATATTTTTAAATTTTTGAATTCTCACAAAATAGTCACATTATATACCAATTTAAAGGAAAAATTTTTTATTCGCATAATTTAGAAAATTGTAGAGAATTTCAACATATTTTTAAAAAAAATTTTAGAAATTTAATTTTAAACCATACGAGATAATTTAGCACAATAAGCATGTTTTTTCCTTGTCTTGCTTAGAAGAATTCAAAAATATAAAAATATTTAAAATCGGTTAATATTTGTAAAAATTATAAGCCGCGATATGTTTTTCACCCTCGAGGTGGTCAACTTTGGCCCACTGTAGCGGCATCCATGCTGCAACTACGGACTCTCTCCAACAATATTCTGAAAGCCTAGCTCCTCCTCTATCGAAATTGCATCTAAATCAGTTCAATGTTTTCAAAATTCCAGACTTATTACCATTTATTTTGCTCCAATGACTGTAGGAAGTTGAGATTGAACAATTGAACAATCATATAGAAAACCTTATTCCATTAAACAAAATGTATAAGAAAAATCTTCATATAATAAAATTTATCCATATTGATTTACTTAAGAAGACTTCGAGTAACAATTGAAACAAAACCTTTTAAATTAAGATAAAAAATAATTATTTTTCTATTTCTTTCTGTTGTTTAAGTTGTTTTTAGGAAATAATTAATTTTCCATCAAGACATTTAAATGAATTGTTGTTAGTCAAAAAACAACATAAAAACAATACAATTTATTTAAATATTTAAGAGGAAGAAAATAAAGCACACGTAAGCAAAGTAAAATAACGTTGTTATTATAATTGTCGCCAGCATTAAATTATTTCAATTGCATTTTAGTCATTTTCGTATGCTATTAAATAAATGCTTTTCGTGTAATTATAATTAAAGCTGATGAGTGTAATAAAGTAAAATTTTACATTAACATTAAAAAGAAAACATTTTAATATACATATATTTCATGACATTAAAAAAAAAAAAAATTCCTCTACAATTAATGGGGTTTTTTTACAAGCGATTTAACAGAAATTTGAGATTAAGTAATAATTCTAATTCCGTCCCTATTGGTATTAATAAAATTATCGTTTAAATGTTTTATTTTCTCAATTATTAAATTGATAGTTGCTGATTATTATCATGACTACTACAGAACATAATTTTGTAGCGAATTAAAATCAGATCAAAAATATTTATGAAAGTGTTTTCATTTAACCCTTCGTCTTACAAACCAATTGCAGATTTAAATGTAAATTTCATATATTTATAATTAAGTTAGAGACTTGAAATTCCAGGTACCCTCCTACAATTTAGTTTTCTAACGTTCTGTGAAAAAACCAGAATGATAAAACTAACACAAAGATAGTTATAAGGATAAATTGGTGTACATGTCACATTCGTACCTAATATGGTCTGGCAGGACCAGTTACATTTTGTACGAAAATTATGTAGTTCAACGATGTTATCAGTTCGTTTTATATTGTAAATTATTCTATTAAAACCTTTTAAACTGAAATCTTATCAGTTTACATAAATTATTTTATGATTTTCCACCTTTTCGTTCATATTTCGTCTTATGAGAGCAATACCTATAAAACATCAAATGTTTGAAAAGAAATATTGTATGCGTTTTAAGACCCAAAACAGGGAGAAAAGCATAAAGTGTAACGATGGAGAAAAGTTATATCTTGCAAAGTTTTGTGGTAGTGATAGTGATAGAATATAGTTACATAAATGCAATTATATAAAAAAATCATAAAAATTTTCATTTGAATATATGGAAATGCCGTACTGGTCTGGCCAGACCATATTTGTTACGAATGTGACAATTGAAACATCTGTATGACAAAGGGTTAATATTTATTATGGATTTTTAAGGAGAAAACTATGCATAATAATTTATTTATAAGGCATTATATTTTTCTTTGTTTTGCTCATCTGATTTAATTATGTTCTTTAATAAACACTTCTAATATTAAATTTTTAAAAAGAAACGTGTAATTTATTGTATTAGGAAAAGTACAACACGTAGCCTTGCAGAATATTTTTTTTTAAGAAGAAAAAATTAAAAATGACTTAAAAAAAATGAAAGTTAGAGGTTTTTCTTAAATTTTATTTTGGGAATATTTATATTACCTTAAAGTTATAAAAATATTCCAAAATCAAAAGTCCACAAGGTCATTCTATAACAAGTATAGAATTTAATTATCTTATGTATGTATCTCAATGTCTGCTGCTCGCTCAAATTTTTACACACATCAGCACAAACATTTTAAGGAAATATTCAAACAAATAAATATACACACATATGTATGTGTTTAAGAGAAATGTAGAAAAAGGTTGTGAATATGCATTTCAAAGGAATTCAGATGATGATAAAAAAAAAATTAAATTACAAAGAAACGGAAGTACAAGCGGGTAGAAAAAATACAAAAGTCTCTCGAATTAAAAAGAAATTCTTTTAACGGTTTTTCGGAAAACAAATATTTACATTTTTGTACAAATTCTTGAATATTTGTATTAAAATGAAAGGATGAAATAAGCAAATATACCCAAGAATTTCACTTTCATCTAAAAAATGTTTGAAAAAAAAAAAAAAAATAGTATTAACTCTACTACCTTAGAGAAAATATTAATTGTGTTGACGTATAAATGTGACAATATTCCTTATTAAAGTTAATTTTTAAATGATGATTATTGTTAAGATTTTTTTCATTTATTTAAATAAACTTATTATCGTTTATTTAAATACATGAAAGTGAATGCTTATCCTTCACTTAATTCCAACTTAATACAAACCCTAATGTTTTTTTTTTTTTTTTGTAAATCGGCTAGTTGGATTTGCATAAAATTTCACACATATATATCAGAGGAGTGTACAACTTTGGAAGGGAGACTCTACATACCCGTCAGGAGCGGAGCTATTGGAGCTCTTAATAGTGTTCCTCTTACAAATTGTAAACGCTTTCCAAATATTTATTTCTTATCTGATTTCAAATATTTTTACAACTTCTTGTTAAAAACCCATGAAAAAGAGCAAAATTGTCTATCATATAAAAAAAAATTTATTATTATTATTTTAACAATTCTAACAATATATATTAAAATCTTGTATCCCAAAATTTAAACTATTTGCTCTCAGTTGAGAGCCATGATTGGAAAATTGTCCTTAGTATAGTGGTAAATCGCTTTTACGAAGCCTTGTTTCAGATTGAGTTCTGGATAACAACCTTGCTAGCGGGTTAGGATGCTGTTGTAGTTTAGAGGCATATCTCCCTCTAATTTTTTTCAAATTCTTCTTTGGATGTTCTCGTTTCTTATGTATCATGGCGCACCGGTCATAGTCCTAACGATTTTCGATTGTGCCCTCTGTATAAGATCAATACTGGTGTTACTTGCAGTTCCATATAATTGGATACCATAAGTCCAAATTGATTTTAAGATAGTCTTATACCTGATGACTTTACAGTAAAGGCTTAATTTAGATTTATTACTGATCAACCAATGGAGATTGGAAGCTTTAATTTTCCTCTAAAGTCTCTTGGCTTCAATGTGCCGACGCCATGTAAGACGTCTGTCTAAATGAATACCAAAGTAATTTACGTGAACAGATTGTGGAATATTTACGTTGTTATGCAAGACTGAGTTAAGTAAATATTACGTGTTTACTTTTGAGTTCATTTACTTTTTTAAGGTATTTATCTAATTCTATAGATGCTATACATAGGTCTACGTGAGAACTAAAATAACAGTATCATTGGCAAATATTGATATAGTCAAATTGGTACACATAAGTAAATCCGAGATGTAAATAAGATACAGCAATGGTCCAAGGACACTGTCCAGCTCTTATTGCATAATCTAAAATAAAATTATAATAATTTTTTTACTTTTCAGAAAGGTATATTCACGGCGATGATTATAACATTTAGCCCAATGACACAATAGGACTAAGTACTGATCCTACCAAATGTTGCTTATTTTGTATTGAAGTTTTGAATTTATCCTAAATGTTATAAAATTATTTTTTTTTTTTTTTTTAATTCAATATTTTTATTTCTAAAACGTATGACTTGCACTTACATAGTTTGTTCATACAAAGCAAAAAATAAAGTATTTTTAATTTACTTAAAACGACTGTCGCACTTTGGTTGGAACAGAGCTCAAAACGAGGATTAATTCAAGAAATAAAGTGTAGATATTGCAATAAATTTTTGTATCGGGTAATAGAAAACAAATTGAAATATTATAATCTGTAAAATTTATTGTTCCATGTTGTTTACTTTTTTTGAAACACTTTCTAAAAGTTCAATAATTTTTCACAAATAATATTATAGTAAGAAAAATTTAAATATTTTTTTTTTTTTTTAAGTTTTTGAAAAACGATAATTCTTGTGATTTTCTGCATTATTTTTTCGTTCACTAAATACATTAATTTTTAGTATTTTCAATAACATTAATTCTGATATAACACTCATTTGAATTATTAATTTATAGCTTTTAGTTCAAAAGTTACAACAAAAAGTCTAAATAAAGCCCATTTCCCTGAAAAACAAAAGTAGCCATAACAATTAAAAAAAAAAAAAGAAAATAGTTTTCAAATATATTTTTATTTTAAATTGTAGTATTTTGCGTATTTGTGAATATCCATTAATAAAAAATATATATTTATACCCTACACCACCATAGGTGGTTGGGGTATTATGCGTTTGTGCTGATGTTTATAACGCATAGAAAAAATCATCAGACCACCACCTTAAAGTATACCAATCGACTCAGAATCACTTCCTGAGTCGATTTAACGATGTCCGTCCGTCTGTCTGTCCATGTAAACCTTGTAATCAAACTACAGGTCGCAATTTTGAAGATAAGTGAATGAAATTTCACGCACAATCTTTTATTAGGTCAAAGACAAACCCTATTGAAACTGGTTGTGATCGGTCCATTTTTTCAGCTAGCTCCCATACAAATGTCCTCCCGGAAAAGGGTTTAACGAACATAAATCTATTAAATATAGCAATATTTTAATATTGAAATATATAAGTTTCTTATAAGTTTAAATGTGTGTGCCAAATTTCAGGAAGATCGGTCCATAATTGACAATAGCTCCCATATAAACCCCTCTTCCGAAAATCACTTTAAAGGTCATAAATCCCATTAAAATGTTAATATCAAGTAAATATTCGACAAAAATATGTTTTATATAATTGTAAATGATAGTGCCAAATTTTACGAAGATCGATCCATAATTTACCGTAGCTCCCATATAAGGTCGTATGTTTTATTTTACACCTAATACGAATATCGGTTCACAATTGGACCCAAGTCTAATAAAAGACCCCTGTCCGAATTTTGATGTACACAATGGTATAGGGTATCATATGTTCGGGCTTGACCGACTATATCTTCCTCTCTCGTTTTTAAATTAAAGCTTCCACGAATTAATCCCCGTTTTCGCTATAGTTCAACCCACTGTGTGTCGTTTTCAATACATTACAGTATCAAAATTTTTAATCATCAGACAAATCGTCAGATAAATTTGATAGCCTAAAGGAGCCTTAAAGAGAACTTTTGAAGACCTACAACAAATATCGATTTAACGATGTCCGCCCGTCCGTCCGTCTGTCTAAATGACCATCGCAATTTTAAAAATGCAATTAACATGAATAACGTGGTGCTACGGTAAAAAAAAAAAAAAAAAAAAACACTTAGAATGTGATATATTTAGGTCACTAGATTATCATAAGATTTTCAGCTCCTCTCACCAAAATGATTATATCAATTACTATATATAAAATATATATAAAAAATGGGATTTTTATCATATATGTAATTCCATTTTATCATATATATAATCCCATTTTATCATATATATAATCCCATGTTTTCATATTTATATTGATTTGTACCACGATATGTGGTACATTCGTCATACTGAATATAAACCAACGACCCGCAAAATAATGCACACGTGCAAATGATCTCTTAATTTTGTTACAAATATATGCTATATAAAGAGAGAATAATTATTTATTAATTTTATATATTTTTAATACTTTTTTAAGCAAATTGTTTTAATATTCAATTATAGTTTTTATTACAGACCATAAATGATAATGACTAAGTATTCAATAACTTCAACAAAATTCCTTACTCAAACTAAAAGTTCTTAAAACACCTTTGTATGTCATAACTAGTTGGGAACAATAAATTACTTTTGCTTTTGACAGTTTAGCGTAGAAAAATGCCAAATAATTTATTAGCGAAAGATTTGTAAAATAAATAAAACTGATTTCTTCCATTCACTTTACACATTAAAAAAAAAAAAAGAACAAAAGTAGAAAGGAGAGAAAGAAAAAAACAACACTCACCTAACAAATGTACAGCTACAGCAGGTGGCATAACGAATATACCCACCAATAAATCTGCCACCGCCAGACTCATTACAAAACAATTTGTAACTGTTTTAAGGCGACGTGTGGTTATAACGGCCAATATAACCAGAGTATTGCCAATAATGGTGATCACAATGAAGGCGCAAAAGACGGCAATCAGACAAATGCCCTGCCACGACAAAACGAGATCATAGAAATGTGACCAGTCATCCGATGATGACGACAGTGAAACATTAACACCCACTTCAATTAGAGTTGACGATGGCGTTGAAGCAGCTGAGGCTGTTGAAGATGCAGGTGATGATGAGACTGACGAAGAGGCGTTGGATGATGAAGAGTTTGGTAAAGAGGAATCATTTAAATTGCCATATGAAATGGCAAATGCTGAAGATGTTGTATTGGAAGATGAGAATGTATATGAGGCAGCTGATGATGACGAAGATGAGGAAGAAGTGGCTAAAATAAATGTATTATTGAAAATATTCTCATCGTATGCCGCCAATGATGAGGCATGAGAATTTTCATACACAAACTTGAGACGTTCATGTGTTGAGGTGGCAGTTTCAGCTGCTGCCACTGCTGCTGTTGAGGCTGCTGCAGTTATGGCATGTGCAACATATGAGTACATGTAGGGATTTTTTTGTAGTCTTTTTATAGTTTTCGTATAACAATGACAGTAACCACACTTAAGACAACAATTGCTGAACTGGCAAATGTTTCTACGTGTAAGTTTATTATTGTGTTGGTGTTTGTTATTGCAAATTTTATTATACTCTTCCTTACACTGGCAATAACTTTTGCTTTTTGTTTTAATGTTGCTATCACAATTTTTTAAAGAGTTTATTTCTTGTATTTCATATAATTTATGGTTATTTTCTTTATTCAGTTGGGTATAATAAACATCCTTTTCATCCATAATGTTTTCGCTAGCACATTTTTTTAAAAGGGCAATTTTTTCTTCGAATTTTTCTTATTTTTTTAAGGATAATTAAAGCTTCTTTTTTGCTCTTGGGATGAAAAAATAATTTTAAGTGTTTTTCGTTTTATTATTTCTTATAGTTTATATATTTTTCTTCTTCGATATTTGTAAGTGTATTTTATATCTTCTGTATCATTGACTTTCATTGGCCTCGTTTAATATGTGAATTTTCTTGTAGGATTTTGTTAAAAAGCTCAACTTTTATGGTTGATAATTTACATAAGTACCAGCTGTTTGTGTGAGTTATTGTTGTTGTAGTGTATTCCGTATACTGTTCTCTGGATTTATTGTCCTGTAAGATATGGAGAGGAGAATATTATATTTAAGATATTCATTGAGCTTTTATGCATTATTAAAAAAAAAATGAAAAATAAATTTTAATAAAATGATTTAACATGAATCATGCAGTAGTTTAAGGTGTTATTTTTTCCACGTTAGCTAAAAGTGTCGTTATTAATTAAAATTAAAAACGAGAAAAGAAGATATAGTCGGTCAAGATCGACCACATGATACCTACACAATTGCGTATGAGCATAAAAATTAGGGAAGGGGATTTATATTAGACCTGTGGACAACTGTAAACCCACACTTTTACTAAACGTAAAATATACAAATACATAACATCCAGATGAATTTATGCACTATAGGGCAGTTACCAGAAGCGGGTTTATATGTAGCTATGGTAAATTATGGATCGATTCTCATAAAATTTTGCAATGTTGTTTCTACTTATATAAAACTTATTTGTGTCGAATATTTAATTCATACTAACATTTGTATAGGTTTTATGTACGTTAAAGTGATTTTCGGAAGAGAAGTTTATATGGGAGCTATATCAATCGTGGACCGATCTTCACAAAATTTGTTACAAAGATTGATACCTGTACAGAACTGCTTTGCACCGAATTTCAGCCAGCCAGGCGGATTATTTAATTATTTAAAATTTAGTTAATTAACATCTCATATTCATTGAATCACACCAAATATAATCAAACGTACTAAATGAAAATTATAAAGAAGTTGAAAAACAAACTTTAAAAATAAAATATATATAACAGGTAATAAATTTTTAACCATATTTGTAAAAAACATACGTATTACATTTATTTGCAAACATGTTACTGTTATGCGAATAATAATATTAATATGATTTGGAAACAACATGTGATTTAAGAACAAGGAAAAGATTTATAATATTTATTAGTTGAAAAAAATAATATTTAGAAATAATTTATTTGCAGAATAATCAGGTATTGGAATAAAATCGAATGTTCAAAATGAACGAATTGTTTTTAGATGTGATGGAAAACGATCGATTTCAATTTCAAATTGCATTCCAGTTCTATTAGTTTCTTGTCAAATGACAACAAATTTATTAATTTATTTATTTTTTAGCAAAAATTTTTATTATGAAAAAAAAAAAAAAAATGATTAATATCAAGATTCTGGATGATGCTACCGTAAAAATATGATCTTTTGCAGTCTGCTAAAGTTACTGATACATACTTAAAAAATTTCGCAAGAAAAATAAATGTGCTCAAAATTAACGCTGTACAAAAGGCTAAGGTTGACAATCATTAAACCTTAAACATACACCCGAATATAAATCTGTGGTATCTAACGACATAGCTTTGAATTTAAAATGCATAAGCGGCCTTTATTTCAAATAGTAGGATTCAAGAAGATTATTAAAATTTTTATCCATAAAGATTTGGCTGTTTGTTTTATAAACATTTTATGCACAGCCAAATATATGAGAAGCGCAATTATTTCTTCTGTGTAATATCGGATGCAATTGTTTTCTGCTTTGGCCACATCTTAAAACTTAACAAGCGCGAATGTTATATTCGGCCCGGCCGAATCTATATACCCACCATCAACTTTTTCAAATTTTACATTATATGGGAGGGGGCGGTAAAGTGGGCGGACTACGCCCATTTTTTGTTTCCGAGTTTACATTAGTCCTTGAACTATTTGAATACAATTTCTTTGATTTTCACCTCATATGGGAGGTGGGCGGACCACGCCCATTTTTGTTTTTCGAGTTTATATTGATCCCCGAACTATACGTATAAAATTTCGTTGTCGTACATGCTTTTGTTGAAGAAATATCAGCAGAAAAGTATAAAACGGATACCCTGTGCTTCTAGTTTTTAGCCCATAACTTTTTTATTTATTAACCGATTTTGCCCATTTGCAATCCCAAACAAACCTTATATAAGACAAATATTTGTGACAAATTTCGTCCCCCTACGTTGTCCCGTTCGAGCCCTATCCTGCTTTCAACAGACGGATGGACATAGCTAGATCGACTCAGAATCTAACCAGGACCCAGAAAATGTATACTTTGTGGGGTCTTAGATGATTTCTTCGACATGTTACACACGGAATGACAAAATCAATATACCCCCCATCTTTTTGATCGTGGGTATAAAAAGGACCCAGAAAATATATACTTTGTGGGGTCTTAGATGATTCCTTCGACATGTTACGCACGGAATGACAAAATCAATATTAAGTGAAAGAATCTAATGATATTTGCTTTAATAAAAGTATGACTTTTCAGGAATAACCAAATGCAAGGCTAGCAAGTGTTGGTAATACCACAAAGTATAAAATACTTTCGCCTGGCTAAAAGCCAGAGATGTATTTTAATATTTTACTACTTAAAGTAGATTTTTGGAGCATGGCAGAAAATAAATTTGCATACAGATAAATCTTTGCTTTATTAACCGAATGATGTTATGTGTCACTATTTAGAAACTTTGCTAAGTGCTTTGTATCATTATTTGCGTCCTTTTTATACCCTACACCACCAAAGGTGGTTGGGGTATTATGTGTTTGTGCAGAAGTTGTAACGCAGAGAAAAAAATCTTCGGACCCCCACCTTAAAGTATACCGTTCGACTCAGAATCACTTTCTGAGTCGATTTAACGATGTCCGTCCGTCCGTCTGGTCGGCTGGCTGGTTGGCTGTCCATGTAAAGCTTGTGCGCAAAGTACAGGTCGCAATTTTGAAGATAATTTGATGAAATTTGGTACATATGCTTTTTTCAACACAAGGACGAAGCCTATTGAATTTGGTTATGATCAGCTCATTATTTCATCTAGCCCCCATACAAATGTCCTCCCGGAACAGAGTTTTAACACTTATAGATGCCTTACAAATAGGAATATTTTAATCAGATTTAGTACAAATAAGTTTTATATCAGCAAAAATCCATCTGCCAAATTTCATGAAGATCGGTCCATAACTGACCATAGCTCCCATATAACTGACAATAGCTCCCATATAATATTATGTTAATATTTAACACAAGTAAGTTGTATATAAGTAAAATCAAATTATGTGGATCGAAATGGTGTAGGGTATCATATAGTCGGGCTTGACCGACTATATCTTCTTCTCTCGTTTTATTTGAAATAAATATTTTTATGAATTAATTAAATGTGTATTACCATAACATAATCATAATATATATATACATTTTGTATAAACCACTTTTGATTCACAATAATATATATTCTGTATTATAAAAATATAAAAATGTTAATTTCGTTTTACATCACCACCTCATTCATTGTATTTTTATACCCTCCACCACGACTAGTGGTGAAAGACGGTATACTAAGTTTGTCGTTTCGTACGAAATACCAAGAAAAGCTATGTTAAGACCTCATAAAGAATATATATTCTTGGTCCATATCAAATTCTGAATAGATCTAGCTATGTCCGTCTGTTGAAAACACGCTCACGTCCAAACAAATTGAGCTATTCAAATGAAAATCACTTAGGCATTTTGTTGTTCCCTTAAGCAGTTTGGGATTGCAAACCAGCTAAATCGGTTTTGAAGAAAAAAAAGTTATATAACCAAATCTGGACCAACCCCTAATCACATTTGAACTGACAATTTTTCATTACAAAATTAACGGATTTAAATAAAATTTAGCCAAACTTTATATTTCCACCAAAAATTGGCTAAATCGATTCAGTTGGAGCAAAGTTATAGAAAAAAATATGAACATTTCTACGATTTTACCGCAGCCGTTTTACTTATACAGAATATAAGCAAAATTTGCGTATGGGTGCATGTGTGTGTGTTCGCTTCGATATGAATGTTGATAAACATATAGGCATTAGATGAGTTGAGTTTGATGTATGATCATGTTCACCATCGAACACTCCACGACATGGTGTGTACGATTCTTTTCAGCAACATATGTTCATAAGTTTACTAAACTAGTAGTTTGATGTGTTTCAAGCTATACACATCGGTAGAGAAGGATATGTAAATATATTTATTAAAAGTTTGTTTGCTACTATGTAGACATAAATACAAGTAATGCTGCTAGAATAAATTTCATAAATATGAAATGATTTTGACAAATTTTGGAGTTTTCTTTACCACAATGAATAAAAAGTATAGATAAATATTAACCCAAATTGACCGGAAATGTTTTTTGTTTCAGATAATGATGATATTTTAAAATTTAGGTCTATAAGACCTAAGAAAATTTACATATTATATAAAATTTTGTTTCGGTCCCTAGGTCGGGCAGAACGGGCCGTTACCATATGGTCACGCCAGGCACAACATGTGAGAAGAAAATCAGTAAATTTTTCAAAAAAAAAAAAAAATTAAAAAAACATTCCCGGTCAATTTGGGTTAGTATGTATCTATACTTTTTATTCATTGTGGTAAAGAAAACTGTCAAATTTCTTAAGGAGATGCAAGTAAATATGAGTTATGGTATGGTACATTTTACATATCAAACATTCAGCATTAAGTACACCCCTTTGAGTTTGGGCATTCGCCGATATAATATTTTTTTATAGAAATAAGTGTTAATTTAGATTTTAGTTCATTTAATTTTCATAGAAAATGGAATTTTAGTTTTTACTGAATAAAAAATATACTTTCTCATTTTTCTCTTGACTTTTCCATATCGAGGGTCTATATTCAAAACAGGCCTCATGCAAAACAGCATTTTTCAGGAGAACATAAAAACTGTTTATTTCCCTCATTTTTCAATATTTTGCAATCCGTTCTTCTACGATTTATTAATATTACATCTACTAAATCTCACACTGAAATACAAATCTTTTAACTCCATTATTCGCGAAGTTAGGGTAGATAGCCCGTTTTGTCTTAATTATTTTTAATGTTTGTTTTAAAATGTTCACAAAGCTCGTTTTGTTTATTGGAAATTAAATAAGTAAAACATAATATTTTTGGAAAAAAAAAATTTACAATATGTTAAATTTATGATGAAGATAAAAAAAAGCGAAATTTTGTGGTTGGATGGACCATTTTTAATCGTTTGAAATTTCAAATAACAGAAATGTTTACTAAAAGGACGAAAATGTGTTTTATTAGACTTGGAATCAAATGTGGACCGATAATCATAAGTGTAAAATAAAACATACGAATACAGAATATTACGTTGATGCTGACATTTATATGAATTTATTCACTTTTGGGTGATTCCTGAAAGAGGGCCTTATATGGGAGCTATGGTAAATTATGGACCGATCTTTGTAAAATGTGGCACTATCATTTATGTTCATATAAAACTTATTAACTTGATACTAACATTTTAATGGGTTTTATGCCCTTTAAAGTGATTTGCTAAAAAGGGGTTTAAATGGGAGCTATTATTAGGTCAATTATGGTGCCGATCTTCAAATTCGGCACACTTATTTAGACTTATATGAAACTTATATGTGCTATATTTAAGGGATTTAAGGGATTTATGATCGTTAAACCCTTTTCCGGGAGGACATTTGAATGGGGGCTAAGTGAAATAATGGACCGATCATAACCAATTTCAATAGGCTTCGTCCCTGTACTGTAAGAAACCTGTGTACCAAATTTCATTAATTTTGGTTCAAAATTGCGACCTGTAGTTTGATTACAAAGTTTACATGGACGGACAGACGTTCAGATGGACAGACGGATGGACGGAGGGTCGGACGGACATCGTTAAATCGACTCAGAAAGTGATTCTAAGCCGATTGGTATAAATTAAGGTGGGTCTTAGACCAATATTTTTGGGTGTAACAAACATCAGCACAAACGCATAACACCCTCCCCACCTATGGTGTTGTAGGGTATAAAAATAGAAAACTGAAGAGTCTGACGCAAAAAAATGTTTTCCTAATTCTGCATGAGGCCCGATTTGAATATAAGCCCTCGATATATACTTTATTCACATTATATTCCTAATAATACTGGTCGGCAAAAAAAAATTCTTTGTTCTCCTTAAAAAAATATGTGGACTAGATGGAATTTCATCTAAATACGAACCTGCGTTCAGTTTTTTTCATCAAGTCGTGATTTTTTTATGAGCATGTCTACGTATTATCTCCCCCTAAATAAAGCGAATGCACGAGTACATTCTACAATAACTTGGGAACAGGTTGTCCGATTTAGATAATTGAAACACAACTCACTATAAAACAATTTTTTATCTGCCCAACAATTGCAAATTTTCATGAAAAATTTAAGAATTTTTTTCCTGCAAATTTCTTTTAAGAAATGAAACCGGCAGAAATGTGCAGTTTTTAATCATTTATCGTAAAGTTGGTAATACTATGAATAAAATTAGCCATATGTGATTAAAATGTATGTAAAAATATTGATTTTAGTTAGTATTTAGTGAAAATATCCATGAATTTAACGAGCTAAACAAAAATCTTCCTTCACTTTTTTTCTATCACGTACTGATTATTTTTTATGGTCATGGCTAATATGGCCTCCACACGTGGCAGCCACTCTTGTATAACTCGTGAACGGTTTGTCCAATTTAGATATATTGAACTACAATAGATGCCGATTCACATTATCTTCACATAATTTCTTAACCCGCTTATATTATTGTAGATATTCGGGAAAACCTTGCACCTTAGCTCCGAAAATATTGAGCGACTAAAAAAATGTTAACTTGAACTCAAAACAAATTTTCACTACAAAATCATCATTAGAAGAAAGTGTATAGTACTGCACTATTGTTGACATTAAAAAACAAGCGCGAATGTTATATTCGGCTCGGCCCGAATATACCCACCATCAACTTTTTAAAATTTTATGTTATATGGGAGAGGGCGGTAAAGTGGCCAGTAAAGTGGGCGGACCACGCCCATTTTTTGTTTCCAAGTTTACATTGGTCCTCGAACTATTTGAACACAATTTCGTTGATTTTCACCTTATATGGGAGGTGGGCGGAAAAGTGGGCAGACCACGCCCATTTTTTGTTTCCGAGTTTATATCGATACTCCAACTATATGAACAAAATTTCGTTGTCGTACATGTTTTTGTTGAAGAAATATCAGCAGAAAAGTATAAAATGGACACCCTGTGTTTCTAGTTTTTAGCCCATAACTTTTTTGTTTATGAACCGATTTTCCCCATCGGCCAAATTTCGTCTCCCTCCGTTGTCCCTTTCGAGCCCTATCCTGCTTTCAACAGACGGACAGACGGACGGACATAGCTAGATCGACTCAGAATCAAACCAGGACCCAGAAAATATATACTTTGTGGGGTCTTAGATGATTGTTACACACGGAATGACACCTTTTTTATTATACCCACCTTTTTGATGGTGGGTATAATAATAAGTAAATTAGTAAAGCACTACTTTCTGAAGAATTATTTCTACATAAAAAGTAATGAGAACACTGTCTCAGTGGTGCAGGGTATAAAAAATTCGGCATAGCCAAATATAGCATTCTCGCTAGTTTTTTTTTTTTTTTAATGTCCTTTTGTAACTTTGTGTTTTCGTATATTTATTTAAATAAATGAACTTCCTCAAGAATCCTGAAAAAGTATTACAAATACATAAGCCTTTGTGTAGATGTATAAATACACTTTTAAAGTTTTTTTTTTAAAGCAAACATCTTACATAGAAAACTTTGTAATTAAATTCATAAAATGTAAAAACTTCTATGTAGTTTTTGATGCAGTAAATTGCCGGATAATTATCTTACACTAGAAGGTTGTTTCCTTTATTGTTGAGGATGCTTTTTGAAAATAAATAAAAGGAGCCGTGTTACCAGTGTTTTAAAATGCTAAAATTATATTTGCAAAAAAATCAATGCTTTCTGAAAATCCGAAGTTATGAGCAAAATAATATATAAATATTTTTTTAATTTATGCATAATTTGGCCCTTCAAAGCGATTTATTTTTTATTTTTTTTTTCACCTATAAATTCTTAGAATAAAATATTCATGTAACATTTACATTAAGACTGAAAATTCTTTCATAAAAATGAACTGGCAACACTAACAAGAAGGAATATGAATATTTGCAGAAACCACCTTTTTAAATAAAATTCTCTAGTATAAGGCTGTAAAGCATATACTTATAAGTAATTATACCTTACATTACAGTGGTTTAGACTTTGAAAGAAAATAATTTTTTTCTAAAAATAAAGCTGACAAGAAATTCTTCTAACTATTTAAATTTTTTTATTTTTATTTTTCAAAAAATTATTTTTGCTTTAAGTTAATACAGCAAATATTTCCATAAAAATTGTTTGTCAATTTATGACATCAGTTTATTTCAATATAAAGTTTTGTATCAATTTAAAAATTTATACTAAGTTTTGTATCAAAAACAAAAGGGAAAAAGAAATTGCTGCAAAACATTTACATTTAATACTCATACCATAAAATTGTTTACTTATGCAGATGCTCATAAAGTGGACTATTGTCTAAAGGATGACAAAAAAAAAAGTAAAGCTTACAACATTTTAACTTTAATACAACTAAAATAAAAAATAGAGAAAATAAAAAATATTTATTTTTTAAAAGATTCTTTCCCAAAGTCTTAACTAAGTTCTGTTACTGTTTACATTTTACTTTTAGAAAAAAAAAAAACTTAATAAACGTTGGACTTTAAATAAAGCTTGGTAAGTATCTTTTTTACTTAAACATCCATAGAATCCCACGTAACAGGATGTCGTTATGCACATTTTGTAGAAGCATACAAAGCAAAGTTTTTTTTTTTTTTTTTGTAACTGAGATAAATAAGATTTTTTTACTTTTTTCTTAGAAACATTTTTTAGTAGTAAATATTTGAATTTATCTATGGATATAAATGCAGTAGACAAAATTTTAAATGTATAAAGGAATTTTTTTTGGAAAAAACTCAATAGGATTATTATGAAATTTTTATTTAAAAGTTAGGTAGAATCCTATCAAAAGTACATAAAAGCAAAGAATAGAAATCTTCTATAGGCAATGGTGACCATATAAGAGCAATTTGTTTACATACTTTGAATTTTGGTAGTTTTTTTTTCAGAGAGGGTAAATGATAGAGTATTAATTTTACTCGACTTTTTCATTATTCGATTAATCAAATAAATTAAATTACTCGATTAATCGAGTCAATTTGTTTAAATGACTCGAGTTATTCGATTAAAACCTTAAAATTTTACTCTTTCTTTCAATGTTTATTAAGAAATAAAACAAGTATTCTATATCTTAGTGTTTTATTAAAATACAATACTGAACTACTTTTTAATCCAAATTTCCTCTACATCACAAGTTTCATCCAAGCCATCATTGTCATATTCTCTACACCAGGCCGAGCATCTATTGTATATCAACTCCATATTTATTTATACATATCGGCAGTGTTGCCATTAAAAAAAAAAAAACATTTATTTGTTAGTTCTCATTAGTTTTTGGTATTTCTTGAAGATATATTAGTGAATTTATAAATTTGACATAAACAGTTCCTATGGATAATAAAGTTGTTTAAAAAATGATTATAATATTCTCCTAGAATTAAGCGCCGTAGTCGAAAATTTTTGCTAAATAATACATAAAAATGCTTAAATTTGTGATTTTTTCAAAATAAAATTTGTAAATTTTTAGCCTTTTTAAAGCTATGTTAAGAATCCAAAAAGGCTAGAAAAAAACTAGCCTATAATACTGAAAATATGCACAAACAAATCCGAAAATTAAAAGAATAAAATATGAACAACATTTAGACACCTTCCTCTCCCTAATCAAAGTCAATTATTTGAAGCCGTTCAAATTTATTGGAATTAAAGTTTTAAATTCGTAAACCTTTCAAAATAAAAAAATCGCTCCCTGGCCGAAATACAGAAACATTTTTTTTATAGGATTTGGAGAGCAAACAATAAGTATAGCAACTAAAAAGTTCTTAATACCAAAACAGACTTTTTGGTCCCTGATAGAAACATCTGGCACTGTTAGAATTTATTGAACGAATAGTTTTATAAGTATGCCGATTTTTAGTTTCTTACGTCGTCTGCGAGCTTCAGAAAGCTCTGGAAAGGAAACATTGCTTAAGAAAGATATATTTAAATCCATATATATAGATCCACGTATTTTCGCTCCCTGATAGAGATTTCAAAATCTGGCTCCGTTAGGATTTGTAGGACGAATAGGATAATAATTAAGCTGAATTTTAATTTTCTATGTCTTCTGGGAGCTTTAGAAAGCTCTAGAAAGATAACAAATTCTTAGAAAAAGACACATAAATCCTCTTATATCCGCTCCCTGATAAAAATTTCAAAATATGGCTCCATTAGGATTTGTTGGACAAAAAGTTTTATTATTAAGCCAAATTTTAATTTTCTACGTCGTTTGGTAGCTTCAGAAAGCTCTGGAAAGAGAAAAAATGCTAAGCAAATTATATATCTAGATGACTATTGTAGAAAAAATCATCTAAATTTTAGTTAGCATAAACAGAAACCATGGCTTAATATGGAGATAGTATATTAATTAAGTCTCAATTGAAACGATTCTACAGGTGAAACTTTTTTAACACAAAACCTTTAAAAAATAAATGAAATATTGGATCAACAAAATTAAATTGGGTCATACAGGATAATTATTAATTATTTATTTGTTTAATATTACAGAATAAATTCCAATTAAGACTTAAACTATATTTTAAAAACATAAGAAATCAGTCTTTATGAATATTTAAAAAATTATTCCTAAATTTTCAAATATCACTATCACTATTTAGTACATATTTTCTGAAATAAAGTGCTATTTTTAAAACCAGTTTTTTGTGTTTAAAAAAACCGGTCTATTCGACATTCGAAAAATGAACATTTTGAAAAAACCGACAGCACATTGACTGAAAAAACCGGGTTTAAAACCGGTTGGAAAACCTCGTCGATCACCCTACTAGTAAATACTAACTGATCTTATAAACTACTTATTTATCCCATTACTTTAAGTAAAAAATCTTTACATTCTGATAATGACCATTAGAAGTACTACTATTTTATTAATACAACTGCATTAATTGAAGAAATTATCAAATTGGGGACTGTAAAACACAACGCCTACATAGAAATACATTTAGCGAAATTTTCTTATCAATTGATGCATAGAGATGTAAGAAATCTAATGAACCATACACATATGTTACATGGTTACAGACATGCATATTTGATGAAATATATAAAAATTGTATTGCAGTAATTAAAATTATATTTGTTGAAGAGTTTTTAACTTGTATTAGCTGTAAAATCATAAATATTTTAGTAATATAGTCTTTACTACTAATTATTTTGTTAATGTAATCAATTAAAACTGGCTTAAATAAATTATGCAAATTCAAGAGAAGCAACTGAACTGAATTCATAGAACAAATGAAAAATTGTGTGTATTGTCATAAAATAAAAATTAA
Organism: Protophormia terraenovae; assembly: GCA_951394005.1. NCBI lineage: Eukaryota > Metazoa > Arthropoda > Insecta > Diptera > Calliphoridae > Protophormia > Protophormia terraenovae. Next base: position 32,918,252 of record OX596073.1, read on the forward strand.
CTAAATTATCAATTATAGTAACCACTAAAATTTGGTTGCAATAAAAAATAGAAAAGCGAATCCTTATTTACAAACGAAATACGTTTATTTTAATTTTGACATTTTTAAAAAATATAAAAAATAAGAATAGAAAAAAAATTTAAATACAAAACAGGAACATAAAAATAATTTGTTAATGAAACAAGTATTATAAAAACGCGTTAAGTTACCGATATTCTAAAATAGTGTATTTTTATTTTACACGAATTTAAAAATATCACTTTTTGAAATACGCGACCGCGAAATTTAATTCGCGAATTTTCCGCCAAAAAAATTCAACATGAAAACATGTTTCAGGTATCATTTTAAAGGTAATTACATTAGCTTTAAATATTTGCCTTAATGAACGTTGTAACGTAAATATTTTGGAAGATATTAGTATATTTAAAAAGACAATTTTCCTCATTTTTGAGAAATTATAAATCGCGAAATATTGCGTTTATCAAACTTAAACTCGGTATTTGAGTTACCAGCGTCAATATTAATATTCTTATCAAACTTCAATAAATTCGGATGGTTTTTGGAAAAAAATCGCGATTTTTCAATTTTATTACAAACAAAACAATATCAGTTGCAACAAATATTTCGTATTTATTATGACATTTATTGTAATAACTCCTAAAATATTGCGAGTCCCAGAATGCCACTTACCACGCTTATAGAAAACATCATAACCATTAACATATATTTTTTCCAAATTTTTGAAAAGACCACTTTTCGAGATATTTGCCCGCGAATGAAAAATCGCGAGATATGGACCATTTTGATGTTGAGAAAAAAATCATATTATACATCATATTAAAGGTAATTTTGATACCTTTAATATGACATCTCAATAAATCTTATATAATAAACACTTTGAAAGATATTCATAATTTTGTTTAGACAACTTTGTACATATTCTGAGCTGTTTTGCACTTTCCAGCCGCGATATTTCGCGAACCACTTGATGAAATTATCTGAAATTTTGAATTAGTCTTAGTTTTGACAAGAATAATGATTGTACCAAATATCATTAAATTCGGAGAGGTAAAGTCAAAAATTGTAATTTTTCGTGTTGGTTTTTAATGGAATGACTCAATTACTTCTCAAGACCAGTGTTGCCAGGACTTGAGAAAAAAAAGAAGCCAAATTAAACTTTAAAAAAAGTCAGAAAAGGAAAAATTTTTTGTTCTTTTGTTCTTATTAGTTTTTGGTATTTCTTAAAGATATTTTAGAGAATTTATAAATATAACCTAAATAGTATCTATGAGTAATAATGTTTGTTAAAAAATAATCATAATACTTTTTGTGGATCGATGCGCCGCAGTCGAAAATTTTCGCTAAATATAAATAATTTAGATTTTTTCTGCGAATTAATATACAAAAATGCTTAAATATATGATTCTTTTAAAATAAATTTAGTAAGCTTTTAGCCTTTTTAAGGCTATATTTAAAATCAAAAAAGGCTAGAAAAAAAGCTAGAATCTAAAACGAAAATTTTGAAGCTAAAAGCAAAATAAAAAGGCTAGATTTAGCCTTAAAAAGGCTAACCTGGCAACACTGCTCAAGACTAAATATCTCTTAAATGGAAAATGGTAAGATATTCATTACTTAAATTTTATTAAACAACCTTTTAAGAAACAAATTTGGTTTATGTGTCTTTATCAGCTTTAGTATTGACTTATCTTCAGACGACGATGAACTTACATACATGGATATGAAGAATGTCAAGTTATTTTCCTTTTTTATCGGCCTTAAGCGGAATAAGAAACATTTTTGAAATTCTAGTGGTTCTGCATACATATTGCGATGGTGAGACATTTAATTCCTGCATCATTAGCAAGTGTTTCTTTAAAATTTTTCACTTTGTTACAGGTTTAATAAAAAGTTTTCATCACTTATCATAGCTTTACATAAGACGTTATGGAATTGTGGTCAATTAATGTTTTAGAAACTGGATTAACGCATCAGTTAGTTCAGTAAAATAAATGTTGTAATTTCTACTCATACACATATAATTTGTAGGAATAAAGTTAAACCTTTAAATAAAAAATCAAATATTTTTTATTTGGGCTAGCCTATGAAATATGAAGTTGTAAGAACCGAATTAATATTTTTAAAACTGTTGCGAATGCCGATATATACCGTTATTCCAACCGAATTACGGGATAGTGCATGCAACCGACCGAATTCGATTGGCAATAAATTCGGTTGCCACAACGAAACTGTTTTCTCTGTGTAAATAACATTTTACAAGAGACAAAAAATTGCATAAAATCATAAAACATATTTTTCTTAACTTTTTATATGCATTTAATAAGACTTATAAAACAACTATCTATATGTCAAATTTAGCGGCGGAAATTTATTGATCAATAGTTATAAGGGTTATAAATGTAAATGTTTTATATTGGTTGGTGATGATTTCATTAAGAAAAAAAAAAAAAAAAATAGAGTGCCAAATTTCAAGAAGTTTGAAAACTGACCATCATGGTTATACATGGTCCCTCTGTCAAAAGTAGCGTTAAAGTGTGTGTCATATTAATGCTTATATATTAGGCTATTTTAAAACAGTCGGTCCAATTAGGCGTATTTTGGGAATCATATTACATACACACATTAATGATACCACCAAATGTTACAAGAACCGGTTGACATTCTACAAACAAAAAATAAGCTACATATTTTTAAACTTATTGTAAGCAAGAAGTAGGTACATATTTTTTATATAATGTAAACTAAAAAATAGCTACATATTTTTGAGTATACTGGAATTAGAAAAATAACTACTAGAATTCGTGGACAACTCAAACAAAATTAACTAGTTATTGAGTCAAAAAATAAGTAGTTTATTTTTATTTCTAATTATACTTGCCAGCTTACCAGGAAAGCAAAGTTTTTGCTGGGTTATTAAATATTTTATTCAAAAAGTGAATCTTATCGTATTTATAAAATTTTACATTAAAATTTTTTATACAATTGTTTGAATTTTGTGATTGAAAAACGACCTTTAACTACACATTTGTAATTTAAGCATACACATGTACGTTAAAATGCCTCACGAAAAAAAGTTGCAAATGTAACCCTCTAGAAATGAAGAATTAGTATGTTTTTATATGATTGCCAAAATATTACATCTCAATGTTGACATTTACGTGAGCTGGACTATTTTTAAAACACCTCTGAATTTACGTATTTATTTCAATATTATTATCAAAATTTTAGCTATAAGAAAAATTAACTTAAAATTATAATAGAGGCATATGACCATCAATATTCATTTAAATAATTATGTCTCTTTTTCTTAAATTTTTTATCATATTTTCTTTTTCCAAACATGTAATTTGAAATATTTGGGACATTTTTCAAAATATATTAGGTTATAATGTACCATAGGAATGGTCTATCCTGTTACTATTGAAGATAACAAGTAATTAACCTATTAAGAACTTGAGGGTCAACTTTATGCATTTAGTTCCTAAAAGGTTAAATTTTTAATTTTTGCAAATAAATCGCATGGAAGTACTTATTACGCTTAAATATTCATAAATTTATGAAAAACATAACAAGTTCATTTAAAACCGCGACAATAATCGAATAAAAAAGAGTTTTTTAAATTTAACCGCCATTTTACACCAATTTGCAGCTTTTTTTATAAGTTTATGCTTTTGAGGACATGTATGTCCATAACTAATCATTTATTTGCCGTTAAAATTAACTTAACCAATTATGGACCGGAAATCCCAAAATATTATTTGTTCAACTAAAGGGTTAAATGAATCAATAATATTTAATGAGAGCTTTCCAATGATGTGCTAAAATATAATTTACGATGAAAAATGTCTAAAATATTCAAACTTTAATAAAATACTATTTGAAATAAAATCATTGAAAATGTTATTAAAATTTTAATTTGGCGAGAATGAAAACGAATTTTAAATTATTTTTTCATCAATATGTATTAAGCTATGTATACACGGTTGTCAGATCTAACAATGTTGGCAGATCTGGCAATGTACTGACAATGAAAAATTGTTAGCAACAGGTAAATTGCCAGTTTAGACGATTCTAAGAAAACCTTACAATTTCATTGCCAGACAATAAATTTATCTGCAAACAAAAATTTTCAGTTTACACTGTTGGCAGGTTGTTGTATGGCAAAAGTTACCAGATCCGTGGTCAGACATTACTAGAACTGTCAAGCAAAAATTGTGTGTTAAATTAATTTAATTAACAATTTGTGTGTTTTCATTAAATTAAAAACAATGGAACAAAAAAAAATATTGCAACTATTTTAGCTGCATATGTTTTCGAAAGCAGCGAGGACGAAGACAAAAAAACAAAAAGGCTCCGCAAAGTGTGGGTGAAGGATTGGGTACTTCACCGCCAGCAGGATGGATTTCACGCTAAATTGCTCATCCAATTATGAAATGAAGAGCCGGAGTTGTATCGTAAAAAAAAAAATTTAATTTTCATGAACTTTCGGTGAATTTTTCTTTAATAAAAAGTGCTTTAAAGGAAAAATTTAAAACGAAACCATCAACTTTAGGTATTTATGTTTACTTTATGCAAGAATTTGTAAATAATTTTTTGTCCTGGTATTTTTGTTATTTTTTCGAAAATAGTCCAAAAACGCACTAATTTTCAAATTTCCTGGAGTGTAACTAAAAATATAACAAGACTTTTGTTCTGAAAAATATTACATATTGTCTACTTTAATATTCTGAAAAAAAAAAAAAAAAATCTTGCGCATATTTTGCCCGATTTTAGAAATTGACATTTTTGTGAAAAAAAAAATCAAGTTGCTCCAAACCAAAAACATGTTAAGTGCGGACTTTTTTTTATTTTATTTTATTTTATTATTTTTTTTTTTTTTTTTGTTATTGTTTTGTACAATAATTTTTAATAAACAAAACAATTTTACTGCTTAATACAATAGATTTTTTTTTTTTTCAGAATATTAAAGTAGACAATATGTAATATTTTTCAGAGCAAAAGTCTTGTCATATTTTTAGTATAGTATGTTAAAATTAATTTAAGAAATTCAATTTTTATTTTTTCATTTTTAAAGGTGGTACTAACATTTCATAAAGGGGTTTTCAGAATTTTTGTTGAATTTAGGGTTTTTATTTTTTTGTATGAAAATTTTACCATTCTGCAAAGAAAGCCTTAGAATTCTAAAAATTTATTTGTTTACTTACTAATAAATAATAAAAACGACAAACTAACTAGTAAAAATCAAAACAAGTTGTGATTGTTAAAATATTGATTTCACTTTTCCTTTAAGTAAGCGGCCATTTTAGACCCATTTTTTCACAATGTACAGACAGACGGACGAATATTGCCATTCAGCCAAAACAAATCGCAGAGATCTAATAGAGCATTTGCTTACTAACTAATAAAGAACAAAGCAACTTGTAGTTATTAAGATATTCATATCGCCCTTCCTTGAATTATGAGGCCTTTTTCTAGCCATTTAATCCCAATGTATAGACAGGCGGACGGACATTACCATTCTGCCGAAGAAATCGGTGTATTTTTAAAATTGATATTTGTTACTAACTAATAAGAAACAAAACATGTTGTGATTATTAAAATATTGATATCGCCTTGAATTATTCGGCCATTTTAGATCCATTTTTTCATAATGTATAGACAGACGGACGGACATTACCATTCTGCCAAAAAAAATTCAAGAGTTTTAAACATATCTTTTTTACTAACTAAATCATGATCATTAAAAAAATTAAATCATGATCATCAAAATATTCATATTACCTTTCTCTGAATAAAACGGCGATTTTAGACCCATTTAATCCCAAGGTATAGACGGACGGACAGACATTACCATTCTGCCCAAAAAAATTCTAAAATTTTAAAAATACATTTTTTTACCTAATAATAAATATAAAAATAGATCCTCATCATTAAAATATTTATATCACCTCTCCCTGAATTAAGCGTTATTTTCGACCTCTTTTACCCCAACGTGCGTCGGCAGTTTTGATATTTCGGCCAATTGTTTTTCATTTCTGGGTTATTTTGTCCTTTTTTTATTTAAGCAATTTTTTTATTATATTTTTTTTTGCGAATTTTTAGTTTTGGCGACTTTTTATTGGCGATTTTTTGTTTTAGCGTTTTCTTATTTTTTGCGACTTTTTTACTTTAGGGGTTTTTTTTCTATTTTTTTTCTATACTATCAATAACAATTAGAACATAAATTTTATACAATTTCGAAAAAATTAAAAATAACTTTATAACCTTTATTTATGCTTGATAAAATAAAAATCATCAAATAACTATTATTTTGCTCTAAAATATAAAAGTGAAAATATAATCATCAAACTTTTATGATAAGAATTAAAACTGTTACGGTCCCTAATTTTAAATATTCAGAATTAAAAAAAAAAAAATAAAATCAGCTGATAACACAATAAGAAATTTTTCTTAAAGTGTATTTGTTAAAATAAAAAGGAACAGTTAAAAAATAGCAAAACGCTTTTAAAATGCTAAAGAAATAGGTACTTCAATTTTTAAGAACGGTAATAAGTACTTTTATCTACAATACTGAATTCAACTTGCATTAAAGGCAGGACACATACACGGAAAAAATTATTACCGTCTTTTTTACAATTAACTCAGTTGTTTAATTTTGCATCAAAATTTAATAAATATGTTCAAGAAAAAATAAAATAAAAAATAAATTTTGGTATGATTTTTTATCCTATACACTTTTTCAATTCATTCAATAATCTACTTGATTGATTTAATTAATTTATTAATTGGGAATTTTGTTCTGTTTTGTATTTTTTATAGTTTTTTGTAATTGATATAATCATTTTGGTGAGAGGGGCAAATTTAAACAAGTTTATAATTGAATGAATTATTTTCATACATATATGTTAATTGGTGACTTTTTTCTGTATATTTAATAATTTAGTACTTTTGGCAATATTATAATTTAAAATTGTTTTACTTTTATAACCTTTTTATGTAAAAACAAAAGAAAAATATAAACACATTTTAAAAACAAATGCTGTTAGAATATGAAAATTTTATATTTTTTTCCAACTTGTTTTTATTTAATATTCATTTAGGTATATACATTTACAGTCTCATAAAATATTCATGGTATATTAGTATTAAAAAAACATTAAGTATTTAAATTTAATATGTAAATAATTTTTAAATTCTTTAAAAAAATAAAATAAGGGGTACTTGTACAATGTACATGCAAAATATAAACTAGGACATTCAAAATTATATACAACAAAAAAAAAAAAAAAAAGAAAGAGAAAAAAAAACGTAATTATTTATTCTGCCTTAAAATGTTTAACATTTAAAATTTTTAATTTAAGATTTTTGTACTCTTAAATGAAAATTGTCTCAGGGATGTTTTTAAGTTATACTTGTTTTAATAATTCTTATTAAATCATAAATTAGTATAATGAATGAAGTTGACCTTTTTGGTGGAATATTACACTAAGGGAAAAAATTCGATTCAAAATCAACAACGGTTGTGCTCACATTGGTAATTTACGGTAACAGCTTTTTAATACCTTTCGTTAAAAAATTTAATAGAAAACATATGTAATTTAACAATTTGATACCGAAATGGTTTCAACTTGGTGCCAATTAGGTATCGATTTTCAATAAGAATTGAACACGCAGTGGTTAATTTAAACACATACGGTGTATATTCACTATTGACACAGAATGGTATCGTTTCCAACACGTATGTGATTGATATTTCTCTGGGTGTATTATTTTTTTTTTTTTTTTTTGTATTTAAAAATTTCTTTAGAATAAATTTATAGATTATTAAAATCTATATATGTACTAAACTACGGTTTGGAACGAATTTAAATGTATGAGAGAATTGTAGAGAAGGACCTAAGCTTGTAGTTACTCCGAGATAACCTACAGGGTGTCAAATTTAACCATCTCGAGATGTAAAAGTTTTCAAAAATCGTAACTTCTACAAATCAAGTGTGATTTCAAAGATTTTTATATATCTGTAATGTGTTCGACTTGGGTGTTACAATATCTTTTACAGTCTTTTAAAATATTCTGTGATTTCTAATTTATTTCAAAATAATATGTTGAAAAAAAAAAAAACAAAAAAAAATAAAATTAATTATAGTGCAATTCTTTCACTTTTCTCAAAGTTTTGTTAACAAGCTAAATTTTATTTTAGCACATTAAAAAATACTAGGCTTCTCAAATTGTTAACAAGTAAGCTTTAAGTTGATTTAGATTTGCACCCTACGTTCATTATTGTTCAAAAACAGTGAATTTTTTTAAATATTTCATGTTTATAAATCTAAAAAACAAAGTAACCTGACCTTTTTTAAATTTATTGATGCTGTTAATTAAAAAAAATATATTTACACATCTGCTCAAAATAATAGATACACCTAATGTGATGAGATTAAAGTGGCGATAACTTTGGAAAATTCTTTAGAAATACTTCGAGTTTTTTCTTTTAGTAAGCAATTTGGTCTGGCAATGACACTTTAATGAAAAATATGGCAAGTATGTCCAAAATTTAGATGTCTTCCTGAGCCCATATTTGCCATTTCAAGCAACGACTTTGCAAGTTTTTCTTGTTTTGAACCATTTTTCTCTCCTATTTAGTGAACTTATTGTTTCTTCCCATTTTCTGTGTTAGAATACTATTTCTTTATAATATTTTCAACCCAAATGCAACTATCCTTATTCTATTATGTAAAAATAATCAAAAAAGTACAATAGAAATAATTTAACTGTATCTATTATTATGAGCAACAATTTTTGGTATTTAAATCGAAAACGTATGGGTAAATTAATTGTTATGCACATATTTGCAATATTTTTCATTAAAGTAGCATTGCCATATTAAATTCTTTAATAAAAGAAAAAAATACGAATTATTTCTGAAGAATTTTGAAGTTATGGTCATTTTAATATCATCCCACTATGGTGTATCTATTATTTTGAGCAGTTGTGTATATTGATTTGGTACTAAACTGTTTCCCGCCCAAAACGCTAAAAACTAATGCAAATGGTAAATATTAGTACCATATAGTTCCTATTATTTATTAATTTTTGTATATCAGTTTTTTATTCCTCCAAAGTTATTATATAACATATAGAATACTGCAGGCAACATTCTGGTCGTCTCTCATAAATAGTCTCAGTAACAGTTGCAGTGACCTATCAAACTATGTAAACTATTGTTTACATTCTGTTCTTTACATCAAGTCCAAAAAATATAAGCTAGGTGTCTCTTTTTCTTTGAAATTTTGCGATCTTACTAGTGTGTTGGAGAATTTCAAAAAGTGCACATGTGATAAAAGTAAATAATTAATAAAAAATAGTCTTGTGACATCTGTTTTTTGTTTTACAATTATCGGCAAGGTAAATGTCGAAAGATCAGTTACTACTCCAATTCTTTTAAAATTTGATAGTTATTTTTGTAGTACATGAAATTTTATGTTTGTGTCTTGTGGGCTACATTATGCGAAAAGTGATATATTTTATATACTTATTAAGAAAATTTATAGGAGTATTATTTGGTTTTAGAATGGTTTTTCGACATAAACTAGGTGACGATGATATCGCCTGCATACTCTAAGCAAGTGAAGAAAGTGTAGATGGTACTAATTTCGACGATTACAGATTGGCTGATCCTGATTTTGCTCCGGATTTCGAGGAGCTTATTGAAGAGCGTTTGGAAGATGAATTTGATCTCTCGATGCCGAACAATCTTGATGAAGAACCAACACCTTACAGTGCAAATCTTTCGAATTCAACAGGACCAACAGAAAAAGCTTCTTCCAACGTTGTAGTGCGACTATCGCATATGATTCTCCGACGACAGAATTATAAGCTCTACTTTGATAGCTCTTTTCACGTCGTTTCAACTTTTGGAATATCTACAAGATAAGATTTAGAAGAAAACGTTGGAAAGTGTGCAATTGTTATCACTATTTAGATCTTGCGATATCAAACTCTTGATTGCTCTAAAAACGGGTATGCAAATACAAAAATGTACAGGAAAAGGGCATAATTTCTTTGATAAACTTTCGTTTGGAATCTGGCGAAACTTTATGTAAAACCCACCTCAAAAACACGTAACTTTTTGAAAGATGAAATCGAAGCATAGAGGACCTCTGCAAGCAGTTCGGCTGGATCAAGTCGGTCATTGGGCTCAATGGGCGGATAAAAAAATTCGATGCAAATATAACAAATGTGCTGGGTTCACCCATACAATGTGCGAGAAATGTGGTGTAGCTGTATGCTACATGAAAACAAAAAACTGTTTCAAGAATTTTTACTCGTTTTAAATGTATTCGATAATTAATTAATTTTTTATAATAAAAAAATTCCTAAAAATTCTTAATAGTTTTATGAAGTTTTTTTTTTCGTTTTTACATATTGTTGCCTATAAGATACAATCCCTTTTTTTTTTGAAATTGTGCCTTTTTAATAAAAAATTTTAAAATTTTAAAAAATACGTGTTTTATTATTTATTATTATCTATTTAAATTTATAGAAAATGCGAAATTTTAAGTTGTTTAGTTATAGAGGGTTAAGCAGCTTCAGCTTTTTCTTTTGCCGGCCTTTTTCATCTTCCAAGAAATTGGGATTGATTGTTAAATTTCCCGAAATTCTGGGATATTACTCCAAATATAACTGTTTTATGCACTTTTAAAATAGTTCGAAGAATTTTTTAATCATGACTTTAAAAAGCCGATGTTGAAAATTTCTGGACCTCATATTCAGTTGTTATATTCTACTACCTTTGACGACAAAATTCTACAAACTCTACCCTGTCTAAAATAGTCCAAAACTGATTAATCGGTTTTAATTTATAAATATTTGGAACTTTAAAATTTTTCAATTTGATTAAATTTAGAAATGTTTGCAAACCCTTAAAATAAAAATACTTTGAAGAAACTAGAACCAATTTTTATTAAATTTGCACAATATAATGAGAAAACTTGGGGTCATCTATGATTACGATTTTTTAATACCCATAGTAGTAAACTTTTATACACAGATGATTTTTCTGAAAGCCTGTATCATATTCTACAACTCCCTCATACATTTCAATTCGATTCTACCAGCTGTTTAGAAGATATATTTTTATAACAGTTTTTTATTTTTTATTTTTTTTGCAATTTTCCCCACTGTGTTGTACAACTATTAATTTACGTATGATTCATATTTATTTAATATTACTAATACGCAATGAGTAAACAAAAATATTTTAAAATTAACAAATCTAACATTTGACATTGTTTTCTGCTTCGTTAAACATTCATAATTTTTCACTCAAAATTACATGTAATCTAATATCTTCATTAAAAAAATGATTTAAAATTTTAAAACCAAAATACTCTTTAAATTATTTGACCTTGATTATGGTCATTTATTTAATTTAAAAATTCCTTTAACAAAAAATTCAAAATCATGCTGTGAAGATGAAGCTAAATTTAAATTATCATCTTCCAGCTAACAAAGAATTTCAAATAATAATGAAAAATATTCAAAAACAACAAAACACTAGTGACTTTAAAGTAACTACGATAAAATACCAACAAAGATTTTTGTATTTGGGAAATTTTATTTAATTTATCAACTTGAATTTGGTCAACAAAACAAAAACTATAAACAAATACCAGTAAAGACTGTTAAAGGATTAAATATACGAGGGAAGAAGAAATTTTTTAAACTAAAAATTATTTAAAATATAAGTTAAATTCACTTTTAAATAGAATTTGATTTAAATTATTACTATTATTATTATTATTATTATTATTATTATTTCTTTTAAGCAAATCCTAGTTTAATTTTGCTTTGTATTAATCTTCTAGAAGTGACCTTTTCTAGATCAGCCCTCGTTTTTCGTTTATTTTATCATGTGACTTAGTATTAGTTTTGATTTCACTAGGCAAAAAGGAAGGTCAAAAATAATTGTTTTGCCACAAAGAAAAACTTCTACTACCAAAAAGTGTTTATTATACAACCAAATAAAAATAATACATAAAGTACAGCACAGTTTACAAATAGCAAAAATATGTTTGTTGCTGAATGTTTTACACAGCATAAAAACTATAATAATGTAATGAACAGGGCAACCAAAAATATGAAAATTATATTTTTTCTTGGGCTCCAAATGAACAAAACTGTTAGCTATTTATTCGTTTTAGACAATTTTAATAATTTTGCCATCGATTTCTATAGCATATTTTTAGCATATTTTGGTCAAAACAACACATTTTTGCATATTTTGGGCTAAGCGGGATATTTTGTTATATTTTTAGCGGATCTTATTTTCGAGCACATTTTAGCATATTTTTGAATAGTTTATACTCAAGAGAATAATTTTTTATATATAATTTGCCTTAAGTGAATTTCTTTTTGCTTTCACATTTTTTAATTTTAAGGACCTATCTTTTTCTACAGCATATTTTTGCTTGTCCTGGTATTAAATATCAGTAAGGGAGAGATGTAAATAACAAAAACTTTATGTCAAAAGCAAAATACAGAAAGGCAAAAAAACATTAATTCGCTTTTTGTACAGTTATTGTTTAAAATCATAGATTTATTACCAAATATATTTTATTTTAAAAATAAGAGAATATGAAAAATATTATTAAACTTAAGAAATTTTAAGGCTGAATATAATTTTGAAAATTCAATGTTGCTAAAAAAAAAACTATTTCAACACACAGACGTACACATAGCAATTTTGGGGTTTCTTCAAATTTAATCAACTCTACAAAATGTGGCTCAAAAACTTACTTGAATTCTCTCTACAAATCATTTAAATTAATAATTTAAAGCAAAATATCTTAATCAAATGGGCGTTAATTTTTCATATTTTTTCCAACAATAATTTATGACGCCAATAAATCTTGTACAAACATTTACATATTAAAAACAAAATGAAAATTTATTTAAAAATCTAGAAAGAAAAGCAACAAACTGCTACATGTATGATATTAATTTCAAAGCTTTAAATAATCATTTACTTCCTGAAATAATGTAACCTACATCGTATCAAGAATTTTTTATAGTATTTTGTAGTACACTCAGGCCTCGATTTAAGTCGTTTCGCTTTGCGTCGCTGTTTGAAATTACAATATTTCGATTTGCGTCGTTTTAAACAGCATATTTCCTTTGGAATTTAAAATAACTTAAGTAACTGTATGTGAAAATTTTATTGATTCATTGATTTTCTTATTAAATTCTTTGATTTTAATAAAAAAAAAAAAAAAAACAAAATAGTATTTTAAATTCACCTCTTTGTACAAAAAAATAATCCTTTTTTTATTAGAGATTAATTTCTTTTCTGTTTTAATATTTTAATCCTGGAACCAATTATTAAGAAAACAGTGCAAATACATAGAACAAGAATTATTCAATTTGCGTCGCAATTGTCCGACCCCCATTAATGATGCAGACCGAGGACTCAGTGTAGTATAAAAATGCATATTTTTAAAGTCACACCCCTAAATTGTTAAGCAAATGTTATGCAAACTAAAACAAGAAAGATTCTAAAATGTGTAGAATATAAATGTACTTAGTTTAGAATATTTATTTAAATTTAAAAAGGAGCTGAAAAATGTGATGATTTATTTGTACTACGAGAGTGCAATATGTAATTTTATGTAGTATATCATGATGTTATAATAACGGGTCATTAGAAGTAGTTGTTAACAGGGTTATCTTTAAAAAGGTGTAGCAAATTGTCTCCTATTTCGATTTATATCATACATGTATTGTTGCCAATAAATAATACAAAAATATCTCTCTTTTTAACAGCATTAGAGTTTGGTAGTAATAATAAAATAAAATAATAAATCTTTTCAAAATGTTATATTGAAAACAAAAGCAAAATTTTAACTATTTGTTGTTTCCAATACAAATTGTTGAAACGAATGTTCGTTTTATATATTTCTAAAGTCAGATGTTTATGTCAAATTTGAGAGAATGTATAAATTTGCAAAAGAAAAAGTTTGTTAAATCCCTAAAACTCCTAAACTAAAAACCCTTCACCACTTTACCGACAAAATTTGCTTTCATATTTTCACATTTATACTAAACTAAATTTTTTGCAAGCTACACAAATTTAAACTTTTATAGCAATCATTGCTTCCTTAACAGAAGCAACTGTGTGTAAAAATATTACAGATATTACAATAGATTAAAAAATTCATACAGGATAATTATTAATTATTTATTTGTTTAATATTACAGAATAAATTCCAATTTAGACATAAACTATATTTTTATAACATAAGAAATCAGTCTTTATAAATATTTAAAAAATTATTCCTGAATTTCTATTCAAATATCACTATTTAGTACATGTTTTCTGAAATAAAATGCTATTTTTAAAACCGGTTTTTTGTGTTAAAACAACCGGTCTATTCGACATTCGAAAAATGAACATTTTGAAAAAACCGACAGCACTTTGACTGAAAAAACCGGTTAGAAAACCGCGTCGATCACCCTAGTATCTATACAGGTTTTTAACAAAAAACATGTCAGAATAAAGCCTCGATAATCCGGATAATTTAATAATTCGGATTGGGGTCTGCAAAAAATTATCCGGATTATCGAAAATTCAGAAAAACTTTGGTAAAAGATTTGTTCAAAAACGAATTCCGAAGCTTATATAGAAGTCTCAAAAAGTTTGAAAATGCATTTTGGCAGATATCTCAGATATCAATGGAACCGATTGAGTTTATTCTCTCAGCAAAAAAATTCTAAAAAAAATCGAGTTTTCTGTGAAAAAATTAAGTTTCTAGCTCATACAGTCGAAAAAAAATTTGCTGTAGCTTATTGTTGTTGTTGTTGTTTGTCATTACCAATAAAAACAACAACACTATGCAAAGCTGCCATTAAATAAATTTAAAAAAAATATATGCAATAACTCGGTTGTTTATGGACCGAATTATTCGGCTTAAGAAACCGAAATTTTAGAAAAATATTTATTACTAAAATCCGTAACTTATATAAGAGCTTTAAAAATTCTAAAAATGCGTTTTGGCTAATGGACCGATGCCAGAATGAAGTCGCGAGCTTGTATAGAAGCTTAGAAAAGCCGACAACAAAAACGATTTTTGAAGGTATCTTGGGATTTTTGGCGATATCTCGGTTATTTATAAACAGATTTTGCACATTTTTATTAGCATTCTTTTAAGAAATATTCCCTACAATTTGATGCATAAAGCATATATATCCGATAACTGGGGCTTTGCAAAACAACGTAACATCAAAATTTTCAAATTTGTGTTTTTGATGAAATATGGTTCATTTTTCCAAAATACGTGTGATCACAAATTTTTAGACTTGTAGCTCCAAAAATGACGATAATATTAACGAAACCAATAATTTTCTTAAGTCAAAACAACGTCACATCACATTTAAAAAAAAAAAAAAAAAAAATTCTATTTTTTACGAATTTAGATTGCAAATTATTAAAAATATAATAGCTTTTAAAATTTTGGATTAAAAGTTTTGTTTTGTTTTGTAAAATTTTTATTGATGTTACGTTTTTTTGGCTTCACAAAATTTAAATCTTGAAAAACGTAAACCACATAACTTAAAAGATATTTAATAAAAATTAAATTATTCATCTTCAATATATTAAGCAATATTTAAGAATGTAATAATCCAAAAATCTTGTTTGTAACACAATTTGTTTAGATTTTATAAAGTTGTTTGTGCCTCCTGTAAAGTTGTGAAAAGTGATGTTACGTTGTTTTGCATTTTCGGTGACGATATACTTTTTGGGGCCTTAGATGAATATTGTACAAATTACAAACGGAATGACAAAGTTATATATACCCTTTACACCTGTGGTGAAGGTGTAAAGTATAAAATAAAATAAAAGCTAAAAGTATAAAAATAACAAGTCACAAAATCTGAACTATAATCTCAGCAAAATATACCACTGTTATCTCTTTATATTAGATATTAATAAAATATTATTAAGTAGTCGAAACAAAACATAAAAAAAAACAGTGCACAGTGGGGCCCATAACAAATACTTTGGTAATGAATCATTATTTTGTAGAAAAAAACATAAGCTTTTAGAAAAAAATATGCTGTAGTCCCCCTGTGATAACACTACATAAACTACAGGGTGTCAAAGTTGACCACTTCGAGTATGAAAAAGTTTAAAAAAATTCATAACTTCTACAAATTAAGTCGGATTTGAAAGATTTTTATAAATCTGTAAAATTCTTGCCGAGATAAGGACAAATGAGCGTACTTACTTAAGTTTCATCTTACAGATAAAAAATATTTAAGCTTGTATTTTTGATTTCTTAGTTTGTCTTTTGGGAATAAGTTCCGAGGTGTATGAGTGAACAATTTTTTTTTTTTTTTTTTTTTTTTTTTTAATATTTTGTAACTTCTGATATATTCCGAAATGTTATGTTATTATATCAATTCCTCTAGCGTGAAAAATTTTCAAAGTCAGCGTTCTGAAATTACTATAAAAAATTAATATTTTTTTACAAAAATATGATACAATTATTTCACCTTTTCCTCAAAGTTTTGTTAATAAATTATTTTTTTTTCTTTACATATTTTAAAAGACAAAACTTTTTAAATGGTTATAAAAAAATTTTAAATTGATTTCTATATACATCCTACATCCAGCATTGGTTGAAAATGGTGAATTTTAGAAAAAAAAAATAATGTTTATCGATTAATAACTAAATGTCATGTCAGTTTTTTTTTAATTTATGGACGATATTTAATAAAAAATAATAAATTTAGATCTATTTATCTAATCAATAGGACTTGATTTGAAGATTCTTTGAAATTTTTACATACTCGAAACAGTCAACTTTGACACCCTGTAGCTTATCTCGTATTATTACAAAATTACAACAAGATGATTTTTCTGAAGGTCCTCCTACACAACTTCCATACATTTCAATTCGATCCGACCAGTAGTTTAGATATAGATTTATTACAAAAAATTTTACTTTTGACGCCACTATGTAACTAAACATTCCGTTCTTTAAGTTGAATATGAAATTTATGAATAATACTGCATATTTCTGTTACTTTTTTAAAAACAAATCCGAAAAGTTTATTGGGAAAAATCGTTATTTTTAATTTCTTACTAAAATACATGCAGACCAAAATTCCAAAACTTTTTTGGTATTTAATATTAAATACGTACATTTGTATCTATACTTTTTTATCATATGCAAAACTTTTGCTATTTTTTCCTGTTTTTTTTTTACACTTTTAACATCATGCAAATTGCATATGTATAAAAGTATATGAATAAAAAATTTAATGTAAAACAAGTAAGAACATTGTATTCAGTCAAGCATGACTGTATTATCAGCCTACACTAGTTATTAGCTGCCTAATTTATGCTAGTTTTGATTTTTGAATTATATCAGGTTCGTAATTAATCGGTATTTTTTTGATAGCACCATTGCTTGATGATGTTCTAAACATTATAATACATACATATGTATGCATATATAATTTTCCAGTGACAATAAAGTAGGGCATTTAATTGATTGAGCATTATTTAAAATATACCACCAAAAAAAAGTGAGCATGAACATTTTCACAATTTCAAAACCATAACTAAGTCCATATATCCCAGCAAAAACTTTGCTTTCCTGGTAAGCTAGCAGGTATAATTGGAAATAAAAATAAACTACTTATTTTTTGTCTCAATAACTAGTTATTTTTGTTCGAGTTGTCCATGAATTCTAGTAGTTATTTTTAGACTTTAGTGATACTAAATAAAAATAAAAATAAAAAAAATAAAAAATTTGCCGTCAGTGAGTTTTGAACTTGGGACCCCAATTACTAGCCGCTTTTAATGACTAACGTCTTACTCAGTACACCATCTCGCACTTAATATTCAGAGATAAAAAACTTGTTTTAGCATAAAATATATTTTTAAAATATTTTGTTAAAAAAAAACGAATAGCATCAGAATGGTGTTGAACCGGCAACCTTCTGATTGCTAATCCTGCGCTCTAGATAACTGATCCATGTGATTGTAACTTACTCTGCAATTATACTATTGAGTACTTATTTATGTAATGTAGAGAAGGCAAATAATAATAAAGCCTACTTTCCAGGAAAGTACTTTAATAAGTAGTCGTCATTACCGAAAACCAAAAAGTTTTTGCTGGGTATATTGTAAAATTAAATGTGTTTTTTACAGGAAAAAATTTATAACAATTTTTAAGAAAATTTAAATTTTATAAATTTAAATATACACTAGGAAGCAGAAGTCTGCGTACGAACTATGAAAGTCATTATTGATGCAAGTTTTCTATATATCCTTTAAGATTTTTGGAATTTTTTCAGCTCTATATGATAGCATGAATCTTTACAATATTTAAGTAAAACATCAACTTTAGAAAAGTGAATAGATTCGCGGTTATCCAAAAATACTAAAATAAAGTGTTTTAATTATACAGCAAAAGTCTGCGTACATTATTGAAAAATTTAAATTTTTCGCGGGGTTTTCAGTTTTAGATTATTAATTTTGTTGCGTTTTAAATTGCTGTTGTTTACTTAATTGTTGTTACAAATTTTTCAATATAATTAAAAATTTTTTCGTAATAAAACAAGAAAGAAATTATTTTATTCTTACTGAAAGTATGAATTTAATTTTTGTAAGGATGCTGAATAAAACATTCAGAAATATTAATGGAAAACCATTTGTCTGTCTAAGGAGAAATTAGTATTAACCGAAATAATAGGATCCCTTTCACTTTAATCACGTTTTGGAGAAATTAATAACGTGGATTAATGCGGTTATGTTATACGTGAAAAAATCGCGACAAACATCTATTAAATTTAAAAAATATTAAATTCGAATAAAGTACGAGTATTCCAGATAAAATTAATAAAAAATATTGTTTGCATTCTTGATTCTCGTGGTATAGTTGTACATAAAAAACATTTTTATATATAACAAATAAATAGAAAATAACCAGGTTTTCTTATAATGGGACTATTTAATTAATAGCATGATCCGATTTTCTTAATATGTTGTGTTGTGGCCCTATTTACAGAGAATAACATTTAACACCATCTTAGAGTACACTTTTTTTAGAAATTCTATT
Organism: Protophormia terraenovae; assembly: GCA_951394005.1. Lineage (NCBI taxonomy): Eukaryota > Metazoa > Arthropoda > Insecta > Diptera > Calliphoridae > Protophormia > Protophormia terraenovae. Next base: position 32,937,394 of record OX596073.1, read on the forward strand.
GATTTTTTCACTTTAATGCAGATTTATGCACATTTTTATATCCACCATCAAAAAGATGAGAGGTATATTGATTTTGTCATTCCGTGTGTAATATGTCGAAGGAATATTTTCTAGGTCCTGGTTAGATTCTGAGTCGATCTAGCTATGTCCGTCCGACTGTCTATCTGTTGAAAGCAGGATAGGGCTCGAACGGGACAACGTGGAGGGACGAAATTTGGCATAAATATTTATCTTGTATAAGGTTTGTTTGGTCCGCTCATTTTACCGCCCACCTCCCATATAACGTAAAATAAAAAAAAGTTTATGGTAGGTATATAGATTCGGCTGAGCCGAATATAACATTCGCGCTTTTTTGTTTTATTTTTTAATAAAGAATTTCTTTATTAGAGGTATTATAGCATAAAGCCTAATATTTCATGATATCTTTTTTACAATCTAAACAAAAATACACTTCAATTTAAATAAATCTTCATAATTTAGTAAATTTTATAGCGGTTTATTCCGATTTTTGACGTGTAACAAAACCTGAATTTTTATTTTTTCATTAAACTTTGTTTTAAATGCTTTCAAAACATGTTTTGAGTAAAAGGGACTCTATTATTTTGATAAGTACTTATTTTTCTTTAAACAGATGAATGGTTTTATATAATTATTTACGGAACTTTCATTCAACATCCTTACAAAAATTAGGGTAAGGATAAATTAATTTCTTCTTTGATTTATTACGAAAAATATCTTGAATTATATTGCAAAATTTTTAATAATAATTAAGTAATCAATAGAAACTTGAAACCCAACAAATTCAATCATGACAAATTAAAAAATCCGCGAAAACATACATTTTTAATAGTGTACGCAGACTTTTGCTGTATATTTGTAGCACCTTAATTTAAATATTATTGGAAAAGCGCGAAAATAACTCCATATAATAGCTTAAATCCTTAACAATATTATAGTAAAATATTATGTTTAAAAATATGAATAGATATTTTTAAACATAATATTTTACTATAATATTGTTAAGGATTTAAGCTATTATATGAAGTTATAAAAAATCAAAATTACTATAAAAAAAAACAACTTTAAAGTGACATAGTTTCTGTATAACGAAGAATTATGTCAGCTAAGCAATGTAATTTAGATGGAAAAAATCGAGTTTATGCTTTTTCTGATTTTTTAAATTAAAGTAAAATTTTTGTAAAAAAGTGTTTTTTTGAGAAACTATAAATATTTTATCTGTAATAAAATTTGTGTTATTTAAGATATCTTAAATTTTCGGTGACTGTAGACTTTATCGTATAAAATGAGAAAGTGAAAAAAATTTAAGATTTTTGAAAAAGGAATCCCACAATTCTCAAAAAAAAACGCCGAAAATCCCAAAAAATTGTTTTTTTTCACATTTTCGGCTATAAAATCCACATTTTTCCGAAGTCCCGTAGATTTTGATCGAAAACTTTTTACAACATATTATAGATTCTTGAACTGCATTCCGTTTGCCGAATCGTGCTTTGGGATTTGAGAAAATATAGACTAAATTCAAAACTTTCATATAAAATGGGTCGAATTCGGTAGGGTGTGTACGTTGACCATTTGAGTTATTGGGCTGGCTTTTAATTTTAAAGTGTTTTCTGTGATGATACCTTTCAGAAAAGTATAAAATTATTATACGTTGTTAAAGAAAATTTTGTTTTAGAGAAAAAAGAGCGTGGATACTTTTTCTGGAAAAAAAAAAAAAAAAAAAAAAAAACACAAAAAGTCGTAATTTTTGCAATTTTCAAATTCAAAATCGTTTATTTTTGGACGCGATACAAAAAACTAATGAAATCGGTCGGAAACACTAGGATATATATGAAAAAAACCGGACCAAGAACATGCAAAATTGAGGTACTTAAAAATTCAAATGCAAATAACTCAAAAACTATAAGAGATAAATAGGACATGCAAGCATGTTTTTTTGTAGGTCTTATCAGTGCCTACAATAATATATAAAAATATTTGAAATTTAATGAGAAACAAAAATTTGGCAAGCGATTAAAAATTTTGTATGTCAGAGATACCCAACTTTAGCTTCTTTAGCTCCGCCCCTGAGGGGTCTGTAAGGTCCCCTTTCTAAACTAAAATTTATGCAAATCCAACTGGCCGATCAGAAGTTACAGATATATTTCCAAAAAATTTTGATTCTGCCCCACTGTGCAATGGCTAGTAAAGCTGTGTTAATTTTTTTTTTTTTTTAAATACGGCTGTAAATATATTCTGGCAATGATAACACAATATTAAAGTCATGACTTTTTCAGCACTTTTTCATTTTTTTTTTTTTCTTTTTTGCTGGGATAGTATACACATATGTTAGTACTTATATATTCACATTTTAGATTTCTGTGTTAAAAACGAAAATTGTATATATTTTTTACATATTCTGCATATTTTTTTTTATATTTGCTTTTGTATTAGCTAAAAAAGTACATACACGCAGAGAAAAAACATGGTTACAGCATGATCACCACAACTATTCAATGATTAGATAGCCCTTTTTCATTGATTTAAATATACTGTGTTCATGATAGCAACGTTTACGATTCTGTTTAATCATTTAATGATTGCCCACAATCAAAATTTTATTATGGTTCACTGAATTATAATATGTATTTAAATATGTTTATATGAAATCATATTTATGAATAAATCCAATCATTTAGTGAATTCTACAACAATTTAGTTAATTACATAACCATTCATTTCATTTTACAAATTTGGTTAATTCTACAACCATTAAGCCATTAACTTTTAATGCCTTTTGAATACAAATTTTTTTGTATCAGTCAGTCCAGTAGTTATAATTCTCATTTAGTTTATATATGAACAAATATAAATTGATAAATGTTTTTATTTAGTATGATGAATGTACCACATATCGTGGTACAAATGAATATAAATATGAAAATATGGGATCATATATATGATAAAATGGGATTATATATATGATGAAATTAGTTCATATACATGATAAAATGGAATTATATATATGATAACATGGGATTACATATATGATAAAATGGATTTATACTTATGATGGAATTAGTTCATATATATGATAGAATGCAATAATATATATGATAAAATGGAATTATATATATGATGAAGTTAGTTTATATCTATGATAACATGGAATTATTAAATGATAAAAACATGATGAAATTGAAAGCAATACTTAAGAAAAGGTTATAAAACTTACTAAAAGTTATTAATAAGGTTATGAACCTTACTAATAAATTATAAATAGGAATCATAATAATGATTACGTACAAATATACTTATTGTAACCTGGAATCATATATTACAATCATAGTATGTTGCTCTTAGTTTATGGTAACAGGAACCATATTTTTTCTTTGCGTGTACAATATGGTTTTTCCTTTCAGGAAATTAAATTTGGCTGATTTTATATATAAAATATTTTTGCTCTTTTTTATGTACAACTTTAATGACTAGCTCTGAATATGCTTCTTTTGTATTATGGCTATTCTTTGTATTTGCTGTGGGTAAAGTTCACCACTATCGCAAATTGCATTAACAATTGCAAGGGTTTTGTTTTAATTTTATTATCGAGTTAAAAAGTTTTTTTTTTTTTTTTTTTTGCCATTAACGTTTATAAATGTATGTTTGTCTGTACAGACGCTATATCATATTGGCTGTGAAAGCTATTGGGCGTGCTCAAACATTCAGACAATAATATCCTGTATATTTGTTACATTTTGTAATACTTTTACATTAAATTTTTTAAAATGTGTTTTTATTATGCATAGTAAACACCCACTGAAGAGAATTGTGGTTATAAGTGATTAAATTAAAATATTAAATTTTCTATGCATTATTTATAAAGAGAAATAGTCTTTTAAAAAGTACAAACATTTATTGTCTTGCTCTTTAAATTGTTAACAGTATTTTTAAAAGCTTTTGGCTTTTAGCTTTAAATTTTAAATATAAATTTCTTTAAAAATATGCTTTTCTTTTAAACCAACACCAATTTCTAATTTGAATATAAATTTGATGAAGAAATAGATTTTTCTTTATAAACTTGACAGAGAAAGTTTGAATTCATCACTTAACAACAACTACTACAAATGTTGATCTTTAATATTTCAAGTTATTTTTTATGGCTTTCAATTAAAGAATATTTTGTATACCCTTCACCACAGGTGTAAAGGGTATATATAAGTTTGTCATTCCGTTTGTAATTTCCACAATTTTCGTCGGAGAGCAAAAAAGTTCATATTTTCGGGATTCTTGTAAGAAATGATGACGATATGACCATGACCGTCCGTTCCTTCGTGTGTTGGTTGAAATGGCGTTTATGAAGCCCACCAATAACTGCCATATATAATATATACATCATACGATCGGAAATCCTTTCGAAAATTTTGATATTGAAATTCAGCAAGATCGGTTCATAAATGGCGGAGATATACTTAAAAACCCGGTTTTTAGAACTGGTTTTCCAAATGGTGAAGGGTATAAAAAATTCGGCACAACCGATTCTTTTTTTATTTCATTCATCTTTACCTTCTACAAGTTAAATTTTCTTATGATTTTTCTTAGTATAGAAACTTTGAAAAGTCCTGTTTAATTTAACTTGTGGAAATTGTGCAACAGAATAACAAAAATAAGTTTTGTTATTTGAGTGTTTTTTTTTTTTTTTTTTTTTTTTTTTTGACAAATATTATATTTTTTTAAAGTAGTAAATAAATTATTCTCCATTTGTATTAAATTTTTGGCAAAAATAAAAAAGTTAAATTTATCAATTTATTATTTAAAACGGTAACTTGAAAGAACTCCCAAATGAAAAAAGTCCCAATGAAAAACTCAAAATAAAATTAGTCCCAACAAAAGTTAAGAAACTTCCAAATCAAAAAAATGAAATAACTTCTAAAGGGGTAAGTGAAATAATTCCCAACATTTAGGAATTTTATCATAATAAAAAATTAAGTACCAAATTTAAAATAAATTAAATAAGTCCCAATTGAAAATGATCAAATAAAATAATTCTACATAGTTTCGGGCATAGATATGATATATAGACCTAATTCGTTTGTCAAATAAACCTAAGTCTAAGAATGTGTTGGTAAAAAATTTCATTGAAAACAAATCCAATTGTGTTTTTGAATCATTTTTTTCAAGAAAAGTTTGTCAAGAAAAGTTTGTCTGAATAGTTGCAACCAATTTTTTGTTATTTCGTTATGAAATAAAACCCAATTTTTTGGGAGTTATTTCACTTTTACATACCCGAGATGGGCAAATTTGGAGGGCCACCTACTTCCCCCCTGACACGCTAGTACTGCTTCAAGTCAACCTCCTCAGCTCTGACCATGTGAAATTTTATTGAGATATATCTAACGGTTCAAAAGTTACTGGTAAATCTTATTCAGTTTGAAAATCGCTAGATTTATTGGTTTGTATTTTATTATTATTATTTATTCCAATCAGCGTTACCGTTGAGAATTTTTAAAAAGTGTCCAAAAAGGGGATTTCAAAATAAAAAGTCGCCAAAAAAGGGGATTTAAAAAAAAAAAGGGGCCAACTTCTTTAAAACCTAAAAAACTCCTTAAAATTTGTTTATTTGATAACAACAAATTATTGTATTTAAAAAAAAACTACAAAATTCAGTTCTATTAATAACAAAATAATTTATTATTATTTTACAACAATTTTTATTATTGCAAAAATAAATATTTAGCACACAAACCTCTTTTAATTAGTTAAACTCCTGTTCTTTTGTGGGAGTTTTTCACTCGTACTCTAGGCTTTCAAATTTAGAATAGAACGTACACGCAAAGAAAAAATATGGTTCCTGTGACCATAAACTAAGAGCAACATACTATGATTGTAATATATGATTCCAGGTTACAATAAGTATATTTGTACGTAATCATTATTATGATTCCAATTTATAATTTATTAGTAAGGTTCATAACCTTATTAATAAATTTTAGTAAGTTTTATAACCTTTTCTTAAGTATTGCTTTCAATTTCATCATGTTTTTATCATTTAATAATTCCATGTTATCATATATATAAATTAATTTCATCATATATATAATTCCATTTTATCATATATATTAAATAATTTCATCATATATATAATTCCATTTTATCATATATATTATTCCATTCTATCATATATATGAACTAATTCCATCATAAGTATAATTCCATTTTATCATATATATAATTCAATTTTATTATATATATGAACTAATTTAATCATATATATGAACTAATTTCATCATATATATAATCCCATTTTATCATATATATGATCCCATATTTTCATATTTATATTCATTTGTACCACGATATGTGGTACATTCATAATACTGAATAAAAACAAAACTTGTAAATTTATATTTGTTCATATATAAACTAAATGAGAATTATAACTACTGAACTGATACACAAAAATGTGTATTCAAAATGCATTAACATTTAATGGCTTAAAGGTTGTAGAATTAACAAAATTTGTAAAATGAAATGAATGGTTATGTAATTAACTAAATTGTTATAGAATTGACTAAATGATTGGATTTATTCATAAATATGATTTCATATAAACATATTTAAATACATATTATAATTCAGTGAACCATATTAAAATTTTGATTGTGTAGTTTGTCCTTTCCGAGTCCTATCCTACTTTCAACCGAAAGACGGACAGAAATAGCTGGATCGACTCAGAATCCTACTAGACCCAGAAAATATATACTTTATGGGGTCTCAAAAGATTTCTGTTGCATGTTACATACATTATAACAAACTCAATATAACACTTATCTTTTGTTGGTGGGTATAAACAAATTATATTTTCGTAAATGGAATATCGAAATTCAAAAAAAAAAAAAAAAACTAAGGAAAACAAAAATATAATTTTTTTAGAATTTTCCTTTGAAGTTTACAGTTTCGAAAACTGCATTTTGTTTTTACATCCAATCAAAATTTCATAACTAAATAGGTTAAATTCGCCAGGACTTAATCCTATTGGATGTTTAGGCTCGTATTTGATCCTGAATTAAATTTTAAAATTCACAATCATATATTTTTGTACACGGTAAAGATGTCAACTTCAAATTTTTTTCATTCAATAGACAAATTCGTTCTTTAGCTTATTACAATAAGTATATAATAAAATCGGTAGGAAATGTTACAATAGTTAAAATTTCAAGTGCAGTTACATTGTCTGAGGTATCCTTATTTTAGTCCCATAGCTACGCACCTGAGGAGTCTATAGAATTCCCCTTCCAACATTTAAATTGATAAATATATATGAAAATAATTCATTCAATTATAAAATTGTTTAAATTTGCATTTCTCAACAAAATGATTATATTAATTACTAAAAACTATAAAAAATACAAAACAGAAAAAATTCCCAATTAATAAATTAATAAAATCAATCTAGTAGTTGATTGAATGAATTAAAAATGTGTATAGGAAAAAAATCATACCAAAATTTATTTTTTATTTTATTTTTTCTTGAACATATTTATTAAATTTTGATGCAAAATTAAACAACTGAGTTAATTGTAAAAAAGACGGTAATAATTTTTTCTGTGTATGTCTATATAAAATTTTATGTAAATCTAATCAGGTGATTAGAAATTACAGATTTATTTCTAAAATTTGTAGATTTAAAAAAAATAAAAAGAATCAATTATTGAAATCCAATGCTTGCGAAAAGCATTTTTTTATTAGGAATTCTTAATCTTATCCAAATAAATTATTCTTTTATGACTCACTCCAATTATTATAGACAAATTTGCATAAATATTAATTACTATTAAATATTTATTGATCTACGTAATATTCTTTGAATTTTTCATTGATAACTATTCTATTTGTTTATTATTTATCTTTTTAATGACGTTATTTGAATATTTAAAAATTAAATCTATTTTCAATATTATTATTTATGAGTAAATATAACGTCATAATTTTATTAAAATATATACATATCTTCTGGAGTTACTCAAAAACACGTGAGTTTAATTTCAGTAAATAAAGATTAGATGGTCGGTCAATATTATTTGAAGTATTTTATAAATTACTTATATAATTGAAAAAGCCAAAAAACCATATTCAGTTATGGTAAATTTTAATTTAAAAGAAGGAACAAAAAAATTATATTAAAGATAATCACAAGTAAACACAAGATAGAGTATTATATACGTTTTGATAAGTGGGCTGTGGTGAAATTTATATACACTTCGACTTAGACGCATCTTTTTTAAACACGATATTTCAAAATTAAACTTTTTGCTCAAAAGTTTTTTTCGAATATGCACTTAAAAGCACAGGGAGAGAATTTTATCCCAAAAAAGGTACCAATATTTTTTTGAAATAATAATTTTGATCTTTTTGTAAGAAAAATCTTCTTAAATTTATCGTTGTGGGACTTTAGTCCTTTTAGATGGATCATAATTAAATCATAATTTTCATAATATTACTCAGGATTTTGCAAAAAAATTATAATAATAATAATAAAAATATTTTTTTTCCTTGACGTACTAAAATGATTGTTTATGTTTATTTTTAAAAAATATAATTTTCATAAAAAATTATGAAATTTTTGGTACCTATTTCGAGAAAAAACTTAAATCTTTTTATTTTTTCCAAATGAACTAGAGATGAATTTTGTAAATTTTAAATATTTTTTCTGCATTAAGCTTATCAAATAGCATTATTTGAGTAATATTTCTACAATAGTTTGTTTCCAAGGGACACTCTTTAAAGTGGAAATAGTACACTCAACATTACTATTTTCATGTATATATTTTTTTTACTGATTTATTTATTGAATTACTTTATTTTCCATTGTTTTTTTAATATTAATTATTTTTATACTAAAATATTGAATTACATATTATTAATAAGTAATTGCATTGAGCACCCCTACTGTAAATACCATATATACACACACACACTTGTAATAACTGGTTTAGTTGTCCAGTTGATATAATTCTCATTCAGTTTATACATGAATAAGTATAAGTGAACAAGGTTTGGTTACAGTCGGGGCGGTTCAAACAAGACAAGAACTCGGATATTAATACACATAATTGAAGAGCCGATTATATTTTGCGAAAGTAAAATAAAGTCGTATTCAGGACACTTGACCTCGGTTGGGTGTCTGATAAATTTCACAGTAAATTTTGGTTGGCTGTTCTCACGAGTGACTTCGGTTGCTCGTTCTCACAGTTGACTTCGGTTAGATGTTCTCAAGAGTGAATTCAGTCGCTCGTTCTCACTAGTGGCCTCGTGCTGTTCGTTTTCACAGTTGACTTCGGTAAGCTGTTCCCACAAGAGACTTCATATCGCCTGCTTTAGTAGAATATTAACCCGTAGAAGTGCATGGTAACAGTAGTTTGAGAAGTAGCTAGACATTAGCTTTAAGAAACCATTGTACGTATTGTAGAAAAATATATGATCTTCGATCTCCGAAGCTGCCACCTGAACCAGAAACCCATTCCGCCGTAAACCCGAACCAGTTTGACAGCCGAGTGTGTAACGAAACCGAACGTAAAACGCTGATTCTAATGAACTACTACTGAACCGAGCCTATTATAAGCCGAATAACCGAACCGATCCTGTTACAAGCCGAAAACCGTAATAAGCCTAGTTGATGAAGAAGGAAGAACCGTAATAAGCCTAGTTGACGAAGAAGTGATTGAAGCCGATAGAACCCGATTCAACGTTATCGTAGTTATTCTCTCGTACTAAATGTATTGTATTTAAAAAAAAATTAATAAATAAATATAATAATTATTTTAACCCCCAGAAAGGGTAAATCAAACGTCTTATTACTTAATGTTTGTGGATCCGTAAGTAGACCCTGGAGGCGACTAAGTTACCTCAGACGACGATAAAACCATGTTATAACTAGCAATATGTCAAAATCGACTTTTTGTGAAAAAGAACTTTTTTATTGTTGAAAATGGTTCTTTAGGGCTTCAGCAGCAACTTTTGTTCTGCGACTTTTTCATAATTCCGTTATTTACAAAATTACCGTTATTTTAAGGTTATTTAAGAAAATTTAAATTTTGACCTTTAAATTTTCAGAATTCGAAAAAATTATGTTTGACAACTTTGTAAAAAATCCTTTGGCGAGTATTTTTGCTGAACATATGAACTCATAATATTTGCAAATACAGGGTGTTTTGATGCAATTTTAATAAAAAATTAATTTTGCGCCATTTTACGGTAATAGTTTGTACTAACTATGTTCAGCAATTAGAAAGGTAATTTGAATACCTTTCCAAAAAGAGCTTTGTTTTGAAAATCGGTTGAAAAATAACCGGAAATCAGTAAAAAATGTTCTAAACAAAAACAGTGATACAAAGAAAAACAACAACAAACAATAACATTACAAATGTAAACAAGCGCGAAAGTTGTATAGGAGGTGGGCGGTAAAGTGGGTGAACCACGCCTATTTTTGTTTTCGTGTTTACATTTGTCCATAAAGTATTCGTACCTTTCACCTTATATGGAAGGTGGGGGTAAAGTGGACGGACCACGACCATTTTTGGTTTCCAAATTTATATCGAACCATGAAAATTTTGTTATAGTACATGCTTTTATTTGAGTGAGATATAGCAGAAAAATATGAAATTAAGCAACAACGGACACCCTGTGTTTTTAGTATTTTGCTCATAACTTTTTTGTTTATTTACAGATTTTACTCATTTTCAATACCAATCAAACCTTATATAAGATAAATATTTGGGCCAAATTTCGTCCCTCTTCATTGTGCCGTTCGAGCCCTATCCTGCTTTTAACAGACGGACATAGCTAGATCGACTCAGAATCTAACCAGGACCCAGAAAACATATATTTTATGGGATTTTAAATTAAAAATAGTGTTTATGGTCTTAATTACTACTGTATATTTCATTTCAGTAACATAAACTCCCGTTTTTTTAAATATGCACTATATTTTTTAAATGAATGAGTAAAATTTTTATTGTTTTTTGTACGGCACAAATTGGACTGAATGTTATGCCTTGAAAGTCAACATAGTTGTTGATGACAATAATATCTAAAGTTCTGCGGTAGTGCTTGAAGATTACATTCCTACTTCAAAAATTATATAGGATGAAGGTTAAAAGAAACGCATTTTTTTCATAAAAAGTAGAAAAATCCAAGTTTTAAGGGCCACCCTATATTTCCGTTTTAGGACAAGCGAGGGACACCCTAATTAGATATTAAGGTAGCTGACTCCATCACCGAAGCATTAACAATCATTCGGCATTCATAGCATGAAAATGAAAAAGTACTTTTTTTTGGCATATTGCTAGTTATAACTCTTATATTTCTATTTTATAGGATGCCTTCAGATGAATAGATATAGGCCATTAATGGGTTAATTGATTTTATTAGAGAATGAACGAACTTTTGTAAACACCTTTGATTTAGATTTTCAGTTTCGATTTATAACTACTATAAACTAAAGTGATACAATATTTTTGAAGTTTATATATTAATATTTATTGCATGTGTCCACACTGATATGTTTATTTACAGTAGTGGTCGGTAATTTCATTGATAAAGTTCTTATTATAAATAATAAATTAAAGCCTATCCGAAAATAAACATTAAACAAACAATAAACACTATAAAATACATACAATTTATTTGTTATAATGGACATTGTGATTAAATAAATTCATATTAATTTAAATGAAAATTCCTTCTATTTTTAATGGTAAAATTATATATTTGGTTATTATTATTACTGGCGATAGACAGACAAGATTATAATGATGAAACTTTAAGGAATAGTGATCCATTAAAAATTATATTTTCAACTTTTCGTTAATTTCTTAAATTTGTTTTCAATCCTTATTAATAATAAAGGTTCTATAAAGAAACATATACATAGACTAAAACTACACTAATCAAAAGATCATAAACTAAATTATCAAAACCATTTATTTATATTAAAAATAAATAAGTATTTTACAAAAAGTAATATGAACATTCGAACAAGTACACAAGGTACTTAAAAACTTTTATATTTCCTTTACTTTGTAGTATTTTCAATAATAATTAATTTTAAATCAACAGTGCCTTTATAGTAATTATCCTTTGCCAACATATCAATTCACTTTTATAATATTAAAAAATCTATAATTAATTTTTCACTTGTCTTCTCATTATTAAATATTTATGTATTCAAAATTATTTTTATAAAAATGTAACAAATATCGAAAAATGAATATGTGTTAAGCTGAATAAAATAAAAAACAATCGTATAAAAGTTGACATAAAAATAGTTTTAATTAAAAATGTAAAGAAGATTGGGGTAAAGTGGAACATACTTTAATCTAACTATAATAAATTAGCAACCAATAATCATTTAAATCATCTATTGAATGATCTAGAGATCATTTTATTTTATTTTGGTATTATTTTTCGGCGCTTTTTCAAATCAACTATTTTTGGGTAAAAATGAACATTTTGGGATAAAGTGAAAAATATTAAAAGTGTGAAAATTTTTTTGTTTTAATGCTATGAAGTTTATTATTTTCTTTTTTAAATTTTCCTATAGCCCAAATTACATTAGCGCATATTCAACAGCACTTAATGCTGTCACAATCTGCTGATAATTTAGAATGCACTGTATATTGTGTTATTTGGTCAGCAGCAGTTTACAGTGCTGTTTTATTTAGTCCTGTTTCTAAATTTACTGAGCTGCTTTCATATTGAGAGCGTGAGAAAGAGAGTAAGCAAAGAAATGGATGGCTCAAATACACAAGTGGAATAAAGTAAGATGGTGGTTGTCGCTGCCTGCGCTTAAATATAATTATACCCTGCCAACATTTTCTATCGATATTTCGTCTAAAACGTTACCTACAAGTAGTTCTTGACAATCGAATATGATATCATTTTTTTTATCAAAAAAAGTGTCACCGTTTGGGAAAAAATTTGCCTCAGTTTTAATAGCTTTAAGATGACACTTTTTAGTGCTTTTTTGGAGTGTCGAATTAGTGTTATTTAGATGTGTAAAAAAGTACTGTAGGAAAGTATAGAAAAATTATAGTTTTATTATAATAAAATTAAATTAAGGGAACAAAATATAGAACAATATGATAATGATAAATATATTATAACTAAAGAATGCTTTTTTTATATACTACACATAATATTTTATTATATTATTGAGTTCATGTTTAATTCAAAATTAAATATAAAAAAATGCTGAAATTAAAATTAATTATTTCTAGTTTAATATGTGTTTTTATCCGTCACTTAAAAAAATTGCATTGAACACTTTAAAAGTTGTACATTTACTGAGCGAATCATATCGTGATCGTTCTCTTTTCTTTGTTCTGGAAGGTAAACAGTCACCTAAAGCAAGATTTTTGGATCATAATTCGATGGTTATGTGTTTTGTTTTTGTAATTTGTGTATTTTTTACATTTGAACATCTAAATGTGACTAAAAAGACACTTTTTAATAGAAGAATCCAAAAACTCACTTCCAATTGCTGGCAGGGTAACGACATCAACATGTTATTCTGGCTGTGAACAGCTGATTACTTTTTATCATACTGTTGCTGACTACGCGCTAATGTAATTTGGGCTTAACATTTGGTCAGCAGCAGTTTGCAGTACTGTTATATTTATCCCTGTTACTAAATTTATTGCAATGCTTTCAGATTGAGAGCGAGACAAAGAGAGTGAGCAAAGAAATGGAAGGCTTAAATAAACACGTAAAGCCCAAATTAAAATTGCGCGTAGTCAGCAGCAGTGTGTGCTGCCATAATCAGCTGATAATTTAGAATACACTGTTTGTTATGGAACTGATTACATTTGGTCAACAGCAGTTTGCAGTGCTGTTTTATTTAGCCCTGTTTCTAAATTTACTGCACTGCATTCAGATTGAGAGCGAGACATAGAGAGTGAGCAAATAAATGAGAGGTTAAAATACACAAGTAGAATAAAGCAAGACGGTGGTTGTAAATAGTCGCTGCATACGCTTAAATGTAATTATAACGGCAGCAACATGTTATTCTGGCAGTGATCAGCTGATAATTTTTATTGATACTGTTGCTGACTACGCGCTAATGTAATTGGGACTTAAAGCAGGATGGTGGTTGTAAATCAGCGAAAGGCAGAAAGAGAGACATACAACTTTGAATGTGTTTGTATATTTTATTTTTTCTTACGCTCTTTGTTATGTGTTTTTTTTTTTTGCTTAACCATGCTACATGATCTTGCTTTGTTGAAAGCTAGAACAAAACTAAATGATTTTTATACCCTACTCCACCATACGTGGTTGGGGTATTATGTGTTTGTGCAAATTATATATCGCAGAGAAAAAATGTTCCGACCCCTACCTTAACCATGTCCGTCCACCTGCTCGGCTGGCTGGCTTTCCATGTAAAGCTTTTGCGCAAAGTACAGGTCGCAATTTGGAAGATAATTTGATGAAATTTGGTACATATGACCTTTTTCTTGCACAAGGACAAAGACTGTTGAATTTGTTCATGATCGGCCTATTATTTCACCTGACCCCCATACAAATGTCCTCCCGGAATAGAGTATTAACACTCATAAATACCCTAAAAATATTTTAATGAAATTTGGCATAAATAAGTTTTAAATAAGTAAAAATCTGAGTACCAACTTTTATGAAGATCGGTCCATAATTGACCATAGCTTCCATATGAACCCTTTTTCCCAAAATCACTTTAACGTGCATAAATCCCATAAAAATTTTATTATCTACTTAATATTGGACACAAATAAATTTTTTATAAGTATAAATGACAGTGCAAAATTTAATGAAGATCGGTCCATAATTTACTTTAGCTCCCACACGCAGAGAAAAAACATGGTTACAGCATGATCACTACAACTATTCATTGTTTGTATAGCCGTTTTTCATTGATTTGAATAATACAGTGTTCATGATAGCAACGTTTATGTTTCAGTTTGATAATTTAATGATTTCACACAATCAAAATTTTAATATGGTTGACTACAATTATAATATGTACGTATTTAAATATTTTTATATGTAACCATATTTATGACAAATCCAAACATTTAGTTAATTCTACTACTATTAAGTTAATTCTACAACCATTCAGTTAATTCTACAACCATTCAGTTAATTTTACAAATTTGGTTAATTCTACAACCATTAAGCCAATATTTTTGTTTGCGTTTAAGCCATATTGAATACACATTTTTGTGTATCAGTTCAGTAGTTTGTTAGAGTATCAATTCTCATTTAATTTAGATATGAACGATTATAAATTGACAAGGTTTGTTTATATTCAGTATGATTTGTGTACCACATGTAGTGGTATAAATGAATGTAAATATAATGAAATTGAAAAAAGATTCGGCTGTGCCGAATCTTTTATACCCTTCACCATATTACCATCTTACTATCTTATCGACATCATATTACCATATTACCGACAAATAATAAAATTTTCGCCTTAACGTATGCTTTCATATTTTCACATATTTAAATCTAAATTTTTTTCAAACTACGAAAATTTGAATATGAAAAAAAAAAACAATCATAGCAGGCTTTGCTTTTAAAAAATAAACAACAACAATTCCATATTTATTTATTTTTTTATGTGTGTATATACAAACTGACTGCCAGTGTTGCCAGTTTAGCCTTTTTAAGGCTAAATCTAGCCTTTTTATTTTGCTTTTAGCCTCAAAATTATTGTTTTAGCTTCTAGCTTTTTTTCTAGCCTTTTTTAATTCTTAACATAGCCTTAAAAAGGCTAAAAATTTACTAATTTTATTTTTACAGAATCATTAATTTAAGCATTTTTGTATATTATTTCGCACAAAAAATCGAAATTATTTATTTTTAATGAAAATTTTTGTCTGCGGCGCTTCATTCTACAAAAATATTATAATTATTTTTTAACAAATTTTTATTACCCATAGAAACTATTTATGTTATATTTAAAAATTCACTAAAGTACCTTTAAGAAATACCAAAAACTAATGAGAACAAAAAAATAAATGCTTTTTTTTTAATAAAAAATATATTAGCTTTTTTCTGGCTTTATTTTTTGGGACATTTAGCTTTTTCTAACTTTTTTTAAAGTCTAATTTAGTTTTTTTTTTCTCAAGTCCTGGCAACACTACTGACTGCATATACAAAGAACAACAACAACACTGTAATTCATTATATTACTTCTGTTGCTAACTAAACTACTTGTCTTATAGGCAAAAACGTCACTAATAGTCATTACAATGCTTAATATACATGTTTGTGTATGTATTTATGTATATTCTTAACAGATATGTTTTAGTTTTAAAAAATAAACAACAACAATTCCATATCTATTTATTTTCGTACAGACTGCATATACAAAGAACAACAACAACACTGTTATTCATTATATGACTGCTGTTTCTAACTAAACTACTTGTCTATACAAAAAACAAAAAACGTCACTAATAGTCATTACGATGCTTAATATACATGTTTGTGTGTGTATTTATATTCTTAACAGATTTGTTTTTGGTCCATAACTCTGTTGATTCTGAACGAGTTTGGTTTATTAAAAAAAACGAAATTTTATAAAAACATTTATGACTGATCTATATAAAAATAAAATTCTGTAGCTTGAACAAGGGCTTCAAAAATAAAAAAATCGTTTTCCCCGATATCTCAGTTATTACTGAACCGATTTATTTCATTTTTTCAGAACAAAAATTCAGAAAATAATTTCCGAGCCCCCTTTAAAAATTCGAAGTCCCTGGTATATGCAGAGGCTTCAGAAACTGAAAAACCGGTTTTTAAAGCATATCTCCGCCATTTATAAACCGATCCTGCTGATTCAGAAAACCGAAATTTTATAAAAATATTTGTGACCGATTTGTATAAAAATAAAAATCGATAGCTTAAACCAGAGCTGTAAAAAATAAAAAATGCGTTTTGTCCGATATCTCAGTTATTATTGAACCGATTTGTTTCATTTTTTCAGAACAAAAATTCAGAAAAAAAAATTCCGAGACTTCTTTGTAAAACTGAAGTCCCTAGTATATACAGATGCTTCAGAAACTGGAATACCGGTTCTAAAAACCGGTTTTTTTTAACATATCTCCGCATTGTATGAACCGATCGTGCTGAATTCCAATAGCAAAATTCTCGAAAGCATTTCCGATCGTTTGATATATATATATTATATATGTCAGTTATCGGTGGGCTTCATAAACGCCATTTCAACCGACACACGGACGGACGGACATGGTCCTATCGTCATCATTTCTTACAAGGATCCCGAAAATGTCAACTTTTTTGCTCTCCGACGAAAATTGTGGGAATTACAAACGGAATGACAAACTTATATATACCCTTTACACCTTTGTTGAAGGGTATAAAAACATGGGATTATACATACGATAAAATGAAATTATATATATAATAAAATGGGATTACATATATGATAAAATGGAATTATATATATGATGAAATTAATTTATATATATGATGAAATGGTATTATTAAATGATAAAAACATGATGAAATTGGAATCAATGTTTAATAAAAGGTTATAAACCTTATTAAATCGAATCATTAAATGATGAAAAAAATATAAAATGGAATCATAATAATAATTACGTACAAATATACTTATTTTTAACTGTAATCATATATACCAATCATAGTATGTTGTTCTTAATTTATGGTCACTAGAACCATATTTTTTCTTTGCGTGCATATAAGACCCAATTTCGGAAATTACCTAAAAGTATCATATGGTCGGGCTTGACCGACTATCACTTTTTTTCTTGTTTGTTTTATATTCATACACAGTTGCTTATATGGTTAACATTCGTGTTGTGGAGGACACTCAGCATCGGAGTGTTATGAACGCATTTGTCTGTTGTAAATAGTCGTTGCCTATGCTTAATTGTAATTATAACGGCAGCAGCATGTTATTCTGGCAGTAAACACTTGATCATTTTTGCTGATACTGTTGCTGACTACGCATTAATGTAATTGGGGCTTATGTTTTATTGGTTTTACTAAAACATCACATTTTTTTTATCTGTTTTTTATTTTTTTATTTTCTTAAATATTTTCATATCATTGTGATTGAGCCAATTAAAGGGTGGTACAAAGTGCTTTTTGTCATTTTTGAAACGCTATAAAATCACTAGTTTTTGCGCTATGGAATATACAATTAAAGTGATACACGATTAAAGTTGATTATCTATATTTTTGATTCAAATAAAAATTAGTGTTATTTTAATCCACTTTGGAATAATTGACGATTTTGTCTCATAACCTCACTTTTTAATTTGGACATGTATTTATCTATGTGCAGTTTTCAGTTATATTCAATATGTTTGTAAATATTTTTAAGTAACGGAGATCTACTACACCCATATTTGTTTTGATCATAAAATGTTTTTAAATGGTTCAGTTATAGCGAAAACATATTTAACAATTATAGTATTAAAACTACACTAATTAAAACTTGGGAACGTATAATCCATATATGTACTACAATGGCTGATCACCAGTTATAGTCAAATAAATTAAGTAATTGATCATACAATTTTAGTTACTTCTTGCTATATTTATTAAATTTTTTATTCACTGATTTAAAAATTATCTTAATCCATTAATGTCCCTGTTACGTATATGTAACGCTACAATGTCTAAGTTTAAAACTATATTGTCAAAAAACGGAATAATATAAACTTCATTCTTGTTATGAATTGTGTAATTCAATACTCGTCCTGCATCCTCAAATGTTTTTTTCTTCACTTTCTCCCCTGTTATTGCGGCAAAAAGTGATTTTTTAAAGTTAATTATTTGACACCTTGCAAAAACTCGATTTTAACGGCAGGAGGATTGCAAAAAGGCTTATTATTTGCATTCAAAATATTTTAATGATTTTTTTTTATTATTTTTTTTTTTTGTATACTAAAAAAAAAAAACAAATCAAATTTGTTTATTTAATTGTTTAAAAATATATAAGACGTGTCTGATGAAAAGTAGAAAATGGAAAAAGAAAGTGTATATGTAACACTGGGTCTTTCTCAGTACTTTTTGACCCCCACTATTTTCAATACAAAAAGGACTAAGTGACAAAATTTTTTTAAATTAAATGTACTATTTGAGCAATAAACATGATAATTTGTTTAAACAACTGATTATAGAACTGTCATTGTTTATTATTAGCAATTTTATAAATATTGTGGGTATGAATAAGTAGGGGGCCTACGGAAAAATTTGCCCTAGGCACTATAAACGCATTCAGGTCAGATTTATTTTTGTATATCCTTATTCTTGTGCCACTATGAGCAAGAAAACGCAGGTCATGAGGACCGTACAATCCTAGATCAAGCAGGGGTGGCATTTCCGGTAACCGAATGTAGTCACATGGTTCCATATATGAATTTAGAAATTTTTTTCAATGATGAATTAGTACAAATGTTGTAAAACTTCCTAAATATACCAAATTTATTTTGCCTTTTTTTAAAAAATGTAGCATTTTTTAGGTTTTGCTTATATAGCCCATGAGATTTATATAGAGAAATAAAGGTCCAAAAATTATTGAGTAATGCCCACTGTTTCTTATATGTAACGGCTTATAACTTCCTTACTAAACCAAATATAAACAAGTTTTCAATGTCAATGGGTTTATGTGCCTCAGTTGACATGATGTTCAAAATTTTAAATCTCTAAGTCGGCTAGATCTCCGTGGGCATTAATGGGTTAATTTGAATATCTTACTCTGAAACATAAGCACTTAAAAAAGCATTCAAAGTATATTTCATTTGCTTGCGTTAGAAAAGCAATAAAATCTGAGGTTTCATGCCAAAAGCTTTCCAAACGCGAAAAAATTAAAATTTTCTTCATTACCCCATATGCAATAATACCCCAGTTTCCCTTACTATTAATACTCATATTAAAAAAATAATAAAAATAAAAACTTTAATATATGCTTATTTTTCCATATACTATATTTTTTTTTTAATTTTCAACAATTCAGTCTTTTGTCCCAGATAAAAAATAAAAAAATAACACAACAAACAACATAACAAGCAGCATTTACTTATATCAATGCATACATATTCACACATAAATATTTAAACACTTTTGCATATTTAAACGAGAGAGGAAGATATAGTCGGTCAAGCCCGACCATATGATACCCTACACCATTGTCTACATCAAAGTTCGGGCAGGGGTCTTTTTTTATACGACTTGGGGTCAATTGTGGACCCATAATCATATTACATAAGTGTAAAATAAGACATACGAATACAGATTATTACGCTGATACTAACATTTATATCAATTTATTCACTTTTGGGTGATTACCGAAAAAGGTCCATATATGGGAGCTATGGTAAATTATGGACCGATCTTCGTAAAATTTGGCACTATCATTTATATTTATATAAAATTTATTTGTTTCGAATTTTAACTCGATACTAATGGACCGATCACAACCAATTTCAATACGCTTCGTCCTTGGCCTGTAAGAAACTTGTGTGTCAAATTTCATTAATTTATGTTCAAAATTGCGACCTGTAGTTTGATTAACTGGTTTACATGGACGGACAGACGGACGGACATCGTTAAATCGAATCAGAAAGTGATTCTAAGCCGATTGATATAAATTAAGGTGGGTCTTAGACCAATATTTTTGTGTGTTACAAACATCAGCACAAACGCATAATACCCTCCCCACCTATGGTGGTGTAGGGTATAATAATAAATGAGAGAATAAAACATTCATTCAGTGGTAAACAAATGATATAATAGTAATGGGAATTTATAAACAATTTCAATTTTGTCTCGAAAATTTATTTATTTAGTTTTTATATTTATTTTATTCGTTTGTAAATTTACACAATTTTTTTAGTGACATATGAAACAAAAAATTTAATAGCTCCATTTCTGAAGGGCATGTGAAGCCCCTTACCAAAACTGCAATTGTACAATTCTCTGCTATGCCTATATGAAATTTTATGTTAATCCACCATCTGCTGGGTGGATTAAGAAGTTACAGATTTATTTCAAAAAATTGCAATTCTACTCCACTGTGCACTGTAATCTTATAATTATCCTAGCATATATTTGCATTCACACTTTAAATAAACAAATGCTCATGGCACATATATTCCTTCTTTTATAAATACATAAATGCAAATAATTTATTACTATTTAAACATACAATTGTGCAAATAATTTATATATAACAGTAAAAACATTATTATAAGGACTTACCAAGGAAAGTTATTTTATATTTTTCCTTGTATCATTTAGAATGAACTTTTACTGTTATAATACTTTTATTTATATTTTAATACTCTATTTTATATTAAATATTATTTGTTTATACCCTAAACCACCATAGGTGGGGAGGGTGTTAGGCGTTTGTGCTGATGTTTATAACAGCCAAAAATATTGGTCTAAGACCCACCTTAATTTATACCAATCGGCTTAGAATCAATTTCTGAGTCAATTTAACGATGTCCGTCCGTCCGTCTGTCCGTCCATGTAAACCTTGTAATCAAACTACAGGTCGCAATTTTGAACAAAAATTAATCAAATTTGGCACACAGATTTTTTATAGTTCAGAGACGAAGCCTATTGAAATTGGTTATGATCGGTTCATTATTTCACCTAGCCCCCATACAAATGTCCTACCGGAAAAGGGTTTAGCGCTCATAAATCCCTTAAATTTAGCAATATTTTGATGAAATTTGGCACATATAAGTTTCATATAAGCTTAAATCTGTGTTCAGAAAGATCGGTCAAGAATTGACCATAGCTCCCATATAAACCCCTTTTCAGAAAATCACTTTAACGGGCATAAATTCCATTAAAATGTTAGTATCAAGTTAATATTCGACAAAAATAAGTTTTATATAAATATAAATAATAGTGCCAAATTTTACAAAGATCGGTCCGTAATTTACCATAGCTCCAATATAAGGCCGTCTTTCGGGAATCATCGAAAAGTGAATAAATTCATATAAATGATAGCATTCACGCAATATTCTGCATTCGTATGTTTTATTTTACACTTAATATGAGTATCGGTCCACATTTCGCTCGAAGTCTATGAAAAGACCCCTTCCCTAATTGTAATGTACACAATGGAGTAGGGTATCATATGGTTGGGCTTGACCGACTATATCTTTTTCTCTCGTTTTTGTTCGAAATTACGTTCAATAATGAAATTAATTTTTAAAATTATGTTTACATTTATGAAGTAGCTGTAATTTATGTCTATAAAGAAATATTTTATTTTATGCTCATTACTTCAAGCATATTAATGAATGCACAAGGTACTTTTTTATTTGTTGAGCATGATAAATAATTACACTGGTCGACCAAAAAAATTTGTTCGTGCTCCTTCAAAAAAAAAAAAACGAGAAAGATATAGTCAGTCAAGCCCGAACATATGATATCCTGCACCATTGTGTATGAGCATAAAAATCCGGGAAGGGGACTTATACCTGTGGCCAATTGTAGACCAACACCAAATAAAATATGCAATTACAGAATAATGCGTAGATACTAACATCTATACGATCTTATGCACTTTAGGGCGATTCTCGGAAGTGGGTTTATATGGGAGCTATTATAAATTATGGACCGTACCTCATAAAATTTGGCACTGTGATTTCTACTTAAATAAAACTCATTAATAGGCTTCGTCCGTGTGCCAAAGTAATTATTCGTGCCAAGTTTCATCAAGATGTCTTTAAAATTGAGACCTGTACTTTGTTCACAAGATTTACATGGACAGAAAATGATTCTGAGTCAAACGGTATACTTTAAGGTGGGGGGTCCGATAACTTTTTCTGTGCATTACAAATATCAACACAAACGCATAATACATCAACCACCTACGTGTGGGGTATAAATATGTGGACTAGATGCAATTCCGCCTGCTAAACTCGAATCTGCTTTCAGTTTGTTTCCCATTAGGTCGAGATTTTTTTTATGGGCGTGTCTAATATTGCGTACTAAATAAGCCGATTACTCGAGTATATTTTACTATAACTAGAGAACGGTATGCACGATTTATATAAATGATACACCAAAATATGTGGTATAAAACTGGCTTTAAGTCGTTTTAAAATTAAATTTTTATCCGCTCAACAGTTTAGGATATATCCGAAAAAAAAAAATTGTGCATCAATTTTGAAGATACATGCCTTATTTTATTTGCAGCATTACCAGCTTTAGGATAAATATGATAAACTGAAACATTTTTTATGTTTTCATTTAGTAAAGAAATTTTAGTAACAAAAAAAATCTAAAATTTTGCATGAAAAGTTTTTTTTGGGATACTTATTTAAAAATAACTTCGAAACTATTGAGCACATAAAAAATGAAGTTTGAGTGATTTTTATTCCGCATCTTTTGGTTTATCACTTATGTCAATCGTACACAACGTTCTTGAGTTATGAGGAAATAACTATATAAATATTAGACACGCCCATAAAAAAAAAATCCAGACCTGATGGAAAAAAAAAAACTGAAAGCGGATTCTTGTTTAGCATATCAAAATGCATCAAGTTCAACTATTCGTCTTTGGGGGAGGATTTTTTTTTGTCGACCAGTGTTATAGAAGTCTATAAGTATATACTAATTAATATTTCCTTTATAAATATTGTTTACATGGTAATGTGAAACTGAAGGACATGGTAAACTTAAACATTTAATAAGAATTTATGCGTAATATAACAGCTGTCACTTATACCGTTAAGATTTTTAAGAATTTATTGTTGCAGAAAATGATTGATTCGATTGATTTATAATAATTTAAAATGCACATGTATGAAGTAAAAGGAAAATTTTTACTTTATTTTGTTTTGCAGTTTAAATTTGTGATTAATTTATATATATGCATATTTTGTATTGAACATTTTTGTTTAGTAGTTAGGAACAATTTTTTATTTTTTTTTTTTTTTAATCCGTTAATTAAGTATACATATTTCTAATTATTCTTGATTTAAAATCATTCCTTTTACTAAAACTATTAATTTTTTGTTCAATTGCTGCCTATAACAAAAATATTATTAAAATCTGCATAACATCTTACAATGTAAGATTCTTACATATGTGGTTACTAATATTTTATTATTATATTTTTATATTTATTAATTTTTTAATTTATTTGTTTTTGTTTATATTGATAAAATTTAAAATGATAGCATTTAATATATTTTGTAAACAACAACTATTAAATGTTTAAGAAGTCTTCATAAAAGCGTACAATTTTCAAGTGATATGTCAATTAGAACTGTCTAAGGCTTACGTGATTAGAGAAGTTGTTATATGGGTATTATTGCTGTACTTTACGCTTGTAAAATAAATACAAATAAATGCTTCTTAGAGACAATAAGTGTTGCCAAAAGCTTCATGTAAAAAAGTTAAATTTAATTAAAAAAAAAAAAAAAAAAAAAATGGAAACAAAAATAAGTACATAAAAATAAGAATAGGAAAAAGTTAATGAGTCATTCCAACATTTGCGGTCATATGGGTTTCGAATCTATGTTATTTCTTCATATAGTATACGAAAATATATTTATTAAAAATAAATCCTATTTAATATTATGATCCTTGTTTAACCCAAGTAAATTATTTTTAGTCGGTAAAATTTTTATCTTTTTTCTTGAGCTTTCAAGTTTAGAAATTATCCTCAAAGACCGATTTGTTTATATAAGATCGAAAGAAATGTTTATACTTTTATAAACACGCGAACAAAAAGTATAAAAGAATGGGAAAAGGTTAGGTTATTTTGAATCATTTAAAGTTTTGAACTTTAAACAGCAATTATGATTATAAAATAAAACCTGTGTTGGTAATATTTTGCACTCTATTAGTTTCAAGACTTGTGAGTCCAGATCTGCAACCAGTTCCTTTAAAATATAATTATCTCAAAACTTATTTAGTATTAAAGTCAGTTAAAACTTATTTAGTATTAAAGTCAGTTAAAACTAGGTTAACATTTTTTTTATAATATCCCACATATCAATAGGGATGTAGCTTTAATTAAAAAATATACGAAATATTCAAACTAAGTATAAGAAAATAATTGTTACACAAATTTATAGACAATTTTACTAAAATCTAAGTTTTGCGAGAATTAAAACAAAGTTAGAGAAATTTGTAGCACGATGTAATGTTTAGTATATTTCTATTAATTTTTTTTTATCAAACTCACAGAAAAAAGTCACCAATTAACAAATATATATGAATATAATTCATTTAATTATAAACTTGTTTAAATTTTCTTTTCTCACTAAAATGATTATATCAATTACTAAAAACTTAAAAAAATAAAAACAGAAAAACATTCCCAATTAATAAATGAATTAAATCAATCAAGTAGATGATTGAATGAATTAAAAATGTGAATAGGAAATAAAATCATACCAAAATAATTTTTTTTTTAATTTTTTCCTGAATATATATATTAAATTTTGATGCAAAATTAAACAACTGTTAATTGAAAAAAAGACGGTAATAATTTTTTCTGTGATTAAAAAAGCCGCTTTTGATCAAAAACCATATTTTTGGAAAATAGTTCAGTTCATGAAATCAGAATAATTGAACCATAATATTTGGGCGCTTAGAATGAAAAGTTATCCTTAATTTTTCGGAGATACATTTGCAAAATTTTTTTTTTTGTCCTCCAATCGAGGCAGTTTAATTTCATTATAAGTTTGTTATTGCATTTGTGTTTTATAATTTGTAATCATAAAGCATTATTGGTCTCTATAGATAGAGGAGTCCATGTATACATCCGTCTGTCTTTTTTAAGCATATAATAACTGGGGGCAGCGTTACCGTTAAAAAGTGTCAAAAAAAGGGGATTTTAAAATAAAAAGTCGCCATAAAAGGGGATTTTTCGAAAAAAAGGGGCCAACTGCTTTAAAGCCTAAAAAACTCCTTCAAATTTGTTTATTTGATAACAACAAATTTTGTATTTTAAGGAAAACTACAAAATTCAGTTATACAACAATTTATATTATTGCAAAAATAAAGATTTATTCACAAAATAGTTAAAACACAATATTCTTTTAATTAATTAAACTTCTGTACTATTGTACAAGTTCTTTATTTGTATTGCAGTCGGAAAAATTTAAGACGGATTGTATAAATTTTTCGCTGTTAGCCAAAATATTATTTTATTATTGATAATTTATTACAAAAACACACACGTTCTTCCGACGGATTGCTATGAGGAATGTAAAAATATAAATTAGGATATAAGTATTCACCGAATCTTTTTTTCTTTTTTCAATTCAGTCCAAAAAAATTCAGCATATGATATAAATAGCTGTTCATTAACTTCTATTATTTTTAGTTACTAACAGTTTCATTTCATTTATAAATACTCCGCGGTTTTTTATATCAAAATGATTAATTTATTTGTTGAAATTAATATATAATGGGTCGGTATAATTCAAACAACTTAGTTTCTCGTCATTTAGCACATAATCTTAAAAGGTCGCCATTTAGTCGCCATTTAAAAAAGGACAAATAAGGAGTGCGTTCGAAAAAATCTTAACATATATTCAATAACTTGGAAATTGTTGATCTTAGGGGTTTCGTTATTTTTTTATTTAATTGATAATTTATTACAGATTACAGGAAAATATAACTTTTATAGTTCTAACCACTACTTATGAACTTGTGGACAATTTTTGGTAACATTTCCGTTACAGATTTGATAGTTACTTCAGTCACTTATTTGGAACAGTGTGCACATCTTCTATTAAAATCTTTGGTATTTTGGGACACCTTTTTTGTGCTCTTCAATTCACTTTTCACAAGAGCTTAATATCTCTCCAAATATTCCTTGATGCATATTTTGGTATTTATAGATCCGAATGTATCAAATGACTTTCCTGTTTTGCCGCAACTGAAAATAGCTTGTTATTCCAGGAATTTTGTAAGAAACTTTTCTGCTTTTTAGTCCTAAACTTGTCTTTAACATTGCCTCGAGCATAAACAATTAAAAGTTTTGACACATAAGCTGCGAAAATCCTGCAAGCACATACGTTTCTTCGTCAATTATACAACTTGAGTATTTTTGTATCAAATTTGGTTTTAATTTCCGTGTCCTATTTTTGGCTTTTAAATTTTTTGCAGCATTCCTGTTTGGAACTTTTTGGAATTTATATGTTATCAACTCTGCATTAGCTTTAAATTTTTGCACCAAATAGTCGAAGCATTGAGATAACTGAGCTGCTTTTCTACCAGATGTGTTTGGAGTTCGTTTCAATATCCTTTCAATTTTCTGGCCTTCTCAATACCATCTGGTCCTTTTTTCTCTCCGAATCAGGTTTCATATTAATGATCAAATTTACCTGATATTGTTTAATAACATTATAAACAGTTTGATGGCAGAAATTTAATTCTGTGGCCAATTATTTGTAAGACCTATTTGGATTTTTTTGAAATTTTTTAATAATTTATAGCACGGAAATCTTTTTCGTCACTCATTTTGATGAAAATCACGATAAGTCGACGTGGTTGTTATTAAAAATAATAACTAAAATATTTTTCCATGATAGCTAGATCCAAAAAAATTGATAATATTGGTTCCGAAAAAAGTTATAAGGCAAAACGTGTGTTAGGATTTTTTCGATCACACTCCTTAGGTCCGGAGATATATTGATTTAAATTTCATGTATTTAAAAAAAAACGGGAGAGAGACTATAGTCGGTCAAGACCGACCATATGATACCCTACACCATTAGACCTGTGTCCAAATGTAAACCAACACTTTTACTAAATGTAAAATAAATTATACAAATTATACAGAACAATGCATTTAAACTAACATCTATATGATTTTATGGCCTTTAGGGTGATTTCCGGAAGTGGGTTTATATGGGAGCTATGGTAAATTATGGACCGATTCTCATAAATTTTGCCAATGTTGTTTCTACTTATATAAAACTTATTTGTGTTCAATATTAACTTGATACCATCACTAGTATGGGATTTATGCACGTTTAAGTGATTTTCGGAAGAGGGGTTTATATGGGAGCTATGGTCAGTTTTGGTCCGATCATGATGAAATTTGGCACAAAGATTGACACTTATATAAGACTCCTTTGTACCGAGTCATTGAAATATTGCTATATTTACGGCATTTATGATCGTTAAACCCCTATTCCGGGAAGACATTTGTATGGGGGCCAGGTGAAATAATGGACCGATCATAACCAATTTCAATAGGCTTTGTCCTTGTACCAAAATAATTATCTGTGCCAAATTTCATCAAGATATCTTTAAAATTGCGACCTGTACTTTGTTTACATGGACAGACAGCCAGATGGACGGACGGACGGATATCGTTAAATCGACTCAGAAAGTGATTCTGAGTCGAACGGTATACTTTAAGGTGGTGGTCCGATAATTATTTCTGTGTGTTACAAACATCAGCACAAACGCATTATACCCCAACCACCTATGGTGGTGTAAGGTATAAAAAAAAAAATCTGAAAAATGTGAACTTTGAACCGCGATAAAATCTAAACTACATCGAATTCGAAAATTTTGAAGAACTTCAAATTTTGTATTGACGTAATGAGTGTGTATACTGAATTTCATCGAAATCGGAGATGGTAAGGTACAAAATTGCGTTTTATTGTTCGAAAGTGATTGTTTTTTCCCGGTACGAAAATAATAATAAAAATTGTGGAAAATGTATCAATTTTAAAAAATAATAGTTAAAAATACCAAATTTCAAAAGTTGCTGGAATATCAAAATAATAAAATCTTCGTCTAAAACTGTTCAAAAAGGTATCAATTTTCCAAAAAAAGGCAACAATTTTCCATGAAGCATATTTTTAGGAAATGATAAAGTTAAGAAAAAATATTTTTTATTTTATTTACAAATTCAAAATGATAACACAGTGTTACAAAATGAGAAAAAATTTCTGCGGCACGGGGTTTCTCAGTCAATAAAACTTGGAATTTTTATGATTTTTTTAAACAATTTTTTTTTTTTTTTTTTTGCATTTTGTATAAAATTTAATTTTTTCTGAAAAGATGGACTTAATGTCTTCATAATTGTTAGCCGTATTAAAAAGAAATGTAAGAACGACTAGAAGATAATTTAAATTGGAATTTTTTGATATTTTTCTAAACAAAATCAGATAAGTCGTTTTCGAGATATTCTTCAATATCTCGAAGAATATCTCGAAAAAAATTAAGCCTCCTTAATTTTACAAATCGCGAATTATCGCGAGTACTAGAGTCAATTCAAAAAAAGTGGATTAGAGGCTTTGTACACATTAATACCGTGTATCCGAATTGAATGAGAAATACCGTGCCGTAGATTTAGTGTTTCCTTGTGTAACAAATAATTTGTATGAATTAAAAAAAAAATTACTTATTTCAAAACTAAAAAAGATAAAAAAATGCAAATTTCCAAAAAGTACGTTTTTAGAAAATGGAAACTCTTTTCAAAATATATCCAATCTGAAGAGTAGTGAAAGTAGAGAATTTGTTTTAATATTTTTTTTTTTAATTTCGATGTAGAAGGACCTCCCAAATTATTGTTGAGCTGAATATGGAGAATATGTAAAAAAAATATTTTCAGTTCCTTATGAGCATTTGAAGCTAAAAAATCTGGTATATTTTTTTTCTAATGAATTTTCCAAATGAAGTTTCCATTTTTTTTTTTTTTTCGTGAAATAGTCAGTTAATTAAATTTTCGTAATTCAAAGTATGGTAAGAATAAAATATAAATAACTCTTGTGAGATATATAGCTGCATTCTGATTAGAGTTCTATAGTTGGAACAAAAAGTTGACTTTTTGATTATTTGAAAGTTGATTTAAGGAAAACAAATTGAACTGATGAATTTTATATAAAACAAATGTATGTAGCAGCAACAATTTTATTATTTTTAGTGTGAATTCAAGAAGTGTAAATTACATAGAAGTCATGCTCATAAAAAAAAAAATCCATAAAATTTCATCTAGTGTACCTATTTTGGATATTTTCATTTATCATCAAATCGAAATTTGAGCACAAATTTTGATGATACATGCTTTATTAAAAATGATAAACTGAAACATTTTTCATGTTTTTATAATATTGCGTGAAAAAATGTTCACTAATTTCAAAACAAAAATAAAGTTAGGGTGACTAGAAGACATTTTTAGTTCGCATAGGATTTTTTTGCTAACCCTTGTTATAAATTCTGTATTTGTCTCAAAACAAATTATCATAAAATCGATCAATTATTGATCAATCGATCAAGTGTTATTACTGTAGATTATTTAGCTGTTAATAATTTCCTTGCTTGTAGTTAATGACTTTTATGAAGATTTTTGCTTTCATGTTTTATTTTAAACACAAATATTCCATTAAGTTACAACTCCTGCTAATTCCAATTAGGAAACTTATCGTGCTGTAAAAAATATTTATTAAACAATTTATTATTCGTACGATTTTTTGTTATTACGCACTAAATCAATTTGACTGCATAATTTACTATTTATAGTTAAAGTATTTTCCTCAACCATGTCAAATTAGTTTCACTCACTATTTTGAAAATTTAATTAGCAACTACTAAATAGAAACATTCTTATTGGCATAGCTTTTTTTGACACAAAGTAAAGTAGTTTCAATGTCAAGTATAACAATCAATTTGACAAACTAACCTAAAAAAAAAATAATATAGGTTAAGGTATATTAACAGGAATTTAACCCTTATGTGAGCGATGAGTACCTGCGTTACTATAAAATTTTCAAATTCAAATTATAGAAGACAAACATTTTTTTTATTTTATTTATAAAATATTGATTTTATTTTATTTTTTCTTTATGCAATTTATTTTTGGTTTACGTATTACTTATTTTTGACTAAATTATAAAATGGGCTAAATTCCCAATTTCAAAATACATTATGCGATCGCTATATTTATTTATTATTATTATTTATTATTATTTTTTTTGAACTCTCCTAAGGGTTAATGTTTCTGCTTCTTCTACAAAGTAAAAGTAAATATATTTTTGTTAAAAAATAAAACAAAATAATAAGATTAATTGCTAAAATTGATTAGAATTGAATTAGATAAGTATGTGTGTTTGATATCAAAAACAATTTACAAGAAGTGGTAGATGACGAAAAGTATTTAGTATTTAGCACAACAACATCAAAAAAGGGGTGAAATCGAAATGTATTTTTAAGACAGCATATTATCGATAAACAATTGTGGTATTTGTTTGAGATTCTTACGTTTAGTTTAGTTTAGTTTTCTTTTTTTTGTTTTGTTTTTTCATTTTCGCTTTTTTTTTTTCTTTTAATCGAACAAATGGTTTATAAACCTTTTGACTGATTGATAGGTAAACAAAACAAAGGCAAATAAATATTATAAATGTATTTTAAAAATACATACATACTTACTAGGGTGATCGATTATTCGACTTTTTTGAGAAACCGGTTTTCGAATAGTTTGAATAGTTGGTATTTTAAAAAAACCGGTTGCACTTTTCGAAATTCAGAAAAAACCGGTTAACCGGTTTTTTGCAGAAGATAATATTTATATCAAAAGACTACACTTCTTTAAAAAAATCAATTCTTATAATTAAGTTAAAATTTATTAAATACA
Source organism: Protophormia terraenovae (assembly GCA_951394005.1). NCBI lineage: Eukaryota > Metazoa > Arthropoda > Insecta > Diptera > Calliphoridae > Protophormia > Protophormia terraenovae. Next base: position 32,969,054 of record OX596073.1, read on the forward strand.
AGCGTAAAAGCCTAACAATGTCAGGAAAAATAATATAATAATGAAAATATGCACAAACAAATCCTAAAATTAAAAGAAAACAATATGAACAACATTTAGACACCTTCCTCTCCCTAATCGAAGTCAATTATTTGAAGCCGTTCAAATTTATTGGAATTATATTGATTAAAGTTTTAAATTCGTAAACCTTTCAAAATAAAAAAATCGTCGTAAATGCGCTCTCTGGCCGAAATACAGAATCAGTTTTTGATATGATTTGGAGAGCAAACAATAAGTATAGCAACTCAAAAGTTCTTAATACCAAAACAGACTTTTTGGTCCCTGATAGAAACATCTGGTACTGTTAGAATTTGTTGAACGAATAGTTTTATAAGTATGCCGATTTTTAGTTTCTTACGTCATCTGGGAGCTTCAGAAAGCTCTGGAAAGGAAACATTGCTTAGGAAAGATATATTTAAATCCATATATATAGATCCACGTATTTTCGCTCCCTGATAGAGATTTCAAAATCTGGCTCCGTTAGAATTTGTAGGACGAATAGGGTTACAATTAAGCTGAATTTTAATTTTCTATGTCTTCTGAGAGCTTTAGAAAGCTCTGGAAAGAGAAAAAAATTCTTAGAAAAAGACACATAAATCCTCTTATATCCGCTTCCTGATAAAAATTTCAAAATATGGCTCCATTAGGATTTGTTGGACAAAAAGTTTTATAATTAAGCCAAATTTTAATTTTCTACGTCGTTTGGTAGCTTCAGAAAGCTTTGGAAAGAGAAAAAATGCTAAGCAAATTATATATCTAGATGACTAGAAGATAATTATGTTTCAAAATTGTAGAAAAAATCATCTAAATTTTAGTTAGCATAAACAGAAACCATGGCTTAATATGGAGATAGTATATTAATTAAGTCTCAATTGAAACGATTCTGCAGGTGAAACTTTTTTAACACAACACCTTTGGGTCATACAGGATAATTATTAATTATTTATTTGTTTAATATTACAGAATAAATTCCAATTTAGACTTAAACTATATTTTAAAAACATAAGAAATCAGTCTTTATGAATATTTAAAAAATTATTCCTAAATTTTCAAATATCACTATCACTATTTAGTACATATTTTCTGAAATAAAATGCTATTTTTGAAACCGGTTTTTTGTTTTTAAAAAAACCGGTCTATTCGACATTCGAAAAATGAACATTTTGAAAAAACCGACAGCACATTGACTGAAAAAACCGGTTTTAAAACCGGTTGGAAAACCGCGTCGATCACCCTAATACTTACCTACTTATGTATAAACAAATATTTCATTTTCATTTTAATGATTTATAAGCATTTTTATTAAACAAATTATTTTTTAGAATAATTGAATTATTGGACTTTAAGAACACTTTATAATGAGTGGGCCAAATTTTTTTTTAGCTAGAAAATGAAATAAAATACCTTTTAATATAAAAATAGCAAATGCTATTTATAACTAATTGAAATATTTTAAGACTATATTGTTTTATTGAAAAAATATGAAATGTTAATTATAATAAAAATTTCGTAAAAATGTGTGGTACTTGTATGAGCAATCGCCAAATAAATAGATATAGAACAGATGTTTAAAATGCAAAATTAATAGATGTAACATTTGAAATTGGATTGGCATATGTTATTTCATTTGTATAAAGTTAAAGTTGAATATTTTAAGAGGTTTAACTCACTCAACATTAAATAATTTGAATACAATATTTTTTAATAAATTAATGTTTATATAAACATCTGTTTCCAACTTTCTATGCGGAAATATTAATATTTTTTTTATTTATTTTAAAATTAAAGTAAAACTATTATAGTTCATATTAAAAATCATTCATGAAAAATTTATAATGAAATTTAGAAGAAATTTGCAAAAATATTTAACAAAAAATATGTTTATTCGTTGGCTATTTTTATAATAACTAAAATTATGAAAATATTTATGGTTCTACGAGCCGGTTGTCGGCTTACGATAACATTTTATATACATCTTAATAGCGACACTCTCTTTAATTGCTTCAAACGCCTTGTGCTAATAATTGAGTGCCTCAAAATTAGACTCAGCGCAAAGATGGAGCTATGCAGATGAAGTATATAACAATTTAGAAAATATGTATTCCATTATATTGGTGTCTAATTATAATCCACAAACTTTGCTATGGTACGCCCAAACGAAGACAAAAATTAAATTTTCGATTACAAACCGGTTTATGGTCTTTCGAATGAGGTTGCAAAACTGTGCTGGATAAAATTTTACGTTTGTAATATCGATAATGTTAAATATAATTTTTTTCAATTACTTAATTGTTTACATCAATTAAATTTTTGTTTAATTTTGCTGTAATTAACAAAATGCCAATGACACTAAATTAAAAATAATAGATTATGATTTAAAATTTAATTAAACTTTTTATCAAAACAATTATCATGGTGATTGAATTTTGTAATACACATTTTTTTTTAACAATTCACAATAATGCCTAAGCTATTGAAAATTTTAATTAATGGGAACTCATAATAAGGTGAATTATCCTAATTTACATATGTAGGGTAAAAGAGGAGCATTTGCCATAGGTGCACATATGACTTTGCCAATTATCTTCAAAACGAAGTAAAAATTTGTATGTCACTAAGTGATTTTTTTTTTTTTTTTTTTCAATTTATCACTTAGCTTCCATCTATAAAATTTTGATATTTTCAATCTACATTTGTTCGGAGGTAGACGTAATTAATTGTTTATATTCTTCAAATTATTTCGGTGTGGTAATTTATGTGATAAGTTAGTTTTTTGTACAGATCAAAGATATTTTTCTGTGTTTTAATAAATTCCTTTAAAGTATGAAAAAAATTATAACTTGCACGCGAGACTCCTTCTCAAATTGATGGTAGGCCGATCAAACTTATTCTCCAGGAACGTCGTAATCAGCCTCGAGGCGCTTACTAGTTATAGATTTTTCTCTATACATATATAAAAATTATTTAGTGGTTTTCCCATGCACTGAATTTGTATCGGCATTTTTACTTGAATTTTTATTTATTTGACATAAAATTTAATTAAACATATTAATTTTGGTTTGTTTTTTCAATTTATTAAAATAATGTAAAAAACCAATAATATATAGGAAAACAATTCTACCCCCATCACTTTAGTAAATTTAGCCCATGTGTTGGGGTAGTTTCGCCGTTTTTTTTGATGACTTCAGAAATTCGTAAAAAGAAAATTAACGTAACAGGAAGGTAGTCAGAAACAAAAGGGCTTAAATATAAGCTAACATATCTAGATTTTTATTACTAAAGAAAATTTACTGATATCGTTTACGGTTTTGAAAATACAGCACTTTAAACAAAAAAGTGACGATGCTACATTAGGGTGACCCCAAATGTATCGATGTTCCTAGCTCAAATGAAAATTTACTTTTCACAAAATCTTCGTCCTGACATTATCCTTTCGTGAGCTAGATAAAAATTAAAATTGGTCCCTTTTTTCGGTGTTTTCAAATTTTTTTTCATATTTTTGCCAAAGGAACAATATGAAAAATTGATAACGCAAGAATTGCCTTTGGGGCGTGCGTTTAATAACCTAACAAAAATTTAGGACTAGATCTAAATAAGTCCAAAATTTTTCACAAAAATGTGGATATTTGAATTTTTACACATAAATATTTTAAACGAGAAAGAAAGATATAGTCGGTCAAGACCGAAAGGGGACTTATATTACTTATATAATATTACACTTGTGGCCAATTGTAGATCAATAATTTTACTAAATGTAAAATAAAATATACAAATACACGTGGGCCTTTTATAGGAGCTATGGTAAATTATAGACCGATTCTTATAAAATTTGGCAATTGTTGTTCCTTTTTACATAAAACTTATTTGTGTCGAATATTAACTTGATACTAACATTATTATTGGGTTTATGCAGGTGATAAATTGATTTTCGAAAGAGGGGTTTATATGGGAGCTATGGATAATTATGGACCGATCTTCATAAAATTTGGTACAAAGATTGATACTTGTACAGAACGTTTTTGCACCGAATTTTATTAAAATATACTTATTTTTAAAACATTTTAGAATGTCAAAACTCAATTCCGGGGGACATTTGTATGGGGGCTAAGGTGAAATAATGGACCAATAACAACCAATTTCAATAGGATTTGTCCTTGTGTCATAAAAGTCTCACATGCCAAATTCATTGAATTATCTTTAAAAGTGCGACCTGTACTTTGTGCACAAGGTTTATATGAACAGCCAGCCAGCCGCCCAGCCAGACGGACATCGTTAGATCGATTTAAAAAGTGATTCTGAGTCGATTGGTATACTTTAAGGTGGGTGTTGGATAACTTTTTTATGCGTTACAAACATCAGTACAAACGCATAATACCTCAACCATCTATGTTGGTGTAGGGTACAAAAATAGTACCAAATTAAATAATATAATCCTCTAGCAGTTATACCGGAACGGTTATTTCAATTTTTCAATTTTCGATCTTGTTTGAATTTTATTAGAATTATTCAAAACATAATTTCCTTCATGTACAAATGTTTTTATATGAGAAGGATTTTTATGAATTTAGCATCAAAATACGCGTATTTTTATAAGCCGTATGTTACTCTTTGGTTTACTATTTGTTACATACAGTGTGTTACTTACCTCCTACCAATTAGGTAATAGTTATGTATATCCACAATCAGAAAAATGTCTATCTTTAGTATTCTCAAGATGTTATTTTCCTTATTGTAAACAACTTTACAAAAACAAATTACATTAATTTAAATTTTTTGAAAAATGTGGAGAAAACGATGGTATTTAGTTGACGTCTTACTTTCAAAAGCATATAATCGAAGTTTAATAAAAAGCTGAATATAAAAACAAATAAAAATTTAAAGAAAGTTTCGTAAAATGGAAATAAATTTAAAAAGTAATAAAGTCAGGCATAATAAAAATAAAATGAAGCAAAATTTTCCCTCCTAAATGACACTATTTCGATATATAAAATAAATACACTAATAGTGTCATCTAAAAAGTATTAAAACCGTAGCAAATTTCTTCCCGAACGATGACTCTTCTTCGTAAGGAAAATTATATATTTTTTACTATTTAGTTAAAATTTGGATAAAGAAAATTTAATTTAGCTAGAATTTCGAGAGAAAATGTGGCTACATTTACTCTTCAAAATGACTCTAATTCGACACGCAAAAAAAGTACTTAATAGTGACATTAATAAAGTATCAAAACTTCGACACACTTCTTACCGAACGGTGACATTTCTTGGATAAGAAAATGATATCATATTCGACTATTGTTAACAACATTAGGTTACTATTTAGTTTAAATTTTGGATAGAAAATGTTGACCTGGTCCTAAATTTTTATTACGTAATTAAACATGCTACTAAATCTTCATTTTGCTTATTTGACAGAAATATGAAAAAATTTGAAAAACTCAAAAAGAACCAATTTTTATTTTTGATCTAGCTCACGAAAGGATAATTTCACGAAGAAAATTTTGAGAAACGTTGTCTTAGAATATAAACGGGGCCACCCTAATGTATATACGTTTTAAATTTGAAATCAATTGATTATAGAAATATGGATCAAAACTGACAAGATATTCTAAAACATAAGTAAACAGAATATAATATAGTATTTTGACAGATAGACATATATTAATATACAAATTATTTAAAATGAAATATTTTTAATATAGAAGCCAGACAAATGGTTTTTAACATTTCCAAACTTCAAATAATTAATGGAAGACTACAAAAGCATTTCTATTTCAGCAGATGTTTTAATGCAGAATAAAATAATATTTTTCTTCAATATTCATATTAAACAGTTTTTTCTGAGAATCTGACTGAATATATATTATGATATTTCTGTGTTGCCATAGAAGTGAGAATTCCTTATTATAATCTGTAATGAGCCCAAACAAATTTTAAAATTTAAAATTATGTTTAACAATAAATTACTTTTAAAAACACGAATGCCAAATTTTTAACACAATTTGAAGATTATTTCTTAAAAAGTAATTTCTTTTTATGCACTACACCACCATAGGTGGGGAGGATATTATGCGTTTGTGCTGATGTTTGTAACACCCAAAAATATTCCATTTTAATTTATACCAATCGGCTTAGAATCACTTTCTGAGTCGATTTAACGATGTCCGTCCGTCCGTCCGTCTGTCCGTCCATGTAAACCTTGTAATCAAACTACAGGTCGCAATTTTGAACCAAAATTAATGAAATTTGATACAAAGGTTTTTTATAGCACAGTGACGAAGTCTATTGAAATTGGTTATGATCGGTCCATTATTTCACCTAGCCCCCATACAAATGTCCTCCCGGAAAAGGGTTTAGCGATCATAAATCCCTTAAATATAGCAATATTTTAATGAAATTTGGTGCATATAAGTTTCACATAAGTCTAAATAAGTGTGTTAATTTTTAAAAAGATCGGTCCATAATAAACCATAGCTGTCATATAAACCCCTCTCAGAAAATCACTTTAACGGGCATAAATTCCATTAAAATGTTAGTATCAAGTTAGTATTCGACACAAATAAGTTTCATATGAACATAAATGATAGTACCAAATTTTACAAAGATCGGTTCATAATTTACCATAGCTCCCATATAACGCCCTCTTTCGGGAATCACCCAAAAGTAAATAAATTCATATAAATGTCAGCATCAACGTAATATTCAGTATTCGTATGTTTTATTTTACACTTATGAGTTTCGGTCCATATTTGACTCCAAGTCTAATAAAAGACCCCTCCCCGAATTATAATGTACACAATGTATCACTTTCTGAGTCGATTTAACGATGTCCGTCCGTCTGGTCGGCTGGCTGGCTGTTTGTCCATGTAAACTTTGTGAACAACGTACAGGTCGCAATTTTAAAGATATCTTGATGAAATTTGGCACGAATAATTATTTTGACACGAAGCCTATTGAAATTGGTTATGATCGGTCCATTATTTTTCCTAGCTCCCATACAAATGTCCTCCCGGAGTAGGGGTTTAACGATCTAATTTTTAGCTCATACAGAATGGTGTAGGTTATCGGTATTGACCGACTATAGTTTCTCTCTCATTTTTTATTTTTTTTTTGAAGGATGACGAAACAAACTTTTTTGTCAGTGTATTTAAAATGGCATTTTAGGGAAAATAATTTCTATATCTAAGCTAAAATTATGGTTGACCATATAATATTTATTATTTTCTCATGTCAGGAAGAAAAAAAAAATATTCGTTTTAAATATATTATGTTTATTAAACTTTCTTGTAACAAAAATAAAGCTGAAAGTTGCGAGACCAATTTCACCAAAAACTCTAAACTGAAAATTAATTTAAAAACTGAATACGAAAATACTTTTTCCTCATTCAGTTCATCAAAACACATCGTTTGAGAAGTATTCCTACATCGAAATTTCATGAAAGCGTTTTCTCGAGACACTCTGAAAATTTTTAGAAATAGAAATAACACAGGCGTAGCAGAGGACACCTCAAGAGTGGAGCTAAAAGAGCTCAAATTAGGGTAACTCTGACCTAGAACATTTCTTACTGCTAGGAAAATTTCTATTTCATATTCGATTTCAGTTTTTTATATCTATGTGTTTGCATGTGATATTTATCTCTTATAATTTTCGAGTTATTTACGTTTGAAAGTTTAACTTTCCACGGTTATAGAAAACATTTTCATAATTAACATATATTTTTTTTAAATTTTTAAAAAGAACATTTTTTGAGATATTTACCCGCGAACGAAAAATCGCGAGATATGGACCATTTTGATGTTGATGACATATTAAAGGTAATTTTTATACCTTTAATATGACATCTCAATAAATCTAATTTATAGAGTCACTGCCATTTTTTAATATTATTTTACAACATTTGCTAACTGCATAGGACTTAAACAAATTGCTTATACCTTTAATAATACATATTGATACTAGTTTTCTAGTTATGCTATTTTAAAAACATTAAAGTAAATTTCCTTCCTTTTTATATGTGTAACAGTTTTCTTTACAAATTTATTCAACTAAAAAAAAAACATAAATTTACTCACGATTAAAATCTTAAGATATGTCTTTTTTATATTTTTGGCTTTTATCGCTTGTCTTTATTTAAATTTTTATTATTCTTGTTAAATGTATTTAGATTATTTATTTATGGTATTTATTGTATTTGCTGTTGGCTTTTATTATCGTTTATGCTAACAATTAATGTCTTAATATATGTCTAGAATTTTTAATGACTTTCAAGATTTACTTAGCTAAAAATATATACATATATACATAAATATATTCCACAAAGACTGTTTTGCTCATAAACGTGTGCATTTCTTTAATAAAAGCAAATATTATTAAAATATTTTTTTTTTTTTTAATTTCATTATAAACAATTTGTATGAAACAACTGCAATAACTTGAATGACACAAATTGCGTCTTAATGGTTGTAAAGAAATCTTTTATATTAGATAATTTTTACTTAAACTAAAACTAATGACAATAAAAAATTAAATTAATTTTTATTTTCTTCTCAACTAAAATATAAAACTGTTTAGAATTTTAATAAAGTTAATTTTTTATTGTGTTTTTATCACAGGTTGTGTATAATTTAATTGACCAATTAACTAGAAATAATGATTGCTTTAATTTTGGTTTATGACACAAATTATACAAAATAATAGAGAGAAATTGTTATTAAGTCATAAAAATAACTTGTAGATGGTGTTATTTAATCGATTAAATGGGTCATCAATTATCACCCACCAACAATTTCATTTGCTCTATTAGGACGATGAGGTGTTATTGAAATTTTCCATTTTAATGCGATATTTATGGACAATTTTGTTAAATTTTAAGTCAATTGAAATTTTATAAAGCTCTATGACCAAATTAAATTAAATTTCTAACATATTTTATTATAAGGCAAATTTATTTATCAGGTTTAGTCAGTTCTACAACAAATACAACAATACAAAAACAACAGGCACTTTTTAAATGGTTTGCTGGTTAGTTATGTCAAAATCGGCTGATTACAGACAAAGCGAATTTGTAAACATAACAAAAAATAAAGTAAGCATCAGAGAACCAAGCCGACGCAAAATTGTCGGCGGCTGTGTATCCTATTATGATCGACGGCGGCGACTTTCACAAGTCATATCGGCGGCAGCTTATTTGTCGGCTCAAAATGTTTTTTATATTATATTACATAAATTAAGTAAATTTCTTATGTTTATTACTAAAAACTAATATTTCCGTTTATCATATGCAATTTTAAGTAAATTTTTATTTGTATTTTGTTCAGCCTTTCTAGCCGGTATGAGTCAGCGACGGCTAGAAACATTATGCGGCGACTGGCTGCCGGTCCGCTTTGTTCTTTGGTAAACGTAAACAAAGTAAAAAAAAAAAATCACCTGATTAACTGACTTTACCTGTTAAATAAATTTGCCTTGGGTTATTATGTCCAAGGATTAACACACCTTACATGCACAGTGGTGTATGTAATAATTCTATAAATTTAAGTTAGGAATACTGGCCCTATCAAACTTAGCGGAACTATATATATTCATATTTTTTTTTATTTTAAAATTCAAAATCATTTATTTTTGGACTCTGTAAAGATATCGACTTCAGATTTTCTTTAGTCGATAGTTAATTTTGTTTTTTAATTAATTACTGATAAATCCAAAAAAATCAATTGGAAATGATGTGATATATGTATATGGAATAAACATAACCGTGGAAAGTGGCATTCTGGGACTGGGTGGCAGGCTGGAATAAATCGAAAATGTTAAATATCGAAATGGTATACCACAATTAAAAATTTTAATAACTTAAGAAGTTTTCCAGCAAGTCTTAATATTTTGTAGGAATATTATTCCCATCAACCTCTATAACAAAGATGAGTGTAAGACGTCATAAGAGTCTTACATGGATATGATGCCTTCATTAACGGACAAGGTCTTAATTATTACAATTTTTATGTCGAATTTCTTAAATTGTAACTATTATATGGAATTTTTATTTTTTTTATTTGCTTTCAATTAATATATTTTTATCGAAATAATAATAATTATGATTGAGAAAAATAATATATATTATTTATAATAGTTATCTTTTATTTTTTTATTTAAAAATCATTTTTTAATAGTTATTGAAAAATATAATCCATAATAGTTAAAATTATGTATAATTTTTAAATTCATGCATATTTTATTTGGGTATTTTTTCTTTGAAATTAGATAAAAACAGTATACGTATATTCAATTAGATTTGTAGTAACATCTGAGAATTGAGATGATGAAATTGCAATGATATTCGCGATTAATTATTATAAAAAATTATTATTATAATTGTTATTAAATAACGAAGAATAATAATTATTTGAAATTTATATTTTATTTATTCATCAATAATTATTTTAATTAATTTTTAAAATATTAGTTAAAAAATAATAGTTATAAGTAACTTATATTTATATATTTTTCAATAATTATTAAAAATCAACTTTTTGTAATAACTCTTAAAAAGTGCCAATTTTTTCGATTTCGAAAATTATGATAACAATTATTTTGGGTCCTTGTTAACGGAAATATTAAAAATCGTATAACTTATGAACCATTAAAACAAAGGTCTTGTAAGTTTGTTGGAATAACATTCTCCTCAAGATCTATAACTTAGATGAAAATAAGAGTGGCGAAAAATAAAGTAAGTGCTAAAATTATTAAAAATTTTCAAAAAAAAAATCCAAATTGGTTCTACAAAAAATTGGCCAAAGAATTAAAGGTCTGCCGCACCGGTGTTCAAAAATGTTTCTTTTAATAATTCTGTAACTTTTGAACATTAAATTTTTTGTCATTAAAATTTCAAGTGGTCAGAGCTGAGGCGTTTTCGAGTTGATTTGGATTAGCACAAGTTCCTAGCGGATCAGCGGGTAGTGTATAAAAATTCTATACTTTTGCTTAAAACTTAATAGAAGTTTTTTATACGTTTAATTTTTTTTTTTTTTTATCTAACATCATATATTTGCATACAAATGTATGAAAAATAGCTTAATTTGGCTAGAGGGGGCAAATTTTCTATTAAATTTAAGGCAAATGTATAAAATTTTTATACAAGTAATAAAGTTAATATTTAAACTTTAATAAAATTTAAACGAATAGTGTTTTTTTATTGAAATATCAGTATAATATGTATAAACTTGTCCTAAAATCAGAGAATTGAAACAACTCCTACTTTTTTACATGAGAATTCCTAAACTCTCAATCCGTATAAAACATGTTTTAAAAATTGACTTTTTTTTATTGAAATGGTCACTCGTCGTTATGAAGAGCGTTTGTCAGAAAATACTTTTTGGGTGTTTATCTTACATATGGAGTTATATAATTAAAATAATTTTAAGTCGATTTCAGCTTTGTAATTTGATAGCTTAACAAAAGGAATTAAAAAAAATGTTCAAAATTGATAAAATTTGGATAGAGCTTGTGGGCAGACCTTTGCCCCAAGTTCCTCCGGATTTAATTTACACGCATTTTTATTAAGATTTCGTTTGAAAACATAAAAAAATGATAAAGTCTAGAACAAAACATAAATTTTATCATTGAATAAATATTGCCACCTTTTTGGAAAAAAAAAAAACGAAAAAATTTTAAAATTTTTTAAAGTTTCAACTTCATATTAATATAACTTTTTAACGGATTCATATATTTGTGTGAGTCTTGCAGCAATATTATTTTGAATTTTATAAGGAATAAAGCGAATATTTAAAAAAACTTCGATTTTTAATTTTTTTATGTTTACTAATTTAATATTTTGGTCACTATTATCCCATCAGATTCCAACAGCTTCAAATCTTTAACTTCGATTAGGGAAAGGAAAAGTTTTAAAATGTTGTTCAAATATTTTTTTTACAGATCTTCGTTTGTTTTTTTTAGTTTTAAATTGTTTAGGCTTGCATCCTACATCCAGCATTGGTCGAAAATGGTAATTTTTATTAAAAAGTTAAATTTTTATCGATTTATAAAAAAATGTCACGAGAGTTCTTTTTTAATTCTTTGACAACATTTTATCAAAAAATAGATTTATGTCGATTTGACACTAAATTATTTCCCACTCGGCCAAAAACAAATGCAGGAGTGCAGATTTTCTGAAAAATTTTATTTTTATACAACTTTTTATACCCACCATCAAAATGATGGGGGTATATTGATTTTGTCATTCCGTATGTAACATGTCGAAATAATCATTTAAGACCCCACAAAGTATATATTTTCTGGGCCCGGGTTCAATTCTGAGTCGATCTAGCTATGACCGTCTGTCTGTTAAAAGCAGGATAGGGCTCGAACGGGACAACGTAGGGGGACGAAATTTGGCACAAATATTCGATATAAACTTGGAAACCAAAAATTGACGTGGTCCGGCCACTTTTACGCCCACCTTCCGTAAATAACGTAAATTTTGAAAAAGTTTATGGTGGGTACATAGATTCGGCCGAGCCGAATATAATATTCGCGCTTGTTTAAGATTGCTAAAAAAGCATATTAACATAATACTTTCGCTATTATTTCTTAAGGAAGGTATAATATAAATATCAGTCTTTCAATTCTGTAAAAATCATTTGCAATACTTTAAAAATCAGTTTTGGCAATTTTTCATACATTTCAGTTCGATCCGACCAGTAGTTTAGCAGATATAGATTTATTACCAAAAATTTTGCGTTTGGCCCCATTGTGTGTCGTTTTGTTTTTTGTCGCAAGAAATTGCAAAAATATGTTAGGCACATAAAAAAACAATAACAACAAACAATTTAACAACAAAGCCACGACATTTAAGATTATGCTTGGTTTATTATACCCACCATCAAAAATATGGGGGGTATATTGATTTTATCATTCCGTGTGTAACATGTCGAAAATATCATTTAAGACCCCATAAAGTATATATTTTCTGGGTCCTGGTTAGATTCTTGGCCAATCTAGCTATGTCCGTCTGTCCGTCTGTATGTCCGTCTGTCTGTCTGGTGAAAGCAGGATAGCGCTCGAACGGGACAACCTAGGGGACGAAATTTGGCTCAAATATTTACTTCATATAAAGTTTGTTTGGTATTGAAATTGGGCAAAATCATCTAAAAAAAGTTATGAGCTAAATACTAAGTATATACACAGGGTGTCCGTTGTAGCTTCATTTCAAACTTTTCTGCTGATATCTCTTAAACAAAAGCATGTACGACAACGAAATTTTATACAAATAGTTCAAAGGTCAATGTTAACTTGAAAACCAAAAGTGGGCGTGCTCTGCCCACCTCTCATATAAAATATAAAGTCAATGACATTTTGTGCAAATAGTTAAAAGATCAATGTAAACAAAAAAATGGCCGTCGTCGCCCACTTTACCCATATAACGTAAAATTTGGAAAAGTTGATGGTGGGTATATAGATTCGGCCAAGCCGAATATAACATTCTCGCTTGTTTTTGTATTGAAATTGTTTAGGTATTTAATTTCTATTGGTTCAGCACCATTACAATAAATTAAATCAAAAATGTGTAAAAAAAGGAAAAGCTAAAAGGTATAGAAAAATATTTGTCTGAATTTAGCAAATACTAAAGAAACCTGGAAAATTACTGTTCTACTTATATTACTTATTTAAATTATATTGTAAAAATATCTAAATGTTGTTTGTAATATTTTCTAGTTTAATTTTATTGGCATATTACTAAATGTTGCTATTATTTAGCAAATTTATTCAATTTTAGTTTATTTGCTTTCAGCTCAGGTTTTTTTTTATTTTTTCTGTTATACAAATATCTTATCTTTTATTTATATTATGCCACTAAAATGTGTGAAATATACATATGGTTGCATGAATGACTGACTGGCTGACTGGTTTCTTGGTTCATTACCTGGCAGCCAGCCAAGCTGGCTGTTTACATTTTTTTATCCAATAGATAAGAAATATACAAAAAGTTTTTTTTTTTTTTGTCTTCAAAATATAATTCTTTGTCTAAATATGTTCAAAGGTAAATAAGTAAATGACTGTATTTGTTTTGTATTTATTAAAGACTGGAAAGAAAATAATAAACAACTTTAAAATTGGGTTTAAGTAAAAAAGAGCTTATGAGTAAAAATAAAAATTTTAGGTTTTCAAAATAACTGCAGTGCAAAGGTTAATTATTAAATAAACCAAAACAAACACTCATGAAACAGTTTGTTTTGTGTTTTATCAGCTACATAAAAGTTCAGTTAAGTCCTAAAACATACATTTTATTTAATTGCTTAATACCCTAATAATTCTATCTAAAAAAATATTAAATCCTTTTAAAGTAAGTATTTAAACAAAATAAACTTATTAAAAAAATAAAATAATCTAAATATAAAATATAAATTTACCTTAAATTCACCAGCCAGTACAGTTTATACTTCTACATATAATTCCTGGAATAAAATAAAAAACCAGCTAGATTAATTTAATAAGTTGTTGAGAAAAATAATTTTGTTTAAAACAATTTACTTATTTAAATATTATTAAATATAAAAAAAAAGTTTTTTTCATGATAAATATAAACATTTAATTAAAGTCATAATAAAAGATTTAAATTTTAAATATTTACTACAATTTCTCTTTATTAATTTATGACTATATTTTTAATACTGCTCTTTATGCCCTTTAATAAAAAGTGTTTATACGTGAACGTCACATGTATAATAGTCAATATTAGTTTTTGGGTTTGATTTTATGATTTTATTTCTACATTTCTTGCTAATTCTATTAATTTGTTCCAATATTTTGCATTTAGTTTATTTGCATGCTGTTATAAGAATTTTATAAATTTTATTTGTAGCAGACATATACATAAGTACAGTAGTGATATTGACTCAATAAATTACTATTGAAATATTTATTATTGGCAAATACTCCTGAAATAGTTTGCAATAAAATGCGACAAAAAATTGTTTATGTCGAACAATATCTTAAAGAATTTGAATAAATTTTAGACCAAGGAAATTAGATTAGAAGGAAAAAATTAAAAATGCTTTAAATATTAAAAAAAAAAAACAAGTCAGGAGAGGGAAAGTAATTTGGTGTTTGGTTAAAAACTAAAACTTTTTTAATATCTGTCTTTGATTGCTAAGATGACCACTAAGTAACCCAGTCATTAATGCCTTCACTAGTTCTAGAAAAACGTTTAGAGACCGGTTCTGATTCTAAAACTTTATTGAGGGGACTCTATCACTTTTACTTGGGATTGTCATTGAAGGTGATCAATTCATACCATTTTTGAAAGATTAAAAATAAAATTTAAATTATATCACTATATAACAGAGACCGGATTTTAATACTAAAAAAACAATCTTTTTATTTTTATTTCAATCGAAAAACAATATTTAATGTGCAAAAAATAATAAAAATCCATCATGATTTTTTTATTTTCATCAATTTTTTTCATCATGATCGAAATAAAAAATATAAATATCTTTTGTGATATTTATTACAAAAGTTGAACATTATTTTGAACTTTTTTCATCGGATGGAAAAAATTCTAAATAAAAACAATTTCATTGAATAAAAAAAATATTTTTGAAACAAAACAAAAGTATGAATAAAAAAACAATCATTTAAAATTTTTTTCGAACTGATATTTATTTTTAAAGATATTTTTCGTTAAAGATATTTATTTTTTTCATCATTGATATATACCCAGCAAAAACTTGGTAATGACATGTAGTTACGGATGTAGTTACTTTGTAATGACAACAACATACTGTCTGCATTACATAGAAGTTGTTTAATAACTAATTATTTATAACCCGAATGTAAATAATTATTTATGATCAGATTTTTAAAATATTAATTTTTATTGATGTTACCAATTCATATATTTGAAGAAGGAATACATAAATGAAAGGCAAAATTTGCGTATGAATAAATTTGTAATCTAAAATAGTTTATTTTTATTACAAGCTGTTTAACAGCTTGGAAGTAATTAGTTATTGTAATGACATCTAAGTAATGTATAGGGTAAGTAGTTGCCTCTAATGTCATCATTATTAGCTTCTTAACTCATTACATGGCAACCAAAGTTTTTGCTGGGTATTTATTTTAAAAATAAAAATCCATCTCATATTTTTTTCAGCAAATGAAAAAACATTTTAAACATTAAAGATATTTATTTTGATTGAAAAATAAAAATAAAACGTTTTCGGGTGCTTGCTATATAATTCGTTTTATTTCACTATTATTCTACTTAAATAACATTGGTCAACAAAAAAATATTTTTTCATGTGGACTAGATGGAATTTCGCATGCTAAACTCGAATCTGCTTTCAGTTTTCTCCCATCAGGTCGAGATTTTTTTTATGGGCGTTTCTAATATTGCGCCCTAAATAAGCCGATTACTCGAATATATTTCACTATAACTCGAGAACGGTATGCACGATTTATATACAAAATACACCAAAAAATTTATGAATTAAGGGAATAAAACTGACTTTAAGTTGTTCTACTAACAAATTTGTATCCGCTCTATAGTTTTGGAGATATTTCAACATAAGTGTCCGAAAAAATTTTTTTCATGCTAAATTCAAGATTTCTTTTTTTTTTACTAAAACTTCTTTTTGAAAGTGAAAACATCAAAAATGTTTAAGTTTATCATCTTTATATCAAAGCTGGCAAAACTACGAGTAAATAAATAAATCATGATACCCATGCATACCTACAGTTAAGTGGAGATAAACTAGTGGGCAAAAAAAAATTTCCTTCGTCTTAAATAAAAAATAAAAAAATAAGTGGATTAGATGGAATTTAACGTAATAAATAAGAATCAGCTCTTACTTTTTTTTCTATCACGTATCGATTTTTTTATGGGTATGACTTCTATGACCCCGCCTTTATACAGTCACACTTGTATAACTCGAGAACGATTTGTTCTGTTACGATAAATTAAACTCCAATATATAGCGACATAAATTGTCTTTAAGCTGAATTTACATATTTTTTGTTTAGTTAATATTTCCGTTGTTATTTGGTAATTAGTAGCAAAAAAAATAAAAAAATAAAAAAAAAAAAAATATTGAAAAATAGTGAAAATTTTGATCCATAACTCTGAAATTCTTGAGCGAATAAAAAATATTGTTGACATAACTTGAAGACAATTTTCGTATGCCCCTTTTGGTGTATCATTTATCAAAATCAAGTTATAGCCTAAATTTCACAAACCATTGTAGAATTTTATAGTGTAACCGCTGGGCTTGACGATATTAGTCAAGCCCATAAAAAGAAATCAGTACATGATAGAAAATAAGTGAATGCAGATTCTTGTTTAACTCGTAAAAAAAAAAAATATTTTTTTTTTGCCCACCACTGTATTTCTATACAATTGTAAGTAACATGGGTATTTTTACTTAACTGTGAATAAAATCAAGATTTGTGCATCAATTTTGAAGATACATGCCTTATTTGATTCGCAGCATTAACAGCTTTAAGATAAAGATAATAAACTGAAACAATTTTCATTCTGTCATTTATTAAAAAAAAAATTAATAATAAAAAAATCTAAAATTTTTTTTTTTTTGACACTTATTTCAAAATAACTTCAAAACTATTGAGAACACAAAAAAATTAAGTTGGAAAGATTTGAAGATATTTTTAGTACGCATCTTCTGGTGTATCACTTATCGTACATACCGTTTTGAGCAAAATCAATTAAAAATTAATTAATATTACAAATTTTGTAATTGAAGTCCATTTTTACTTTTTTCTGTGTAATATTTATATGATTTTATTCACTTTTGGCTGATTCCCGAAAGTTGGCCTTATGTAGCGGCTACGGTAAATTATGGATGGATCTTTGTAAAATTTGGCATTATTATTTATATATATATATATATAAAACTTACTTGTATCGATAACTAACATTTTGATGGGATTTATGCCCGTTAAAGCGACTTGATTATGGACCGATCTTTATGAAATTTGGTACAGAGACTTAAACTTATATGGAAATTATATATGAGCTATATGAAATCTATTTCAATAGGCTTCATCCTTGAACAATAAGAAACCTCTGCGTCAAATTACATTAATGTATCTTCAAAATTGCGACCTGTATTTCGATTACAAGGTTTACATGAACGGACGGACGGACGGACGGACATCGTTAAATCGACTCAGACGGTGATTTTAAGCCGATTGGTATAAATTTAAGTTAGTCTTAGATCATTATTTTTGGGTGTTACAAACATCAGCACAAACGCATAATACCCTCCCCACCTATGGTGGTGTAAGGTACAAAAAATATTTATGACCGATCCATATATGAACCAAGTTCGTAGCTTGTATAGGATAGGACATTGGCCAATATCTCGGTTAATAATGGAACGATTGAGTTCATTTCTTTAGCAAAAAAATATATCTAAAATTTAGTTTTTCACATAGATCAGTGAAAATTACATTATATAGATTATAGAAAGTATATTCTGAAATTTGTATGCTAACTTTTTCAAAACTTGTTTAACAAAATTTTAAAAAAATTTAAATTGGAGTTATGAAACATCCATAATAGAAATCAAAGTTTTTAAATAAAGCATAAGACGGGGATTATATTTTTCTGCAGGAGTCATTTTATTTCAACATTTCTAATCAAATTAAACATTTTTCTGTACGTTCCTTATACAAGTATTTTAAACCCGTTATTGATCTGGGGAATTTCTAATGACATTAAGATTTTCTCACCGATTTTATACAATTTTTTTTTTTTTATTCTAGTTTGATAGACAAATTTGTCTAGTTTATGATTTCTTTACAATATTTTGCAAAAAAGTTAATATAATAGCAAAATTTTAACAAAATAAACACTGAAAATATCAAAATTTCCCCGTATAAATGCACCCTACATACTTCAGGGTATGTAGGGTGCATTTAACTATAATATTATTCATATAATTTTTCAAACATACAAATAACAATTCTAGGGCCAGTTAAGGTCGAAATTCGAAAGTCGTCTCATTTTTCGAGCAGTCTAGTATAGAGTATAAAAAAGATTATTAATATTTATTAAACCGAATTTAAATTACACGAGATTGTCTTTCTAAATTATATTTTTTTTTTTTAATTATTGAAAATTTCTTCTTTAAATACATTTTAATTAAAAAGAAAACATTTTACATTTATAAAATACAAAAATAAAAAAAATAAATAAATATGTCTTTCTACGAATTTGTTTCTTTTCTAATCCTCTTGATATTAAATGAAGATATTACATACATCATGCAAATAAAATTTAAATACACACCCTCAGTTTTTTCTATTTCAAAAAAGACATCATTAGAAGTCTTAGACATTGTGTAATATATTTTTAAAAGCCTTTTTGGTTGTTATTTTTTCCATGGCGTAAAATCACATGTTTAGATTTAAAGGAGATATTAAAAAAAAACCGGGGGAGAATATGTTTGCCTTTATAACTTTATGACATTTAGGTAAATTTAATAAAATTGTATTTAATTTAATAAAATCATTTTGCACATACATACATGTATGTATAGGTAACAACATATACATACTTGTGAGTTGGTAAAAAGTGTACATACCCCATAAACATTAGATAGATAATATTGTTGTCTTTTGTCGCCAATATTACAACTAAATGGCTTTTAGAAGATATACGACATTTAGAAAACATAAGAAGTTAATGAACAATTGATTTTGTATATTTTTAGTTTTATTTTATGAAAGAGTATTTCCTAAAGAACACAGAATTTATGAAGGTCTTTCCTTTTTTCCATCATGTAGTTACTTACCAAACAAACCTACTCTTATATTGGAATATCCATTAGAAATATGAAAGCTGCTCTTATATCACTTATCATGTTTGTATTACCCCCATGGAAATGTGCTTCACATGATGAAAAATATAAAAATGCTCAAGTGTGTTGGTGTACAGTAATGTGTGCTTGAGTTTGTATTTGTGTTTCAATAAAAACAAATAAAAGTAGGTACTGTATGTATACACCAGTATTAAGGCAAATATTAAAAGTTAAACAAAAACATATTCATACTCTAGGATATAAAGAATCTTCTATAGATTATACATGATAAAATAAACAAACTAACGATGATAGTCAAATAACAGTACTGAGATTTTCTTGTCGTACCAACAATGATGAAGGGAATTTCCTTTTTAAATCTTTATGAATACTTGATGATGGCAACAAGTTGGAAAAATATTTAAGCAGAATAAAACACCTACACAAACTTGTTTATTAAATAAACGCACTATGAATTGGACTCGTGGAGTAAAATAAATAAAAAAAAAATTCATATTAAATGTCAGCTTTAATTTCGAAAACTTGTAAATTTTTTAACGCTAATATCAAAAAGACCTTATTTATGTAAAGCGTTCTTAGAAAATATTAAAGCATCATAATTATTTTTGCATTACACTACGTCCACACTAGCATTTTTCTTGTTCGCACACCCGCTTGACCTGAGACAAGAAATTAGTGAATGTTCGCAAAAACGAGGAATTTTCGAACCAAATATATTCGAGAAATTATAGAAAATAAAATAAAAAGTGAATGTTCGTAGCATCGTAACATACTCGATAATTTCTCGATATTTTGTTACTTAAAAAAAAAAAAAAAGTATTTTCTTGTTTGTGCATGTCATTCTTCAGTCATAGTTCATATTGATCGGTTGTTTTACTTTTAAAACCTTTTCTGGAAAATAGTTATAAAAATGGTAAGTAACATTGCAACATATCTAAAAACATTCACAAAATAACTTATTTATATAAATGATACATTTTTTCTTGCAGATTAATTCAGTAAACTGTGATCTAAACAAATATGGATTTGGGCCACAGAAGAACTGAGATTATTGATTCTTCCTCTGGGACCATCGACATACATATTCTAATTGTAATTTAAAATTGTTAAGAGTGGTAAATCTTATTTTTATTTCTTTATTTGTACATTATTATTAATTAACTTTAAAATTAACTTTAGTCTATTTTATTTTTGGAATATTTGGTGTATTGTGTTAATTTAAAATAAAGTAAATTGATTTAAAAATTAAATCAGCTTTTAATAAAAAAACTATTGCCAACGGTTCGATAGTAATGTCGATATTGAACAATTTTCGATATTGACAACGAACATTTCGCTAACGATATCACTTAATATTCGATATAGATATCATGAACGAACCTTCGATATCGATCGATTTGCTGCCACAAACTGAACGATAGGTGAACTCTAAGAGTTCATTCTCGAAACGCCTTCGATACTCGTTCTCGAAAGTTTTGTTAGAGAAATTTTCGAGAATTATTCGAAGGTGATATCTTTATCGAAGTTTGTGGTCAAGCGGGCAAGAACGAAACGTCGGCAGAGCAACACACACAATTTTTTTCATTTTATTTTCAGTGGGCTGAACATTTGTCGAACAATTCATAATTTTTTGTTTACCGTCTGTGTCGCTTCGATACTTTTACGTGCAGCGCACGTTGGGTTAAAATGTGTCAAAAGTGGCGCTTAACTGAATTTTAAAATTTAAAGTTTTGTAATAACGTTGGGTACCGAATTAAAATAGACAAAATTATATATCAATATCAATTCAAATCTTTAAGCTGGGTTGTGTGGTCTTCTTATAAAGAGCTGTCAAAGTTAAGAATTTTTTAAATTTTTTTAAAATAGTAAAAAATTAAATTTTCATCAGATTTCAGTGTATTTATTTTAAATAAAAAGTCTTTTGAGGTTAAAATTTAAAATGAAACCATCAACTTTAGATATCTGAAAACTAAGCCGAAATAAAGTTTATCTGTCCAAACAATTACGAAGGCTACTGAAAGAAAAGTCTTGAAAAAAGAAATCTAAAATTTTTAATAAGAATATTATGTAAATAAAAAGAATTCCTACTAAAAAAGAAGTATCGCCTCGCCAAATTTTAACTATTTGTAAACTGATAGTATCTTTGAGTCGTATTTAAATATTTAAAATTCATATCTCGACATAAAGTATGCGAAATGGGATACTAAAATTTAAATCTTTGCCCTCTTACAAAGCACCAAGAATGTTGTTCGCCAAAAATCAAAGATTTTGGGCCAAAATTGGAGGAAGTTATTTTTAGTAACAATAAAATATTTAACTTGTATTACTAGATGGTTCTTTCGTGTATTGATACAAAATAAACGGCGGGATGAGAAAATCAGATACTTACCAAATTGCTGGAGGGATTTATTATAGAATATCGTGCAAATAGTTACAATAAAATATTACTAAAGGGTTTTATAAGTACAGAATGTTATGATAAATGTTCCTTTTCCTACAAAAAGTATTATTAGAACTTGGTCCATATATTTCAGCTAAATATCGCCTCATCAAAAATTAAAAGTCCACAAAAAAAATTTGTTTGCGGAAAAAAATTGTTCTAATAGGATACGAGCCAGTTTTTTCATAAACCTGAATTATTCCGAGAGTAGGCGAGGAATTATATGCCAAGCAGTTTTTGCTGAAAGGAGCCGCTTTAACACTATAAAGGCTCTAAAAAAATGCATGGACAATAATACTGCAATGTTGGCGTATATTTTGCCTATAGACTTCTTTACCAATGCTGTTGCGATTGGAATATGTTATAAGGAATGCAATTAGCCATAAAAACTATTAAACCGCTATAATATTGTATATAATTTTAAATAAAGCATGTTAATATAATTTGTATGCCTAGGTTATTTCGTTCTACTCTTTACAATTGCATCATATTTCTTAATAGTGATCTTAGGTTTTGTAATTTCAAAGTCAAAATATGTAACTGCAAATAGTTCAAAATATAATGTGGAACATACTTTTTGGATATAAAATAAATAAAGTGGTTTTTCTTATATTTTTATTGTATATGCTTAGGTTTTTTCGTGCACTGTATTATGTATTTTATGTATTTGATAAAAAAAGCTAAATTATCTATCGAACAAAGAAAATTTTTAGCCATTATATTTATTGAGTCAAAATTTAAACGATTTTGAATTGGAAAGTTTGTAAAAACAGACGGGCAGATGGACATACATTAGAATGCTTTCAAAAAATTATTAAAATTCGAAAAATGTTTTTTCCCTACTTCCTGATTAACATGAAAACCAAATGAAGATATTAAAATTTTGATATCACCTTTCCCTGAATTAAATGGAATTTTCGATACATTTAACCCAAATGTATAGACAGACGGACGGACATTGCCATGCTGCCAAAAAATATTTTAGAATTCGAAAAATGCATTCGTTTATTAACTAATAAATAGAAAAAATAGAAAGTTGTCATCAAAATTTGGATACCATCTTTTCTTGAATTAAGCGCCATTTTAGTCCCATTTAACCCTAATGTATAGACGGAAAGACAGACATTACCATTCAGCTAAAAAACATCTTATAATTCTGAAAATACATTTTTTTACTTACCAATACACAGAAAAGTTAAACGTAATCATTAAAATATTGATACCACCCTTCCTTGAATAATGCATAATTTTCGACCCATTTAACTCTAATGTATAGACGGACGAACAGACATTACCGTTCTGCTAAAAAAAATCTTAAAATTCTAAAACTGAATTTTTTTTTACCTAATAATCAATAAAAAAATAAAACGTGATCACTAAAATATTGATAACTCCTTTCCCTGAATTAAGCGCCATTTCCGACCCCTTTTACCACAATGTGCAGCGCCTCTTTTTCCGCATACAAAATGACGTTTGATGGCAGACATGGTTGTTCGAACAACGGTGTGCGAACAAGAACAAAACATGAACAAGTTGGTTCCACACTAGGGTGATCGATTATTCGACTTTTTTGAGAAACCGGTTTTCGAATAGTTCGAATAGTTGGTATTTTAAAAAAACCGGTTGCACTTTTTGAAATTCAGAAAAAACCGGTTGACCGGTTTTTTGCAGAAGTTAATATTTATATCAAAAGGCTACATTTCTTTAAAAAAATCAATAATTCTTATAATATTCAAGTTAAAATTTATTAAATACAAGCGTATAAGCCTGACAATGCCAGGAAAAAATAATATTATATGCACAAACAAATCCGAAAATTAAAAGAAAAAAACTATGAACAACATCTGTACACCTTCCTCTTACTAATCGAAGTCAATTATTTGAAGCCGTTAGAATTTATTGGGATAATATTGATTAAAGTTTTAAATTCGTAAAGCTTTCAAAATAAAAAAATCGTCGTAATGTGCTCCCTGACCGAAATGCAGAATAAGTTTTTGAAAGGATTTGGAGAGCAAATAATAGGTATAGCAACTCAAAAGTTCTTAATACCAAAAACAGACTTTTCGGTCCCTGATAGAAACATCTGGCTCCGTTAGAATTTGTAGAATGAATAGTTTTATAAGTAAGCCGATTTTTAGTTTATTATATCGTCTGGGAGCTTCAGAAAGCTCTGGAGAGAAAACAATGCTTAGGAATGATATATATAAATCCATATATATAGATCCACATGTTTTCGCTCCCTGATAGAGATTTCAAAAATTTCAAAAAGACGAATAGGGTTATAAGTAAGCCGAACTTTAATTTTCTACGTCTTCTGGGAGCTTTAGAAAGCTCTAGAAAAAAATTTTTAGAAAAATACACATAAATCCTCTTATACCCGCTTCCTGATAAAAATTTTAAAATATGGCTCCGTTAGGATTTGTTGGACGAAAAGTTTTATAATAAAGCCAAATTTTAATTTTCTACGTCGTTTGGGAGCTTTAGAAAGCTTTGGAAAGAAAAAAAAAATGATAAGCAAATTATATATCTAGATGACTAGAAGATAATTATGTTTCAAAATTGTAGAAAAAAAATCATCAAAAATTAGACTAAATTTTAGTTAGCATAAACAGAAACCTTGGCTTAATATGGAAGCCTGTCTCAATTGAAATTATTCTGCAGGTGAAACTATTTTAACACAACACCTTTAAAAAATAAAGGAAATATTGGATCATAAAAAATTAAATTGGGTGTAAAAATATTACAGATATTACAATAGATTAAAAAATTTATACAGGATAACTGTAACTTATTTATTTGTTTAATATTACAGAATAAATTCCAATTTAGACTTAAAGACTTAAAGAAATCAGTCTTTATGAATATTTAAAAAATTATTCCTAAATTTCGATTCAAATATCACTATTTAATACATGTTTTCTGAAATAAAATGCTATTTCTAAAACCGGTTTTTTGTGTTTAAAAAAACCGGTCTATTCGACATTCGAAAAATTAACATTTTGAAAAAACCGACAGCACATGGACAGAAAAAACCGGTTGGAAAACCGCGTCGATCACTCTATTCCACACTAACCAAATACATGTGCGCACAACATTTTGTTCGATGTGCGAACAAGAAAAAGACTCGTGAAGACCGCATATTAAGGAAATTATGCTAGCTAAAATTATTTTTATTTGTTTAAAGGCCAAGGTTGTAAACATCAAGACATTTCCTGGAAAAATTTGGTCGAAGTTATTATGCCTGCTAAATTAAACATTTTTTTAACATATTTCTTTTAAAAATTATTTTTTCTCATTGTTAGCTACATATAAATAATTTATTGCTAAATAAAAAATAAATTTGTGTGTTTGTTCTTTTTTTTTTTTTTTTTTTTTTGAAAACACTTAAACATCTAAACAATAAAAGTATATTAAAAATCAATAAAACGCATATATAAAATTAGCCAGCACTTGAATGGCAATGAAATAAAAATACAATATTTTCTATAGCCAGACGATTTACAGAAATTTAGTTCAATAAAGTGAACAAAATATGAAATAAATTTTGTGTTTGTTTATCTAATAGTTAGTGTTTTTATCTTAAAAAAAAAAAACTTTTCTTAGTTAACTGCTTAGAATGGAAAAAGTTATTACGATTAAACATATTTAAAAGAAAACGAAAATAGCAGTAGTTTAGTAGTTGTTTAATCGTTGGAGTGAATTGAATAACAAAAATATTAAAATTAATAAATTCCTTTATCTTTTTAAAAATTTGTATTTCTTTTACGTCGCTATATTTTCATAGTATTTAATGAAACATCACAAACTTATGGTCAAACCTATAGCTATAATTTCCGCAAAAAAAGACATAAAGGCGCCAACACAGAAAAAATCATAAAATTACTTTTTTTTTATAATTCTCACAATTTAGTTGCCCAAATTTGTGATGCGATTAAGTGTTTTAATATTTTATCTTTTAACAGCAGGCACATTTATGAAATTTCTTTTGAATTCTGAAATGTTGCCAATAAAGTGCTTAAGCAATCAACTATATTTTAATTTCTTATACTCTGCAATACCATAGTTGGTTGGGGTTTTTTTTTTTGTGCTGATGTTTGGAACGTATATAAAAAAATTTTGGACCCCCACCTTAAGCTATTTCGTTTGACTTGTAATCAATTTTAACTACAAAAATTCATTATTGTAATATATTTTTTAATATTTTATACTAATAATCTATTACATTTATGTCTTTTTGTACTTTTCCCTAAGTCAAGTAAGTACTTTCTTCTTGGGCTTGTCCTCCTAGGGAGTTCGGCGCCAATATTAGTTATTGTTGTAATAAAAGTTTTATGAGTTTTGTCCTAAAATGGCTTATTTTTTTTTTTTTTAATTTAAAATACCGTTTTTTGAGATATTCAGCTTTGATCTATATATCATCGATTTTGACCTTTGAACTTTCGAAGTAAATAAATTTTATACATGTTATTTTAAAGTCAATATCTTTCTTTAATAAATGAAATAGTAATTAGAATTCTATAAGACATAGTTTAGAAGTTATGAACAATAAAGTATGTACACTTTTGGAACAAATCTAAATTTTTTCAATTTTTAAACGTAAATATTTTTGGACCGGAAAGGGTCTTCGGTCTGAAAAATTGTAATTTGAGCAACAATTACAATAGGTAATATCTGTAGCGAAAATGCATTTTTTTTGTCCTTTTTGATATGCAATAACTCCATACAAACTTTAGCAACGTTAGAAAAGAAAAGTATTATGTTTAATCAAGTTTTAAATAGTATAAATCAAACTTTAAATATTTCACAACAATCGGCTTTTTATTAGTCTTAGATCCCATATAATTCCCCTCCAAAAATCATAAAAATCACTGTGTGGGTTGCCATACGGACGATCTTGACTATTTAACTTTCTTACTTGTTTCTTTTTTTAAGAAACCCATTAAAAAAAGGACTAAAAAATTAATGATTTTAACATTGTGTTGTCATTGGAAGAAAGTACTTAGTGGTGAAAAAGAGCTGCAGAAGTTCAGAAGGGGTATTATGTGTTTGTACTGATGTTTGTAATGCATCTTAATCGACTCAGAATCATCTTTTAAATCGATCTAACGATGTCCGTCCGTCTGACTGGCTGGACGGCTGGCTGGCTGGTTGACCATGTAAACCTTGTGCACAAAGTAAATTTTGAAGATAAAGAAATTTGGCACGTGGAACTTTTATGATATAAGGACGAAGCCTATTGAAATTGGTTGTGATCGGTCCGTTATTTCACCTAGACCCCATACAAATGTCTACCAGGAATAAAGTTCCAATACCCAAAAATGTCTTACCCATTAAAAAAAGGACTAAAAAATTAATGATTTTAACATTGTGTTGTCATTGGAAGAAAGTACTTAGTGGTGAAAAAGAGCTGCAGAAGTTCTTTTTTTAACCCATGGTTGCCATTGGTAGCATGTTATTCTTTTATACATTTTGTTCAATGCTTTTGAAGCACAGCTCTTAAAACTATGTTTATACATTTTTTTAATAAAAATTTAGTTTTTTCCTAATAAAATAAATATAAAAATGCCTTAAAATTTTTTAAAATAAAATTTTGTTAGAAATTATTACCATTTTTTTCCGCTTTAAATTAATTTATTTTCACTTTTTTGGAAGTAATTATTAAGAACTTCCGAAAAGATTTAAAATATGCACTTTGTTCCACTTTTGAAGTTGTGAAAATGTTCTTTTTTTGGAAGAACTTCATCGTTTTTTTTTTTTTTTTTTTTCTGGGAAAGTCTTAGTTTTAAAAGTGATTCTAGTTCAGTTCTATTTCAGTTCTAGTTCAGTTCTGGTTCAGTTCTAGTTCAGTTCTAGTTCAATTATGGTTCAGTTCTAGTTCAGTTCTAGTTCAGTTCTAGTTCAGTTCTAGTTCAGTTCTAGTTCAGTTCTAGTTCAGTTCTAGTTCAGTTCTAGTTCAGTTCTAGTTCTAGTTCAGTTCTAGTTCATTTCTAGTTTAGTTCTAGTTCAATTATAGTAGCAGTTTAAGTGAAAAAACTTTATCAGGTAATAATGGTGTACCCCAAGGTTCAAAACTTGGTCCAATTCTTTACCTATTATACGCCAATGATATGTTAAATATAGTAAGAAATTGTACAACATACGCCTATGCAGATGACACAGCTCTTGTGGTATGCAATAAAAATATCGAAAGCGCAGTCAGATTTATGCAGGATGATCTAAATATAATTTCAAAATGGTGCCACGATAATGGCCTAATAATAAACGCATCAAAAACTAAATTGTTGCACATAAAACCACCTCATGATATTAAGATATTAAGATAATATTCCACAATGAACAATGCCTACACAACACAAACCCCTCTAAAACAGACACATGTAACTCACTTATAGAAGTAGTGAACTCGTTCAAATACCTCGGTGTCCACGTAGATGAAAATTTCAAATGGTTTACGCATATACAGTATTTAAGGAAAAAACTAAGGAAAGCTGCATATAGTCTGTTTCATTTGAACAACTGTACCCCTTAAACTGTTCTCAAGCAGGCATATCTTTCGCTAGCCGAATCTTATATCAGGCATGGTATTACAGCTTGGGGAAGTTCGACATATTGCAGTAGTTTGCAACAAACTCAGAACCAAATTCTGAAAATCCTTTTAAAAAATCAACAACACAACAATCAACAAATACATTTCAATATGGTATATGGAAACACAAATAGTACACGCGTAAATAATAACACACACGTCGACAACAACACTATCGTCAATAACACTCACGTGACCAACACCAATACACATGTCAGTAACAACAACACACATGCTAACAACAACACTCGCGTCAAAAATAACACTCACGTCAACACACAAATCAACAACGACACTTACGTCAACAACAGTACACACATCTACAATAATACACACGCCTACAACACCAACATACACATCTACAACAATACCAACGTCAACAACATCAACACACACGTCAACAACGGCACTCAAGTTAATAACACCGACACACATATCTACAACAACACTCACGTCAACAACACCAACACACACGTCAACAACGACAGTCACGTCAACAACAACATTCACGTCAATAATAACACTCACGTCAACAACATCATTCACGTTAACAACACCAACACACCCGTCAACAACGACTCTTTCGGCAACAGCAATACATACGACAACACCAACACATACTTCAACAATACTCACATCAACAACACCAACATCTACAACAACGGCACTCACGTCATCTACAACAATACACACGCCAACAACGTCACTCATGTCAACAACACCAATACACACACCAACAACAACATACACATCAACAACCAAACACACATAAGTCGCAACGCTCACGATAATAATAATACATACGTCAACAACATTAATCGCAACAGAAACACACACCTAAACACAAATGAAAATGTCAACACAACGAGCTTAGCCTCCAAACTTCAGGTGCTGAACATAAAAAGTATTTATAACATTACTCTTATAAATGAATTCTATAACGACTCGAGATTCCTAATGCCAATAGATCACACATACAATACAAGACGTCGTGCTGAAGGAAGGTATCAGGTTGATCGTTTTAGAAATAACTATGGGAAAAACAGCTTAAGCGTCATACTACCAACCATACTAAACAAAATACCCATAAACATCCTAAATTAACAAAATGTATATAAAAGAAAGAAATTATTAAAATCATTTTATATTTGTTCGCAATGAAAAAAAAAAAAAAAAAATTTAAATTTAATATAATGTATTTATTTTAATACATCCTGCAGATAAGCCGAATGGCTTCGCGGGATTAGTCTTAAGAAAACACTGTGAATTTTAAAATTTGTTAATAAATAAATAAAAAAAAAAGAAAAAAGTTCTAGTTCAGTTCTAGTTCAATTATAGTTCAGTTCTAGTTCAGTTCTAGTTCAGTTCTAGTTCAGTTCTAGTTCAGTTCTAGTTCAGTTCTAGTTCAGTTCTAGTTCAGTTCTAGTTCAGTTCTAGTTCAGTTCTAGTTCAGTTCTAGTTCAGTTCTAGTTCAGTTCTAGTTCAGTTCTAGTTCAATTCTAGTTCAGTTCTAGTTCAATTCTAGTTCAGTTCTAGTTCAGTTCTAGTTCAGTTCTAGTTCAGTTTTAGTTCAGTTCTAGTTCAGTTCTAGTTCAGTTCTAGTTCAGTTCTAGTTCAGTTTTAGTTCAGTTATAGTTCAGTTCTAGTTCAGTTCTAGTTCAGTTCTAGTTCAGTTCTAGTTCAGTTCTAGTTCAGTTCTAGTTCAGTTCTAGTTCAGTTCTAGTTCAGTTCTAGTTCAGTTCTAGTTCAGTTTTAGTTCAGTTCTAGTTCAGTTCTAGTTCAGTTCTAGTTCAGTTCTAGTTCAGTTCTAGTTCAGTTCTAGTTCAGTTCTAGTTCAGTTCTAGTTCAGTTCTAGTTCAGTTCTAGTTCAGTTCTAGTTCAGTTCTAGTTCAGTTCTAGTTCAGTTCTAGTTCAGTTCTAGTTCAGTTCTAGTTCAGTTCTAGTTCAGTTCTAGTTCAGTTCTAGTTCAGTTCTAGTTCAGTTCTAGTTCAGTTCTAGTTCAGTTCTAGTTCAGTTCTAGTTCAGTTCTAGTTCAGTTCTAGTTCAGTTCTAGTTCAGTTCTAGTTCAGTTCTAGTTCAGTTCTAGTTCAGTTCTAGTTCAGTTCTAGTTCAGTTCTAGTTCAGTTCTAGTTCAGTTCTAGTTCAGTTCTAGTTCAGTTCTAGTTCAGTTCTAGTTCAGTTCTAGTTCAGTTCTAGTTCAGTTCTAGTTCAGTTCTAGTTCAGTTCTAGTTCAGTTCTAGTTCAGTTCTAGTTCAGTTCTAGTTCAGTTCTAGTTCAGTTCTAGTTCAGTTCTAGTTCAGTTCTAGTTCAGTTCTAGTTCAGTTCTAGTTCAGTTCTAGTTCAGTTCTGGTTCAGTTCTAGTTCAGTTGTCCTAATATAATGTATTTTTGTAGAAAAATAATAATAAATAGTTCTAGTTCAGTTCTAGTTCAGTTCTAGTTCAGTTCTAGTTCAGTTCTAGTTCAGTTCTAGTTCAGTTCTAGTTCAGTTCTAGTTCAGTTCTAGTTCAGTTCTAGTTCAGCTCTAGTTCAGTTCTAGTTCAGTTCTAGTTCAGTTCTAGTTCAGTTCTAGTTCAGTTCTAGTTCAGTTCTAGTTCAGTTCTAGTTCAATTCTAGTTCAATTCTAGTTCAGTTCTAGTTCAGTTCTAGTTCAGTTCTAGTTCAGTTCTGGTTCAGTTCTAGTTCAGTTGTCCTAATATAATGTATTTTTGTAGATTGTTATTTCAAAACATTTTTTAGCAATTTTTGTCACCCTTATGTTTGGTTTCCGTTTTTTTTTTTTAATTTTAAATATGTGTTACCTACATTGTTGTTCGGTCTTACATGTTTTCATCTCATTTAAATTGTGTGTTATGTAATATTGGTAGAGAACAGAAATGAAATCGTTTTATTACAGTTTTTATTACCCAAAAGCATCATCATTACATAAACTATTGTAAATATTAAAACACATTAAGTTTTATATATGTATATGTATATAACCTATAATAACCTTTAGGGGATCCCTTTTTAACTAATGGCTATGTATACTTATTAGATATGGAACTTAAGTCAAAACAAGAGATAACTCAAATTAAAAAATGTAAACATTGATGAGTATGTTTATAATATTCATATTATATATTTTATGTCTTTTTGGAAGGACTCCCTAATTAACTTTCTCCAAAAAACTACTATAGTAAGCACAATGACTTCAACAATTCTATTAAAATTAAAAAAAAAAAAAAAAAATTATGTATATTTCACTTGCTCTAGTGTTGAATTCAACACAATGAGTGGTAAACATTTTGACATGTAAGTGCCATTTATGTATATAAAACTTATTGTTCTTTCACGAGCATGGATAGAAGCAGTATGATATATGACTATTAGTATGTGTAAAGAAAACAAGAATATTGTCTCCTGAAAGCTATTGATCCAAAATAAAAAAAGAGAAATTGAGGAAAAAAAAAAATAATAATAATAAAATGGTTGTCATGAGTCCTCAAGTTTCAAAAGAGAAAATGTTTTCAATTACAACAGTAACTTCTAACTAACATTTTTTTTATTTGCCATAGAAAATGAAAACACTTATATAATGAGTCTCAATATTTTACATGTACTTGTGCAAAGTATTGAGGGTATTTAGAAACATTTTGGGTTTTAATCTTGTGCTTTGCATAAATTAAATTTTTTGGAAAAACATGAATTAAACTGTAAGAATGTGACACCAGGAAGCGATACCATATATTTTTATAAAGTTAATGAATATTTAGAAATTTAAATATGCCTAAATTACCAAAACGTGTGACAAAATGTTAAAGATTTTTTTTTTTTTTTTCAAAGAAAAAATACCATATAATAGAGGATTTTGGGGAAAAACTTAATTTGTAGCAAATAAACTAAACATTTTTATAAAATCAAAGTTAATTCTTGACACGTGTTGTTATTTAGTTTTAAATATTTGAAATTTTATTTGCTTTCTAAAAAAAAGAACTCTTGTACAAAAACAACATGAGTATTTCAAAGTTAATGGATTTTACTTACTAAAAACTAAACATGATTATTTACATTTATTTATATATTTAGATGTAAACAAATGGATTTTGTTGTACAAAATGTGTAATATATTTGTACATTCATCAATTATAGTAAGTCTGATTGAACATTCAATTCAATTTGTAATAAAATTGAAGATGTGTGCATGAAATGTATAGCAGAAGAGAAGCAATACATGGTAGTAACAATAATTGAAACAATCAAACACTGCATATATGTATAGTACTCATACTAATAGTTATATCGATATCAATAAATTACTACAAACCATAAAGTACAGTGGAAGCCAAGAGAAATATATGTTTGTATAAAAGTAGGAAATGATCTACAAAAATAATTTCTAAAAATATATTCTCTTATATTCATAAAAACGGCCCACTGTGTTATATGCATTCTAGCATGAGGCATATGCCGATGTTCTCACAACTGTTGTTCAATTCAATACACTTGTTAAACATGTAGTGGAATTCATTTATATTCATCGATTAGTTTCAGTTGGTTTCCTTTGGTGCAGTAAATTCCATGGAATTTCGAAATTAAAGCTATTAGTCCTTTTTCACACACATGCAACCACATAAACCCAAAAAAAAAAATATATTGAAATATTTGTTGCATAAAACCAGACATTTGGTGTTGGTGTGAAATTCAACATAAAATAAAAATAAAAAAAAAAATACAAGTAACAAGTGATTTATTTTTAGAGTGTGAAATTGTAATTTGAAAAATTTCATCAAAAATCTGTACTAACATAATTACTCTTAATTGCTAATAATTACATAAATTACAGTATTTTAATTAAACTAAATTTACTTATATGAGTAAAAAATTAAAAAAAAAGAATCCTAGAATCTGACCTCATTTTTCCATAGAAAATTTTTCAGAATCTGAGCTATATTTTCCATTGAAAATTTCTCAGAATCTGGATTGTATTTTTTATAGAAAATTTCTCAGAATCTGAGTTGTATTTTCTATAGAAAATTTTCACAATTTGAGCTATATTTTCTGTAAAAAATTCCTCAGAATCTGAGCCATATTTTCTATAGAAAATTTCTCAGAATTTGAGCTATATTTTCCATTGAAAATTTCGCAGAATCTGAGTTGTATTTTCTATAGAAAATTTTCACAATTTGAGCTATATTTTCTGTAGAAAATTCCTCAGAATCTGAGCTATATTTTCTACAGAAAATTAAAAAAAAAAAAAAAAAAATCCTAGAATCTGACCTCATTATTCTATAGAAAATTTCTCAGAATCTGAACTATATTTTCTATGGAAAAATTTCTCAGCGTATAAGTTATATTTTCTATAGAAAATTTCTCAGCATCTGAGTTATATTTTCTATAGAAAATTTCTCAGCATCTGAGTTATATTTTCTATGGAAAATTTCTCACAATCTGAGCTTTATTTTCTTTAGAAAATTTCTCACTATCTGAGCTATATTTTCTTTAGAAAATTTCTCACAATCTGAGCTATATTTTCTATTGAGTTATATTTTTTATAGAAAATTTCTCAGAAACAGAGATATATTTTCCATACAAAATTTCTCAGAATCTGAGCTATATTTTCTATAGAAAATTTCTCAGCATCCAAGTTATATTTTCTATAAAAAATTTCTCAGCATCTGAGTTATATTTTCTATAGAAAATTTCTCAGCATCTGAGTTATATTTTCTGTGGAAAATTTCTCACAATCTGAACTATATTTTCTATAGAAAATTTCTCAGCATCTGAGTTATATTTTCTATAGAAAATTTCTCAGCATCTGAGTTATATTTTCTATAGAAAATTTCTCAAAATCTGAGCTATATTTCATATAGAAAATTTCTTAGGATCTGAGTTATATTTTCCATAGAAAATTTCTTAGAATCTGAGCTATATTTTCTATTGAAAATTTCTTAGAATCCGATCTGTACTTTCCATAGAAAATTTCGCAGAAACGGAACTATATTTTCTATAGAAAATTTCTCAGAAACGGAGCTATATTTTCTATAGAAAATTTTTCAGAATCTGAGCTATATTTTCCATGGAATATTTCTCGGCATATAAACTATATTTTCTATAGAAAATGTCACAGTAAGTGAGCTGTATTTTCTATGGAGAATTTCACAGTATCTGAACTAAATTTTCTATAGAAAATGTCTCCGACTCTGAACTGAATTTCCTATAGAAAATTTCTCCTATTCTGAGCTGAATTTTCTATAGAAAATATTCCCGAGTGTGCAATAAATTTTTTTTTTTTTTAACATTTTTAGAATATGAACATAATTTTTAGGTAAAATTTTTCAGAATTTGATCACAATTTTTTTTTTTTGAGAACATTTCTTAGTATTTGAGCTCAGTTTTTGGAGAAAATTTCTTAAAACTGAATTAAAATTTTTGAAAGAAATTTCTAAGAACATTTTATCTATTTAACACTTTTAATCTCTTACTCATTAGCCATGACATTGCCTAGGTTTTTCATAAAAAGTGTTTATATATTTTCCAATAAATTTATTTTCGTTTAAATACAAGTCTACAGGCAAATGAAACCATTTGTTTGGCAATTTAAAACAAATCTCTTGGCACTACCTTTTACTCTTCGTTAATGGAAAAAGTAGTCAAAAATGTTCTCATACAAATATTTTTGATTTGCTTTAAACGTAAACAAATTTCGTAGAATATGTTACCTAAGTAAACTTTCTGAAAACAATATACTTTGTAGGCTGACATGGTTTCACTTATTAGTTTAAATTGATGTATTTCCAAGAATAAATTTTATTGTCTTCACCAAAAACGTGTCATAGAACCTTTAATTAATACATTTAAGCCCTTTTTATTAACCACCTTCAGAGTGGCAGCAACCACTCCCAATTTAAGTTTTCCCAGTTGTCATTTACCACAAAATGAAGATAGATGTCGTTGTAAATGTAGGAGAAATATTCATTGTGTTTCAAAAGTGCCATTAATTAAGTCTTCTTTAGTGGAAGAGTAATTAATTAGATTTCTTTTGGTGCTTTTACCTTAAAAACTTCTTAATTACTAAATTTTTTGATGTTTTATTGGTCATTATCATTACTTAATTAAATCTTTTTGTGATTTGTGCAAAAAGATTGAAAATAATACATATATAATTGAGTGTGTTAAGTTTGGAGAATTTACAACAGTTTTTTATACTTCAGGATTTATATACCCACATATAAGTATTACAAATATTTAAATTTTGTTATTAACGTAAAGAAGAGATATTTCATTCGAATATTGAACAAATAAGAAAGATTCCTAAAATTTATGTACGGATTGCTAGAAAAAAATTTGTTCATGCTAAATTCATGATTTTTTTTTTTACTAAAACTTCTTTTTAAAAGTGAAAATATCAAAAATGTTTCAGTTTATCATCTTTATCTCAAAACTGGCAAAACTACGAGTAAATAAAGCTACATATGAATAAAATCAAGATTTATGCATCAATTTTAAATATACATGCCTTATTTGATTCGCAGCATTACCAGCTTTAAGATAAAGATGATAAACTAATATTTTTGATGTTTTTATTTATTAAAATAAATTTTAGTAACAAAAAAATCTAAAATTTTACATGAAAAGTTTTTTTTTTTTTTTTACACTTATTTGAAAATAACTTCGAAACTATTGAGCACAAAAAAAAAATATATTTTTAGTACGCATCTTTTGGTGTATCACTTATGTCAATCGTGCACACCGTTCTTAAGTTATAAGGAAATATACTAGAGTAATGGCCTTACTATGGGCGAAATATTAGACTTGCCCATAAAAAAAAATCCAGACCTGATGGAAAAAAACTGAAAGCAGATTCGTGTTTAGCACATCAAAATACATCAAGTTCAACTATTCGTATATGGTGTTGTATTTTTTTTTGTCGACCAGTGTAATTAATGGAGCATTTTTAGTTTCCATAAATTTCTAACAAATTAAAAGTATTTGTGTTTTTCACTTCCCCATGATCATGTGTATCTAATACAATCATACACTAACTCAAATATATGTAAGGTATCTGTGTTTGAACCCTTTTAGCCCAATTCTCCTAAACACCATACTTACTCGAATCTGTTTCTATGTATGAGTTTCTATCATTTACACTAACGCGTATAAATTCTTGTTACTTTGATTTTCTTAATTATTCTCTTAATTTATTTTATTTGTTTTTGTTGGTATGTGGTATGTGAAGAACCAAGTAATTGTCACTAGCACTTAACAAACCACAGAGAAAATTGTTCTTGACAGTTTAGTAGATATATCGTCGGTACACTGACGAAAAGTCCTATAAGTAATTTTTGGAAATTTTTGATAAGTTTTATTGATATACCATTTTCAATTTTAATTGTTCAATTCACAACTTCTGTTGTATCGTTGTGTCATTGTATGTCGTAAATATTTTTCAAACTAAACTTTTGAAAGTAAAAACAAATTGATTTAAAAATGTTTACGATATACAATAATTTAAAGATATGACAGAAGTTGCACAGTGTAAAAAATTGTGATTTTTCATAAAGGTGGTAAAATCTTT
The DNA here is from genome assembly GCA_951394005.1 of Protophormia terraenovae. Taxonomy (NCBI): domain Eukaryota; kingdom Metazoa; phylum Arthropoda; class Insecta; order Diptera; family Calliphoridae; genus Protophormia; species Protophormia terraenovae. Next base: position 33,006,507 of record OX596073.1, read on the forward strand.
TCACTTTAAAATCCACTATTTTCCTCTGGACCATACGTTTTTTTTCATATCCCTAGAAAAATGCTTAACATAAATGCATGTAAAACATATCCGGGGGCAGTTGGGGTAACAGTGTCCCCGTTAGCCCTATCAGAATTTCGATAATTTAAATTTTTATTCTTTTAGTTTTTTGTGGAGCTCACAAATTTCAAAGCTGATATTAAAAAACAAAATACCTTGATCACATACATTAAAGAGCCTTGATTTGTATGGGGACAAAAAAAAAGTTGCAAATGTACCCTCCTAAAATTAAAGATTGATATGTTTTAAACTAGTTCCCCAAATATTTCGCTTCAATTAATTCATTAACGTGAGCTGGACCATTTTTAAAAAGCTTCCAAAAATATGGTTTTCGATTACCAAATGAAACACAATTTTTAACTTTTTGTCAAAAAAAATTACAACATATTATGTAAAAATTATATTTTAAGGCATCATTGGAAAGGTCTCATTAAATACTATTGATATGAGTATTGATTAAGTTAAATTGAATGGCAAATAAATGGTTAGTTAAGGATATAAATGTCCCCGAAAGCATAAATTTATCCAAAAAACTGTAAATTCGTGTAAATTAGCGGCTAAACTTCAAAAGCTCCTTTTTATTCAATTATCATCGTGGTTTTCAATGTATTTATTATGTTTTTCATAAATTTAGCAATACTTAAGTGTAATAAGTACTTCCATACGACTTATTTACAAAAATTGCTAATTTAACCTTTTGGGAACTAAATGCATAAAATTGACCCTTTAGCTTTTAATGGGTTAACTACGTGTTATCTTCAATAGTAGCAGGATAGACCATTTCTATGGTACATTAAAACCTAATATATTTTGAAAAATGTCCGAAATATATAAAATTACATGTTTGAACAATGAAAATGTGTAAAAAAAAAAAAAAATGTTAGTAAAATCTTAATTTTCCGCAACTAAAAAGAAATATAATAATTATTTAAATGAGTATTCAAGTTCGTGGTAAGCCTCTATTATAATTTGAAGTTAATTTTTTTATAACTAAAATTTTGATAATAATATTGAAAAAATACGTAATTTTAGAGGTGTTTTTAAAATGGTCCAGCTCACGTAAATTTTAACATTGAAATGTAATATTTTAGGAATCATATAAGAACATACTAAACTTCATTTCTAGAGGGGTACATTTGCAATTTTTTTTTTTTTTTTTTTTTTGTGAGGCACTTTAACCTACATATGTTCACTAAACACAAAAAAAGAAATTTAATGACATTTTACCATTTTACTGAAAAAAGTAAATTTTTGAAGCAAGCTTTCCCCGAACTGGAATTTTGGGTATTTCGGAATAAAAAAGTAGGAATCTATTTATACTCTTCTTTTAAGTACGATTTTTTATATTATACTAAAATTTCATACTTAATATTAATTAATATAGATTTTATTTAAGTTCAAATATTAAATTTTTTTACAAAATAACACTAAACATAATTTTTTTTCGTTTTTTGATCAATTTAATGAAAAAATTTAGTTCCAATACTTTACTATTTATATATTATTATTTCTGAAGTAATAACCTTTCCAATGATACCAAATACTTGCATAAATACTTTGCACAATCGTTTAAAAACCAATTGAAACTTGACCCCCATCAGCAAAATTTGCACATTTTCCTTCATAACAATACATAAGAGCACAGCAGTTTCAACTTTGGAGGTCCACCCTCCGTCCCCCAGACCCCCTAAGGACCTGTGCTCCTTCAAATCAATTGAGATACACCTCAGAATTGTCCGTGCGAAATTTCATTCAAATTCATCCAGCAGTTCTAAAGTTACAGAATTATTTCCAAAAAAATTGTTATTAGTTTTGGGACTACTGTGGATTGTGAATTGAATAAATATATTTTCAAATATTTGGAATAGTTCCATTGTTTTAAAATATTATGTTATTTTTTGATTTTTTCGTCAGTGTACCCACGATATATAAATGTCTTTTAGTTTTGCTGCAAATGCTGTTTATCTTTGAATTCAATGTATTTCTTATTTTTGTTGTTATTAGGGATGGTGGTCGTTGATAAATTTTTGTTTTAAGTTTTGAGACATTTAATGTTTTAAACCAGCTTGTTTAGTTCTTAAGGATTTTACACAGATACACTTAAAGTTTTATACACGTGCATATAACAAAACGCTAATGTTTCAATTGAATTCATCACAATGACATATTTTGACTTATAACTGAGGAATGGTATTTTGGCTTACTATTTTGTGGTTTAATGGGATTCTCAATTGTAGCAATTAAGAAAAAAATTAAATATGTCGTGGTATGCCATAGGCATTAAATCTTCTAAATAACTTTTTAGTTTTACAAAATTTCTTATAATAAATAAATTTAGACAAATATATGAGAAAAATCAAAAAAATTTAAATTTTAAAGTAAAAATATTTTACAATTTTGTTTTTATTATTTTTTTTTTTTCTTCTGACACTAACGTCGATTTGTGGTTTTATTAATGACTATTTATGCGTATAAAATCTGTTTGCGTTAATCATTTTTATCAATGCACGCAAAAGTTGTGGAGGTTTGAATTTAAAACTTTCAAAAAAATCTAAAAAATAGAGCTTTGGCTTTAACAAAATCGAAACAACGCTATATACACTGAAAAGAAAAATGTTTAATTTTATTTTTAGCATAATTTCTAAAATAGCAAAAAAATTATATTGGTTTAAAATTTTGAAAAATTACGACTAATAGAAGACATATCTTGTGATCTTATCTGCTAAAAAAATTAAGTGTATATTGGCTAAGTTTGCGAAATATAATCGTTTAAACATTACTACTCATGATAGTATTCTTAACAAAAAGCGGGATTTTTTTTTTTAGAAATGAATTTAAGCAAATTTTATTATTTTTTAATTTGAAGATAAATTTTACATCGAAAACTGATTTAATTATTTCAAAATTTGAACTATAATGCGAAATATGTGGGGTTGATTTTTAAAGTTAAGATTGGTCCATACAATTTAAGTCCTTAAAATATTTTGATGCCATCTAAATTTCAGTATTAAGCAAACAAAATGCTTTCATTTGACATAAATATGACATCATTTATACTTCGCGATAGTTGTCATCAAGAAAATTAAGTTTGGAGATAAATGATATTTGAATAGAAATTTATGAAGATTTTTTTTAAATATTATTAAATCGAAATTAATTCTGTAAGATTAAATAAATTAGTAATAATTATCCTAAATGAAATTTGTTTTATCTATTGTAACACCTGTAATATTTTTACACCAAATTTAAATGTTTTAATCTTTTTTTATCCAATATTTTCTTCATTTTTTAAAGATGTTGTATTAAAAAAAGTCACCTGGGGAATCGTTTCAATAAAATTAATTTTATTGATTTTGTGTTTATACCCTACACAACATAAGTGGGGAGAGTATTATGCGTTTGTGCTGATGTTTGTAACACCCAAAAATATTGGTCTAAGACCCACCTTAATTTGTACCATCGGCTCTGAGTCGATTTAACGATGTCCGTCCGTTTGTACGTCCATGTAAACCTTGTAATCAAATTGTAATAGTCCAAGGACGGTCCATTATTTCACCTAGACACCATACAAATAACCGCACGGAAAAGGGATTAACGATCATAAATCCCTTAAAAGTAGCAAGAATTTTTGCACATGTCAGTTCCATTTAAGTTTAAACCTGTGTGCCGAATTACATTTCGAAGATCGGTCCATAATTGACAATAGCTCCCATATAAATTCATATAATGTTAGTATCGACATAATATTCTATATTCGTATATTTAATTATACATTTAGTACAAGTATCGGAACACAATTCAACAGGTCTAGAAAAAAATTACCCTTCCCCGAATTTTGATGCACACAATAGTGTAGGGTATTGTCGGGCTTGACCGACTAAATCTTTCTCGTTCTTAGTTATAGTTATTTCCAAAAGTAATTATGTTTAATACATTCTAGCTTGAACATTATAAAGGTACGGTCACATTAGGGAAATGTTTGTTTCAAATTAGTTTGCCCGAACGTAAACAAAATTTTTTCAAAGCAATATGAAATTTATTTTATGGTCACATTACTCATATTTATTTTCCCATTTTTGTTTGTTCAAATAGACAATAAATATATTCAAATAGGCAAATAGGAAAACATGTTTTCTCATCGGTAACATTAGAAAAATTATTTGTCTTCAAAATTATTTCATCAAACTGTCTAAAACAATAAAATTATTTTTATTGAAAATATAATAAAGAAAATGAACATTTTTTGATTTCTTATGTAGAGCTCTTTAGAAAAGGAAGAACAGCATAGGCTGTTCATTTGCATATGTGTTGCTCCCAATACCACCAGCATCTAGAACGTTAAGATCCCTCTGCTGCCGCTCATTTTAAGCACTGAGCTTCATCAAGAAGGCCTCATTTCCGTATTTTTCCGTTCTTCATCACCTTCTTTGGAAGGTCAACCAGCGACTTCTTAAACACCACTTCCCTAAACTTCCGTGATCTTCTTTATATGGCCGACCCATCCGTCACCATCAACCGACGTGGTGACATTCTTCCTAGGGAGCTTCGTTATACGCGTCTTTTCGGCAGCTTTGCCAGAGGAAGCAGCAGCACCCTTCGTCTCACCTGAATCACTAGCAACCTTAGCAGTGACCTCACCACCACTCTCCATCTACTAAAACGATCCCGGCTTGAACCGTTTGTCCCAAGTCCACCTCATCCACCTCTAAACTGGACGAATTTAGCTCATACTGTCGCAAAATAACCGGCACTGACAAAATAACGTCGTCATACTTCAAAAAGCCACATTTAATCACGTTTTTGCTACACGGGTAATTCGCGGTTAAAGGTGTCAAAAATCAATTCTTTTTATATATCTCGCTTATTATGCATCATACGTGTTTCTACTACATCATCTATACAATATAAAATTTGCAACAATTTTGCTAAACTAAATTTGTATAAACCATCTTGTAGGGATAGTCCTTTGATTTGCTCAAGTATGTGCCCGATGTCTTTTCATTTTATTATTGTAATTTTACTCTTCTTTGAAAATTTTACATTTTCGGACACTCTAACTTGAACCACAAAAAGTTTTTTCGACAATATATGCAATAGACGATAAGTAAATATCCTTAGAAGATGGTTGGTAAGTTATCATTACAATTTTACTTTATCGCCCTGCGGTTAAAGTTGCCAAAAAACTTTTTTGCATACATATATCTCGCTCATTTTTATGCACCAACTTGTAGGGACAGTCCTTTGACATGCTTAAGTATGTTCCCGAAGTCTTTTCATTTTTTCATTGTAATTTTACCCATTTTGCCTCACTGAAAATTTTACACTTGGACCAGAATAGATTTTTTGACAATACATGCAAAGTAAGAGTAAATATCTTTAGAAGATGGTATAATATTGCTATATCGTCCTGAAATATAGCTGATACTAAAAAACATTAGATATATAATAAAATGCATAAAATGATTTTTGGCACCCTTAAATTCAATAGTAAATATGGCTCGATAAAACTATTATTTGATGTTGTTTTCTCTTACAAAAATTTTGTAAGTTCAAATAATTATTTGCTCAAAAAATTGGAAAATATTTTCCATTATGTGGTCACATTGTGTTCACATTATGAGTATTTTTGTTTGCTATCAAATAATTTTGTTTGCCCAAAATCAGCTGATTTGTTGTTTGCCACACAAAAATATTTTATGGTCACATTACGGCAAAGAAATATTTGTGAGTTTCAGTCAAATGTTTCCCTAATGTGACCGTACCTTAAGATTTATTGATTTTTTTTGTTTTTTTATAAATGTAGTCTTTTGATAGAAATATTAACTCCTACAAAAAACCGGTTAACCGGGTTTTTCTGAATTTAAAAAAAATGCAACCGGTTTTTTGAAAATACCAACTATTCGAACTATTCGAAAACCGGTTACTTAAAAAAGTCGAATAATCGATCATCCTAGTACATACTCGGGTACCCGGGTACCATTTTCAACTTTAAAGTACTCAGAAACTTCAGATCGTTGTGATTAAGGTTTATACATTTTATTAATTTGGTCTAAGGAGTGCGTTCGTAAAAATTTTAACATATATAAAATTCAATAATCTAAAAACGGTAGATCTCAGAGATTCCATTCTTTTTTTTATTTAACTGCTATTATATTACGGATCACAGAAATATAAGTTTTATAGTTCTAACCACTATTTATGAACTGGTGATCCATATCTTCCATTAGAGATATTATAGTTGTTTCAGTCACGTTTTTGAAACAGTTTGCACATCTTCTTTTAAAATCTTTGATATTTTTGGACACCTTTTTTGTGCTCCGGACAATTTGAAGAATTGACCTCTCCTGGTACAAAAACTATGTTATTGCTTTGGTACCACTCCAGAGCTTTCTTACCGCAGTGACATGATGCCAAATCGGCCCAAAAATGTGTGGACACATTGTGCTCTCTTCTGAAAGGAAGAAGACTTTTTTGCAAACATTCTTTGATGTATATTTCAATGTTTATAAAGCCGACCGTGACAATTGAATTTCTTGTTTTGCCGCAACCGTATAAAGCTTGCCATACCAGGAATTTTGTAAGAAATTTTGTCTGCTTTTGGGTCCTAAACATATTTTCAACATTGCCTCGAGCAACAGCAACATAAAAATTTTGACACAGAAGCTGCGAAAATTCTGCCAGCACATATGTTTCATAGCCCAAGAGTATTTTTGTATGAAATTTGATTTTAATTTCCGTGCCCTATTCATGGCATATGTTCTAAACTCCACATTAGCTTTAACTTTTTGTACCAAATAGTCGGAGCACAGAGCTAACAGGGCTGCTTTTCTACCAGATGTGTTTGGAATACTTTTCAATATGCCTTAAATTTTCTAACCTTCCCAATACCATGTGCACCTTTTGTCTTCCCGAACCAAGTTTCCTATCAATAGTCAAATTCTCCAGATACTGTTTAATAAAATTGAAATTAGTTTGACGCAGACATTTAATTCTTTGGCCAATTTTTTGTAGGACCAATTTGGATTTTTTAACATTTTTTAATAATTTGTAGCACGTACTTCTATTTCGTCACTCATTTTGATTAAACTCACAACAAATCAACATAGTTGTCATTAAAAGTGATAACTGACATATTTTTAAATGATAACTAGATCATAAAAAATTTTAAATATTACATCCGAAAAAAGTTATGAGGCAAAACGTGTATTAAGATTTTTTCGATCGCACTCCTTATAAGTAAAATGGCTTTAAAGTTGATACCTACGGGAGTCAATACCCATGGTACCCGGATACCCTCATATAATTTTTGTATTTTACACTACAATTAACATTTCTTTGTACTATTTATTATTATTGAGAATCTAATTTTTATTGTCCTTTGGCTCCATTGGGATTTGAAGAAAAACTAGTTTCAGAAGTAAGCCTTTTTTTTTTTTTTTGAAATTTCTAGTTTATTTAGGAAGTTCAAAAAGAGTACTAAAGGATAATATGTGCCGAGTTAAAAACTTTTTGAATTATCACTGTTTGAATTGAGCCAGCATTTATGAATATGACAATAATAGCGCAGTTTTTAGCCGTTTTTACATACTTTTCCGCATTGACTTTGTTTTTTATGAATTCCAATAATTTTTTGAATATCATGTAATAATGTCCAGCACTTCTACTCCAAAATATCACACAAGTTCTCAAGATATTGCAATTTTTTTCATATTATTTGTGCTAAGGAACGTAAACTTTCGATATTGTAGCTCCAAAGTTGATAGGACGCTATGCCAACACTGACAACATTCCTAACTCTAAAAAAAGTTATTTTCAGACGTGATCTATTTTCGGTGAAGATATTATATAGATCCTGTGCTTAATTGAGGATGAGGTCAGTTCTAACATTCCTTAGGACTGTAAGAACGTTATAGTCTGTCTTGACGGAGTTTCTCGGAGAGTTTATATGGAACGTGTCTTTTATTATAGATCAAGTTTTGTTGTAAAGTTTAAAATTACATTTTATACTTTTTACAATCTTTTGTTTACAATAAACATAATTTATGCACTTTATGATGATTTTCGGAAATGGGCCATATATGAGGGTTATGGATTTTTGAGGTGCGAACCTCATAAAAAATTTAATAGACGTTTATAAAAATTATTTTATAAAATTAAATAAGTTTTATGTGTACTATATTATGCAATACTAAAAAATATATATGAGCGTCAAATTTCCATTACTGGAGAATAATTGTGTGGGGACATGGTTACAACAGGTAACCATTATCAACAAATTTTAAGAGAAATCATGTCTACATCATATAAAACCAAAACTCATCATATGATCTCAAAAACTGCGATTTGTAGCTTCATTACCAGACAGACGGACGGACATCGCTTAAATACTGAAACATATTTATCTACATGTATTTACCAATTTACTTTAAGATCTGTGGCTAATTAAATGGTCATAATAAAAAATTTTTATAAAATTATATTATTTTTTGATAAAATCAACGAAAATTGCACTATGGTACCCGGGTACCACGGGTATTGACTAACGTTAAATTTTTTAGGTATGTACCATAGGGTTAAGTGACTTTGGAAGAAGTATTACTTCTTTTTTGACGAATGTTAATTCTTAGATAGAATTTAAAACTTTTTTATTTTTTGTATCCTGTTAATTTTTTTTTATAATTTTTCTGCATTTCCCTTTTAAAGAATAAACTGATTTTACTTAAAATGTAAATTTTAAATTTAATCACAAAACTACAACAATCTTCTACATAAGAAAAAAAATCCATTGCTCTTTACGTCCTTTGTATTCATCAGAAAAAATGACCTTTGCTAATTAAGTCCAAAGGCAATGTAATGTGGTGGCAATATATATTGTTGATACTAATTCATATCACAACTTTTGCAACTGCAACAATTTTATGTCTGTTAGCAAAGAAAATCAACAAACAAACTAATGTTAACATTAAAATAACAACAGTCAATATCATTAAGTTTTGTTTACAAATTAAATAGAAAAAAAAAAAACACACACACACACAACCACTGCTGGCTGTTAGTTAGTATTGTCACTTTGTGAAATAAATCAACTGCATTAAAAGTGCAATATTTAATAGAATAAAACTCGGGACGTACACACACTCTTTTAAAACAAGTTGTCAAATTTAATGTGGTAATTATTTTAAAATGCAGCTTGTAAACACGCACTCGTATACCCTACGGCTTTAAAAATATTAACACATAAAAGAAAAAATTTCAAATAATTTTAACACTTATACACACGCACCTTTCATATTTGTATTCTTATACACATAAAAATATATATTTTTTTTTAATTTTTTGTTTGAGTTATATTAATTATTTTGTAGCGTCATCATTATGAACGACTTCATTCAGCAACATCATTATAATTCTGTTTGAACATTGCACTATTTTTTTATTTCATTAGATATTTTTTTATTACTTATTTTGAAATAATTAACATTTTAATGTTGTTTATTTTTTTTTTTTTTTTTTTTTTGTTGTATATATTATTGCTATTATTTAATTATAATGATATATTTTTTTAATGGAATACTAATAGATTTAAAACAAAACTATTTTGAATATTTTATTTATTTCTCCTTATTTTCCATTTATTTAATTTTTTATTTTATGACATTTTTTTTTTTTTAATTTTAAAATATTAATTTTTATTTGCTTTGTTATATTTTTATTAAGTTTAACACTTTACTTGTTATTTTCACTATTTATTTCAATATTATTACTTTTTTTTAGAATTTTTCTTTATTTCATTTACATAAACTTTCCGTTCACACAACCGTTTCAATGCAGCGCTCGTTAGAAACTGTTTATGCGGCATTCGAAAGTTTTAAATATCTTAATAGCTGTTTTGGGCCACCCTGTTATCAGGATGATAAGAATTGATAAAAAAAAAAAAAAAAAAATAATAGCAAAAATACACCATACATTAAAGAAATGAATTGTAGATAAATGAAAAGTGGATTTTATTTAATGGTAACAAAAATAAAGCAAATACAAGAAATAACCAGAATAAACTTAAATATTACAAAAAAAAAGTTGTTTCTATTCTTAATAATACGGAAACAATTCTAATTTTATTTTATTAAAATTGGCACATTATTAAAAAAAAAAAATGTATTATAAATCTATCTTTAAAAAACATAAATATTTCCTATAAAAATATGACTAATTTTTATAAAAAAAAAAAAAAAAACATTTTTAAACGATTTTTTAAAGCAATTTTGTGCATATTAAACTAAAGCATGCACATGTGCAACTGAATTTTCTTTAATACAGTTGTTTTAACATTAACATCCAAAAGTGTCTTAAACTAACAAACAAATAATTCTTCAGCATTTCAACTCATTATCTCACCAATATTTTCTATAATCTCTCTTCCTAAAATTGAGCAAAGAATAAAAAGTGGCAGCTAAATGTAGATAAATCAATTCATTTGACGTACATGCGCAATTTTTATACAATCCACAATAAGCGCAAATTTCAAAATATTTTATTAGTTTTGAATAATTATTTCACATGCTTGTAGTTTTCTAAATTAATGCATTTAAAACTTTACTATAGTTATCAATAAGTTCGTATATGGTTATAGCTTTATAGTATTATAATTAAATATGTCCATAAAAAATAGTAAATTCTTATGAACTGGTAATGAATATTTAACATTTTATATCGACATCGACTAGCATATTCTTTAGAAGATTTGTCTCTCTGATTGCACAGCACTATAAAAACTAAAACAAATAAGTGGTTTATAAAAAAATTATAGTGACATGTTAACAATTTCTAAAGAAACTTGATTGCTTTTAGTTTCTTATTAAATATTATAATGAAAAATTTTTAATTGACACAGAACTGCTAGCACTAAAATTAACTAGAACTACATTAAAACTGAACTTGAATCAGAGCTGAACAAGAACTAGAAATAAACTAGAACTAAACTAGAATTGAACTAGAATTGAACTAGAATTGAACTAGAATTGAACTAGAACTGAACTAGAACTGAACTAGAACTGAACTAGAACTGAACTAGAACTGAACTAGAACTGAACTAGAACTGAACTAGAACTGAACTAGAACTGAACTAGAACTGAACTAGAACTGAACTAGAACTGAACCAGAACTGAACCAGAACTGAACCAGAACTGAACTAGAACTGAACTAGAACTGAACTAGAATTGAACTAGAACTGAATTAGAACTGAACTAGAACTGAACTAGAACTGAACTAGAACTGAACTAGAACTGAACTAGAACTGAACTAGAACTGAACTAGAACTGAACTAGAACTGAACTAGAACTGAACTAGAACTGAACTAGAACTGAACTAGAACTGAACTAGAACTGAACTAGAACTGAACTGAAACTGAACTGAACTAGAACTGAACTAGAACTGAACTAGAACTGAACTAGAACTGAACTGAAACTGAACTGAACTAGAACTGAACTAGAACTGAACTAGAACTGAACTAGAACTGAACTAGAACTGAACTAGAACTGAACTAGAACTGAACTAGAACTGAACTAGAACTGAACTAGAACTGAACTAGAACTGAACTAGAACTGAACTAGAACTGAACTAGAACTGAACTAGAACTGAACTAGAACTGAACTAGAACTGAACTAGAACTGAACTAGAACTGAACTAGAACTGAACTAGAACTGAACTAGAACTGAACTAGAACTGAACTAGAACTGAACTAGAACTGAACTAGAACTGAACTAGAACTGAACTAGAACTGAACTAGAACTGAACTAGAACTGAACTAGAACTGAACTAGAACTGAACTAGAACTGAACTAGAACTGAACTAGAACTGAACTAGAACTGAACTAGAACTGAACTAGAACTGAACTAGAACTGAACTAGAACTGAACTAGAACTGAACTAGAACTGAACTAGAACTGAACTAGAACTGAACTAGAACTGAACTAGAACTGAACTTGAACTGAACTAGAACTGAACTAGAACTGAACTAGAACTGAACTAGAACTGAACTAGAACTGAACTAGAACTGAACTAGAACTGAACTAGAACTGAACTAGAACTGAACTAGAACTGAACTAGAACTGAACTAGAACTGAACTAGAACTGAACTAGAACTGAACTAGAACTGAACTTGAACTGAACTAGAACTGAACTAGAACTGAACTAGAACTGAACTAGAACTGAACTAGAACTGAACTAGAACTGAACTAGAACTGAACTAGAACTGAACTAGAACTGAACTAGAACTGAACTAGAACTGAACTAGAACTGAACTAGAACTGAACTAGAACTGAACTAGAACTGAACTAGAACTGAACTAGAACTGAACTAGAACTGAACTAGAACTGAACTAGAACTGAACTTGAACTGAACTGGAACTGAACTAGAACTGAACTAGAACCGAAGTAGAACTGAACTAGAACTGAACTAAAACTGAACTAAAACTGAACTAGAACTGAACTAGAACTGAAATAGAACTGAACTACAACTGAGCTAGAACCGAGCTAAAACTGAAGAAGAATTGAACTATAATGGGTCTACAACTACGATTGGTTTTCAGTATCATCATCATTATCATCATTGCTACAATTGTTGTCATTATCCGCTTTAATTAATTTTACATGTGGAAAAGAAAGTAATATTTGAAGTGTCTTTATAACAAGTCTATATTGCTTTTTGGTACATATTAGTAGATAATATTACTTATATTGGTGTATGTTTAAGATTCGGCAAATTCTTAGTTATTCATGATAAAATAATATTTTATTTATACGAATATTCCAGGGTAATTTTAAGATACTTTGGTTCATAATTGAATTTAATGTAGTAATTTATAGATGATAATAATGAAAAATATTCTATGAGAAAATTTCAGCATCATTTTTTTACTAGCTATTGCAATTTTCTATAATTTGACAACATTTGTCATATAAGAGCAACAAATATCATACATACATATACTTATTTATTCGTTTTAATTCCATAAGGAACCCTATATTAAATATCATATACATATAAATATTATTTAAATAAATATTCTGTAGACATATTCATAATATTAATAATTTTTTATATATGTAGTAGTTCACGTTATTTCTTTTCAATAATAAAATGTTATTCATTTCCGTTTTATTTTTTTATGCTTTACTTTATATGTATGTATGTCCTTGAGTTTATGGTTTTTTCTCCAGCCACCACTAAGAAGAATTCCAAAGAGAGTTTCAGAATCTTATGTGAATGTGAGAATTGTATGTGGCTGAATGCAAACAAACTATTAAATATTATAGACACTGTTAACGAACTGATTAATATGAATGAGAAAAATCATCAATATATAATATAATTGTAGGGAATTTATTTTATGTTCAACATTCATACTCATATGAATATAATAGTTTTTATGAAAATACAAGCATTGAATATAAATTGAAATTAATCATGTGTTATATATGTCAATAAAATGTTTAGAAGTTATTAAATAAATAATTAAATAAACCATGGGAGATATATGCCCTAAAACTAAAGAAAGTTAACACTTCATTAATAAACTGGTAATGTAATGTAAACTAGAAATTCTAGTTCAAAAAAGTAAGGTGAAATCTGCATGTTAGTATCTTAATTGCAAAAATAATTACAAATATGCTTATAAGTAGCAGATTTCTGTTTTGAACAGAACAGTCTTTATCGATTGTATCGATTGGAGATTAATTGAATTTCTAAATTAAAATTTTAGTAATGAAGTTGAAAACCAAATAAAAATAAAAAGAAATTATGTGTCAATAGCAATTGAAATCATCTAGGTAGGTTTGTATTGTTTTCTAGCACGGAGCTGTCAAAATTATTATTTTTTTACATTTTGGAAAAAAAATTTTGGGGGTACCATTTGCCCATCAGTGTTATCGTTGAGAATTTTTAAAAAGTATCAAGCAAAAAAAAAAAGGGATTTCAAAATAAAAAGTCGCCAAAAAAGGAAATTTTTTGAAAAAAAGGGTCCAACTGCTTTAAAACTTAAAAAAGCTCTGCTGCTTTAAATTTTAAGAAAAAACTACAGTTTTATTAATAACAAAATAATTTATAATTATTTTACAACAATTCACAAAAATAGTCTCAGGAATAGATTTATTCACAAAAATAGTCCTAATTAATTAAACTTCTGTACTTTTGTACGAGTTCTTAACTCGTACTCCAGTCTTTTAAATCTCCATCGGACAAATTTAGGAAGGAACTCAAGGATCCACAAGTATTAACTTAAGTCTATTAGACAAACTATTTTTTATTATTGATAATTTAGTAAAAAAAAAGAACACGTTCCCCCGAGGGATTGCATTGAGGCATGTAAAAATATAAATTACGATATAAGTATTCATCGAATTTTTTATATATTTCTTCAATCCAGTCCAAAAAGATTCGGCATATGATGTTATATATAGGTATTCATAAACTTTATTTAGCAATATGCCAAAAAAAGTACTTTTTCATTTTCAATCTATTAATGCCGAATGATTTTTAGTGCTTCGGGGGTAGAGTCAGCTACCTTAATATCTAATTATGGTGTTCATCGTTTGTCCTAAAACGGAAATATAGGGTGGTCTTTAAAACTTAGATTTTTTAACTTTTTATGAATTTAGCGCATTATTTATGTTAACAGCTACAAATTCAATGTTTTTATTAGTTGGATAGTTAGTGTGGGTAGTAAACTTCCAATTTCGGATATGGAAGTAAGAAAATACTACTGCTAACATTTAACGCTGCACAAATTGGGCTGAATATTATGTCTTGCCATTCAACACAATTATTAATGTCTTCAAAGTCTAAAATTCTGCGGTGGTGCGTTACGTTCGCATTTTTCGTTTACGAGAAAATTTGGAAAATGTTAAAAAAAAAAAAAAAAAAATTTTCACTTCCATTCCTATATAACTTTTGAAGTAGGAATGTAATCTTCAAGCACCACCGCAGAATTTTAGATATTGTAGTCATCAACAACTATAATGATTTTAAAGGCATAATATTCAGTGCCGTATAAAAACAATAAAGCCTATTTTCCGCAAATTTTATTCATTCACAGATTTTCAAAAAAAGTTTTTTTTTTAGGAAAGGTATTCAAATTACCTTTATAATTGCTGAACAAAGTTAGTACAAATTATTGTCGCTAGATGGCGCAAAACTCATTTTTTATTAAAAATGCATCAAAACACCCTGTATTTGCAAATATTATGAGTTCATATGTTCAGCAAAGATACTCGCCGAAGGATTTTGTACAAAGTTGCCAAACATCATTTGGTGGAATTCTGAAAATTTTAAGGTCAAAATTTTGATTTTCTTCAATAACCTAAAAATAACGATAATTTTGTAAATAACGGAATTATGAAAACAAAAGTTGCTGCTGAAGCCCCAAAGATCCATTTTCAACAATAAAAAAGTTTTTTTTCGCAAAAAGTCGATTTTGGCATATTGCTAACTTTATTATTATTTTTAGTTGCTAACAATTCCAGTTGATTTATAAATGCTCCGTGTTTTTTTACAACACTATACTTTAAAACAATCTCAAAATAATTAATTTATTTATTGAACTTGATATATGATGGGTCGATATATTTCAAATAACTTAGTTTCTCGTCATTTAGCATATAGTCTTAAAAAGTCGCCATTTAAAAAAGGGGCCATAGTTGAAAAAGGGGCAAATGGTAACACTGTTGCCCAGGTCCTACCCACCTCATTTGCATCTGATTTTATTGAGGCTATTGAGAAAGTTATTCTTACAATACTTTTACTGTAATAGGTCCTAAGATATACGACATTTAATATTTTTAATATGGGGTGTATCATTTCCCCTGGTCCTATCCATTCCACTTTCATTTTAATTTTGGTGGTTGATGAGAAAGATATTCCCGCAAAATTTTAAGACTTCTGCTTTAACACTATTTAAGTTATCTGATATTTAGCATTTTTGTATGGGGGCTACAACTCCCCATAGACCTACCCACCCCTTTTTTATCTCAATTATGTAAATTGATAATCAAATTATTTCCACAAAACCTCAGATTTTTATTTACAATAATTCCGAAGATATGCGATAATAAAAATTTACTTTGTATGGAAGCTACCATTCCCCCTACTACTATCTAAAAATAAAAGAGCCTATTTTATTTAAAAAAAAATTAAAAATTTCAAAAATATATTTTTTTACGTTTTCATCAATATTGAAAGCAAATGTAAATGTGAATTAAGTGCTATTTTCAACTCATTTAACAGAAATGTAAAGACTGATGGACGCACACCACCTTTCTGCAAAAAATAAAAATATAATTCTAGGGACGCATTTTTTAATTAAGTTTGTTCGTTTAAAATTCTAGCGAACTAGTAAAAAAAAGAGAAATTAAAAAAAGTGCTCAAAAATAAACTTTTACTTGAAAAATTAGGAAAATATTAAAATAAATTTTAGTATAAATAAAAAATAAATTTTTTTTATCATTTTTTATCTTTATTGAATGGATAATTTTTGTAGATAATTTTTCACAAATTTTTCTTATAGAATTTCTTTTATCTAAGGATATGAATTTTTTTGAATATCATCAATATTTCATCTCCGTCCATGTAAACTAAATGTAGATTTGGAAGATAACTTAACGCAATTTGGTACATAGAACTTGTAAAATCCAGAGACGAAGACTATTGTTCAAAACCTGTCCATTATTTCACATAGCTTCAAAATGTCAAATATCTTTCCAGAATAGAGTTTAACCCCTATAAATCTCTTAAATGTGATAGAATTCGAAACAAATAAAATCTTTCGTAACCACTTAAAATTTTTAAATATTAGACTATTATTGACCATTATTGACCTTTTCTAAATGACTTCAACATGCCACAGTGGGGCAGAATCGAAATAAATCTATAACTTCTGATTTGCTGGTTGGATTTGCATGAAATTTGGTATAGGCATAACAGAGGAGTTTTTTTACAGAACCAAATCTATGGCACTTTAAAGTTTATTAAGTCGCAGAAAATTCCAAAAACATTGTACTATTGTGGATGTAAAAAAGCCATAACAACATAAATAATTTGTTCCCGTAGCCAATGTTCGAATGTGTGTTTGTGCAAAAATACACAAAAAATGGAATTTTCCGTGACTTAATAAACTTTAAAGTGGCTTACTTTCGGTTCTGTAAAAGATATTGATTTCAATCTTTTTCTATATAACGAAGAATTATATCAGCTATGTAATGTTATTTAGATGAAAAATCGAATTTATACTTTTTCTGATTTTTGAAATTAAAGTAAAATTTTTGTAAAAAAGTGTTTTTTTGAAAAACTATAAATATTTCATCTGTAATAAAATCTTTGTTATTAAAGATATCTTAACGAAATTTTCGGTGGATGTAGACTTTATTGTATAAAATGTGAAAGTGAAAAAAACTTTAAGATTTTGTTAGAAAGGAATCCCATAATTCCAAAAAAAAAAAAAAAAAAACGCCGAAAATCCCAAAAACACATTTTCCACATTTTTCCGAAGTCCCGCAGATTTTGATTGAAAACTTTTAAAAACATATTGTAGATTCTTAAACTGCATTCCGCTTGGCGATTCGTGCTTTGGGGTTTGAGAAAATACAAACTAAAATCAAAACTTTCATATAAAATGGGTCAAATTCGGGAGGGTGTGTACCTTGACCACTTAAGTCTTTGGGCTTGTTTTTTATTTTAGAGTCTTTTTTATGAAGATGTCTTTCAGAAAAGTATAAAATTTTTAAAGAAAATTTTATTTTAGAGAAAAAAGTGTGAAGATACTTTTTCAGCCAAAAAAACACAAAAAGTCGTAATTTTTGCAATTTTCAAATTCAAAATCCTTTATTTTTGACTCGGTAAAGATTTCGACTTCAAATTTCTTTTATTCAATAGATAATTTTTTAATTAGCTAAAGAAAAAATAAATGAAATCGATTGGAAACAATATGATATATATGACAAAAACTGGACCAAGAACATGCAAAATTAAGGTACTTAAAAATTCAAATGCAAATAACTCAAAAACTATAAGAGATAATCAGTGCCTACAATAATATATAAAAATATTTGAAATTGGACGAGAAACAAAAATTTGGCAAGCGATTAAAAAAAATTGTATATCAGAGGTATACAACTTTGAGTCCCTTTTGCTCCGCCCCTGAGGAGTCTGTTCGGACCCCTTTCCAAACTTAGCATTGTACATCCCTCTGCTATACCTATACAAAATTTCATGCAAATCCAATTAGCAAATCAGAAGTTACAGATTTATTTCCAAAAAATTTCGATTCTGCCCCCACTGTGCATGTATTAGTCTGGCAAAAATGTCAATATGTAGACGAATATTATTTAAATACAAACCAATGTACCAAATTTTAAAAGAATCAGTCCATAATTGACTACGGATCTTTTCAAAAATCACTTAAAGATACATAATTAGTATCACCATACAATTTGGTACACGTAAGTTTTATAAAAGTATTAATAAATAATCCAAAATTTGTAATACTTCATTCAAAATTGACCACAGGTCTCAACAAAAAATATTTAAAAAATTTAACATATTTTGTAATTATTTTGTTTCATAAAAAAAATTGAAAATAAAAATTTCTTACAGTTTTGCTCGCACAAAGTATTCAGGTAAAATGTATCAAAAGAGAAAGATATTTTCTTTTGCAATGTTTACTACTTTTACTATTTTTATGTGCACAGAAACGCTTTTCGAGGAAAATACTTGTAAAAATAGTAAAACTAGTAAAAATAGTATACAAACGAACAGACCTCTTAATAAATAGAAAAAATAAAGTATGATCATTAAAATAATGATATTACATTCCCTGAATTAAAAGCCATATTCGACCCCTTTTACCCCAATGTGAATTGTTCTAATATTAATTATTTTTAGATAACTGTTAGTTCTTTCACCTTCTACATCTGCTTGAAGTTTGTTTTTTTTATATTTTATTTGTTTTAATTTCACACAATGATTTCTTTGTTATCAGTTTTAAGTCTTATTAATGCAATGCACGCAAATGTAACATCACATTTTATCTACAGTACAAAATAAAATGTGTATACCCTTCACCAAAAGTGATACAAAATTTTCATAAACAGCATCAATTTAATCAAAAAAGTAGCTAAAATTTATTTAACAATTACTGGAGTTTTTGCCAAAAAACAATGTAGTTTTAACCCTTAAATACCCCTGGTATCTTTAAAGATACAACCATTAAAAAAATTCCTACGGGCACAATATTTTTATTAAAATTAAATGAACGTCCTTTTTCAAAGTGCAAAATCTGAGAAGCTATGAATATTTTTAAACGAAAAATTGTTTAATAACATTTTTTAATTACAAATGTTTAGATTTTTGTAAACAAATTTGACTTTTATTCGAGTTAGTTTGTTATGTCTGATAATGACGTATGTGAAATAATTAGTAATACCGAAATTATAGGTGATGATAGTATTTAGGATACATATATTAAAAGTGGTGTTATAAATTTTGCTCATTGATATAAAACGGAAGGTCAAAGATCAAATGCAGGTTATAAGTAGTAGACAATGATAAGAATATGAATCAGAATGATATTGACGTAAACGTGACCGTTTAGAACTATTTTGTCTGTATATTCAATCATAATAAAAACGTGGGGAATTTAATTGATCGAACCAAGGTCAAAACCACATTTTTTATTTGTACAAATTTTACAAAAGAAGAGTATGCCGAAATTCGAACGTGTGACCAGTTAAAAATATATTGCGTGTATAATTGGAATAGATAAAACTTCGCTGTCTTGGAAAGATAATATATTGGTGAATTTATTGTCAACTTACATCGAGCAAAACATGTACTCTGTAGTGCTGAAATTAAGACAGAACAATCAACAACTGTGAAAACGTTTGACAAAACTAATAAAACCGTGTTTATTTTGAGCGGCTTTGAAATTAAATGCATAACTATTATGATATATATACAGAACGCTCCTTCGAAAACTGTCGCCAATCTATACTTTCGTATAGAAAGTAAGAATGGTCTTCACCAATATCAATTCAGATTTGTATATAATCCTAATGAATAATACAAAATACAAGCCTCGAAAGATGTGAATGTATATGCACTCGACGACAAACACTAGCCAATGCGAAAGCGAGACGCAAAATTCTCGTAGGTCAAACAAAAAACTTCCGCCTGGCTGCACTTAAGACATGAGAGTTGTTCCTCAACCAAGAGTTACTTAACGACTCAATAAAACCGTTAAATTTAGACTGTGTCCTAAAATTATAAAGGACTACTATTTTCACTTGGTTGGAGTTGAATTAATGAATAGTTCAATGAGTCTTCATAAAATTCGAATGAAAAAACGAAGTTAGACATATAAAGTATCTTTAGTATACAACAACTGTTCATAACTGACAATTGTACAAGAAGATACATCAATATAAACTTGAATTTAAGTCCAAGCGTCTGATTGAATTTAAGTTAGAAAATGCTTTAAATTATTATCCTGCGATGCACAACATTCTCTCCAAAAAAAGTGTCCACATCTTGAAGCATAAATAAGAAAAAATCGTCAAAAACCGGATGTATATTTTGTACGCCCGCCTGATGCCAGATTTGACAGAATTTAATTTAAAATAAATTCATTTTTAAATTCAAAAAGTTCATAAATGCTTCATAAATATCATACTTATTGAATTTTTGTTAATCATTGTATTACATTTTATAGTACAATTTATAAAGCTTCTGTTTACCAATTTTTCTTAAAATTTTTTGTTAGGAGTGAATGTCCAGTGCATCTTTAAAGATACAACCACTTTTTTCAAAATAACTTCTTTAAAATTTTTTTTTTGGAAAAACTAAAAACATAGTTATTATTTTTTCGACATTTTACATATAATATATTTTTTTCATAAAAATCGGTGGCCTTGGGCATTTAAGGGTTAAGAAAATATACCAGTAACAGAAAAAAAAAAAAAAGTTAATTGAAGGGTATATAAGATTCGGCTCAGTCGACTATGACACTTTTACTTGTTTTATTATTATTTTGGCAGACACTTTGGAGACCTGTAGAAAATAACAGAAATTATAAAAAAAATATCAACAAAATAAAAATTTAAAAAACATTAATAACGCGTGCCAGGACTTCAACAACAGTTTAACATTTTGACATATTTTATTTTTTTTCTCTTGTTCAAAAAGTCAAAAATATTTGAGTTTTGATAAAAATACAATAATAATAATTTGACACCTCTTATTAAAACAAGCAAAACCTTTTTGTATTTACTTAAACAAAGTCATTATAATATTTAAAGCTTTTGGGAATCTTGATTTAAAAATTCTCCCCTAAAATGGTTTAAACAAAAGAAGTTATGAAGCCATATACATATATGCTAACTTTTCAACCTCTTTTATTGTATTTCATTGGTATTTGTATCTCAAAAATGTAAAAACTTTATGGCAGTTCAGAAATGTTTAATACCATGTCTGATTATATTGAATTTTACTTGAAAATTGTCTGCATATAAATTGATACAAAATATTAGTATTACCAGTTCTAATAAAACAAAAGAAAAAAACTAAAGCAAATAATGAAAAAAATCTAACAGAAAACAAAATGTGATAAGAAAACAAAACACGTAAAAAGTTAATTAATTAAGCTGAAATGGAATGATATAAAGTGAAAAAGAAATAAAGAAAAACGATTTAATACAATTAAATTAAGATGAATGATTTCTATATAATAATTAAACCTAATGAAATAATACATTTAATTGTTTTCAAAAATAGATTATTTGATGTAATGCTTTTTACATAAACAGTGATTGGAATATAAATAAAAATATTTTTGTATTCTAAAAGATTTTGGTAATAGATACACGTATTTTCTAGTTAATTATATTAAAGTTATTAACGAAATACAGAGAATTTTTAAAATAATTGAGTTTGTAAAAGAATAAATTAAGTAGTGTTAGGTGCTTATATTTTTCTTGACAAATTATACGATTTTTAAATTTGTTTTGAATTATTTTTCCCAAATTGTAAATAGTTTTACAATCAGCTAATAAATGTACCAGTTATAAGAGATTTTGTTAAAATTATTTGTATTAATAATAATCATACGCCTAGTTCTAAAGATATATGTTTCTGTTATAATTGGGATGATTAAGAGAGCATTAGGATATGATCTGATTATCTAGATCAACGGTTCTCAAATGGGGGTCCGCGACCCACAAGGGGTCCGTACAGACATTCGTGGGGCGTCGCGAAGACATTCTGAAAAATGTTCTTGAACATACAACTTTTTTATGTAAATATTACGTAGAAGTTTAAATAAAAATTCCAATGAAAGCAAGAAACTATTTAAAAACAGAAAGATATTTTTATAAACAAAAATCCTCAAACTAAGGACAGCAGTAACGATTGTTTTAATGAGTTCTTTTAGGAACCAACTAGCATTAGTTGCAAGAAAACCGATGCAGAAACCAGAGCTTCAATTGAAAATATTCTGTTTGATAAAGAAAACAATGATCAAATAAAGAAAGTGATGCTGTCGAATGACACAATATAAAGAAAACTACGATGTGGTAGGGAAAACATTTAATTAAAAAGATAAATAGATCACTTTAACTAGATGAAACTATAAATTTTTCACTTTTATTTTTTGCAAGTTTATTATGCCAATAATTTTTTTTATAAAGTCGTTTCAATGCACTTTCGAAATTTAACCATGGAATAGCATTTTGTGTAATAAGATTATTAAAATTTGCTCGAATAGTGTGACTTCTCAATGCTAAATAATCAAAACATTTATTTCGCAGAGAAAGTTGCGGGCTGTAAAAATTAATTTTGTTTTAACGACTTTATAATTCCAAGGCCAAAAAATCCTTTCAATATGAATATTGATAAAATACCATATTCATTTCCAAAAGTGTTAAAATGTAATTCATGGTTTAAATTTTTATTCTCAATCTGGAGATCTAAAAGCATTTTAGTTAAAATACAGCAATGTTTATCCGCTTGTTGGCTCCGAAGTTCTAAAAGTATTAGAACCATTTTCATCAACATACATTTTTATGTGGAACTGTCATATTCTCTCGCTCTTTTGTCCATCAAAACTAAAGTATCGAACTTTTGTGTTCCCAGAGAATGATTTTAGATATGCATTATACGAAAAAGTCTCTTAATATTAAAGAAATCATTAAGCAGAAACAATATCGCAATTATTAATATTATTTTATCTTTACATAACATTTTACCTGATTTTTTAACTAATTAGAGTTGTAGTGGATCGCGCTTCCATTACAATGTCAAAAGGGGGTCGCGAAGCAAGATCTTGTGAGAACCCCTGATCTAGATCATATCCTAATGCTCTCTTTATTACAATTTCATTTCTATTTAAATTCTTTTTATACCCACCATCAAAAAGATGGGGGATATATTGATTTTGTCATTCCGTGTCTAACATGTCGAAGGAATCATTTAAGACCCTACAAAATATATTGGCAATTATCAAAAATTTTTAACCTGGCTGAAACTGATTTAAATCTTTAATAACTTTTGTGGTAATGATATTTAAAACAAATTGGTTACAGATCTAAACTCACAAGACTTGAAACTAATACAGTGCAAAATTTTAGCACAATTGGTTTCTTTTTCTAACCATGTTTGTTGTTCAAAGTTCAAGAATATAGAAAAACTGATAAAAACTACTTAAGTTTTTACAATTCTTGTACAATTTTTGTTCGAGCGTTTATATTTTTTTGATCTTATTCTATCATAAGTAAACTAATCGGACTTTGTACATAAATTCTGAACCATCTTTGTTGTTGTGCAGACTTTCAACAACTAAATACAGGGTAGTAAAATTTTGATGACAAAATTTTTTGGTTTTTTAATTTTTCCAGTTTTTTGGGCACGGTCTGTGCGCCCCTCAACCGTATACAAAATTTGGGACAAGGATTAATACTTGTTGTAATTGTGCGTATTTTGCGCTATATCTTGTTGATATTCCCGAAATAGTCAATGTAGTAGATAGTCTCAAAGTTTGGAAAAAAAGTGCGAAAATTTTTCAAAAAGTCAGTTTTTCGCGAGGCACATTCACAGTTTCATATTAAACGGCAGGGATTACTGCGTGAACTTAGTTTTTGGAGCATTAAAAATAAATTTAATACAAGAATTTTATGAACTTGAAAATTATGAACAAATTGCATTTTTTGTTTTTGTACCTTTTTTTTATAGAAAATTGCAAATTTAAACAAATATTAGATATATAGATATAAGAGTGGCGATTAATATAATTGTTTGGGATCATAAATTTAAGTCAAATTTCGTTGATAGTTGAAAAAGGGACACTTTTGTCAAAACACATTTCACTAAGGCACATCGTGTAGACAGCATGAAATTAACTATAATTGACATAATAAGTAGGTGTTTGTTATGCTTAATAAAAATTCGGAGACGCATCAAAAAATTTTGAAAGATAAACATTTTATGGACCAAAAAATATATACTTGTATTAAAAAAGGATCACAATATTAAAAAGTATTTCTATGTAATAAACTCTAACAAAATATATTTTCAATCAATATGTGGAGAAATAACTTAGATTCGATCCAAATTTTTCATAAAATTTTTAAAAATCGCGACTTTTATTGAAAAGGAAATGTTTAAAATTTTACTAGGAAACTCTAAAATATGCTGCACTAATACCATCAAACATTGAAAATATCATAAATTTTATTTGAATAACTTAGTAAGTTTTGATATTATGTGTAATTTCGACCAGAATTATACATAAACTTCTAGTTTGTAAAAAATTTTATATGTTCAACTTTAAACCGCCATAACTTTTGTGCCCTTCATATGAAATGATTAACGCGAACTGATTCTACATGAATTCGAGTCACTTTATATGTATACAAAAGGATTTTAATGTGCCATAAAAAAAATTAATATTTTTTTGAAGGGCTAAAATCAAAAATTTTTTATTTTCTGGTTCCTGATTAGATTCTGAGTCTATCTAGCTATGTCCGTCCGTCCGTCTGTCTGTCTGTTGAAAGCATAATAGAGAGACGAAATTTAGAGGAAATATTTGTCTTATATAAGATTTGTTTGGGATTGAAAATGGGCAAAATCGGTTTATAAACAAAAAAGTTATGGGCTAAAAGCTAGAAACACAGGTTGTCCGTTTTTTACTTTGCTGCTGATAAGGAGTGAGATCGAATAGGCCTTACAAATAATTGGCCACAGAATTAAATGTC
Organism: Protophormia terraenovae; assembly: GCA_951394005.1. Taxonomy (NCBI): domain Eukaryota; kingdom Metazoa; phylum Arthropoda; class Insecta; order Diptera; family Calliphoridae; genus Protophormia; species Protophormia terraenovae. Next base: position 33,031,855 of record OX596073.1, read on the forward strand.
GTCCGTAAAACAGTTTCTTATGTTATTAAACAGTATCAGGAGAATTTGACTATTGATGTGAAACCAAGTTCGGTAAGAAAAAAGGACCACATGATATTGGGAAGGTCAGAAAATTGAAGGCATATTGAAAGGAACTCCAAACACATCTGGTAGAAAATCAGCTCAGTTTTCTCAGTGCTTCCACTATTTGGTGCGAAAATTTAAAGCTAATGGGAAAGTTGATAACATATAAATTTCAAAAAATTCCAAACTGGAATTCTGCAAAAAAAAAAAAAAGAAATTACAAACCAAAAATAGGACTCGGAATTTAAAACCAAATTTCACACAAAAATACTCAAGCTGTATAATTGACGAAGAAACGTAGGTACTGGCAGAATCTTCGCAGCTTATGTCTCAAAAATTTGTATTGCTAATGCTCGAAGCAATGTTGGAGATAAGTTTAAGACCCAAAAGCAGCAAAAATTTCTTACAAAATTCATGCTATGACAATCTATAAATACCAAAATATGCATAAAGAAATATTTGCAAAAAAGACTTCTTCTTTTCTTAAGAAAGCACAACGTGTCCACATATTTTTGGACCCATTTGGTATCATGACACTACGGTAAGAAAGCTCTGGAGTGGTACCAAATCAATAACATAGTTTTAGTACCAAGAGAGGTCAATTTTCAAAATTGTCCATAGCTTAGATCAGTAGAGAGATATTGAGCTCTTGCGAAAAGTGAATTCAAGGGCACAAAAAGGGTGTCCCAAAATACCGAAGATTTTAACAGAAGATGTGCACACTGTTCCAAAAAAGTGACTGAAGCAACTATCAAATCTTCAAAGAAAGAGTTTTCAAAAATGGTCCACAATTTTATAATTAGTGATTAGAACCAAAAAGTTATATATTTTTTTGTGATCTGTGCTAAATTATCAAATGATTAAAAAAATAATGAAAACTCTAAGATCAACTGTTTCCAAGTTATTGAATCCCAGCAAAAACTTTACTTACCCGGTAAGCCAATATATTACATTGCTAAAAGACGGTAACTACTTATAATTCGGGTGAAAAACTCATTACATTTATATGGCGATCTCCACGAATTCATGGGTCCCCATTATTAAAGTACTTATTTAAAACAATTAAATAAGTAGTCAAATGCTACAAAACTACAAATACTTCAAAACTACAAAAACAACCGTTTATGTTTCAAAGACTACTGTCTTACTCACTACGCCATGTATACGTTAAAATTTGTGTGCGTTCTTAATAGTTTTAACATACCAATAGAAATTCGAATAATTTTCTAAAAAAATTTATGGGTTTAGTTTGGTGTTGAACCGACGACAACCTTCTGAGTGCTACGCTGTAACTAGTTATTCCACTACTCGAAGAAATGAGAAAAATAATGACAACTCATTACCAGGTAATGAGTCTAGTAAGTAGTAGTCATTACTAAAAGCCAAACAATTTTTGCTGGGATATTATGTATGTTAAGAATTTTTCGATCTCACTCCTTATCTCTTAAAAGCATGTACGACAACGCAATTTTGTATACACATCCTTAAGATTTGTTGTGGTGAATTGATTTCGTTCGATACATTTTATGAAAAGCAGAAAGCTTCATACCATTTCCAGATTCAAACTGCTTTGTAAAGGAACGAAAAAATTAATTCTCAATTTTCCAGCAAATTCAAATAAAGAAAAAAGTACATTTTGTTCTGCGGCTCCACATTTGGAAAATTTTTTTATTTAAAATTAAATTTATGTATTTTTTTTTTTTTTTATTTTCTTACTCTTAAAGAATGCCAAACAATTTATTAAGTGACATTTGAGAAATTGTTCAGAAAATTTGAAAGTTATTTAAAAAGTTTTAAACTTTTATATTTCAATGTGTGCAAATTTAAGTTACATGTATCAAGTTTCATTTATAAGTTTACAATATTATAAAACTTATAAATAAAACGTTACAGGAAACTGTATAAATTTATTTCTAGGAAAAGGTATGTATTTTTATACTCAAGGAAAGGAAATTATGACAGTAGAGAAATGTGTGCGCACTTAGAAAGTATAAAAGGCAAAGAAATTTTAAGCAAACTAAGAAAAATTTGTTGTTTCATTGTAAGGGAATTCAAAAGATATACATATATGTATTTTCATGTATAATTTTTTTCGGTTTTGCTAATGAGTCATTCCATTTAAAACCAACACGAAAAATTACAATTATTGACTTTACCTCTCCGAATTTAATGATATTAGTTAGGTACAACCATTATTCTTGTCAAAACTAAGACTTATTCAAAATTTCAAATAATTTCATCAAGTGGTTCGCGAAATATCGCGGTTGGAAAGTGCAAAATAGCTCAAAATGCGTACAAAGTTGCATACACAAAATTACAAATATCTTTCGAAGTATTTATTATATAAGATTTATTGAGATGTTATATTAAAGTTATCAAAATTACCTTAAATATGATGTATAATATGATTTTTTTCTCAACATCAATATGGTCCATATATCGCGATTTTTTATTCGCGGGCAAATATCTCGAAAAGTGGTCTTTTTAAAAATTTAAAAAAAAATATATGTTAATGGTTAAAATGTTTTTTATAAGCGTGGTAAGTAGCATTCTGGGACTCGCAATATTTTAGGAGTTATTATAATAAATACGAAATATTTGTTGCAACAGATATTGTTTTGTTTGTAATAAAATTGAAAAATCGCAAATTTTTTCCAAAAATCATTCGAATTTAATGAAATTCGATAAGAATATTAATATTGACGCTGGTAACGCAAATGCCGAGTTTAAGTTTGATAACCGTAATATTTCTCGATTTGTAATATCTCAAAAATGAGGAAAATTGTGTTTTTAAAAATACAAATATCTTCCAAAATATTTACGTTACAATGTTCATTAAAGCAAATATTTAAAGGTAATGTAATTAAATGATACCTGAAACATGTTTTCATGTTGAATTTTTTTGGCGGAAAATTCGCGAATTAAATTTCGCGATCGCGTATTTCAAAAAGTGGTATTTTTAAATTCGTGAAAAATATATATTTAGAGGTTGGAACCATTCTAAATGCTATCTGTAAGTATCGTGAGGAAACTTTAAATAGTTTGTGAGTTATTGAAAAAAGTCGCACCTAATAAAGTGATAAAATTTATGCTTGAAATTTCTTTCAAAATAATTTTTTTTTTGTTTTACACTGCGTTATATTTTTTGCAATAATTCAGAAGCTATTTATAGTCCCAGCACGATACTTACAGAGAGCACTCAGAAAGGCTAAATCATCTACATACATATTTTTCACAAATTTGAATATACCACTTTTTGAAATACGCGACCGCGAAATTTAATTCGCGAATTTTCTGCCAAAAAAATTCAACATGAAAACATTTTTCAGGTATCATTTTAAAGGTTACATTACCTTTAAATATTTGCTTTAATGAACATTGTATTTTTCAATTTTATTACAAACAAAACAATATCAGTTGCAACAAATATTTCGTATTTATTATGAGATTTATTGTAATAACTCCTAAAATATTGCGAGTCCCACAATGCCACTTACCACGCTTATAGAAAACATTTTAAACATTAACATATATTTTTTTTTAAATTTTTAAAAAGACCACTTTTCGTGATATTTGCCCGCGAATAAAATATCGCGAGATATGGACCATTCTGATGTTGAGAAAAAAATCATATTATACATCATATTTAACGTAATTCTGATACATTTAATATAACATCTGAATAAATCTTATATAGTAAATACTTCGAAAGATATTTGTAATTTTGTGTATGCAACTTTGTACGCATTTTGATCTATTTTGCACTTTCCAACCGCGATATTTCGCTAACCATTTGATGAAATTATCTGAAATTTTGAATAAGTCTTAGTTTTGACAAGAATAATAATTGTAACAAATATTATCAAATTCGGAAGAGGTGTAAAAATCAGCTGGTTGGTTTTAAATGGAATGACTCTAATAATAATTTTCAACTATTTATTTGTCAATTTTAAAGCAATAGCCTTAAGAAATCATTACATGATGATTTTAATAAATAGCTTTACTTAATCATACAATTGTTTTGCTTTCCTAATAGTACTAATCAAATTTATTGTATAAATTTCTTTTAAATCCCCTGTATTTATTTTGCTTTTATTTTGATTTGATAAAATATCTAAATAAAGCTCATATATCATAGATTATCTATCATTAATATTAACAATTGTTTATTTTATTATTGTTACACAAATATGTTATTCTAATATTTACAAAAGAATTTCTATAACCATATTAATACTTAGAATTAGTGTCGGCACAAATGGTTTTGATTAAATTCAACAATACAAAATAATATAATATAAATATCATAAATATTACCAAAAAAAAAAAAAATATTAACATAGTATTTCCATACAAACAAATTGAAAAATTTAGCTAACTTAACAATAAATGATAATATAAATTATAAAAGTGTATGTACTATGTTACTGGGTAAACCCGTAATTAGGCCAACATTTATGTATTTTTATGACATATATTGATAAAAAAGATAAATAGGACATGAGTAAATAAAAACAACTGGACCAAATTGCATACAAACTTTTCATATTTGTTACACCCAATAGGATTCTAGTGTAAATAATTTATTGATACAAATATAACAAAAAACAATGTGAAGACTTAAATATATATGAGTTGATTATTTTATTAGAAGCCACGTATCTTAAAGTCAAATTTAACTGAAGTTAAAAAATTTCAAAATTGAAATCCAGAGGGATATCATTTTATAAACTTTTGGTGTGATTCTAGGTGCTTCAAATGAAAAAGACTTACAGTAAGGTCTTATATGATAATTTTAAATTCACTGCTAATAATAATAAATAAGCCTCTGTCTGCCCAGTTTAGTTTATCATCTTTATCTTAAAGCTAGTAATGCTGCGTATCTTACGTTTTATAGTCTTGAATGCTAAACACTCAGCCACAGTTGCTTACATGCATGTTAGAAATTGACTCTCAACTGATATTTAGTGAGTGTGGTGGTGTCAACTGGAACTTCGGTGACGAGTTAGGTGTCAACTGGTACTCAACAGATATTGAGGGTTGAATAGTGCTCATTCTTACTAAAATTTTATATAGAATTGATGTATAAAAGACATTTTTTATAAATCAATTGGATTCGTCTCTGCGCAAAATGGCACTCCAAATGTGCGTTTTTAGCCACAGATATGCAGGGGAAGGAGTTGGAATTTAAAAAACAAAACGCCATTATTTTTACTGCTGCAAAAACCTTCTAAAAAGATATGATATCCAAATATCAAAAGAAATATTTCTTATCGAAACAAACCCTAATATATGGGAAATTCTTCAAACTCGTTTACTTTTAATGTTAAAAAAAAAAAAAAAAAAAAAAAAAATTTGGAAAATTTTTAAATGGTCATCAACGATATTTAGTACCAATATTCTTTGGCTCTAGTGGATCACAGATCTGTTCGCGTGAATGACTTTTACCGAACGGCATCAATGTTATGGCGGTTTAAGATAAAAATTTATAAAAAAATTGACAAAATTCTATTTATAGTCCTAAATCAAAAATGATTGCATTTATGTACTCTACATTGCTGTGTCTTAAATACAAATTAAAAATATCACGATAAGTTAAGTATACGTGGATATATTAGCGATTTAATAAATATTAAACCTTCTTATAAAATTTGCAAAATTCAGTTTTTAGTGATGTAGTGTTGTTCATATTCATCCATTTATTGCAAAATTCATCCTTTTTTTAAATAAGTCATAAGACAATGTCATTTATATGCATTTTTTAATTGCACTTACTCGAATTTCTAAAGTTGCATTAAATGCAAAATCGTACTTTCTTTCGAACGCCATATTGATTCTAATATAGTGTATTAAAGCAGCTACAGATTGACATAAATCATCGCCAATTTTGATTAGCGCCTTGGGTGTGCCTCGACGATTAATGCTAAATTAAAAACATCGCGTTCTTAGCCCATGAAGACCGTTGATGAATATTTTGAATGAAAAAGCTTCACTGAAATAACGTTGCGAGTGTGCCTCGCGAAAAAGGCACCACTTGGAGCCATTCAAAATTTTTTCTCTCCAAGTTTGGATACCTCCTACATAGGGTTGCCAGACGGGCTTGAATGAGCTTGATTGTCAAGATTTTTTAGGTCTTGTCAAGTTTCAAGCTAAAATACAATTTGTCAAGCTAAAAATATTCTATACTACTTTAAAGTATTCTAAAATTTAAATTTCTTAAAAAATATAATAAATTTAGTCAAATATAAAGAGTATGGTTTTCTCCGTTACCGATTGTATGCATTTTTGCCCACCACTGACAATAAATGCAAAGAACGTACATTTTCCGCCAAGCTCATATCTAGTAAAGTTTTTTCCGTTGCAGATTGTATGCATTTTTGCCATCACTGACAATAAATGCAAAGAATGATAACAGGTACATTTTCCGCCAACCTCATCACTAGTTAAGTTTTTGACCAACACTTACAACAGCTGATTACTTGTGTACATGTAAATTTATTTAAACAATTTTAAAGTTAAATTTGTGTCTTTAAAAAACAAGCGTTATTTTTTTTTTTTTTTTTTTTTGTAGCGGTATACATAAATTTATTTTTAATTTTAAAACTTTATTTTATTGTGAAATTTGTAAGTACTTAATATCAAATATATTTATGAGAAAAAATTAAGTTTCGTTGATGTTGTTTTTAGTTTTTTTCGACCCAGATGGAAAACCACGACGAGCCCGGCCCCTCTAAAAAAGGAAGATTTACAACGTTTTGTGATAGGTGGCTTGAGGTTGACGATTACTCGAAGTGGATAAAAAAGAAAGACGACTTTACTGCCTATTGTAAAATTTGCCAACTCTAAATTTTTATTAAATATGAAGGAAGTCATTCCCTTAACAAACATAAGAAAACGAAGAAGCATAAAAAAGCAGCATTGTCCCAAAAAATTTCAAAATCCATTTCAAATTTTGTAGTACCGGCAGTATTAAAGGATGAATCACTTGTTTCAAAAGCTGAATTATTACTTGTTTTTCATAATATAATACATGGACTCAGTTATAACAGTTTGGATTGCCATGTCAAACTATGTTCATATTTATATTGCGATAGTAAAATTGCTAACAAAATTACTTGTGGTCGTACTAAAGCAGCAGCAATTGCAAGAAACGTATTGGCTCCATATTCACAAGAAAAAGTTTCTAGTGCCTTAAAAGAAAGTTTCTTTTTTGGAATATGCAGTGACGCATCAAATATTGGAAATGTAAAAACGTATCCATATGCAGTACAATATTTTAGTATTAAAAATGGTATTCGTAGACAAATTCTGGATTTCTATGAAGATCCGAATGAAACTTCAATAGATATATTCAAAAATATTAAAAGAATAACATTAGAAAATAAACTAGAACTTAAAAAAAATTACTTCATATAGCGCTGATAATGCTGTTGTAAATTATGGTGTCCATAATTCCGTGTTTCAAAAATTAAAAAGTGAAAACAATAAAATAATTAAAGCTAATTATAACTGCCACGTGATAAACAACTGTGTAAAAAAAGCATTGAATGCTTTATCAGTCGACGTGGAAAATATCGTAATAAAAACATTTAATGAATTTAGCTCTTCGGCTTTGACCAATGAAAAATTAAAAACATGTTTTGAATTTGCTCACATTGAATACAAAAGTTTACTCCGTCATGTGCCTACAAGATGGCTTTCCCTATTGCCATTTCCTAATTGACCATTTAGTTTATTCATGGCCAGCAGTAAAAAGATATTTTCTTCAGAAAGGAAAAAATAATTGCCGAAAAGATATTTGGGAATTTGTTTCAAATGGATTGTCAAATGATGAAGTTATGGACGATGGTAAAGTATGTTTTACTGACGGTATGTCTGAAGCATATTTATATTTTTTACAAAATACGTTACATGAGTTTCATTCCGCCGTAATACAACTGGAAAGTGAAACTTCTACAATTGTAGAAATTCACAGCATAATGACCAATCTTTTAAATAGTCTTAAAAATCGAATTAAAGATTGCTTTTATGGAAGCCGCGTTTCAGCAATTTTGAAAAATCTTTCAAGAAGTGAATCAGTTCAATTTGAAATGAAAGCTAATAAATTTCTACAAGATGCAGTTTTTTATTTAGAAAAACGTTACGAATTTGGAAGCAAATCTTTTTACAACAAAATTTCAGTTCTAAACTTAAAACAACATCTTTTATCGTGGGAAACGCTGTCTGAGCTTCCGGAAATTTTGCAAATTACAGAACACATTGAAAATGATATGTTGTATACTGACTACTGCTGCCTGCGCGAAGCATTTGATCAACTTCCAAAAGACATTTCCGTTGATAAAATATGGTCTAATTTCTTCTAAAAATGTGATAACGTTCAAAACCTTTATAAATTAGTATCTTTTGTATTTTAAATTCCAGTCAGTAACGCCTTTTGTGAGAGAACATTTAGTATTTTAAATAATTTATATACCAAAGAAAGGAATAGAATGTCTTTCGACCTTATAAAGGCGGAACTTTTAATACGGTTGAATATTGATGAAAATTGCAAAGAATTTCAAAATTTTTTACAAAAGCCGGAGCAAAGCAATTAATAAACTCTGTAACTAAAGATACAAAATATTTGTGGCAAGATAAATCTTGTTAAATTTTAAAAATGAATGCATTATAAAAAAACTGAATTTGTCTTAACTTTCTGTTTATCGTTTTATATTGTTTGTTTATGATTCTTTAGATTCTAAAAATGAATTAACGCAAGTTAATAATGTGATATTAATTTTAAAAATTAATATATTATTTAATTTTTAATATTTAATTTTTTATAAAAATTTTATATTATTATAACAAATTGAACTATTATATTTTAGTTAATTTTCTCTTATTTAGTGTTTTATGTTGTTTTGTTGCTAATTCTTTAGTTTGAAATTAAATTCGTTATTTATTTTATTTAATTATTAATTGAATTCATTAATGTAAACATTAATTTCTAATCGTTTTTTTTATCATTATTTAAAATTTGTTTTCGATATAATTGATGCGTCTAAAATTTCTTCAGGTTTTAATTTTTTTAATATTTCTGGTTATGTCAAGTTGATTTGTTTGAAATCAAGATACATTTTTCGAAATGTCAAGTTAAACTACGAAACAATTCTGGCAACCCTACTCCTACAGCATGTCTGTTGAGGGCACATTAACGAGATATATGTCAAATGATGCATAAATTCAAGAGCTATTGGGCTCTGTTTTGAATTTTGAAATATCCGAAACAGCGTAAAATCACCAGTGAAAAACTGCCAAATTTTAAAATTTTTTAATATTTGGTTTCACGACTTTTACACAACACAATTTGACACTGGTTAATTGCACGCTAATTAAATCCATGCTGGTCTTTTTCTACAAGTGTTGGTAGTATACATTTGAAGAATTGGACATTTATGCTAAAATCCGCGACTACAGCAATAAAAATAAATAAAAAAACTTGTTAGTTTCAAACACTTTTTTTTGGAATTTTTGACTTTGGGTGCTTGCCGGCACCACATGGAACCGTTTCAGGTCTTGACTTTTTTTTCTGTAACAGCAAAAAGTGTTGTTAACATAACTGCATTAAAAGTTGTTTAAAAAAGTCAGAATTTAAAAAAATATTTGAGGTTGAAGGTCGGTTTCATAAAGGCAAACGTAAAAAGAGAATTGCCCATATATATTTCTTTAATTATTTAAAATTTATTATCTTGTTCCTTTTTATGAGTAAAATATGGAAAAGTTGTTTTGTAAAGACTGGTCACAAAACTGCACTAAGGAACCAATATTCCATAAGGAAAAATATATGAAGACCAAAAAAATTAACAAGAATCATACATAAACATATGAAACCATGAGTTAAAAAACAAAAACTTCTGTAGTTATTTTCAGCGCTAAGAACTCTTTCCAATGATAATACAATGTTTAAATCATTATATTCTTTAAAGCTCTTTTTCTGTTCCTTTTTTGCTGGGTATAGGTAAATTTTGATGTTTTAAAAAGAATAGAAAAGGCATTCATACATTTTTTATTTTTATTTATTCTAGTAGTTCTTAGTCTACAAATAAAAAAAAAAAATGCAAAATTTTATTCAGATATAGAGAAAAAACTCCTTTTTTTCGAAATTCAGTAGTTCACACATTCATATTCATAAAAGAAGTTCCTCCAAAATTTTATATAATAAGAGAAAAATTCACTTTTGCAGAGCCATTCTTTCTTATAAAATTAAATATTTTTTGTCATAATTTTATAAAAGCAGATAAAAACGCACTTTTGTCAACACTTGTTTCCATAAGAAGTTAAAACAAGTTTGGCTTTCATGAATAAATTAATTTTCAGTTGAAATTTTACACGAGAAGTGAGAGAGAATTATGTCAATATTATCCCTACGGTACATACTAGGGTGATCGATACGGTTTTCCAACCGGTTTTTAAACCGGTTTTTTCTGTCAATGTGCTGTCGGTTTTTTCAAAATGTTAATTTTTCGAATGTCGAATAGATCGGTTTTTTTAAGCACAAAAAACCGGTTTTAAAAATAGCTTTTTATTTCAAAAACATGTACTAAATACTGATATTTGAATCGAAATTTATTAATATTTTTTAGAATATTATTTGTAATGTTTTAAAAATATAGTTTAAGGTTAAAACGAAATTAATTATTGTAATATTAAATAAATAAATTAGTAATAATTACTTCAATTGTAACACCTGTAATATTTTTACACTTAATTTGAATGTTTTAGTCTTTTGTTTTATTCAATATTTTGCTCATTTTTCAAAGATTTTGTTTTAAAAAAGTTTCTCCTACAGAATAGTTTCAGTAAAATTGATTCTGGCTCTTATCATATTAACCCATGGTTTCTATTTTGTTTGTTTTGATGATTATTTTCTTAAAATTTGTATATTATATTATTCGTTCATATGCTTTGTAACACCCAAAAATATTGGTTTAAGACCCACCTTAATTTGTACCAATCGTCTTTAAGTCGATTTGATGATGTTCGTCCGTCCGTCTGTCTGTTCATAAAAAAATAATTAATTAATTAATTAATTAAAATACAGGTCACAATTTTGAACATGTATTAAATTTGAAATTTGGCACACAGGTTTCTTATAGTCTAAGAACGAAGCGTGTTGAAATTGGTTACGATCGTTCCATTATTTAAACTAGCGACATGCAAATATCCTCCCGGAAAAGGGGTTTAACGATCATAAATCCCTTAAATGTAGTAAGAATTTTTTTTACACATGTAAGTTCCATATAAGTTAAAATCTGTTTTCCGAATTTCATGAAGATCGGTCCATTATTGAACATAGTATTGGCCCACAATTCCACAGGTTTAGAAAAGAAGACACTTCCCCGAATTTGGTGCACATAATTGAGTAGGGTATTGTCGGACTTGACCGACTATTTCTTTCTCGTTCTTATTGGATTAATAGTTATTTCCAAAAATAATTATGTGTAATATATTTTAACTTGAACATCATAAAATTTATTGATTTTTCTTTAAGAAATTTAGTCTTTTGGTAGAAATATTAACTTCTAAAAAAAACCGGTTATCCGGTTTTTTCTGAATTTAAAAAAGTGCAACCGGTTCTTTCAAAATACCAACTATTCGAACTATTCGAAAACCGGTTTCTCCAAAAAGTCGAATAATCGATCACCCTAGTACATACCCAAACAAATTAACGTTATTCAATACCCATGGTACCCGGGTACCATAGTGTAATTTTCGTTGATTTTATAAAAAAAAATATATAATTTTATACAAATTATTTATAACAACCATTTAACTGGTCATGGATCTTAAAGCAAATCGGTAAATACATTTAGAAAAACATGTTTGATTATTTTAGCGATGTTCGTCCATCTGTCTGGCAGTTCTTTTAAACTTTAAATGAAGCTAAAAATCGTAGTTTTTGAAAAAATTTTATGAATTTTGACTTTGTATGATGCAGACACTAGCTCTGTTAAAATTTGTTTATAATGGTTACCTTTATAACTAAGTCCCCATAAAATTTTTTAATAGGGTTTTGACGCCCATACATTTTATTAGTATCGCATAATTTAGTACATATAAAAGTTTTATGGTCGTATAAAAGTAAATAAACATAAAAACGAATCTATAACATTTTTTTTATCAGGTTCGCATCTTAAAAATCTATAGCTACCATATATGGCCTATTTCCGAAAATCATTATAAAGTGCATAAATTAGTATTGGTAAACATCACGTTTTTATACCCTACAGCAACATAGATGGTTGGGGTATTATTCGTTTGTGCTGATGTTTGTAACGCATATCAAAAGTTATCCAACACCCACCTTAAAGCATACCAATCGACTCAGAATCACTTTCTAAATCGATCTAACGATGTCCGTCCGCCCGTCTGGCTGGACGGCTGGCTGGCTGTCGATTAGAGTGTCCCGAGAATAGCGTTTTTCGAGATTTAAATGTAGGAACACTCCTCAAACGATGCGTAAAAATTAGCTGAATATGGCAAAAATATTAAAAAAAAATTTAAATTGGTCTTCAGTTGCCTACCAGCGATTTTAAAATCATGGGTCCCATACATTTTGTCAAAAAAAACTTTAGATTTTTTAATCGAAATGGGTATCAAAAAATTTGTAATTTTATGCTGGTTATGGAAAAAATATTTTAAAAATTTTTCCAATTGGATTTTCGTTCGCTAGAAGACGTTTTAAGGTATTTTGATGAAAATTTTTTTTTTAAAAATCTGGAAAATTACATATTATGAATAGTTTTTACCACAATGCAATTTTTTAAAATTTGAGCCTTAAAAGGAACAAAATTATAAAATCTATTTTTTAAAGAAAAATATCGAATTTTTGTTAGCGTGATGTACTAAAATGACGGTTTATGGACCAACATTTTTGCGAACATTTTTTAGAATATTTTTTCTATAATTGGCTTAAAATTACGATTTTTTTAATACCCATTTCAAGACTAAACTCAATACTATTTTTTGGACGAAATGTTCTAGACCCGTGACATTCAATTGCTGGTAGGGAACTGAAGATCAATTTTATATATTTTTTTTTAATATTCGGTCCACAATAGACCATAGCTCCCATATAAACCCACTTCCGGGAATCGCGCTAAAATACATAAAATATTGTAGATGTTAGTATCAACCCATTATTTTATATCTGTATATACTATTTTACATTCAGAAAAAGTATTGGTCTACAATTGGCCACAAGTCTAATATAAGTTCCCTATACGAATTTGTATGCTCATATACAATGGTGTAGGGTATCATATAGTCGATCTTGATTGACTTTATCTATTTATCTCGTTTTTTTTTTATACAAAAGATTGTAAAAAGTATAAATTGTAATTTTAAACTTTACAACAAGACTTGATCTAAATTAAAACACACGTTCCATATAAACTCTCTGTGAATATCGGTCAAGGCAGCCTATAACGTTCTTACAGTCCTAAAGAATGTTAGCACTGACTTCATCCACAAATAAGCACTGGATTCATACATAATGTTCTCACCGAAAATAGGTCACGTCCGAGAATAATTTTTTTACAACACTAAGGAATGTTGTCAATGTTGTTATAGCTTCCTCTCAAGTTTGGAGCTACAATATAAACATTTTACGTTCCTTAGCACGAAAGTAGAAATCATTTCAATATCTTGAGCACTTCTATAATATTTTGTAGTAGAAGTGGTGGCATTAATACATGATATTGAAAAATTAAAGGAATGAATAAAAATCAAAGTCAATGCGGTCAAGTAAAACGGCTAAAATGTGCGCTATCATTGTCATATTCATAAATACTGGCTCAAAATAGCAATAGTTTGAAATTAGTTTAACTTGTCACATATTATCCTTTATTTCGTTTTCTGAAGTTCCTAAATAATCCAGAAATTTCAAGAAAAAACTTTTTTCTGAAACTAGTTTTCCTTCAAATCCTAATGGAGTTATTACTTATTATTTGGTAATTTTGATTGTCATGGTCATGCTTATTCCCTAGTTCTGTAGTGAAAAATACAGAAATTATATAGGGTTACCCGGATACCATGTGTATTGACTCCCGTAGGTATCAACTTTAAAGCCATTTTACATATAGACCAAGTTAATAAAATTTAAGTTTTTACACCCAGAGAAATATCAATCACATACGTGTTGAAAACGATACCATTCTGTGTCAATAGTAAATCTACACCGTATGTGTTTAAATTAAACACTGCGTGTTCAATTCTTATTGAAAATCTATACCTAATTGGCACCAAGTTGAAACCATTTCGGTATCAAATTGTTAAATTACATATGTTTTCTATTAAATTTGTAAACGAAAGGTATTAAAAAGCTGTTACCGTAAATTAAAAATGTGACCACAACCGTTGTTGATTTTGAATCGAATTTTTTCCCTTAGTGTATACTGTATAAACACTAATCACGGCGCCCTGAAGTTTCGTGGCTATATCTTTATTAATAAAGAAATGCGAGCACTTTAAAGTTAAAAATGGTACCCGGGTAAGTAACGTAGGGTTATATGCACAGAAAAAATTATTACGGTATATATATATTTTTTTTTTTTTCAATTAACATAGTTGTTTCATTTTGCATCGAAATTTAATAAATTTATTCAAGCAAAAATGAAATAAAAATAAAATTTAACTATACTTTTAAATCATATTTACATTTTTAATTCAGCCAATCAACTACTTGATTGATTTAATTAATTTATTAATTGGGAATTTTTTCTGTTTTTAGTAAATGATATAATTTACTCATTTAAACAAGTTTATAATTTAATATATTATTTTCATATATATTTGTTATTTTCATATATATTTGTTAATTCTGTGTAGGCAATTCTCTTTTTACGTTTGCCTTTATGAAACCGACCTTCAACCTCAAATATTTTTTTAAATTCTGACTTTTTTAAACAACTTTTAATGCAGTTATGTTAACAACACTTTTTGCTGTTACAGAAAAAAAAGTCAAGACCTGAAACGGTTCCATGTGGTGCCGGCAAGCACCCAAAGTCAAAAATTCCAAAAAAGTGTTTGAAACTAACTTGTTTTTTTATTTCTTTTTATTGCTGTGGTCGCGGATTTTAGCATAGATGTCCAATTCTTCTAATGTAGACTAACAACACTTGTAAAAAAGGACCAGAATGGATTTAATTTGCGTGCAATTAACAAGTGTCATATTGTGTTGTGCAAAAGTCGTAAAACCAAATTTTAAAATTTTGAAATTTTTTCACTAGGTATTTTACGCCGTTTCGCATATTTCAAAATTCAAAACAGATTCTAAAAACTCTTGAAATTATGCATCATTTGAAATATATCTCGTTAATGTGCCCTCAACAGAAATGCTGCAGGAGGTACCCAAAGTTGGAGAGAAAAGACGTGAATGGCTCCAAGAGGTATCTTTTTTTGCGAGGCACACTCGCAACTTTATTTCAGTAAAGCTAGAATATATCGTTATCAAAGAAGGTTTCCAAATGACATTTAAAAATCATTGTGGCGTTTTAAAATATTAATTTGCTAAACGTGTAAATCGCTAATATATCCACGCGTACCTAACTTATCGCGATATTTTTAATTTGTATTTTAGATACAGTAATGTAGAGTACATAAATGCAATTTTATAAGTTCAACATTGACCTTAAAATTTTTGATATAAATAAACTTTATATATATATAGTTACAAAGATAATATCTTTTTCTTTAATATAAAACTAAAATCTACATCTTATAGTTTAGAAGTTATTAGCAATTGAACCACAAAATCACATACAAACAAAATCTTTCCTATATTATTTACTTATGTGGGTACACAGAAAAAAATATTTAAAATATTTTTTTTAATAAAATTATTAATTAACTTTATATTGGAATTTAATTATATGATTTATTAATATAATTAATTTTCTAATTGGTTTTCAGTTCTGTTTTTTAATAAATTGACAGCTGTTAATAAAATATAAAGAAAAAGAATATAATATAATAAAATATAAAGAAATATTTAATATTTGTCTATAAAAGTACAGAAATAAAATGAATTTAAGAAAATTTTCAGCTCATTGCATCTATTTAAGGAAAAGAAGTAATAATAATATCAATTATTCTAGTTATTAATATTATCATTTTGATGATTGGAGCAAAATCAATTAAAAATTAATTAATATTACAAATTTCGTAATTGAAGTCTATTTTTACTTTTTTCTGTGTATATTTCTCTTTAATAAAATTTTATTAAAATTTATTTTATGAATATGCTTACACAATTATGTTACAATATACAAAACTTTTAAATCTCTTCTGTTGTTTAATGAGAAGAAAGAACAAAAAATTAACTTTAAAACTGCGATTGCATTGAAGCCAATAAACTTTTGTAGAGTAAAAAAAACCAAAACTTCTTAACAACTTTTTTATTTGTTAAATAACTATTTATTATTACAGTTTCAAATGCATGCTTAATGGAACATTATAAAACAAGTTGATAAGGAAGAATAAATAATTGTTTAAAAATCTGTTCTAGAATTTAAATTTCTTTCTTACATTATTAGTTAAAATATTTAGTGATTTGTAATATTTCAACGTAGTTATATGCCCCTTTTTCCACTTACTAATTGGCATTCTTCTTTAAATATTTTTTTTACTCCTCCACTCTCAGCTCAACATTTTTCTATAACTTAAATTCTACTCTAGTGTGAATACCAGACACGTTCCCCAAACAATTCATTTAAATAAATTTTATATTTGCTGAGCAACAAAATAAAATCCATATCTAATTCCATATTTTGTAAAAATGTAACAATTTGTCATGTCTGTAATTTCCCTTTGGTGATTTCAATTTGATTATGATTTTTATTTAAAAAAAAAAGGAAACAAAATGCTGAAAATAAAAACCACAAAAATACGCAGTGACACAATTATATAAATATATGTAAATTTTTTATAAAATCACAGTTAAACGCAAAAATAAAATTGAAATTTAGTTTTTAAAAACACAAACATGTGTTTGTGAGTACATAAACACATATTTGTTCACATTTTTAAATAAATAGCAAATAACCAAACTTCTAAAGAGCAACCAATTGGAAGCAATAAAAACATTTTAAAATTGGTCACATACAAAATTTATATAGTATTTTTAAAACGTTTGCATTATTTTTATACCAGGAACAAATAGAAAGTCCTGCTAAACAGATTGTCAATATTATCTAGTGAATACAAAGTATTTACATTAACACAATGTGGTTTTATGGATGTTTTTTGTTCAGAATACCGATAAGTTTTTATGTTTGTGTTGATTCTTTGGTATTTTGTGTTTATGTGCAAAAAGGATGTGTATTAAATCTAAGGATTATGTTTAATAAATATTGGAATTTAGCAAGTGAATTTTAACACAATGTCACATGCAGAAAGTGGGAGGAAAATATGTAATGTACTGGGATTGATACTGATACTGTTTTAATTTTTAATAAGGAACCTTTATTAGAAAAAGTATTAAAATAAAATAACTTTCAACTTTGCAGTATCCCTTTTATGCAGCAACAACATATTTAACTTGATTGAAATTAATTTTATTACTAAGTTTAATAAAATTATTATTATAATTTAAATGTATGTCAGTGCTTTGATTAAGCTGAAAAAGGAATTTTGTTGTAAAAATAAAATAAAAATTAAATATAAACGAGAGAAAAAGATATAGTCGGTCAAGACCGACCGTCGATACTAACATCTAGATAATTTTATGCACTTTAGCGTGATTCCCGGAAGTGGGTTTATATATGGGAGCTATGGTAAATTATGGATCGATTCTCATTAAATTTGGCAATGTTGTTTCTACTTACATAAAACTTATTTGTGTCGCATATTAACTTGATACTAACATTCGTATGGGATTTATGCACGTTAAAGTGATTTTCAGAAGAAGGGTTTATATGGGAGCTATGGTCAATTGTAGACCGATTTTCATGAATTTGAGATTATTACTCATACGAAACTTCTTCTCACCGAGTTTCATTTAAATATTCTTATTTTTGAAGCATTTTTGAGTGTTGAAACTCTATTCCGGGGAGACATTTGTATGGGGGGTAGGTGAAATAATAGACCGATCAAAGCCAGTTTCAATAGGCTTCGTCACTTGTATCATAAAAGTCCCCTGTGCCGAATATCATTGAAATATCTTCAAAATTGCGACATGTAATTTGCACAGTGAAACAAAGAAACAAGAATTTTTGGAAATAAATCTGTAACTTCTAATCGGCTGGTTGGATTTGCATGAAATTTAATACAGGCGTAGCAGAGGACCCTGCAATGTTAAGTTTGGAAGGGGGACCCAACAGACCCCTCAGAGGCCTAGCTAAAGCGGCTCAAAATAGGGTACCTCTGACATAAAAAATTTGTAGTCGCTTGCCAAATTTTTGTTTCTCGTCCGATTTCAAATATTTTTATACGTTATTGTAGGCCCTGATAAGACCTACAAAAGACATGCTTGCATGTTATTTATATGTTATAGTTTTCTAGTTATTTGCGTTTGAATTTTTAAGTACCTTAATTTTGCACATCCTTGGTCCAGTTTTTTTCATATATATCCTAGCATTTTCGACCGATTTTATTAGCTTTTTTAACTAATTACACAGAAAAAACTCACCAATTAACAAATATATATGAAAATAATTCATTCAATTATAAACTTGTTTAAATTTGCACCTCTCACCAAAATGATTATATCAATTACTAAAAACTATAAAAAATACAAAACAGAAAAAAATTCCCATTTAATAAATTAATTAAATCAATCAATCAAGTAGATGATTGAAAGAATTAAAAATGTGCATAAGAAAAAAATCATCAACATTTTAATTTCAGTAAATGTTGAAGATTCTGTTTCTGTTTTGACTTGAGCTGATAGTACTTTAGATGTTCTATAAAATCGAGTTGCTTCGATTTTGATAAAGCCAAAGTTCTATTATTAAGATTTTTTTTTTTTTGGAACGTTTTAAATTCAAATCTTCACAACTTTTGTGTGCATTGATAAAAATGATTAACGCAAATAGATTTTGTATGCATAAATAGTCGTTAATAAAACCACAAATCGACGTTAGTGTCAGAAGAAGAAAAATTGAAAATATTTTTTCATAAAATTTTCAAACCTTTTTTATTTTCCTCATATACAAATGTTTGACACTTTAGAATTTTACATACAAAATTTTAATGAAAAAAAACTTTTTCAAAGATTAGATAGGGTTTAGAGTCCAAATAAACGCCCAAGATAAAAAACTTTTAAAAAAATTAGTGTAAAATTTTCTTCGTTCAAAATATTTCTTAAAATGAAAGAAATACCTTTTTTCACATTCAAGTCATAAAGGAAATTAAAAAATTATATATACTCGAGGTGACCAACTCAAAAATAACTCATTTGTACATAAGTATTTCTAATAAAAGCTTTTCATTCTTTATCTAATAGCGTTTTCATAAGCTTACTTATATAAATAAGATTCATGCTGGAAAACGTGATTTAAATACTTTGTATTACAACAATTTATGTTTTCACTTCAGAGCGTACACAGAAAAAAGTAAAAATGGACTTCAATTACGAAATTTGTAATATTAATTAATTTTTAATTGATTTTGCTCCAATCATCAAAATGATAATATTAATAACTGGAATAATTGATACTATTATTACTTATTTTCATTAAATAGATGCAATGAGCTGAAAATTTTGAAAATTTATTTTATTTCTGTACTTTTGTAGACAAATATTTAATTTTTCTTTATATTTTATTAGCAGCTGTCAATTTATTAAAAAACAAAACTGAAAACCAATTAGAAAATTAATTATATTAATAAATCATATAATTAAAATCCAATATAATGTTAATTAATAATTTTATTAAAAAATTATTTGAAATATTTTTTTCTGTGTATGATTTTTATTATCTTTGTTATAAATCCATATCATACATACGTTCTATTAACTTTAACCTTTATGTTTCACCTAAAGGTATTTTTTTTATCCATGGTTTATTAAAGTATTATAATACTATTTTAGAGATTCTCTTTATTAAGAGTTTGTCTTCATATTCTACATAACATCTTGAAAAAAAATCACAAAAATAACGTTACCAAATTCACCTCAACAAATAATAATTCATTTTTTCAAGAGTTATAAATTATACCATGACATACACAGACTTTTATAGTCTGTGTGTACTATGGCGAATAAATTTCTTTTCTACACTTTTGGAATTTTCAAAATAAAATACGAACTATTATGTATGCCCCTTTTGTTAAGCTGGTTAAAAGGGTTTTGTTTTTAAACCTCTTATTGCTACTTTAAAATGTATTTTACATTTTAACCACAAAAATAAAGCTCCACATGTTTTACGCCTTCGTATATGCTTCATGCTGTGATTTTGTTATTACTATTTTTGTTTTTTCTTACTACATATCTATATGTGTATTTATACATTAAGGTGGTACCAAAATTAAAGGTATCGATGCTTTTAGCACAAGTAAAAAATTTATTTAATTTTAAGATAACTAAATGCCTCCTTTAAAAACTTTTTTAATACAGTATATTTTCATATTGTTCCTTTGCACATAGGTTCAAAAACACAGTTTTTTTTGGCCAAAACTCAATAGCACAAACAAAAATGTTTTACTGCAGTGTAATAGAAAACACTTCAATTAAGTAAAAATTGCATTTTTATACCCTACACCACCATATGTGGTTGGGGTATTATGCGTTTGTGCTGATGTTTGTAACGCACAGAAATAATTATCGTACCAACACCTTAGAGTATACCGTTCGATACAGAATCACTTTCTGAGTCGATTTAACGATGTCCGTCCGTCCGTCTGGCTGTCTGTCCATGTAAACCTTGTGAACAAAGTACAGGTCGCAATTTTAAATATATCTTGATGAAATTTGGCACATATAATTATTTTGGTACAATTATTTCATCTGGCCCCCATACAAATGTTCTCCCGGAATAGGGGTTTGACAATCATAAATGCCTTTAATATAGCAATATTTTAATGAAACTCGGCACAAAGCAGTTTTGTATAAATATCAATCTGTGCCAAATTTCATATTAACCCCTCTACCGAAAATCATTTTAACGTGCATAAATCCCATACGAATGATAGTATCAAGTTAATATTCGAGACAAATAAGTTTTATATAAGTAGAAATAACATTGCCAAAATTTATGAGATTCAGTCCATAATTTACCATAGCTCCCATATAAACCCACTTCCGGGAATCACCCTATAGGGCATAAAATCATATAGATGTTAGTATTAATGCATTGTTCTGTATTTGTATCTTTTTTAAATAGTTGTTTTAATTAGGGACACAATACCATAAAATATTTTTTATGGAAATCGAAGATGATGGTGCGTATTCCATTTATAAAGGGTAAAATAAAAGAAAATCCATAAAACAAATCTTGTTTTTATTATATTTTGAGAATTTAATTTTTTAAATTTCTATACAAACTTATATAAACCCACTTCCGGGAATCGTCCTAAAGGGCATAAAATCATATAGATGTTAGTATCAATCCATTGTTCTGTATAATTTATTTTACATTGAGTAAAAGTGTAGGTCTACAATTAGCCACAGGTCTAACATTTAGCTTATACAGAATGGCGTAGGGTATCATATGGTCGGTCTTGATCGACTATAGTTTCTCTCTCGTTATTAATTAAGATTTGTTAAGTCATATTACTTTTCGTTTATCATTTAAAAACACATACCATGCGTGCACATTCTTCACAAAATTGCATTGAGTTATATAAAAAGTAGGCGTGGCAGTTGTCCAATTACGCCCATTTTTTCACCAAACTAGCCTAGTACTTAAAAAATGGTTTTTGCAAAATTTCATCAATACAGCTTTCGTAATTACATAAATATAGTCTTTTGATCACTCAGAATGCTAAAATCGCACACTGTGAAATGGAACAAAATTAAATTTGTTGTCAATATAATATAAACGAAGTCGGCAAACACAGTGATATTTGTTATAAAATTAATTAAAATTAAAAATATAATAATGGCCCTCATTTTTATTTTTTGGTCACAAAAAGGTTAAGAAATAAAATTTTCAATGCGAAAAATGTATTTATATAGTTTTGGCAAAAAAAGTGGTCATTTAGCAAAAATAATTTGGGAAATATATTAAAATTAATTTGTCCTATTTAATTTTGGGGCCACCGTAATATACACAGTTGGTGCTTTTGTAAAGAAATAACTGTTTTTTATTGTAGTGTTTATATAGTAGAGTTGTAAAAACAGTTTTTACAAAAAATGAATGTGCAATTTTTCATATACACGCAGACAAAAAAAAAAAAAAATCGTAACTTCTACAACTGAAGTCCGATTTTAAAGATTTTTATATAGTTCTGTAAGCTTACTCGCCTAAGTTATCTATTACAGTTAAAAAAATATTTACGCTTGAATTTCGTTTTTCGGGAATAAGTCCTGAGGGATATCTTTTAAAAATACTCTACAATTTGTAATGTATTCCAAAATAATATGCAAAAAAATTTTTGGATTATCTAAATTCGTCTGTACGTGCAAAATATTCAAAGTCAGCACTTTGAAATTAGTATGGAAAATGGCAATTTTTTTAACAAAAATATAGTTCAATTCTTTCACTTTTTTCTCAAAGTTCCGTTAATGAAAAAAAATTTCTCTTTATATATTTCAAAAGATAAGGCTTCATAAATGTTTAATAAAGAAATTTTGTATTGATTTAAGTTTGCACCCTACTTCCAATATTGGTCGACAACATTTTAGAAAAAAGTATCATTTTTATCGATTAATAAAAAAAATGTCACGTTAGCTTTTTTAATTTTTTTGATAACATTTAATCAGAAAATATATTTAGGAAGATTTGACACTAAACTGCTTCCCGCTTGATTAAAAACGAATGCAGGAGTGCAGATTTTATGAAAAATGTGAATTTTTTAAACGACTTTTTTTAATTGCTTAAAACAGCATATTACTTTCGCCATTATTTCTTATGTAATGTATAAAATGTATATCGGTCTTTTACCCCTGCAAAAACATTATTTTTTGAGAAAAAAAAAAAACCGTCAATCAAACCAAGGGAAAGCTCGATAAATACTATGGGGACTCTGCACCATAGATTTCAATGGTAAAAAAGTGGTTTACTGACTTTCGTTGTGGTCGCACAAGTACAAATTACGCTAAACGTTCTGGACGGCCAATTGAGGTAAGTATACCCGAAAGTGTCGAAGAAAATCCACGATATGGTGTTGGCTGACCGAAGAGTAAAAGCGAGTGAGATTGTTGATGCCATAGGCATTTCATATGGCAGTGTGGTTTCGATTTTAAATGATCAGCTGGGTTTAAGAAAGTTGTCTGCAAGATGGGTGCCGCGTTTGCTCTCAATTGACCATAAACGTAAACGTGTGACAACTTCAAAGGATTGTTTGGAGTTGTTTAACCGCAATCCGAATGAGTTTTTGCGGCGTTTTGTATGAAACATGGATCCATTACTATTCTAAACAATAGGTTTCTCCGGGTGAACCTGCACCGAAGAAGGCCAAGGTAAGTTTGTCGACCAATAAGGTGATGGCAACAGTTTTTTGGTATACACGCGGGATAATTCACATCGATTACCTTCAAAAGGGAAAAACAATAAATGGCGAATATTATGCTAAATTATTAGACCAATTTAATGAGGATTTAAAAAGAAAATGACCCCATATGACCAAGGAAAAAGTTCCTTTTCATTAAGATAATACACGGGTGCACACGTGTGCAGTCTTAATGGCAAAACTCTATGAATTGGGCTACGAATTGGTACCTCATCCGCCATATTCTCCGGATTTAGCCCCTAGTGACTACTTCCTATTTCCAACCCTAAAGAAATGGCTCGGTGGAAAGAGATTCAGCTCCAACGATGAAATTATTGACCAAACAAATGCCTATTTTAAGGACCTCGAAAAATCCTATTTTTTTGGAAGGGATACAAAATCTGGAGAAACGTTGGACTAAGTGTATTGAGTTAAAACGAGATTATGTGAGAAATAAATTTTTGTTTTGCAAAAAACACTGTGTTTCATTCAAAAAGTCACGGACTTATTGATCCGCCCTCGTATTATCTCGTTCAACAATCAAAACGTGCCAATTCAGTTGTGTGTTACGTATACGCTAGAGTGTCCCAAGAATAGCGTTTTCGAGATTTCGATGTAGGAACACCCCTCAAACGATGCGTTAAAATTAGCTGAATATGGGAAAAATATAAAAAAAAATTAAAATTGGTCTTCAGTTCCCAACTAGCGATTGAAAAATTATGGGTCCCATACATTTTGGTCAAAAAAAAGTTTCAATTTTTTAATCGAAATGGGTATAAAAAAATTCGTAATTTTATGCTGGTTATAGAAAAAATATTTTAAAAATTTTGGGATTTTCAATGGGATTTTCGTTCACTAGAAGACTTTTTAAGGTATTTTGATGATCAATTTTTTTAAAAAATCTGAAAATTACATATTAGCAACAGTTTTTACTACAATGCAATTTTTTAAAATTTTAGCCTTAAAAAGGAACAAAATTATAAAATTCTTATCTATTTTTTTAAGAAAAATATCGAAATTTTTTTTTTGCATGATGTACTAAAATGACGGTTTATGGACCAACATTTTTGCGAAATTTTTTTAAAATATTTTTTCTATAATTGGCTTAAAATTACGATTTTTTTGATTCCCATTTCAAAACTAAACTCAATACTATTTTTTGGACGAAATATTCTAGACCCGTGACATTCAATCGCTGGTAGGGAATTGAAGATCAATTTAAAAATTTTTTTTTAATATTTTTCACATATTCAGCTAATTTTTACGCATCGTTTGAGGGGTGTTCCTATAAAATTTTTATCTACGGGACACTCTAGTATACGCACATATGGAAATATTATAAAACAGTGAATTTCGTGAGAGTTTACTTAAGTCGTCAGCTTTGAGACCATGATATAATGCTTTTAAAACAATCTATATACCCATATTATACATAAATGAATTGATAAATATTTTTTTTTATATTCTTGTAGTATTTTATAAGTTTTTGGAAAGTAGGATGATTTTTGCATTAAAAAAGATTATTATTATTATTATTATTATTTTTTTTTTTTTTTGTTTTTATATCTTTTTTATATTTTTCAAAATTGCCAAAAATCGTTTTGTAAAAATTTTTATACATTTTTGCAGAAATAAAAAACAGGTACTTATTTTATACATTTCATTAGAAATAATGGTGAAAATGTTATGATAACGTGCTTTTCTATGTTATTAAAAAAGGTAATTTAAAAAATTTACTTTTTTCATAAAATCTCCAATAATGCATTTGTTTTTGGCCGGGCGGGAAGCAGTTTAGATTCAAATCGTTCTAAAGCTATTTAAACGTCAATAAATTTAAAAAAGCTCGCATGACATTTTTTTTATTAATCGATAAATATGAAACTTTTTTCAAAAATTCACCATTTTCGACCAATGCTGTAGGTAGGGTGCAAACCTAAATCAATACAAAATTTCTTTATTAAACATTTATGAAGCCTTACTACTTTTTGAAACATTTAAAGAATTTTTTTTTTATTAATGGAGCTTTAAAAAAAGTGAAAGAAATGAACTATATTTTTGTTAAAAAATTGCCATTTTCCATAACAATTTCAAAGTGCTGACTTTGAATATTTTTCACGTCTAGACGAATTGAGATAATCCTAAAATTACCAACTATTTTAAAAAAAAAATTTTTGCAACATATACCTCAGGACTTATTCCCGAAAAACGAAAGAAAGTCATGGTAAAAAATCACAAATTCAAAATTCAAGCGTAAATATCTTTTTAACTGTAAGAGATAACTTAAGCTAGTATTTTTATTTTTTCTTTACCTTGGCAAGCATTTGTAGAAGTTACGATTTTTTGAAGCTTTATAGTCAATTTGGCACCTTTTAGCTTGTTTCGTGTTAGCACACGGTGACTACGAGATGATTTTTCTGAAGGCTTAGATCCTCCTCTATAACTTTTTCATACATTTCAGTTTGATCCGAGTAGTAGTTTAGGATATACAGATTTAATACTAAACGAGAGAGAAACTATAGTCGGTCAAGACCGACCATATGATACTCTACGCCATTCTGTATGAGCTTAAAATTTTACCTGTGGCCAATTGTAGACCAACACTTTTACTAAATGTAAAATAAAATGTATAAATACAGAACAATGCATTGATGCTAACATCTATATGATTTTATGCCCTTTAGGGCGATTCCCGAACATGGGTTTATATGGGTTTATTATGGCAACGTTATTTTTACTTACATAAAACTTATTTGTGTCGAATATTAACTTGATACTATCATTCGTATGGGATTCATGCACGTAAAAGTGAATTTCGGAAGAAATTCAATTATGGACCGATCTTGATGAAACTTTGCACAAAGATTGGCACTTATATATAAAACTTCTTTGTACTGAGGTTCATTGAAATATTGCTATATTTAAGGCATTTATGATCGTTAAATCCCTATTCCGGGAGGGGCTAGAAGAAATAATTGACCGATCATAGCCAATTTCAATAAGCTGCGTCCTTGTGATAAAATAATTATTCGTGCAAAATTTCATCAAGATATCTTTAAAATTGCGACCTGAACTTTGTTCACAAGGTTTACATGGACAAACAGCCAGCCAGACGGACGGACATCGTTGAATCGACTCAGAAAGTGATTCTGAATCGAATGGTATACTTTAAGGTGGGAGGTCCGATATTTTTTTCTGTGCGTTACAAACATCAGCACAAACGCATTATACCCCAACCACCTATGATGGTGTAGGGTATAAAAAATTTCGTTTGACCCCACTGTGTATCTTTAGGATTGGTGAATTGATGCATTTTATATAAAGGAGAACGTTTCCTACCATTTCTAGATTCAAACTGCTTTGTAAAGAAACGAAAAAATTAATTTACAATTTCACAGCAAATTCAAATAATGAACAAGCGCGAATGTTATATTCGGCTCGGCCGAATCTATATACCCACAATCAACTTTTTCTAATTTTTCGTTATATAGAAGGTGGGCGGTAAAGTGGGCGGACTACGCCCATTTGAACATTTGAACACAATTTCGTTGAAATTTCATCTTATATGGGAAGTGGGCGGAACGCGCCCATTTTTGGTTTCCAAGTTTATATCGACCCTCAAACTATTTATTCAAAATTTCGTTGTCGTACACGCTTTTGTTTAAGAGATATCAGCGGAAAAGTATGAAATTAAGCTACAACGGACACCCTGTATTTCTACCAAACAAACCTTGTATGAGATAAATATTTGTGCCAAATTTCATCTCCCTACGTTGTCCCGTTCCTGCTTTCAATAGACAGACAGACAGACAGACAGACAGACAGACAGACAGACAGACAGACAGACAGACAGACAGACGGACAGAATCTAACCAGGACCCAGAAAATATATACTTTGTGGGGTCTTAAATGATTCTTTCGATATGTTGCACACGGAATGACAAAATCAATATACCCCCCATCTTTTTGATGGTGGGTATAAAATGTACGTTTTGTTCGGCGGCTTCTCATATGTAGATACGATTTGGAACAAAAATGTTTTATAAAGCAAAAGGCATAGACCCAAACTTTATAGTTATCTTCATAAAAAAGACAACGTTAAAATTTCTACCATAAATACCTATATGATTGTTCTTTTCGGTGTCACATTGTCCTTGATGTTTTTAGGGTGTATTTTTATGGTAAAATGTTTACCCTTTTTTAGTATTTTTAGTTGATTTTCAGAATTATTAGAGCTAACTATAGACTGATTCCTTATAATATCTAGAGAGTAATTTCTTTTGGGTTCTTCACTAGGACATAGATCGTTCATTGAGTTATATCTTAAATTACAGTTTGGTTACAAGTTTTATATAGAATAAGGACCTAGGGACGGGCATCGTTAAAGCGATTTATCATAAGATTCCAAACGATATGTTTACTTTAATATGAATCTTGTTTACATAATTTTGGTGATGTGGGATATAAACATACATCTGTATGCCAGTTCAAATTTGCATCCGTTTTATTTTACTTATTTTATGTTAAGTTAAAATGAAAGTGTTGATTTAAAAAACATATACAAGTCGATGCCTGTAAGCGTTCATGAAAAAACAAAATTTACATTTGAATATTTGATTTTTACACATTAACAGTTACGTATGTTTATTTTTATTATTGTTGCTGTTTTATAATTTTTTATTTTTTGTTATTTTACGGAGATGTCGGGTGTTTATTTGTAGCCTAAAGTTGTTTTCTTAAGGAATTTTTCTTGTAACAAGTATTTATACACAAATAGAAGCACATGTTGCATTAAGATTTAAAGATGTATGTAAACTTCTGTAGCTTATAACTATAAATAAGAACATAAGGTATTAAGTATAGTATATACTATATGACAATTTATACCAAAACACATATATATAAAATCAAAACACCTGTGCCTTTTTTTAAACTAAAGATATATTAAAATATCTTGATTTTATTTAATTTTTTTTTTTTTTTTTTGCTTTAAGGTAATATAAACTACGCTTCATTAAATCTCTTAGAAGTGAGTTAGAGGAAGAAAAAAACAAATTACAAAAAGAATTATTATTATTTATAAACACTTGATTTACTTGTTTTTCATCACAAAACAATTTCCAATAAATTTTTGGAGGCTTAAGTATGTATAATAAGAATAGCTCATATATTTACATAATTTTATATTTCTTATGTTCTTAACTTTTGATATTTACAGCCAACAAAAGCAAAATATGAAATACTTGTTAACAAGAACTGTCTGAAGAAATTAAAATTGTATATAAAATAAGATATACATATGTATGTATATATAAAAATACATACTTCTGTTCTGTCAGTTGCTGTATAAGTAGTTCTAATGTTTAATTTAAATGTTCTTAGTTTATTATATAAAATTATGTTGTTAATAACAAGGATCATCATTGTGTCTAAAGTGTTTTTTAGGTAATTATTCAAACATTCTCAAGTATGAGTAAGTGTATAAAGTTGTAATCAAGTTTTTGTTTCCACAAACTTTTCTTGACATTAACAACAGTTACTGAAAAAACAATTACATTTAAAACTTTCATTTTATTTTTTTATTAACTAAATAATTTGCAGCTTACATTTGGAAGCTATGAACCGTGCAAAAAATAAAGAGAAGAATTACCAGTCAAGCAAATAAGTACACAATTAAAGTTCTAAAAAAACTGACTTTACCTTAAATAAATTCCCCAAAGCTATATTAGAAATTATTTAAGTTTTTCTGTCTGGAAATTGTTGTCTCTTTTGATTATTTTTATTTTTAGTTCTAAAAATAATTGTATCTGCGACATTTGTGCCCTTTAGTCATTAGTTTTTTAGCAAAAATAACAAAATATTTAAATGGCAAATGAACTTTAGCAAACTTCCCTTTTAGGTTTACAATTTCTAATATTATGCTTAGGAATTTTTACAAATCTTTTTTACAGAAGTTTTCGACAAAACAGCCATCAAGTGCAAATAATTAATTTTAAAAGTTTTAACGAAAACATTGATTTAGAAATAAAACAATTTTAATTTAAAGTCGATTAAAAAACAAAATATAATGTATTTCATTAGCAACAGAAATTTTTAAAATAACAAAATTTATAAGATTTTAATTATTTTAAGTGAAAAAAACTAAACATTGTTTTTATTTTCCAGGCTTTAATTTTCTTCAAGGTACTTGAATTTGAAACAGTTTAATATTAATATCAATATTTCTTATGAAAAACTCCATTAAATACAACTATTTTAACGTAAAAAGCTATATGAATTTATTTCTTTAAAACACATGTCTCACAAATTTTTTTGGAAATAATTCTGTAACTTTAGAACTGATAAATGAATTTGAATGAAATTTCACATTGACAATACTGAGGTGTATTTCAATTGATTTAGAGGATCACAGGTAACTTTTGAACCGTTAAATATATTTCAATGAAATTGAACACAGTTATTATTGAGGTAATTTCCAACTGTTTCTAGCTGGCCTCGGGGCAGAGGGGAGGACATCCGAAATGGGTCACCTCGTTTATTATATAAGAAATAATTAAAAGAGTTGACCACTTTCCCCTCCTGCCCACAGACCAGCTAGAAACTTGTGCAATTCCAAAACATTTGGAAAATACTTCAGCAATAACTGGGTGAAATTTCGTTGAAATATATCTAACGGTTCAAAACTTACACAAAATTATTTAAAAAAACACGTTGAAACTGCTGTATACTTACACCCAGAGAAATATCAATCACATACGTGTTAAAAACGATACCATTCTGTGTCAATAGTGAATCTACACCGTATGTGTTTAAATTAAACACTGTGTGTTCAATTCTTATTGAAAATCGATACCTAATTGGCACCAAGTTGAAACCATTTCGGTATCAAATTGTTAAATTACATATGTTTTCTATTAAATTTGTTAACGAAAGGTATTAAAAAGCTGTTACCGTAAATTACCAATGTGAACACAACCGTTGTTGATTTTGAATCGAATTTTTTCCCTTAGTGTATGTATGTAGAATGCTGCACACATTTACCATAGAAATGAAGGAAAATGTAGAAATTTTTCTCAAGGGAGTCAAGTTTTAATTAGTTTTTAAACGATTGTGTAAAGTATTTATGCAAGTATTTGGTATCATTGGAAAGGCTATTATTTTAAAAATAATAATATATAAAGAGTAAAGTATTAGAACTAAATTTTTTCATTAAAATGGTAAAAAAAACGAAAAACTTATGTGTTTAGTGTTATTTTGTAAAAAAAAATTTATATTTGAACTTAAATAAAATCTATATTAATTAAGCTATCATTACAAAATTTTAGTAAAATATAAAAAAATTTGTCCTTAAAAGAAGAGTATAAATAGATTCCCACTTTTTTATTCCGAAATACCCAAAACTCCAGTTCGGATAAAGTTTGCTTCAAAAATTTACCTTTTTCAGTAAAATGGTCACCCTGTCGTTATAAGAGGCGTGGCTTATTAAACATTGTTTGGTGTATTTCAAAGTATTTGTATTATTTTGAAGTGGAAAATTTGAAATAAATTGTGATTTTCTGTAATTTTTTTTCAAAAAAGTGGTAACATTTTTTACTTTAAGATCCATTATTTTCCTCGGGACCATAAATTTTTTTTCATGTTCTAAATATTTAACATAAATGTATGTGAGCCAAATCCGGAGGCAGTTGGTCTAACAGTCTCTTCGCTAGCCCTATCAAAATTTAGTTAATTTTAATTTTTGTGTTTTTAGTTTTTTGTGGAGCTCAAAAATGTCTAAGCAGAAATTAAAAACAAAATACTTTGAAACACACCAAACAATGTTTAATAAGCCACGCCTCTTATAGCGACAAGGTGACCATTTTACTGAAAAAAGTAAATTTTTTCATCCGAACTGGAGTTTTAGGTATTTCGGAATAAAAAAGTGGGAATCTATTTGTACTCTTCTTTTAAGGACAACTTTTTTATATTGTACTAACATTTTGTAATGATAGCTTAACTAATATAGATTTTATTTCATAAATCGCCATAAATTTTGGCGATTTTTTAAAAAAATTTCATACCCGAGGTGACCAACTTTGGAGGTACGCCCTCCGTCCCCCAAACTCCCTAAGGACCTGTGCTCCTCTAAATCAATTGATATGCATCTCAGGATTGTCCATGCGAAATTTCTTTCAAATTCATTCAGCAGTTCTAAAGTTACAGAATTATTTCCAAAAAAAAAAAAAAAAAATCGTTTTGGAACCACTGTGTGTCATAGAAATAAAGTTGCATTGCTATTACAGTTGATATAATTTTGTATGAAAAACTATATTCATACAAATAAATACAATTATTTTGCTATACATTTTTTACAGATTCAATGCACGTTTGCTTTGATTTTCTGATGATAAATGTGGATTTTCTTATGAATTTTGTTCATTTGTTTGCTTAGATTTGTAAAAATATATTCACTTTATCCTATCAAATACAAATGTACTTTATATATACATATTAGGGTGGGTCAGTTTGTTCGAGTGAGAAAAAACGTAACAGGCGTATAGCAAAATCGAAATCTACATAAAATTTTTAGGAAATTACCCAAAGAAAGTATGGGTCTTAAATGAAAACCTAGCTCCCACCGAGAGACATAAAGATTTTATTTTAAGATTTTACAAAAAAATTTCATAGATTTAATGGAAAACAACATGTTATCACTAAATCCAAACATAATATTATGGTGGGTCAATTCAATTGAGCAAAAAACATTTAGACAAATGTATTTTGGTAAAAAAGTTTTAAAGAAAAAATAAAATAAATACAATGTTTTATTTACTTGGAACTATGTTTTCAAATATCTCAGCAACCAAGCAAATCTCTAATCTAAAATCTTAAGTGGTATAGGAAATCTGTATTAACATAAGGATTTTGGCAAAATGTTGAAAACAGCGTTCGTGATATAGCTTTCCAAAATTTAAGGTATGACGAATGACCTTTAACCTTTATTAATAAAAAAAATGTGGAATGTCATTTTGAAGGTGCTCTCATTACCTATTATTTGAAACCTAATTCGGATCTGTATCTTGAGTAGCAGCAATTATATCAAGAAATTGAAAGATTTTTCCCAATTTTCATGTCTCTCGGCGGGAGCTAAGTTTTGATTTTAGACCCATAGTTTCTTAGACAAGTTTTCTTAGAATTTATTGTAGATTACATTTTTGCTATACGCCTATCTACAAAAAGAATTGAGCCACCCTAATACATATGTATGTGTTAGCATTTCTTCCTTCTCACATATCCATAAAAAAAACTTGGGGTACTTGAAACATAGAAAATCAGTGTAGAGGATTTAGTGTTAGATTATTATAAATATAAAATATTTAAATAGGTTTGTTTGTATTCACTTTTTGTTAGTTTATTTACATATTTCAGTGAATATTTAATTATTATTGATTTTATTCAATATAATTTAATAAATAATATAGGGAAGCACTGATTCTGCTGCATCGTGGATCTCAATCAATTCGGATACATGGTAATAATAAGTGTTAAGGCCTTAATCCACTTTTTTTGAATTGACTCTAGTTCTCATGATAAATAGCGATTTGTAATATTTTCTATGATTTCTACTTATTTAAACTAATTTGTGTCGAATACTAACTTCATATTAACATTATATGGTCAATTAAAGACGCGGATCCAGCTGAAGATTTTGGGGGGGGGGGGGGGAGGGGTGTTGCGTTAGCTCTTTTATACCCACCATCATAAAGATTCTGTGTGTAACTTGTCGATTTTTATCATTTTATCTGGGTCCTGGATAGATTCTGAATCGATTTAGCTATGTCCGTTCATCTGTCCGTTTCGCTCAAATATTTATCTTATATAAGGTTTGTTTGGTATTGAAAATGAGCAAAATCGGTTAATAAATAAAAAAGTTATAGGCAAAATACTAGAACACACAGGGTGTCCGTTGTAACTTCATTTCATACTTTTCTGCTGATATTTCTTAAACAAAACCATATACGACAACGAAATTTTGTACGGATAGTTCGAGGGTCGATGTAAACTCGGAAACAAAAAAATGGGCGTGATCCGCCCACTTTGCCGCCCACCTCCCATATAACGAAAAAATTTGAAAAACTTGATGAAGGGTATATAGATTCGGCCGAGCCGAAAATAACATTCGCGCTTGTTATTTTTAAAAATTCACGATTAAGTTGCGATTTGAGTACCTAAAAATTTAATTTGATCACTGACAAAAATATGCTTATTTAGCCAATCTAACATTTTTAAAAGAAAAATTTAATATTTAATTTCTGAACTGTGAAATGTTTATATTTCTGTCGCGAAAAAGCTTACTATATTATTTTTTTCTTTAATACAAAAATATAAAATTCCTATTCTTCTTCATTTATATTAAATTTTAATGATTTAAGGTACTTTTATCCTTTTAAGAATTTCATATAAAATAAATGTTGTAAGATGGATAATCTGAAAAGCATGAAAGGTTGATGTAGATCTTGACATTAGTAATTGTTTTCACAGATTTTTATTTTAGATAAATAAAATAACTACAGCATTTCTGTTGAGGGCACATTAACGAGATATATGTCAAATGATGCATAATTTCAAGAGCTATTTGTCTCCATTTTGAATTTTGCTATACCCGAAACGGCTTAAAATCCCTAATGAAAAAGCTGCAAAATTTTAAAATTTTTTAAAATTTGGTTTCATGACCTTTGCACAACACAATTTGATACTGGTTAATGGCATGCTTATTAGATCCATGCTGGTCTTTTTCTACAAGTGTTTGTAATTTACATTAGAAGAATTGAACACTTATGCTAAAATCCGCGATTACAGCAATCAAAAAAAAAAAAAAAAAGAAAAAAACTTGTTGGTTTCAAACACTTTTTTTAGATTTTTTGACTTTGAGCGCTTGCCGGCACCACATGGAACCGTTTCAGGTCTTAAATTTTTGTTCTGCTATACCATCAAGTGTGGTTAACATAATTGCATCAAAAGTTATTTAAAAAAATCAGAAGTTAAAAAAATATGTGAGGTTTAAGGTCGGTTTCATAAAGGTAAACGTAAAATGAGAATTACTCAATATTTTAAAAAAGAATGTAGCTCCTATACGTATTAAGTATATATTAAGGCATAAAATTAGAAATATCAAATTTAAGCGCATATCTTTGTGACCATAACATTTCTTTGTTTTATCTCAAATTTTTAAATCTTTGAAATCAGACTTGATTTGTAGAAGTTATGATTTGTAGAAATTTTAAAATATCGCCACATTGTGTAGTGGAACATTATCGATTTACATAAAATTTAAAATAGGCGTAGCAGAAAAGTTAAAATTGGAAGGAATATCCAATAATATTCTCAGGAGCGGAGCTATGGGGGCTCAAAGCACTTTGCTAAATTTGTTTATAACTTATCCGATTTCAAAGATTTGTATACCTCTTGATAAGGCCTATGAAAAATATGTGCTATTTATTTCTTATAGTTTTCAAGTTATTTGCATTTTAAGTTTCAACTATCTAAATTTTTACAAGATCTTATTTTTGATTTTTCCTTAGATAGGCAAACATTTTCAACCTATTTTGTAAAAATTTTCTTTAGACAGTTAAAGGACAAAACTTTCTTTCAAATAAAAAGAATTTGAAGTCGATGTATTATGTGAATCGGAAAATAAATTATTTTGAATTTAAAAATTGGAGAAATATGTATTTTTTTTTTTTGCCAAAAAAGTCTACTCTTTTTACTCTAAAATAAACATTTCTTATACAATATATAATATTGTAATACCATATGTAATTACAAATATATTCATGGAGATAAATTTTAAATGGAAAACAATATAGGTTTAAGTGCAAACCCTCATGAATTTAATGTATTTTATATAAAAATTTTGACTTATGATTTAAAATACTAATGTATATTACATTAAAATTTATTATATTATTTCTACTTTAATTTTAAATCTTATTTACTAACTCTTATCTCTAATCATTTCACATAAAATTAACTTTAATAGTAGTAATTCTTAAAAATGTATTTATTTTAATAGAAAATGCAACATAATTTGATACTTGAATTTTGTTAGCCGCTTTTATCAATGAAAACATCACATCAATGGTACGTGATTCAACAATTTATTTTGGGAATCGTTTCAATTCAATAAAAAAAATCAGCAAAGGAAACACGTGTTTGATTTCAAAATTAATGTGAAGCTATATAAATTGTCCTGTAAAGAAAGATACGAAATGATTGTATAAAGAATCTGTAAATATTGTTGATAACACCTACACAAAAAAATAAAAAAGATTTTATTTAATTGAAATGAAAATTATAAATCTAATAATTTACTAAGAAAAATTAGCAATATTTATATCCAACACAACTATAAGGGAGGAGGGTATTATGTATTTGTGGTGATGTTTGTAACACCTAAAAATAATAATAGCCCATCATAGTGCATACAAATTGGTTCCGAATCACTTTTTGATTCGATTTAACGATATCCGTCCATCTGTCCGACTAACGGCCAAGTAAATCTGGTAATAAAACTACAGATCGCAATTTTCGAAAGAAAATAATAATACAGTTATATTTGGTACACAGGTTGTTTATGGTCCAAAGATAACGCTTATTAAAATTGATTTCGATCGGTTAATCATCTTACCTAGACACCCCTATAAATGTCCTCCCGAAATAGAGCCTTAAATAGTTAATATAAAATACAAGCCTAAGTTTTAAATTTAATGAAGATCAGTCCATAATTTATCCATAATTTAAAATCATTTCACATAAATCTCATACAAATGAGAGTATCAAGCTAATATTTGGCAAAAGTTAGTTTTATATAAGTTGAAACCACAATACCTACTTATATGAACATCAGTCCATAATTGGCCATATTTCTCATATAAGCTCTATTTTTTCATACCCTCTATCTCGAAAAACAAAACATTCCAGAAGAGCAAAAAACTATTTATTTCAAGTTTTTGTTTTTAATATTATGCATATTGGCAATTTTAAAGAG
Organism: Protophormia terraenovae; assembly: GCA_951394005.1. NCBI lineage: Eukaryota > Metazoa > Arthropoda > Insecta > Diptera > Calliphoridae > Protophormia > Protophormia terraenovae. The sequence goes on from OX596073.1 coordinate 33,068,573, forward strand.
ATATAGATGGTTTTACACTTTCAAAATATTTAATGTGTACAAATGAAATAACTATATAAAGGATTGTAGAAAATACAATTGATTACACTATGCAACAGTATTTTGGTGACGGAATCATTCCGATTGCAATTGATAGCTCTTGATATGTAATAAACCCTCCAAAGGATTTTTCGCTGGTAGGCAAAATTTTTGTTTTATGACCACTTAAACTTTTCTAGTTTTGCATTAAGGTAGTTACAGATAAATCGAAAAAATATTTCATTAGAAGTTTAAATTCATTTATCTTAACTTATAAGGGGTCATTTCTAGTCCGTTTTAAGGAAATGGCATAAAAGTCGATTTAAATTTTAGTTTAATGGGTTAATATGTTCTACAGATATTTTCTTCTTCAAATTTTACTAGGGGTCTTCAAAGAAAAAAAAAATCATCCGACTTATCGTATGTTGCTAAAAAAGAAAATTATGAAAATTTCCCACATTTCTTATATAAACTCCTTAAACTAGGCAATGAAATATATCATAAAATTAAAAGTTTTGTTCAAATTCTAAACAAAATTAATAATAATATCTAAAGAAATTTCATTTCTTTAGATAAACGCTTCACCCTATGAACTTTGGACCTTCGGTGACCCCTAGAAAAGTTCGACGTAGAAAATTTCTCTAGAATATTTTAACCCATTAAACTTAAGTTTTAATGGACTTTTGTTTAAACGGATAAGAAATTACCTCTTATTATTAGAGATAAATGAATAGAAAGTTCTAATGATATATTGGTATTTAAATGCTTTAAATATTTATGTAAAAATATTTGAGTTTCGAACTATATTTATATTATTTTTTTATATTTATCTGAAACTAATTTGGTGCAAAAATATAAAAGTTTAGGTGGTCATAAAACAAAAATTTTGCATACCTATCAATTGCAGGTGGAATGATTCCGCCCCAACGCGATGATCCTCAATTTGTCGCATTTTATAATAAAATACATCACGAATAATACAATATCTGTTCAGAATTTGCCAAATGTCCCATATATGATCTCTCGCCAAATTTTATTGCATATACAAAATGGTGTAGGATATCATATGATCGGGCTTGAAATTATATATCTTTCATACATTCTTTTAATATTTAGTGGGAATTAAATTTTTTTAAATTATTTATCTCCAAATATTATTTTGAGGAAATCAACTACCTACCTATAGCGTACATTATATCAATGACAATAAATGAAATTTATGTTTTTATATCAATTATTTCAATATCACATATTGGACTTTATATCCAACTCCACTGTCTGACTTTTTTAAGTGTTTTATTACTTGTATCGTTACGAACCTTTCACTTTGGCTATTCAATATTTTATATATGGTTGATATTGATAAAACAAAGGGTATGGTTTATTTGTTTGTTATTCATATATCGAATCACTATTTCATATCAAAAGACCTGTCTATTAGTTATTTACAACTAATGTCATTACTACCAAAACTAAAATAACTCTTGGTCTGTTGGTTAAACAGTAAAATACATATGAATCTAACATAACTACATACATTTGTATGTATTCCTTTTTATTTGCTTGTAACCCAAAAAGCTAAAGTTACGTAACTGTCGCTACATAAATAACAAATATTAACATTTCCGCTTATTGGCATAAAAGAAAAACTAAAAACATGATGAAACTATAGAATTGTGAAGTTAACTTAATACAAATTTGTAATAAATAACTTTAATAATAAAGAAGAAAAGTACCAAAAACTAAATTAAAAAACGAATATTTTTTCATTGATGTAAATGAAAGTATCGATCCACAATTGGCCACAGATCTAATATATAACCCCTCCCCGAATGAACATACATGATGGTGTAGGATATCATATGGTCGGGATTGACCGACTATATCTCGTTTCATATAAGAATTCCTTTAAAATAAAAAAGAAATAGTTTCAGTATTGAACTTTACCCAAAACTTTATAATAAAATAATTTGAATACATTTATCATTACCTGGGCAACCAAAAATATACAAATTCATATTTTTTATTTACCGATTTTGCTCATTATACAATATTAAAGAAGGGATACATAAATGAAAAGCAAAATTTGCGTATGAATCAATTTGTAATCTAAAATAGTTTATTTTTATTACATTTATTTTAATAACATTTTTGTTTTTTGTTAAGTTTTTTAAATTAAAATTTAAAAAATCTTTTTACAACTACAAAAAAAAATATTTTATATCCTGACATTTCATTACTTATTTGTAACCTAAAATATAACTAGTTCCTATTGTTATTACTTATCATGACTTCAGTAATGCTTTAAAATCAATGCGCTGTTTAACAGCTTGGAAGTAATTAGTTATTGTAATGACATCTAAGTAATGTATAGGGTAAGTAGGTGCCTCTAATGTCATCACCGTGTTAAAATAATGAGTTATTCAGCTAATGTGTAAGTAGTGGAGAGCCATTATATTAGCTTCTTAACTCATTACATGGCAACCAAAGTTTTTGCTGGGTATGGTTTTAATTACTATTGTATAATTCACTCCCGTTTTTTTAGATATGCACTATATTTTTTAAATGAATGAGTAAAATTTACCGAAAATAGGCTTTATTGTTTTTTTGTACGGCACAAATTGGACTAAATGTTATGCTTTGAAAGTCAACATAGTTGTTGATGACAATAATATCTAAAATTCTGCAGTGGTGCTTGAAAATTACATTCCTACTTCAAAAGTTATAAATGAATGAAGGTGAAAAAGTCCTTTTTTTCAATTTTTTTCGATTTTTTTTTATTACATATTCCAAATTTTCTCATAAACGGAAAATACGATCGTCAAGCACCACCGCAGAATTTCAGACTTTGAATTCATTAATATTTGTGTTGAATGACAAGACATAGTAATATTCAGCCCAATTTGTGCCACGTTAAATGTTAGCAGTAGCATTTTCTCACTTCCATGTTTGTTTGTTGTCAATTTGTTTTTCTCAGTGTATTATTGCAACAATATACGAAAATGGAAGATAACTACCCAGACTAATTATCCAACTAATAAAAACATTGAATTTGTAGCTGTTAACATAACTAATGCGTTAAATTCATAAAAAGTTAAAAAATCCAAGTTTTAAAGGCCACCCTATATTTCCGTTTTAGGACAAATGAGGGACACCTTAATTAGATATTAAGGTAGCTGAATCTACCCCCGAAACATTAAAAATCATTCGGCATTCATAGCTTGTAAATGAAAAAGTACCTTTTTTTTGGCATAGTGCTAAATTTACCATTCAAATTCCGTAATAATTTTAATAATAATTTTTTTCTTATAAATTTTTAAGCATGAATAATAATAATAATAATAATAATAATATTAAAAATAATAGCTTAAATATAATAATAAATATAATAATAACATATAACAATAATAAATATAATAATAATATAATAATAACATATAATAATAGTTAATAATTTAGAACTTAACCAAAAAAAAAAAAATAATAATAAATAATTTTTAATTTTGAGGGCGTACTTTCCGATTTTAGTAGAATTTTCTAGAGCATCCCTAGAGGAAAAAGAATCGGTTTAAAACTAGTAACGTGTCATGTTCTTGAGGCTAGTGACCGGTTCCAATTCCAGAACTTTAAATGGGAGAAACCAGTCACTATCACATGGGGTTGTCATTGGAGGTGGCTAATTAGCACCTTGGGACAGGTCACAGTACATTTGCAGAGTCGATTAATATAATAGACACTTTAAAAAATGTTTGCTTTTTAAAAATTTATTTTTTATTTCTTTAATTTATTTTTATTAAATTATATTTGTTTTATAATTTTCATTAATGTCGATGGCGGTACCCCGAATCAAACCCACATTTGATTGTAGTCTTCAACTCTAACCACTCAGCCACAGATTGTTATTTCGCGCGAGTGGCTAATTGCGCACTTAACATGCCTATTAAAATTTTACTCTCAACTGACATTTAGTGAATGTGGTGCTGTCAACTGGATCCCAACTGGAACTTTGGTGTCTAGTTATGTGTCAATTGCCACAAATTTACCGCAGGGATATTTTTGGTTGCCTTAGTAATTACATATCGAAAAAATCATTTCACAAAAAAAAATTAAATAAAACTAAAACATTTATAAAAGTAGCAACTTTGAAAATGCATAATTTGAACTATAAACAACTTCTCTATATTCTAAGCATTTATTCCATATAATGTTATAAGTACATATATATTTGTATTTAGTCAATGCGAAAAAAACTGCTTAAAGTACATTGGTCGACAAAAAAATCCTCCACCAAAAAGGAATAGTTGATGTGCTAAACATGAATCTGCTATCAGTTTTTTTCCATCAAGTATGGATTTTTTTTATGGGCGTGTCTAATATTTCGCTCATAGCACGGCCATTACTCTAGTATATTTCCTCATAACTCAAGAACGGTGAGTACGATTGACATAAGTGATACAACAAAAAACGCGGACCAAATTCATTTTTGTATGTACTCAATAGTTTCTGAGTTATTTTGAAATAAGTGTCCGAAAAACATGCTAAATTTTAAATTTTTTTTTGATAAATGTTTCAGTTTATCATCTCTATCTTATAGCTAGTAATGCTGCGAATAAGAAAAGGCATGTTTCTTCAAAATTGATGCACAAATCTTGATTTTACCGTTCTAGAGTTATAATGAAATATACTCGAGTGATCGGCTTATTCAGGGCGCAATATTGGACACGTCCATAAAAAAATCTGGACCTGATGGAAAACAACTGAAAGCAGATTCGTGTTTAGCATGTGGAATTCCATCTAGTCCACATAATTTATTTAGAAGGAGCACGAAAAAATGTTTTTTTTTTTTTTTTTTTTTTTTTGTCGACCAGTGTTATTCGCTTTTATTTTCACATACTTATTTCTCGTTCTAATTTAAATGAATGTGTGGTATAATGAAACTAAGTATTATATTCAATTTAAAATTTATAATCATAACCTCAAGACACAAAGCAGTAAAGTTTACTGAATTTTTTTTTTTTTTTCCAAACTTAAAAATAAAAAATATTATATTTCACACTCGACTAAGTACAATTCTCTTAAGTCGTACACAAACCACATTAAAGCTGTTACATAAGAGTTACTGAATAAAGTTTTCCCAAAAGTTTTGTGTTGTATAAAAAAAAGACAAGAAAGAAATACTTTTTTCCCACATATATAAATCGATTTATATGTGGTCATATAATAACAATTTTATAAACATGATAAAAAAAAAAAATAATAATAAAGATTTCATGTTGCATTTCTTTTATTTCTTATTTTTTTTAAGGAAATCTTTATAAATTTTTAAAGCGTGTCACTAGTGAAGCTAAAAAATCTTATGGAAGATAAACGGTGCCAGGAAGAGTAAAGTTTAATGCTCAATAACTCATTGATCAATGTCATCTTCCAGCATGTAACCAAAATCTCACATGATAAAACATACATGCATATGTGTGATACCAAATGACAGTTTTCTTTAAAAAAAACTGAATTAAGTAAGAAAACGTAGATATAGACGAATTTGAAATGGACCTTATATCAGTTTAATAAGGAGTGCGATCGAAAAAATCTTAACACACGTTTTGCCTCATAACTTTATTAACAGTTATTACTTTTAATAACAACCATGTTGAATTATCGTGATTTTCATCCAAATGAGTGACGAAAAAGATTTACGTGCTTCAAATTATTAAAAAATTATTAAATTTACGTGCTTCAAATTATTAAATTATTAAAAAAAAGTATAAATAGGTCCTACAAATAATTGGCCACAGAATTAAATTTCTACAGTCAAACTGTTCTTTTGTTACTAAACAGTATCTGGAGAATTTGGCCATTGATATGTAACCTGATTCGGAAAGAAAAAAAGGACCACGTGATATTGGGAAGGCCAGAAAATTTAAAGCATATTTAAAGGAACTCCAAACACATCTGGTAGAAAAGCAGCTTAGTTAGCTCAGTGCTATGACTATATGGTGCGAAAATTTAAAGCTAATGCAGAGCTGATAATATATAAAGTCCAAAAAGTTCCAAACAGGAATGCTGCAAAAAATTTGGAAGCCAAGAATAAGACACGGAAATTAAAACCAAATTTCATACAAAAATACTCAAGTTGTATAATTGACGAAGAATCGTATGTTCTGGCAGAAGCTTCTGTGTTAGGACCCAAACGCAGAAAAAAATTCTTACAAAATTCCTGGCATAACAAGCTGTTTGCAGTTGCGGTAAAAAAGGAATGTCATTTGATACAATCGGATCTATAAATACTAAAATATGCATCAAGGAATATTTGCAAAAAAGACTTCTTCCTTTCGTAAGAGAGCACAACGTGTCAACACATTACTGACCCGATTTGGTATAATATCACTACGAAAAGAAACCTCTGGAGTGGTACCAAAACAATAACATAGCTTTTGTACCAAGAGAGGTCAGTTTTCAAAATTGTCCATGGCTTAGGCCAGTGGAGATATATTGAGCTCTTGTGGAAAGTAAATTGAAGAGCACAAAAAAGGTGTCCCAAAATACCGAAGATTTTAAAAGAAAATGTGCACACTGTTCCAAAAAAGTGACTGAAGCAACTATCAAATCTCTAACGGAAGGGTTACCAAAAATGGTCCACAAGTTCATAAGCAGTAGTTAGAACTATAAAAGTTATATTTTTCTGTGATCTGTGATAAATTATCAATTAAATAAAAAAATAATGAAAACTCTAAGATCAACCATTTTCAAGTTATTGAATATTATATATGTTAAGATTTTTTCGAACGCACTCCTTATATTTGCTTAATATTATTTCGTCCCTGCGCTGACTGAATTACCTATGTAAAAATTTTGAAATTTTTTTTTATTGCTGCATTTAGATCCCCTACTAGTTATACATATGACCACCAAAGCACTTGTCGATATCTCGAATAGTTTAGGATTTACAAAATTACATATGTAAAACCATATATAAAATGCTCCAACAAAAAAAAGCATTTTTCATACAAATTAATATTAATATTATTCTTAGAGAAAATGGTAATGTTAAAATTTAAGCATAAAATATTTAACCTTGTGTGCTTATGACATGCTGCCTAAAAGTATATATCCCAAGTCTAGTTACACTAATATTAACTGATACAGACTTGCCTAAACTAATGCTTTGATGATGTCTGTCCATCTGTCTATCATTCAGTTTCAGATTAATATAAAATTTATTTATTTTTTCAGAACAGAAAAAAGTTCGGGATACCATGCTGTCAATGACATCTGAGCGTTACCTATTATATATTGGATTTCTTTTAATCAAAAATTAAAAGTTGTGTACAGTGTTGATCGAAAACTATATTTTTGGAGGTACTTTAAAATTGGTCCAGCTCACGAAAGTGAAATAATTGATTCCTAATATTTTGGAAATCAGTTTAAGACACATAAATCTTTAATTTTAGTAGGGTACACTTGCAACATTTTTTGTGTTCGCCCAAATTGACGCACTTTATTGAGTTCAGGAATTTTTATTAAATGTTTAATTTTATCTTATCTAAAATCTTTTTTCTAAAAATCATGAAATACGGGTTCATTAATTTTTCTTTAGCTATCGTTTAATATACATATGTAACATTAATATTGGTGAATTTTCTTTTTTAATTTTTTTTAAGATTTTTCTGGTATCATCAGAAAATTACCGTTTAATAGCATGTTCCAATTGTATTAGGAAGTTAAAATTTGACCAAGATATTACTAATAATACCTCCTTTCATATTACAAACTTATATTTAAATGAACTTAAGAACCTGCAAAAAGAAAAACACAATCATATCTTAACAAAAAATTGCTCCACAAAATTACTTATGTAAGTTTTCGTTGATTTTTTACAAAACGCGTCAAAAATTTCATTCTTTTTCATAAAACACATAATTTGTGTTACTAAGCCTATTCATAAGTGAAGAAAATTTGTAAAAATTTAGCGAAGTAACAAAGAAACTGCAAAATTAAACAGTTTTTCAGCTTTACTGAAAAGTTATTAAAAATTACATAGGTAATTTAGTCAGCGCAGGAACGATTTATTATTTCTGTATAATTCTTCGGTCTAGAACAAAAAAAAAAAAAAAATAATAAAAATGTCCAAGAGTGAGTTTATAATCTATAATAAGTACTAAAATATGTTTTATTGCAAATATATTTTTTCAAAGTTTTGATTTCTCAAATTACTAAATATTTTTCAACAACAACATTATTACAAACATAATAGAATATTGTACAAACCAATATTTATCTAAAACTTTCACTAATCCTTTACAAAAATTGTTTGCGTTTGTATGTGGAAATAAAAAAACTGTTCATCATGCTCCTGTTTTAGATTGTTGCACAACAATAATGCAACAAATTTATTTAATGTCATTAATTTTCTATTTGTATACAAAAGCTTATGCAATTTTGATAATAATGGTTTTTATAATCTAAAATATAATTTAAAATAAATTAAATAAATAAAAATTAATGATACCAAAGACCTCATTACATGTATATAAAATAAAATAATTTGGGGTAATAACAGTATATAATAAAAAAATCTAAAAACAAAAATCTTATAATGCTGGCTTGCTAGATTTTTATTCTTAAAAAAATGTTCAGATTTAAAAATTCTTATTACAAAAATTTAAAATATTTGTATTAATAAGTTTAAAAATAACACAGGTTTAAAATAGGAAAACAATATTTGCAGCACGGAGTTTTTCTGATACACGGTATTAATAAGTATTAAACTTTTTTGAATTGATTCTAGTTCTTGCAATTTGTAAAATTAAGGATGTAGCACCATATATTGAAGCATATAGCGATAATGAGTTGTCTGATCTTATTAAAAAAAATATAAAAAAACAAGCGAGAATGTTATATGCGGCTATGCCGAATCTTTTATATCCTCCACCACTAAGACAGTGTTCTCATTACTTTTTATGTAGAAATAATTCTTCAGAAAGTAGTGCTTTACTAATTTACTTATTATTTTTTTATGTCAACAATACACAAAAAAAAAGTCACCAATTAACAAATATAAATGAAAATAATTCATTCAATTATAAACTTGTTCAAATTTGCACCTCTCACCAAAATGATTATATCAATTACTAAAAATTATGAAAAATACAAAACAGAAAAAAATTCCCAATTAAGAAATTAATTAAATCAATCAAGTAGATGATTGAATGAATTAAAAATGTATATAGGAAAAAAAATCATACCAAAATTTATTTTTTATTTAATTTTTTCTTGAACATATTTATTAAATTTTGATGCAAAATTAAACAACTGAATTAATTGTAAAAAAGACGGTAATAATTATTTCTGTGTAGTGTAGTAGTATACACTTTATTCTAATTTTGTAGTGAAAAATTGTTTTGAATTCAAGTTAGGATTTTTTAGTCACTCAATATTTTCGGAGCTAAGGTGCAAAGTTTTCGCGAATAAATACGAAAATATAAGCGGGTTATGAAATTATATGGAAATAATTTGAATCGGCATCTATTGTAATTCAATAAATTGGACAAACCGTACTCGAGTTATACAAGTGTGGCTGTCAAGTGTGGTGGCCATATTAGCCATGACCATAAAAAATAATCAGTACGTGATAGAAAAGAAGTGAAGAAAGATTCTTGTTTAGCTCGTTAAATTCCTTCAAAAAATTTATTGCGCACCATAATTGTATATATAAATGGATATTTTATAGTGAGTTGTTAGGGATCGCAATTTCCCGGACTTTTTGATTTTCAGGGATAGCGGAAAAAAATTTTCGACTTTTCGGAATTCCCGGGATCCCGGATTAAAAACTATAAGTAATACTACTCTCATTAGTTGAATAACTTAGATCCAAAGGGATATCCATTTTTGTATTAGCAGATTTAAAATATAATTGTCAATGTACTGAGAAAAACAAATTTGATCAATTACTTAATTAACTCGAGTGAATACTGTCGTGAAAAAGTGCTATGGATATCGACACAATATTAAGCTGTATTTATAATCTTATTTAAAAGATATGTACCATAAAACAATGTCATATTTGCGACAAGAATTAAACATATTAGAAATAAAATTTAATAATAATTTCCGAAAACTTAGAGGTAATTCCAATGCGAGTTCAAACAATATTAAAATGTTTGTAGCTTCAATGAGTCATCCAACATTACACAGTGTGCGATTCAAATGGAGATGGAAATAATTATCGGCTGTTCCGATTTCCATGAAATTTCACATAGTGATATTAGAGGTACAGGCGAGTTTAAGTTTTGAACTTGGATCACATAGTCCTACAAGGGGCGAGTCCACAGGGTCCCATATTTGGACACCTCGGGTATACAATTTTTTAAAAACGATCTTGATTACTTATATCTGAACCGATTTAAAAGATTTTGATATAAGAGTATTCTGCTAATCGAGCTCTACAAAAAACATTGTCGTAAGCATGGAAATTTTGTCTTCTTTTCAAATACGTCTAAAAATGTTTACAATACGAACATTTTTTTAAGACTTTATATGCATAAATCCCATACGAATGATAGTATCAAGTTAATATTCGACAGAAATAAGTTTTATACAAGTAGAAAAAACATTGCCAAAATTTATGAGAATCGGTCCATAATTTACTATAGCTCCCATATAAACGCACTTCCGGAAATCGCCCTAAAGTGCGTAAAATCGTATAGATGTTAGAATCAATGCATTTTTATGTATTTGTATAATTTGTTATACTTCGGGTAAAAGTGTTGGTCAACAATTAGCCATAGGTCTAATTTTTAGCTCATACACAATGGTGTAGGGTATCATATGGACTATAGTTTCTCTCTCGTTTTTATATTACTTTTTTATAGGATCAGCATTTATGGAAATATTAAGCCTATTTTCTAAAAAAAAAAAAATTATAATATATATATATATATATATATATATATATATATATATATATATATATATATATATATATATATATATATATATATATATATATATATATATATATATATATATATATATATAAATAAAAATAATTATAATCATAAAAATTCGAAAGTGTCAAAAATTCATATTCTTTTTTTAATCATAAAGATAATTTTGTTTCAAATAAAACAAGACATTTTTTAGTCAAATCAAAAAATTAAAAAAAAAGAAATCAAATTTATCTTTATTTTTTATTATTTCTTTATTTTTTTTTTTGCAATTTTGTATAAAAGTCCATTTCTTTTTTAGGAAATTTATTTAATATTTAGTATTAAAATGTAATGTGGAAATGACATGAAGACTATTTTTGTTAGAATTTTTTAATACTTCTTTTTACAAAATCAGATAACTAGTTTTCGAGATAAATGCTTCAATATGTTCAGCCTCTTTTATTTTACAAATCGCGATTTATCGCTAGAACTAGAGTCAATTTAAAACAAGCGCGAATGTTATATTCGGCTTGGCCGAATCTATATATCCATCATCACTTTACTGCGGACCACGCCCAAACCTTATATAAGACAAATATTTGTGCCAAATTTCGTTCCCCTACGTTGTCCCGTTCGAGCCTCTGTTAAATACAATTTATGATGTCTTGTATTTATGTTGTTGTGGTTCATTTATACTTTTTATCTTTGGCACAATTATAGATGTTGCTGTTTATGTTATCGTTATGACAACTACTTTGGCTGGGTGTAACAAAATGATTACGACATCTATGACAAAAGTAATGGCAGGAGCTCAGTAAGTAAGTTTTGTCGCCTTTTTTACAATAGTACCACTTGACATTTAGAAGCAAAGCTATAAGTATTTAAACATTTTCTTTATCTTCTTAGCATTAAAAACTTTCAAAGTTTTATTGATAAAAAACATTTTATTGAGTTGGTGTGTTTTGTAAATTCAAAAACAATTAAGTTGCTTTAATTTACGCATTTAAGTGATAAGCATGTGAATGATGTTGAAATTATTAGGCACTAAGATGTATTCAGATAAGTTTAATTACTTTATTCGCTTATACTGAATTGTATAAACTCTTCACCTCTTTCTTATTGTTTCGTAAAGCATGTAAACGAAAAATTTTTTACATTTTCATTTGCATATATTTAAGCCACAGTATATAGTATGGGAAAATGCTAAAAGGTTTCTGATTCTGCTAAGTCTTGAGAATATATAACAATTTATTTTTTGAGTTTCAAGATATCAGTCAAAGAAATATCTTAAGAATTGCAAAAAATCAGAAAAAAAATTTTTAGACAAATTTCTTAAAAAAATGTGTAAACGAAAAATTTTTTACATTTTTAAACGTAAATATTTCAGTCGCTATAAGCAGTATGATATAGATCGAATACTTTAAATTTTAAATATGTAATACTTTTTTATTAAATCCAAACTATTAATTCATATTCTTAAAATTTGCTAAATAACAGAAAATTAATTTTGAGCAAATTTTTTTGAACACTGCATCATTCAACTTCAAGTCAAAAAAAAAATCCTACTTTAACAATGATAATTTTTGTAAATAATACATCAAATAAAAGACAATATCATAATCTATCAATTAAAATACTAAATAATGTATTGATTAACACTCTGGCTAGATTTGGCATCGAAAAGTGAATCAGGAAAAAGGTTACGATAAAATACTGTAAAACACACAGTGTATGGGTGGCATAAAAACTTAATAAAGATTAAAACCAGTTAAAAAATTTTACATCCCAGATTGAAATCGTGTCAAAAAAACGTGTAAAATATAAAAAATTGTGACCATTTATTATATGTTTAAAAAAAAAATGGTGTGAAAAATGTGTCCAAAATTTTTTTTCTGAATTTTTAAAATTTTAATATTTATTCTGCGACTGATAATTTTAAACAAAAGAAATAAGCATATTTGTATTCTTTGGAGTATCTAGTTTTACAAAAATTACAACATTCTTGAGATACCCTTTAAATATTTACATATGAAAATGTAAAATTTTTTTCGTTTACATGCTTTATTTAACATTTTCTTGTGCAATAGAGTATCAAGAGAAAACGTTCTTTTGCGATTCTGATGTAGAAAGGACACACAAACAAAATGAGTGAAATAAATACAGAAGAAATATAAAATATAACAATTTTTTTTTCCAGTTCAGTTCCCTATAGTGCATACTGTCGTGATTTCAAATAAAAGTTGGGGAAAAATATAAAGAGTTTTCGTAGGCAAATAAAAATTTATATATGGGCCATTATCAAAAATTTTTGATTTTAGCACTTAAAAAAAAAAAAAAAAAAAAAAAAAAAAAATCGATGGTACATTAAAATCCTTTTGTATACATATAAGTGACTCAAATGCATGAAGAATCAGTTCGCGTTAATAATTTCCTATGAGGAGCGCGAAAGTTATGGCGGTTTTAATTTGAATATATAAAACTAGAAGCAACGTTTGAAGAACTAGACTCCAAGTGGTCGTAGCAGCAAAATATAACTAAAATTGGAGTTTAAGAAATGTTAAAACTTGTAGTCGTTCATTTGCTTAAACTACAGCTACCTTCACTTTTTGCTAGCAATAAAACAGAAAAACTAGTTTTCTCAATTTTATTACTGCTGCTACCTATTTATAGTTTTATCTAAATTCACAAAAAGAAAACTGCTACCTTCTTTGTTTAGTTTTAAAAGTAGTAAATAGAAAGCAGAAGGAGCTGCAGAGGGAGTAACAGAGGTAGCAGTTGAAGTAGTTTAATAAAAAACGAAGTAGCTTAAAATATCAAAATTAAAAGTAATATAAAAAATATATTATTTATTTCTTCTCTGCGCTTTTATAAACATTTGTACATTGCCCTCCATTTTACAAATATTTTAGAGTTGTCATATGGATTGCCAAATAAAATAAATACGGGATTTTGTTCTTTACTTACAAAATGTAGTAAATTTCAGTTGTAAATCATTATCATTATAAAAATTTTGTTCCGAATTTTTTCAATATAAGATATGACTGTAGACCATCGAAATAAATCTGTAAATAATTAAAATTGATTTTATGAAAAAAAAAATAAAATAAAATAAAGAAACGTCATTTATATCGGCTACAGCAGCATTCATCTCCAAACTCATTTCGCTTGCTGGCAACTATCACGAAGTATAAATGATAATAATATTGTTTTATTGCTATTTATTCTTTTCAGTGTATTTCGATAAATATTACAGATTCTGTAATAATTTTGACATGTGTCGATACTACCTTAGAAGTTCTATAAAATCATATTGTTTTGATTTTTATAAATCCAAGGCTCTATTTTTAAGATTTTTTAAGTTTCAAATTCAAACATTCACAAGTTTTGTGTTGATTAACGTGAACAGATTTTGTATACATAAGTAGTCATTACCCAGCAAAAACTTTTTGGTTTTCGGTAATGGCAACTACTTATTAAAGTACTTTCCTAGAAAGTAGGCGTCATTATTATTTGCCTTCTCTACATTACATAAATAAGTACTCAATAGTATAATTGTGGAGTAAGTTACAATCACATGGATCAGTTGTCTTGAGCGCAGGATTAGCACCCAGAAGGTTGCCGGTTCAACCCCATTCTGATGCTATTCGTTTTTTTAACAAAATATTTTAAAAATATATAAAACAAGTCTTTTAGCTCCGAATATTAAGTGCAAGATGGTGTACTAAGTAAAAACGACTAGTTAATAGGGTCCCAAGTTTAAAACTCACTGACGGCAAATTTTTCCTTTTTTTTATATATATATATATTTTTATTTTTGTTTAGGTACATATTTTTTAGTATCACTAGAGTCTAAAAATAACTACTAGAATTCATGGACAACTCGAACTAAAATAACTAGTTATTGAGACAAAAAATAAGTAGTTTATTTTTATTTCCAATTATACCTGCTAGCTTACCAGGAAAGCAAAGTTTTTGCTGGGTAATAAAACCACAAATCGGTATTAGTGTCAGGTTTTAATATTTTTAATTAAAATTTTTGAAATTCCTCAAATAGATTTTTTCGTGTGTGCAAATTACTATCACACGATGTAATAGCTCAAAAACGAATTAGGACTCTGAATTAATATTTAACATATGATCTAAATGGTATGTTTTTTATTAATAAATGCAAAAAAAAAATATTAAATTCTAACGTCGACTTTTACTATTTTTGGCCGAACTCGTGACAGTATTCGGTGGTCCCAAAATGATTTTTTTTTTTTTAATAATTCTGTAATTTGTGAATCGCTGGAGATATCTTAATAAAATTTAACATCATCAGAGTTGAGGTGTTTTCGAGATTACTTGAAGGAGCATAGGTCGCTAGTCGCCACGAGTATATACACATCTGCTCAAAATAATAGATACACCTAGTGCGATGATATTAAAGTGACGATAACTTTAGAAAATTCTTCAGAAATACCTTGAATTTTTTTCTTTTAGTAAACAATTTGATTTGGCAATGATACTTTAATGAAAAATATGGCAAGTATGTGTATACAAATTAATTAACACATACGTTTTCGATTTAAATACCAAAAATTGCTGCTCATAATAATAGATACAGTTAATTTGTTTCTAAATTTTGTATACTAAATCGAACTCTATTGTACGTTTTTGATTATTTTTACATAATAGAATACGGAAAATTTCATTTATGTAGAAAATATCATAAAGAAATAATATTCTGGCACAGAAAATGGGAAGAAACAATCAGTACACCAAATAGGAGATGTCTTGGCCATTTCAAGCAACGACTTTGCAGTTTTCGATTGTTTTGAATCATTATTTTCTCCAATTTGATGCACTGATTGTTTCTTCCCATTTTCTGTGTCAAAATACTATTTCTTTAGGTGAAATAATGCCAATATAAAAAGGCTTCGTCCTTATACCACAGTAAGTATTCGTGGCATATTTCATGGAATTATGAAAATTGCGACTATTACTTGGAAGACCAATCGCATGGGTGGACGAAAATCGATTAATCCACTTAAAAAGTACTTCTGTATGGTTCCCCTTAAGGTGGAGGTTCGAATATTTTATCTGTGCCTTCAAACATCCGCACAAACGCATAATATCCCAAACTCCTATGATGGTGTTGTATATGATGTGATATTGTTGGAGTTAATATATCAATGCAAATAAGTAAAAATTTAGTTAGAAATATGCAAAGTAATACTATTATTACTTGATACTCTGCAAGTAATAATGTGGTCATTAGTTTGGCACTAAAAGCCATTAGAAAAACATTAAAATTGAAACAGATGTCAGGAAACACATTTATAATTTAATTAAATTAAATATTAAAACTTATTTTTAAATATACTTAGTTAAGGGTTTTCACAGGTAGTTTAGGATGTAGGAAATATAATTTAACACACAAGGAAACTTATATTACACTGAATCTGCGGCACAGGGATACACGGTATGAACTAAGCCTCTAATCCACTTTTTATACCCACCATCAAAAAGATGGGGTATATATAACATGACAAGAGGGTTTTTGTCAAAAAGCGGGACCCGAAAGATTAAAAAGCGGGATTCTGAACAAAATTTTATGGAAAAAGCGGGATTTTGAAAAATTTAGTAAAAAAAGAGGGATTTTCTTTCTATATCTTTTTCGAACATTTTTGAACAACAAATATCCCTATAAACTAAAAATTATAACATTAACGTGTCTCTCGAAATGTTTTCCAAAAAAAAATCGAGTTAAATTTCTATTTTAATTTCAAATTCGGATTGATAGAAAAACATGATACTTTTTATTTTGCAAGCAAGATTTTTTCTTAAATAATTCTTAGGGCCGTTTAACACTAACATTCAGTTAAAACAAAAAGTTAAAATAAAATCATTAATTCATGGTTTCCGTTAGCACTAACTTTAAGTAAATTTGATGGAAAATATATTTACTGTTATTTTTTAACTTTCAGTTTATACAATAGTGCTGTGCAAGTGTCGAGTATTTTCCCGTTTTTTTTTTCGGGTACTCAACTTTGTAAAGTAGTTACGCAATACTTTCAAAGTTTAATTTTTAATGATATCGTGTTAAAAATATAATGGCTAATATACAACTCTGTATAAAGATACTAGTAAATTTTTAAATATATGAAAATAATTTTATTGATTTTCAAAATTTAATTATATTTCAAATTAAAGAATCCGTTAAGCACCCTGCGGGAAATCCTTAGCAATTGGTGCAAAAGTTCCGGTCCCTCAGTACTAGTTGAGTACCAATTTACACCTAATAGCCACCCAAGTTGATACCAAACAGCCACTAAAGTTCCAGTTGAGAACCAGTGAGAGCTTTTGCTTGATTGTTAAATGCGAAATTAGCAACATGCGCGCAATAACTATATGTGGCTGAGTTATAAGCGTGTAAGACTATAAAACATGAGATAAGTAAAATTACATGGATTCGATTCGGGGTGCTCCAAAACTGTTAAAGTGACAGGTGCATCTCATACACAGAAAAAAATTGCAGAAGTTATAAAGTAATTAAAAGCATTTTTTAATTCACAACTAAAAATCTCAACAAATTTTTTTATTAATATGATTGTAAATTGTCATATTTACAAATTTACAATTAAAATTGAATTTCATGTCAAAAAAAAAGAAAACATATGTACGTGTCAAAATATTTAAAATATTTTCTTAAAAAAATATGTTCTTTAAAAATGTATGTAAGAAAAATTATTCGAAAATAGCAGAAGATACAAATATGTTTTACTATGGCATTCACTACAGTTTGCAGTATATATTCAAGAACAATACCATACAACTTCCATAGGGGATACTCTGGGATGGAAACAATTTGAAGATTCAGATAACAATAAAATAACTTAATTAAATGACGGTTATTCCTAATTACTTCTTTCCAGGAGTGATTGATCCGTATCCATCACAAGAACTATATATACTATACTTAAGGACTTCGTTAGAAAGAAACATCATGAACATTATGAAAGGGGCTCATCTCTACATTTTAATTTAGACACATCTTGTAAACCTTACGTAAATTTTTATAATTTTTGCAAAATAAAAAATATTCGATATTAAATTGTCCAAAATTCAATTATTTTTGTTATTTTATAAAATATATACATATGTATGAAAAACTGATTAAATATTAACAACATAATTATTTAAAAGAAAAAATCTATTGTTAAAAATAATTCGTTGAATGGTAAAAACATTTTCATTTAATATTACAAATTGTAATATTAAATGAAATGAAAATGTTTTTACCATTCAACGAATTATTTTTAACAATAGATTTTTTCTTTTAAATAATTATGTTGTTAATATTTAATCAGTTTTTCATACATATGTATATATTTTATAAAATAACAAAAATAATTGAATTTTGGACAATTTAATATCGAATATTTTTTATTTTGCAAAAATTATAAAAATTTACGTAAGGTTTACAAGATGTGTCTAAATTAAAATGTAGAGATGAGCCCCTTTCATAATGTTCATGATGTTTCTTTCTAACGAAGTCCTTAAGTATAGTATATATAGTTCTTGTGATGGATACGGATCAATCACTCCTGGAAAGAAGTAATTAGGAATAACCGTCATTTAATTAAGTTATTTTATTGTTATCTGAATCTTCAAATTGTTTCCATCCCAGAGTATCCCCTATGGAAGTTGTATGGTATTGTTCTTGAATATATACTGCAAACTGTAGTGAATGCCATAGTAAAACATATTTGTATCTTCTGCTATTTTCGAATAATTTTTCTTACATACATTTTTAAAGAACATATTTTTTTAAGAAAATATTTTAAATATTTTGACACGTACATATGTTTTCTTTTTTTTTGACATGAAATTCAATTTTAATTGTAAATTTGTAAATATGACAATTTACAATCATATTAATAAAAAAATTTGTTGAGATTTTTAGTTGTGAATTAAAAAATGCTTTTAATTACTTTATAACTTCTGCAATTTTTTTCTGTGTATGAGATGCACCTGTCACTTTAACAGTTTTGGAGCACCCCGAATCGAATCCATGTAATTTTACTTATCTCATGTTTTATAGTCTTACACGCTTATAACTCAGCCACATATAGTTATTGCGCGCATGTTGCTAATTTCGCATTTAACAATCAAGCAAAAGCTCTCACTGGTTCTCAACTGGAACTTTAGTGGCTGTTTGGTATCAACTTGGGTGGCTATTAGGTGTAAATTGGTACTCAACTAGTACTGAGGGACCGGAACTTTTGCACCAATTGCTAAGGATTTCCCGCAGGGTGCTTAACGGATTCTTTAATTTGAAATATAATTAAATTTTGAAAATCAATAAAATTATTTTCATATATTTAAAAATTTACTAGTATCTTTATACAGAGTTGTATATTAGCCATTATATTTTTAACACGATATCATTAAAAATTAAACTTTGAAAGTATTGCGTAACTACTTTACAAAGTTGAGTACCCGAAAAAAAAAACGGGAAAATACTCGACACTTGCACAGCACTATTGTATAAACTGAAAGTTAAAAAATAACAGTAAATATATTTTCCATCAAATTTACTTAAAGTTAGTGCTAACGGAAACCATGAATTAATGATTTTATTTTAACTTTTTGTTTTAACTGAATGTTAGTGTTAAACGGCCCTAAGAATTATTTAAGAAAAAATCTTGCTTGCAAAATAAAAAGTATCATGTTTTTCTATCAATCCGAATTTGAAATTAAAATAGAAATTTAACTCGATTTTTTTTTGGAAAACATTTCGAGAGACACGTTAATGTTATAATTTTTAGTTTATAGGGATATTTGTTGTTCAAAAATGTTCGAAAAAGATATAGAAAGAAAATCCCTCTTTTTTTACTAAATTTTTCAAAATCCCGCTTTTTCCATAAAATTTTGTTCAGAATCCCGCTTTTTAATCTTTCGGGTCCCGCTTTTTGACAAAAACCCTCTTGTCATGTTATATATACCCCATCTTTTTGATGGTGGGTATAAAAAGTGGATTAGAGGCTTAGTTCATACCGTGTATCCCTGTGCCGCAGATTCAGTGTAATATAAGTTTCCTTGTGTGTTAAATTATATTTCCTACATCCTAAACTACCTGTGAAAACCCTTAACTAAGTATATTTAAAAATAAGTTTTAATATTTAATTTAATTAAATTATAAATGTGTTTCCTGACATCTGTTTCAATTTTAATGTTTTTCTAATGGCTTTTAGTGCCAAACTAATGACCACATTATTACTTGCAGAGTATCAAGTAATAATAGTATTACTTTGCATATTTCTAACTAAATTTTTACTTATTTGCATTGATATATTAACTCCAACAATATCACATCATATACAACACCATCATAGGAGTTTGGGATATTATGCGTTTGTGCGGATGTTTGAAGGCACAGATAAAATATTCGAACCTCCACCTTAAGGGGAACCATACAGAAGTACTTTTTAAGTGGATTAATCGATTTTCGTCCACCCATGCGATTGGTCTTCCAAGTAATAGTCGCAATTTTCATAATTCCATGAAATATGCCACGAATACTTACTGTGGTATAAGGACGAAGCCTTTTTATATTGGCATTATTTCACCTAAAGAAATAGTATTTTGACACAGAAAATGGGAAGAAACAATCAGTGCATCAAATTGGAGAAAATAATGATTCAAAACAATCGAAAACTGCAAAGTCGTTGCTTGAAATGGCCAAGACATCTCCTATTTGGTGTACTGATTGTTTCTTCCCATTTTCTGTGCCAGAATATTATTTCTTTATGATATTTTCTACATAAATGAAATTTTCCGTATTCTATTATGTAAAAATAATCAAAAACGTACAATAGAGTTCGATTTAGTATACAAAATTTAGAAACAAATTAACTGTATCTATTATTATGAGCAGCAATTTTTGGTATTTAAATCGAAAACGTATGTGTTAATTAATTTGTATACACATACTTGCCATATTTTTCATTAAAGTATCATTGCCAAATCAAATTGTTTACTAAAAGAAAAAAATTCAAGGTATTTCTGAAGAATTTTCTAAAGTTATCGTCACTTTAATATCATCCCACTAGGTGTATCTATTATTTTGAGCAGATGTGTATATACTCGTGGCGACTAGCGACCTATGCTCCTTCAAGTAATCTCGAAAACACCTCAACTCTGATGATGTTAAATTTTATTAAGATATCTCCAGCGATTCACAAATTACAGAATTATTAAAAAAAAAAAATCATTTTGGGACCACCGAATACTGTCACGAGTTCGGCCAAAAATAGTAAAAGTCGACGTTAGAATTTAATATTTTTTTTTTGCATTTATTAATAAAAAACATACCATTTAGATCATATGTTAAATATTAATTCAGAGTCCTAATTCGTTTTTGAGCTATTACATCGTGTGATAGTAATTTGCACACACGAAAAAATCTATTTGAGGAAT
Source organism: Protophormia terraenovae (assembly GCA_951394005.1). Taxonomy (NCBI): domain Eukaryota; kingdom Metazoa; phylum Arthropoda; class Insecta; order Diptera; family Calliphoridae; genus Protophormia; species Protophormia terraenovae. The sequence goes on from OX596073.1 coordinate 33,089,980, forward strand.
TTCAAAAATTTTAATTAAAAATATTAAAACCTGACACTAATACCGATTTGTGGTTTTATTACCCAGCAAAAACTTTGCTTTCCTGGTAAGCTAGCAGGTATAATTGGAAATAAAAATAAACTACTTATTTTTTGTCTCAATAACTAGTTATTTTAGTTCGAGTTGTCCATGAATTCTAGTAGTTATTTTTAGACTCTAGTGATACTAAAAAATATGTACCTAAACAAAAATAAAAATATATATATATATAAAAAAAAGGAAAAATTTGCCGTCAGTGAGTTTTAAACTTGGGACCCTATTAACTAGTCGTTTTTACTTAGTACACCATCTTGCACTTAATATTCGGAGCTAAAAGACTTGTTTTATATATTTTTAAAATATTTTGTTAAAAAAACGAATAGCATCAGAATGGGGTTGAACCGGCAACCTTCTGGTTGCTAATCCTGCGCTCAAGACAACTGATCCATGTGATTGTAACTTACTCCACAATTATACTATTGAGTACTTATTTATGTAATGTAGAGAAGGCAAATAATAATGACGCCTACTTTCTAGGAAAGTACTTTAATAAGTAGTTGCCATTACCGAAAACCAAAAAGTTTTTGCTGGGTAATGACTACTTATGTATACAAAATCTGTTCACGTTAATCAACACAAAACTTGTGAATGTTTGAATTTGAAACTTAAAAAATCTTAAAAATAGAGCCTTGGATTTATAAAAATCAAAACAATATGATTTTATAGAACTTCTAAGGTAGTATCGACACATGTCAAAATTATTACAGAATCTGTAATATTTATCGAAATACACTGAAAAGAATAAATAGCAATAAAACAATATTATTATCATTTATACTTCGTGATAGTTGCCAGCAAGCGAAATGAGTTTGGAGATGAATGCTGCTGTAGCCGATATAAATGACGTTTCTTTATTTTATTTTATTTTTTTTTTTTCATAAAATCAATTTTAATTATTTACAGATTTATTTCGATGGTCTACAGTCATATCTTATATTGAAAAAATTCGGAACAAAATTTTTATAATGATAATGATTTACAACTGAAATTTACTACATTTTGTAAGTAAAGAACAAAATCCCGTATTTATTTTATTTGGCAATCCATATGACAACTCTAAAATATTTGTAAAATGGAGGGCAATGTACAAATGTTTATAAAAGCGCAGAGAAGAAATAAATAATATATTTTTTATATTACTTTTAATTTTGATATTTTAAGCTACTTCGTTTTTTATTAAACTACTTCAACTGCTACCTCTGTTACTCCCTCTGCAGCTCCTTCTGCTTTCTATTTACTACTTTTAAAACTAAACAAAGAAGGTAGCAGTTTTCTTTTTGTGAATTTAGATAAAACTATAAATAGGTAGCAGCAGTAATAAAATTGAGAAAACTAGTTTTTCTGTTTTATTGCTAGCAAAAAGTGAAGGTAGCTGTAGTTTAAGCAAATGAACGACTACAAGTTTTAACATTTCTTAAACTCCAATTTTAGTTATATTTTGCTGCTACGACCACTTGGAGTCTAGTTCTTCAAACGTTGCTTCTAGTTTTATATATTCAAATTAAAACCGCCATAACTTTCGCGCTCCTCATAGGAAATTATTAACGCGAACTGATTCTTCATGCATTTGAGTCACTTATATGTATACAAAAGGATTTTAATGTACCATCGATTTTTTTTTTTTTTTTTTTTTTTTTTTTAAGTGCTAAAATCAAAAATTTTTGATAATGGCCCATATATAAATTTTTATTTGCCTACGAAAACTCTTTATATTTTTCCCCAACTTTTATTTGAAATCACGACAGTATGCACTATAGGGAACTGAACTGGAAAAAAAAATTGTTATATTTTATATTTCTTCTGTATTTATTTCACTCATTTTGTTTGTGTGTCCTTTCTACATCAGAATCGCAAAAGAACGTTTTCTCTTGATACTCTATTGCACAAGAAAATGTTAAATAAAGCATGTAAACGAAAAAAATTTTACATTTTCATATGTAAATATTTAAAGGGTATCTCAAGAATGTTGTAATTTTTGTAAAACTAGATACTCCAAAGAATACAAATATGCTTATTTCTTTTGTTTAAAATTATCAGTCGCAGAATAAATATTAAAATTTTAAAAATTCAGAAAAAAAATTTTGGACACATTTTTCACACCATTTTTTTTTTAAACATATAATAAATGGTCACAATTTTTTATATTTTACACGTTTTTTTGACACGATTTCAATCTGGGATGTAAAATTTTTTAACTGGTTTTAATCTTTATTAAGTTTTTATGCCACCCATACACTGTGTGTTTTACAGTATTTTATCGTAACCTTTTTCCTGATTCACTTTTCGATGCCAAATCTAGCCAGAGTGTTAATCAATACATTATTTAGTATTTTAATTGATAGATTATGATATTGTCTTTTATTTGATGTATTATTTACAAAAATTATCATTGTTAAAGTAGGATTTTTTTTTTGACTTGAAGTTGAATGATGCAGTGTTCAAAAAAATTTGCTCAAAATTAATTTTCTGTTATTTAGCAAATTTTAAGAATATGAATTAATAGTTTGGATTTAATAAAAAAGTATTACACATTTAAAATTTAAAGTATTCGATCTATATCATACTGCTTATAGCGACTGAAATATTTACGTTTAAAAATGTAAAAAATTTTTCGTTTACACATTTTTTTAAGAAATTTGTCCAAAAATTTTTTTTCTGATTTTTTGCAATTCTTAAGATATTTCTTTGACTGATATCTTGAAACTCAAAAAATAAATTGTTATATATTCTCAAGACTTAGCAGAATCAGAAACCTTTTAGCATTTTCCCATACTATATACTGTGGCTTAAATATATGCAAATGAAAATGTAAAAAATTTTTCGTTTACATGCTTTACGAAACAATAAGAAAGAGGTGAAGAGTTTATACAATTCAGTATAAGCGAATAAAGTAATTAAACTTATCTGAATACATCTTAGTGCCTAATAATTTCAACATCATTCACATGCTTATCACTTAAATGCGTAAATTAAAGCAACTTAATTGTTTTTGAATTTACAAAACACACCAACTCAATAAAATGTTTTTTATCAATAAAACTTTGAAAGTTTTTAATGCTAAGAAGATAAAGAAAATGTTTAAATACTTATAGCTTTGCTTCTAAATGTCAAGTGGTACTATTGTAAAAAAGGCGACAAAACTTACTTACTGAGCTCCTGCCATTACTTTTGTCATAGATGTCGTAATCATTTTGTTACACCCAGCCAAAGTAGTTGTCATAACGATAACATAAACAGCAACATCTATAATTGTGCCAAAGATAAAAAGTATAAATGAACCACAACAACATAAATACAAGACATCATAAATTGTATTTAACAGTGGTCATATGAAAATATCTAACAAAATTTGATTGCAAGTTCTAAGGATTTTGTAACATTTTAAAGAAAGTCTTGAATAAGTAATTATTTTTGAAAAATATTTATCTTTCAAGATGTTACAATATAAAATATAGGAGATACCATTTACTTTGCCCACTGTTACCATTGAAAAATACTTTATCTTCTAAAGATAATATCTTTCAAAGACTTTAACTGTATTTCCTATGAAGATTGCTTTAACACAGTATTTGTTTGTGGGTATATATTTTCCCCCATACTATATTTATGTTAGAGTATTTGAACTTAAATGATTTACTTTCCAAGAATAAGTGGTTTTATTAGAAATTTACCAGAGCTGTTTAACATTAATACTAAAATACTTTAAGTTATAAAAGATTTCTTATTTCCGCTGATGATTTTTCTTTTACATAGTTTTCTTTGAATTCAAATAAAAGATCAAAATGAAAGCTAGCTTAAAGTACTTTTAAAATTTCAATGCCTTTAGTACTTGACACACACCCACATGTTGTAACAATAAACTGAAATATATTGAAATAAAACTTTTAATGGAATAAAATATATGTATAAAAATAAATTTTTAAAATGCTTATGATAATAAAATAAATTAAGAAAATGTGTAGAAAACAATAATTATTTAATGATTTAATCAGTGTTGCCAGTTTAGCCTTTTTAAGTCTAAATCTAGCCTTTTTATTTTGCTTTTAGCCTCAAAATTTTCGTTTTAGCTTCTAGCTTATTGCTAGCCTTTTTTATTCTTAACATAGCCTTAAAAAGGCTAAAAATTTACTAGTTTTATTTTTACAGAATCATCAATTTAAGCATTTTTGTGTATTAATTCGCACAAAAATATCGAAATTATTTACAATAAAAGAAAATTTTCGCCTGCGGCGCTTCATTCTACAAAAATACTATAATTATTTTTTGATAAAATTTATTATATCTTTATATCTTTAAGAAATACGAAAATCTAATGAGAACAAAAAAAAAAAAAAACCTGAATGCTTTTTTAAATAAAACAATATGTTAGTTTTTTTCTGGCTTTAGCTTTTTCTGACCTTTTTTAAAGTCTAATTTAGCTTCTTCAAGTCCTGGCAACACTGGATTTAATTTAAAGAAAACTACCCAGCAAAAACTTTGCTTTCCTGGTAAGCTAGCAGGTATAATTGGAAATAAAAATAAGCAGCTTTTTTTTTTTTTTTTTTTTTTTTGTCTCAATAACTAGTTACTTTTGTCCATGAATTCATGTAATTATTTTTAGACTCTAGGAATACTCAAAAATATGTACCTAAACGAAAATAAAATAAAAACAAAAAAAAATGAAAAATGTTTTCCGTTAGTGAGATTTGAACTTGGAGCCATATTAACTATTCGTTTTTAATGACTAACGTCTTACTCAGTAGTAGCATTAGAACGGGGTTGAACCAGCAACCTTCTGGTTGTTAATACTGCGCTCTAGCCAACTGATTCATGTGATTGTAACTTACTGTGCTACTATTGAGTACTTATTTATGTAATGTAGAGAAGACAAATAATAATGACGACTCATTTCCAGGAAAGTACTTTAATAAGTACTCGTAGTTGTCATTACCGAAAACCAAAAAGTTCTTTGCTGGGTAGAGACTCACCCCAACCCACTCGCAAGATTTCCTGCTGAAGTTCAGTCAGTTACAAGGCTTCGCAGAGCCGACTTTCCACCCCATTAATAGTAGGACCATGGAATAACCAATGATCTCGATAGAGATTGAATAGTGTTTAATATTTAGTTTTTAAGATTTTAATACATATTGTGAGGTCTAAAATAAGGCAAATTCAATATACAAATAAAACACGAGAAAAAAGGTAAAGTCGGTCAAGCCCTACCATATGATACCCTACACCATTGTGTACATTATAATTCGGGGAGGGGTCTTCTATTAGACTTGAAGTCTATTGTGGACCGATATTCATATCATGTGTAAAATTAAACATACGAATACAGAATATTACGTCGATACTAACATTTATATAAAATTATTCACTTTTGGGTGATTCCCGAAAGAGTACCTTATATGGGAGCTATGGTAAACTATGGACCGATCTTCGTAAAATTTGACACTATCATTTATATTTATATACATTTTATTTGTATCGAATTTTAACTTGATACTAACATTTTAATGGGATTTATGCTTGTTAAAGTGATTTTCTGAAAAGAGGTTTTTATGAGAGCTATGGTCAATTATGGACCGATCTTCCTGAAATTCAGCACACTTAAACTTCTATGGAACTTACATGTGCCAAATTTCATTAAAATGGATTAAAAGGGATTTATGATCGTTAAACCCTTTTCCGGGAGGATATTTATGTAGAGGCTAGGTGAAATAATGAACCGATCCAATTGTAAGAAACCTGTGTGCCAAATTTCATTAATTTTTGTTCAAAATTGCGGCCTGTAGTGTGATTACAAGGTTTACATGGGCGGACAGACGGACATCGTTAAATTGACTCAGAAAGTGATTCTAAGCCGATTGGAATAAATTAAGGTGGGTCTTAGACCAATATTTTTGGGTGTTACAAACATCAATACAAATGCGTAATAACCTCCCCACCTATGGTGGTGTAGGATATAATTAAAGCGTCTTCTAATATTTTATAATTCTGGAAAAAAAATATTAAATGTCTACTTGGTAAAAAATATTAACAATTAATAAATACTCTAATTAATTAAATGTACATAAAGACCAATAATGATAATAACTAATTAATTTTCTCTTTTTTTAATTGTTTTTTTTTTTTTTCTTATAGAAAAATTCCCTTGTAATAAATAGAAATATTTTTATATATTAAGGATTCACACTTCCATTAAAATTATTAATAAATATATTTTCTTAAGAATTTCACCAATACTTCATTTCATAGTTGATGAAAAGTTTAAAGGTCATATGACTTTTTAACAGTCAGTTCTTTACATTTGTTTTTCATATAATTATTAATATAATTAATATGAAAACATGTTTCTTGTTATCCATTTTACGCTCATTTTATACATACGATTTTATAAAAAAATATACCATTTAAAAGATATTTTCTCTTAGATATGCAGAATGTTAATATTATTAAAACTAGGATTACTATCTTAGTCTGGCCAGACCAAATTTGATTTTGGAGTTCAAAAGATTTTATTTAAAGTAAAAAATCAAAAAAGGATGAACATGATATCTATAACTGATTTACTGAATCCAATTAAATAAATTTTGAGTCGATTAGAGTACGATAACTAGGAAAAGTTCAGGTTTAAAGTGATAATACGCTAAGTTGACTTCTTGAACTGTATAGACCACGATGTGTTTTCTCTTCGTAAATATGTTTCTTTTTGTTCGTCTATGTGCAATCATTCTAGAAAGAATCATGATATGTTGTTGAAAGTTTAAGATGTCAGAATAAAACAAAATTTACCCAAATTTATGAGTAAGTGATATGCGTTCTAGAACGAAAATTAAGTTACAAAAAAAATTTGCGATTCGTTCAAAAAATTACTTCTTGATGCAAAAATATGTAGGGGTGGACGTTTTTATATGCTATAAAATATTATTTCCAGATTGTAACGCTTTACAGCAACTGAAATCGGTATAATATCATTTCCATACAATAATGATGAGGGTAATGAAACGTTAGGTTCCGAAAATACAGAACATTCTGCAGTAAAGTAAATCTGGTATCCAAATATAGTTGGAACCACTTAAAACACTCATAATACTGGAACGAAACATTATCAAATCGACAATTTCCAACGAGAACTATGAACATTTTTACAAGATTGTTTACTCTAGAAGTGCTTAATATTATTGTTCAAGATATTGACATGCCAATTCACAGAAAAATTGTTACTGAAAAATATTCATAAAACACAAGAGTTGTGACTATCATAAAAAGACATTATAATTGAAAATATAGAATATAAAAATCTAAAAAAAATTATTGTGGAAAAAACAATGCATGCATATATATATTTGAAACCTTTGAGGATCAAAAAGCGATCAGATTCAAATTCTCTAAACGTTTTAAATTTTTTACAAAATATTTTACTTTTCATTTTTATTTTTAATTGACAAAAATGTCACAATTTAAGCATTTTTTGTGACTATGTTAAAAGAATATGAAGTTATGACCGAGTCACAAGTATAATCATGACTTTTAGACATAATAAGATTGTGACTTTTTTAAGACTTTTTCTATGAATAGGCATGTAAATGAAATTGCAATAAGTACTTTGAATAAGAAATAACCAATAGAATAGGTTTAGTCGATCAAAGATTATATAACCACGATATTTATAAGGCTGAATTTTATTAAAATATTGTAATTTTTAAGGCATTTTTGAGTGTTGAAACTCAATTTCGGGGGGACATTTGTATGGGGGCTAGGTGAAATAATGGACCGATTACAACCAATTTCAACAGGCTTCGTCCTTGTATCATAAAAGTGCCACTTGCCAAATTTCATTGAATTATCTTCAAAATTGCGACCTGTATTTTGTGCACAAGATTTACATGGACAGCCAGCCATTCAGCCAGCTAACCAGCCAGACGGACGGACGAACATCGTTAGATCGATTTAAAAAGTGATTCTGAGTCGATTGGTATACTTTAAGGTGGGTGTTGGATAGCTTTTTCTATGCGTTACAAACATCAGCACAAACGCATAATACCCCAACCACCTATGGTGGTGTAGGGTAAAATGACAATATTTATCCACTTTCTATGTATATCATTTATAAACAATCATAAAATTGCATTTTATTTATAAAAAGTGTATATTTATGAGCTTTTTCATCTATTTTTGTTTTCATCGCAATAGTTGTTATTAGAAGTCTAGCAAATCATTTCCACTTTAGATTAACATATATAACATATATTAACTTCTATCAACAAAATCAAGACAAAAGTGCTAATATAAATAGTTCCTAAGGCAAAAATTTTGCCTAAAGCTCTTTTGTGTTCTGGCCAGAATAACAGGATAGCTTAGTGCTCATAACTTTACCATTCATCATAACCCTAGAATGAATACGTTCAGCATTTATAAGCAGTAAAATTTGCTACTAATACATACACAAAACTCGCGTATCTATATTTCTATATCTATGTCTATATCTATATATCTATATCTATATCTATATCTATATCTATATCTATATCTATATCTATATCTATATCTATATCTATATCTATATCTATATCTATATCTATATCTATATCTATATCTATATCTATATCTATATCTATATCTATATCTATATCTATATCTATATCTATATCTATATCTATATCTATATCTATATCTATATCTATATCTATATCTATATCTATATCTATATCTATATCTATATCTATATCTATATCTATATCTATATCTATATCTATATCTATATCTATATCTATATCTATATCTATATCTATATCTATATCTATATCTATATCTATATCTATATCTATATCTATATCTATATCTATATCTATATCTATATCTATATCTATATCTATATCTATATCTATATCTATATCTATATCTATATCTATATCTATATCTATATCTATATCTATATCTATATCTATATCTATATCTATATCTATATCTATATCTATATCTATATCTATATCTATATCTATATCTATATCTATATCTATATCTATATCTATATCTATATCTATATCTATATCTATATCTATATCTATATCTATATCTATATCTATATCTATATCTATATCTATATCTATATCTATATCTATATCTATATCTATATCTATATCTATATCTATATCTATATCTATATCTATATCTATATCTATATCTATATCTATATCTATATCTATATCTATATCTATATCTATATCTATATCTATATCTATATCTATATCTATATCTATATCTATATCTATATCTATATCTATATCTATATCTATATCTATATCTATATCTATATCTATATCTATATCTATATCTATATCTATATCTATATCTATATCTATATCTATATCTATATCTATATCTATATCTATATCTATATCTATATCTATATCTATATCTATATCTATATCTATATCTATATCTATATCTATATCTATATCTATATCTATATCTATATCTATATCTATATCTATATCTATATCTATATCTATATCTATATCTATATCTATATCTATATCTATATCTATATCTATATCTATATCTATATCTATATCTATATCTATATCTATATCTATATCTATATCTATATCTATATCTATATCTATATCTATATCTATATCTATATCTATATCTATATCTATATCTATATCTATATCTATATCTATATCTATATCTATATCTATATCTATATCTATATCTATATCTATATCTATATCTATATCTATATCTATATCTATATCTATATCTATATCTATATCTATATCTATATCTATATCTATATCTATATCTATATCTATATCTATATCTATATCTATATCTATATCTATATCTATATCTATATCTATATCTATATCTATATCTATATCTATATCTATATCTATATCTATATCTATATCTATATCTATATCTATATCTATATCTATATCTATATCTATATCTATATCTATATCTATATCTATATCTATATCTATATCTATATCTATATCTATATCTATATCTATATCTATATCTATATCTATATCTATATCTATATCTATATCTATATCTATATCTATATCTATATCTATATCTATATCTATATCTATATCTATATCTATATCTATATCTATATCTATATCTATATCTATATCTATATCTATATCTATATCTATATCTATATCTATATCTATATCTATATCTATATCTATATCTATATCTATATCTATATCTATATCTATATCTATATCTATATCTATATCTATATCTATATCTATATCTATATCTATATCTATATCTATATCTATATCTATATCTATATCTATATCTATATCTATATCTATATCTATATCTATATCTATATCTATATCTATATCTATATCTATATCTATATCTATATCTATATCTATATCTATATCTATATCTATATCTATATCTATATCTATATCTATATCTATATCTATATCTATATCTATATCTATATCTATATCTATATCTATATCTATATCTATATCTATATATCTATATCTATATCTATATCTATATCTATATCTATATCTATATCTATATCTATATCTATATCTACATCTACATCTATATCTATATCTATATCTATATCTACATCTACATCTATATATATATATATATATATATATATATATATATATATATATATATATATATATATATATATATATATATATATATATATATATATATATATATATATATATATATATATATATATATATATATATATATATATCCATATATATAACAAATAGGCAAACACCTTCATTGGAGTTCCTTTTATGCTCACAGAATATATCGGATTTGAATAAAATTAACTCACGTTTTGCCCCATAAATTTTTTCGGATGCAATATTTAAAATTATTCTTGATCTAGTTATCATAAAAATATAAAAATATATCAGTAATTATTTTTAATGACAACGATGTTGATTTGTTGGGAGTTTGATCAAAATGTGTGACGAAAAAGAAATACGTGATATAAATTATTAAAAAATTTCAAAAAATCCAAATTGGTCATACAAATAATTGGCCAAAGAATTAAATGTCTACCGTCAAACTGTTTCCAATGATATTACAGGAGAATTGACCATTGATAGGAAACCTGTTTCGGGAATTATATGCAGATTTAAAGCATATTGAAAAGAACTCCAAACACATCTGGTAGAAAAGCAGCCTGGTTAGCTCAGTGCTCAGACTATTTGGTGAAAAATGTTAGAGCTAATGTGGAGTTGAAAACATATAAAGTCCAAAAATTTCCAGACAGGAATGCTGAAAAAAATATAGAAGCCAAGAATAGCAAACGGAAATTAAAATCAAATTTCATACAAAAATACTTTTGTTGTATAATTGGCGATGAAACGTATGTGCTGAAAGAATGTTCGCAGCTTCTATGTCAAAATTTTATACTGCTAATGCTCGAGGCAATGTTAAAGATATGTTTAGGACCCAAAAGCAGACAAAATTTTCTATAGAATTCCTGGTATGACAAGCTTTATGCAGAAATTCAATTGTTACAGTCAGCTCTATAAATACCGAAATATACATCAAAGAATGTTAGAAGAAAAGTCTTCTTATTTTCATAAGAGAGCACAATCTGTCCACACATTTTTGACCCAATTTGCCATCATGTTACTACTGTAGGAAAGCTCTGAGTGGTACCAAAGTAATAAAATAGTTTTTATACCAAGAGAGGTCAATTCTCCAAATTGTTCGGAGCTAAGACCATTGAAGAGGTATTGGTTTCTTGTGAAAAGTGAATTGAAGAGCACAAAAAAAGTATCCAAAAATATCGAAGATTTTAAAAGAAGATGTGCAAACTATTCCAAAAAAGTGACTGAAATAACTATAAAATCTCTAGTCGAATGGATGCAAAAAAAAAAGGTCCACGAGTTCATAAATAGTGGTTAGAACTATAAAAGTTATATTTTTCTGTTATCTGTAATATAGTATTTATTAAAAAGAAAAATAATGAAATCTCTGAGATCAACCTTTATTGAATTTTATATATGTTAAGATTTTTTCGAACACTCCTTACTAAGATGATATTTCCATAGCTCCTTATTTAAGAAATTCTTTGATTTCAAACAAAATATGAAACATGGAATTCAATAAATATAATTTTAACACTCCATTATGTTTTAACACTCTAGTAGCTTTTTTTCTTTTTTTGTTACATTATAGGCGCTTAAAACAAAATAAAGCTTATTTAAACACAAAAAAGAAAGAAAATATATAAAAGTATGTTTACTGCTAAATAAAATACATAAAAAGGGATATTAAATCAATAAAGAAATTCTGTCATAAAATAAGAAATAAGTTGTAAGGCTTTGTTTTTATTGCTATTTAGAATATATAGTATTTTTGTTGGGTGCATTTTTAGAAAAAATTAAACATAAATTATAATAACACATTGTTAAAATTCGAGTTATTAGGGAAAGAGAATAATATTATTTATCGTAATATTAAGCATTTTTAATCCTAACAATTTTGTATATTTTACCAAATAATTTCTCCTTCGCTTTTGCAAATATTCGTATACATATTCTGTTCTACACAAATAATATAAAATGTTAAAAAAAATGTCCTTTGTTTGATTTTTATATCTTGTATTCAGTGAGCACATTTTGACGTATGAGTAATCATACGTCAACAAAACTAAATAAATATAACTCATACGCTGCAGTGTCTGCAATAAATTTTAACTAATTAAATGACTGTAGTTTTATTTTTGGTTGTATATTAGTTTTTCTTTATGACGTACACTTAAGTAAATATGAAAAATAATGTAATAAGTTTAATAAATTAAAAGATTATAATTCTTGACATGTAATATTAGTTAAAAAAAAAAAAATACTTTTGAAATTTTAAACAATATTTTGTGCTGGCTAAGTCAACATATTTTTATCTTAATCAAAATTTAACATAGTGTTCATACATATTGTAACATATGTGTTTTAATTAAATATGATTTATAAATATTTCACAAAAAGTGTTAGCTCGCATGTTAAGTAAAAAATAATAATAATAATTAGGAAAAGTACAATTCACTTTTATCCTGATGAAAATACCATTAGATAAATTTGATTAAATTTTTTATTTATTTTTTTACCATTGGATATTTTCGTTTTCATTACAGTGACTTTCAGCTTTTACTATAAATTCTCTTGAGACATGACTTATGCATTATAAAATGACGTTGCTATTTTATAATAATAAAATATGAGTTGCATAAGAATTCTTTAGATATTCGTATCATCTCGTATACGTAAACAGACAGGTCGAAGTGCATTTACTTGTTAATTGATTAAAAATTTAATACATCAAACTTTTGAAACTGTGTTTTATATTTCACTATGTTTAGCTGATATTTTTAAGTGAACAAGATTATATCTGGAGTGTTCCGCTACCTCCATCGAAATAAAAAGGTTTAGGGTAAGATATTTTTTTCATAATTTTAAAATATTTTAGATCTTGGTTTATCTTTAAAAATTGAAAACTTAAATAGTTCAACGCTTTTATCACCCCCTTGAAGTTAAAAAAAAAAAAAAAAAAAAATATGATGAATACACTGAGTAACTGCAATAACTCTTCCGTTTTAGGAATTTTTTTCTATTGGTTATTATCCATATTTGTCCATTCTTTTCTTTTGTTATCTTTTCTGATTTGGCGACTTATTTTGCTTAAGATTTGTTTGTGTTTAGCTATATATTTCATTTCGGCATTTTTTTGTTTTGGCAACTTTTTAAGTTGCCGTCTTTGGTACGCTGACATTTCTATATCTTTTTTACAATATTTTTCGTTTTGGCGATTTTTTTATTCTTTTATTTTAACAATATTTTATTTTTAATACTATTATTCCTTTGCCTTTTCTTTGTCCTTTTTCTTTCTTTTAAAGTTTGTCTTTTTTTCATTTGAACGGTTTTTTTTCATTTTGGCGACTTTTTGATTTATTGGTTTTCCGATTTTTTAATTTGGTAATTTTTTAATTTTGTCGATTTTTTATTTTTGAAGTTTTTTTTTTCATGATGACTTAATTTGATTTCAGAATTTGTCGTTTTTTTCATTTTAGTGATGTTTTTTCTTTAACTTTTTTTTTTGTGATTTTTTAATCTTGTCGTTTTTTTTTTTTTTTTTTTGTCTTTGACGACTGGATTTGGTTTTTGAATTTTGGTGATTTTTTTTTTAGTCTTAGTGATTTTTTTCTTTTATTTTTTTTCCCCTTTTGGCAATTTTTTTCATTTTGCCGATTAATTTGTGTTTTTCAATATTATCAATTCAATATTATCAATTAGAAAATAACATTTATATTACTTCGAAAAAAAGTAAAAATGACACATATATGTGATTTTTGTTTATTTATTAGCAGCAGCTTTTACCACTTATAACTTTTATAATAAAATATTACAGATTTTAATAAAATATGCTACACATCTTTGAGATAGTATTTTTTCTTTCGGTATACATTTTATTCAAATCCGATATATTCTGTGAGCATAAAAGGAACTCCAATGAAGGTGTTTGCCTATTTGTTATATATATGGATATATATATATATATATATATATATATATATATATATATATATATATATATATATAAATTAAAAAATCGGAAAACCAATAAATCAAAAAGTCGCCAAAACGAAAAAAAACCGTTCAAATGAAAAAAAGACAAACTTTAAAAGAAAGAAAAAGGACAAAGAAAAGGCAAAGGAATAATAGTATTAAAAATAAAATATTGTTAAAATAAAAGAATAAAAAAATCGCCAAAACGAAAAATATTGTAAAAAAGATATAGAAATGTCAGCGTACCAAAGACGGCAACTTAAAAAGTTGCCAAAACAAAAAAATGCCGAAATGAAATATATAGCTAAACACAAACAAATCTTAAGCAAAATAAGTCGCCAAATCAGAAAAGATAACAAAAGAAAAGAATGGACAAATATGGATAATAACCAATAGAAAAAAATTCCTAAAACGGAAGAGTTATTGCAGTTACTCAGTGTATTCATCATATTTTTTTTTTTTTTTTTTTTTAACTTCAAGGGGGTGATAAAAGCGTTGAACTATTTAAGTTTTCAATTTTTAAAGATAAACCAAGATCTAAAATATTTTAAAATTATGAAAAAAATATCTTACCCTAAACCTTTTTATTTCGATGGAGGTAGCGGAACACTCCAGATATAATCTTGTTCACTTAAAAATATCAGCTAAACATAGTGAAATATAAAACACAGTTTCAAAAGTTTGATGTATTAAATCTTTAATCAATTAACAAGTAAATGCACTTCGACCTGTCTGTTTACGTATACGAGATGATACGAATATCTAAAGAATTCTTATGCAACTCATATTTTATTATTATAAAATAGCAACGTCATTTTATAATGCATAAGTCATGTCTCAAGAGAATTTATAGTAAAAGCTGAAAGTCACTGTAATGAAAACGAAAATATCCAATGGTAAAAAAATAAATAAAAAATTTAATCAAATTTATCTAATGGTATTTTCATCAGGATAAAAGTGAATTGTACTTTTCCTAATTATTATTATTATTTTTTACTTAACATGCGAGCTAACACTTTTTGTGAAATATTTATAAATCATATTTAATTAAAACACATATGTTACAATATGTATGAACACTATGTTAAATTTTGATTAAGATAAAAATATGTTGACTTAGCCAGCACAAAATATTGTTTAAAATTTCAAAAGTATTTTTTTTTTTTTAACTAATATTACATGTCAAGAATTATAATCTTTTAATTTATTAAACTTATTACATTATTTTTCATATTTACTTAAGTGTACGTCATAAAGAAAAACTAATATACAACCAAAAATAAAACTACAGTCATTTAATTAGTTAAAATTTATTGCAGACACTGCAGCGTATGAGTTATATTTATTTAGTTTTGTTGACGTATGATTACTCATACGTCAAAATGTGCTCACTGAATACAAGATATAAAAATCAAACAAAGGACATTTTTTTTAACATTTTATATTCTTTGTGTAGAACAGAATATGTATACGAATATTTGCAAAAGCGAAGGAGAAATTATTTGGTAAAATATACAAAATTGTTAGGATTAAAAATGCTTAATATTACGATAAATAATATTATTCTCTTTCCCTAATAACTCGAATTTTAACAATGTGTTATTATAATTTATGTTTAATTTTTTCTAAAAATGCACCCAACAAAAATACTATATATTCTAAATAGCAATAAAAACAAAGCCTTACAACTTATTTCTTATTTTATGACAGAATTTCTTTATTGATTTAATATCCCTTTTTATGTATTTTATTTAGCAGTAAACATACTTTTATATATTTTCTTTCTTTTTTGTGTTTAAATAAGCTTTATTTTGTTTTAAGCGCCTATAATGTAACAAAAAAAGAAAAAAAGCTACTAGAGTGTTAAAACATAATGGAGTGTTAAAATTATATTTATTGAATTCCATGTTTCATATTTTGTTTGAAATCAAAGAATTTCTTAAATAAGGAGCTATGGAAATATCATCTTAGTAAGGAGTGTTCGAAAAAATCTTAACATATATAAAATTCAATAAAGGTTGATCTCAGAGATTTCATTATTTTTCTTTTTAATAAATACTATATTACAGATAACAGAAAAATATAACTTTTATAGTTCTAACCACTATTTATGAACTCGTGGACCTTTTTTTTTTGCATCCATTCGACTAGAGATTTTATAGTTATTTCAGTCACTTTTTTGGAATAGTTTGCACATCTTCTTTTAAAATCTTCGATATTTTTGGATACTTTTTTTGTGCTCTTCAATTCACTTTTCACAAGAAACCAATACCTCTTCAATGGTCTTAGCTCCGAACAATTTGGAGAATTGACCTCTCTTGGTATAAAAACTATTTTATTACTTTGGTACCACTCAGAGCTTTCCTACAGTAGTAACATGATGGCAAATTGGGTCAAAAATGTGTGGACAGATTGTGCTCTCTTATGAAAATAAGAAGACTTTTCTTCTAACATTCTTTGATGTATATTTCGGTATTTATAGAGCTGACTGTAACAATTGAATTTCTGCATAAAGCTTGTCATACCAGGAATTCTATAGAAAATTTTGTCTGCTTTTGGGTCCTAAACATATCTTTAACATTGCCTCGAGCATTAGCAGTATAAAATTTTGACATAGAAGCTGCGAACATTCTTTCAGCACATACGTTTCATCGCCAATTATACAACAAAAGTATTTTTGTATGAAATTTGATTTTAATTTCCGTTTGCTATTCTTGGCTTCTATATTTTTTTCAGCATTCCTGTCTGGAAATTTTTGGACTTTATATGTTTTCAACTCCACATTAGCTCTAACATTTTTCACCAAATAGTCTGAGCACTGAGCTAACCAGGCTGCTTTTCTACCAGATGTGTTTGGAGTTCTTTTCAATATGCTTTAAATCTGCATATAATTCCCGAAACAGGTTTCCTATCAATGGTCAATTCTCCTGTAATATCATTGGAAACAGTTTGACGGTAGACATTTAATTCTTTGGCCAATTATTTGTATGACCAATTTGGATTTTTTGAAATTTTTTAATAATTTATATCACGTATTTCTTTTTCGTCACACATTTTGATCAAACTCCCAACAAATCAACATCGTTGTCATTAAAAATAATTACTGATATATTTTTATATTTTTATGATAACTAGATCAAGAATAATTTTAAATATTGCATCCGAAAAAATTTATGGGGCAAAACGTGAGTTAAGATTTTTTCGATCGCACTCTTTAACTTCTTTTTTAATAACAATTACACTTTGCTACAAAATTACGCTTATTATCACTAAAAAAACAACCATGGTATTCTTAAGATGATTACCAGTGCTAGTCTCAAATTCATGACAATTGTCATTCATTAGTTATTATGTGCTTTTATGAATGTGACAACTTTCACCAAAAAAATTTTTTTTTTCAAAGCCAGAATAAAAAAATGTTCCTTATTGTCACAATTATTTTTACTATCACAATAGAGAATAGCACTGTAAATAATAATTTTGAACACTACACAGTAGAGCAGAATTGAAAATGTTTAGAAATAAATCTGTAACTTCTAATCAGCTGGTTGGATTTGGGTGAAATTTGGTACTTATAGACGTAGCAGAGGAGTGTATAATGTCAAATTTTAAAGAAGGACCAACAGAGCTTAAAGTAGGGTACCTTTGATATATAAAATTTTATATCGCTTGCCAAATTTTTGTTTCTCATCCAATAAGACCTTCAAATAACATGCTTGTATGTGTCATTTATCTTTCATAGTTTTCGAGTTGTTTGCTTTTGAAATTTAAGGTACCTCAATTTCTGAATTAAAATTATCTTTAAAAACATATAATAATTTTATACTTATTTGAGAGGTATTTTCATAAAGATGACTTTAAGGTACACACCAGTCCAAATTTGACCCATTTTACATGAAAGTTTTGATTTTAGTCTATAAAATCCCAAAGCACGAATCTACAAACGGAATACAGTTTAGGAATCTATAATACGTTGTATTATTGAAAAATTAAGTAAGTTTTCAATAAAAGTCTAGTATTTTATAGTTGAAAATGTGGAAAAGAAAAAAAATGTTTGGGATTTTCGGCATTTTTTTGTGGGATACGATAAAGTCTACTTAAATAATATTGTCAGTATTAGCATAACCTGCTGTCAAGATTGTAGCTATAATACCGAAATTTTACTTAACCTGGCACAAATGGCAGAATTAATAAAAACTGTTTGATCCTTTGCCTGATATTTTAAAGTAGAAGAAATCATAAGAACAGTTCGTTCGTTTAACCACTATTATTGTAAATGTTTTGATAAAACTACAAATTACCTTTTAAAAAAATATTTGATTTAATGTTTTATTTGTTGCCTTCTTTTTGGGGCTAGTATTAAAATGGTAAGGAAATTTAAAGTGTTATTAATAGGAAGCGAATTAACATTGCAAAGCCTAATTGTTGTGATTTCTAAAATAATTTAAAAAGAAAACAAATCACAAAATAATAACAGAGTTAGAGACATATTAAAATAGTAGCATTCCCTATTAGGTAAATATTCCGAGAGATATTTACATTTGAATTTAAAACTTTCTTATTTGTTGTATTGAGGGTAAAAATTTTAAACTGCTAAACAGTAAATCAAGCCTTATTATATACGAAAATTATGAAAAAATCTTAAATATTTTGTAAATCGTTATTTAATAAAATTTATTAGGAAATAAACTACCTATACTATAGTTTTGTCAAAATTTAATATGTAGTCACTTATGCTTTGCAGACAAATTTTGTCTAGAAACTACATAATTGGACGTTCTTTTCTTTAAATTTTAAGTACTGAATGTCAAGACACGATAGATGTTGAACATTTTTGTTTTCATTAAATTAAAGAATTTGTTATAGGAAAATATTTCTCTCAATGTCACTTACGGCATTTTTTCTTTTAAATTATATATTTCATATTTTTAGTACTAATGATGTGTGGATTAAAGAACAGCGATGGATGACATTCGTGTTATGAATATTAGTGCGACACCTAACATTGTTATGTTGTGCTATGTTCTCTTTTCTTGTTTGCATAGCATACGAAGGCATTTTAAAATACGAGCAAAGACATACACAGACACCAACTTAAAAATGAAGTGTCACACATGAACGAAGAAAGGCATTGTACGTTTGAAGTGACTTTGTCTCACATGCGACACGTGTGACAGTTGCGACATTTTCACATTTTATATGGTATATCGTAGGTAGGCAATTACATAAAGGAATTTTGTGTGTGTGCTTTTTTTTTTAATTATTCCTTAACGAAATAAATCATACATTTTAAATTAAGTTATAAATAACTAATATTTAAAAACGGGTAAACAATAATTATTAATTTTTTTAAGGGAATACGTGGTTTAAATTATACATATTTTTGTAATTTGATATCTTAATTTTATGTATGTATGTAAGTATATTGCATAACTTAATGCAATCGTTGTTAGAAAATTTAGAATATTATGTTTTTTATTTTAAAAACTACTATAATTCAAATCTATTAATATTTTTCGTTTTCGAAGAATTAAAAAAAACATAATATTTTTATGGGTTATACTGTTAGGTAATAAAAAGTAACTAAAAAGAAGAAAATACAAATTATAGTTTTTTCATTGGATTTTCCATTAACCTTTTTGTTTATGAAAAATTTTATAACTACCTGTACATTTTTAATTTTTTTTCAAGATTTTTTACATTTACATCTATTTACTACATAAAAATAAGACAACTCAACTCTACGAACAGTACAAGTAATTGAAAGACAATAAACTGCCTTTTAATTAAATATTTCTGCAACTCAATGAAACAATCAGTATAATAATATTAAGATTTTAAATTTTATTATATTTTGTACTAAACAATTGGAAATGTTCTTTTACTTTTCATAAAATTTATTTATTTTTTTTTTTTTTATTAGATTTTAAAAATGTTTTTCAATCACCATCGAATCTCAAATGTTAACACTTCATACATACATATTTTTTTATGTGTGTGTAAATATTTCTTACACTATCTTTGGTGGTAGTTTTTTTAAATCTGCATACAAACTCAAATGTTAGCATGCACCACCATACAGAACAATTTCTTCCACTGCCTGAATGTAGAAAAAGCATATCACACAACATTACCATGACATGCGATGACAGTAAGCGTATTTCGATATGACAGTAAATAACACTTCATTAGCCAAAGCATGACACAACATAACACTACATTAGCCAATGCATAACACAGCACAACATCAAATTTTTGCTTATGACACTTTTAAGAAAAATGATGTCTTACGCAGTCCTTTAGTGTGGATGTCTATGACCTTGTAGCTTCGCTTTTTCCCCAAGTAGAACATAAAAGGAATAAATGAAAACAAAGTAAAAAGCAAAGCAGAAATGCATATAGCAAAAATCTTATTTATCTAGAAAAAATATTTGTTAAAATATTAATCATATTTTTGCAAACATTACTTTAATACAATTCGAAAAAAAGTAACAAAATTTTAATGAAATACTGGTTAATTATTATAAATACTTATTTAAAGTATTTTAACGTTGCAAATTTAGAAAGTATTTAATTTGAATTAACTTTTTTCTAATAACAAAAGTTCTTTTAAATCTTATCAAGTAAACAATTTAAAATTAATCATACGCTCTCATATTGCCCAATTTTAATAAATATTTTTGCATTGATTTAAAATATTTATTTATAACCTTATTTATTTAGCTTACACCACGTTTTTTTCAAAAAATATTTCACTAAACTAATTGAGTATTTATTAGTATAAACACAAATATTCCATTTGTTATGCCGAATGTGGTTTTAAATATTTGAATACTGTGGCTAAAATTAATTTAGCATTTTGTGTTTTGGTTACATTTATTCAACTAATTATAATAATTTCTTTAGGAAAATGTAGTATTTATGCTTAAATATTGGCTAATAGTTACGTAAATATAAATTTTAATTAAAATGTAAATAAATGACAGATGCATTTGAAAGAGAATTAATAATAAATATAATATAAATAATAAATATGGGATTTTATTTTTATATTTGTTAGAGCTTAAATTAAAGAATTTTTTTTATTAAAATAAAAAAGGTATTACTGCTAATAGACATGATAAAATAATTGTTATTACCTGTGTCAAATTATGTTATAAAATACGGTTAGTTGCATGGTGGGCCAGAATTGAAAATTTTTGGAAATAAATCTGTAACTTCTAATTGGCTAGTTTGATTTGCATGAAATTTGGTTCAGCAGACAAGTGTACAATGTTAAGATCTCTCAGGAGCGGTGTTAAGGGGGCTCAAAGTAGAGTACCTTTGACATATAAAATTTCTAATCGCTTGCAAATTTTTGTTTCTCGTTTGATTTCAAATAATAAGACCTACAAGAATATATAATTTCGTGTGCTTTTTAACTCTTATAGTTTTCGAGTCATTTAAGTTTGGAATTTTAAGTACCTAAATTTTTCAAGTTCTTGGTCAAGTTTTTTTTTATCACATATGTACAGTGCTGTGCAATATAATGTATCTATATATATAAAAATTAATGTGTGTTTGTTTGTATGTATGTTTGTTTGAAGTCTATAGCCGCCTAAACGGCTAAGCCGATTTTCTTGAATTTTTCACAGTGTGTTCCTATATGTCTGGAAGGAAAAATAGGCTACTTTTTATTTTGAAATTCCATGTGGGCGAGGTGCCACGCCCACTTACTAAATAACTATTAAAAGTAGTATATCTCGGAAATTGGTAATACTAGAGTCCTCAAATTTTGCACGAACAACTTTGACACCTATATGAACATTCCGAAAAAAATAGGCGAACTAGCAGTAGGGGGTGTGGCACATCCCACGCCTAATATTGCTTGCCAATACCAAATGCCTTAAATTTAGGAAACTATAACAGTTACATTTCCCAAATTTTGTACAATAAACTTAAGTGTCAATGTGAACATTTTGTGCAAAAATGGGCGGAAAAGAAATAGTGGGCGTGTCATCTCTCATAATAAATTAATACCAACATTTTTATATCTGGGAAACTATAAAAGTTAGAGAACTCAAATTTTGTACGACTAGCATTAGCTTCAATATGAATGTTTTGGACAAAAATTGGTACACTAGCAATAGTGGGCGTGGCACCTCCCGCAGATTTATATGTATACGCACCAGAAAGAAAAACAAAAAATATTGTGTATCCCAAGGCATTAGAATAAGAATTATTTAATAAGAAAAATGTTATATGTTAAATGCTTATATTTTATTACAATAATGTCAAGTATGAAAACTTTATTGTACATCAAACAAATTTATAATAAGAACTAATTTTTAAGAAAAATTTTAATTAATAAATAAATATATTTTTTTAATCCTTTAATTAGTATGTATTTCATTTCGGGGGGTGGCGAAGCACACCGGGTATTAGCTAGTATTAAATATTTTCTCTTCGATTTAACACTATTAAAAAAACATTCTCTTAGGAATTTTTGGTACCGTTATTTTTGATATTGTCAATACTAAAAATAATGGGTATTTTTAAGAAGTTTCCTTCTTTCCTTTATGAGCTTTCGTAAACATTTCAAGAAAAGTTAAAATATAATTTTTGCAATAAAATAACCCCTACCACGGATCCACAGATAGCTCTTGTAGTGAAGAAGCAGCCATTTCTATCTTCAAAAGCCGTTTCTGAAGAAATAGGTAACATAATTAGTGCTTCAACAGTCCAACGAAAACTTTTAAAGAAAGGTTTGCCAAGTAGAATCGCCAGGAAGTTACTATTTTTAAGCTTAAAAAACTAAGCAGCTCGAAAAAAATTTTTTACAAAAATTAAAAATAGTGAAGTTGATAATTTTAAGAACATTTTATGGAACGACGGGACAAAAATTAACTTGTTCGGGTCAGATAGTCGCAGAAATGTTAGATGACCAAATGGAAAGGAACTAGATGATCGTTATACAAAAAAGATTGAAAAACACGGCGAAGGAAGATAATGGTGTGGGGTGAATTTTGTTGGCATGGTGTTGGCCCTCTTTATTAGATCACAAAAATAATGAACCAAGAAATGTACCGTGATATTTTGAAGGATATTATGCTACCATATGTGGAGAACAATATGCCACCAGAATGGACTTTACAACAGAACAAAGATCCTAAACACTCCTCAAAATGTGTTAAATCTTGGCTGAGTACTAACAATGTATCTGTTTTAGAATGGCCTTCACAGTCACCGGATCTAAATCCTATTGAGAACCTTTGGGTTGAACTGAAGAGAGGTCTAGATGGTAAGACATTTCGGAATAAAAATCAACTTTGGAATGATGTTAAAAAGAAATGGGAGGCAATTTCTATAGAAAAATGCCAAAAATTTATAGAATCAATGCCCAGAAGAGTTCAGTGCATTTTAAACAATAATGGCGGTCATTCAGGTTATTGAATTAACTTGGCATATTATTATAATATTCAATATTAGTAGAAAATTTTATTTGTTTTAGTCTTTAATGAAAAAAAAAAAAAAAAATATATATATATATATATATATATATATATATATATATATATATATATATATATATATATATATATATATATATATATATATATATATATATATATATATATTTGTTTAAGAAATATTGAATAAGTCTATTATTTTGAATCATAGGAAAATGATTTTTTTTTATTTTTTATTTAAATAAAGTCATAAAAAAACAAAAACATTTGTGGATGTTGTATCTTTTAGTACAGTTCTTAAACAAATAAAAAATAAATTTAAATATCATTCATAATGGAAAATATTTACCAAATAAAAATAAGTCTATTATATTGCATCCCAGTATTTGAATTTGAAAATTACAAGAATGATGATGTTTTTTTTTTTTTTTTTTTTTTTTTTACAGCAAAAGTGTACTCTTACACTCCTTTTTCTCTAAATTAAAATTTTCTTTAAAAAAATATAATAATTTTATACTTTTCTTAAAGGTATCTTCACAGAAATGACTTTAAAAGGGAAAGCAAGAACAATAACCCAAGCGGTCAAGGTACACACCCTCTCGAATTTGACTCCTTAGACTAATGAAAGTTTTAACATTAGTCTAAGGAGTGCGTTCGAAAAAATCTTAACATATATAATATTCAATAACTTGGAAACGGTTGATCTTAAAGTTTTCATTATTTTTTTTATTTAATTGATAATTTATTACAGATCATAGAAAAACATAACTTTTATATTTCTAACTACTACTTATGAACTTGAGAACCATTTTTGTTAACCCTTCCGTTAGAGATTTGATAGTTGCTTCAGTCTCTTTTTTGGAACAGTATAGAATCTTCTCTTAAAATCTTCGATATTTTGGGACATTTTTTGTGCCCTTTAATTTACTTCTCACAAGAGCTCAATATCTCTCCACTGGTCTTAGCTATGGGCAATTTGAAAAATTGACCTCTCTTGGCACAAAAACTATGTTATTGTTTTGGCACCACTCCAGAGCTTTCTTGCCTTAGTAACATGATAGCAAATCGGGCCAAAAATGTGTGGATACGCTGTGCTCTCTCATGAAAGGAAGAAGTATTTTTTGCAAATATTCTTTGATGTATATTTTGGTATTTATAGATCTGAATGTATCAAATAACTTTCCTGTTTTGCCGCAACTGCAAAAAGCTTGTTATACCAGGAATTTTGTAAGAAATCTTTTCTGCTTTTGGGTCCTAAATCTTATCTTTAACATTGTCTTGAGCATTAACAATATAAAAGTTTTGACACAGAAGCTGCGAAAATTCTGCCAGCACATACGTTTCTACGTCAATTATACAACTTCAGTATTTTTGTATGAAATTTGGTTTTAATTTCCGTGCTCTATTCTTGGCTTCTAACTTTTTGGACTTTATATGTTATCAGCTCTGTATTAGCTTTAAATTTTCGCACCATATAGTCAAAGCACTGAGCTAACTGGGCAGCTTTTCTACCAGATGTGTTTGGAGTTCCTTTCAATATGCTTTCAATTTTCTGGCCTTCCCAATATCATGTGGACCTTTTTTGAAACTGTTTCTAATGTTAAATAACATTAGAAATAGTTTGACAGCAAAAATTAAATTATGTGGCCAATTATTTGTAGGACCTATTTGGATTTTTTTTTTTTATTTTTTTTTTTTTAATTTTTTAATAATTTGCAGCACGTACATCTTTTTCGTCACACATTTTGATGAAAATCAATACAAATTAACAAGTTTGTTATTAAAAATATCAACTGACGTATTTTTTCATGAAAACTAGATCAAAAAACATTTTAATATTTATTCCGAAAAAAGTAATGAGGCTAAATGTGTGTTAAGATTTTTTCGATTGCACTCCTTATATTTTCTAAAATCCCAAAGCATGAATCTGCAAACGGAATGCAGTTTAGAAATCTATAATATGTTGCTAAAAGTTTTTAATCAAAATCTAAGGGACTTCGAAAAAATGTAGATTTTATAGCCAAAAATGTGAAAAAAAACATTTTTGGGATTTTCGATTTTTTTTTTTTTTTTTTGGGGAATTGTGGTATTTTTTTCACAAAAATCTTAAAGTTTTGTTTACACTTTCTCATTTTATACGATAAAGTCTACATTCACATTCATCTCAACTTCGTTAAGATATGTTTACTAACAAAGAACAGATAAAATATTTATAGTTCTAAAAAAAAAAAAAATCGACTTCAATTGCAAAAATCAAAAGTTGAAACTCAAATTTTTCATCTAGTAGACATAATTCTTCGTTATATAGAAAAATATTTATATCAATATCTTTCATAGAACCGAAGCTACGCTACTTTACCAACAGAGTGACTCACGTACATATGTATGTATTTTTATCCTTTGGTGAAAAAAATGTAAAGGTGTTATACATGACTTATTAGTGCTGACATATTTTTCACATTTGCTTTTAAAGGGTATTTTATTTTCATTTTGTTTGATATTTTTTTCTACTTTATTTCCTTATTATCTGGTAATATGAAAAAATGCTAGACTAGCTAATAGTATAATGATATTTCTTTGTTACCAAAAAAAACATTCTATACTCTTTCAAATTATAAAGTACACTTTTTATATCTTTCGTTCTGTTAAAGTGTACAATTTTCGTTAAGTAATTAAAATTAATTTTTATTTTCTAAAACATCTCTATTATCATTGATCAAATTTTATTGAATTCTAATTTAATTAGCGCGAGTAGCTAACAAGTTATTCGCAAATATTTAGGGTTATTTTCAGGCTTGTTTCTTGAATGGGGTTTTTTATTGTTGTTAATTAAGCTACAACGAAATTACCACAACAAAAGCTAGAAAGTAAAATTATTTTATTGTTGCTAGACAAATATACAGAAATAATTGACTAAATAAATTATTTATTAATTTTATTTTATATTAATTAATTAATATAAAATAATTACAAATGTTAATATTGGAAGTTGTCATAATTTATGTTTTGGGTTTGTTTTTTTTTTGAAATGGTTTAATAAATTTTACACCATTAAAAATTTCCTTTTTGGTTCTTTAAATAAGTATCAAAATTATGGTAATTTAGATGTTGTTGTATAAAAATACACAGAAAAAAATTATTGCCTAAAATTCTTCAATTATCGCTGTTGTTTGATTTTCTACAAAAGTTTAATTAGAAAATTAATTAATTCAATCAATTGTTATTTGGTTATAAATGTTTTCGAAAAACATGGGGAAAATAACTTTTGTTTAAAAAAAAAAAATAAAATAAAAAAAATAAAATAAAATAAAAAAATGAAAATATGGGAAAATGAATATTCATACAAATTTACAGACGTATTTAACCCTTCATCTTAAAAACTGGTCTGACCAATTGCAGATTTAAATGTTGTTTTCATATATTTATAATTAAGCTAGAGACTTGAAATTTAAGATACCCTCCTATAATTTTATTTTCTAACGATCTGTGAAAAAAACAGAATGGTAAACCTTACACGAGGATAGTTATGAGGATAAATTAGTGTACATGTCACATTCGTACCAAATATGGTCTGGCTGGACCAGTTATATTTTGTATCGAATATTATGTAGTTTGACGATGATATCCGTTCCTCTTTTATTGTATATTATTTTATTAAAACCTTTTAAACTGAGTTGTCATCAGTTTACATATTTTATTTTATAATTTTCCACCTATTCGTTTATATTTTGTGTTATGAGTGTAATACCGATAAAACCTTAAATGTTTGAAAAGAGTAATTGTATGCTTTTGTAGACTGAAAACAAGGAGAAGAACGTGAAGTTTATCTATGGGAAAATGTAATATCTTGCAAAGCTGTGTAGTAGTGATGCTAGAATGTAGTTATACAAATGTAATAATATAAAAAAATCACCAAAATTTTCATTAATATATATAAAATTACAGAGCTGGTCTGGCCAGACCATATTTGTTACGAATGTAACAATTGAAACATCTGTATGAAAAAGGGTTAATAAAGATTATTTTTTTGATGGTATCTTCTGTGGACAGAAACGGTTTCGAATGTAGTGCTTCAATTTTGGTGGTTAATACCAGAAAACAAAGAACAGATTTGGAGAATGGTAATTATGTAAGTAAATTTTCGATTGGATATTTAGATTTGTATTTTATTTAATACTTTCCATTCTTGATGGCATAAAGACTGAAGCATTCAGGGATAGTCTTAACATTTCTGAAAACATTTCCCCAATAACCAATGCTCTCAACAGTAAAATTTCTTGGTTGAAACAACGGCTTCAAAACGTGCTGCAGAAGCTCGGCCGATACAGGAAGAATTTTCACAAGGGCGCAAAGAGTCATAGTGCGATATCATTGAAGATCAAATCACCACTAGACCAGTGCCCAAATAATTTTATTTCGGAAATTTCAAGGGTGGAGACAACAACGAATGATGTTCGCCAGAAAATGTACATATGTATGTACATTGTTGGATATATACCCACATATATGCCGGTGAGTACAAAATATTTAATCTTGCTATTAAAAACTATATACCATTCACATCCAAACGAACAGGCAAATATAATGCAGCTTTGGGAAATTACTCAACAAAAGCGTGATACCAAGACCAGAATTTCTTTTTATTTTGGCACCTCACAGTCATAACCATTAGGAAGACAACAGGCAAATATCAGTGATTTTTTTTATCAGCAATAGGAAGAATACAATAGGAAACAAAACGCAACAATCAAGAAATAATATAAAAAAAAAATAAAAATAAAAAATATCAATACAAACAGAAAATTTATAAAGAAAAACAAATACATAAATAGAAAAAAAATTTAATTTAAAATTTTGTTTCAATTATCATTTTGCTTCATTCAATCATCTACTTGATTAATATTATTTACAACTGTTTTTTTTTTCATTCAATTCTTTAATTCATTCAATTAATACATTGCTTAAAAATTATATTTTTTCGAAATATTTTCTTAATTAAAATTTTAAAAATGTTTAATTGGAAAAGAAATATTTTTTTGTCAGTTTTTACAAATATTACTAATTGATATAATCATTTTGATAAGAGGTGTAAATTTAAATATTTTTTTAATTGAATGAACCATTTTGTTAATTAAAATCATTTTTTCCTTTTTTTCTGTGTATAAGAAATATAATAAATTCAATATATAGATAACTTAACAATAAATCTAATGAAAAAGTATTTTGCTCAATTACAAAAAAAAAAAATCTACGCGAAGTATAAATGATGTTTAGTGAAGGTATTTTATTTGCTTAAAATATTTAAAGGACATGTAATTGTATGGACCAAAAACGTATTCTCAGCCCCACATATTTCGCACTATAGTTAAAATTTTGAAATAATAAAATCAATTTTCGATGTAATGTTATCTTCAAATAAGAAAAAAGTTAAAAATGTTGCTAAAATTCACTTAAAAAAATTAAAATCGTGCTCTCTGTTAGGAATACTATTAAGAGTTTTACTGTTTAAACGACTATATTTTCTAAACTAGGACCGATATTTATTTTATTTTTTGCTATTTACGAAATCGTGAAAAAAATTATATTAAAAATTTATCTTTTCAGTGAAAATTCTGCTATAATTTTGACATGTGTCTTAAAAGTTCTATAAAATCGCATAGTTTTATTTTGAAAAAGTGAAAGCTCTACTTCTATAATTTTTTTGAAAGTTGAAAATTTAAACCTCCACAACTTTTGTGCGCATTGATAAAAATGATTAACGCGAACAGATTTTGCATGCTGAAATAGTCGTTGTTTAAACCACAAATCGGCTTTAACGTCAAAGGAAAAAAATTCTGAAAATATTTTTACTTAAAATTTTCAAAATTCCTCATACAACCCTCTATTTGATTTCATAATTTGTTTTATTTCACCAAGTTATTCTATTTATCGTATTTCTATTTAACAACTTCTTATTGCACTTATTACCTTCGAACTGTTCTCTTTTTTACAAATGTCCTATTGTGTTACTATGTAAAATATTAAAAATTTAAAAAAATTATAAACAATAATCTTTAATTTTTTAAAATATAATTTTATTTAATATTTATTTTGTAAAAAGACAGTTAAGGTTTATGTTTTTCTTTTTGTCTGAGTTGCAGCGCATATATTATTTCAATAACCTATAATTTCTGATAAAATCTTTATTAATTTTTATTTTTCAAATATTTTTGTTACAATTGATTTGATACTTTAGAATTCCACTTCTGGATCAATGTCCTGTGTAAATAAATTAAAAAAGAACAATTAATAACTATCTTACAATATTTTCAATAAATTATTATCTTTTCTTATCTTATTAAATCCATTTTGATAGTTTATAACCATTGGTAGATACAATTAACCCAGTGTCAAAAATCCTTATAGGAACTTCATTTAGTTGACAAATTTTTTCTGCATGATTCACAGCTAAAACAAACAAAAAGATAAGAGATAATTATTATATAGCAAAAAAGGATGATTAATTCTAAAAAATAACTTGGTAATAATATAATTGAATTTTTACAAAATGTCACAGTTACAAAAAAAAAAAAAAAAAAAATCAAAAATAATCATTAAAAGTTGAGAGAAAAAAAAAAAAATAATGATTATTTGTTGATTTTTATTTTAAAACTCATAATCATTACGGTCCTCGGTATTTACACTAAAGGAAAAAATCTATTCAAAATCCATCAGGATTTAGCACACATTGACAAATTCACAGTTTCGGCTTTTTAATTCCGTTCGTTTAAAAATATAAATACGCAAAATAGAAAACATTATGTCATTAAATAATTCGATACTAAAATGGTGTCAACTTGATGCAATTTGGTGTAAATTTTCGATATTGATGACACTGAATGGTATCGGTTTTAATATGTATGTGATCGATTTTTCTCGGCGTATATACAAATTTTCTTTTACAATATTTATTTAAAACCTTGACTAACAGGGCAGTCATAGTGTCCAAGTCGAATTTGCTGTTTGTCGGAATTACAAACCAATATCGATTTCATTCCGTGTCATGAAACCGTATTGGTTTTCGAATGGAAATAATTATGGAACTTCGGAACGGCTGTTCCGATTTCCATGAAATTTCACATGGTGATGTTAGAGGTCCAGGCGAGTTTAAGTTTTGAGCTTGGACCATATAGACTTAAAGGGGTCGAGCCCACAGGGTCCCAAAGTTGCACACCTCGGATATAAAATTTTTTAAAAACGATCCGATTATATTAGGAAATTTTGTCGTCTTTTCAAGTTTATATAAACATTTTTACAATTTGCAGAAAACCCAGGGAAAGGATGGATTTGTGATTTTGTGCATATTTTTAATTTTTAATGCTGCAATAAAATCAAAAATAAAATAGATAAAGTAGATTTTTTGATGCTTTATTCCATGCGCTATTCACTTCTTTAGATTTGTCAACGAAAATTCCGTAATTCCAAAAAAACTTGGAATTTTTTACTTTTTTTGCTATATCTTTCCAACCCATATCGGGGAGCAAAAATTTCTATTATAAAAAAATTAAAAACGCATTAGGCTATATAGAAAGCATAACTTTTTTTTTTTGATTCCAGCTTTGCGATTTGAGAAATTAAGGCGAAAATTCGAAAAAAAAAATTGGAAAAATAGGTCAAATTTGGGAAACCGTGATTCTGGTAAAAATCAATTCTATAGTGTTTTTTTTTTTTTTTCTTTAAAGTATTTTGCGTTTAGTTATCTTTCAGAAAAATGTAAATACTTTATACGTCACTTAAGAAAATTTGTATATAACAGAAAAATAATGTAACAACTTTTTTGGAAAAAAAAAGAAACGGGAAAAAATCTACTTTTTTCAAAGTTTAAATTTAAATGCCTATAACTTTTGACTCCTTTAATATTTTTTCAAAATTCACAATTTTGCTATTTGTTGTTAATGAAATAAGAAATATTTTAAAAAATTGGACCCGCTGTGGCGAAAAAACTTCACCAAGGTAGGCTAAAACGTAAAAATTTTAATTTTTGAAGCCTAATACCTCTTAAACTAAAAAACTAAGGTATTCATATATTTGTCCATTTGCTTAAAATTTTTAATGTAACTTTTTTCAAAAAAATTGTTAAGCAATAGTATTTCTATTATAATATTATTGAAATTGATTGTGTTTTTATTAAAATATAATAAAAAATAAGATACGACAAAAAATATTAAATTATATCTGCATTTGTAGCATTTTTTGTTATTAGAAGATGGTGGGGAGAGGATTGCGGCAATCTACTTGTTGAGCTGCCTGAGACTGTGTAATTAATTCGTTTATACTGTGGGTTTATGTTTAAAATTATTATGAGGATTCTTAGCCTATTATCGGTTAAATAAAAACACTTTCCGTACTATACTTGACGCTACTAAAGGACATTTGTAGCTTTCTACAATTTCGGCAATATAGCATCTAGCAGCTTTGCAATTTTATCTGAAACGACCCGGCACTGTTCAGTGATTCAGCCAATTGGATTCTACAGTTGGCTTATCAATCTAAGAAAAACCTTGCCAAAATTTATAAATTTTTCTATAAACCTAATAAACATGAATTCTTTTTACATTTTACCAGAATATTAAGAAAACAAAAGTGCGCAAATCCACGTCTCACGTTGGGGTAAAATGTTTTAAAAGTGGCTATTAATTGAATTTTGAAATTAAAATTTGTATAATAAAGTTGGATACTGTATAAAATTAAACAAAATTATGTATCAATATCAATCAAAATCTTGAAACTAGATTGTCTTGTTTTTTTATAAGGAGCTGCCAAAGTTAATTTTTATATCCACCATCAAAAAGATGGGGGGTATATTGATTTTGTCATTCCGTGTATAACATGTCAAAGGAATCATCTAAGACCCCACAAAGTATATATTTTCTGGGTCCTGGTTAGATTCTGAGTTGATCTAGCTATGTCCGTCCTTCTGTCCGTCTGTTGAAAGCAGGATAGGGCTCGAACGGAACAATGTAGGGGGACGAAATTTGAATTTATATAAGGTTTGTTTGGGATTGAAAATGGGCAAAATCGGTTAATAAACAAAAAAGTTATGGGCTAAAAACTAGAAACACAGGGTGTCCGTTTTATACTTTTCTGCTGCTATCTCTCAAATAAAAGCATGTACGACAACGAAAATTTGTACGTATAGTTCAGGGATCGATATAAACTCGAAAACCAAAAATGGGCGTGGTTCGCCCACTTTACCGCCCACCTCCCATATAAGGTGAAAATCAACGAAATTGTGTTCAAATAGTTAAAGGACCAATGTAAACTCGGAAACAAAAATTGGCGTGGTACCGCCCCCTCCCATATAACTTAAAATTTGAAAAAGTTGATGGTGGGTATATAGATTCGGCCGGGCCGAATATAACATTCGCACTTGTTTTTTTTTTAATTTTTGAAAAGGAGTAAAAAAATAAATTTTCATAAATTTTCAGTGTATTTATTTTAAATAAAAAGTCTTTTAAAGTAAAAATTTAAAACGGAGCCATTAACTTCAGGCATTTAAGTGTAATTTTCTTTAAGTATTTGTAAATTATATTTTGTCCTAATATTTCTGTTATTTTTTTGAAAACTGTCCTAAAATACACTAATTTTCAATTTTCATGGAATGCAACTTAAGATGCTACAGGATGTTTGTTCTGAAATTTTTCTGAAAAATAGCACATATTGTCTACTTTATTATTATGAAAAAAAGTCGTGCGCATATATAGCCTAATTTGAGAATTTTTTTTTTTCGAAAAAACTCCAGTAGATTTCATACATAAAATAGCTTAAGTTAATGTCTGCACTTGAAACATGAAACAGTGAGGTAGAATCGAAATAAATCTGTAACTTCTAATCGGCTGGTTGAATTTACATGAAATTTCACATAAGCATAGCAGAGAACAGTAACATTTTGAGTTTAGAAGCATGATCCTATGTACGCTTCAGGAGCGGATCCATAGAAAAAGTTTAACCACTAGCGAAGTTTTGTTTCTTTCCCGATTTCCAAGATTTTTGCATCACCTAAAAGTCTTTGATAAATCCTTTAGAAAATATGCTTGCATGTATTATAAAAGTCTTTGATAAATCCTTTAGAAAATATGCTTGCATGTATTATTTCTCTTATACACTCTTCAAGATTATTCATTTGAAATTTCAACAATCTCAACTTTGCAAGATGTAGATCAAGTCTTTTCCATATATATCCCAATATTTTCAACTGATTTTATCATATTTTTAGCAGCTTATTAAAAAACCAAATTGTACATCGAATAAAGAAAATTTGAAGTCAATATCTCTATTGAGTCAAAAAATAAACGATTTTGAATTGGCAAGCTTGCAAAAATTGGCATTAAAATTCTTAAAAAAAAAAGCATTAAAATTCCAAAAGTATATTAGTATATTATTTTGTTACTTCTTGACCAAATGCATAGACGGACATTGCCGTTCTGCCAAAAAATATTTTAGAATTCTAAATATGCACTTTTTTACTTACTCATTAATAGGAAAATTAAACATAAATATCACTTTCCCAGAATTACCCAGCAAAAACTTAGTAATGGTATGTAGTTACGGATGTAGTTACTTTTCAATCATAACAACATACTTTATGCATTATATGAAAGTAGTTTAGTAACTACTTACTTTTAACTTGATATGTAATCAATTACATAAGATCAGATTTTTGGAAATGTTACTTTTTATCTATCTCTTCATTTATATTATAAAAATTATATATTTTAAAAGTGGGTAAAATATGAAAATACATTAATTATTTGTTAAAGTCACGAAGACTTAAACAAATAATTAATCGTAAACACACCAGTCTCCGGTGAAGTCGAAACTACGACGTAATCAGACAATAGCTTATTGTTAACAGATACATTAGGCTACTTTATACGTACTTGGCGCAAAAGTAAACTTCCGATGTTTTTTGGCTGTAATTAAAAAAAAAAAAAAAATTAAAAACTTTGATTCTTCTTGTGGATTATTTTTATTTGGTCTTTTAATTTTTTTTTACATCAAGTCGAGAATATGATGTCATGTAAATGGCCGCCGCCACAGTTGATTGTCATTTGGGCCCTTTTTATGGCATTTTCCATCACTTTGGCCAAAACTTCCGACGATAGGTCCTCACATTCTTGACGGATATTGTCTTTAAGAGCTGCAAGAGTCTGAGGCTTGTTGACATAAACCCGCGACTTCAAAAAGCCCCACAAAAAGAAGTCTGGAGCGGTCAAATCAGGCGATCTTGCTGGCCAGTGCAAATCGCCAAAACGGGAGATTAGGCGCCCGGGAAATGCATCCTTCAGCATATCGGTTGTGGCACGTGCAGTGTGTTCCGTTGCACCGTCCTGTTGGAACCACATGTTTTCCAATCCCAATTCATCAAGTTGCGGCAAAAAGAACTCGTTGATCATTGCTCTGTAGCGCTCACCATTCACAGTAACCGTTTGGCCCGCGACGTCTTCGAAGAAAAAAGGTCCGATGACTCCTCCAGCGAAAACAGCACACCATACAATGACTTTGAGCGGGTGTAATGGCTCTTCGTGGGTTACACGCGGATTTTCAGTGCCCCAGAAGCGTAAATTTTGCTTATTTACGTACCCGCTGAGATGGAAATGGGCCTCACCACTCATGATTATTTTTGATGAAAAATCATCTTCCTCTTGGTGGTGATTAAGGATGGCTTGAGCGTATGTTAGACGCGATTGGCGGTCAGCAGCTAACAGCTGATGCACCGGCTGGACTTTGTACGGAAACATCTTCAAATCTTGTACCAAAATTCGCTGTAAAGACCGTCGACTGATACCCATTTGCGTGGCACGTCGTCTGGTCGATCTCGACGGCGCATCCATGACATCCTCGGCTCAGCAGCGATATTCTCTGCAGAACGGCTACTCCGGGGTCTGCCACGCCTGGCAGCATCTCGTGTTGTGCCAGTCTCTTCGAGGCGAGCGGCTAAACGTCGCAGTGTTTCGACCGATTATTGGTCAAATAAATAGTCAGCAATATTCCGTGTTCTGGAGCAGTGTAGCGTAACATTGTTTATTAACGTGTATTTCGCATGTGTTTACTACACAAATGTCAAAACAGAACTGACATTAGGGGCCAATCGCAAAATTTATAGCATTTACTGATAGGAGGATTACTTTTGCGCCACCTTGTACATGAATTCATTCATGGACTCTATAATTTGAGTTTATGTAAAATACCACATCAAACATAAAATACGGTATAATTCTAAAACCAATAAAGGGGTATAAAAATGTACTAGAGGAAATTTGTAGGAAATTTTATTATCTATAAATGTTGTATTAACATCAAAATACGTACTATGCTCAATAAGCTAGTTATATGCAAAAAGTGTTATTGTTCATTTAATTTTACTGTCTTGTGTACTAAATAAATTTTGTGTCTGATAAAATGTTTGTCAAATTTTTCAAAATTAAAAATTCTTGACATAAAAAAATAAATTCAAGAAAATACAATTTTTTTTGTTAATGTTTACAAAAATAAATTTCTTATTTCAAAAGTCTATTCGTAAATTATTAGTGTTTAAAAGTGGTAAGTATCTGAATATTACTAAAAAATATCCACTAATTTGTATTGTTTCTCTTAGGCACATTAGGCACAAATTTATAGAACCTAGAAACTCAACAGGGAAAAAATTTTAATAGATTGCAATTTAGGAAATACAATTACATAAAGGTTAGAAAAATTTATTGACTATCTTAAAACAATTTGTTAAACGTATTAAACTCTTAACAATTTTCAGACGGGGGCAGGTCATTAAGGTCCGGAATTTTATTCAATTTCTGTACGGGTCATAAGAATGAGCTTCAAGAATTATCTCCAAGTCTGAAATAGTATGTATGTCTAATCCTGCTTTCTACATATTTTCAAATAAATAAATTAAAAAAAAAAAAAAAATTATCGGGTTTTTATTTTCAATATTTTCAATACTTACTTGTAACCGATAATGTAACTAGTTACTATTCATTTTGCTAATAATGACTTCTGTAATACTTTGAAACTAATGAGTGATTGAATAGCTACAAAGTAATTAGTTCTTGTAACGACATCTAAGTAATGAGTTTCTGAAGTGCCTACCTGTAATAACATTGAGTAAGTAGTTGCCTCTAATGACATCACCGTGTTAAAATAATGAGTTATTCATCTAATGTGAAAGTAGTGTAGAGCCATTATATTAGCTTCTTATCTCATTACATGGCAAGCAAAGTTTTTGCTGGGTATGCATAATTTTCGACCCATTTAATCCTAATGTCAAAAAAAGTTTTAAAATTCTAAAACTGAATTTTTTACCTAATAATCAATAAAAAAAATAAAATGTGATCATTAAAATTTTGATATTACCTTTCCCTGAATTAATCGCCATTTTCGACCCCTTTTACCCCAATGCGTGTCCGTTAGCTCTTGTTTCCAATAGAAAAGCCGATAACATTGGTTTCTGTGACGCCTAAAACCGACACTAATTGTGATTCTAACACGAAACCGATAATATTGGAATTCATGACACCAAAGTTTTTTTTTGTCTTATTCGAATCTAATTCCGACAATTATTGGATTCTATGACAGTCTTCCTAATTAGTTTTTTTTTTTTTTTTTTGCAAAAATGTTATATTTTCATTTTAGTTTTTCTTTCAAATCTTCCATAATAATGCTTGTTGTTGTGGTTATGCATAACCAAAATAAAATCTCAAACCCTGAGTATCATTATAAGGGTAAAACACTTTGAATGACATTTATCTGAATAAAGTTTGGTTACATATAAAACAAAGAAGAAAATTAGCAAGATTTTATAAATTTATATAATTAAGAAATATGTTCGAGTAAACAAGAAAAAGTAAATTAAACTTTTCAAACAAAAAGTTAAAACTTACCTGACCACACTGATGGCACATATACATAATTTATTTAACTTTATAGTAAAGTCAATCCAAACGTAGTAGCCACAAACCTGAATATAAAAAATTAAATGAAGTAACATAAATACACAGATGACTTAAAATAAAAGACTTAAAAATACTGGGAAAACATGAAATAAACAACATTTTAAATTCATAAACAACAAAGTAGGCAAAACCATATTTCATCCCGAGAAATTAACTGCCTGCAGAACTTATTTTAGTAAAAAAACTTAGGTGTAAGTCGGGATAACTTGAGTGAATAAAAAGAAAACAATAAAAAATATGAAAATTTATTAAAATGCTGTGTTTATACACTACAGCACCATAGGTAGGGAGGGTATTATGCGTTTGTGCTGATGTTTATAACACCCAAAAGTATTGATCTATACCAATCGGCTAGAAGCACTTTCTGGGTCGATTTATTGATGTCCGTCCGTCCGTCTGACGTCTGTCCGTCCATGTAAACCTTGTAATCAAACTACAGGAAGCAATTTTGAACAAAAATTAATGAAATTTGGCGCACGAGTTTCTTACAGTCCAGGGAAGAAGCCTGTTGAAATTGGTTATGATCGGTTTATTATTTCTTCCAGCTCCCATACAAATGTACTCCCGGAATATTGTTTAACGATCATAAATTCTTTATATATATAAATAGCAATATTTTAGTGAAATTTGCCACATATAAGTTGCATATAAGCTTAAATCTTTGTATTGATTTTTAGAAAGATCGGTCCATAATTGACCATAGCTCCCATATAAACCCCTTTTCAGAAAATCACTTTAATGGGCATAAATCCCATTAAAATGTTAGTATCGAGTTAATATTTGACACAAATAAGTTTTATATAAAACATAAAAGACAGTTTAAAATTTTAGAAAAATCGGTCCATAATTTATCATAGCTACCATATATGGCCCTCTTTCGGAAATCACACAAAAGTAAATAAATGCATATAAATGTAAGCATCGACAAAATATTCTGTATTAGTATGTTTTATTTTACACTTAATATGAGTATCGGTCCAAATTTGGCTCCAATTCTAATAAAAGATCCCTCCCCGAATTATTATGTACACAATGTTATAGGGTATCATATGGTCGGGCTTGACCGACTATATCTTTTTCTCTCGTTTTAAGATAAAAATTTGTTATGAATCCTAGGTGCGTATAGTTAATTTGTATGTCAAGATTAGCAAGTAATCATGTGTCACGGGACTATTTTATATATTACTAGCATATAAGCCTGCCAATACCAGGCAAAATATTACTAATATAATAAAAATATATCCAAACAAATCCGAAAATCTTTAAAATAAATATGAACAATATTTTGACACTTTCCTTGTCCCTAACCGAAGTTAAAGACTTGAAGCTGTTAGAATTTGAAGGGATTTTAATGATACAAGTATATAAATTAGTAAACTTTTTAAAACAGAAAAAAAAATACCAAAATAAGTTTCCGATAGAATTTGGATTATAAAGCAAATAAAACTACACAGGAAAAAATTTACTTTTTCATTAAAATTATTAACCATCAGTTGTAAAAGGCGAAGTAGAGTCAATATTTTTTGTGTGTTTTATTCCTCCAAATGAACACCTCCTCTCTTACTGTCTGAAATTTAATTTAAATGTCTCCAACAGTTCACAAGTAAAAGAATTATTTAAAAAAAAAAATCGATTTGGGATCACTGTGCAATGGCATCTTATTAAAATAAAAAGAATTTTTTAAAGTCCAACTTCAATATTTTTTTTATAATAATTTCATTATTATATTGTTATAAATTTAAAAATTTACTTTAACTTGCCGTACTCTATTGCTTTTCTTTTTACAACAAACTTTCCATAAAATCCCTTTTTAAGACCTCCGTTTCCATATTATTAACACATCAGCACTTTTCTTCCCTTAATTAACTACTCATATAATAAATTTATTTGTATATTGCAAGTGTTCCAAATAAATCTTAAAATGACACAAATTGGTTTAATTGATAATATCTTCTATTACAGGACCCTGAATTGCTAATTAATTAAGCTCTTTAATAATTGTAATAATTAATTGGGTTAAAATATTACATTAGGGACTTATTATTATTTCAATTCATTTTGTCATATTTAATCGTTTATTTTTATTTTTTATTTTCTTTTTTTACGGTTTTTCTATAATATTATCATTTTCTGGAAGGTCTTCATTAAGTATTCTTCCATTTCAAGTTTGTATAAATAAAGGCTAAAGTTTTTAAATAAATATTTTAGTAAAAGGATTAATACTTGAGTATAAATTAGAAAAACAAAAATATAAATAAAACAAAAACGTTGCCTTCCAAGAATTAACACAAACACCTCAGGAAATCCCATTTTGGGATTATTTTTTTAATTTGTT
Organism: Protophormia terraenovae; assembly: GCA_951394005.1. NCBI lineage: Eukaryota > Metazoa > Arthropoda > Insecta > Diptera > Calliphoridae > Protophormia > Protophormia terraenovae. The sequence continues at coordinate 33,130,412 of OX596073.1, forward strand.
TGGAAGTTTAATTTTATATTTTAACAATTTTAATGTGCAATGATGTTAAAATTTAATTTCAGTTCTTTGTGATGTAAGAACAATAATTTTTTAGCGTTAAATTTAATTTTTTTAAGTGCTTGTTATTAATTAATTTAGCTGCTATGAAACAGAAGTAAATTAAATAGATTTTTTTTTCTTTAAGGTTAAACATTATTTGCAGCTACAACATTTTCTTCTATATACATAATTTTCTAAGCATGTTTTCCATTTTCAGAGCCTTCTAAAGCTCCCAGAAGACATAGAAATTTAAAATTTGGCTTAGTTATAAAACTATTCTTTCTAGTCAGGCTTTTTAAATTTATATCAGGGAGCAGAAATACCCGGATCTTTAATTATTATCTAAAATTATTTAAGCATTTTTCTCTCTTTGCAGAGCTTTCTGAAGCTCCCAGGCGACGTAGAACAATAAAAATTGTCTTACTTATATCACTATTTAACCTACAAATCCTAAAGGTGCCAGATTTTGAAACTTCTTTCTGGAAGAAGAAATACCCAGATTTATATATAATTTTCTAACGTCCTAGACGACTAAGAAATTACAATTTGGCTAAGATAAAATAAATTAAAATAACTATTTTTAATATAAATACTAACGGTGCTAGATTTTAAAATATCTACCAGAAAGCGGAAGTACCCGGAATTATAAAAAAATTTCTAAGCAAGTTTTCTTCTTTCACAGCTTCTTGAAGATCCCAGATGACGTTGAAAATTAAAATTCGACTTTCTTATAAAACTATTCGTACTATAAATTATATCGGAGTCAGATTTTGAAATTTTTATCAGGAAGCAGAAATCCGAATTTATTTGTTATTTACTGTAATCGTTTTTGAATTTAGAAAGTAAAAATTAGTTATACGCTGGGTTTGTACTTTAAATCTTATCAGAAATGGATTTCTACTTCGATCAAGAACGAATTTAAGTCGATGAATTTAAAATCTTTTATTATTATTATTTTTTTTTCTTGTAAACATTTTACCTTTTAATACTTTAAATATTATAGACCATCACAATCTGCATGCAATAGTATAAGACTGAAACCAGATTCTTATATATCAAATTTTTAGTTCACATTTTTTAAGGAGAATAAATTTTGTCTTTAGTCTATATTTTCTCAAATCCCAAATCACGAATCGGCAAACAGAATGCAATTTAAGAAACTATAATATGTTGTTAAAAGTTTTCAATCAAAATCTACGGGACTTCGGGAAAATGTGGATTTTATAGCCGAAAATGTGAAAAAACCCATTTTTGGGATTTTCTCATATTATACTCAAGTTTACATCCACCGAAAATTTCGTTAAGATATCTTTAATAACAAAGATTTTATTACATATAAAATATTTATAGTTTCTCAAAAAAACAATTTTTTACAAAAATATTACTTTAATTGCCAAAATCAGAAAAAGTACAAACTCGATTTTTTTTCATCTAAATTACATTGCTTCACGCAAAGAAAAAATATGGTTCGGGTGACCATAAAATAAGAGCAACACACTATGATTGTAATATATGATCCCAGGTTACAATAAGTATATTTGTACGTAATCATTTTTTTGATTCCATTTAATAATTTTCTCATCATTTAATGATTCGGTTTAATCATATTTATAACTTTTTTTATAATATTTCTTCCGATTTCCCAATTTTTTTATCATTTAATAATCCCATTTTATCATATATATAAACCAATTTTATCATTTAATATTCCCATTTTACCATATATATAAACGAATTTAATAATTTAATAATCCCATTTTATCATGTATATAATCCCATTTAATCATATATATAATCCCCTTTTATCATATATATAATCCCATTTTATCATATATATAATCCCATTTTATCATAAATGTAACCCCCTTTTTGTAGTACTGAATATATTTAAAATAAAGCACATTTATCTGAAATTTTTATTTATATATTGAGAATATTGAACAAAAATTTTTCAGGTATAAAAATTTATTAATTTTTAATTATAAAATTATAAGTTATTAATAGTTTTTTATATAATATTTATACTGTACATATTAATTTTTAACATATATTTACATATTCATTGTTTAAATATTATTTACATATTATATTTTATAATATTTATATAAGAATTTAAATCAACAGTTTTATGTTTTCTTTGGTAATGCAAATATAGCCAATAAGATTTGATTATAAAATTTTATTGGCTATAGAATAGATATTAAAAAATAAAAATCCTCATAATCCTGCTGAAAGGCTTGAAAATGTGAGTTAAATCCATGGTTTGAAAGCCTTTGACCTCAAATATTGTAAAACTCATTAGAGCAATATATGTGGTTTATATGACCAAATAATGGAACGTCATTTTCATACATTTCAATATGGAAAACCATTCCTGCATATCTCAGAACAGAATATATTTTTAATTTATTTTTTTATTTTGTGGTTTTATTTCACAATTTTTTAAACTTAGAACACAAATAAATTGAACACTTTTCTAAAAACACACAGCTATACCGTTTGCCTTCTAACAAACCACTGAACTTATACACAAAAATGTGTATTCAATAGTTATGTAGAAAATAAATATGGTTAACGATAAAAATACAATAGTTGAAATCAAATTATAGTCAAAAGCAAATATTTTATATTTAAGGACAACATAAACATATTCAGAAACAAACATTCAACAGTTGTGCATAAAAATACAATAGTTGTGTGAAATCAAATTATAGTAAAAAACAAATGTTTTATATTTGAGGAAAACATAAACATTTTCAAATACAAACATTCAACAGTTGTGCAAAACAAAATATGACTTAAAATCAAATAAAAATATTAGCTAAATGGTTATAGAATTGACTAAATTTGTAAAATTAACTTAATGAATTAACTAAATAATTGTAGAATTGACTAAATGAATGTATTTATTCATAAATATGATTTTATATAAACATATTTAAAAACATATTATAATTCAGTGAACCATATTAAAATTTTGATTGTGGGTAATCATTAAATGATAAAACAGAATCATAAACGTTGCTATGATGATCACAGTATATTTAAATCAACGAGAAAACGGCTATATAATCATTGAATAGTTGTGGTGATCATGCTGTAACCATGTTTTTTCTCTGCGTGTTAGCTGACAAAATTCTTCGTTATACAGAAAAATATTGAAATTACTTTAAAATTTTATAAAATTTGGCAAGCGATTAACAAATTTTTATGTCAGAGGTACCCAACTTTAGCTCCGCCCCTGAGGGGTTTGTACACTCCTCTGCTATGCCTATACCAAATTTCATGCAATTCCAATCAGATTTATTTCCAAAAAATTTCGATTCTGCCCCACTGTGCAATGTCTATAAATATTATTATTTTCGTTATTTGTGAAAAAAAAAAAAAATAATAATAATGCTAATTATGTATTCCAAAAAGCTGCGAAGTAAGTGTAATGGCATAGAGTGCAACTTCATATTATGAAACATGTTAACTCCAATTTTCTTCGATTAAATAGTTTAACTGGAAGAAGGATTTATACAGTTTGAACACTATTTTAAGGAGTGAGATCGAAAAATTCTTAACATACATAATATTCAATAACTTGGAAACGGTTGATCTTAGAGTTTTCATTATTTTTTTAGTCATTTGATAATTTAGCACAGATCACAGAAACATATAATTTTTGTGGTTCTAACCAGTAATTATAAAATTGTGGACCATTTTTGAAAACCCTTTCTTTGGAGATTTGATAGTTGCTTTAGTCACTTTTTTGGAACAGTGTGCACATCTTCTGTTAAAATCTTCGGTATTTTGAGACACCTTTTTTATGCTCTTGAATTCACTTTTCACACTGGTCTAAGCTATGGACAATTTTGAAAATTGACCTCTCTTGGTACTAAAACTATGTTATTGGTTTGGTACCACTCCAGAGCTTACTAACCGTAGTAACATGATACCAAATGGGTCTAAAAATATGTGGACACGTTGTGTTCTCTCATGAAAATAATTGCCATAATTGACGTTGTAACGTAAATATTTTGGAAGATATTTTTTTTTTTAAAGAAAATTTTCCTCATTTTTGCGATATTATAATTCGCGAACTATCGCGGTAATCGAACTGAAACTCGGTATTAGCATTTCGAGCGTCAATATTAATATTCTTGCCGAATTTTATTATAGTCGGATGATTTTTTCCAGAAATTAGCGATTTTTCTATTTTGTTACAAACAAAACAACTCAAATTGAGATAAATATTACGTATTTATTATGACATTTGTTGTAATAACTTCTAAAATATGGCGAGTCCCAGAATACCACTTTCCACGGTTATAAAAAACATTTTTATCATTAACATATATTTTTTTAAAATTTTTAAAAAGACCACTTTTCGAGATATTTGCCCGAGAACGAAAAATCGCGAAATATGGACCATTTTGATGCTGAGAAAAAAAGTCATGTTATACATCATATTAAAGGTAATTTTGATACCTTTAATATGACATCTCAATAAATCTTATATAATAAATATTTCGAAAGATATTTGCAATTTTGTGTATGCAACTTTGTACATATTTTGAGCTATTTTGCACTTTCATACCTCGATATTTCGCGAACCACTTGATGAAATTATCTGAAATTTTGAATTAGTCTTAGTCTTGACAAGAATAATGATTGTACCAAATATCATAAAATCGGAGAGGAGAAGTCAAAAATTTGATTTTTTCGTGTTGGTTTTAAATGGAATGACTCCAATACATCTTGTTGTTTTATTGAATAAATAATGTTGAACCTATTCAGATGAACCAAAAAAATCTACCTAAAAAATTCGCAAGTTGGAAAAAAAAAGTTTTTTAAATCTTACTTAGTTATTACCTAAATTTATTTGCTTTTAAATATCTTAGAATTGAGGACTTTAAAAATGATAATGAAGAATATTAATTTTGTAATTATTTTAAAAATAACAAGATATTAAATGTAACGAAAATCTTAAAACTATTCTGTTGACAGTGTATAATGGTTAGATTTTAATGTACATGCCTTATTTTGACCTTTGAACTTTTGTTTTAAAAAAATTTTTCTTTATGGTTATAAAGGTTTTGTCTTTAATATGAAACTAAAACTAATTATAATTCAGAAATTATTAACAATTAAACATGTACACTTTGTAAAGTTTTTAGTTTTTTAAGCCGTTCTATTTTTTTTATACCTAACATCAAAAAGATGGGGTAACATATCGAAGGAATCATTTAAAACCCCACAAAGTATATATTTTCTGGATCCTGGTTGAATTCTGAGTCGATCTAGCTATGTCCGTCTGTCCGTCTGTTGAAAGCAGGATAGAGCTCGAACGGGGCAACATAGGGAAATATTTATCTTATATAAGGTTTGTTTGGTATTGAAAATGGGCAAAATCGGTTAATAAACAAAAAAGTTATGGGCTAAAAACTAGAACCACAAGGTGTCCGTGAAATACTTTTCTGCTGATATTTCTTCAATAAAAGCACGTACGCCAACGAAATTTAGTACGTATACTTGGTGGATTGACATAAATTCGGAAAACAAAAATGGGCGAGGTCCGTTCATTTTACCGCCCACCTCCCATATATGGTGAAAATCAACGATATTGTGTTCACAGAGTTCAAGGACCAATGTAAAGTTGGAAACAAAAAATGGGCGTGGTCCGCCCACTTTACTGTCTACTTTGATGGTGGGTATATATATTCGCGCTTGTTTTTTTTTTTTTTACGAAAAAGGACATGAGTCTAAAATTGTATGATTTGAGAAACACTTCCCATTGCCAATATCTGTAGTGAATTTTATAGACATTCGAGATGTCAACTCCGATTGCTGTCCATTTTAATAAAGAATCTCTATAAAATTAAGAAAAAAATAGGTAAAATCCCTTAAAAATTTTAAATTATTTATTATTTATTATTATTATTATCGATTTACTACATTAAAATTTTTTACTTTAAAAATTTTATTTCAATTCTTTGGCAAGAATTTATAGATAAAATTGTCCAACAAAAGGTCAACAATTTAATATTTATTATGGTTTTTATAATAGAAATAATATATTTTAACTTATTTGACTTGGGGCACATTTTTTATATTTTTTTTGTTCATCTGTCTTAATCAGTTTGTTAAGCAAATATATACTTACTTACAGACATAAATATTTTACATTTATAAAGAAATATGTTATAGTAAATATGTATACATAAGTGGGTGTACAACATGTGGCCCTGTGGCGATCATAAGAATAAGCTGGCTTTAATATTTTTTTAATTCAATTCAAGTATATGTTGTTGAAAGAATGCTTGTATATCAAAGGGCATTTTAACTCAAAAAATTTCTTGATTTCCTGTGTGGCTTTTTAGCTTTTAGAGATTCTAACTTAAAATATTTCGAAAGAAACAAGAAAAGTTACACATTCATGTGTTTGTTAAAAAAAAAAATTCACATCCTTTTCAATGTAAGGAATCTGAAAAATACAGTGTATATGTACTTCAAAGAAATTTAAGTATTCGAATAAAAATGTCTAACATAAAGGACAATCTTGGAATATTTTCCGTCACATGGCTTAAGAAACTGAAAGTATACATGAAAAACATTTTGAATTTTAAATGGTATTATCTTAGAAAGTATGAAATAAAAGTTAAATATTTGTATTAAATATTGTATTATATTCTATTAAAAATTAAATGAGCATTATTAAAATTTCCCAAAAGCAATTCAGCCTAACCACAAAAGAAATTTAAAATTAAATTTTTGTTGAAATCAATATTATTTCAAAAAAGAAGTATTTGTTTTTTCTTCAACGTAAGAAATATTAATTTAGAAGTTCAAAAATGAAAAACAAAACGAATTTCGGAGTACATATACTCCCCCTCGCACACAGAGAAAACAGATTTGTTGTGGCAACCGAATTTATTGCCAATCGAATTCGGTCGGTTGCACGTACTATCTTCCAAATCGATTGTAGCTGCCAACATTGGTTGTGATAAAAAAATAATTTTGTACAATATGGTACACATAACTATTTTAAAAATAAAATTCGGTGGTTGCAACTAAAGCTATTAGTGAGGTTAAATGGCTAAAACACTATTTCTTTAGATAATAATTGAATTACAAAATTATGTACCTTTTATTTTTCATAAAAAGGATACAAAAATAATACATATTATACAAAAACAGACTCAATTGGAAAACAAAAAAGATATGATATCGCATTGACATTAATCTGGAAAATGTATGGAAAATTATTAAATCTTGAGTTATTTTCTGCAGTGCAAATCATCATAAACTTATTAGCTGGTTAGTTTGATTGTATCTTTTCTGTTTTACTCCTCCACAAAGAAAAGAAATGATCTGGTGAACATGACGCTATTTTAACACCAATTATGCGTACCCTAATAGACATAAAATACATAATACACGTACCTATAAAATCTTCACATACATAGGCATACATGTCCATTGTATCTAGAATTCTTTGATATTAAGAAATAAGAAATTGAGAAACGTTTATGTGTTTTATTTTTTTACAATATTCTTCCAACAATGTGAATGTTGAGTGCAAACACTATTAATGTTCATCAGTATGAATAATTGAAATATTTTCTTTGGGTTTTTAAAATTATTTAACATCTTAAATAATTTGCTCTAATTATTTTTTTATATATAATTTATTAAATAAATGTCAAAACAAGTTGACTAAATATTCGATTGTAATCATCGAATTTTTGTAACTAAATCGAATTTTTTGTTGCTTTGATAAAATAAATGATTGCAACCATCAATATTAGTACTAAAATTCTGTTGTGTTAATCAAATCATTTTATTCATTTCTTTACAGACACATATTGATTAACCTGACCAAATTTACTTTCTTAAGAATCATCATTTAAATATAATTATACTAAAAATATTACCAGTATAAAAAATCTATTGTATTAATTAATTTTTAATACTTATAATACAACAGTTATTTTTATAATTTTTTTATTATTGCAGCAGTTTTCCAACTAATTCTTTTTCTGTGTGCATGAAATCAGAATTTCAGCAAGATAAATTGCCCTGTGTACACCGAGACAAAGCTTTTAAAATAATAAAAACAAAAAGGTTTTTTAAATTTTATATGTTGCTAATTATCATACTCTTTTATTTTTTAGCTCAAATTGACCGGGAATGTTTTTTGTTTCAGATAATGATTAAATTTTCAAATGTACGTCTATGGGGCCTAAGAAAATTAACCTATTATATAAAATTTTGTTTCGAGCAGAACGAGCCATTACCATATGGTCACGCCAGACAATACATAGATATTTTTTTTTTTTTTTTTTTTTGTAAGAAGAAAATCAATAAATTAAAAAAAAAAAAAAAAAGTTTTTTATTGGCAATTTCTTAAGGAGATGTAATTCAATATGAGTTCTAGTATGATATAATTTACATATCAAACATTCAGCATTAAGTACACCATTACAACCTTTAGTTGGAGCATTCGCCGATATAACGCCTTATTATTGCTGTTGGTACTAAAAAAATTACTTTCATCACGATCATAATATTGGAGGACATCCACTAAATATAATTTACAGAGTAACTTTTGAAGTCCAACACTATAATTATTTAAGACTTCCTTTCTATTTTCCCTGATGCTGACAAACAAATTTCAACACAAATGCCATTATATGCATAAAAATTCTGCTTTTGGATGTTTCTATTTTATACTCATTATAATAAACAATCACATTTTGGTTTAAAGGAATGTATCAAGGACTTAACATGAAATACTACTGTAAGAAACGTTACCAGCATCGTCAATAATATCACTATAAATTTTTGGCCGTTCCACGTTGGGGTAAAATCTGTTAAAAGTGACGCTTAATTGAATTTTAAAATTTTAAATTTTTATAATAAAGTTGGGTACCGAATAAAAATAGACAAAATTATGTATCAATACCAATACTAGGTTGTGCTGTTTGCTCATAAGGAGCAGTCAAAGTTAAATTTTTTTTTAAATTTTTGAAAAATAGTAAAAAATTTAATTTTCATAAGCTTTCAATGTATTTATTTTAAATAAGTCTTTTAAGGTAAAAACTTAAAATGAAACCATCAACTTTAGATATTTAAGTGTACTTTCCTTCAAGTATTTGTAAATTATAGTATTTTGTCCTAATATTTTTGTTATTTTTCTAAAAATTGTCCTAAAATACACTAACTTTAAATTTTCGTGGAATGCAACTTAAAATGTTACAGGATGTATGTTTTGAACATTTTCTGAAAAATAGTATATATTGTCTACTTTAATATTATGAAAAAAATCGTGCGCATATACTGTGAGCGTCAAAAAAAAGTAAACAGCTCATGCCCTTTTAAACGAAGCCTTGTGAGATGTAGATGAATAATGATATAAAAAAAGTGATATGCCAAAATTATTTGGTAATTAGGTAGGTATTGAACTCATAAAAACAATTTGTGAAAATAAATCGGAATAACGATATAATTGAATTTTTAAGAAAATATACCAATTTTTACGCGTCAAAAAAAGTAAACAGTTGCACCTTTCTTTTATAAAAAGGTCAGTAAATTGTAAAAGTGGGAGAAGATCTTATAAGGAGTGAGATCAAAAAATTCTTAACACACATTTTGTCTCATAATTTTTTTTGGAATCAATATTCAAAATTTTTTTAGATCTAGTTATCATGGAAAAATACTTCAGTTATTATTTTTAATAACAACCATGTTAATTTGTCCTTATTTTCATAAAAATAAGTGACGAAAAAGATTTACGTCCTACAAGTTATTAAAAAATTTAAAAAAATCCAAATAGGTCTTACAAATAATTGGCCACAGAATTAAATGTCGTCCGTAAAACCGTTTCTAATGTTATTAAACAGTATCAGGGAAATTTGACTATTGATGTGAAACCTAGTTCGGTAAGAAAAAAGGACCACATGATATTGGGAAGGCCAAAAAATTGAAGGCATATTGCAAGGAACTCCAAACACATCTGGTAGAAAATCAGCTCCGTTTTCTCAGTGCTTCGGCTATTTGGTTCAAAATTTCCAAACTGGAATTCTGCAAAAAAAATTACAAGCCAAAAATAGGACTCGGAATTTAAAACCAAAAATACTCAAGCTGTATAATTGACGAAGAACGTAGGTGCTAGCAGAATCTTCGCAGCTTTTTATTGCTAATGCTCGAAGCAATGTTGGAGATAAGTTTAAGACCCAAAAGCAGCAAAAATTTCTTACAAAATTCATGGTATGACAAGCTTTTTGCAGTTGCGGCAAAACAGGAAAGTCATTTGATACATTCGGATCTATAAATACCAAAATATGCATAAAGGAATATTTGCAAAAAAGACTTCTTCTTTTCTTAAGAAAGCACAACGTGTCCACATATTTTTGGACCCATTGGGTATTATGTCACTACGGTAAGAAAGCTCTGGAGTTGTACCAAATCAATAACATAGTTTTAGTACCAAGAGAGGTCAATTTTCAAAATTGTCCATAGCTTAGACCAGTGGAGAGATATTGATCTCTTGTGAAAAGTGAATTCAAGAGCACAAAAAAGGTGTCCCAAAATACCGAAGATTTTAACAGAAGATGTGCACACTGTTCCAAAAAAGTGACTGAAGCAACTATCAAATTTCCAAAGAAAGGGTTTTCAAAAATGGTATACAATTTTATAATTAGTGGTTAGAACCATAAAAATTATATATTTATGTGATCTATGCTAAATTATCAAATGATTAAAAAAATAATGAAAACTCTAAGATCAACCGTTTCCAAGTTATTGAATATTATGTATGTTAAGAATTTTTCGATCTCACTCCTTATTTTTTTTAGTTTAGGTTTCAGGGAAAGAGCAAATTATTATCTTAAATGTGTTTCTTGCTTTAAAACGAAGTAAAAAGGTGATTGTTTAACAATAGAAAAACAAACCTCAATTCAAACTCGAAAATAATATCAGATTAATATGAAAAAGGAGAAATCCTGGCGTGAAATTGCAAAAATTGTTTCAAGGAATAATTGCGGAATAATATATAAATATGCCATATATCATACTGCAGTTAATTTTCCTCGGGCAAGTTGGTCAAATCATTTACAGACACAAAGAAAAAAAAACTATAGTTTGCGAAGTTAAAGAAAGTACCTAAAAAAAGCGAAAAATTAACGTTTATTATTTTAGGGCTAGTGCCATTTTAGGAACACTACACAAAAAAGGCTTCCGCAGAAGAACACCATGTAAGAACCCTACATATCGTAAGCCAGCCAAACTGAATGTTTGAATCTCGCCCAAAAGTATACAAATTAGTGTTAAACGTTCCAGGAAACCATTTTACTCAATGACGAAAGTAAATTTATATATTTGGCGCCAAAAAGAAATACGAAAAAAATTGCAAAGATGGAATGAAGGCGTCAATGTCACATGTGTGGTTGAGATAGTTGAACATGATCGAGACTGGGTAATGGTCTGAGGGCGTCTGGAGGCTTCTGGAATCAGTAACTTTGTATTTATAGAATAGAAAATGAAATAAAAGATCATATAAATAGTTTTAAACATAATATGGATTTAGTGTGCGAAAATTTAGCTTATTGCATAACTGCTTATTTCAAAATGACAAAGATCCCAAGCATTTTTCCAAAATTGTGAGGAAATGGTTGCTTTATCGTACTCGCAAACCTATTTGTAATGCTCTGAAATCCCCAGACTTTAATCCAATCGGGCATCTGTTGGAACATGTTGGCAAAAAATTTGAAAAAGTACCATTATTTGCAGTGATCATCTCTAGCTGGCATTACAGAATGAGTAACCCAAAATATCACCGAATTTTGCCAAAAAAAACTTGTCGACTCGTTGCCTAGGATATTAAAGGATACAATAAAGTCAAATAGAAAATATACAAAGTATTAAATACAATTATTTTGCATTTAATTATAAACCTGATTACTTTTTTTTTTTTTTTTGACGCGTAAAAAAAGATATTCATTCACAAAAAGTGCATTATTTTTTAATGTGCTGCTGTTTCATATTTTTTTCTTACACAGAAAAAATTATTACCATATATTTTTTAATTAAAAAAGTTGTTTAATTTTGCTTCAGAACTTAATAAATATATTTAAATAAGAATCAAATTTCAGTAATATTTTTTTACTCATTTAAATTTTTAATTCATTCAATAACCCACTTAATTGATTTAATTAATTTTTTAATTGGGAATTTTTTTCTTTTTTTAATTTTTTACAGTTTTTGGTAATTAATATAATCATTTTGGTGAGAGGTGCAAATTTAAAAAAGTTGTTAATTGAATGAATTATTTACTAACATATTTGTTGATTGATTTTATTTTTTGATTTTTCTGTATATGAAATCCATATTTAGTTAGCTACCAAACATATAGCATTTTTAATCTCAATATAAAATAACTTTATTTTTAAGAATACTTGCTGTTTACTTTTTTTTTGACGCTCACAGTATATCCCGATTTGAGAAAATATTTTTTTTTTTTTTTTTTCAAAAAAAACTCCAGTAGATTTCATAAAAAAAAACAGCGTACGTTCAGACACTTTCTTTGCTTTATCAAACATTCAAAATGGGGTAGTATCGACATAAATCTGTAACTTCTAATCGGCTGGTTGAATTTGCATAAAGTTTCACACAGACATAGCAGAGGACAGTGGCATTGTGAGTTTTGAAGCAGGATCCAATATAAGCATTGGGAGCAAAACTATGGAGGTTTAAAATAGGGTACTAGTGTCATGGAAAATGTGTAACCACTAGCGAATTTGTGTGCCTTACCCGATTTCCAAGATTTTTATATCACCTTAAAGTCCTTGATAAATTCTTTAGAAAACGTGCTTGCATATACTATTTATCTTGCTTATACTATTTATCTTTATTTTTCGAGTTATTTACATTTGAAGCTTCAAAAATCTCAATTTTACAAGATCTTGGTTAAGATTTTTCCATATATAGCCAAATATTTCCAACCGATTTTATTACACTTTATGTAGTTGGTTAAAAAGCAAAATTATTTATCGAACAAAGAAAATTTTGAGTCGTTGTCTTTATTGAGTCAAAAGTTAAACGATTTTGAATTGGAAATTTTGCAAAAATTAACAAACATTCCAAGAATATTTTGTTTCTATTTCTTGATTAATATGAAAACCAAATTAAGGTATTTTAATTTTGATATCATCTTTCCCTGAATTAAGTGCCATTTTCGACCCATTTAACACAAATGTATAGACGGACATGGCCATGCTGTCAAAATAAATTTAGAATTCTAAAAATGCATTTTTTACTAACTAATAAATAGCAACAATTTAACGTGATTATCAAAATTTAGATATCACCTTTTCCTGAATTATGCATAATTTTCGTCCAATTTAATCGAAATGTATAGACGGACGGACATTACCATTCAGCCCAGAAACGTCCTATAATTCTAAAACTGCATTTTTTTACTTACTAATAAATAGAAAAATAAACGAGGTCATTAAAGTGTTGATATCACCTTTTCCTGAATTATGCATAATTTTCGACCCATTTAACTCGAATGTATGGATGGACGGACAGACTTTACCGTTCTAAAATTCTAAAATTAAATTTTTTTAACTAATAATCAATAAAAAATAAAGCGTAATCATTAAAATATTGATATCACCTTTCCCTGAATTAATCGCCATTTTCAACCCCTTTTACCCCAATGTGCGTTCGATGAAAATCCTTCAGACATTTTCATCATTGTAACTTTCAAGTTCTTCCAAACTTCATTGACGGACAAATTTCCGGAAAAACGGAGATATATAACGCAGATATATAGTTCATAAAAAACAAGATACAAATATTATATATGTTTTATTGATTTATACCAATGTAATATAGAACTTCTTGTTTACATAAAAATCATAAAATATTTTTCTGAAAATTTACACAGTGTCAAAAAATTTATGAATTACTTTTTTGTGTCATTAATTTTTCACATTTTTAACAATAGTTTTTTAAGGGTTTCAAAAAAGATCATTTGCTTCCAAGCACATAATATTAATGACCTTTCGTTATGGTAATACTATTAACAAGTTTCCATATTATGAATTGTAATTCAATTGTAATTCAAACTTTTTAAACATTTTAGGTCAATTTGGGTTAATTATATTTTGCTTTTAATCATTTAAGAATTATTCGGCCCGGCCGAATCTAAATACCCACCATCAACTTTTTCAAATTTTGCGTTATAATGAAGAGGGTGGTAAAGTGGGAAGTAAAGTCGGCGGACCACGCCCATTTTTTGTTTCCGAGTTTACATTGGTCTTTGAACTATTTGAAAACAATTTTGTTGATTTTCACCTTATATGGGAGGTGGGCGGTAAAGTGGGCGGACCACGCCCATTTTTGATTTTCGAATTTACATCGATCCCCAAACTATACATATAAAATTTCGCTGTCGTACATGCTTTTGTTGCAGAAATATCGGCAGAAAAGTGTAAAATGGACACCCTGTGTTTCTAGTTTTTCAATCCCAAACAAACCTTATATAAGACAAACATTTGTGCCAAATTTCGTCCCCCTACGTTGCTCCGTTCGAGCCCTATCCTGCTTTCAACAGACGGATAGACGGACGGACATAGCTAGATCGACTCAGAATCTAACCAGGACCCAGAATATATATACTTTGTGGGGTCTTAGATGATTCCTTCGACATGTTACACATGGAATGACAAAATCAATATACCCCCCATCTTTTTGATGGTGGGTATAATAAAGCGAGTTTTAATGTAATGAAAATCTTGAACCCATTTTGTTGTGTATGTATTAATATCCTCTTTTAAACACTTGTCAGCTATTTTTTAGTTTTAATTTATTCTACTTATACAATATATAATTATGTTTACAAGGATATGAATATGAAAAGTTAATTCTTTTACATACAAGTATAATTTTTTTGTGCTAAAATTGCATGTGTTCATTTTAACATTGTATACTTATATATGTAACAGTTAAAATAACATCTGATATGTTCTTCCTTTCAGGAAATTAAATTTAGCTAAAATTAAAAATAAAACATTTTTGATCTTTTGTATAAAATTTGTATAACTAACTTTTTATATTCTTCTTTTGTATTATGGCAACATATTTGCAGTAGTTTAGATACACCACGAAAACACACTTGCAACAATTACTTTTGTTATAATTTTATTAACGAGTTAACATTTTTTCACTAACAATTATAATTGAGTTTACGTACTAGAGTATTCATTTTACTCGACTTTTTCATTATTCGATTAATCAATTGACTCGAAAATGCAGTTTTTAAATTACTCGATTAATCGAGTAGATTTTTTAAATTAATCGAGTTATTTGACTAAATTATACATTAATAATTTCGAATAAGTTTACATTTTGAGTCCAAATTTCTTCTATATAACAAGTTCCAACCAGGCTGGGAATATATTGGTATATAAACTCTATATTTACACATCCATATAGGCTATACTATCATTCGTAGAACCAACAATATTTAAGTGAAGTCCAGTTCATTAGAACGGCTACCGGTGGACTTTGGATGGAGTTGTACGTAACGCGCCTACAATGAGTAGCGTTGAATTACGCAGAATCCTTTCAAGGATTCCGAAAAAGATGGATTTCACCATAGCCTTCCACCATACTAACGCTTCATACATAAGTATGGGCTTTATTGTCATGTCGAAGAGCCATTTTGTGTTCCTGGGATTTCTTCCCCAAAGATTTCCCAATAGTTTTCCTACACAATGCCGGCCTTTGAGGCCCTAGCCCTTGTAATCTGGAGTCAGGATAATTTGGAGTCCAGTATAATCCCTAGGTACTTTGCACTATCTGACACCTTCAGTTCAACACCACTTAGGCATGGTAATGGGAAAGACGGAATCTTATATCTTCTAGAGAAGAGGACAAGTTCCGTTTTTCCCGGATCTACACTAAGGCCACTAATTGTACTCTACACACTGAGTAGACCTAGAACAGTTTCCAGGCGTTGAGATATAGTATCCAGATATTTCCCCAACATCGTCCGCATAAGCGACAGTCTTAAACTTCAGAGAATCAAGTTTCCTGAGTAGTGGGTTCACGGCGATATTCCAAAGAAGAGGAGATAAAACTCCCCCTTACGGATTACCCATATTTGCTACCCTGTATATGGTAGTTGCTCCCATATTGGATATTATAACCCTGTTGTTTAAAAGTCCCCATATGAGGCTAATTATCGACTGGTTTATATTCAGTCTTGTCAGAGATAATTTGATTGCCTCCGGAGTCACATTATAAAAGCCCACTCTATGTCGAGGAAAGCAACTAATGCAAACTCCTTATGGTCAAGAGCATTTTCTATATGCCCTACAAGTGAGTGTAATGCAGTCTCATCGGATCTACCTTTCATATAGGCATGTAGAGACGCTAATAATAGGTTAGGGTTGATTGTATTACGAAGATGAAGGTCAATCAACCTTTCCAGTGTTTTCAAGAGGAAGGACGACAGACTAATAGGTCTGAAGTCTTTCGGTCTCGTGTGTGAGATCCTCCCTACTTTTGGAATGAAAACCACTGTACATCTAGTCCATACCTTTGCAGTCCTTAGGTCTGCATGCAACAGAAGTCGCTGTGTCAAATACATTTGTCAGCATTTCAACACAGGCCTTGGTTATTTCGCAAACCTTATTGTTAGGTGGTGGGTCGCTATGGTAGCTGGAGACGATATAGATAATACCAACACTTGTCTCCCAGGCCGCCACTACAGTATCTGAAATCACTGAAATCAGAGAGAATGAAGATACTGAGTTTCTTGCTTGCTACTATACAATATCGAATCATACCTGACCCCGTAGCATGTAGCAGCTTAAAATTGTCCGCACGTAGTCTGCAAATTCTGTCTCCAACGATCCAGGGTTCCTGGACTAGTTCTAGCTCCTCTCCTTTTTCTAGCATTCGGAGGAGCAGAATGTTGAATAGGAATAGGCGGCGGCGCGAAGCCTGTTTGAAGCCGATCGGCTTGTATCTCTGCCCATAACATTAAAAATTCCTAGAAATTCAATAGAAAACTTATGTGAACTTGAAAAATATTTTCAAATAAAACATAGAACGGCTGCCAACAAAATGATTCATTGAAAATTCGCCTACAAAATAATCTCTTTTTTGTTCGAATTAATTCACAAAAATGCTTAATGTATGATTCTGTAAAAATAAAATTAGTAAAAGCAAATAAGAAATGATTTTCTTGTTTGTTGAAATACTAAAATTTATAATTAGAAAAAGCTATAAAAAAGGTCAGAAGCTAAACCGAAAATGTTAAGGCTAAAAGCTAAATAAAAATTCTAGATTTTGCCTTAAAAAGGCTAAACTTTTAACACTGTTACACACACTAAATAAAAAAAGTTTCAATGTCAAATACAACAAATTATTGTGCGAACAAAATGAAAGTTCTGTAAAAAGGATTAATTGCTAAAAATAACACTGTGCAACAAAATAAAAAAGAACTGAATGAACTTGGAATGTAACATAGTGTAGTTTGTAAGCATTTTTTTTTTTTTCATTATATTGGTAACTTTGTTTGACTTGATCTTATGCCTGAAATGCTAAACCGATTAAAATGAAACATGTCACATTAGGCTGCACCAAAATTTACCAACTTTCGAATTTTGACCGTAACTCCCCCTAGAATTGTTCTTTGGGTTACAAAAACGTACTGTGTGAAATATTAATAAAATCGGTTATCGTTAACCCGTGCCGCATCAGACCTGAAGTTTATAGGGTGCGTTTGTAAGGAAAAAAATGGTCTTTTTGCAGTTTTTATAAAAATGTTTCTATTAAATGCTTTGTTTTGCACATAAAATGTTAAAAAACTTATTCTATATATAATTATCTATCAAATAACATATAAAAGGAAAAAATCGATTAAAAAATTTTAAAGTTATTACAAATCCCCCAGACCATTAATGTCTTTTAGAACACTTGTGTAAGGAGTGTATTTTTATTTTTTAAAAATACATAAAAAAATAAATCTTTAAATAAAAAGCTATGTTCAATTCAATTTGAGCCATAATTACTGAAAAATAAATTTTTTTCCGCAGGATTTCTATGCTCGGTTAAAAATTGTTTACATTTTTTAAGACCGTTTCAAAACTCCATTTTCAAACTTTAAAAAGGTTTGTTTAACAAATTTAAAAAAAAAAAAAAAATCGAAAAAAACTTTGCAGGTTTTATAGAAAATAAAATTAAAAAAAAAATAGGTTAATACCTTGTATGACTAAGCCGTACCTGTGATTTGAATTCTGCGGATTTCGGCAAAAATGCATTTTAAAGTCAACTTTTTTTGAACTGATGTTCAAACTAAACAAGATTATTATACTCGTATAACAAGGTAAAATATATGTCGAGAAATACATTCTAAAGTTTAAAAAGATTGGACTAGGATAACCCTTAAAATACGGAGGTCTAAGGTCAAAAATTTAAGAAATTAAAATGTTTAAGGAAAATATAACAAAAAGTTAATTATTTTTTCATGGATTTCAATAAAATTAAATAGCAATATAACTGAACGTTATATTACATTAAAAAAGTAAATTTGACCCTCAACTGAGCAAGGGGTCTGCTTTTTTTAAACACCCTTATTCATAAACATATTAAAAGAAAATTTTATTGATTACACAGGTCGACAAAAAATCCTCCTTCAAAGACGAATAGTTGAACTTGATGCATTTTGATGTGCTAAACACGAACCTGCTTTCAGTTTTTTTCCATCAGGTCTGGATTTTTTTTATGGGCGTGTCTAATATTTCGCCCATAGTAAGGTCATTACTCTAGTATATTTCCTCATAACTCAAGAACGCTGTGTACGATTGACATAAGTGATACATCAAAAGATGCGGACTAAAAATATCTTTAAATCAATTTTTTATGTGCTCAATAGTTTCGAAGTTATTTTGAAATAAGTGTGCGAAAAAAACTTTCTCATGCAAAATTTTGGATTTTTTTTTTTTACTAAAATTTCTTTTAATAAATGAAAACATCAAAAATGTTTCAAATTATCATCTTTATCTTAAAGCCAGTAATGCTGCAAATAAAATAAGGCATGTGACTTTAAAATTGATGCACAAATCTTGTTTTTATTCACAGTTAAGTAAAAACACCCATGTATTCATACACTTCAGTAGAAATACAGTGGTAGTAAAAAAATATATATCGTCCATTCCATGAAAGAACGCCCAAGAATATTTTTCATGTCTTCCGATTTCAATAATATTTGGCATACGCATACGCTATAGAGCCGTTTAAATATGTCCGTTTTTATTTTTTGAATTTTTAAAAATTCGCGAATTTATTCGTGATTTAAATTTTTCAAAACATTATTATGTTTGCTAAAAATTGCAATATAAATTGTTCTGGGACAAAATGGTTCACTATTTAAAAAAATTTTTTCAAAATATTTCTTCAAATTTTTTCATACAAATTTTTTATTTTTTTTAATTTTTGTACTTTTTAATTTTTGTGAGCATATTTTTAAATAAATTTTAACCATAATAATTCATAATTTGTTATTTGCGGTAGAAAACCTATTTATCCCAGATTAAGTGCTGATGTTTTATATAATAAACATATTTGTCTTCAATATTAAGCTAAAGTATTTAAAATCAAAAGGGTAAAAATTTCTTAAAAATGCATCCAAAAATTGTATTCTTTTCGTGAGTCCATCTTTAGCAAAAAAAAATATTTTTGATTTATATAATATAATTTACAATATTTATTGTAATAAACTTTACACTAGTTTTTATATCAATAAAATCTCACGTATAGTTAAGGAGTTATAAATATTTAAAGTCACATATTACTAAAAAAGTATAACCAAAAAAGTTAAAAATCAAAATTTATAAAAAATTTTTAATTTTTGTATGAAAAAAATGATGGACATTTTTTGAAAAAAATATTTAAAATAGTAGACTTTATTGTCCCAGAACAGTTCTTTTTGCATTTTATAGTAAAGATATTGCTTTTTAACATATTAAAAGAAAATTAAAATCGGAAGGGTAGAAATTTTTCAAAAATGCATCCAAAAATTGCATTTGCATTATGAATGCATTTTTAAACGATAATATTATTTTTAAATTACTACATTTATAGTGGACTTATTCTTCTTAAATATGCAATTTAAATTATTAAAATCCGTTAACAACTTTTTGAAATATTGATGTTTAAAGTTAGATACTTTTGTCATTTTTTTCACTTTTTGAAAAAATTTAATCGCGAATAAATTCTCGAATTTTTCAAAATTCAAAAAAATAAAAACGGAGATATTTAAATGGCTCCATAGGTTATATGAGTACCAAATATAAACAAAATTGGATGACCCTCCGTAAAAAAATTGACATTTTTTATAAATCTTTCGTGGAATTGACGATATATATTTTTTTTAACAAAAATATGTGGACTAGATGGATTTTGATGAGCTAAACAAGAATCTGCTTTCACTTTTTTTCTATCACGTACTAATTTTTTTATGGGCATGACTAATATCGTAGCCTTATTCAGCGGTCACACTATAAAACTCGAGAATGGTTTGTACATTTTAGACTATAACTCAAGAACCGTTAACACAATTTTAATAAATGATACACCAAAAGATGCATACGAAAGTAGCATATCAACAGTTTTTTTTTTTTTTTCAGCTCAAAGATAATTTAAATCGCTATCTATTGGAGTTGTCTTAATTGGACAAACCGTTCTCGATTTATACAAGTGTGACTGCCTATAGGCGGGGTCATAGTAGTCATCCCCATAAAAAAATTAAAAATAAAAAATAGATATGTGATAGAAAAATAGTGAAAGCTGATTCCTGTTTAGCACGTTAAATTCCATCTAATCACCTATTGTTTTTTATTTAAGACAAGAAAAAAAAACATTTTTTTTTGCCCATTAGTGTAACTCTATTAAAATTTAGGTATGCATGGGTATTTTAACTTTACTGTGAATGAACTCAAGATTTGTGCATCAATTTTGACGATACATGGCTTTATTTACTCGTAGTTTTACGATAAACTGAAACATTTTTGATATTTTCACTTTTAAAAAGAAATTTTATTAAAAAAAATCTTCAATTTGGAATGAAAAATTTTTTTTCGGACACTTATTTCGAAATATTTCCGAAACTATTAAGCGGATAAAAATTTGATGGTAGAATGACAATTTTACCAATTTTACCAAATATTTTGGTGTATCATTTGTATAACTCGTGCATAACAGTGCTGAAGAAAATAAAATATAATAAAAGGGGCGAAAGTAAAAAAAATAGTTTTTTTTTTTTTTTTACCGAAAATGGGCTACAAACTGGGCGTAGTATCCTACTTATATTATAGACAATAGCTTTAACGAAAAATAACTTGATGTATGTATGTGCTAAATTTAATTTTTACTAAAAAAATAATTATTTAGAAAAGTGTGTGTGGAATATGCTATTCCATTGGAAACTGTGAATGTGCCTAGTTAAGTAATTTCAAACCCTTTTTCTGAGTTTTTCAAATTTTAAACACAGCCATGATTATAAAATGAAACTTAATGGTGATAAAATTTTGCACTTTTTTACTTTCAATTCTTGTGAGTTCAGATATATAACTCGTTTATTTAAATGCTATTACCACAAAACTTATCAAGGATTATAGTCAGTTTTATCCACGTAAAATTTTTTTCATAATGTCCCATAAATTTTTTTCTTTAATTTATTATTATGCTGTTGAGATGTATGTAATATCCAGTATGTAAGACAAATTACGAAAAAGTTTTAGTTGATATGAAATCCAGTCATTTTGAGGCATCACTTACAAAAAAAAAAATAATAATAATAATGAACCGAAAAATATATGTATAATAAAGAAATGCATCAGAAAATACCACTATTAAAATAAAATATCTAACTAATATTTTCATCATTAGTAGCAGAGAAAGCAAAAACTCAATGACACAAAATTCTTTAAGAAAAGTATCTAACTGATTAACTTAAATAAATATTATAAAAATCCCACTTAAATTTTATTTATTTAAATTATACATATTAAATTTTATTTAAATCCTCTTAAATCGTTTATAAAAATTTATTCATAATTATTTTCCACAAAACTTAAAAAAGAAAATTCTTCAATTCAAAACAATGAAAGTAGAAAAATATAAATTTACCTTAAATTCCCATGCCAAGTAATTTTTTCTGCTTTATGATAAAATTCCTGGAAAAAAATAAAAGGAAGGCGATTAACTTAAGAAACTGTTAATAAAAATTACGAAATTTTTTTATATGTATACCTAATATTATTACAAAATTCTAAGAAATAAATCCAGATAGCTTATCACAAACCAGTAGTGTTTGAAGATTTTCGTAAATTATATTTAAAAGGAATAAAGCAGACAGACTATTTTTGGTGCATATAATTATTATATTAAAGTAATAAGAAATTAATTTCTTCCTATTTTTTATTTTTTTTTTTTTCGTTTCAAATATCTTTAAAAGTTTTGTGAAAAAATAAACATTTTATTAATATTGCTGATATTGCAGTAGGGCAGAATAAAAACATTTTGGAAATAAATCTTATTTCCTTAGTTTAATCTTCACGAAGTTGTCGATAGTAGTCGATTTTATTATTTAAAATGATAAAGTGTTGAAAAAATTTCAACAAAATCCCAAAAATGATATTTTATGTATTTTGCCCGTCCATTTTTATTATTGGTGTGGAAAAAAAGGTCTTGAAAACCATTTTATCCTGAAACCATTTTATCCTTTTTACTAATCGCATATTTTAAACATATTTGCTAAACTCAAAATGTTTATTCAAAATAGGTCAAATTCTGAAGCATCTAGACTAGCCCTATTAGAAAATTGGGCATTTTTCTTTTCTAGAATGATCTTTATAAAGATATATTTTAGAAAAGCGTAAAAACTTGATTTGCTTTTGAGTATTTTTTTTCAATTTTTTTTCCGAGATTTCACGATTTAGATCCTTATATTTTTCATTTGCAATGATATGCAGACAACATGTACTTCAGTGATTTGGTAAATATGTTTCTTTTTATACCCTACACCAATATAGGTGGTTGGGGTATTATGCGTTTGTCCTGATGCTTGTAACGCATAGAAAAAACCATCAGATCACCACCACAAAGTATACCATTCGACTCAGAATCACTTCCTGATTCGATTTAACGATGTTCGTCCGTCTGTCTGTCCATGTAAACATTGTAATCAAAAAACAGGTCGCAATTTTAAAGCTAAGTCAATGAAATTTAGCAAACGATCTTCTATTAGGTCAAGGACAAACTCTATTAAAACTGGTTATGATCGGTCAATTTTCTCATCAAGCCCCCATGCAAATATTTTCCCGGAATATGGGTCTAACGACTATAAATGCCTTAAATATTGCGATATTTTAATAATATTTGGTACAAGTAAGTTTTTGGAAGAAATTGTCGATTTTTCTATTTTATTATAAACAAAACAATACAAATTGAAATAAATATTTCCCATTTATTTTGACATTTTTTTGTAATAACTCATAAAATATTGCGAGTCCCAGAATGCCACTTTCCACGGTTATAGAAAACATTTTCATCATTAACATATATTTTTTTAAAATTTTTAAAAGACCACTTTTCGAGATATTTACCCGCGAACAAAAAATCGCGAGATATGGACCATTTTGATGTTGAGAAATAAGTCATGTTATACGTCATATTAAAAGTAATTTCGATACCTTTATATGACATCTCTATAAATGCGGACCGATACTCATGTTTAGTGTAAAATAAAACATACGAATACAGAATATTGCCTCGATGTTAACATTTATATGAATTTATTCACTTTTGGGTGATTCCCGAAAGAGGGCCTTATATGGGAGCTATAGTAAATTATAGACCGATCTTTTTAAAAATCGGCATACTTATTTAGACTTATATGACCGTTATACCCTTTTCCGCGATTACATTTGTATGGTGGCTAGGTGAAATAATGGACCGATTATAACCAACTTTAATAGGCTTTGTCCCTGGACTTTAAGAAACCTGTGTGCCAAATTTGATTTATTTTGGTTCAAAATTGCGACAAGGTTTAAATGGACGGACAGACGGACGGACATAGTTAAACCGACTCTGAAAGTGATTCTAAGCCGATTGGTATAAATTAAGGTGGGTCTTAGACCAATATTTTTGGGTGTTACAAACATCAGCACAAACGCATTATACTCTCCCCACCTATATTGGTGTTCTGTATAGCAAGACCAATAACTCAAGTGGTCAAGGTACACACCCTCCCGAATTAGACCAATTTTATATGAAAGTTTTGAATTTAGTCTATATTTTTTAAAATCCCAAAGTACGAATCGGCAAACAAAATGCAGTTTAGGAGTATATATTATGTTGTTAAAAGTACTCAATCAAAATCTACACAGAAAAAATTATTTCAAATATTTTTTTAATAAAATTATTAATTAACTTGATATTGGAATTTAATTACATGATTTATAAATATAATTAATTTTCTAATTGGTTTTCAGTTTTGTTTTTTAATAAATTGACAGCTGTTAATAAAATATAAAGAAAAATTTAATATTTGTCTATAAAAGTACAAAAAAAATAAATAAATAAGGTAAATTTTCAAAAATTTTCAGCTCATTACATCTATTTAAGGAAAAGAAGTAATAATAATATCAATTATTCTAGTTATTAATATTATCATTTTGATGATTGGAGCTAAATCAATTAAAAATTAATTAATATTACAAATTTCGTAATTGAAGTCCATTTTTACTTTTTTCTGTGTACGGGACTTCAGAAAAATATGGATTTTATATGTAATGAAATTGAAAAAAGATTCGGCTGTGCCGAATCTTTGATACCCTTCACCATATTACCATCTTACTGTCTTATCGACATCATATTACCATATTACCGACAAATAATAAAATTTTCGCCTTAAGGTATGCTTTCATATTTTCACATATATAAATCTAAATTTTTTTTCAAACTACGAAAATTTGAATATATAAAAAAAAAACAATCACAGCAGGCTTTGCTTTTAAAAAATAAACAACAACAACAATTCCATATTTATATATTTTTTTATGTGTGTATATACAAACTGGCTGCATATACAAAGAACAACAACAACACTGTTATTCATTATATTACTTCTGTTGCTAACTAAACTACTTGTCTATACAAAAAACAAAAAACGTCACTAATAGTCATTACAATGCTTAATATATATGTTTGTGTATGTATTTATGTATATTCTTAACAGATATGTTTTAGTTTTTAAAAATGAACAACAACAATTCCATATCTATTTATTTTTGTACAGACTGCATATACAAAGAACAACAACAACACTGTTATTCATTATATTACTACTGTTTCTAACTAAACTACTTGTCTATACAAAAAAACAAAAAACGTCACTAATAGTCATTACAATGCTTAATATACATGTTTGTGTATGTATTTATGTATATTCTTAACAGATATGTTTTAGTTTTTAAAAATAAACAACAACAATTCCATATCTATTTATTTTTGTACAGACTGCATATACAAAGAACAACAACAACACTGTTATTCATTATATTACTACTGTTTCTAACTAAACTACTTGTCTATACAAAAAAACAAAAAACGTCACTAATAGTCATTACAATGCTTAATATACGTGTTTGTGTGTGTATTTATATTCTTAACAGATTTGTTTTTGGGCCATAACTCTGTTGATTATAAACGAATTTGGTTTATTAAAAAAAACGAAATTTTATAAAAACATTTATGACTGATCTATATAAAAATAAAAATCTGTAGCTTGAACAAGGGCTTCAAAAATAAAAAATTCGTTTTCCCCGATATCTCAGTTATTACTGAACCGATTTATTTAATTTTTTCAGAACAAAAATTCAGAAAATAATTTCCGAGCCTTCTTTGAAAATTCGAAGTCCCTGGTATATGCAGAGGCTTCAGAAACTGAAAAACCGGTTTCAAAAACCGGTTTTTAAAGCATATCTCCGCCATTTATAAACCGATCCTGCTGATCCAAAAAACCGAAATTTTATAAAAATATTTGTGACCGATCTGTATAAAAATAAAAATCTATAGCTTAAACGAGGGCTTTAAAAAATAAAAAATGCGTTTTGTCCGATATCTCAGTTATTATTGAACCGATTTATTTCATTTTTTCAGAACAAAAATTCAGAAAAAAATGTCCGAGACTTCTTTGTAAAAACGAAGTCCGTAGTATATACAGAGGCTTCAGAAATTGGAAAACCGGTTCTTAAAACCGGTTTTTTTAACATATCTCCGCATTGTATGAACCGATCTTGCTGAATTCCAATAGCAAAATTCTCGAAAGCATTTCCGATCGTTTGATATATATATTATATATGTCAGTTATCGGTGGGCTTCATAAACGCCATTTCAACCGACACACGGACGGACGGACGGACGGTCGGACGGACGGACGGACGGACGGACGGACGGACATGGTCCTATCGTCATCATTTCTTACAAGGATCCCGAAAATGTCAACTTTTTTGCTCTCCGACGAAAATTGTGGGAATTACAAACGGAATGACAAACTTATATATACCCTTTACACCTGTGGTGAAGGGTATAAAAATGGGATTTTCGATGTTTGTTTTTTGGTAATTGAAAGATTTCTTTTACAATCATTTTAAAGTTTTTTCCATTTTCTCATTTTATACTATAAAGTCTACATTCACCGAAAACTTCGTTAAGATATCTTTACTAACAAAGATTTATTACGGATATTACATATTTATTACAGATAAAATATTTATATGTAGTTTCTCAAAAAAAAAAAAAAAAAAAAAAAAACAATTTTTTACAAACATTTTTCAAAAGTAATTTTCGTTATATAGAAAAATATTGAAATCAAATATTTGAAATCGGACGAGAAACAAAAATTTTCCAAGCGGTTAAAAAAATTTGAATGTCAGAGGTACCCTACTTTGAGCCCCCTTAGCTCCACCCCTAAGGGTCTGTTGGGTCCCTCTTCCAAGCTTAACATTATACACTCCTCTGCTACACCTGTACTAAATTTCACGCAAATCCAACCAGTTGATCAGAAGTTACAGATTTATTTCCAAAAATTTTTCATTCTGCCCCACGGTGGTGTGACAAGCAACGCTTAAATTCAAAATGAAAAAAAAAAAAAAAAAAAAATGACGCAAATAACCTAAAAAATTGGAAAACATTTAATTTCTTACCTTTATGTTTAATTAAATTTAAAAATATTATTTAAGAAAATAATTTTTTGTGTTCATATAAAAGCGACATACTCGCATGCTAACTTTCCAATGTTTGAGCAAACTTTTAAAAAATATATGTAAAAATAAATTTGCTCACTTAGTGGTTTTCCCCAAAGGTGTAATTTTCTGTATAAGATTCGATATATACAAATAATGACATAAAATATATCGTAATTAGGAATGCCATATAAATTATTATCAGTGCATATTTGGTCCCTAAAGAACTTACCATGGCTAAAAATAAATTTAAGGATTTCTCTTTCCCTTCATGAAAACTTTGCATTGAGTTAGTTTAATATTAAAAGCAAAAAATTTTAAGTTTACTTAAATTTTTAGACAGAGTAAAGGCCTACACTTCAATAGTTTTTCAACTTGTTTTTCTCTAGATACATAACAAATACTGTTACATATTTAAGTTATAGTAAAGAACAATATGCTCTTATATCACTTATCATGTTTATATTTGCTATCCGTATGAAACTTTAGATGATGAAAATAATAATATGTTAAAGTGTATTGTTGTGTTATGTTTGTGTTGCTGTGAATAGGTAAATAATTCTGTAATGTAAAAATTCAGTTGTACTAAAGTAAATATTAAAAGTTAAACATGTTTATATATATGTATACTCACAACTTTTAAAAACAAACAGAAGCGATGATTTTCAAGAACTAGCACATAGATTTACTTATTATATCACCACGACGAGAGGCAATTCTTTAAAAATCTTTATGAATGTTTTAATGATGACAACAAGTAAAATATGAAAAATAAGAAACCTACACAAAATCATTTAAAGTAAAATCGCAAAATCTTCTACAAAATCTGATATCCAAAAATATTTTGTAGATAAAAATATATTTCCTAGAAAATATTACAAAAAAAAACGAGAGAGGAAGATATAGTCGGTCAAGCCCGACCATATGATACCCTACACCATTGTGTACATAAAAATTCGGACTTGGGGTCAAGTGTGGACCGATATTCTTATTAAGTATAAAATAAAACATACGAATACAGAAAATTACGTCGATACTAACATTTATATGAATTTATTCACTTTTGGGTGATTCCCGAAAAAGGGTCTTATATGGGAGCTATGGTAAATTATGGGCCGATCTTCCTGAAATTCGGCACACAGAGTTAGACTTATATAAAACTCATATGTGCCAAATTTCATTAAAATATTTCTTTATTTGATAGATTTATGATCGTTAAACTCCTTTCCGGGAGGACATTTGTATGGGGACTAGGTGAAATAATGAACCGATCATAACCAGTTTCAATAGGGTTCGTCCTTGACCCAACCACCTATGGTGATGTAGGGTATAAAAAAAATGCATGTTTAAACTAAATCGAATTTCATTTATGACTTACATACATAAGTATATTCATAAATAAAATCAAATTAAACAAAAATATTAAAAAAAAAAAAAACAAACCAAACAAACTTATTTTGATAATTGTTGTATCTGTAGCTCATCCAGAGGTTATATTTCTCCTTGACATCACAAACATGTGGCTACACACGGTAACAATTTCCGCGAAAAATACTTAAAAGGCATCAATGAATAAACTCATAAAACAAATTTGTGTAATTCTCACAATTAAATTGTTTAAAATTTGAAATTAAGAGCTTCAGAAATTTATTGCTTCATAGCAGACGAATCTTTTTGCACATTTTATGAGTTTTGAAACGATGCCAATAAAGTGTTTATGGAATTATATTTATGAATTTCGTTTTATGTGTTTTTCTGTCTAAACATTTAAGTGTTAAAAGAACAATACTTGAGTATGTGAAAAATGATTTCCGATAAAATTTGAAAAGCAAAATAATTTTAAATAAGTGTCACCATATGCGAGAGACAAGAATAAAAAAGTGGTATTCATATAGACCCAAAATCTATAAAAAAAAAAATTAAATTGCCAAACGCTGCACGTTGGGATAAAAGCTGTCAAAAGTAGTTAATGGAATTTTGAAATTTAAATTTTTGTAATAAAGTTGGATACCACATAAAAATAGACACAACGATGTATCAATATCAATTAAAACATTTAAGCTTGGTTGTGCTGTTTGCTCATAAGGAGCAGTCAAAGTGAAACATTTTTTTACATTTTTGAAAAGGAGTAAAAAATTCAATTTTCATCAAATTTCAGTGTATTTATTTTAAATAAAAAGTCTTTTAAAGTAAAAATTTAAAATGTAACCATCAACTTCAGATATTTAAGTGTGCTTTTCTTTAAATATTTGTAAATATTATTTTATTTTAATATTTTATATGTAGATTTTGAAAGCGTTTTGATGAACACTTTGATGGTTTTGTGACTTCTCTCTGTCACACTCTAACTCCTCTATTTTAAATTATATACACAACTCTATTTCATATTTACATTTATTTATTTACAATATTTACAACACTTAGAATTAACACAAACTCTTTTTGTGTCAATGCTACTTCCACTCAGCTCAACTCACACTCAGTAACTCTCTCCGTTTGTCCAAACTGTCGGTCTTTTATACCCACGTTCCCATTCCGTCTTATCCCGTCCTGTTTAATCCCAACCCTTAAAACTCTAAACTAACGTCTCTGTCCAGCAAAACCTCGGTGATCCTCCCATCTTTCCCCTCCAGTTCCTACATATATTATTTTTTTTTTTTGAAAATTCTCTTAAAATACACTAATTTAAAATTTTCATGGAATACAACTTAAAATGTTATAGAATGTTTGTTCTGAAAATTTTGGAAAAAATAGCACATATTGTCCACTTTAAGACTATGAAAAAAAAAATCGTGCGCATATATAGCCCGATTTGAGAAATTAATTTTTTTTTCGAAAAAACTCCAGTAGATTTCATACAAAAAACGGCTCAAGTGCAGAAATTTTCTTTGCTTTATCAAACATTAAACAGTGGGGCAGAATGGAAATAAATCTGTAACTTCTAATCGGCTGACTGTATTTATATGAAATTTCACATAGGCGTAGCATAGACAGTAGCATTTTGATTTTAGAATCAGGATCCTATATATTCTTCAGGAGCGGAGCTATTGGGTTCAAAGTTGCTACTAATATCATAGATAATATTTACCCACTAACGAATTCTTGTTCCTTATCTAATTTCCAAGCTTTTTATATGATCTTAAATTCCTTGATAAATCCTTTAGAAAACATGCTTGCATGTAGTATTTCTCTTATATATTCTTCGAGATATATTCATTTGAAGTTTCAAGAATCTCAAGTTTTCAAGATTTTGGTCAAGTCTTTTTTCATATATATCTCGACATTTTCAACCGCTTTATCATATATTTTGCACTTTATTAAAGAATGGCATTTTCTATTGAATAAAGAAAATTTGAACTTGATATCTTTATTGAGTCAAAAAATGAACGATCTTGAATTGGCAAGTTTGCAAAAATTAATAAACAGACGGACGGAAGGACAGACATTAAAATTCTTTAAAACAAGTTTTAAAATTCCAAAAGTATATAATATTTTTACTTACTGACCGATATGAGAACTAAATTTAAATATTAACGTGTTGATATCACATTTCCCAGAATTAAATGCTATTTTCGACTCATTTAATCCAAATGTAAATCTTTTTACTAATTAATAAATAGAAAAAGTAGAATATGATCATCAAAATTTGGATATCACCTTTTCCTGAGTTAAGCAGCATTTAACCCAAATGTATAGGGGGACGGACGGACATTACCATTCAGCCAAAAAACATCACATTCTAAAAATAAATTTTTTTACTTACTAATAAATAGAAAAATTTAACGTGATCATTAAAGTGTTTATATCACTTTTTTCTGAATTATGCATAATTTTCGACCCATTTAACTCAAATATACAGACAGAAGGACGGACGGACATTACCATTCTGCCCAAAAAAATCTTAAGATTCTAAAAACGCATATTTTTTGCCTAATAATAAATAAACAAAACGTGATGTTTAAAATATTGATATCACCTTTCCCTGAATTAATCGCCATATTCGACCTCTTTTAACCCAATGTGCGCTATTAAAATGACATTGTCAATGGGGAAATATGAAGTATAACAAAACTACCTCTTTCAATAAAAATATGTGGACTAGATAGAATTCGACATGCAAAACACGAATCTGCTTTCAGTTTTTTTCCATTAGGTCGATTACTTTTAAGAACGTGTTTAATATTTCGCTGTAAATAAGCCGATTACTCGAGTATATTTCATTATAACCCAAGAACGGTGTGCACGATATATACAATTGATACGGCAAAATATTCGGACTAAAATTGGATTCTAGTATCTGGTTTTTATCCGGTAAATATTTTTGAAATTATTTCTGAAAAGTGTCAGAAAAATTTAAGATTTTTAAACACGAAAATTTCTTTTGAAAATTGAAAAAATCAAAAATGTTCCAGTTAATCATATTTATCCTAAAGCTAATAAGACTACGAGTACAAATCTTGATTTCATTCACAGACAAAAAAAATCGTCTTAAATAAAAAAATAGGTTGATTAGATGGAATTTAACGTGCTAAAGAAGAATATGCTTTAACTTATTTTCTACACACAGAAAAAAAATTGGCTAGAAAACGTTTATAGTTATTAAATTTTAATAGAAAAAGCTAATAACAAATACTAAAATTTTATTATCACAACCAGTTTTCTGTTTTTATAGCAACAAAAATATTACTATAATCGTTTTGGAATTCGTTTAATTGCTAAATTAGTTAATGTAACCAATAAGTATCAATATAAAACAATTTTAACAAATTCGGCAAAGACTAACAATATATAAATAAAATGAAATTGAAAAAAGATTCGGCTGTGCCGAATCTTTGATACCCTTCACCATACTGCCATCTTACTATCTTATCGACATCATATTACCATATTACCGACAAATAATAAAATTTTCGCCTTAACGTATGCTTTCATATTTTCACATATTTAAATCTAAATTTTTTTCAAACTACGAAAATTTGAATATGAAAAAAAAAAAACAATCATAGCAGGCTTTGCTTTTAAAAAATAAACAACAACAATTCCATATTTATTTTAAAAATTCGAAGTCCCTGGTATATGCAGAGGCTTCAGAAACTGAAAAACCGGTTCCAAAAACCGGTTTTTAAAGCATATCTCCACCATTTTTAAACCGATCTTCCTGATTCAAAAAACCGAAATTTAATAAAAATTTATAGCTTAAGCCAGGGCTTCAAAAAATAAAAAATGCGTTTTGTCCGATATCTCAGTTATTATTGAACCGATTTATTTCATTTTTTCAGAACAAAAATTCAGAAAAAAATGTCCGAGACTTCTTTGTAAAAACGAAGTCCCTAGTATATACAGAGGCTTCAGAAACTGGAAAACCGGTTCTAAAAACCGGTTTTTTTAACATATCTCCGCATTGTATGAATCGATCTTGCTGAATTCCAATAGCAAAATTCTAGAAAGCATTTCCGATCGTTTGATATATATAT
The DNA here is from genome assembly GCA_951394005.1 of Protophormia terraenovae. NCBI lineage: Eukaryota > Metazoa > Arthropoda > Insecta > Diptera > Calliphoridae > Protophormia > Protophormia terraenovae. The sequence goes on from OX596073.1 coordinate 33,163,236, forward strand.
TATATATGTCAGTTATCGGTGGGCTTCATAAACGCCATTTCAACCGACACACGGACGGACGGACGGTCGGACGGACGGACGGACGGACATGGTCCTATCGTCATCATTTCTTACAAGGATCCCGAAAATGTCAACTTTTTTGCTCTCCGACGAAAATTGTAGGAATTACAAACGGAATGACAAACTTATATATACCCTTTACACCTTTGGTGAAGGGTATAATAAAATGAATTAGTTTACTGAAGCAGTTTTTATATTATAGATTCATTGTGCAAAATTACCAAATGGAGTTATTGTCTGACAATTTCAAGTCTGATCATGTAAGTTTTAATACGTATAACTTGATAACGGTTTGTCCAATTTAACTCCAATAGACAGCGATTCAAATTATCTAGTTCAGTTCTAGTCCAGTTCTAGTTCAGTTCTAGTTCAATTCTAGTTCAGTTCTAGTTCAAGTTCAGTTCTAGTTCAGTTCTAGTTCAGTTCTAGTTCAGTTCTAGTTCAGTTCTAGTTCAGTTCTAGTTCAGTTCTAGTTCAGTTCTAGCTCAGTTCTAGTTCAGTTCTAGTTCAGTTCTAGTTCAGTTCTAGTTCAGTTCTAGTTCAGTTCTAGTTCAGTTCTAGTTCAGTTCTAGTTCAGTTCTAGTTCAGTTCTAGTTCAGTTCTAGTTCAGTTCTACTTCAGTTCTAGTTCAGTTCTAGTTCAGTTCTAGTTCAGTTCTAGTTCAGTTCTAGTTCAGTTCTAGTTCAGTTCTAGTTCAGTTCTAGTTCAGTTCTAGTTCAGTTCTAGTTCAGTTCTAGTTCAGTTCTAGTTCAGTTCTAGCTCAGTTCTAGTTCAGTTCTAGTTCAGTTCTAGTTCAGTTCTACTTCAGTTCTAGTTCAGTTCTAGTTCAGTTCTAGTTCAGTTCTAGTTCAGTTCTAGTTCAGTTCTAGTTCAGTTCTAGTTCAGTTCTAGTTCAGTTCTAGTTCAGTTCTAGTTCAGTTCTAGTTCAGTTCTAGTTCAGTTCTAGTTCAGTTCTAGTTCAGTTCTAGTTCAGTTCTAGTTCAGTTCTAGTTCAGTTCTAGTTCAGTTCTAGTTCAGTTCTAGTTCAGTTCTAGTTCAGTTCTAGTTCAGTTCTAGTTCAGTTCTAGTTCAGTTCTAGTTCAGTTCTAGTTCAGTTCTAGTTCAGTTCTAGTTCAGTTCTAGTTCAGTTCTAGTTCAGTTCTAGTTCAGTTCTAGTTCAGTTCTAGTTCAGTTCTAGTTCAGTTCTAGTTCAGTTCTAGTACAGTTCTAGTTCAGTTCTAGTTCAGTTCTAGTTCAGTTCTAGTTCAGTTCTAGTTCAGTTCTAGTTCAGTTCTAGTTCAGTTCTAGTTCAGTTCTAGTTCAGTTCTAGTTCAGTTCTAGTTCAGTTCTAGTTCAGTTCTAGTTCAGTTCTTGTTCAGTTCTAGTTCAGTTCTAGTTCAGTTCTAGTTCAGTTCTAGTTCAGTTCTAGTTCAGTTCTAGTTCAGTTCTAGCTCAGTTCTAGTTCAGTTCTAGTTCAGTTCTAGTTCAGTTCTAGTTCAGTTCTAGTTCAGTTCTAGTTCAGTTCTAGTTCAGTTCTAGTTCAGTTCTAGTTCAGTTCTAGTTCAGTTCTAGTTCAGTTCTAGTTCAGTTCTAGTTCAGTTCTAGTTCAGTTCTAGTTCAGTTCTAGTTCAGTTCTAGTTCAGTTCTAGTTCAGTTCTAGTTCAGTTCTAGTTCAGTTCTAGTTCAGTTTTAGTTCAGTTCCAGTTCAGTTTTAGTTCAGTTTTAGTTCAGTTTTAGTTCAGTTCTAGTTCAGTTCTAGTTCAGTTCTAGTTCAGTTCAGTTCTAGTTCAGTTCTAGTTCAGTTCTAGTTCAGTTCTAGTTCAGTTCTAGTTCAGTTCTAGTTCAGTTTTAGTTCAGTTTTAGTTCAGTTCTAGTTCAGTTCTAGTTCAGTTCTAGTTCAGTTCTAGTTCAGTTCTAGTTCAGTTCTAGTTCAGTTCTAGTTCAGTTCTAGTTCAGTTCTAGTTCAGTTTTAGTTCAGTTCCAGTTCAGTTTTAGTTCAGTTTTAGTTCAGTTCTAGTTCAGTTCTAGTTCAGTTCTAGTTCAGTTCTAGTTCAGTTCTAGTTCAGTTCTAGTTCAGTTCTAGTTCAGTTCTAGTTCAGTTCTAGTTCAGTTCTAGTTCAGTTCTAGTTCAGTTCTAGTTCAGTTCTAGTTCAGTTCTAGTTCAGTTCTAGTTCAGTTCTAGTTCAGTTCTAGTTCAGTTCTAGTTCAGTTCTAGTTCAGTTCTAGTTCAGTTCTAGTTCAGTTCTAGTTCAGTTCTAGTTCAGTTCTAGTTCAGTTCTAGTTCAGTTCTAGTTCAGTTCTAGTTCAGTTCTAGTTCAGTTCTAGTTCAGTTCTAGTTCAGTTCTAGATGGATTTTAACGTGCTAAACAAGAATATGCTTTCACTTATTTTCTACACATAGAAAAAAAATTGGCTAGAAAACGTTTGTAGTTATTAAATTTTAATAGAAAAAGCTAATAACAAATACTAAAATTTTATTATCACAACCAGTTTTCTGTTTTTATAGCAACAAAAATATTACTATAATCGTTTTATAATTCGTTTAATTGCTAAATTAGTTAATGTAACCAATAAGTATCAATATAAAACAATTTTAACAAATTCGGCAAAGACTAACAATATATAAATAAAATGAATTAGTTTACTGAAGCAGTTTTTATACCCTTCACCACAGGTGTAAAGGGTATATATAAGTTTGTCATTCCGTTTGTAATTTCCACAATTTTCGTCGGAGAGCAAAAAAGTTTATATTTTCGGAATCCTTGTAAGAAGCGATGACGATTGGACCATGTCCGTCCGTCCGTCCGTCCGCCCGTCCGTCCGTGTGTCGGTTGAAATGGCGTTTATGAAGCCCACCGATAACTGACATATATAATATGTATGTCAAACGATCGGAAATGCTTTCGAGAATTTTGCTATTGGAATTCAGCAAGATAGGTTCATACAATGCGGAGATATGTTCAAAAAACCGGTTTTTTGAACCGGTTTTCCAGTTTCTGAAGCCTCTGTATACACTACGGACTTCGTTTTTACAAAGAATTCTCGGACATTTTTTTCTGAATTTTTGTTCTGAAAAAATGAAATAAATCGGTTCAGTAATAACTGAGATATCGGACAAAACGCATTTTTTATTTTTTGAAGCCTTGGTTTAAGCTATAGATTTTTATCTTTCTACAGATCGGTCACAAATATTTTTATAAAATTTCAGTTTTTTGAATCAGGAAGATCGGTTTAAAAATGGTGGAGATATGCTTTAAAAACCGGTTTTTAGAACCGGTTTTTTAGTTTCTGAAGCCTCTGCATACACCAGGGACTTCGAATTTTTAAAGAGGGCTCGAAAGTTATTTTCTGAATTTTTGTTCTGAAAAAATTAAATAAATCGGTTCAGTAATAACTGAGATATCGGGGAAAACGAATTTTTTATTTTTGAAGCCCTTGTTTAAGCTATAGATTTTTATTTTTATATAGATCTGTCATAAATATTTTTATAAAATTTCGGTTTTTTTAATAAACCAAATTCGTTCATAATCAACACAGTTATGGCCAAAAAACAAATATGTTAAGAATATGAATACACCAACAAACATGTATATTAAGCATTGTAATGACTATTAGTGACGTTTTTTGTTTTTTGTATAGACAAGTAGTTTAGTTAGCAACAGCAGTAATATAATGAATAACAGTGTTGTTGTTGTTCTTTGTGTATTCAGTCAGTTTGTACATACAAAAATAAATATATATGGAATTGTTGTTGTTTCTTTTTTAAAAGCAAAGCCTGTTATGATTGTTTTTTTTTTTCATATTCAAATTTTCGTAGTTTGAAAAAAATTTAGATTTAGAAAATATGCAAGCATACGTTAAGGCGAAAATTTTATTAATTGTCGGTAATATGGTAATATGATGTCGATAAGATGGTAAGATGGTAATATGGTGAAGGGTATCAAAGATTCGGCACATCCGAATCTTTTTTCAATTTCATTATATTATAGATTCATTGTGCAAAATTACCAAATGGAGTTATTGTCTGACAATTTCAAGTCTGATCATGTAAGTTTTAATACGTATAACTTGATAACGGTTTGTCCAATTTAACTCCAATAGACAGCGATTCAAATTATCTAGTTCAGTTCTAGTCCAGTTCTAGTTCAGTTCTAGTTCAATTCTAGTTCAGTTCTAGTTCAGTTCTAGTTCAGTTCAAGTTCAGTTCTAGTTCAGTTCTAGTTCAGTTCTAGTTCAGTTCTAGTTCAGTTCTAGTTCAGTTCTAGTTCAGTTCTAGTTCAGTTCTAGTTCAGTTCTAGTTCAGTTCTAGTTCAGTTCTAGTTCAGTTCTAGTTCAGTTCTAGTTCAGTTCTAGTTCAGTTCTAGTTCAATTCTAGTTCAGTTCTAGTTCAGTTCTAGTTCAGTTCTAGTTCAGTTCTAGCTCAGTTCTAGTTCAGTTCTAGTTCAGTTCTAGTTCAGTTCTAGTTCAGTTCTAGTTCAGTTCTAGTTCAGTTCTAGTTCAGTTCTAGTTCAGTTCTAGTTCAGTTCTAGTTCAGTTCTAGTTCAGTTCTAGTTCAGTTCTAGTTCAGTTCTAGTTCAGTTCTAGTTCAGTTCTAGTTCAGTTCTAGTTCAGTTCTAGTTCAGTTCTAGTTCAGTTCTAGTTCAGTTCTAGTTCAGTTCTAGTTCAGTTCTAGTTCAGTTCTAGTTCAGTTCTAGTTCAGTTTTAGTTCAGTTCCAGTTCAGTTTTAGTTCAGTTTTAGTTCAGTTTTAGTTCAGTTTTAGTTCAGTTCTAGTTCAGTTTTAGTTCAGTTCTAGTTCAGTTCTAGTTCAGTTCTAGTTCAGTTCTAGTTCAGTTCTAGTTCAGTTCTAGTTCAGTTCTAGTTCAGTTCTAGTTCAGTTCTAGTTCAGTTCTAGTTCAGTTCTAGTTCAGTTCTAGTTCAGTTCTAGTTCAGTTCTAGTACAGTTCTAGTTCAGTTCTAGTTCAGTTCTAGTTCAGTTCTAGTTCAGTTCTAGTTCAGTTCTAGTTCAGTTCTAGTTCAGTTCTAGTTCAGTTCTAGTTCAGTTCTAGTTCAGTTCTAGTTCAGTTCTAGTTCAGTTCTAGTTCAGTTCTTGTTCAGTTCTAGTTCAGTTCTAGTTCAGTTCTAGTTCAGTTCTAGTTCAGTTCTAGTTCAGTTCTAGTTCAGTTCTAGCTCAGTTCTAGTTCAGTTCTAGTTCAGTTCTAGTTCAGTTCTAGTTCAGTTCTAGTTCAGTTCTAGTTCAGTTCTAGTTCAGTTCTAGTTCAGTTCTAGTTCAGTTCTAGTTCAGTTCTAGTTCAGTTCTAGTTCAGTTCTAGTTCAGTTCTAGTTCAGTTCTAGTTCAGTTCTAGTTCAGTTCTAGTTCAGTTCTAGTTCAGTTCTAGTTCAGTTCTAGTTCAGTTCTAGTTCAGTTTTAGTTCAGTTCCAGTTCAGTTTTAGTTCAGTTTTAGTTCAGTTTTAGTTCAGTTCTAGTTCAGTTCTAGTTCAGTTCTAGTTCAGTTCAGTTCTAGTTCAGTTCTAGTTCAGTTCTAGTTCAGTTCTAGTTCAGTTCTAGTTCAGTTCTAGTTCAGTTTTAGTTCAGTTTTAGTTCAGTTCTAGTTCAGTTCTAGTTCAGTTCTAGTTCAGTTCTAGTTCAGTTCTAGTTCAGTTCTAGTTCAGTTCTAGTTCAGTTCTAGTTCAGTTTTAGTTCAGTTCCAGTTCAGTTTTAGTTCAGTTTTAGTTCAGTTCTAGTTCAGTTCTAGTTCAGTTCTAGTTCAGTTCTAGTTCAGTTCTAGTTCAGTTCTAGTTCAGTTCTAGTTCAGTTCTAGTTCAGTTCTAGTTCAGTTCTAGTTCAGTTCTAGTTCAGTTCTAGTTCAGTTCTAGTTCAGTTCTAGTTCAGTTCTAGTTCAGTTCTAGTTCAGTTCTAGTTCAGTTCTAGTTCAGTTCTAGTTCAGTTCTAGTTCAGTTCTAGTTCAGTTCTAGTTCAGTTCTAGTTCAGTTCTAGTTCAGTTCTAGTTCAGTTCTAGTTCAGTTCTAGTTCAGTTCTAGTTCAGTTCTAGTTCAGTTCTAGTTCAGTTCTAGATGGATTTTAACGTGCTAAACAAGAATATGCTTTCACTTATTTTCTACACATAGAAAAAAAATTGGCTAGAAAACGTTTGTAGTTATTAAATTTTAATAGAAAAAGCTAATAACAAATACTAAAATTTTATTATCACAACCAGTTTTCTGTTTTTATAGCAACAAAAATATTACTATAATCGTTTTATAATTCGTTTAATTGCTAAATTAGTTAATGTAACCAATAAGTATCAATATAAAACAATTTTAACAAATTCGGCAAAGACTAACAATATATAAATAAAATGAATTAGTTTACTGAAGCAGTTTTTATACCCTTCACCACAGGTGTAAAGGGTATATATAAGTTTGTCATTCCGTTTGTAATTTCCACAATTTTCGTCGGAGAGCAAAAAAGTTTATATTTTCGGAATCCTTGTAAGAAGCGATGACGATTGGACCATGTCCGTCCGTCCGTCCGTCCGCCCGTCCGTCCGTGTGTCGGTTGAAATGGCGTTTATGAAGCCCACCGATAACTGACATATATAATATGTATGTCAAACGATCGGAAATGCTTTCGAGAATTTTGCTATTGGAATTCAGCAAGATAGGTTCATACAATGCGGAGATATGTTCAAAAAACCGGTTTTTTGAACCGGTTTTCCAGTTTCTGAAGCCTCTGTATACACTACGGACTTCGTTTTTACAAAGAATTCTCGGACATTTTTTTCTGAATTTTTGTTCTGAAAAAATGAAATAAATCGGTTCAGTAATAACTGAGATATCGGACAAAACGCATTTTTTATTTTTTGAAGCCTTGGTTTAAGCTATAGATTTTTATCTTTCTACAGATCGGTCACAAATATTTTTATAAAATTTCAGTTTTTTGAATCAGGAAGATCGGTTTAAAAATGGTGGAGATATGCTTTAAAAACCGGTTTTTAGAACCGGTTTTTTAGTTTCTGAAGCCTCTGCATACACCAGGGACTTCGAATTTTTAAAGAGGGCTCGAAAGTTATTTTCTGAATTTTTGTTCTGAAAAAATTAAATAAATCGGTTCAGTAATAACTGAGATATCGGGGAAAACGAATTTTTTATTTTTGAAGCCCTTGTTTAAGCTATAGATTTTTATTTTTATATAGATCTGTCATAAATATTTTTATAAAATTTCGGTTTTTTTAATAAACCAAATTCGTTCATAATCAACACAGTTATGGCCAAAAAACAAATATGTTAAGAATATGAATACACCAACAAACATGTATATTAAGCATTGTAATGACTATTAGTGACGTTTTTTGTTTTTTGTATAGACAAGTAGTTTAGTTAGCAACAGCAGTAATATAATGAATAACAGTGTTGTTGTTGTTCTTTGTGTATTCAGTCAGTTTGTACATACAAAAATAAATATATATGGAATTGTTGTTGTTTCTTTTTTAAAAGCAAAGCCTGTTATGATTGTTTTTTTTTTTCATATTCAAATTTTCGTAGTTTGAAAAAAATTTAGATTTAGAAAATATGCAAGCATACGTTAAGGCGAAAATTTTATTAATTGTCGGTAATATGGTAATATGATGTCGATAAGATGGTAAGATGGTAATATGGTGAAGGGTATCAAAGATTCGGCACATCCGAATCTTTTTTCAATTTCATTATATTATAGATTCATTGTGCAAAATTACCAAATGGAGTTATTGTCTGACAATTTCAAGTCTGATCATGTAAGTTTTAATACGTATAACTTGATAACGGTTTGTCCAATTTAACTCCAATAGACAGCGATTCAAATTATCTAGTTCAGTTCTAGTCCAGTTCTAGTTCAGTTCTAGTTCAATTCTAGTTCAGTTCTAGTTCAGTTCTAGTTCAGTTCAAGTTCAGTTCTAGTTCAGTTCTAGTTCAGTTCTAGTTCAGTTCTAGTTCAGTTCTAGTTCAGTTCTAGTTCAGTTCTAGTTCAGTTCTAGTTCAGTTCTAGTTCAGTTCTAGTTCAGTTCTAGTTCAGTTCTAGTTCAGTTCTAGTTCAGTTCTAGTTCAGTTCTAGTTCAGTTCTAGTTCAGTTCTAGTTCAATTCTAGTTCAGTTCTAGTTCAGTTCTAGTTCAGTTCTAGTTCAGTTCTAGCTCAGTTCTAGTTCAGTTCTAGTTCAGTTCTAGTTCAGTTCTAGTTCAGTTCTAGTTCAGTTCTAGTTCAGTTCTAGTTCAGTTCTAGTTCAGTTCTAGTTCAGTTCTAGTTCAGTTCTAGTTCAGTTCTAGTTCAGTTCTAGTTCAGTTCTAGTTCAGTTCTAGTTCAGTTCTAGTTCAGTTCTAGTTCAGTTCTAGTTCAGTTCTAGTTCAGTTCTAGTTCAGTTCTAGTTCAGTTCTAGTTCAGTTCTAGTTCAGTTCTAGTTCAGTTTTAGTTCAGTTCCAGTTCAGTTTTAGTTCAGTTTTAGTTCAGTTTTAGTTCAGTTTTAGTTCAGTTCTAGTTCAGTTTTAGTTCAGTTCTAGTTCAGTTCTAGTTCAGTTCTAGTTCAGTTCTAGTTCAGTTCTAGTTCAGTTCTAGTTCAGTTCTAGTTCAGTTCTAGTTCAGTTCTAGTTCAGTTCTAGTTCAGTTCTAGTTCAGTTCTAGTTCAGTTCTAGTTCAGTTCTAGTTCAGTTCTAGTTCAGTTCTAGTTCAGTTCTAGTTCAGTTCTAGTTCAGTTCTAGTTCAGTTCTAGTTCAGTTCTAGTTCAGTTCTAGTTCAGTTCTAGTTCAGTTCTAGTTCAGTTCTAGTTCAGTTCTAGTTCAGTTCTAGTTCAGTTCTAGTTCAGTTCTAGTTCAGTTCTAGTTCAGTTCTAGTTCAGTTCTAGTTCAGTTCTAGTTCAGTTCTAGTTCAGTTCTAGTTCAGTTCTAGTTCAGTTCTAGTTCAGTTCTAGTTCAGTTCTAGTTCAGTTCTAGTTCAGTTCTAGTTCAGTTCTAGTTCAGTTCTTGTTCAGTTCTAGTTCAGTTCTAGTTCAGTTCTAGTTCAGTTCTAGTTCAGTTCTAGCTCAGTTCTAGTTCAGTTCTAGTTCAGTTCTAGTTCAGTTCTAGTTCAGTTCTAGTTCAGTTCTAGTTCAGTTCTAGTTCAGTTCTAGTTCAGTTCTAGTTCAGTTCTAGTTCAGTTTTAGTTCAGTTCCAGTTCAGTTTTAGTTCAGTTTTAGTTCAGTTTTAGTTCAGTTCTAGTTCAGTTCTAGTTCAGTTCTAGTTCAGTTCTAGTTCAGTTCAGTTCTAGTTCAGTTCTAGTTCAGTTCTAGTTCAGTTCTAGTTCAGTTCTAGTTCAGTTCTAGTTCAGTTCTAGTTCAGTTTTAGTTCAGTTCTAGTTCAGTTCTAGTTCAGTTCTAGTTCAGTTCTAGTTCAGTTCTAGTTCAGTTCTAGTTCAGTTCTAGTTCAGTTCTAGTTCAGTTCTAGTTCAGTTCTAGTTCAGTTCTAGTTCAGTTCTAGTTCAGTTCTAGTTCAGTTCTAGTTCAGTTCTAGTTCAGTTCTAGTTCAGTTCTAGTTCAGTTCTAGTTCAGTTCTAGTTCAGTTCTAGTTCAGTTCTAGTTCAGTTTTAGTTCAGTTCCAGTTCAGTTTTAGTTCAGTTTTAGTTCAGTTCTAGTTCAGTTTTAGTAAACGTTACAAGAACGAAACTGTTTTAGCAATGGATGTGGTCTTTTTTAATCTCCTTTGAAGAAATTATTCATATTTTTTCTCAAATATGTACTTATTATAGATTTTAATAAAAGGGACTCCATAATAAACATGCTTTAATACACTTCCTTATTAAGCATAACTGTCATTTTCTCATTGTTAACAAATCATACAAGGGTCATTTTGTGTTTTCTAACTTCAATGGAATGATTGTACAACATTTTAAGATCTAAGTACGCTTTATGGGAAAAACTTATTGTTTTCACGTTTCTGTAATAATTCATTTTAAAAGCCATAGATCCAAAATCGACAAATCGATTGTGGAAAATTACTAGAAAAACAATTAAAAGAGAAAATGTTTTTCAATTGTAGTTTCATTTGACAAAGAAAATGAGTATAATGAGTCTCATATTTCACATTTACTTGTGTAATATATTAAGGGTATTTACAAATATTTTATGTTTTAATTTTGTGTTTTGCATGAATAACAATTTCTTGAAGATCATAAACAAATTTCAAGAATGTGGCACTAGAAAACGATATATTGTGTCATTGTAAAATTAATGAATATTTAGAATTAAATAAAAAATGTAGCAATTACTAAAACGTGTTTAAGAAAAGTAAGAATTCTTTTTAATAAAAAATTAAGCAGGATAAATGTTTGTGCGAGACACTTAGTTTATACTAAATGAACAGAACATGATATTGGATATAAAATGTATATTTATATTTATATTTATTTATCATTAGAATAAATTATAAATCTATAAATTTAAATATGTCTGCAATAAATATGGTAATTTTTTATTTAACGATTTGCCATTTAAAATATATTTTATTATTAAGGTATACATTTTCTTCGTCTAGAAAGTATACATTTTATTTATAGCACTTTTTTAATCCTATAGACATTTTTTAAGATATTGTTAAATTATTACTGCAATTTATTATAGTAATTAGGAGCTCTTAGAGTTGATTGTCTCTAGAAAAAAACTTTTCGTAGAACCTTTAATTAATAAACACATTTTATTACTCTTATATTAACCTGCTCCTTTGTGGCAACAGCATATATCCCCCACTTCTCATTTAAGTTTCCCCAATTTTAATTAATTGCTTGTGAGTAATGTCAAAATTAAGATGAATGCCCTTGAATTTTGAGCTAAGAAATCTTTGCTGTGCCTTTAATTCTATAGATATCAAATATTTAGTACGTTTTGGTATTTTGTATCAGTATTAAATAAAAATAATATAAAGGCTATTATTTGTTTATCACATACGTTTTATTTGATTTGATTTTTGCTTTAACTAAATTTACTTGTTTTATTATATGATAATAACGATCTGTATGCTGAGTAATTCATAGAACTTGTTCATAGAACTTGTTTAAGGATTTAATATTATTTTAATTTAAAGATAAAAAGTACACATAAAAGCAAAGTAAGAAATAAATAAACAAGTAGGAATATTTTTTAAAATATACAAATAAAAGCAAATACAAATTAAACCAGAGCAAACACTTATACAGACGAAGATATCTTATTTTCTTAAACAATTTACATCATTTTAATACTGATAATTATTTGCTATAAATATATATGTATATAATTCTCAGAAGTTACGTTAAATAACGAAATGCATATGTGTGTTTATTTTACTACAGTTTTTCTTCTTCTTTGAAATTTTGTTGTTGTTAGTGTTGTGACATTTAATACTTGGTTTTGTAACATCAGTTGCAATTAAATAACATGATAAATTTTCACTTTCTCAAATATATTTTTCAAATAAACTTTGAATTACATACACTTCTGCCACTGACGTTTCATTTGGTATTAAACAAAATTACACTTGAAAGTTATATAAGTAAGTACAAGGACTTTTATAAGTATATAGAGAGAGGTTGTCACATTTGTGCTCATTAGTGAGATTATGGTATTTTTTTTATTCTTTTGTGATGGATGTCTTTTCGTAAGTTGAAAGAATTTCGGAGTTAACAAACACTGATATTTAACATTATCATTAATTAAAATAATATTTTAAGATTATTTTATATTTAATAATATAAAAAAATTTAAAACAAAGCTAACATACGAGTAAATATCTAAAAAAAAAAAAAAAAACGAGAGAAAAAGGCCGACCATATGATACCCTACACCATTATGTATGAGCATAAAATTTCGGGAAGGGGACTTATATTAGACCAACACTTTTATTAAATGTAAAATAAAATATACAAATACAGAATAATGCGTTGATACTAACATCTACTTGATTTTATGCACTTTAGGCCGATTATCGGAAGTGATTTTATATGGGAGCTATGGTAAATTATGGACCGATTCAAATAAAATTCCAATGTTGTTTCTACTTATATAAAACTTATTTGTGTCGAATATTAACTTTATACTAACATTAGTATGGGATTTATGCATGTTAAAGTGATTTTCGGTACAGGGGTTTATATGAGAGCTATGGTTAATCGTGGACCGATCTTCATAATTTGGTATAAAGTTTGATACTTGTATAAAACATCTTTGCACCAAATTTCATTATAATATTCTTATTTTTAAGGCATTTTTGAGTGTTGAAACTCAATTTCGAGGGGACATTTGTATGGGGGCTAGCTGAAATAATGCACCGATCACAACCAATTTTAATAGGCTTCGTCCCTCTATTATAAAAGTTCCACGTGCCAAATTTCATTGAATTATCTTAAAAATTGCGACCTGTACACTGAAAAAAGTAATTTCAATGAATGAAGTAAATAATTTAAAATTTAAGAAGTCATTTTAAAAGTCATTCTGTGTTGGATAACGTTTTCTATGCGTTACAAACATCAGCACAAACGCATAATATCCCAACCACCTATGCACAGAGGGCCAGAGAGATAGATTTTTGGCCATAAGTCGTTTTTAAGAATTTGAAAATAGCGAATATGGCAAATTATTAGGAACACTTAAAAGTATATTTTCCGAAATTTTTTGTTATCCATCTACACCATTTCCTTCTGTATCGATCCAAAGTTAAAAAAGTTGTTAAAAATTCATTTTATTGAAGGAAAATTTTTTTGGTTTTTGCTACATATTTTCATGACAAAAGCTGACATTTTTTTTCGCATCAATTGACATTTTAATCGGCAATTATAACAAAAGTAACCCGAATTTAAATTATTTACATATAGTACATTTTTTTAAATTTTAATCAAATAAGTTAAAATTTTTTGGATATTAACCTTCTTCCAAAGAAATCCACACAAATCCTCAGTCCGATAAAAGCAATTTTTTTCTATTTTTATATCTAATGGAATGTTAGTTTTTGAAAAAAGTTGCCCAAACTTGCTCCAAATGATAAATGACCATATCGCACCAATTTATAATAGTGTTCTTTCATTTAAAAAATAACATAAATTTTAAGAAAACATTTAGATATTTTTTCATACAAATAATTATCCAGTGTATTTACACAAAAATTGATACTTTCGATATAATTATAGATGCAGTTAATTTTCTATCTCTATTTCAAAGAAGAAAAACAATACGGAAATTGGTCATGATTCGTCAATTATTTCAACTAGCTCCCATACAAATACCCCACGAATAGGGTTTTAACGCATAGAAATGCCTTATTTATATCACTATTTCAATATAATTCAGTACAAATAAGTTTTATGCAATATTAAATCGGAGTGCAACATATCAGGAAGATGGGTCCACAATTAGGCATAGATCCCATATAAAGTCCACTTTCGAAAATCAATTTAACTCCCAAAATCTAACAAAAATTACAGTATCATGGTAATATTTGACACAAAAATTTAAAATCAGTAAAAATCATATAAACTAATTTCTTATTAGGTCCATTTCCGAAAATTTCGGAAATCATTTTAATGCACAAAAGTAATGGTGTAGGGTGTTATGTTGTCGGGATAGACCGACTATAGCTTTCTTACTTGATTTTTATGTATGCTCTTAAATTCAATAACAACAAAAACAAACAGAAAACTTAATTTTAGAAAGATACGGTAACAAAAAAATTTTAGACGCCATATTGTTTCCGCCATTTTGCATTTTTTTAATATTTTTGATAATTTTATAGAAAAGAAATTTCAAAGTTTTATTGTATTTGGTTTTTGACACATTTATCGATTATAAAAAAAAATAATATTTTTGAAGAAATTAACATAACATAAAGAAACATGTTGAGTCCGCCATATTGTTTTTTTTAAATTCTGATTTCAGTTTCTATTTAAGTAACTCTAAAACTGCCTATACACAAAATTTTAGCTGGATCAGAAAATTTTTTAAAAATTTTGGCAGCCATTTTGGTTCCGACATTTTGAATTTTTTATTTTTTAGTTCATTTTTGGAATCAACAAGTCCAATAACCTTGAAATATGATTTTTTTTGCCATATCCGACAACGATAAAGGGTTTTGGCCAAAAATCGATCTCCCTGGCCCTCTGTGCTATGGTGGTGTAGGATATAAAAAAAAAAAATAAATATTGTGCTATTATAACCTTTCGTTAATTAAATCCAAAGGCAAGATCCTCAGATTTTGTTTATCATTTTTATCTCATTACACTGGTCGACAAAAAAAAATTTTCCGTGCTCCTTAAAAAAAAAATAAATATGTGGACTAGATGGAATTCCGCATGCTAAACTCGAATCTGCTTTCAGTTTTTTCCCATCAGGTCGAGATTTTTTTATGGGCATCTAATATTGCGTCCGATTACCCGAGTATATTTCACTATAACTCGAGAACGGTATGCACGATTTATATACATAACACACCAAAATATGTGGAATAAAATTGGCTTTAAGTCGTTCTACTAACAAATTTTTATCCGCTCAATAGTTTAGGAGATGTTTTGAAATATCTTACTTATGCCGAAGACATAAGGAATTTTTTTGGGCATTCTTTGAGTTAATGATATATATTCACTGCACTATTGCTTATACTGACACTACCACGAATTTTGTTACTCAAAAGTATTTATGGTTACTTTAATAAACAAATCAACAAACAAACTATTGTTAAAAATAAAAAAATTTCAAAAGTCTATATCATTTTTCTTTGTATACAAATTAAAAAATAATATATAGAACAAAATATGCACAAAAAGTAGTTAAATGCTGGCAGTGAGTGAAATATAACAACTAGATTTTAATATAGTATAATAAAGGAAATATTATACATATACTAACGGTAAACATGCGCTTCTTTGAAGTAAGAGTTATGTATTTAATGTGGTAATTTAAAATAAGTGCAGCTTATATCATGCACATAAGTAAATGGTTATCCTGCGGGGCATTAAAAACTAATACATAAAAAAAATACATACACGCTCATTGTTTGTGCAATAAATAACAAATATTTTACTTCATTATTTTTGTAGACAATGGTATGCAATATTGTGTTGTTTTAACATTATACTATTTTATTATTTCATTAATTTTCATTTTTTTACTGTTAGATATTTTTAATTACTTTTATTTATACTGTATAAAGTGACATATTTAAAGTCAATTGTAAGGTTTTTTTATTCATAAGTATTTTATATTTTATCACACCTTTTATATACGATCCTATATACATATTTAACAATGCTTAATTTATTATTTTTGTTTACGAATATTTTAATAAAATTTTATTTTTTTCTTTATTTCACTTAATAAACATTCCGCTTCTATAACTTTTTTACTGCAGCACTTACTACAAACTGTTTATGTGGCTTTTATGGATTTGATACAACTTTTTGGCAATTATGTGTTACCCTGTCATTAAGTAAAAAAAATGTTCAACAAATCAAATACACCATACGATAAAATAATAATTATTAAAAAAATTAGAAGTGAATTTTGTTTACTTAATTGTAATATATTAAAAGCAACCAAAAATATATAATAAAATGTAAGATTTCTAAATTTTTCTAAAAAATATTTCCAATTTGAAAATATAAAAAAATATTCCATGATATAAAGATTCAATATAAATAATTTATATTAATAAAAATATTAGTAAAGATTTTTTCCCAGGTAGAAAAACCTTTTATAGGCGAGTTGTTTTCAATAAATTTCTTAAAGCTATGTTTTGTGAAATTGCTTAAAAAATTCAATTAGAAAATATCTGAAAGTATTTTTTAAGAAAAATATCAAAGTATTCTTTATTTAAATATCATAAACAAAACAATAAAAAAATAAATAATAAAATCTTGTTGCTATTTATCTCAAAAAAAAAAAAAAAAAAACAATTTCAATATTTTCACCACCCCACATCGCCGGTTTTTTTTGCTTAGAAAATATTTCACGGCAAAAATTTGGTAACAAAATTCATAAAAAGTAGCAAATAATTTAATTCATGTACATGCGCAAATAATATACAATCCACATCAACCGCCAATTTTAAAATTATTTTATTTATTATACCCTACACCACTATAGGTGGTTGGGGTATTATGCGTTTGTGGTGCTGTTTGTAACGCACAAAAAAAATGATGAGATCCCCACCTCAAAGTACACCGTTCGACTTAGAATCACTTTCTGAATTGATTTAACGATGTCCGTCCTTCCGTCCGTCTAGCTGTCTGTCCATATAAACTTTGTGAACAAAGTACAGGTCGCAATTTTAAAGATATCTTGATGAAATTTGGCACAAGTAGCTATTTTGACACAAGGACGAAGCCTATTGAAAATGGAATCGTATAAAGGGCATAAAATCATATAGATGTTAGTATCATCGCATTTAATTATTGTATGTATATTTAATTTTACATTTAGTAAAGGTGTTGGTCTACAATTGGACACAGGTCTACTATAAGTCCCCTTTCCGAATTTTTATCCTCATATATAATGGTATAGGGTCTTGACTGACTATAGTTTCTCTCTCGTTTTTAATAAATATTTAACTTTCTATAACATTTACGAAATTGAACTGAACTAAGATTGAAACAGAACTGAACTAAACTAGAACTGAACTAGAACTGAACTGGAACTGAACTAGAACTGAACTAGAACTGAACTAGAACTGAACTAGAACTGAACTAGAACTGAACTAGAACTGAACTAGAACTGAACTAGAACTGAACTAGAACTGAACTAGAACTGAACTAGAACTGAACTAGAACTGAACTAGAACTGAACTAGAATTGAACTAGAACTGAACTAGAACTGAACTAGAACCGAACTAGAACTGAACTAGAACTTTTTTTATTTTTTATTTATTATTATTATTTATTAAAAATTTCAGATATGTATTTACAATATAAAAAATAATAAAATATAAAATAGATGTATTATTTAATAAAATAAAGAATGAAAAGAGTCTTCACAGGTGTATATAATTCCAGGTACAGCCATCCTTCAATTAATAAGACATTGAGGTGTTAATTTCTTCTTTCTGGTAGTTTCTTTTAGCTTATTCATTTTAATGTTTATATTTTTAATTTAATTTAGTTTCTTTATTATAATTATTGAATTTTTTATAGATGAATCCCGCAAAGCTTTTCAGCTTGTCTGCAGGAAAGTTAATAGAAATTCACATTGTTTTATAATTTTGATTGTTCATTGCAAACTTATGAGATATTTTTTTATTTCATTATATTTTTTGTAGTTGTTTTTAATATTCATGATATTTGTTGGTATTTTGTTTAAAATGGTAGGCAGTGCAACAGGAAGCGTGTTTCGCCCATATTCGTTAAAGAAGCGTTCTACTTTGAATCTTCCTTGTGATCTTATTCTCGTGTTATGAGCATGATCAATTGGTTTTAAAAATCGAGTGTCATTATCAAATTCTTTTATTATAGTTGTGTAGTAAATGTTTTTAATATTTAGTACATTTAAGCTTTTGGCAAGGTTGATTGTATCGTATGTGTATGATTCATTTGTGTTGATTAAATTGTTATTGGTGTAGTGTTGATGTTTTTTCCATAAAATTTTTAGCAGGCTGTTTTGTGTTTTTTGTAGTGTACTATTGTATTTTACATTTCCCCATGCTGTTATACCATGTCGAATGTAAGATTCAGCTAACGAAAAATATGCTTGACGCAGCACATCATAGGTGGCGCAGTTACCTAAGTGGTAGAGGACAAATATTGATTTTCTTAGTTTCTTTTGTAAATTTTCAATATGATATTTCCATTTAAATTTATTATCAACGATTACTCCTAGATACTTATAGGTATTGACCGTTTCCAGAATTGTTGAGCATGTATCATTAGTGATTGTGCTGTTATTTGCATTATTGTGTAGGCAATTTGTGTTGTGGAACTTAATTTCTATATTAGATTCTGCTATATGTGGCGGTTTAATATGCATGATTTTTGTTTTATTAGCATTAATGATGAGCCCATTGTCATGGCACTATTTTGTTGCAATATCTAATTGTTCCTGCATTTTATTTTTTGCGTCTATTATATTTCTTTCGGCTACTATTATGGCGGTATCGTCAGCATATGCAAAAGTTGTACCTTCTTTTAAGCACTTCAACATATCATTTGCATAAATTATATATAATATTGGACCTAGTTTGGAACCTTGTGGTACCCCACAGTTATATGTCATTTTGTCGCTTATTTTATTGTTTATTTTCACACAAAAATTTCTGCATTCTAAATAGCTTTTAAACCATTTCAATATGTTTCCTCTTATACCATTTTTTTTCGAGTATTTCCAATAATTTTGTGTGTAAGAGAGTGTCAAATGCTTTGCTGAAATCGATAAAGGCTAGAAGGCTGGGACTCCCCTATAACGACTTTTGCAGAAGTTGTAAAGACGTGGAAGAAGAGGAAACTACTGAACATCTTCTATGTCACTGTCCGTCCTTTGAGGACCTACGGGAACGGCTATTTGGTCTAAGGACTTTGGTAGACAAATCCTGTCTCTTTAGAGCTGAACCGAGCAGTATCAACTCCTTTATAGGGACCACGAAGTGGTTCGATAGATCGGATGGTCAGAATGATTAGGCCTTGGCGCAACGGGAGCTTTCTATGGTAACACAACGGGACCTTATTTTGGACCCAAGTGAGCTTGGCCTAAGGCGGCTGCCAATATAACCTAACCTAACCTAACCTAACCTTGCAATGAACATTCGAACAGTTCTGAACTAGAACTGAACTAGAACTGAACTAGAACTGAACTAGAACTGAACTAGAACTGAACTAGAACTAGAACTGAACTGAACTAGAACTGAACTAGAACTGAACTAGAACTGAACTAGAACTGAACTAGAACTGAACTAGAACTGAACTAGAACTGAACTAGAACTGAACTAGAACTGAACTAGAACTGAACTAGAACTAAACTAGAACTGAACTAGAACTGAACTAGAACTGAACTAGAACTGAACTAGAACTAAACTAGAACTGAACTAGAATTAAAATAGAAATGGAACTAAAAAAGTAGACTAAATTTTTGGAAATTTTTTTCGAAAATATCATGAAAAAATTAATCTCCATTAGTTACTTTTAAAATAAATTTTTAACAATCATTTTAAGATATAATTTCTCAAACTATCTTTTCAGTTTAATAAACAGAACTAAATATATTAAGTTAAATTTAAACTATTCAACTATTGCTGCTGGTATTTTTTAAATATTTATTTGCATATTTTAGTTATAAACCAAATCTTTTTCCTTTATGAATTACAGACCTTTTTCTACTTCGTTTATTTAACAATTCAACAAATACTTTGAAATCATGAATATTTAAAACGCTTAAATATTTTATGCTACTATACTTCAAAACCATCCTCATCTCCGTCATCATTGTCAACTTCATGATCCTCTTTAAGACTTAAGTGCATAGTGCTTCACGTAGTTACAACAATTTTCAGTAGTTACTAGTAGATTATTTTCATCGAAAGTAAAATATGGTGCAACGATTTAGTAGATATTTTTTGTTTGTGTCAGTAATACAAATAATTTGTGTATAACTATGAGTATTTTGTACGCAAACATATTTATAAATTTATATTCTTTAAACAGATAGATGTTTTGTAGCAAATTGTTTTTTGGTAAATATTTGCATATTCATAGTTCATTAAGTTTAAGGGATTCTGTTTACATCTTTACAATGTAAAAATGATGAATAAATGTATAACACTGTATATTATATGATGTAGTGCATTCTATAGTTAGATATAATATTTTTACTCGTTTTATGTTATGAATATTTAATATTCATAACACTTAAATAAATATTTAGTAGACATTTTCTTACCTTTCTATATGTATTTATTTGCGTATATAATTTATAATAATAATAATAATAATAATAATAATAATAAAATGTTATTCATTTCCGTTCACATTATTTGCATTATGCACACTTTGTTTAAGAGGATACGAGAATGACCTTGATTCATGATTTTTTTTCAAAAGGTTCTGAATGCTCCATATTTATAAATGCTTTACCTGCTAAAAAAAAAATGGGTGGATGGATATAAAAAATATATATGTTTGTTAGCATGTAAAATTAATTTTTAAATATTATAGGCATTGTCAAAGAGCTGATTAAATAATATTGAAATAAATAATCTTGAATAGATATCCTAATTACACTGAATTTATATTCAGTAAAAATATTTACGAACATTAGAGTGTCCCGTAGACAAAAAAAAATTGTAGAAGACCCTTCGAACAATTCGTAAAAATTAGCTTAATACGGAAAAAATATAAAAAAATTGTAAATTGCTCTTTAGTTCCCTACCAGCGATTTAAAGTCAATTTTGTGCTGAAATGAGGGTTTAAAAATCGTAATTTTGAGCTTGTTATGAAAAATATATTTAAAAAAATATAAACTCTTTTTGTGAATCCATTTTCAAAAATCTAAAATCAATTCTTTTTAGGTGTCTTTTTACAAAAAGTCGTACCATAAAAAATTTTATATATATTCACAGAAAAAATGATTACCGTATTTTTATCCCACCATAAAAAGATGGGGGTATATTGATTTTGTCATTCCGTGTGTAATATGTCGAAGAATTATCTAAGATCCTACAAAATATATATTTTCTGGGTCCTGGTTAGATTCTGAGTCGATCTAGCTATGTTCGTCCGTCTGTCTGACTGTTGAAAGCAGGATAGGGCTCGAACGGAACGAATATTTATCTTATATAAGGTATGTTTGGTGTTGAAAATCGGTTAATAAATAAAAAAGTTATGGGCTAAAAACTAGAAACATAGGGTGTCCGTTTCATACTTTTCTGCTGATATCTCTTAAACAAAAACAACGAAATAAATAGTTTGAGGGTCAATATAAAATTGGAAACCAAAAATGGGCGTGGTCCGCCCACTTTACCGCCCACCTTCAATATAAGGTAAAACTTCAACGAAGTTTTGTACAATAGTTCAAGGACCAATGTAAACTCGGAAACCAAAAATGGGCGTGGTCCGCCCACTTTATAGATACGGCCGAGTCGAATATAATATTCGCTCGTTTTTTTTCAATTAACTGAGTTGTTTAATTTTACATCAGAATTTAGTAAATATATTCCAGTAAAAATAAAATTTAAGTAAGATTTTTTTCATATTTAAATGTTTTATTTATTCTATCATTTGATTGATTTAATAAATTTTTTAATTGAAAAATTTTTTATATTTTTCTTTTTTTACAGTTTTCAGTAATTGATAAATTGTTGTTGAGATGTGCAAATTTAAAAAAATTTTTTATTGTGTAAGAAATAAAAAACAGAAAAAAATGTCTAATTAAAAATTAATTAAATCAATTAAGTGGATGATTTTATGAAATAAAAAACAGAAAAAATGTCCAATTAAAAATTAATTAAATCAATTAAGTGGATGAATTAAAAATGTAAATTGGCAATAAAATCTTACTTCAATTTTATTAATTAAATTTTAGTTTCATTTGAATATATTTATTAAATTTTGATGCAAAATTAAACAACTATGTTAATTGAAAACAAGCGAGAATACTATATTCGGCTATGCCGAATCTTTTATACCCTCCACCAATGAGACAGTTTTCTCATTGTTTTTTATGTGGAAATAATTCATCAGAAAGTAATGCTTTTATAATTTACTTATTCTTTTATGTCAACAATAGTTGAGTGGTATAGAAATTATGTGAAGATAATTTGAATCGGCATTTATTGTAGATCAATATATCTAAATTTTACAAACTGTTCTCAAGTTATACAGGTGTGGTGGCCATATTAACCATGACCATATGTGAAAGAAGATTCTTGTTTAGCTAGTTAAATTCTGCCAAAAAATTTGTTACGCACCTTATACATAGATATTTTCACTCAATACTGATTAAAATCAATATTTTTACATGCACTTTAATTACAGTTTTGCATGAAAATTTTCATAAATAACTCCGAAAATGTTGGGCAGATTAAAAATAGCTAAAAACACAGGGAGTCCGTTTCACACTTTTCTGCTAATATTTCTGAAAAAAAGCCTGTACGACAACGAAATTTTGTATAAATAGTTTAAAGATCGATATAAACTTGGAGACCAAAAATGGACGTGGTCTGCCCACTTTACCGCCCACCTCCCATATAAGGTGAAATGTCAACGAAATTTTGTACAAATATTTCAAAGATCAATGTAAACTCGGAAACAAAAAATGGGCATGGTCACACACCTTACTGTCCACCTCTCATATAAGGTAAAATTTGGAAAAGTTAATTGTGGGTATATACAGTAGCGAGCATTAAAAATGCAACGCTCATATCACAGATCTTTGTTCGCATATATTTTGCTTATAGCAAGTCCTAATGTAACAGTACTAACGTGATTTTATTATTTGTGGTAATAGATACCTGTTGCATATAATTTTGTTGAATATTTTTGTACGTAACGAAAATTATTGAACGTTTAGTAAAAGCAGTTGAAAATGTGAGCGAGCAAAACAAAAAAAACAAAAATGCAACTCTAAACAAATAAACATGATTTTTAAAATTTTGATAAAAATTTTGATTGGAAATGGTTAAAAACTATAGTGTTGTTAAAAAACATGATTTTCTATCGTTGCATATTGTCTAAGATACATGAAATCTATAAATAAATTTTGATATTTTTGACTCTAAGTCAAATTAATTCAAGTTATCGTAATAGGCTCATATTTCCATTATACAGTACTCGTAAAAATAATAAAGGACCTGCCTCTAAAAGTAAAGGTGGTAGTTTAATATAAGTAAATAATATGTGTTTTGTTAGAAGGATATTAAATCAACGATTGCTGGCAATAGTAGCTTGAATGGCCAAATGTGGTCATTCAGATAATATAAAATATCTACTATTAAATGACTTGTATTAATTGTTACAGGCATGATCATTTCAATATTGTTTCTTTAAGATAATTTTTAAGAATCTTCATATTAGAACTACATATTAATATTATTTCACTGCAATTATCAGAATGTTATTCAAAAATATTCGAAAATTCTTAAAAAGTATGGAGAAGAGAGTGTTTTCTTAATATTATTAATATCCTTTGTAGTTAAAATTACCTCAAATTTATATGTTTTGGTAGTAATTAGTGGTAATACTACCAAATTATAGTTTTCATAATTTTTCAATAATTATTTTTATCAAAATTTAAAAAATCCGATGATTTTTTAGGAGTTGCATTTTCTTTGCTCCCTTAAATTTACAACTTAAAAAAAAAAAAATATTATTAACTGTTCGTATGCGTAACAATTTGTAACAAAATGACATACAATAGTTGGCTAAGGCCGCAAAGAACAAAATCACAATAGAATTGGCTAATTTAATGACGTTCTAGCCCTAATCAATACGATCAAAAATCATATAGCTTAGCGTTGCATTTTTTATGCTCGCTACTGTAGATTCGTTCAAGCCGAATATAACATTCTCGCTTGCTTTTTTTTTATTTTTTTTTTTTTACTAACTTTATATTTTTTGCCTAACAATTTGTTTCATAACTTTGAAACTATTGATCTCATCAAAAACAATTGTATACATCATTTAAAGATATTGTAAGCCAAAATTTTTGTAGATTTAGTTTAACAAAATCGGACAAGTTGTTTTTGAATTACGACAACATAAGTGGAGAAATGTCTCAAAAAACTAAAATTTTGTAAAAATGAGCGAAATAAGCGAATAAATTCGAAAAAAATCAATAAATTTTTATGATCGATATCTCATTTTGTTGCTATTATATGTGGCTTTGTGGTAAAGTAATAAACCTGAACAATTTTTGCACTTTTCGATTTTTCATGATTTTTTTTATACGAAAATATTAGCTATTTTCACGTAAAAAATATATTTTTTGCTTAATTTTTTTATTATAACTCCGAAACTATTGAGCCGATTGAAACGCAATATATAAAGGGGTTAAAGGTTGTATAAGTTTATTTCAATAATATCGGACTAACACTTTTTTAGTTATCTTTAATTATGTGGAGAAATGTCTAAAAAATTTATAATTTTACTTAAAAAAAAAAAAAATTTAAAAAAAAAAGAAAAAACCTCTCCATAGAATTTAAAATTTGGACCATATTTGTTCTACTTGAACCACAATACATCAGAATTGTAAAATGGTTTTTAGAGACTTTAAAATTTTTTAGATTTTGTTACCTTGTGTAATCAGTAAAGTATAGCGTATGAGTAATGTGAAACAATTCTAGTAAGTATACGTCCCAATAATCAACTCTGCTGAAACATTTTCATAATAGTTCAATGAAACTTGTGTGAAAGTTCATGATACTAAAAGGCTCTAATAGCCAAATAATTTTAATATAAAACAGTTTTTAGAAAAATTATATATGGTAAGTATAAATGCCGTTAGAAGGATTCCAAAAAGCTTTAAACTTTCATTTCTTACACACAGAAAAAGGATTAGTTAGAAAATGGTCCTGATAACAAAAACTCATTTGGGGTAAATGAAAGTTTATAGATCTAAGTAATTTTTCATATTTATAGTATAAAAAATATGACTGGAATATAATTGGATTTCCCATAATAGATAATTCAGTTATCAAAACCAATTTTAAATATTTTCAAATTTATTTTATAAAATAAACAAGACAATCGAATTACAACTGTTATAAAAAGTTTTAATGAAAGATATTATTGATTGCAATATATAATTTTGTTATACAAATTCGGTCATAAGAGGAAAATAAAACAATTCGGTGTTCACAAATAAAAAAATAGTAGGTTTGTTTGACATTTTAAAATAATTATAAACATTATAGAAATAAATTGCTGAATAAAATTATAAAAAGGAAATTAAAAAAATCCGGAGAAAGAAGATCTTTGAAATAAAAATCAGTAAGATCTAAAACATAGTTTATTCCCAAGTGTGATGCCTGTTTTGTTGGAAAAAACTCAAAGCACACAGCTTATGCAATAATCGTAAGAAGCCAAAATATAATATAACTTATTGGCAAACAATTGTGAAACATCCTTTACAATATCATTTACAGACATTCTTAAGTGTAATTATTAGATCTGTGCTTATCAAGCAACGACTCCTACCAGTCCTGCTAATGGCTTACATAGTCTACTGTCTCCGAATACCCTATGAGTCGTGTATTGACTGATTTACACGACTGTAAAGTTGTTGTTAGACGAAGACAAAATAAGGACAATTATGGAAGAAAGGATCCGGGAACCCACTCTGTGCGAAAATTGGTATATTAAAATCATGTTATACAAATATACGTAGTATTGTTCACATAAATTCTTTGTAATATATTAAATAAGAATTTTGAAAAAAAAAAAAAAAAATATTTTAATTCACAATAATGAGATTTTATTTATTTCACATAGAATTATGTGTACTGAATTAATTCCATTTCTACAACTGAATTTCCTGATAGTTCCTGGAACCGACTGAATTCGTTTGGCAAACAATTCGGTTGCCTTAACGAATCTGTTTTCTCTGTGTAATAATTTTATTTTTACCATTCATTGTCAAAATATTTATTAATTTTAAATAACTAAATATTAGTTCTTTCACCTTTAACATATTTAGATTTCATACCTTTTTTATAACCAGACTCTTTATTTTATCAATGCAATGCACGTCAACGTACACAAACTTGCCATACAAATTTGTTCTTTAAAAAAATATTTTATATTCTTGGCAGACATTTGGAATCCTGTAAACAACAGCGACGAATATATAAAACTACGAGACAACGAAAATTTGTTTAAACATTAATGGCGCGTGTTACGAATTCAGAAGAAGTAAAATATTTTGAAAGTTATTATTTTTTCTCTTGTTCATAGTGTCAGAAGAACAAGATTTTAATAAAAATAATAAAAACAGTTTGACACTTATTACTGCTGGCAACAGAAAATTTTAATACTTTCAAAATCTAAATTTATAATTCTGCAGATCTTAAATTGAAGCCTTACTTAATAAAATATTTTTGGAAACATAAAAATAAAAGAATAATGCTTTATAATCGTAACCACTTTTTTTATTTATGTTAAGTTAGTATATTCACCTCAGGAACAATAGAACTTTATGGAGGTTTACTTTAATAACATGTCTGGAAATACATACATACATACATGTCTGCTCAAAATAATAGATACACCTTATAGGATGATATTTAAGTGGCGATAATTTTGGTAAATTCTTCAGAAATACTCCGAGTATTTTTCACGAAGTAAAAAATTTGATCTGACAATGTCACTTCAATGAAACATATGGCAAGCATATGCATTTAAATTGATTTACTTATACGTTGAATATAATGGAAATTGTTATATTTTCATATGCCATGGAGAATATGCGATTCATTTCGGACATTCGAGCAGGACAATGACACTAAAAACACATCTAGTTCAGTTAAAAATAGGTTCTCCTAGAATAATGTCCGTAATTTAAGCTGGCCAAGCAAATCTCCGGGTCCAAATCCTATAGATGCTAGATGCTAAACAAGATTTTTTTTATGGGCGTGTCTAATATTGCACCTTAAATAAGCCGATTGCTCGAGTATATTTCACTATAACTAGAGAACGGTATGCACGATTTATATAAATAATTCACCAAAATATGTGGAATAAAATTGGCTTTAAGCCGTTCTTCTAACATATTTTTATCCGCTCAAATCGAAATAAGTGTCAAAAAAATGCTAAATTCAAGATTTCTTTTTTTTACTAAAACTTCTTTTTAAAAGTGAAAACATCAAAAATGTTTATCAGCTTATCATCTTTATCTCAAAGCTGGTAAAACTATGAGTAAATAAAGCCACGTATCATAAAAATTTATGCACAAATCTTGATTGCATTCACAGTAAAATTAGTATACCTATGCATACCTGCAGTTAAGTGGAGATACTAGTGGGCAAAAAAAATTTTTTTTCGTCGTAAATAAAAAATAAAAAAATAGATGGAATTTAACATGCTAAATAAAAATCAGCTTTTACAATTTTTCTACCACGTATTGGTTTTTTGTTATGGGCATGATTACTATGTCCCCGCCTTAAGGCAGTCACACTTCAGTCTGTCCTATTAAGATAAATTAAACTCCAATATATAGCAACTAAATTGTCTTTGAGCTGAATTTGCATAATTTTTTGTTCAGTTAATATTTCCGTAGTTATTCCGTAATTAGTAGCGAAAAAATACAATATTTATTTTTTGAAAAATTGTGAAAATTTTGATCCGTAACTCTGAAACTCTTGAGCAAATAAAAAATATTGTTGACGTACCTTGAAGACAATTTTCATATGCATCTCAAAATCGTGTAAACGGTTCTTGAGTTATAATGTAAATTTGACAAATCATTCTCGAATTTTATAGTGTGAACGCTGAATAAGGTGATGATAATAGTCATGCCCATAAAAAAAATCAGTGCGTGATAGAAAAAAAGTGGATGCAGATTCTTGTTTATCTTGACAAAATCCACCTAGTTCACCTATTTTTGTTTCAAGAAAAAATAAAAAAAAAAAAAAAATTTGTTTTGGCCACCACTGTATTTCTACTTATTTGCATGTAACATGGGTACTTTTACTTAACTGTGAATAAAATAGAGATTTAGACATCAATTTTGAAGATATATGCCTTATTTTATTCGCAGCAATACCAGCTTTAAAGATGATAAACTAAAACATTTTTCATGTTTTCATTTATTAAAAAAAATTAAAAAAGAAATCTAAAATTTTGCATGAAAAAGATTTTTTTAAGACACTTGTTTCAAAATAACTTCGAAACTATTGAGCACATAAAAAAAATTAAGTTTGGGTGATTTTAACATATTTTTAGTCTGCATCTTTTGGTGTGTCATTTATGTCAATCGTACACGCCGTTCTTGTTATGAGTTATGAGGAAATATACTAGAGTAATGGCCTTACTATGGCGAAATATTAGACACGCCATAAAAAATATTATACAAGACTCTATTGGAAACTTATCAGAAGTTGATGTCTAGTATCCCTTGACGAATGAAGAAAGTTGGCCAAAATAAAAATGGATATATAGAATATCAATCCTTGTTTAACATTACCTAATAATTTTTAATAAAAATTTTACTACACCATTTTTAAGTTAAAATGAGAACTTTTCATATGATATTCTGAAAACAGCAATTCAAAATGAGGATTTTGATTTCTGTTTCGAAAAAGAACAATTAAGAATGCGATTTTCCAATTCAAATTTTGAAAATATAATTTTAATTTATGAATTTTTTATTATGATTCAGAAAAAAACATATTAAAATAATATTTCTCTTTTAATTTCAGAATATAACAATTGAAATTTACATTTTTCATATAAATTTCATAATTGATTAATTGAAACTGAGACTTTTTATTTAGAATTGAGAAAAGATTATTTGAAAATTAGGTTTTCCATTTATAATTTTGAAAATTACAATTAAAATTAGAATTTTTTATTACAATTTTTGAAAAGAACAGTTCAAAAGAAGAATTTTCATTTAAAATTCAGAAAAATACAATTGAAATTTTGAAAAAAATAAATTAAATTAACAACTTCAACTGAAATGATATACAGAATGAAATTTGCATAAGGAATCATTTTATGTAAAGTAATTCGAACTTTACACTCCAGAAGGATTTGATACAATCTCTAAATTTTATTTACTTAAAGGTGACATTAATTAAATGGACCTAACATTATATTATCATTTAAATCACTCTTATTCAATGTTCTAAATTTTAATGAATTATTCTCAATTTCAATTGTTCTTTCTTAAATTTCAAAATAAAAAACTGAATTTCATTTGTTCTTTTCTGAATTTAAAATGTAAAATTAAAATATAAATTGATCTTTTCTGAATTTAAAATATAAAAACATATTTTAAATTGTTCTTTTCTGAATCCTAAATAGATAACTTAATTTTCAATCGATTTTTTTCAAGTTTTATATAGAAATTCAAATTTTCAATTAATCTTTTCTGAAATATTAATGAAATATAGAAATTTCAACAGTTCTTTTCTAAAATTTAAATGAAAAATCTTTTTTTCAATTGTAAAAATTTAAATGGAAAATCTAATTTTCAATTGGTTTTTCAAAATTACTGTTAAAAATGGTGTAGTTTTAAATTTATGCAGTTTTCTTTTAAATGTATCTATTATTTTAAACATAATATAATTATGAAATTAGCATATAATCCAATATAATTTATGACTTATTTAGCTTTATTTTTAATTTTTTTTTTTATAAGATAAAAATAAGTATGGACTGATTTTTATTTTTTTTTTTAATAAACGAAAAGTGCCTTTTTTGTCCTTGTATAAAGCGAACATAGGTGTATCTATTATTCTGAGCAGATGTGTACAAATAAATTGAAATATCATGCTATTGAAACAAATGAAAATAATGAAAAAAAAAAAAACTAAACTGAAAATAAATTATCTGAATGAAAACTAAACACAATAAAGAAAAACCACGTATGAAATTAATTATTTAAAAAAATGAAATCAAATGGTATAAGTTGAAAAAAAAACGAGAATGATTTAAAACAATCGAATTAAGATAAATGATTTCATTAAAATAATTGAAACCAAATTATATAAATCTGTGATTTGTTTTTAAAAATAGATTATTTGTTAAAAGGACTTTCTAAAATCAGTATGAATATTTTGTATTTTTATATAATTACACTAAATTAATTAGAAGATACGTAGGTTTTTAAAATCATAAAGCTTTATTTACAGCTGGATAATTTTAATTTGAATCATATATTAGTTCCCTAACAGCAATTGAAAGTCACAGAACTAGAATATTTCGTCCAAAAAAAATAGTATTGAGTTTTGTCTTGAAATGGGTATCAAAAAAATTAGTAATTTTTAGCCAATTATATATAAAAAATTTTTTAAATTTTCGCAAAAATTTTGGTCCATAAACCGTCATCATGCAAAAAAAAAAAATTGTCGATATTTAAAAAAAAAAAAATGGATAAGAATTTTATAAATTGGTTCTCTTTTTTAAAAAGATATTCGTGTTAAATAATAATAGGCGCGAATTATATTCGGCCCGGCCGAATATATATACCCACCATCAACTTTTTCAAATTTTACTTTATATGAGAGGGTGCGGTAAAGTGGGCAGTAAAGTGGGCGGACCACGTCCATTTTGGTTTCCGAGTTTATCGATCCCCGAACTATACCTACAAAATTTCATTGTCGTACATGCTTTTGTTGAAGAAATATCAGGAGAAAAGTGTGAAACGGACACCCTGTGTTTCTAGTTTTTAGCCCATAACTTTTTTTGTTTATTGACCGATTTTGCTCAAACATTTGTGCCAAATTTCCAAAAAAATTTTAATTTTTGTAAGTACTGTTGATAACACTATGCAACAAATTGATGATCATCGCGTGGGTGCGTAATCATTCCGACTGCAATTGAAAGCTCCTGATATGTGTAATAAACCCTCCAAAGGATTTTTCGCTGGTAGGCAAACATTTTTTTTTTTTATGACCATTTAAACTTTTCTATTTTTACAGCAAAGTAGTTTCGGATAAATATAAAAAAATAATATAAATTTAGTTCGAAACTCAAATATTTTTACATAAATGTTTAGAGCACTTAAATGGCAATATTTCATTTGAACTTTCTATTCATTTATCTCTAATAATAAGGGGTCATTTCTAGTCCGTTTAAACAAAATTAAATAAAAGTCCATTAAAAATTGATTTTAATGGGTTAAAATATTCTACAGAAATTGTCTACGTCGAATTTCACTAGGGGTCACAGAAGATCCAAAGTTCATACGGTGAAGCGTTTATCCAAAAAAATTAAATTGATGAAATTATTCAGGTATGTGATAAAAATCGATTTCGAGCCAAAAACAATTTAAAAACGAAAAAAGTTGTGATACATATACATTTTTCGATTTCATTTTCGTTTTCTACTAAAAACAAACTCGATTTCATTTTCCATTTTGTTCTATGAAAATCACAATAAATTAGGTTGTGATAAAAAACGAAATTGACATGATTTTATCGTTTTCAAATCGAACAAATTTTGTTACTCGTTTTAAAATCGAATTCGTTAAAAACTGTTGCAAAAGAATTCGTGGCATCAAACATTTTGAAAAAAATAAAAAGCTATATTGTAGAAAGAAAAAGTAACATAAATTGTACCCTTTAAAGAATATATATTGAAGACAGAGACTTAAGTAAAATATAGGGATTCTGTAAATCTGCAAATTGTTTATTCTCTTATGTTTAAAACACTGAATTTTAAGTTAAAAATGCATAGCCCAAGTGTCATACACATATATACATACAAGTCTTTTGTGATGTACCTGCACAAATTAGCTTATTCCTGAAAAGTAAAATATTTTAATATATTCGTCGTTTCGACATCCTATTTTTTAAAAACCTATCAGACAATTCCAATTTCTGGATCTATCAACCACAAAAAACTGATTTCGATTACTAAGTAGAATCGTTGCGCTAACTAAATTTGCAAAAAAAAAGACACTTATAATCGACAGTAAAAATTTCCTACATTTGAAACCATATACAGGAATATTTCACCTGCTAAAGGTCAAAACCGTTCACATTAAAATATTCGGTGTCTTGGAAGTGACAAAAAGAATTGTCTTAATCTTTATTTTTGTAGGTTTTAGGTTTAATAGCCAAAAAGAACAAATTGTTATCCCTTCACAAAGTGTTATTTTTATGCGCACACACATTTCTCTTACGCAATATTTTTTTTTCTTCCAAAATCACCCTTTGTCCAGAAGCAAGAGATATCTCCTTTGTGGCAGCTTCACCCAGAAAGTAAATCATAATAGAATAAAATAAAATTTATTTAATCTACATGATACAAATTTAAAAATTAATTTGTTTTGATTTGACAAGAAACACATAGAACAGAAACAAAAATGGAAAATGAAATCGATCGAAATTCATCACAACCTGATCGATTTAAGAATTCGATTTACTTTTTAAATCGATCGAATTTCATCACATACCTGATTATTAATTTTGTTTACGATTTGTACAAAACTTTTAATTATTCAAATTTGAAGAAGAAATTATCTGTAGAACATATTAACCTATTAAACTCAAGTTTAAATCGACTTTCATGTCATTTCCTAGAAACGGACTTGAAATGACCCCTTATAAGGTAAGATAAATTAATTTAAAGTTCTAATGAAATATTACCCGTTAAATGCTCTGAACATATATGGAAAATTATTTTAGCTTCGAATTATATTGATATTATTTTTTCAATTTATCTGTAACTACCTTGGTGTAAAAATAGAAAAGTTTAAGTGGTCATAAAACAAAAATTTTGCTTACCAGCAAAAAACCCTTTGGAGAGTTTATAACACATATCAAGAGCTATAAAGTTGCAATCGGAATGATTCCGCCCCCAAAAATACTGTTGCATTGTGTAACATATAATTTTCCAAATTTTTCAAAAAAAAGTTGTTCATTAAAATGCCTTAAATGCCTTCTAGAGAAACAAAATCCCATGGGAGAAACTTTTGAAATATTTTTTCCATAACCAGCATGAAATTACAAATCTTTTTGATATCCACCTCGATTAAAAATCAAAACATTTTGTTACCAAAATGTATGGGACCCATGATTTTTCAATCGCTGCACTTTGGGGTAAAAGGTATTAAAAGTGGCGATTAATTGAATTTTGCAAATTTTATTTTTTGTAATAAAGTAGGGTACCTAATAAAAATAGACAAAATTATGTATCAATATCTATTAAAATCTTTAATTTAGGTTGGGATGTTTGCCCAAAAGGAGCTGTCAAAATTAAACATTTTTTTACATTTTTGAAAAAGAGTAAAAAAATTAAATTTTTATAAATTTTCAGTGTATATATTTCAAATAAAAGGTCTTTTAAAGAAAAAATTTAAATGAAACCATCAACTCCAGGTATTGAAATTTAGTTTTCTTTGAAGTTTATATCTTTATTGAGTTAAAAAATAAATGATTTCGAATTGGCAAGTTTGCAAAAATTAATAAACAGGCGGATGGAAGGACAGACATTAAAATTCTTTAAAAAAAAGTTTTAAAGTATATTATTTTTTTACTTCTTGACCAATATAAAAACAAATCTAAATATTAAAATATTGATATCACCTTTCCCTGAACTAAGTGCCATTTTCGACATATTTAACCCAAAAGTATAGACGGACGGACATTGCCATTCTTCCAAAAAATATTTTAGAATTATAAAAATTAATTTTTTTACTAACTAATAAATAGAAAAAATAGAACATGACCATCAAAATTCGGATATCAACCTTTCGTGAATTAAGCGTCATTTTCGGCCCATTTAACCCAAAAGTATAGACGGACGTACATTAACATTCAGACAAAAAACATCTTACAATTCTAAAAATGCTGTTTTTTACTTACTGATAAATATAAAAATT
Source organism: Protophormia terraenovae (assembly GCA_951394005.1). Classification (NCBI taxonomy): domain Eukaryota; kingdom Metazoa; phylum Arthropoda; class Insecta; order Diptera; family Calliphoridae; genus Protophormia; species Protophormia terraenovae. The sequence continues at coordinate 33,196,734 of OX596073.1, forward strand.
AAACGTGATCATCAAAGTGTTGATATCACCTTTCCCTGAATTATGCATATTTTTTGACCCATTTAATTATAATGTATATGCGGACGGACGGAAGAACATCACCATTCTGCCAAAAAAAAATCTTAAAATTCTAAAACTATTTTTTTTTACCTAATAATCAATAAAAAAATAAAACGTGACTATTAAAATATTGACATCACCTTTCCCTGAATTGATCGCCATTTTCGACCTCTTTTACTCCAATGTGCACTGGTAGGGATCTGAAGATCAATTTTAAAAATTTGTTTAATAATTTTTTCGTACTAAGCTAATTTTTACGCTTACGAAATCTACATTAAAAAATACAGTTGGAATATACGTAGTGCATATAAAAGTATGGGTGAGTAGATTTCGCGGTTTTAAAGACTTTTATCTCGAATACTTGTTATCCAATTTAAGGTGTTTAAACACCATTAGAAGAAATAAAAGTAATCATCCTTTTTAAAAAGTATATACACGTTTGTATTCATAGCAAAAACATGCGAGATATTAAGAACACAAAACTTTTTATTTTTTATTCGTATATTTACGATTTTGACTTTTTTTTGTTTTGGATATTTTTGACCATGAAATATATTTCCTTATACCATGACGAATGACTAAAATATTTTTTATAAACTGTATATATTTACACAAAAATAATTTTTCTTTTTCTTTTCAAAAAATGTAACATAAAACAATTTACCAAACTGACACTTGACAAATAGCCTTAATTTGTTTATTAAGTTTAAAGTTAAGTCAAAAGTTTAAAACTTTTTATACTTATGTGTTTGCAATTTTATGTTTTACCAAGTTATACAAATAAATAAAAGGAAAGTTTATTACCTGTTTTATTTTGTGTACCCTTCATAACTTTATGAAAGGAAATTATGACAATGTAAATATGTTTGAGTGTAAAAAAAAAAATAAGTTTTCGTTTCATGTAAGAAAAGTATTTTTCAGACAAAATATTAAGTTTATAATAAATTTTATTATAGTCACAAAAATTTCACAATTCTTAAAGCGGAATTTGTAGTCATATTATCAAAGAGATTTTTTGTCGCATATGAAAAAATAAATATATCCGTCAAACTAGACCCCACACCTAATGAAACTACATATTCAGACATTAAATAGCTTTCATTTGACATCCATATTGGGTTGACATAATTTTGATAAATATTTTATTTTAAAGTTATGTAATTTACGAAACTTTGAAGTTGTTTTAGGGTAAAAACAAAAATTTTCGAACAAAAAAAAAAAAAAAAAAAAAAAACGCAATTTTGGACGTTACCATCTCTGACATCGATGAAATTCGGTATACATACTCATTACGTCAACACAAAATTTGAAGTTATTCAAAATTTTCAAATTCGTTGTAGTTTAGATTTTATCGCGGCACAGTGGTTCCAAAACGCTTTTTTTTGGAAATAACTGTTAGAGATATCTCAATAAAATTTCACATGGTCAGAGCTGAGGTGTTTTCGAGTTGATGTGGAGGAGTACAGCGTGTCAGGGGGAAGTGGGTGGCCCTCCAAAGTTGGCCATCTCGGGTATGTAATATTTTTGAAAAATCGCCAAAAATTCATTTATGATATGACAGAAAAAACATTTTATATGTAGATAGTCCTTGTAAATCTCTTCAAAAATACATTTACATATGTAGGTTATCTCTTTTAGTTTAAGAGATATTCGGGTCGAAATAAACTTTTACCTCATTTTTAGCTTCGCTTTTTTAAGTTTTAACTTAGTGGGCTTAATATTGCCCTTAAATTGTTTTAAAAATATTCGGCAGATTTCTAACAAAATTATAAATAATATTGCTGCAAGAATCATATAAATATATGAATGCGTTAAAGAGTTATATTAATCTAAACTTGGAACTTTAAAAAAGTTTTTAATTTTTTGGGTTTTTTTCAAAAAGGTGACAATATTTATTCACTTTTAAAATGTGTTCTTTGTTCTGGGCTTTATAATTGTTTTAATGTTTTCAAATAAAATCTTTATGTAAATGAATGTCAAGTAAATCTGGAGGAGCTTGGGTCAAAGGTCTGCCCAAATGCCCTATCCAAATTTTGCCAATTTTGGAAATTTGTTTTTTTATTTTTTTGTTTTGTTCCCAAATTGCAAAGCTGGGATCGACTTAAAATTATTTTAATTTTATAGCCCTTTATGCAAGGTGTGCACCCAAAAAGTATTTTTGACGATAGCCCCTTATAACGACAGAGTGACCATTTCAATGAAAAAGTTAAATTTTTTTAAAACGTTTTATACGGATTGGGATTTTGGCTATTTTCATATAAAAAAGTGAGAATTTTTTTAATTCTGTCATTTAACGATAAGTTTGTACATATTATACTTATATTTTAATAAAATATCACTATTCGTTAAAATTTTATTAAAGTTTTAATATTAATTTTATGTTTAAAAAAAACACAAAAATGTTAGTTTTAAGTTCTTCAAAAAATGCTGCGATCAAATTACAAGCCACTAGCTTCTTTTTTATAAATTAATTATCTTTATACTATAACTTTTTCTTAGATATCAAATACTTTTATAAGAAGTTTATATTTTTGCTTAAAACCCAACAGAAACTTGGCCTTCTCTAGCCAAATTAAGCCATTTTTCATACATTTGTATGCAAATGGGCCACCCACTTCCTTCCTGATCCGCTAGGAACCTGTACTGCCCCAAATCAACTCAAAACACCTCAGCTTTGACCATGTAAAATTTTATTGAGATATCTCTAACAGTTCAAGAGTTACTGAATTATTTAAAAAAAGCGTTTTGGAACCACTGTGCGCGGTTCAAAGTTTACTTTTTTCAGATTTTTTTTTAATACATGAAATTTAAATCAATATATCTCCGGACCTATTTGTTCGATTTAAATAATCTTTGGCTCAAATTAATAACTAATGAATTTAATTTATAATTATTTTTATGAAAATGCCATTTTTTAAAAGAAAAGGATAATGAAATCAATATTAATGATATTTAAAAAATCATATCATAATCATATGGCATTAACATATAAAAATTTTAGAGTGGAACCATGAGGGGATGCTGAGAAAATTAATATTAAGTAAAAAAAAAATCATTTATTTCTTTAACAACTTGAACATTTTTAATGTTTTTTTAAATGAAAAAATTTTAATACTTATAAAAAACATTTAAAACCTCGGCTTATTATTAGCGATTTTATTTTATTAATTTGAGAAATTGTAATACATGAATATATCTTGGTGGAACAATACAAATAGCTTTAAAAAATAATCCTTGAAACAAGGATTCTCGGTGCGATCAAATAAAAATATTCAAACAACAAATCCGCGATTTCTAACGCACTGTTTTGATTGATGACGAATATTTTAAATGTTTCAAGGAATCTATTTATTAGTTTCTGTTTCAGTTCAGTTTTGTGAAGTTGTAAAATTTTGGAATTTTTCTTTACCTATTAATATTTCTAAAAGCTTAACAACAAATATGAAATTTAAAGCCAAAATTAAAAACATTTATTTTTCACCGCTTATTGTAGAATTTCGGTGTTTTTTTTTTTTTTTTTTTTTTTTTTTCACCAAATTCAAAATTGTTTCATTCTTCATTATTTTAAATTATAAAATCAATAATCATCGAAAATTTCATTCGAATATCTCTAATAACAATAATATTTATACTTTTTCCAAAAACAAAATTATTACAAAAATTTTACTTTAATTCCAAAAATAAGAAAAAATATGACTCCAGTTTTTTTTTTTTTTTTTCAAAGGAATTTTGTTGTACAGCTTATAGTCAAACGTGAAAATCAATATTTTTTTAACATAACCAAATATACGCGACTTTAATTTTAATATTTCACACCTCTCCATCCATTTAAAATTATAATTAAAAATAACAAACAGACGTACGGACGGCATCAGTGTGTAGTTGATCTAAAACTGCTAAAGAACACTAGGAATTAAAATATGTTCGAAACTTATAATTATATCTTTGTTTTAAAAACAATAATCAAGTTCATTATTGAGTGTTAGCTCACACCCACTGAATTTACTTTCCTATTTATTTAATAAAATTAATAAACAAAACACATATGTCATAGATTATCTTTTACTAAAACAATTGTTGTAGAAATATGTTATTCCAATATTTATACAAAATCTTTATAACAATATTAATATTAAATTATTGTCGGTATAAAACTTTTTTATTAAACAAATTTACAAAATAGAACATATGTGTAAAACAATTTTATCGTACAGATTTCAATTACCAAAAAAAAAATATATATATATATATATATATATATATATATCTATATTTAATTAAAAAATTTTTTACCAATTACCAAAAAAAAAAATATATATATGTATATATATATCTATATATATATATATATCTATATATATATATATATATATATATATATATATATATATATATATATATATATATATATATATATATATATATATATATATATATATATATATATATATATATATATATATATATATATATATATATATATATATATATATATTAGGGTGGCCCCGAAATGAAAAGTACCGATGTTCCCAGCTCAAATGAAAATTTACTTTATTCTAAGATAACGTTTCTCAAAATTTTCGTCCTGACATTATCCTTTCGTGAGCTAAATCCAAATAAAACAGGTCCTTTTTTCGGGTTTTTTGGATTTTTTTCATATTTCTGCCAAAGAAACAATATACAAATCTAGTATCGTAAGAAAGGTCTTTGGGGTGCGCATTTAATGACATAACAAAAATTTAGGACCAGGTCAAAATAAGTCCAAAATTTTGCAATTTTTCACAAAAAAATTCGAAATTTGAATTTTTTACACATAAATAGTAAAAACAATAAGACGAAAACAATACAAAATATTCCTCTAGCAGTTATACTGAAACGGTTTTTGCCGTTTTTTAATTTTCAAACTTGTTTGAATTTTATCAGAATTTTTCAAAACATAATTTCAATCATATACAAATATTTTCGTATGGCAAGGATTTGTGTAAATTTAGCACCAAAATACGCGTATTTTTCTAAGCTTTTTAATGATATATAATACTTCATACTTCTATTAACAGACAATGGAATAAATTAATTTTAAGCGAAATACCCACAAAAATTGTTCTAAGAAGTGTCTTTGTTTACTATTTCTTACACACAGAGAGTTAATTGTTAATGTAAATCACAAAAACAAAATAGCTCTCTGTGTGTTACTTAACGGGCATAATGGTAAACAAATACCCAATTTGCATAAAATTTGTGAGTATTTCACTTAAACTTACTTTATTTCGTTGTTTGTTTATAAAAGAATAAAGTGTTATATATCATTGGAAAGCTTATAAATATACGCGTATTTTGATGCTAAATTCACACAAATTCTTCTTGTACAAAAAATATTTATATATGAATCAAATTATGGTTTGAAAAATTCTAATAAAATTCAAACAACTTTGAAAATTGAAAAACGGAAAAAACCGTTTCGGTATAACTGCTAGAGAAATATATTGTATCATCTTCGTTCTATTGTTTTTAATATTTATGTGTAAAAAATTCAAATTTCTAAATTCTTTGTGAAAAACTGCAAAATTTTGAACTTATTTGGACCTGGTCCTAAATTTTTGTTATGTCATTAAATGCGCGCCTCAAAGACCTTTCTTACGATACCAGATTTGCATAATGTTCCTTTGGCAGAAATATGAAAAAAATCCAAAAAACCCGAAAAAAGGACATATTTTCATTTTGATCTAGCTCACGAAAGTATAATGTCAGGACCAAAATTTTGAGAAACGATGTCTTAGAATGAAGTAAATTTTCATTTGAGCTGGGAACATCGATACCTTATTTTTTCTCCATACAAACGGGGCCACCCTAATATATATATATATATATATATATATACACTCCGTTGCAGAACTATAAATACACGCTATTATTGCGGATTTCTGGAGATATAAAAGTCGCAGAATAATGAAAATTGGCAATATGTAAAAACAGTTTAAGTAGAAAATATTCCTGCTAACAAATTTTTCTATTTTGAATTTTAGCATGTATTTTAAGGAGAAAATGACTTAGCAGTGTTTCATAACTATAAATACACTTAAATAAAAACATCAACATTTTTAAAACGGAAAGAACAAATTATAAAAATAATATAAATTAAAAATGAGTATGTATAATTGTATTATTAAATATTGAAAAAATTTTCGCCGGCGTTCATTTTACCAGTGTTGCCATCATGTTATCGGTTAAGGACCTCCTGCTTCAATTATTAGTTATTTTGGATGGAAATCACTTTCATATTTCCGGTTTTCAGAATAAATCTCACGGAATAGAAATCCCCAAATATTTCCAATTAGGTTTTAATCCGAAAATCAAGTGGGCGATTCAAAAATATTATGTTATTGTAATGTGTGTATATTTTTGATGGTTGAATTTTATTGACTGGAGCGTCCTTTTGGTTGAAAATTGGCTCATATCTGCGAAAATTGTCTACAAAAGGAACTATTTTATTACCTAAATACTCCATAGAATCTTCGTGGGTGCAAAGAAACGCCAGTTAAAACTTAACCTCAGCATAGAGAAATCTCAAACGTATTGCAAATCTGCCTATGTGATTTATTTAAATAAAATATCAAAAGTCATTTAGTAGGCTAGTGTTACACGGTTTTTATATAGAATAATCTTTGAAAGAATTTTCCATATTTTCATAAAAATACATCTTGGTGGTAAATCTTCAATGGGTTTGGGATTTTCTCTGTGCTTGCAATAGTTGCGCTGATGTATGCTAGCCTTTTCACGAATTGTTTAGAGTAAATAGGAGTGTAATAAGGTGAACTTATTCCCTTCGAGGAAAATTTTTGCAGATATGACCCAATTTTGCATCAAAAACAAATGCTTCAGACCACACAATTCGCTTCACAAAAATGTGATCACATTACAAAAATATGATTTTTTTGATTGCCTACAAGATTTATGGATCAAACAACAATTGGACAAATTTAGACATCGACATTCCGTCAAATTTATCCTGAAAACCGAAAATATAAAAGTGATTTCCATCCAAAATAACTAATAATTGAAGCAGGAGGTCCTTAACCGATAACATGATGGCAACACTGGTAAAGTGAACGCCGGCGAAAATTTTTTCAATATTTAATAATACAATTATACATACTCATTATTAATTTATATTCTTTTTATAATTTGTTCTTTCCGTTTTAAAAATGTTGATGTTTTTATTTAAGTGTATTTATAGTTATGAAACACTGCTAAGTCATTTTCTCCTTAAAATACATACTAAAATTCAAAATAGATAAATTTGTTAGCAGGAATATTTTATACCTAAACTGTTTTTACATATTGCCAATTTTCATTATTCTACGACTTTTATATCTCCAGAAATCCGCAATAATAGCGTGTATTTATAGTTCTACAATGGAGTATACATATATATATATATATATATATATATATATATATATATATATATATATATATATATATATATATATATATATATATATATATATATATATATATATATGTATATATATATATATATATATATATATATATATTTAATTAAAATATTCTTCCAAACAAATAAGAAAATAATAATTGACATTAATAAACTAAGGAGTGAGATCGAAAAAATCTTAACACACATTTTGCCTCATAACTTTTTTCGGAATCAATATTCAAAATTTTTTTTGATCTAGTTATCATGAAAAAATACTTCAGTTATTATTTTTAATAACAACCATGTTAATTTGTCCTTATTTTCATCAAAATAAGTGACGAAAAAGATTTACGTTCTACAAGTTATTAAAAAATTTCAAAAAATCCAAATAGGTCTTACAAATAATTGGCCACAGAATTAAATGTAGTCCGTAAAACCGTTTCTAATGTTATTAAACAGTATCAGGAGAATTTGAATATTGATGTGAAACCTAGTTCGGTAAGAAAAAAGGACCACATGATATTGGGAAGGCAAGAAAATTGAAGGCATATTGAAAGGAACTCCAAACACATCTGGTAGAAAATCAGCTCAGTTTTCTCAGTGCTTCGACTATTTGGTGCGACAAATTTAAAGCTAATGGGAAAGTTGATAACATATAAAGTTCAAAAAATTTCAAACTGGAATTCTGCAAAAAAAATTACAAGCAAAAATAGGACTCGGAATTTAAAACCAAATTTCACACAAAAATACTCAAGCTGTATAATTGACGAAGAAACGAAGGTGTTGGCAGAATCTTCGCAGCTTGTGTCTCAAAAATGTTTATTGCTAATGCTCGAAGCAATGTTGGAGATAAGTTTAAGACCCAAAAGCAGCAAAAACTTCTTGTAAAATTCATGGTATGACAAGCTTTTTGCAGCTGCGGCAAAACAGGAAAGTCATTTGATACATTCGGATCTATAAATACCAAAATATGCATAAAGGAATATTTGCAAAAAAGACTTCTTCTTTTCTTAAGAAAGCACAACGTGTCCACATATTTTTTGATCCATTTGGTATCATGTCACTACGGTAATAAAGCTCTGGAGTGGTACCAAATCAATAACATAGTTTTAGTACCAAGAGAGGTAAATTTTCAAAATTGTCCATAGCTTAGACCAGTGGAGAGATATTCAGCTCTTGTGAAAAGTGAATTCAAGAGCACAAAATAGGTGTCCCAAAATACCGAAGATTTTAATAGAAGATGTGCATACTGTTCCAAAAAAGTGACTGAAGCAACTATCAAATCTCCAAAGAAAGGGTTTTCAAAAATGGTTCACAATTTTATAATTAGTGGTTAGAACCATACAAATTATATATTTCTGTGATCTGTGCTAAATTATCAAATGATTAAAAAAATAATGAAAACTCTAAGATCAACCGTTTCCAAGTTATTGAATATTATGTATGTTAAGAATTTTTCGATCTCACTCCTTATAAAGGAAAAGCTGTTACCATATGGTTACGAATAATATATTGACGAATATTGGCTTATCTTTTTAATGTGATATTTTTTAACAAAATTCCTTTATGTAATAAAGAAATAAATATGATTTCAAAATCACAGGAATTATTTGTTGAAAAAATTTCAATCTGTATAATATGAACATTTTGTATAACCATAATTCATGTTGTCAATACTAAATGTATGATTTTTATTTTCATTGTGATAAATTCAAACACTTATACGCTCTATTAACCCTAATATTATATTTCACTCACATTTATTTCTCTATCTAAGTCACATTAAAATGTTTATATGCCAATTTAAATATGTTGTCTTCATATTCTGCTAAGCATTTTCAAATACTATAAATTATGAGTTTATTTGTGTGTAATGCTATAGTGAAATGTAGTAATAACAAGCGCGAATGTTATATTCGGCCCGGCCGAATCTATATACCCACCATCAACTTTTTCAAATTTTATGTTATATGGGAGGGGGCGGTAAAGTGGGCAGTAAAGAGGGCGGACCACGCCCATTTTTTGTTTCCGAGTTTACATTGGTCCTTGAACTATTTGTACACAATTTGACATTATATGGGATGTGGGCGGACTATGCCCATTTTATGGTTTTCGAATTTATATCGATCCCCAAACTATTTATACAAAATTCCGTTGTCGTACATACTTTTGTTTAAGAGATATCATCAAAAAAGTATAAAACGGACACCCTGTGTTTCTAGTTTTTAGCCCATAACTTTTTTGTTTATTAACCGATTTTGCCCATTTTCAATCCTAAACAAACCTTATATAAGACAAATATTTGTGCCAAATTTCGTCCCCGTTGTCCCGTTCGAGCCCTATCCTGCTTTCAACAGACGGACAGACGGACGGACATAGCTAGATCGACTCAGAATCTAACCAGGACCCAGAAAATATATACTTTGTGGGGTCTTAATAGCCTGTTTCTCTATGTCGAACGAAAATCAAAGCGAACGAAAGCAAGTCGAACGAATTCGAATCAATTTGGGTTTCTGTATTTCCTACGCTTTCGTTCGCATGGAATTTCGTATTGTTTTTGTTTTATTTTTCTTTCAGAGTAACTTTTTTTCGTAAAAATATTAAAAGTACTACTATCGTATATACAACAAAGTAAATAAACAAATAAAATTAAAATAATTAAAAAATAAAATTTTCTTTGTTTTTTTTTTTTAGAAATTGTTTTTAAGACACAAAATCGTCATTTATGGATACCAAATACATCAAAATGAATAATAAACATGATTAAGGAACATTTGCAATGTCCTTGTGAGTATTTTTCCTAATTTTCTTTAAAAAACTCAACCAGTCGAAAGCAAAATAGCAAGTGACTGATTTTGACATTTTTGTTCTTATCGTTCGAAATACAGAAACCCAGTTTTATATGAAAACACTTACGTTTTCTTTCGACTTGTCGTTTGACTCATTGTTCGCAAAGAAGTGAGTTAGAGAAACCCAAATCAGTTTTCTTTCGCTTAGAAGGCGAAAGAAAGCTTTCGTTCGACATAGAGAATCAGGCTATAAATGATTCCTTCGACAAGTTACACACGAATTGACAAAATCAATAGACCCACCATCTTTTTGATGGTGGGTATAAAAATTACCAAATTTGCCTCAAGAACAATAATTCTTATCTCCAATGTATAAATTTAAACAGCTCCAGACACAGTACGTTAAACATTTCTGCTAAAATATATATTACAAACCTTTGAAATATAAAAAGAAATGAAAAATATTACAATTTGCATGGTTGATAAAAAATATATATTACTCTGAGGGTTTTTATTATGTAAACCCTTTATAGCCACTTTAAGATGTACTTTACATATTAACCACAAAAATGAACCACCACTTGTTTTATGGCTCTATATTTCATACTGAGATCTATTTTTTTTTTTTTAAGAATATTATTTAGTTATTGGTGCATGGAAAAAATAGGCAGTTAAAATATATATTTTTTATTGTAGTATTGCGTACAAAAAGTAAATGTAGTTGTTTTTTTTTTTTCCTTTATCCCTACAAGCAAAGTAATACGAAAATGATTCGAAATCGTATTGCTTAGAAGAAAAAATTTATTGCGGCAATATTCATATTCGTATTGCGGAAGTTTCCCCCATCGGGAGAGATTGTGCGTCACTGGCAATACATCTAAGCAATAAGAAATCGATACGCCTGGATGAAAAATAAGCAATATTGCTAGATAATCATCTAGGTGAAAAAAAGACGATAATGCCAGATAATCTTCTGGAAAATGTGATAATAATATTATTGCTAAAAATGTATAAATAACAAATTGCTAAAGAATCTAAAAATAATATGATTACAATGCTTTACCATCTTGTAAATCATGCATATATATCGTCACATCATAAGGCCTGTAAAATTTGCACGCTCACATAAAATATTTTTTTTTTTTTTCTAAGAGACATATAATTTCTAATATTTTTTTAATTTCTAAATAATTTTTCGACAAATGAAAAAATGTGACTGAAAAATAAAAGTATGTATTGCGTTAATTTCTTCTAAATGATTTCAATGAGATATCGTCAATTTATTGCGGAGGAGATAATCCCCTTACTGAAAAAAGAGCGATAATTTGATGATAAATTTTATTTTATAAATGACAAAAAATAAAAATTTTATCTATTTTTTGTGTTTGTTTCCTAATTTTCTCTAAGCTGATAAAAATATAATATTATAAAAATATTGCTTTGATGATTTTCTTCCATATAATAAAAAGAAGATATTGCGTAAATATCTTCTAGGAAGATATCTTCCAAATGTTTGTAGGGATTACTTTATTTTTTATTTTACGATTTCAAGTGACTGCACTGTTTATATACTTATTTATAAAATAGGAAAACTGTATAACTTCATTTTCAAAAACATTCATATAATTTAATTCAGTTGAAATCTGATGTAAAAGTTACAAAAAGTTAAAATTATTTTATATACAACAAATTATAACTCAGATTAAACAAGAAAAAATTGGTGTTAACTTGTCTGCAATTCACAGTTGTCTCATGCGCAGAAAAAAGTATTACCGAATATTTCTCAATTAACACAATTGTTTAATTTTGCATCAAAATCAAGTAAAAATCAAATAGAAATAAAATTTCGGTTAGATTTTATTTCTTATTCAAATTTTTTATTCATTCAATCATCTACTTGATTGATTTAATAAATTTTTTAATTGAAAGTTTCTTTCATTTCTTACAGCTTTTAGTAATCAATATAATCATTTTGGTGAGAGGTACAAATTTAAAAATGTTTTTAATTGAATGAATTATTTACTAATATATTTAACGAGAAGTATACCCGCTACTTCGTTAGCGTAGATTTTTTTAATAAAACCATATAATATTATAAATTGATATTGTGTTAATTTATAATTTTATAACTATACATTTTTGAACAATATTTCTATTATGATAAACACAGTATCGGAATAAAATTCAAAAACAGACAAACTAACAAAGAAAGTAAATCCTTTTATATAGATAGCACTTAACACGATCTTGCAATATTCCTACATAGATCAGATAAAAACTTTGTAGCCTTTTTATTTAGAAAAAAAATGAAATACCAGAAGTTAAGAAATCCGTAAAATTCAGCTATGATTCCTATCTCCTGTGGAAACAGTTACAATATTGGTGTTCTCTCAGCATTACGTACAATAAACTTTTTAAATATTTTAATTACCAGTTTTTTACATCTTATTTTAACGGTCGAAGGTTCAAAAATTAACAAATTATTTCTATTATTTTATTTTAGTAGTTTTTGATAGTTAATTATTTTTACATAAAATTCAAAGAGTAATATAATAATGATTATGACAATACATATCTTTAAGTTCATGATTTTAGATTAAATATTATAGAAAACTCAAAAAGTACCATTAGAAGAACAAAAGAGTACAAAAAGTTACACACCAACCCTCCCTCCCAGATACAGTAGGGTCTGATTCGTGATTCGATTAGCCGGCAACGTCGATTATCCGGGAAAGAAAATTTGTAATTGTTTTCTTTTTTTCCATGAAATGTAATCATTTTTTTTTTTTTCATCAATTAACCGTGATTACCTTTATTATCCGGATATGCGATTGCTTTTGAACAATCAAACACAATGTGAATAAAACAAAAAAGGAGAATTTCCTCGTTTGAAAAAGATGAGTCAAAGCAAGTTTACTGCATTTATGAAAAGCTAGTTAACGAACATATTAATTTGAAAAAGAAGAAACAAACAACATTAAGGAGTGAGATCGAAAAATTCTTAACACACATTTTGCCTCATAACTTTTTTCGGAATCAATATTCAAAATATTTTTGATCTAGTTATCATGGAAAAATACTTCAGTTATTATTTTTAATAACAACCATGTTAATTTGTCCTTATTTTCATCAAAATAAGTGACGAAAAAGATTTACGTTCTACAAGTTATTAAAAAATTTCAAAAAATCCAAATAGGTCTTACAAATAATTGGCCACAGAATTAAATGTCGTCCGTAAAACCGTTTCTAATGTTATTAATCAGTATCAAGAGAATTTGACTATTGATGTGAAACCTAGTTCGGTAAGAAAAAAAGGATCACATGATATTGGGAAGGCCAGAAAATTGAAGGCATATTGAAAGGAACTCCAAACACATCTGGTAAAAAATCAGCTCAGTTTTCTCAGTGCTTCGACTATTTGGTGCGAAAATTTAAAGCTAATGGGAAAGTTGATAACATATAAAGTTCAAAAAATTTCAAACTGGAATTCTGCAAAAAAAAATTACAAGCCAAAAATATGACTCGGAATTTTAAACCAAATTTCATACAAAAATACTCAAGCTGTATAATTGACGAAGAAACGTAGGTGATGGCAGAATCTTCGCAGCTTGTGTCTCAAAAATTTTTATTGCTAATGCTCGAAGCAATGTTGGAGATAAGTTTAAAGCCCAAATTACAATAGCGCGTAGTCAGCAACAGTATCAGCAAAAATTATCAGCTGATCACTGTCAGCACAACATGTTGCTGCCGTTATAGTTACAATTCAGCGTAGGCAGCCACAATTTACAACCACCATCTAGCTTTGTTCTACTTGTGTATTTTAGCCTCTCATTTATTTGATCACTCTCTTTGTCTCGCTCTCAATCTGAATGCAGCGCAGTGAATTTAGAAACAGGGCTAAATGAAACAGCACTGCAAACTGCTGCTGACTAAATGTAATCAACACCATAACAAACAGTGCATTCTAAATAATCACCTGATTATAGCAGCACACACTACTGCTGACTACGCGCTATTGTAATTTGGGCTTAAGACCCTAAAGCAGCAAAAAATTCTGACAAAATTCATGGTATGACAAGCTTTTTGCAGTTGCGGCAAAACAGGAAAGTCATTTGATATACTCGGATCTATAAATACCATTCGGATCTATAAATACCAAAATATTTGCAAAAAAGACTTCTTCTTTTCTTAAGAAAGCACAACGTTTCCACATATTTTTTGACCCATTTGGTATCATGTCACTACGGTAAGAAAGCTCTGGAGTGGTACCAAATCAATAACATAGTTTTAGTACTAAGAGAGGTAAATTTTCAAAATTGTCCATAGCTTAGACCAGCTTAGAGCACAAAAATGGTGTCCCAAAATACCGAAGATTTTAATAGAAGATGTGCACACTGTTCCAAAAAGTGACTGAAGGAACTATCAAATCTCCAAAGAAAGGGTTTTCATATTAGTGGTTGGAACCATAAAAATTATATATTTCTGTGATCCGTGCTAAATTATCAAATGATTAAAAGAATAATGAAAACTCTAAGATCAACCGTTTCCAAGTTATTGAATATTATGTATGTTAAGAATTTTTCGATCTCACTCCTTATAAGATTTTTTTAAAAAACTGCGTAAAATGAAACCCTTATGTATTGTTCTCTGTTTTTTTTTTTTTTTTTCTAAAATTATTATTTTTCCTTTAAACATTTACATATCGTCACCGAAAATAAAAACAACGCAACATCAAAATTTTCAAATTTGTGTTTTTGATGAAATATAGTTTATCTTTCTAAAATACGTGTGTTCACAAATTTTCAGACTTGTAGTTCAAAAAATTACAATTATATTAAAGAAAACAATGATTTTTTTAAGTCAAAATAACCTAACATCACATTTGGTAACAAAAAAAAAAAAAAAAAATTTATATTTTTTTTACGAATTTAGATTGCAAATTGTTAAAAATATAATAGCTATTAAAATTGTTTAGTAAAAGTTATCAAAAATCATTTGAATTATAATTTTTCTAAAATTTTTATTGATGTTACGTTTTTTTGGCTTCATAAAATTGAAATCTTGAAAAACGTAAACCACATAACTTAAAAATTATTTAATAAAAATTAAATTATTCATCATAAATATATAAGGCAGTATTTAAGGATGTAATAACCCAAAAATCTTGTTTGTAGGACAATTTGTTTAGATTTTAGAAAGTTTTTTGTGCCTCCTGTAAAGTTATGAAAAGTGATGTTACGCATTTTCGTTTTGCATTTTCGGTGACGATATAATAAATCTTGAATAATTGAATTATATAAATAACAAATGTTTAAAACTACTACTCAAAATTTTTACTCAATTAATCGGGAAAATCGATTATCCAGAATGCTTTCGGTTCCGACCATTACGGATAATCGAGGTCTCACTGTAATTTACACTCACAAATATTTATATTTTAGCTACATATATTGAGTTATACACAAATAATAGTGTTGATATTAAAAATATCTTCATGTACTTGTTGTATTCATAAAATATCAATATGTTTGTTTATGGGATAAAAAAGAATAACATTTACATATATTTGATTTTCTGATTTCGATACTAAAACAGTTATTTTAACGTTTTATTGTTGTTGTTTTTTGTTTGTTTTCAAAGATTTCTGAAGTGTCAAATTGTAATCTGCTGCCAAGAGCTTTTTTCCTGAGGAGTTTTTCTTGTCTTTATATATATTTACATACACATAAAAACACTCACCTCATGTTACATTAAATTTTGAATTCTTATAATGTGGAAAGAAGGTATTAGTAGAATTTGCATAAAACTTGGTTAACACCTGTGACTTTGTTTACAATAAATATTTATAATATGGAAAAAAAAACCTTCAGATTTTGTAGTAAAATAATTTATTGTAAATAAAATAGAATGTTTTTTTTTATAAATTAAAGATGTCCAACGTGGGAGAACTGTTTATAAATGTTTTACCTTAAAATACCTTTAACCTTTGGTATTAACTTCTATATATACATACCTGCACAAATTGTATATTAAATAAAACAGAACTATACTCGTAAAGAAAAAATTAAAACCTTTTTTTCTCATGTCAATCAATGTTTAAGTAGTTTAATAAAAATTAAAATATTGATTTCAGTTTGCTTTTTAGAGATCATAATATCTTTAGCTTTTGTGCGTAATTAATAAAATGTGTTTTTGTATAAGTGATTATAAATATTAACCTTTATATAAACTTTTTTATAGTTAACCAAGAAAATGCAAAGAATGTGAAAATAAAAATCAGACTTATTGCCATTATCCCTACTATGCATTTTTATACAGATATAAATAATTTGTGGCTTAAAATCAGGAGCCAAGTTATTAATAAAAATTCCAACAGGTAAAGTAATATTTTAATTAATTTGACTTCAACTAATTATGGCTACATATATATATATATATATATATATATATATATATATATATATATATATATATATATATATATATATATATATATATATATATATATATATATATATATATATACATATATATATATATATATATATATATATATATATATAAAAGAGTAACGTTACTGACTGACTGATTCATCAACCCACAGCCCAAATGGCTGAAGCTAAAGAGACGTAATTTGGAACGTAGGTAGGTCTAATGATACAAAAAAAGTTGAATAGTTATCGTTATTCATTTAAAAAATAATCGGACAGGTGTCTGGTACTTTTTTGAAAATCGGCCCCTGTAGGGAGAAAACGGGTAAAAACTGTATTTTGGTACTTTTTTGTCACCATATGTATCTTTGAAACCAATCAACATACAAATAAAATTTATATCGTATTCATAACTTATCAAAAAAACTATAAATATAAATTTGGTACTTTTTCGAAATTCGAACGTATAAGGGGTAAAAATCGTACCTATTTTTGGTACTTTTTTCATAAAACATTTTTTTATATTTATTGACATAACCATATGCGTATTTTAATATGGGACCTCACTATAATTTAGAAACTCACTGGAATATAATTTCTGATACTTCTATGGGTGAAAAAAAGTACCAAAAAAGGGGTACAGGCAGGAAATTACATTTTATTCAAACTTAATAATGAATTTTCAATTACATCAAACATTGAAACATGAAATTAAGAAAATGTAGATAAGAATTCACAAGAGTGCAATTTGTAGTACTTAAAGATACATGGTCTGTGGGTAAGAATTCAAGAGGATGTACTTTGTGGTACTTTTTTCATCTTCTATTGGTATTTTTTTTGCATTTTCTGTAATATTTAACCTAGAAACATGAAATTAAATACGCATGGTCCGATGTTGGAAAGAATTCACAAGGGGGACTTTGTGGTACTTTTTCGTTCTTCTAATGGTACTTTTTGAATTTTCTATAATTATGAACCTAGAAACATGAAATTAGGGATATGTGGTTCTTAGTTAATGAGAATCCATAAGAGGGGACGTTGTGGTACTTTTTTGTTATCTTAATGGTACTTTATGAATTTGACGTTGGTACTTTTTCGTTCTTCTAATGGTACTTTTTGAATTTTTTATAATATTTAACATAGAAACATAAAATTAAAGATATTTGGCCTTTAATGAATGAGAATTCATTAGAGGGAACTTTGTGGTACTTTTTTGTTCTTCTAATGGTACTTTTTGAATTTTCTATAATATTTAACCCAGAAACATGAAATTAAAGATATCCCAATAAGCATTTTTTCTGGAATTCAAGTTGAAACCAAATGTATTTCAAGCCTTGAATCCAGTACCAAGCATTGAATTAAAATAGTACTACACTTTAATTCAATAGCATTCTCCAGTGAAAAGGAAATTTAAATTCCAGTCAAATTTATTTTACTTGAAAATTTTTATTTTTTTCAATAATATTTCATGTTTAAAGTATTTTAATATTTGAATTTATGTCGCACTCCAGCAAAATTTTCCAAGGCTTCAACTTTTGAAATTTGTGTGCTTATTGGGAAGTGGTCTTAAATGCATAAGAATCCATAAGAGAAGTTTTTGTGGTACTTTTTTGTTCTTCCTATAGTACTTTTTTAATTTTCTATAATTGTGAACCTGGAAACATGAAATTAAGAACATATAGTGCTAAGTGAATGAGAATCCATAAGAGAAGACTTTGTGGTACTTTTTGTTCTTCTAATGGTACTTTTTGAAGTTTATATAATATTTAAAGTAGAAACATGAAATTAAATATGCATGGTCCTATGTGAGATAGAATTCACAAGAGGAGCCTTTGTGTACTTATTTTGTTCTTCTAATGGTACTTTTTGAATTTTATATAATTATGAATCTAGAAACATTAAATTAAAGATATGTGGTCCTAAATGAATCCATAAGAAGGGACTTTTTGTATCTTTTTTCGTTTTTCTAATAGAACTTCTCGAATGTTCTGCAATTTTTATCCTTAGAAACATAAAATTGAAGATGTAAGGTACTAAGTGAATCAGAAACCTTAAAATGGTTTTTGTGGTCCTTTTTCTTTATTCTAATATACTTTTTAGTAATTCTGATATTTATTTTTCGTTATTCTAAGATTAGAAACCTGAAATTAAAGAGAAATTGTTATTTATGGATGACATAACACCCTTATTAAAAATGTTCCCAAGGGAGTTAAAAATCTTAGTTTAAATATATATATAGTATGGTTTTTATAAAAAATTTCCGCTAACGAAGTTGCGGGTTTACAGCTCGTATATATATATATATATGTATATATATATATATATATATATATATATATATATATATATATATATATATATATATATATATATATATATATATATATATATATATATATATATATATATATATATATATATATATATATAGATATATATTTTTTTTTTTGATTAATGAAGAACAGTAACAAATTGAACTTTTTTTCCAATTTCTGTTGCAACTATTTCAGATATTTAAATCCAAATATTTTTTTTTATACCAAAGTCGCAAAACAAAGTGCAAATAGTTTAACGCATTAACTACGTGATTTTATTTTTATAAAAAATAATAAAAAATACTTTACATTGAAATTGAATCTGTTACAATTTCATATATAAACACATTTATATACAATCGTTTTGCATTAGAAGTTGTTATATATTCAATACACGTTTTACTTGATTTTTTGATGACAAAAGAGGATTTTCTTAAGAATTTTATTTATTATTTTATGCGTTTTTATTATAATTTTATTTTTCTTATTATTTTTAATACAAATAAGTATGTGTTAGCATTTTTTACTTTCATTCAAATTGATAAAATATTCTATACTACATGCTAAGTCAAATTTGAATCTATGTGGTTAATACTACACAGTGTAAATAAAACTTAATCCATGTATAAAAATATATTTTGTTAAAAAAAAAGAATCATTTTATCTCATCTATTTTGGTTCCAAAACATTTTTTCAGTAATTCCTTTACAGAAAACTGTGACCATGTATGTGATATATTCGAAATGATTTAAAGGAGTATTATTTTCTTAATTAAGTAAAATTACACAGATCAACAAAATTGTAAAAAAAAAAAATTACATCTCGAATACTTCTACTTCTAAAGCTTCCATCTCTATAAATCCCCTTGTCCAGATGAAATAATCTCAGCTGACCTTTAAATAAATATTGATGTCTTGTTGCCCTGATTTTTGATAATATTCAAGGCATGTCTGCGCTTGTCACATGTTCCATACACATGGACAACCTACAAAATTTTCTTCTCATATTAAGGCTTAAGACTTTAGACCAATCAGTCTATCCTCCTTCCTACTTAAAACCCTGGAGAGAATTATTGACACTTTTATTAGATCATACCTGAATGCAAATGATCTATTCACACTCCCCACATGCTTACATGAAGGGAAAATCTACTAAAACCACGCTACACACTCTTGTTGGCCACATTGAAAGATCACTTTACTATAAGGAATATGCGCTTGTAGCGTTCCTGGATTGAATCCGAATTGGGCGTCTCCAACATCTAGAGAAAAGCAACTAGAGGCACACCACGAGGTGGAGTACTATCCCCATTGCTATGGCATCTGCAAACTAACACTCTACTTAAAGCCATGGAAAAGACCTGCTGCAAAACTATTGCATATGCAAATGATGTGGCAGTAGTAGCTACTGGCAAGGACCCAAAACTCCTTTCGGAAGTATTGGAATCTACACTTAATCTACTAGTGAAATGGTGTCAGGGCTGTAAGCTGGGAGTCAACCCAACCAAAACTGAACTGATATTAATTACCAGAAGATACAAGATGCCGAAATTCACTACTCCTAAGATTAACGGAGTATCATTGTCACTATCTAATGAAGCCAAATATTTGGGACTTATTTTGGATAGTTAATTAAATTGGAATCTGCGTACTATTTCAAGAACCACAAAAGCAGCCTCTACGTTGTACTGCTACAAAAAGGCAATTGGCCTAAACTGGGGACTGAACCCCAAAAATGCATACTGGTTATGCAATTGTGTGATCAGACCAAATATATCCCTAGAGGAAAGACAACCGGTTAAAAACTTGTCACGTGACAGGTTCTCAGTGCTAGTGACCGGTTCCAGTTCCGGAACTTTATATGGGAGGAACCTGTCACTTTTACATGGGGTTGTTATTGGAGGTGGCTAATTAGCACCTTGGGACAGGTCGTAGGACAGGTCACAGCACTGGTCCAAGGGGACATGTTCAGAGTCGATTAACATAATAAAAATTTGAAAATCAATGTTTACTTTTTAAACTTCTTTTAAGTTTTTTAATTTATTTTTATTAAATTGTATTTATTTTTTTTATAATTTTTCGTTAATGTCGATGGCGGCATGCCGAATCGAACCCATGTTCTTCTGACGTATCTTATGTTTTATAGTTTTCAACTCTAACCACTCAGCCACAGAATGTTATTTCGCACGAGTTGCTAATTGCGCAGTTATCATGCCTATTAAAAATTGACAATCAACTGATATTTAGTGAGTGTGGTGGTGTCAATTGGTACTCAACCGGTACTGAAGGACCGGTCCATTACTGCAATTGCCACAAATTTCCCGCAGGGATTTTAAGGAACAACTGTTTGGTGGCCAGCCTTGGAGAAAAGGAACCAGCAAGCTAAGTTCGAACGTTTAATGAGGATGAGGACGATCATGATAACAAGTGCACTTAGAACAACCCCATTTAAGGCATTGCTCACTGTACTAAACTGTGAGCAATACCAGATATCGAAGCCAAGAAGATTGCTACACATACAGCGATAAGACTTTGTGCAAATAAAGCATGGAAACAGCAATGATATGGTCATGCAAACATTCTCTGTGATTTACATCGAGACTTTAAGATTGATTACTCAACACCAACAACCAACTGTTCGATCCTGGGTTCATGGTACACATACCGGAAACAACATACTATGAAATTAGTCACCACATAACCGAAGAAGAAATTCAAATCTTCACAGATGGTTCAAAAACAGGAGATAAGGTCGAAATTGCCATCTTCTCTGTAGAATTGGACCTGAGACTGTCCCTAGCATTATCTAGACCGAAGTGATGGCTATAAATATAGCCGCACAATGGGTGCAGTATAATGGAATATAAAATAAGGATATTCGCATATTTACTGATATCAAAGCAGCCATCAGTTCCCTGTAAGGTGTGTACACCACATTAAAGATTGTCCGTGAATGCCGGTTGTCTCTGAAGGAGATCGCGAGATATTCGCTGGTTACCCTCACATGGGTTCAAGGACATAGAGACATTAACGGCAACTGCGAGGCCGATAGAGTTGCGCGTGTAGGAGCCAATTCGAACCAATATGATTACAATTATGATAAAGGCGCTTCGTTACTAATAGGTAAGCAGCTGATATCACGAAAATTTCATCTTGAAGCTGTAGAAAGATGGACCATGGAACCCACTTGTGTAGAGTCCAGGAAAATCTGGCCCGTGATGGAAGAACAGCAAACAATGTAGTTGTTTAACCTGTCAAGGACCCATCTAAGGAACCTTATTGGTGTCATTACAGGTCATTGGCCCATCGACGTACACACTAGAAGGCTGGGACTCCACTACAATGACTTTTGTAGGAGTTGTAAAGAAGAGGAAGAAGAAGAAACCACGGAACATCTTCTATATCACTGCTCGTCCTTTGAGGACCAACGGAAACGGCTATTTGGTCTAAGGATATTAATAGACAAATCCTGTTTCACCAGAGTTGAACCATCCAGGATCAACTCCTTTGTTGGGACCAAGAAATAGTTCGAAGGATCAGATGGTCAGAAAGATTAGCCCTTGACGCAGCGGAAGCTTTTTATGGTTACTCAACGGGACCTTACTTGGAGCCAAGTGAGCTTAGCCTAAGGCGGCTGCCAATATAACCTAACCTACTTCTACAAAATTATTATTCCTTAGGCTTGACATAATGTAGACAGCCAAATGAAAATTTTCCATTATGTCACATTTTTAGCCCATTAAGTGCCAAAGAAAATTTGCTTCCCTGAGAAGTTTTTGGTTATAAAATTCTCCAGGTAATAGGTAGGGGAAATCAGTTACTCATGTCTTATAGTCAAGACATGGGGCTAAAAAAAACGACATAGTCCCTAGAAGTCTTTAAATTATAAATGTCGAGAATAAGGAGTGGGTGTAGAGGAAAAATTTCTATTTGATATAACTAATACAAGACCGTAGATCTCAAAAATGTTTACATGTTTAAAATCGTATTGACAAAAAAAGCGTAGACACCAAAAGTTTGAAAAAAAAAAAATAATAATAAAAATCCAGATTTAAATAACATCACTATTATTAAAATACGGATTTTATTTATGGATTTTAAATGTTGATTTTAAATGTTAATATATGTTATATGAAATACAAATTTCCCCTCTACACTCAATCCTTACTCCTCATTTTTCAATGGTTTTATGAGGGTTAATTGAGAAATTCTTGATTTTTACAATTTTAAAGACTTCTAGGGACTACGTCTGACAAGTTAGAGACTTGACTTTTACTACACATTTGAAAAATCTTATAACCTAAAAACTCTCCATGGAAGCATATTTTCCTTGGTCCCCAATGGGTTAAAAACGTGACGTGATGGAGAAAAACCGAATTATTCCTGGTAATTGGGATGACCATACCTATAATATTTGCTACATGATTTTCAAGATACTTTTTTAGTGTTGACCTATGTTATTAATCTTTCTAATGTTTATTGTGTATACGTTAAACATTTTTTTTATATTTAAAATAAAAATCAATATTTGAATTTAGTAAAACGTCTACAATATTTATTTAAAATTTCTAACACTACGACAATAACAAAAAGTAGAAGGCAAAAGTGTATGGTTATTTTCTTGTAACCAAATAACTAAAGATATGTAAGTGACAAGACATAACTAAATAATGGCACCATTTCCGTTTATTGACATAAAACGCAGAAGTAGATACATAAAACATTGCGAAACCGTAGGATGACGAACTTAGAGAAAGTTAAAAAAAAAAAACGAGAAAAAAGTTATAGTTGGCCAAGACCGACCATATGATACCCTACACTATTGTGTATGTGCAAAAAAATTCGGGAAAGAGACTTATAATAGACCTGTGGCCAATTGTAGACAAACACCTTTAATAAATGTAAAATAATCAGTGTTACCGTTTGGCGACTTTAGTCGCCAATTGCCCCTTTTTCAACCTCCTGGCCACTTTTTTGGCCCCTTTTTTAAATGGCGACTAAATGGCGACTTTTTAAGATTATGTGCTAAATGATGAGAAACTATGTGCTAAATGATACCGACCCATTATATATTAATTTCAACAAATAAACTAATCATTTTGAAATTGTTACACAGTATAGTGATATAAAAAACCGCGGAGTTTTTATAAATAAAATGAAACTGTTAGTAACTATAAATAGTAATAGAGTTTATAAACAGCTATTTATATCATATGATGAATCTTTTTGTTTTTGTTAACAAATAAACAAATTTTAACGAGTTTTTTAGGCTTTAAAGCAGTTGGCCCCTTTTTTTCAAAAAATCCCCTTTTATGGCGACTTTTTATTTTGAAATCCCCTTTTTTGGACACTTTTTGAAAATTCTCAACGGTAACGCTGAAAATAATATATGCAAATAGAGAACAAGCGTAAATTCGGCCCGGCCGAATCTATATACCCACCATCAACTTTTTCACATTTTAAGTTATATGAGAGAAGGAGGTAAAGTGGGCGGTAAAGTGGGCAGTAAAGTGGGCGGGCCACGAACATTTTTTGTTTCCGAGTTTGCATTATTCCTTGAACTATTTGAACACAATTTCATTGATTTTCACCTTATATGGGAGGTGGGCGGTAAAGTGGGCGGACCACTCCCATTTTTGGCTTCCGAGCTGATATCGATCCCCAAATTATATGTACAAAATTTCGTTATCGTACATGCTTTTGTTGCAGAAATATCAGCAGAAAAGTATAAAACGGATACCCTGTGTTTCTAGTCTTTAGCCCATAACTTTTTTGTTTGTGAACCGCCCATTTTCAATTCCAAACAAACTTTATATAAGACAAATATTTGTGCCAAATTTCGTCTCTCTACGTTGCTCCGTTCGAGCGCTATCCTGCTTTCAACAGACGGACAGACGGACGGACATAGCTAGATCGACTCAGAATCTAACCAGGACCTAGAATATATATACTTTGTGGGATCTTAGATGATTCCTTCAACATGTTACACACGGAATGACAAAATCAATATACCCCCCATCTTTTTGATGGTGGGTATAAAAATGCGTTGATTTGGAAATGAGTATATATGGGAGCTATGGTATATTATAAACTGATTCTAATAAAATTTAAAAATAAATAAAAGTCCCACGTGGCAAATTTCATAAAATTATCTTCAAAATTGCGGCCTGTACTTTGTGCACAAAGTTTACATGGAGAGCCAGCCTGCTGGTTATAATGATTTTGTTGGATAACTTTTTCCATGCATTACAAACATCAGCACAAACGAATAATATCCCAATCACCTAGGATCACAGAAAAAAATTATTACGGTCTTTTTTTTCAATTAACATAGTTGTTTCATTTTGCATCGAAATTTAATAAATTTATTCAAGCAAAAATGAAATAAAAATAAAATTTAACTATACTTTTATATCTTATATACATTTCAACTACTTGATTGATTTCATTAATTTATTAATTCGGAATTTTTTTCTGTTTTGTATTTTTTTATAGTTTTTAGTAATTTATATAATCATTATGGTGAGAGGTGCAAATTTATACAAGTTTTTAATTGAATGAATTATTTTCATATATATTTGTTAATTGGTGACTTTTTTCTGTGATGGTGTAGGGTATAAAAATAATCAAAAGTAATAAATAGGAGCCCGTTTACTTTGGAAGTTATCGCAGCACTTTTTTATATAATTTTGGTGTAACATTGCTTTGTAAACTCCTTTACATTTATACTTTTGAATTTGCATTGTAAAACTTTTGAAAAAAAAATATTGGATCGAAAACAACAAATTAAATATTTTTCCAAAATCATGAAAAAAGTATCCGTAATTATGTTGCAAGAAAGTGCTATACTAGATGTAGTAATGTTTTTAAAGCAAAAAATTGTATTGCATATTTGGTATATTTAACTTTGTTAAAAAAAGCTTAACATTTCGTTAAAATAATAACCAACAGATATTGATCTTAAATTTAAATTTAACCAAAAGACCAATATTTTAAAATTGTGGCTAATATGAATTTTCTGATGAAACTCTCACGTAAAGAAAAACTATGGTGAATAGCAACCATAATCGAGTACTGTCATATTATGGTTGGATTTCACGGTTGTATGTAAATTATATTATGGTTAGATTCAGTACCAAAATATGGTTGAATAACAATAAAAATATTGTTGATCTGCAACCATATTTTTGTTCTATATGTACTGAATTCATGTATACAGCAATAATATATTTGAATCACAATTATCGAGAGACAATTATTATGCCTAAAAATAAATAAATAAAAGCCAATTAATTTATCGTAAGGTAAGATAACCTATTTTGTGGTTTTCTTTGCCTATTATCCATTTAAAATATTATCACAATCTGAAACACTTATGCAAAATACAGTGAATTCGCGATAACGTGAACAAATTTTTACCGTGGCAGTTCACGTTTTAGAGTTTGTTCACGTTATCGAATGCTAAAATTTGGAAAAAAATAACACCCCTATTCAGCATCAGAAATGATATTTTAATAAAAAATATTAAAGAAGTATCACAAAACAAATAATTTATTAATATTTAATAACAAAAAAAAAAATATGCAATACATATATTCAGTTCACTTTGCATATGATAAACAAACAAAAAATTATGATACATAAAATTAATAGGAACATTTTTTTTTTTTGAACAAAGAGGTAAAAATTTTATATAAAAAAAATCGGTCATCTTTTTTTGATAAGTTTTTTGTTGGGACATCTTCAACAAAGCTTTTTCTTTAAGATTTCTTAACACCCGTATCTCATTTTGGTCGACCATCTCATTTTCAGCCCATATCAAAGCCTTATCTGAAACTAAATTTAAAATGTTTTTTTCAGCCTTTGTTTAAAATTTCTTGTGAAATTCGACTCCATGCTGAGTTTAAAAGATTAATTGCATCTTTTAAAGATAACATCTTAATAGTATCTAACATATCTATTTGTTTTCCAGCGATTAATGTCAAAAGGCTGTTTCTGTAATATAATTTTGTAATTTTAAATATATTTTGGTCCATTGGCTGAATTAATGACGTGACATTGGGTGGCAAAAACATTACATAAATGGATCCGTCTTCTGAAATTAATTGCGATTAAGGGGGATGTGAAGGGGCATTGTAAATTAATAGAAGGGCTTTTACGGGTCAAGAACTCAGTAACATAAAGCAAAATTTGTTTTTAATTTATCAGTTCATAATTTTTTTAAAATTATATGTACCTCCTTAACAAAGCATTGATGAAACCAATCGTAAAAAATAGTACTTGTCATCCATGCTGACTTAGAGAATTTATAATTCACTGGACATGAAAAATGTTTGAAGTATCGAGGATTCTTAGATTTTCCAATTACCAGTAGTTTAAATTTGTGTGTTTCCGTCGCATTCGAACAGCTCATGAAAGTTAATCGCTGTTTCTCCATCTTTCCGCCTGGAGCACTTTTCTCCAATGATGATACGTATGTATGTTTTATCTGGCAGCTGCTTCCAGTACAAACCTTTATCTTTATGAAACCCACCTTCAACCTCAAATATTTTTTTAAATTCTGATCTATTTAAATAACTATTGATGCAATTATGTTAATAACACCTGATAGTGTAACGGAACAAAAATTCAAGACTTGAAACGGTTCCATGTGGTGCATTCAAAGTCAAAAAAATCTAAAAAAAAGTTTTTGAAACTAACAAGATTTTTTCTTTCTTTTGATTGCTATAATCGCGCATTTTAACAGAAGTGTTCAATTCTTCTAATGAAGGATATAAACGCTTGTAGAAAAAGACTAGCATGGATTTAATTAGCGTGCCATTAACCAGTGTCAAATTGTGTTGTGCAAAAGTCGTGAAACCAAATATTAAAAAATTTTTAAATTTTGCAATTTTTTCACTAGGGATTTTACGCCGTTTTTTTGAAATTATGCATCATTTGACATATATGGCTCCAAGAGGTGCCTTTTTCGCGAAAGCACACTCGAAATGTTATTTCAATGAAGCTATAGTATCGCGTTATCAAAGAAGGTTTCAAAATTACATTTTAAAATCATTGTGGCATTTTAAAATATTAATTTGTTAAAAGTGTATAGTTATTTTAAAAAAATCTGAAATTTTGCATATTTTGTTATAGCGGAGTTTGGCGTTATAAGTCAAGTTTAATCTGAAATAATTTCTTGTGTTAAGTTTTACTTACACGGAAAATATGATTTCACATCAAATATTCAACAACGGTTTTCATTGGCTATGAACGCGATGTTTTTAATTTAACATTTATCGTGGAGGCACACCCAAGGCGATGATATATGTCAATCTGCAGCTGCTTTAATACTCTATATCAAAATCAATATGGCGTTCGAAAAAAAGTGAGATTTTGCATTCAACGCAACTTTAGAGATTTGAGTATGTGCGATTAAAAATGTATATAAATGACATTGTCTTATGACTTATTTAAAAAAATTATGAATTTTGCAATAAATGGATGAATATGAACAAGACTACATCACTAAAAACTGAACTTTGCAAATTTTATAAGAAGGTTTAATAATTATTGAATCGAAAATATATCCACGCATACTTAACGTATCGCGATATTTTTAATTTGTACTTATGATACACCATTGTAGAGTACATACATTCAAACATTTTTGATTTAGGACTATAAATATAATTTTGGCAATTTTTTATACCCTACACCACCAAAGGTGGTTGGGGTATTATGTGTTTGTGCAGAAGTTGTAACGCAGAGAAAAAATCTTCGGACCCCCACCTTAAAGTATACCGCTCGACTCAGAATCACTTTCTGAGTCGATTTAACGATGTCCGTCCGTCCGTCTGGTCGGCTGGCTGGCTGTCCATGTAAAGCTTTTGCGCAAAGTACAGGTCGCAATTTTGAAGATAATTTGATGAAATTAGGTACATATACTTTTTTCAACACAAGGACGAAGCCTATTGAATTTGGTTATGATCGGCCTATTATTTCACCTAGCCCCCATACAAATGTCCTCCCGGAATAGAGTTTTAACACATAAAGATGCCTTTAAAATATGAATATTTTAATGAAATTTAGTACAAATAAGTTTTATATCAAAAAAAATCCGTCTGCCAATTTTCATGAAGATCGGTCCATAACTGACCATAGCTCCCATATAAATTCCTCTCCCGAAAATCACTAACGTGCATAAATCCCATACAAATGTTAGTATTATGTTAATATTTAGCACAAGTATGTTGTATATACGTAAAAACAAAATTATGTGGATCGTAATGGTGTAGTGTATCATATAGTCGGGCTTGACCGACTATATCTTCTTCTCTCGTTCTTTATAAATTTTTATCTTAAACCTCCATAACATTAATGCCACTCGGTAAAATTCATTCACGCGAACAGATCTATGTTCCACTAGAGACAAGGAATATTGGTACTAAATATCATTGATGTGTCATTTAAAAATTTTCGACATTTTTTTGTACATCAAAAGTAAACGAGTTTGAAGAATTTCCCATATGTATTCTTCTTTTTTATTGTCCAAAATAACGATATACTACATTTACACAAAAACTTATGAAACCATTTAGCTAAGAATTCATAATAAAAAAAATTGTTACTCCCATATTTCTTTATAAAGAAAGTTAAGTAATTTGGAAAAGATTAACACACAATTTGCTCAAAAACTTACTTAAAGAAGTAATACAAATTATCTCACGTCTTAAGTCGATAAATATTAGAATTTGATTACAAAATTAAGATGTAATTTAATAAAATACGACACATTACATACATAAACGAGAAAAGTACTGTCGATCAAGACCAACCATATGAAACCCTACACCATTTCGATCCAAATAATTTTGTTTTTACTTAACCTTATTTGTGTTATATATTAACATAATACTAACACTTCTGTCGGATTATGCACGTTAAAGTGATTTTCGGGAGATGGGTTTATATGGGAGCTATAGTCAATTATAGACCGATCTTCATAAAATTTGGCAGGTGCATTTGTGTTGATTAAAATATTCCTATTTTTAAGGCATCTATGAATGTTAAAACTCTATTCTGGTAGGACATTTGTATGGGGGCTAGGTAAAATAATAGGCCGATCATAACCAAATTCAATAGGTTCCGTTCTTGTGTTGAAAAAACAATATGTACCAAATTTCGTCAAAATATCTTTACATGGACAACCAGCCAGGCAGCCGACCAGAAGGACGGACATCGTCAAATCAACTCAGAAAGTGATACAACCACCTATGGTGGTGTAGGGTATAAAAACAAGGATTCTATTCTACTGTCCAAATTTAATATCTGACGATGTTTAAATTTTAACTACTTTAGATTTTGTTTAAGAATATTATATAATTTCATCCTTGAAAAAATTCATAGTGTGACTAACTCCCTTTATGTTTGGCATATGTAAATAAAACATTTTTCCATATGTAAAATTTACTTACATGATTTTGACGACAATAAAATTTTACAGTCAAACACTTAATAAATAATACTCCAAAGTATGTTTTCCCATATATAATATATTTAATTTTTAATCTAAATTACAAAAAAAAAGATTATATTTCACACTTTGTTGAGTACAATTCTCAACCACATTAAAAATGTTACATAAAAGTTACTCAATAAACTTTTCCCAGAAGTTTTGAGTTACAAAAAAAAAAAAAAAAAAAAACTTTAGCTAAATAGAAATGTTTTCTTGCCACATTTATAAACCGATTATACGCATGGTCATAATGTAACAAGTTCAAAAAGACGATAAGGAAAATAAAGAACATATTTATGTATATCAGAAACGAACAAAAAAATAATAAGAAAATAAAATTTAAGCATTTAAACAATTAACTGAAATTTAAGTGGAGTTTGAATAAGAAATTCATTGAAAGATTATATCGAAAGTAAAGATCGCAATTTCCCGGACTTTTCGATTTCCCGGGATGGAGGGAAAAATTTTTCGACTTCCCCGGATCCCGGATTAAAGCTGTAAGTAATACTACTCTCATTAGTTGTACAACTTAGACCTAAAGGGATATGTATTTTTACATTAGCAGATTCAAAACGGAATTGTGAATGTACTTAGAAAAAGAAATTTAATCAATTGCTTAATCTACTGATTCATTAACTAGAGTAATGCTGTCGTCAAAGAGCTTTGTGGATATCGACACAATATTAAGCAGATCGTCTTTACCGAAAACCTTTGGTGTAATTTAAATGTGTGTTAAAATTATATTAAATTGTTTGTAGCTTCAATGGGTAATCCAACATTATACGAAAATATCAAAAATATATCGCAAATTTTTACGTATGTACGTTCACAAAGTTTTGAACATCATATATAATATCCAAAACTAATTTCAATTTCCTACACGGTCATCGAACTAAAATTAAATCTTATTACAATTTGTTTTTTTTTTTTTTTTTCTTTTTGTTAAAGGGTGGTCCAAAGTGATTTTTGTCATTTTCAAAATGCAATCTCAGAAAATAATGAAAATATTTTCACAATTCTTTTACAGTCTAACTGATACAAGTTCATATAATATTTGTGTAAAATATTATACTGTTCGGAGTCGGATGTACTTAAAAAAAGGTCAGAAAAGGCTAAATGTCCCAAAAAATAAAGCCAGAAAAAAGCTAACATATTTTTTTATTTAAAAAAGCATTAATTTTTTTGTTCTCATTAGATTTTGGTATTTGTTATATATTAAATAAATAGTTTATATGGGTAATAAAGTTTGTTAAAAAAAATCGTAACTTATAAAAATGAAGTCCGATTTTAAAGATTTTTATATTTCTGTAAAGTGCTTGGAAAGATAAAGAAAAAATATGCTTACTAACCTAAGGTATCTCTTACAGTTAAAAAGATATTTTGACTTGAATTTTGAATTTTTGATTTTTTGCCTCGACTTTCTTTCGTTTTTCGGGAATAAGTTCTGGGATATATGAGGTAAACATTTTTTAAAAATATTTTGTAATTTGCTATATATTTTAAAATAACATGCTGAAAGAATTTTTGGATTATCTCAATACGTCTAGACGTGAAAAATATTCAAAGTCAGCAATCTGAAATTGGTATGAAAAATGGCTATTTTTGGCAAAAATTTAGTACAATTCTTTCACTTTTTTCTCAAAGTTCCGTTAAAGAAAAAAAAAATTTTCTTTACATATTTCAAAAGACAAGGCTTCACAAATGGCTAATGTAGAAATTTTGAACTGATTTAGGCTTGCACCCTACATCAGGCATTGGTCCAAAATGGTAAATTTTGGAAAAAGTTAGATTTTTTATCGATTAATAAAAAAAATGTCACGCTAGCTTTTTTAAATTTTTTGACGATATTTCATCAAAAAGTAGATTTAGAATGATTTGACACTAAATTGCTCCCCGCCCGGCCAAAAACGAATGCAGGAGAGCAGTTTTCATGAAAAAAGTCAATTTTTTTAAACGACTTTTTTTAATAGCATAAAAAAGCATATTAACATAATATTTTCGCCATTATTTCTTATGTATTGTATAAAATATATATTGATCTTTCACTCCTGCAAAAATCATTAAAAAAACTTTACAAATAAATTTTTGGCAGTTTTTCAAAAATAAACAATATTTAATAAATTTAAGCGATTATTACGAATATTATCTCGTTCAGCAACCAAAACGTGCCAATACAATTGTGTGTTACGTATACGCACATATGGAAATATTGTATAACAAAGAATTTTGTGAAAGTTGACCTAAGTTGTCAGATTTGAGACCATGATATAATGCTTTCAAAATGATCTATATATACATATTATACATAAATGAATTGGTAAATAAGTCTATTTTTATATTCTTGTAATATTTTATTAGTTTTTGGAAAATAGGCGGAGTTTTGTTTTACAAAACATTATTTTTTTGGTTTTTATATCTTTTTTATATTTTTTAATTTTGAAAAATTGGCAAAAATTTATTTGTAAAGCTTTTCTAATAATTTTTTCAGGAGTGAAAAATCAATACATATTTTATACATTATTTAAGAAATAATTACGAAAATATTATGATAATATGCTTTTTTATGCAATTACAAAAAGTCGTTTAAAAAATTTACTTTTTTCATGAAATCTGCTCTCCTGCATTCGTTTATGGCCGGGCGGGAAGCAGTTTAGTGTCAAATTATTCTAAATCTATTTTTTGATGAAATGTCGTCAAAAAATTAAAAAAAACTTGCGTGACATTTTTTTTATTAATCGACAAAAATTTAACTTTTTCCAAAATTCACCATTTTCGACCAATGCCTGATGTAGGGTGCAAGCCTAAATCAGTTCAAAATTTCTACACTAACCATTTATGAAGCCTTGTCTTTTGAAATATATAAAAAACGAAATTTTTTCTTTAACGGAACTTTGAGAAAAAAGTGAAAGAATTGTACTATATTTTTGTAAAAAATAGCCGTTTTTCATACCAATTTCAGAGTGCTGACTTTGAATATTTTTCACGTCTAGACGCATTGAGATAATCCAAAAATTCTTTCAGCATGTTATTTTAAAATATATAGCAAATTATAAAATATTTTAAAAAAATTTTTACCTCATATATCCCAGGACTTATTCCCGAAAAACGAAAGAAAGTCGAGGCAAAAAATCAAAAATTCAAAATTCAAGTCAAAATATCTTTTTAACTGTAAGAGATAACTTAGGTTAGAAAGCATATTTTTTCTTTATCTTGCCAAGCACTTTACAGAAATATAAAAATCTTTAAAATCGGACTTCATTTTTATAAGTTACGATTTTTTTAAACTTTTACATACTGGAGGTAGTCAATTTTGACACCCTGTAGATTTTCTTGTGTTATCACAGATAGTTTTTCTCAAAGCTTAGGTCCTCTTCTGCAACTCTTCCATACATTTCAATTTAATCCAACCAGTAGTTTAGGAGATACAGATTTATTACCAAAAAATTTCATTAAATATAAATAATTTCGATATTTTTGTAAGAATTAATATACACAAATGCTTAAATTGATGATTTTGTAAAAATAAAATTTGTAAAATTTTAGCCTTTTTAAGGCTATGTTAAAAAAAAGGCTAACAAAAAAGCTAGAAGCTAAAACGAACATTTTGAGGCTAAAATCAAAATAAAAAGC
This sequence comes from Protophormia terraenovae, assembly GCA_951394005.1. Lineage (NCBI taxonomy): Eukaryota > Metazoa > Arthropoda > Insecta > Diptera > Calliphoridae > Protophormia > Protophormia terraenovae. The sequence continues at coordinate 33,230,893 of OX596073.1, forward strand.
TGGATCTAGCCTTTTGAAATATGTAAAGAAGAAATTTTTTTTCATCAACAAATCTGTATCTCCAAAACTACTGCTCAGATAAAATTTTTATATTAATTTTCTTAATATTTTGTAAAATTTGTATGAAATAAATTCCACATATTGTTTATATTTCTAACTAATTTATAATATTAGTTTAAGATGTCTATATGATTGTTTGAAACAGATATATTTTTTCACTAGCTAGATTTTAGTAATGATATTTAATTAAGATATTAAATTGAATTCATGCTATAGAGTTCCATGTAAATCATCAAAAAAATTCTTGTTAAAAGTCATGCTGTTTCTTTCATTTAAGTGATTTTAAAATTCCCGAGAATTTCACATTTATCCAAATTAGAATGCACCTTTTAAAAATATTTTAATTTTATTTACAACTTTTGTAAAGAAGTATATTAAATTTAACTTCATATATTTGTGTAAATACTGCAGATATTGAAATGATTTTTTGGTATGTAATAATAAATATATCCAAGGTAATGGCTGAAAATTTGTTATGCAAGTGTTACACTAAGATTGGTGTGATTATATCTCACCACGCCTACTTTTAAAATATCCATTATTTTAGTAAAATTTACAAAAATATGTCCGAAATTAATTTAAAAAAAAGTAATTTTTTCAGTATGGGAGTGGCAGTGATTCTACCCGCCCATTTATAGTGGAAATATTTGCATAATAAATGTTATTAAATTGTTTAAAATGTGTTGTTGACAAAATTTTGTCAATTTGAATAAAATTCAAATTTTAAATTGAATAAACCTTCTTCAATTTGAAGAAAAAATTTGTTAATTTGAATAAATTTTTTATTCAATTTAACTAAAATTTAGTAGAATTAAATAAAATAATTTAGTTAAATTGAACAAAAATTCTTCAATATGAATAAAATTTTTAGTTAATTTAAATAATATTTTCCTCAATTTGACTAAAAATTTGTCAAATTAACTACCTATTAATTAATTAATTGAATTAGTCATATTGACGAATTTTCGTCGATTTAACTAACTTACGAAAAATTAACAAAAAATTATGTTGAATTGAATTTTGTTGGTTGATATTTAACCTACTTTTGTTCAATTCTACACCCCATTTTACCGTATTTACTGCTCATTTTTGGTTCAGTGTATATCTCAGTAGCAGAGACTCAAATTGGGGTACCTCTGACATAAACAATTTTTAACCACTAGCCAAATCTATATCCGATTTACAAAGTTCTTTATATCACTTTAAGCTCTTGATAATATCTTTGGGCATATTTTATTATATTTTTTTAATAAGTTAAAGAACAGAATTATCTATGGAATAAATGAAATTTGAGTCCAATAATTAACCATTTTAAATTTAAAAAATTGCAAAATAAGTAAATAAATAAATTAAAAACTGACGGATGGATATCAGATTTTTCTTAAAAAAATATTAAATTTCTAAAAATTATTTTTTTTAATTACTGATTGTATAAAAACAATTATTAAAATACTGTTATCACCTTTTCCTGAATTTGTCGCCATATTCGATCCTTTTTACCCTAATATGAATATTAAACAAGCAAGAATGTTATATTCGGCTTGGCCGGATTTCAATACCCACCATCTGCAACTTTTTAAAATTTCACCTTATTTGAGACATGGATATTAGAGCTAATGGACCACGCAAATATTTAAGTTTCTTAGTTTACATCGAAATATCTGTACAAAATTCCGTTGTCGTACAGGCTTTTGTTCAAAGGATATCTGCAGAAAAGTTTGAACTGAAATTATAACGAACACCCTGTATTTATAGTATTTGGACCATAACTTTTGTATATTAACCGATTTTGGCCATTTTCAATACCAAACAAACCTTATGTGAGATAAATATTTGAGCAAAATTTTGTCTGTCTAGGTGGTTCCCTCCGAGCTCTTCCTGCCTTCAACAGATTGGCGGAAGGACGGACATTAATAGATCGACTCACAATCTTACCAGAACATATATAATTATACACCAGAAAATATATAATTATTACACATCAGTAGTCCAACATAAGTACTTAATGTCATCTTTTTTCCACCTGCATGTAAATGTTATCACAATTATGATAAAATTTTTTATAATCAAAAAATGTAGTTAAATATACAAAATTAAATAAATAAAGTTCAATGATACAAAATACCTCACATGTCTAATACATAAATTTTTATGTATTAGATTTAATAACAGTTTTCATTAGCAATGATTTTCTAAATCAACAGCATTAATTTAAATGCTTTCAAGCCAAATTATAATTCTAAAAAAAAAAAATAATGAATTTTCATTCGCAACACAAAATATGATTTTAATTTTACAAGGAAACATGCAATGACCCTATATTTAATAAATTTCAAAATAAATAATTATATTTAATTCAATTATAAATATTTTTTGCTGTCATCAGTTTTAATTTAAATGTTTTAATAATGGCTTTTACTGCCAAACTAGTGACCACATTACTGCTGGCAGTATATCACCTGACAAAAACATTTATGTACTATATAACCAACTTTCTAAATGTTTATTTGGGCTTTAATATAGCAATTAAAATAAAATGTAATAAATAAAACTTGGTCTCTAAATTGGTAATGAGTATTTAATTTAATGTTTTTTTGGAGATAGAAAAATATGGGAATATAATGCCTTTTATTTGGCCAACGTTTTGTACATAATACATGCTATATGTCAAGTTTACACTTTGCACTGTGGCAAAGCTAAAATACTAAATGATAATTTTTGAACATTTATGAAATTTTATTAAATCTGTAATTTAACTATTCTGAAATATTCACTAAATTAGAAAATAAGCTAGCACCATTTTAAAGAGTATATGGGAAATTCTTCAAACTCGTTTACTTTTGATGTTGAAAAAAATGTCGAAAATTTTTAAATGGCACATCAATGATATTTAGTACCAATATTCCTTGGCTCTAGTGGAACACAGATCTGTTCACGTGAATGACTTTTAACGCACGGCATCAATATTATGGCGGTTTAAAATAAAAATTTATAAAAAAATTGCCAAAATTCTATTTATAGTCCTAAATCAAAAATTAATGCATTTATGTATCTAAAATAAAAATAAAAAATATAACGATATGTTAAATATGTGTTAAATTATTAAACCTTCTTATAAATTTTGAAAATTTAGTTTTTAGTGATGTAGTCTTTTTCATATTCATTCATTTATTGAAAAATTCATAATTTGTTTAAATAAGTCATAAGACAATGTCATTTATATACATTATTTATTTGCACTTACTCAAATCTCTAAAGTTGCATTAAATGCAAAATCGTACTTTTTTCGAACGCCATGTTGTTTTTGATATATGGTATTAAAGCACTTACATCATCGCAAATTTTAATTAGCGCCTTGGGTGTGCCTCGACGATTAATGTTAAACTAAAAACATCGCGTTCTTAGCCCATGAAAGCTATTGTGGAATATTTTCAGTGTAAGCATATTTTCTGCGTAAGTAAAACTTTACACAGGAACTTATTTCAGTTTAAATTTTATTTATAACGCCAAAATCCGCTACAAGAAAATATGAAAAATGTCTGATTTTTCAAAAATAATTATATACTTTTAGCAAATTAATATTTTAAAATTCGACAATGGTTTTAAAATATAATTTGGAAACCTTCTTTGATAACGCGATGCTATAGCTTCATTGTATTAATGTTGCGAGTGTGCCTCGCGATAAAGGCATCTCTTGGAGCCGTTCACATTTTTTTCTCCAAGTTTGGGTACCTCCTACAGCATTTCTGTTGAGGGCGCATCAACGAGGTATTTGTCAAATAATGCATAATTTCTAGAGCTATTAGGCTCTGTTTTGAATTTTGAAATATCCGAAACGGCGTAAAATCCGCAGTGAAAAAACTGCAAAATTTTAAAATTTTTTAAAATTTGGTTTCATGACTTTTGCACAACACGATTTGACATTGATTAATGGTACGCTAATTAAATCCATGCTGGTCTTTTTCTACAAGTGTTTTAAGCCTAAATTTGAAAAATTGAACACTTATGCTAAAATACGCGATTACAGCAATCAAAAGAAGGAAAAAAACTTGTTAGTTTCAAACACTTTTTTTTAGATTTTTTGACTTTGATGTTTGCCGGCACAACATGGAACCGTTTCAGGTCTTGAATTTTTGTTCTGTTACACCATCAAATGTTGTTAACTTAATTCATAGCCAATCAATGTTAATAGTAAATCTTCTCCATTGTGGATTTTGAAAAGTTACTATTAACACTGATTGGTATCGTCTTCAATTATGGTATGGACAATTCTCCTTTTACGTTTACCTTTATGAAACCGACCTTAAACCTCAAATATTTTTTTTAACTTCTGATCGTTTTGAATATTTTTTGATGCAATTATGTTAACAATACTTAATGCCTGTTTAAATTTTAACGAAAATCGATATCTATTAAATAACTATATTAAATTGTTTTATGTATTTTATTAAATTTGGTAATGAACGGTTTCAAAAGCCTTTACAATAAATTGCCGATGGTGGATTTTGAATTTTTTTCCCTCAGTGTAAATTATTTAGTTTGTTTACTATAATTATTGATACATATTTCTGGAAATTTTCCTTTACTTTTGCGATTAACATTGTCAAAGGAAAATATATTTAAAAATATATCTCCCGTATATTGTTACACAACTGTATTTGTGTATGTGTATGAATGAATATTTTTTGTCATATATACATATTTATTTAAGTATGCTTGTACTTAAGATTATAAACTTTTCGAGATATATTTAAGTGGTTTTATTAGAAATATACCAGAGCTTTTTCACTTAAATACAAAAAGTACCCACTCAAGATGTAAACGATTTTAAGAAACTTCTATTATTTCTTTTCCTATGTAGTTTACTTTAAATAGAGGGAAACATGAAATAGCTAAGAGTATTTAAAAACTTTTAATGCTTTGAATATTTATTACACACATTTAGTTAAATCAAATTAAAGTAAACTAAAAAAAAAAGTTTTCAAAATAAAATACGAAAAAAATATTAAATTTTAGATTAAATAACTTAAGTAAATGCTTTAAACACTAACATAAAAAATATCGTTTAATATAAATTATGTATATTTAATAAAATGCCAATTAATATTTTTCTCATTATTTAATTTGTTATATGTATAAACTAATAGCCATTAATTTTGTTTCAATGTTATATTTTTTTTTTTTTTTTTCTAACAACCTGTCTCATCATTATTTCTGTTTTTATTCCAGGAAAATTCATAACAAATGAACTCTTCAGTTTCATATTTCTAATGAACTTAATTACAAATATATTTTCCTAAGAAGTTTTAATATGAAACTTGTAGCAAAGTCCAAAGGTCACATGTTACTTTCACTGCCAACTTTTAACATTTTTTTATGTAGTACAATAGCTACAATAGTTAGTCAGAAATGCACTATTGAAAATACAGTGACTGAAAGGTTTGATGTATTTAATTTTTAATCAATTAACAACTTCAACCTAACTGTTATTGTATAACAACAATCCTGAATGTCTGGAGAAATTTTATGCAATTCATCATTAGTTATTAAAAGTGCAGACATAAGTAGTAGATTATTTGTGAAGTCTTATAGATTATACCACAAGTGAATTGTAAGTTAAATGTTAAAAAATAATGATGATTAATTGAACAATGATGAATACCTTGACGAGTTTTAATTAAAAATTAGCAATTGATTTTTTATACCCTACACCACCAAAGGTGGTTGGGGTATTATGTGTTTGTGCAGAAGTTGTAACGCAGAGAAAAAATCTTCGGACCCCCCACCTTAAAGTATACCGTCCGACTCAGAATCACTTTATGAATCGATTTAACGATGTCCGTCCGTCCGTCTGGTCGGCTGGCTGGCTGTCCATGTAAAGCTTGTGCGCAAAGTACAGGTCGTAATTTTGAAGATAATTTGGTGAAATTTGGTACATATGCTTTTTTCAACACAACAATTTGGTTATGATCGGCCCATTATTTCACCTAGCCCCCATACAAATGTCCTCCCGGAATAGAGTTTTAACACTTATAGATGCCTTAAAAATAGGAATATTTTAATGAAATTTAGTACATAAGTAAGTACATAATCAGTTTTATATCAGCAAAAATCTGTCTGCCAAATTTCATGAAGATCGGTTCATAACTGACCATATCTCCCATATAAACTCCTCTCCCGAAAATCACTAACGTACATACAAATGTTAGTATTATGTTAATATTTAACACAAGTATGTTGTATATACGTAAAAACAAAATTATGTGGATCGAAATGGTGTAGGTCTTGACCGACTATATCTTCTTCTCTTGTTTTTTTTTTTTTTTTGGAGAATTAGTTTAATGACTCGAATGTAAATAACATTATGCGGACTTGATGGAATTCGACATGCTAAACAAAAATGTGCTTTTAATTTTTTCCCATCAGGTAAAATTTTCTTTCATTATAAGGTGAAATGCTATTCCAATAACTAATTATACGCGCTTGAAGTGACCTCTGCATTATCAGAGTATTAAACTGGACCTGCACCAATGTATGCATTCGAGTAGAATAACCAAACTTAAATTTCTCAACTAAATATGTAATATGTTGTATTTATACATCTTATAAAAAATTTAATTCATCCTAACTTAATAAATTCATCAAAATCGCAACCTAAACGAGAAAAAAAGTGATAGTTGGTCAACCATATAATAACCTACCCCATTGTCTATGTGTACCAAAATACGGGAAGGGGCCAATTGTGGATCGATACTTATATAAAAGTGTAAAAAAAATATACTAATACAGAATATTATATTATAATTTTTGCACTTTAAAACAAATAGTAAAAATGAAAAATAAAATGTTGAAAAAAATATCAAAGAGATATTATGAAATCATTTAACAAGCACAAAGATTTTTTAACCAACACACACACATAATTCTTATATATAAACATAAAAACATAATGCTGTCACAAATTCCAGTAAAAAAATAGAAAAAAAAAAAAAACATCATTAAGTAGGTACTTGTAAGTTATTTAAAAAAATGTTTGCATACATATGTATGTATAATTTTTAGCATTTTCTTATTGATATCCTAAAAATCATTAATATAGAAATGTTTACATAATACAACCCTAGATATTAATTTTTTTCTTTGTGTTTTTGCAAATATTTTGATATAAACTCAAACTCCTACATATCTATACGTATCATTATACAAAAAGTAAAGATAAGAAAGTATTATCCTATAGGAAACAGTTTGAGATAAAAATAAAATTTAAAAATATACTAAAGTTATTTGATGGTTACTGGTTAAAATTTTTTTCTAAAAATAAACCTAAAAAATGCGTAAGAATTTGTAATAAAATCTGTATGGAGGTTAAGTATGTAAACGTGTTTTTAAGTTTTGCAAGAAATTTTTAAAGAAAATTTTAATAAAAAAAAAAAAAAATCTTAACTTTATTTATTAATACTTGGAAATATGTCCCTGTGGGAAATTTGTGGCAATTACAGTAATGGACCGGTTCCTCAGTACCAGCTTAAATACCTAACTCGTCACCAAAGTTCCAATTGAGAACCAGTTGACACAAACACACTCGCAAATAAAATCGCAGGTTTTTGCAATTTCAATTAATAAAAGGCTTAATGGAGTTTGTGTATACAAATTGTTATAGAAATTGAAAGCCATCAAATAAAAAAGTACCCTTTTTCGGGCGTTCTCTCATGGAATGGACGATATAAAGTTCGAAATTCATTTAGCTTAGAAATTATGGACCAAATAAAATCTAATTACTTTTAACTTCTGGACAATACACAATAAAATTATTTATATTATCATTTTAAAGACGAGGATATTATCTTCAAAATGATATGTAGTAAGTTGGACTTTTGGAAATTAAACCTTTATATCTTAAATTAATTTTTGTAAATCCCAACAAAAACTTCGGTTGCCAGGTAATAAGTTAAAAAGCTAATATAATGACTTTACACTACTTACATATTAGCTGAATAACCCACTATTTTAACACGGTGATGACTTTAGAGGCAACTACTTATATCATGTTATTACTTAGATGACATTACAAGAACTAATTACTTTTAAGTTGTTCAATAACTCACGGATTTTAAAGTACTACTGTAGTCATTTTAAGTTAAAACAAGAGGAACTAGTTGAGTTTTAGGTTACTAATAAGCAGGGAAACCACAATATGCTTTAAAAAAATGGGTTTTATGCGCATTAAATATACAGTAAAAACGAAAAATATGCTCTAAAAACGGGAAAATATGCAGTTAAAAAACAAAGATTTTGTATAATTTTTTAACAAAATTATATTTTTCATTAAAACAAAGGGTTTTATTAGTATTTCAACATTACAAAATAAGGCAAAACTGAAATTTATCAACCGCGTTTGGATTTGCTTTACTATTTTTATTCAACGACAAGTGCACAAATTACTAGCATGTACTCATTTGTGCTCCTTACTGTATATATAGAGCTATACCAATAGCACCGCTGCTGAAGAGTCTCTGAGGGACTCCCTTTTCAAACTTAAAATTGTACACTCCTCCGCTGCGTCTATGTGAAACTTAATCTAAATCCAACAAGCCGATTAAAAGTTATTGATTTATATTCAAAAAATTTTGATTCTATCCCTCTGTAATCAAACACCTTTATATTGCTTGTTTTTAATAAATAAATTGACTAAAAATTTAATATTTTCTACTTATTAATAAATTATTAAAACAAACTAAGTTATTTAGGTATTTATTAATATACCCACAAAAAGTCCATCCGTCCTGCCAAATGGTTGTGTTTGTGCATATTTTAACCTTTATGTTTACAACCAAAAATTTATACGTATCCTTACAACCAACATACCTGGGTATGTCATACATTTTGTATGCAATTTTTGACACTTTAATGTTTTCAAGTGTTTTTACGATAGAAGGAGAAACACGTGGAATTTGATAATAATATTTTACTGTAAGGAATTATATAATTTAAAATTTTTATTATCATTTGCTAAAAATATAACCGTTTTTAACTAATATTGACTAAAGAAGCTAAAAATATAAGGGTTTTTTAAGAACCTTTGAGTTTTTCCCACTTAAAAAATCAGACTTTCTCATCATTGGAATGCATAATGGTTTTATTTGTTCCTCGTGCATTCAAATTTCAAATTAGATTTCCCATTCAGTTATTGATCTCTGAAAAGTACTTGTAAATTTTACTCATGGAAATTATTCCTATATGATTTGTTTACACTTTTTAAGTATGTTTTTATGATAGAATTTTGATGTTTTTAAATTTTTATGATTATTTGCTAATTATTATACAACCTTTTTTACCTAATTTTGACTGAAAATATAAAAAGGGTTTTTAATTACCCTTAAGTTTTTTTTTCCCATTCAATTATAATCGGGTTATCCCTTTATTCGAAAGTATAACGGTTTCATTTGTTCCATGCGCATTTAAAAACCTCTACAATTCATTTTTTGATCTTTGCTAAGTACCTGCAGATTTCACTCATTCAAATTATTCCTTCATGAAATTTTTTGAAGTTTTTACATTTTTATGATAATTTCTAATAATTATATAACCGTTTTCACCTAATCTTGAATGAATGATAATAAAATTCAAGCACAGACTAAAAAGGGTTTTTGTAAACTAACTTTAAATTTGTTCAATTCAAATGAAATGGTACTCTTGAGATGCACCTGGTGTTGGTTTTCCTATTATTTGAAGCTAAAGCTATGTTGAAGACAAAGAAGAGGTCGTAAGTCGAATGCTGGAGAAAGTTAGGAATACAGAAAGTGAGGATGAGCAGGAACATTTCTCAATAGATGAAGATGCTGAAGATTGCGTGAGAAATGTAGATAATTCAGATGCAAAAGAAATGCAGTTACCAGAATATAATCCTACTAAGACACTGATTCCGACTTGACGCCTTTGCTACAAATATTATATATTTGGAAAACACTCCAACAAATCTTAGAAGATAATTCCTGCTGCAGCTGAGCGAATAACTAACTATAGAGGAAATTAAAAAAATACAAAAAAATACAAATTTTTACTCTAGAAGTGGAATGGAAAGCATGTTGGAAGGCGCGGTAAGATTAAGAGATAAATATTTTTTATCCAAAGCCCAGAAGTTCGAGAGATTAGTGGAAGAATGAAGAATAAAGTGAATTTTTGTACGTGTTCTAGAAAAAGACCAACGCAAAAGGCATGTTGGAAATGCCATAAACCAGTATGTGTGGAACATTCAGAAGATATTACGAAATGTTAGGACTGCGCAGCCTAAAATACATTTTTTTTTAAATTTATTATAAGCTAATTTATTTCTTATTTATAAAAATTGAAATACAGTGAACTCTCAATAATGTGAACTAATTAATGTCGGGGTAGTTCATATTTTTGAATTTGTTCACATTTTCGATTGTGATTTTTCTTATATATATATTATTAAGTTATTCTTTCTAAAAATCATTTCTGCAAGGAATGAAAATGCAAAGATTACTAAAAAAAACTTTTTGTAATTTATTTGGAACATAAGAATTTTTTAAAAATCCATTTTATAAAGAGTACATACGTAGTATGTACATAAAAAACAAACAAAATATTACGACAAAAAAAATAAGTAATATTTACAATGAAAAAAGATAGGTACATACATATATAATTAAATATGGAAATAATCGGTTATTATTTTCAGTTTTTTCTTTTGTTCGACCAGCTTATTTACCGCCAATTCCCTGATTTTTTTCAATACTTTAATGTCAGTTTGATCGACCATTTGAAATTCATTTTACGATAGAAAAATGTTAAAAATTTCGACAGCTTCTTTGGCTTTAATGTTGTTTTCAGGCGCTTCAATAAAACAGTCGTCATCATCGTCGGACTCTTCAATTAAATCATTTTCATCAAATGGCGTGACATCCTCACAAGGATTATTGATCCAATCTCTAATGTTTACAGCAGTAAATACTTCCTGAGGGCACAATGTCTGTAGAAGATCTGCAGCAGTATTTTCTAAAGATCTAACCTCTGATTGCCACTTTTCTTTTAAAACGCTCAAAGGAACATTAAATTCAGGATCGTCTTCATCATTTACCATATTCAAAATATTTTTCCAACAGTTAGATAAAGTTTCTTTACCAACTCGGTTCCAGGATGCCTCTAGAATAGAAACTCCTTCTTTAAGTGTGATTTTTTTAATCGATTCAAGCAAATCCCCCTCTTTTGCAATAATTGTTGCCAGAAGACTGTTCCTATAATGAAGTTTGGTGATTCTAATTGCATTTTGATCCATTGGCTGTATCAGAGCCGTTACATTTGGAGGCATGAACATAGCTTCAATGGAACCATCCTCGGATTTAAGGTCGGATTCTGGTGGATGGGATGGGGCATTATCTGTTAGGAGTAAAGCTTTTACTGGTAATCCTTTCTTCGTTAAAAAATCTGTCACCTTAATGAAAAATAAAACAGTAAGAATCCCAATTGAACTATTTTTACATGTTAACTTACCTCTGGCACAAAACAGTTGTGAAACCATTCTTTAAAAATGGAAGAAGTCATCCAAGCAGACTTTGAATTTCTGTAGTTTACGGGACAGATAAAATTTTTAAAACTGCGGGGATTTTTCGATTTTCCTATTACTAAAAGTTTTATTTTATGAGATCCTGACGCATTTGCACAGCATAAAAATGTTATCCTTTGCTTTTCCATTTTTGCACCTGGAGCGCTTTTCTCCAATGACGTTACATATGTCTTTTGTGGGAGACCAGACTCATCGGCATTATACAACTGATCATTGGATAAACCCAAATCTTCTATCTTTGCTTTCAATTTAATTTTAAAAGGATTTACGAACTGAGATTGCGCAGAAAGTTTTTCACCGCTTATCTGAAGGAGCCGAATTCCGTATCTCTTTTTAAATTTTTGTTGCCACCCATCGCTAGCATTGAAGTCATTTCCGTTTTAACTTATGTTTTTGTGAATTTGTTTGGCTTTCTCTTTCAACATCAACCCACATACAGGGAGGTTTTTATTCCGCATGCAAATAAACCACTTATAGAGCGATTTTTCCATTTTTGGAAGCTCTGAAGATCGTAATGTTTTGCGTTTTCCGGGTCCATAAAACGTATTGTTCACACATTTTAAAATATTGTCTTTTTTATTTTTTATTGAACATATCGTTGATTTTGCAACTTTATACTTTTTACGTAACACTGTAACACTGGATCCTTTTTTTAAATATTCCAAAATTTCGCATTTTTCATTTAAGGATAAAAACTTTCGACTGTTTTTAGACATTACTAATTTTAAAAATAAATTCACGAACCTACCGCAACAAGTTACATAAAGCGACTAGAATTAAATACCTTTAAAATAATGGCATACTATGGTATTTATTAATTCGGGGATTCCCAACATTAAAAATAAATGCTTCTACAAATTAAAAAATCCCCAAAAATTAAAAAAAAAAAAAATTGTTCACTATTTAGAGCGCCCATATAAAAAACTGAGTGTTCACATTAGTGGATAGTTCATTATATTGGATGTTCACATTACCGCGAGTTCACTGTATTGAATTGCATTCGATAAAATATTTTCATAAATTACTCTGTACATACCCGGGTATGCTGGTTGTAAACGTCACAAAAACGCTTATAACTTTGGCTATAAAACTTTTTTTAACTTGTTTCTTCAGAATATCATAGCTAACATTATTGTTGACAAACATCTAAATTTTCAATTTAATATGATAATCAAAACTCCGAATATGCTAATTTAAAAATAAAAAATATACCCGGGTATGCGGTTGTCAACACAAGGGTTAATCTTGCGGCTAAAATAAATTTTTGCATATTCAGCTTTGGTTGCATTTATCCAACTAATTATATTCGCTTAGTGTAAAATTTTTCATTTGAATAAGTTTTGTGCTAAAAATATCGACTAATATTAAGGCAAATAAACATTTTAATTAAAAAGTAAACAAGGCAGAGGAATGTGTTATAAATAGAGGAGCATTAATAATAAAATTTTAAAAATTAGATTTATAATATTAAGAGGGAAGATTAGTAAAAATCCATTTGTATAAATTAAATATTATTTAGGAATCAAATACGTTATTAAAAAATAGATATATAAACTCTGAGCTAAAACTGCATGTATTAAAAGGCTTCTAATAATCAATTAAGAAATATGTATGTAGTCGGTTAAGTTCTACCACACGCAGTGTTACCGTTTGGCGACTTTAGTCGCCATTTGCCCCTTTTTCAACCACCTGGCCACTTTTTTGGCCCCTTTTTTAAATGGCGACTTTTTAAGACTATGTGCTAAATGATGAGAAACTAAGTTATTTGAAATATATCGACCCATTATATATTAATTTCAACAAACAAATTCATCATTTTGAGATTGTTTTACAGTATAGTGATATAAAAAGCCGTGGAGTACTTATAAATGAACTGAAACTGTTAGTAACTAAAAATAATAAAGTTTATGAACAGCTATTTATATCATCATATGCCGAATCTTTTTGGACTGGTTTAAAAAAATATTCGATGAATAATTATATCCTAATTTATATTTTTACATTCCTCATAGTAATCTCTCAGGGGAACGTGTTTTTTTTACTAAATTATCAATAATAAAAAATAATTTGACTAACAGACTTAAGCCAATACTTGTGGATCCATGCTTTCCGTCCTAAATTTGTCCGATGGGGATTTGAAAGACTGGAGTACGAGTGAAGAGCTCGTACAAAAGTACAGAATTTAGTTAAAAGAGTATGTTAAATATTTTTGTGAATAAAACTTTATTTTTGCAATAATACAAATTGTTGTAAAATAATTATAAATTATTTTGTTATTAAAAAAACTGAATTTTGTAGTTTTTCTTAAAATACAAAATTTTTATTGTTTTTGTTGTTAAATAAACAAATTTTATGGAGCTTTTTAGGTTTTAAAGCAGTTGGCTAAATATTTAAAAATGTTTGTATTATGGAAATTTTAAAACTAAAAATATTTTCAGTTACTGCAATCAATATAATACTTTTATGATAACAATCGATAAAAAAAAATCGGTTCTACAAAACGAAAAATAATTGTAGTCATCATAAAATTTATAATTTTTTACTATTCTGACATTTTTATAAAAATACAAAGTGCACCGATTTTAAGAAATTCAGCTCGTATATTAGTGCTTATATAAAACTTAAATGTTCTTGATTTTATTAAAATAGTGCTATATTTGAGCGATTAATGTACGTTAAATACCTAACCGGGAGGACATTTGTATAGGAACTAAGTGAAATAATGGACCGACTATGAACCAATTTCAATAAAGTCTGTCCTTGAGCCAAAATTTCATAAGATTATTTTCGAAATTACGATCTGTAGTTTGATTATAAAGTTTACCTAGGCGGACAGTAGGACGGACATCGTTTCAGCGACACAGAAAGTGATTCTTAGCCGATTGGTATAAATTAAGGTAGGCCTTGGATTATTATTATTTTCTTTTTATAAACATCGGCACAAATGCATAATATCTTACCACTGTTGACATAGAAAAGAATCAAATTTTATTTTTTGTAATTTTTATTTGTAGCTATGAATGTGAAAAATTGTTTACTATCCAAAACAAAAGACTAAAATCTATCCAAAAGAGATGTGTATTTATCTTGTTTTTCAAAGTTTATTCCTTTTTTTACTGCCAACAAATTGAATTTATTGTGTACTGCAATTGAATTTTCTTTAGCAATTATCTTAAAAAGTCTGTGGTGCACATATGTCAAGTTGTGCAAAGAAAAAAGTAATTTTGTACTATTTGTAACAAAAGCATTGTAAACTTAAAAAAAATGTTGGTGAACTTAAAAGAAAAAAACTAAACAAAAAGTTTTATAACAATTTCACTATTGTTATGTTTCCTGTTCAAGAACAATGGGATATGCAGTAAATACATATTTAAAAAACAAAAAAAGTAAAATAAAAAAAAAAATAATAAAAATAAATAAAAACGAGAGAAAAAGATATAGTCGGTCAGGCCCGACTATATGATACCCTACACCATACAGTATATTTCGGGAAGGGGTCTTTTATCATACATGGACCCAAATGTGGACCGATACTTATAAGTGTAAAATAAGACATACATATACAGAATATTACGTTGATGCTGACATTTATATGAATTTATTCACTTTGGGGTGATTCCCGAAAGGGGGCCTTATATGGGAGCTATGGTAAATTATGGACCGATCTTTATAAAATTTGGTACTATCATTTATGTTTATATAAAGCTTATTTGTGTCGAATATTAACTTGATACTAACATTTTAGTAGAATTTATGGCCGTTAAATTGATTTTTTGGAAAGGGGTTTATATGGGAGCTATGAGTAATTATGGACCGATATTTTTAAAACTCGGCACACTTATTTAAACTTATATGAAACTTATATGTGCCAAATAATATTAAAATATTGCTATATTTAAGGGATTTATGATCGTTAAACCATTTTCCGGGAGGACATTTGTATGGATGCTAGGTGAAATAATGGACCGATCATAACGAATTTCAATAGGCTTTGTCCCTGGACCAAAAAAATGCTGAGTACCAAATTTCATAAATTTTGGTTCAAAATTGCGACCTGTAGTTTGATTACAAGGTTTACATGGACGGACAAACGGTCAGACGTACGGACGGACATCGTTAAATCGACCCAGAAAGTGATTCTAAGCCGATTGGTATAAATTAAGGTGGGTCTTAGACCAGTATTTTTGGGTGTTACAAACATCAGCACAAACGCATAATACCCTCCCCACCTATGGTGGTGTAGGGTATAAAAAACAATGCTTATAAAGACTCTTGGACAATAAGCTGGCTCGAAAAAAAAAATAAAAAAATTCCTCTATGCAATACTACAGTAAGTAATTTTCACTTATGAATAAATCGAAATTTGCATGAAACTAGAGACCATACGTAAAAATGCTGCGTACTCAGTTTTTCTCCAGAACGTCAAATTTCCTCTTAAAAGGACTTTAAGTTTGAAGCATATCCCGAAAACGAAAATTTCAACTAAAATTGTCTTCAAGTTATACTCACATTACTTTTTAATATGTACTTCTTTGGGGTGTGAGTGATCAAAAATAAGTAAAACATAAAAATCAATGCTTGAATAAGTTAACCCTACGGTACACACCCGGTACCATTTTTAACTTTTATGTGCTCGCATTTCTTTATTAATTAAGATATACCCACGAAACTTCAAATCGTCGTGATTAAGGTGTTTATACATTATAAAAACTGAAAAAACCTACATTTTATTAACTTGGTCTATACGTAAAATGGCTTTAAAGTTAACACTTACGGAAGTCAATACCCATGGTACCCGGCTACCCCCATATAAGGAGTGAGATCGAAAAAATCTTAACACACATTTTGCCTCATAACTTTTTTCGGAATCAATATTCAAAATTTTGTTATCATGGAAAAATACTTCAGTTATTATTTTTAATAACAACCATGTTAATTTGTCCTTATTTTCATCAAAATAAGTGACGAAAAAGTTTTACGTCCTACAAGTTATAAAAAAATTTCAAAAAATCCAAATAGGTCTTACAAATAATTGGCCACAGAATTAAATGTCATCCGTAAAACCGTTTCTAATGTTATTAAGCAGTATCAGGAGAATTTGACTATTGATGTGAAACCTAGTTCGGTAAGAAAAAAGGACCACATAATATTGGGAAGGCCAGAAAATTGAAGGCATATTGAAAGGAACTCCAAACACATCTGGTAGAAAATCAGCTAAGTTTTCTCAGTGTTTCGACTATTTGGTGCGAAAATTTAAAGCTAATGGGAAAGTTGATAACATATAAAGTTTAAAAAATTCCAAACTGGAATTTTGCAAAAAAAAATTACAAGCCAAAAATAGGACTCGGAATCTAAAACCAAATTTCATACAAAAATACTCAAGTTGTATAATTGACGAAGAAACGTAGGTGTTGGCAGAATCTTCGCAGCTTGTGTCTCAAAAATTTTTATTGCTAATGTTCGAAGCAATGTTGGAGATAAGTTTAAGATCCAAAAGCAGAAAAAATTTCTTACAAAATTCATGGTATGACAAGTTTTTTGCATTTGCGGCAAAACAAAAAAGTCATTTGATACATTCGGATCTATAAATATCAAAATATGCATAAAGGAATATTTGCAAAAAAGACTTCTTCTTTTCTTAAGAAAGCACAACGTGTCCATATATTTTTGGACCCATTTGGTATCATGTCACTACGGTGAGAAAGCTCTGGAGTGATACCAAATCAATAACATAGTTTTAGTTCCAAGAGAGGTAAATTTTCAAAATTGTCCATAGCTTAGACCAGTGGAGAGATATTGAGCTCTTGTGAAAAGTGAATTCAAGAGCACAAAAAAGGTGTCCCAAAATACCGAAGATTTTAACAGGAGATGTGCACACTGTTCCAAAAAAGTGACTGAAGCAACTATCAAATCTCCAAAGAAAGAGTTTTCAAAAATGGTCCACAATTTTATAATTAGTGGTTAGAACCATAACTACCATTATATATTTCTGTGATCTGTGCTAAATTATCAAATGATTAGAAAAATAATGAAAACTGTAAGATCAATCGTTTCCAAGTTATTGAATATTATGTATGTTAAGAATTTTTCGATCTCACTCTTTAATTTTTGTATTTTGCACTACCTTTAACATTTTTTGCACTATTTTTTAGCAAAAACATAATTTTTACTGTTCTTTGATTCATACAAGATTAAAATTTAACTAAGTTTTTGCATGAACTAGTGAATAAGCATGTCTATGATAGTCAAAATTGCCAAATTATAAGAAATGGGATTTGAAAACATACTAGTTTCAAAAGTAAGCTGTTTTGGAAATTTATAGTTTATTTAGGAACCTTAGAAAGAGTAGTTAAGGATAATATAAGACGGGTTAAAAACTTTTTAAATGATTACTTTTTTGAGCCAGCATTTATGAATATGACAATGATAGAGCACTTTTTAGCCATTTTTACATACTTCACCGCATTGACTTAGGTTTTTATGAATTCCTTTCATTATTTGAATATCGTGTAATAATGTCCACCATTTCTTCTTCAAAATATTACGCAAGTGCTCAAGATATTGACCTTTTTTTTTTCATATTATTTGTGCTAAGGAACGTAAACTTTCGATATTGCAACTCCAAACTTGATATGACTCTATTCCAACACTAACAACATTATTTAGTGTAAAAAAGTTATTTTAGAATGTGACCTATTTTCGGTGAGGATATTATAGGGATACTGCACTTAATTGAGGATGAAATCAGTGCTTACATTCCTTGGAACTGTAAGAACGGTATAATCTGTCTTGACGGATTATCTCGGATAGTTTATATGGAAATTGTGTTTTATTATAGACAAAATTTTGCTGTGAAGTTTAAAATTACATTTTATTTACAATATTTTGTTTAAAAAAAACGTAATGTCTATCAATAATAATTTATGCACTTTATGATGATTTTCGGAAAAGGGACATATATGGGAGCTATTGTTTTTTGAAGTGTTAACCTGGTAAAAAATTTAATAGATTGTTTTTTACGTTTATAAATTGTCTTACGTTCAAAAATTATATCAAAATTTTATTTAAAAGCTCAAAATTGTGTTTTTTTGGTTTTGAGGCAAACTACGTTTTGCATTTTCATTTAGACATTATTTACAATAAATTATGATTTCATGAAATTTATTTTATCGAATTTATGGCTTCGCTTCTCTCTGTTTTCATTTTTCGTACGCGAAAAAAAAATCTTCGCTTGATTGGCTAAAGGTAAGACTTCTTTTAATAGCATTTTTACTAACGATTTTTCCACGAAATTTTAAAATTACAAGTTTTACAATAAAGCTATCTAAGTATGTTGGCATGTTGTTGGTATTTAAAAAGTACAGGATTAACTTGGGAAAATGATGTTGGTGACCTGGCCTCGATTTTAAGCAGCACCCAATTAATTTTTTTATATGACTAATGACAATATCGCTCTGCATAACAAGAGCAGAATTACTATGCCCTTTGTTCAAAAATCATGGACTCATAATCGAGACTATCTTCAGGACATATATAACTGGGACAGCATATATTTTTAGGGATCAAGTTTTCATATTCTTTTTTCTAGTATGAAGCATTTTTAATGAAGTATAGAAGTCAAATTTAAATTAAAAAACTAGTTTTTGCTCAAAAAAAAACCAGCAAAAAAAATAATAGAAAGTTATTTAATTTAAAAAAATGTAAGTAAATTAGAAATATGAATGCAAACACGGACAAATGATAATAAGTTGCATCTTATTATAAAGTATTCGATACATTTCTTTTTTTTTTTTTTATTTATTTATTTACATTAGTCTACGGAAAAATATTCCTTACAGACCTTAAAATATTAACAATGTTTATACTAAAAATACAATTAACAATTATTTAAATACAATATTATATTACGTTTTATTTGGTTAACATTGGTTGAAAAATCGACTAAGTTGTAATAATTATTAAAATAAATACATAGTTTTCTAAAGGGATCAGCATTAGCATAAGAATTATGGAAAATTTGTAGGTAAAGTGGTATAAAGTTCCTAGTAACTCTCCGAGGAATTGAGAAGGTTATATGACCAAGCAGGAACTCATTACGTTTTATTTGGTTAACATTGGTTGAAAAATCGACTAAGTTTTAATAATTATTAAAATCAATACATAGTTTTCTAAAGGGATCAGCATTAGCATAATAATTATGGAAAATTTGAAGGTAAAGTGGTATAAAGTTCCTAGTAACTCTCCGAGGAATTGAGAAGGTTATATGACCAAGCAGGAACTCATTACGTTTTATTTGGTTAACATTGGTTGAAAAATCGACTAAGTTGTAATAATTATTAAAATCAATACATAGTTTTCTAAAGGGATCAGCATTAGCATAATAATTATGGAAAATTTGAAGGTAAAGTGGTATAAAGTTCCTAGTAACTCTCCGAGGAATTGAGAAGGTTATATGACCAAGCAGGAACTCATTACGTTTTATTTGGTTAACATTGGTTGAAAAATCGACTAAGTTGTAATAATTATTAAAATCAATACATAGTTTTCTAAAGGGATCAGCATTAGCATAAGAATTATGGAAAATTTGAAGGTAAAGTGGTATAAAGTTCCTAGTAACTCTCCGAGGAATTGAGAAGGTTATATGACCAAGCAGGAACTCAGAACAGACAGATCCATTAATTAAATTTATTAAGAAGGCTACGTTCAGCATCTTCCTTCTACTTTCCAAAGTAGGTAATTTTATAATTGATAACCTTGTTGTGTAAGGAAGAAGATTGATATTTGGATTCCAAGTTGAGTTTCCCAAACAAAATAAAAGGAATTGTTTTTGAACAGACTCGATATTATTTTTAAGATAAGCCATATTGGAATCCCAAATAACAGAACCATACTCCAAAATTGGTCTTACCAAGGATGTGTATAAACGTTTAGTAATTAAAGGCTCATTAAATTCTTTGGACCATCGTTTTATAAATGCTAGAACACCACGAGATTTATTTATTATCATTGTTATATGTTTTTTAAAATTTAGTTGAGGATCGAGAAGAATACCAAGATCAAGAAACTCAGATACTAATTCCAGTTGATATCCTCCCATTAAGAAATTTGCATCAAAATTCCAATTTCTAAAGAAGCGCATATGTTTACATTTTTTTAGGTTAAGATCCATTAGGTTTATATTGCACCATAGAAAAAAGTTGTCTAAGTCATGTTGTAAATAATATATATCACCAGCACTATTATAGCTTAAGAAGATTTTTACGTCGTCTGCATACATTAAAATTTTACAGTATTCAATTACACATGGCAAATCATTTATAAATAAGGAAAATAAGATAGGACCTAAGTGACTACCTTGAGGAACTCCAGATTTCACATGTATGTTTTTAAAGATAACATTTTTGAAAACAACACGCTGCTTACGACATGTTAAATAACATTTTATCCAGTTCAAGCTATTAGTTGAAAAGCCCATACCATGCAATTTGATTAACAAAAGGTTGTGATTGACTTTATCAAATGCCTTGCTAAAGTCAGAGTATATGACATCAGTTAGTTTTTTGTCGTTAAACCCACGATTGACTATAGTGGTAAACTGCAAAAGATTAGTTACTGTCGAACAGCCTTTCCTGAACCCATGTTGATAAGGAGATAATAATAAAGAAATTTGACGTGTAATATTCTCAGTTATGCATTTTTCAAAGAGTTTTGGAATTACACTCAACTTTGCAATTCCTCTATAGTTGGCTATATTTGATTTGTTGCCAGATTTAAAAAGCGGAATAATATAAGATTCTTTCCAATACTGGGGAAAATAACCGTATTGTATAGATATGTAAAAAATTATGGTTAACGGAACAGCAAGAGCGTCTGCGAAATTAATTAATAGACAACTGGGTATACCATCAGGACCACTCCGAAAAGACAATTTCATGTTTTTTATAGCTGTTAAGATCTGTGACATATGAATAGGATTCATAACTATTGGTTGGTATTCCAAAATTGGATAAGGATATAAAGTGTTGTTATATTATAATTCGGAATATGTGGTGGAGAAGAAGTCAGCAAACAAATTGCATATTGCCAAATCATTACTAGATGAATGTGTTAAATAGTTCATAGTAGTAGGGAAAATATAAGTTTTTCTTTTCGAGTTCACAAAATTATAAAATGATTTTGGATCATAATTAAAGTTTTGTTTTATGGTATTTATGTAATTTTTATAAAGAACAGCGTTGAGTGAGTTATATTTTACTTAATACGTTTTTAGGCTAGATTTTCTTTCAAATTTTCTGATAAAGATTCAAAGAAATTAACTTTTTGTGACACTTTTCTTCCAGAGATGAGGGGATTTTCTCTCAAAATCCTTTCTAGTTTGTCTGAGTCCTACAGCCTGAAGATACAATTTTTCTTCCACTACCAGGTTTCCATTCAGTGACCATGACTCCTTTGTATAATATTATGACCCAAGAAACTGTATTTTGTGACACGACTGCCTTCCTAGCAATTGTTTTATATGACCGATATAAGATTTCATGAAAAATTTTAATTATGTGTTTAGATGTTTTTTGTTAAATCTCAATTTTAAGAAAAACTAGTTTTGCTATTATCATAAAATTGTAAACAAAATGTAAACCAGTTAACAGAATTATATATTTTTCACCACATCAAAAGTTATAAGCCCAAGAGCATGCACGGATTTTTTCGTGCGCAGTCCTTATTTCGTGGTTCTTAAAGTTTGTTCAAATATTTTTATGTAATTTATATATAACTGTTTCTTTAAAATAAAATATATTTATGAAAATATAAGTTTTAAAACTAAACTAAATTTTAATAATAAGCAATTTAATTTCGCAAATTTTTTAATCATTATTTGGAAATTCCCTACTTTTTAAGTAACAATTTTTCATCAACTTAAAATTCTAAAAAAAAAAAATCTTTTGTGTAAATTATTTAGAACTAGAATTACTATTTCCAGTGAAATGGAAAATAAAATTTAACTTTTCATATTGATAATTTTTCGAAACCCTAAACCTTTATTACTTACGCTATTTTAATAAATATTTTCAATTTATTTATTTAATTACAAATAATAATCAAATTTTACCTATAACATGTGGTTAAGAACATTCTAATTAGTCCCATCAATATTATTTATAATGAATTTAGTATTATATTTATTACAAAACCAATATAAATTCTAAAATTATTCAACTTTATTTCTGTATTACAATTTATATATTCTAAACCATAAATATAAAATTCATTTAAATTTAGTTTAATTTATTTTTGCTGACAAACCACATTTACATTTATGTTAATTTTATTTTAGTCTTAGTTATTTTTAGTTTTATTATTTGTCTCTAGTACTTAGGTGAATGTTAATTATTCTTATCTAATCCTCACGCTTAAATTTCTATAATGAACTTGAAGTACAAATTTCAATTTAAATTTTTACTCAGGCTTAATTTGTGACAATTTTATGCCAGAATGAATTTTAGGAGAACGAAAATTGTTTAAGAAAAAATTTAATTAATATTTTTTTAAAATATTGATGAAACAAATATTTAGCTTTTAATTTTGTGTATAGTAATTTATGTAAACAACTGTTTAAAATAAATTAAATGTTCATCATACGCCTTCTATAACAAGGTAATTAATAATTAAAATAAATCATACGTTTAGAAGGTGGAGGAATTAGATTTCTTATTTATTGTTTGAGTACAAATATTTGTTTTTGTACAGATATTTATACTCATGCTCTACAATAAGAATTATTTTAAAAGATCTGTGTTACTTCTTTGTTCTATCTATAGAATCTTTGCTTTTATTAAATATATTTAAAAACATTATATTTTTAATAATAATGTAGTAACTTTTCCTGCTGAATAAAAATAAATTTAAATTTCCTTTAACGTTGAAACTTAGAAATATAAAATAAACAAAATTTACTAATTTATTTATTTTCTTAGTGAATATTTCAACGAAACAAGCACTAACAGTGTACTGTAAAGATATTTGCATTTTTAAATATTAAAATAAACTATTTATTTATATTTGCTTACCATGTCATGTCTACATGCGAAAAATTTTACAAAAAATTATGTATAGGATTAAAAAAAAAAAAAAAGTTAAGTATGTAAAAAAATGGAGTTGAAATTTTTTAAACAATATAAATATGGACTTATTCATGTCCGTCAGTCTGTCTCTCCATCCTTAGTTAATGCAAACATTCTAATAAAAAAAAATCGCCATAAGAATTAGATTGACTGCACACAGTGTACTTTTTAGACGGTATAAGTGATCAAAAATCAGTCACCTTTGAATGGGTTACAATTTGTTTTTCCCCAAATTTTGTTAACAGCACAGTGGGGTCAAACTCAGCTTTTTTGGCAATAAATCTGTATCTCCTAAACTACTTGGCAATAAATCTGTATCTCCTAAACTACTTGTTGGATCAAATTGAAATGTATGGAAGAGTTGTAGAAGAGGACCTATGTTTTCAGAAAAATCATCTTGTGCTTACTCTGTAATAAGACAAGAGTCGAGGCAAAAAATCAAATATCCAAATTTTAGTGTAAATATCTTTTTAACTGTAAGAGATAACTTAGGTGAGTAAGCTTATTTTTTTCTTTATCTTGCCAAGCAATTTACAGAAATATAAAAATCTTTAAAATTTAATTTCATTTGTAGAAGTACGATTTTTGAAACTTTAACATACTCGAGATATTCAACTTTGATACCCTGTAGCTTATCACGTGTTATCACGGGGTGACTATGAGAAGGCTTATGTCCTCCTCTACAACTCTTTTATACATTTAAGTTTGATCCGACCAGTAGTTTAGGAGATACAGATTTATTACCAAAAAACTTGCGTTTGGCCCCACTGTGCAGCATTTGTTAATATATAGCTTTTGTTACTATTACAATAGTCTTCACAAACTCTCATGTTTTGTCTTGTAAATTTACAACAATAATGATTTAATATGTTTTTAAATTTTAACCTATTTCCGACCACTACTAGGTCCCGTTAAGATAAATTAAAAAAATTTGGTAAGGGATCTATTTTATTTAGTAACTGTGATCATAAAATCGAAAAATATGTGTATCTAGCTATTTTAGTTTTTAATTTTTAACATGTAAGTAGTCCTTGTGTAGGTCATTATTTGAAGTTATTTGAATCAAAACAAAATTTAAAATAAAATTTTTCGGGATATTTTCCAAAAAGTTGGAATCGGGATATTCTTTCACTTCTAAAATATTATTTTTGTTCCGGACTACAAATTTTTTGTAATGGTTTCAAAAGAAATCTTTACGTAAATGCGTATAAAACAAAATCGTCCTATCCATACTTAATCAATTTTGAAAAATTTATTTAATTTTTTTCATAAATTCAAAAATGTTAAAACCAAGATCAAGAAAAAAAAATATATTGACAATATTCCTCAGCAAGTCATAAATCATTTTTTTTTTTTTTTTTTGCGAATTATAAAAAAATTACATACCTGAGCCGACCAGCTTTGGAGGTCTACCCTCTACCCTCGTGAACCGCTAGGGGCCTATACTCCTCCAAATCAACTCGAAAACACCTCAGCTCTGGCCGTTTTATTTAGATATTTCCAACGGCTCCAAAGTTACAGAATTATTAAAAAAAAATCGATTTGAGAACACTGTGCATCATCTCGATAAGCATTCAGATATGGTGGTCAGGTGCCCTAACTCAGTTTTTTTCTATAGACTATATATTTCCAACTTACTTCTATTTTCTGCATTAACGCAGGAATTTATAAAATTATTCCATAATGGCCGCCCCCCCAAGTTTTGCTTTAAAAGCAATTGTTACTAAATCGATTCTGTTATTCTTAGCTGAGTATGATGAATTTTCATACCGAATAACGTAAATTGTAATCCTGGTAAAACATCAAATGCAGTGGGATATAATCTGATGTTCACCAATTGGATCATGTTTTCAAAATAGAAACATTTCCTGGACAAAGAAAAAAATCTGTTTGTTTTCATTTATTGCAGGCACATCCTTAAAAGAAAACGAGAGAGAAATTATAGTCGGTCAAGACCGATCATATAACACTCTACACCATTGCGTATGAGCCAATTGTAGACCAATACTTTTGCTAAATGTAAAATTAATTATACAAAAACAGAACAATGCATTGATAGATGTTAGTATTATATGATTATATGCCCTTTAGAGCGATTCCCGGATGTGGGTTTATATGGGAGCTATGGTAAATTATGGACCGATCCTAATAAAATTTGGCAATGTTCTTTCTACTTATATAAAACTTATTTGTGTCGAATATTAACTTGATACTATCATTCGTATGGGATTTACACACGTAAAAGTGATTTCGGAAGAGGGGTTTATATGGGAGCTATGGTCAATTATGGACCGATCTTTATGAAATTTGGCACTAAGATTGACACTTGCACTTGCATAAAACACCTTTGTACCGAGTTTCATTGAAATATTGCTATATTTAAAGCATTTATGATCGTTAAACCCGTATTCCGGGAAGACATTTGTATGGGGGCTAGGTGAAATAATAGACCGATCATAACCAATTTCAATAGGCTTCGTCTCTGTGTCAAAATAATTATTCGTGCCAAACTTCATCAATATATCTTTTAAATTGCTACCTGTACTTTGTTAAATCGACTCAGAAAGTGATTCTGAGTCGAACGGTTACTTTAAGGTGGGGGTTCGATAATTTTTTCTGTGCGTTACAAACATCAGCACAAACGCATAATACCCCAACCACCTATGGTGGTGTAGGGTATAAAAAATCGTAATTTTTAACATTTTTTTTTTTTTTTTTTGGAATTTGAATGAAGTTAGCTTGAAGATATTTTGTAGTCTGCAATTATATAAATAATACACACCGTTGTTAAGTTATAGTGATAAATATCGGCTTAATTATGGCGAAATGTTAGACACGCCCATAAAAAAAAATATCTTGACCTGATGGGAAAATACTGAAAGCACATTCGTGTTAAAAATATCGAATTCCATATAGTCCACATATTTGATACCCTATATCACAATAGGTGTGGAGGAGCGTTTGTCTTAGAATCACTTTCTGAGTCTAGTTAACAATGTCCGCCCGTCTGTCTGACCGTCTTTCGTCCATTAAAACTTCGTAATCAAACTACAGCTCGCAGTCCAGAGTCCAGAGACGAAGCCTGTTGAAATTGGTTATGATAGGTTCATTATTTCACCTAGCCTCCATACAAATGTCCTCCCGGGAAAGGGGTTTAACGATTATAAATCCCTTAAATATAGCAAAATTTTAGTGAAATTTGGGACACATAAGTTTCATGTTAGTCTTAATCTGTGTAATAGATCGGTTCATAATTAGCCTTAGCTCTAGTGTTGCCAATTTCTAGAGACCAAAAATGGCTAAATTTTGAACAAAAAATGGCTGAAAAATTGCTAAATAATGGCTAAAAAAATAAATATATATAAACACCACAAAATTAATAATAAAAACCAAAAACAATTCATTTATTTATTTTTACAACGTATAGATAATATTTTTTAGTTTCCAAACTTTTTGGTATACAAATAATAAAAGTACTAATTTAGAAAATTATGTCATTAATAAAGTCAATATCTTTGTTATTTTTATCGTAGAACTCATTTGTGACTATGAGCTTTAAATAATTTTTGGGACCATCATAGTTGTCGCAATATTTGTCACATCTTTAAAATATTATTTATGTAGTAAATTAATTTTATCTGATTAATAAAATAGAATCCACAGTTCCTATATGCAATTTATTTCTTAAATTTGTTTTTACTAAGTTTATTTCACTAACGGAAGTGAGAACAACTTTGGAGCGAATTTAGATATTTTTTGAATTTTTTATTTCCTCCAGCACTCTATAGTCAATACCCAAAAAGAAGTAGCACAGAAAAAAAAATATTTCAAATAATTTTTTTATAAAATTATTAATTAACTTTATATTGGAATTTAATTATATGATTTATTAATACAATTAATTTTCTAATTGTTTTTTAATAAATTGACAGCTGTTAATAAAATATAAAGAAAAATTAAATATTTGCCTACAAAACTACAGAAATAAAATAAATTTAAGTAAATTTTCAAAAATGTTCAGCTCATTGCATCTATTTAAGGAAAAGAAGTAATAATATCAATTATAATATTTATTAATATTATCATTTTGATGATTGGAGCAAAATCAATTAAAAATTAATTAATATTACAAATTTCGTAATTGAAGTCCATTTTTACTTTTTTCTGTGAGGGTTCCTTGTGTAAGCCCACTTTACATATTTAAGGACCCATCGTCATTTAAATTAAATAAATTCAAAATTGGGAGAGAGTTTTCTTTTGAACATTTTAATGTATTTTGTATGGAAAAGCATTCTTTATATTGAAGAATTTCAATATTTTCTGGTAATCTGAAAAATACAAAATTTTATTATATTCTACAAACGCTTACGTACTTTTCTTTTAATTACTTTACAAACCACAAAACACGAACTCATGTCCGAGGCTGTATGTGTATGTTATACTGTCATCAAAATCAGATATTTTACACTATCATCATCTATAACTTTCCTTTTCAAAAAATTCTTGTGGTAATCGGGTTGGATCATTATCATGACATTCAAATATTTTGACACAATTGTCTTGAAAAAATTTAAAAATGGCTAAATGCAAATAAAAATGGCTAATGGCTAAATTCATTTTTTTGGTGGCTAAAAAATATTAAAAATGGCTAAATTTAGCCACTAAATGGCTAAAATGTTATTATCGACTTAATATTCGGCAAAGATAAGATTTATATAAATATAAATGATAGTGCCAAATTTTACGAAAATCGGTCCATAATTTACCGTAGCTCTCATATTAGGCCCTCTTTCGGGAATCACCCAAAAGTGAATAAATTAATATAAACGTTAGTATCGACGTAATATTCTGTATGCATATGTTTTATTTTTACATTTAATATGAGTATCGGTCCACAATTGAACCCAAGGCTAATAAAATACCCTTCCCCGAATTTTGATGCACACAATGGTGTAGGGTATCACACGGTCAGGTTTAACCGACTATATCTTTCTTTCTCGTTTTTTTTTTTTTTTTTTTTTTTGTTTTTGTAATAGTACGAACATTTTTTTATTTTTTCGAATATCGAATAACCTCTTCATGATTTCTTTTAGCTTAATGACATTTTTCCTAAAAGCAAATGTTTTATAACATTCTTCAAATTTTGTTTAAAAATAACAATTCATAAGTGACAACATTTAACTTTATTTTGGGAATAATAAAACAAACAAAAAAATTCTTAGAAATTCAGCTAGAAAACACCAAAAAATATTTTATGCATTTTGTAAACCACCATGACGTATGATTATTATTAATGTTTTTCACATATAGCTTATGATTACTATTAAATCAGCAAAAAACAGCTCTATGAACACATTTATATGAAAGCATATAAAGACAAAACCGAAAGATATCATACGTGATGTATATGTACTGTTATTTATTTCTTCTGTTTATTATAAACCCACTCACACACTATTCTTCCGTACACTTTCTTAGTAAATGTCTCCCATTAAATATTTTTCTAGTTTTTTATTTCCAGTTTTTCTGTCATAAAAGAAAACTTACATGCTTTTCTTACTAAAATATTTTTATAAATTTTTAGTTTTTGTTTCATTTAACTTCTTTTGGTCTCTATTATGACCTTTTTGTGTTATATAGCGTTAAATAATTTAATTAACTTTTTTTTTCTTTTAAAACTTCTCTAGGGTAACTTGTCTAATTTTATTCATTTTCAATTTAATTAGCGTGCCACACTAACAAGCTATACACAAATATTTGTGGTTATTTTCGGGTTAATTTCATTTTTTGCCTTGTTTATGGTTCTTTTATCCTATTAAAGAGTTTAGTTTACTTGTGATACAATTTGTGGTTTTTATTGTTCTTAATTATGTTACAATGAAAATACCACAACTAACTAAACTTTGTTAAATAACTAAATAAAATAATTTATTTTAGGTTAAAATTTTAAACAATAGAAAACGAAAAACTGATTGACATAAAATGTAGATTGTAGAGAATATTGGTTTATGTATGTAAATAGCAAGAACATGATATGCGAACACTACTTTCAAGCAACTTTTTATTAAATAAGTTTCCAAAACCTGAATATATTTTTTGTGTTTATTGAAAACAATAGGTATAAATAAAAGTAGAGGAGGAAAATTTAGTTATAAATCTATTGAGGATTTTTTTCCTCATTCCTAAAAACAACAACATTCAAAAAATGAATATTTCCAATCAAAGAGACTTAGAATGAGAGAAAGAGATATAGTCGGTCAAGCCCGACCATATGATACCCTACATTATGTGTACCAAAATTCAGGAAGGGGCAAGTTATGCCCCTATACTTGTATTAAGTATAAAATAATACC
Source organism: Protophormia terraenovae (assembly GCA_951394005.1). Taxonomy (NCBI): domain Eukaryota; kingdom Metazoa; phylum Arthropoda; class Insecta; order Diptera; family Calliphoridae; genus Protophormia; species Protophormia terraenovae. The sequence continues at coordinate 33,261,012 of OX596073.1, forward strand.
CACCATAAACTTTTTCTAATTTTACGTTATATGGGAGGTGGACTGTAAAGTGGGAGGACCACGCCCATTTTTGGTTTCAAGTTTATATCGATCCTCAAACTATTTATACAAAATTTCGTTGTGGTAGATGCTTTTATTTAAGAAAAAAGTATGAAATTAAGCTACAACGGACACCCTGTGTTTCTAGTTTTTAGCCCATAACTTTTTTGTTTATTAACCGATTTTGCCCATTTTCAATACCCAACAAACCTTATATAAGATAAATATTTGTACCCTATCCTTCGAGCCCTATCCTGCTTTCAACAGACAGACGGACGGATATAACTAGATTGACTCAGAATCTAACCAGGACCCAGAAAATATATACCTTGTGGGGTCTAAAATGAACCATCTATGGTGGTGTAGGGTATAAATATAGATTCAAAAAGTCTAATAGACTTGCAAGCAAGAACGAAAAGTTTAACAATATTAATTTATTTAAGCATTAATTATCTTAAATAGAAACAATTACCAGACATAAACAAAAACAGTATTTAACATAAATTTAATTTACTTTACTTTATTCTTTCTTGCAACAAACAAGAACATTTACATTAAAATATTTTTGTAAGATACAAAGTTTCTTTGTATTCTTAAATTACATACTCCTAAAGCCAATTCAAACTAATGGCATTGAATGAATGCCAATCAAGCATTTAATTGGAGGTTTGACATTCTATTGGTTGAAAGCAATCAACCAAAAGAAATACATTCAAACAGTCAATAGCTAAACTAAAATACCCCACATAAGAATGTTTCTGCACAATCACTTACCATAAAATTGTTTGTTTTATAAAATCTGCTCAAAATCTCTTTAATATTAACTTTTTTAAAGGATACGAAAATAAAATTTCCATAAAAAAAAAAAAAACATTTTTCGAAAAGTTCTTATAATTGTATGAGCTACTACAAATATACAAATACAGAATAAAACATCTAGATGATTTTATGCACTATAGGGCGATTCCCGGAAGTGTGTTTTTATTGGAGATATGGTAAATTTTGGAACGATTCTCATAAAATTTTGCAAAGTTGTTTTTTTACTTACATAAAACTTATTTGTATCGAATATTTACTTGATACTAATATTCGTATGGGATTTATGCACATTAATGTGATTTTCGGAAGACGGGTTTATATGGGAGCTATGGTTAATCGTGGACCGATTTTCATAAAATTTGGGACAAAGATTAATACTTGTACAAAACTTTTTTGCACTGAATTTCATTAAAATATTCCTATTTTTAAGGCATTTTTGAGCAATAAACTCTATTCAGGGCGAACATTTGTATGGGGAAATGGTGAAATAATGGACCGATCACAACCAATTTTAATAGTATCATAAAAGACCCACGTGCCAAATTACATTGAATTATTTTCAAAATTGCGACCTGTACTTTGTGCACAAGGTTTACATGGACAGCCAGCCAGCCGTCCAGCCAGACGGATGGACGGACATCGTTAGATCGATGTAAAAAGTGATTCTGAGTAAGTTGGTATACTTTAACGTGGGTGTTGGATAATTTTTTTTATGCGTTACAAACATAAGCACACCTATGGTGGTGTAGGATATAAATAGCAAACACTTGGAAAGTAAATGTTAAAACATTATTTAATATTTTATTGACAACAGATTCGATATTTTAAATAAAACTTTCTGCATATCACAGCGGAGCAGCATCGAACAAATTTGTAACTTTTAATCAGAAAAATGGATTTACATAAAATTTCATATAGGGAAGACAGTAAAATATTAAGATTGGACACATTGGCTTATCCGGTTCATTATTATTCCTTTTTAATATGTATAAAATAAATAGCAATCTTTTATTTCTGCAAAGATCATTCAAAAAAGCTTTAAAACTTAATTTCTTGAAAATTTTTTAAAAATTAGTTTAGGGGATACAGATTTATTACCAATAATTTTTCTGAGTTTTTTTAAAGCTAAAAAAATAAATAGCAATCAGCTTATAAAAAGGGTGTTTTTAAAACCATTGTATTAAATTTTTAAATTTAAAGGCAGGGAACGGCGCTCTTAAATTTCATATTCTATATGCTCTTTGTAACATTTAACTAAGTATGGCAGCTGTTAGATTTTGAAAGAAATGCAAAAATTGAAACTCATGCACGTATATACTCAGCCTTATTGCTCGTCGGTTGGGGAAGGTTCGGAGTTTCTTTGCATTCTTAGCCATGTCAATTAATTATAAATTTAAAAAAAAAAAGTAAACGTGCATAATATAAAATGAAAAGTGAATAAAATAATCAAAAGGAGTATATAAAATATGATTTAAACATTGTGACGCTAAAACTGAAGCTGTTCAAAATCAGTACAAAAAGTATAGGTTATTTTGTCACAAAAAGGTTCCATGCCAACAAATTTTCTTATCGGTGAAAATCAAACAGAATATTTAAAAATCTAGCACAAAAACATTGTTATTTTATTTAAATATTAAAGTAATAAAAAATATAATAATAAGAAATTTTTAAATCGAAAAAAAAAGGAATAAAAAAAAATAATTTTAAAATTATGCATGCACCGAAATAAAAAAAAATTAAATAACTTAAATTAAAATAATTATTAATGTTTGGTTCAAAGTTTAAATTAATTTTTTTCATTAAATTTTCCTTCCTTTTATAAAAAGAAATATATAATAAATAAATCGGTTTAATTTTAGTTGGTCACGTTAAATTTTAAATACATATTAAATAATAAATCAAAAATCAATTTAATCAAAACAAAAAGAAAATAATAAGAAGAAGGAAGAATTTATGAAAAATATATAGAAACAAAAATTTAAAATAAAAATAAAAACAAGAGATAATGTATTAAAAAAAATGAGTATCACTTACAACATTGAGTGACAAAATCGATGATCCAACGTCGAAAGGCCTCTCGAGCAGGTTCGATGCGATGATATGTTGTATATTTATATGTTGCTGAATTTAAATGTTTAAATACATGTTTCACAAAAATGGAACAATTAAACTTTGAAACAAAATTACCAGTTATAAAATATAATAAAAATAAAATATGAAGAAAAAAGAACAAAACTATAGAATTTAAAGAAAACGAAAAAAAACTTAATACACTAATGGAAATTATTTTACTTGCACTTAATACATACAAATTTAACACAATAAAATTAAGAAATTTAAAGTAAAATTTAACACAATAATTGATTTCGTTATATAACTTTTCATAGCCTAATAGCACTAATTTTCATTATTTTTAATTTATATTATTTTTTCTTCTTATTATAGCATGCAATTTAGTTTAAAACTTATTTTTTTAGGAATTTTTAGTTGTAAATTTTTTTTAAGGTTATAATAATTTTTTTTTTTTTAAATCAAATTTTAAGCGAAATCTTTCTTACTATTTTATAATTTCTTTTAACACAAATTGTTTGCACATTTTTAATATATATATATATATATAATTTTTTTATTTTTTTTCACAAATTTAAAAAAAAACCATGAGGTTTTTGGATATTACAATTGTTGTTACCAAATGCATATAACCGTCTACGTTTTGATGATCACGAACGCGTTTTCAACTAAAAGCAAATTGACAAGAGACAATTACATATAGGCTGTGTTCTATTTGTGAGAGGGATTAAGCAAAGTAATGATGAGGGGTTTTATTTCAATTTCATTATACCAATCCCACTAGTACTGTTGTTGTTGCCAAATTAAAAATTATGTACTTGGTGCCAAATCTATACATAAAAACGAAAGATTTTAGAAAAGAGTTTTATATAAAAAGATAATTATTTTAATATTACCAAATGAGATGGCACCGAGGGGAAAATTTCCCAAAAATGAGATTGAAAAATTTATGTTAAAGCAATCTTTTGGTTTTGGTAATAAAACAAAATCCAGGATACCTTTCAATATATATAAATATTAGCACAATAAAATATATAAAAATTAGCACAATCCAAACCTAAATTCACATACCTGTTGGTTTATAATATTAGGTAAATTATTTTAATATAAATAATTGATATACAATATTTTTTCCTTTTATTAAAATTATTGAAATAATATTGTTTAAAGAAAACTTCACTTATTTTCACAAACAAGGTTAACTTTATGCGTTACTAGCTAAATGTGCAATGACTGATGTAAGACGAGTTAGCACGGCCTAAAGCTTAGGAATTAACCCATGACTTTGCAAAATTGGACAACTAACGCTTTTATTCCCATGAAATAGTACATGTAAATGATAAACAAATAAGATATAAACGTCAACATCTGGATAAATAAAATCAAATAGTTCTAAAGTCGACAACTAGATGGTGCTAACTGTTATTAATAAGAGTGTTAAAAAAATTGAATTTCAAAAAAATTCGAAATGACGCAAGCGCCTATTACAATATCCCCCCCTCAGAATCAGACTTGGGTGTTGATAAACAAACAAAGCTGATTACGCTTGCGGAGAGAAAATTCTTTTTTTTTAAATCTTTTGCATGATATTTCCCTAATAAATTACCATTAAGGTCTTCCAATTCATAATAACTATTGCCTAGTTTATTTCGAACCCGAGCTTTGACGAAAGTTTGTGCCAATTTCGCATTGTAACCTTGTTCCAAATTACTTAATTTAAAATTTCTTCTGAAAACTATTTGACCCTCGTCAAACGTTACATTTGTTGAACGAAGATTGTATCTTCGTTCATTTCTTTCAAACTGTTTTTTCATACATTCCGCAGCCTTTCTTGTAGCTATTTGCAACGAATCTTCATGATTGAACTGTACTGTGCGATCATCCAGCATTTCTAGCTGACGTAATAGGGGATATGTTGATCCATTTGTTATCATATCTTGACCAAATACAAGATAATATGGAGATGTTCCAATAGCTGTATGACAAGCAGATCTCAAAGCACAGCTGATACTACTTAACAACTCATCCCAATTTTTCTGATTTGGTGTTACATACGACTTAATTGCAGCAAGAATCGACCTATTTACTCTTTCAGAAGCGTTGGCTTGTGGTGCATATACAGCAGTATACACATGATTTATATTATAACGTTCAAGTAATTGGTTAAACAGATGGGAGCGAAACTGAGACCCATTATCTGAGACGACTGTCTCAGGCACTCCAAAGGTATGAAACAAATCTTGTTCTAGGTACTTAATTACAGGCTCAGCAGTGAATTTTTTTATGGGCTTAATGAAAGGAAATTTTGAGAAATGATCCAGAGCTATAAATATACCAATATGGCCGCTTCTTGATCTTGGGTAAGGACCAAGAAAATCGACATAAATTTTCTGGAAAAATCGTTTAGACTCCGAAATTACTCCAATAGGAGGTCGTAAAACTCTGTTTGGATGCTTTGATGACTTGCATATTTCACAATTATTCACATAATCCCTCACATCAACTGCAAGATTAGGCCAAAAATAGTAGCGCCGAATTCTATCCAGTGTCTTGTTTATTCCATTATGTGAAGATAATGGGCTATCATGTGCTCTCCTAAGGATTTCAGGAATCATGCCTTTTGGAATCCATAGTTTCCATGCCTGCTCATCATGTAATTTCTCATCTGTAGCATGCTCTGTACGTCTGTACAAAAGTCCATTCTCAATTCTCAAGTCGGGGATTTTATCAAGATTATTTTTAATTTTTCGTAACAGTTCTTGATGTTCGTCAGAGGAAAAATGTGTAGAGTTAAGATCTACAAATACCCCATTGTCAGACTCAGACAGAGTGTTTGACCCTAAAGCAGACAAGTCGTCCGTATTGGCCCTAGAAAGTGTATCAGGGACTATGTTCATACTACCTTTTCTATGACGAATGTTGAATTTATAGCCTTGTAGTTTCAAAGCCCACCGAGATAATCTTGTGCTAAGATCCGTTTGCGACATTAACCATTTTAATGATGCATGATCTGTTATTATAGTAAATTCATGTCCTTCAATATACGCGCGGAACTTTTTAATACTCAAAATGGCTACCAAGCATTCTTGTTCGGTAACAGTATAACTTCGTTGGGCTTTGTTGAGTTTCTTTGACATAAATGCCACGGGAACCTCTTCGCCCTCCGAATTTTTTTGTACCAATACTCCTCCTATACCTGTTTTACTTGCATCGCAGTGTATATAAAAAGGCTGCGAAAAATCTGGACTATGCAAAACAGGAGCTGCACTCAGATGGGTTTTTAACATATCAAAGGCTTTTTGTGCTTCTTCTGACCATACAAATTTACGTTTACTTTTCAACAAATCCGTCAAAGGTGTGGTAATTGCGGCATAATCCCTAATAAACTTCCTATACCATCCCGTCATGCCTAGAAATCTTCTGATTTGTTTAACAGATCTCGGTACAGGAAAGGCTGTTATGGCGGACACTTTATCGGGATCTGTTCGAATAACCCCTTTACCAACCACATGACCCAAATATTTCACCTCAGGGACACAAAAACTACTTTTTTCGATGTTAATTGTCAATCCAGATTCAACAATTTTCTTTGCAACCAGCCTTAGAACCTCAATATGCCTTTGAAACGAATCGGAGATAACTAGAAGGTCATCCAAGTATACAAATACCTCATTCCTAAGATTAGGAGGAATAACTTTATCCATTAGACGCGACATGGTTTGTGGGGCATTACAAAGCCCAAACGGCATTACAGTAAAGTTATATAGGGGCTTTCCCGGAACTGTAAATGCAGTTTTCTCTTTGGATGCCTCGTCTAATGGAATTTGCCAAAAGGCATCCTTGAGATCTAAGGCTGTTATATATTCGGCTTTAGGAAGTCGACTCAATATACCGTCTATATGGGGCAACGGATAGGCGTCACCCACTGTAACCGAATTTAATTTTCTGCTGTCCAAACAAAGTCTATTCTTTCCGGGTTTCCTATGAAGAACTACAGGTGAGGACCAGGGACTATTAGATTCTTCAATGACACCTAAAGCTATCATTCTATCAAGCTCCTCATAAATCATCTTCTCTATGGCAGGGGAAACTGAAAAATGACGTTGCTTTATGGGTTTTGCATTTCCTGTATCAATGACATGGCATAAGAGATTAGTTCGGCCTAAGCCTTGTTTGGTGTACGATGGAAATGTATCAATAACTTTATCCAGCCCTAATCTTTGCTCTGTAGAAAGAGGAATTTGATCAACTATTTCTTGGACATCAGCTGAGCTATTGGGTAAAACACAGGAAGTCAAACAAGATGGAAGTAAGTTAAATATATTCCAAAAATCAATTCCTAAGTACAAATTTCTATTCAAACTTGGGACAATAAAAATTCGAATTTGTTGTTCAGACTCCCTAAATTTTATAGTTGTATCGACGAAACCTACTACAGTAATACATTTCCCATCGGCGGTCTTTACAGATGATTTTAATTTACGATAAGAACTATCAGAAGATAAAAATTCTTCAGCAGCTTTTGAGCCCAAACAACTTATGGACGCTCCAGTGTCCAAAAGTCCTAACATCGACCTACCGAAAAGCAACACCTCTGCATATGGCCTAACATCCCCAGGTTTATCAAGAACTGAAGAAACAAATTTTCTTTTTAAACTTTTCACTGCATGCCAAAAAGAACGCATACGTTTTGCCGAACGCTTTGTGTTATTGGTTTTCTCTAAAATATGTTTATCAGAAGTAAGAGTTTGTTCCTGTGATTGATTGTTAAGTGCTTTATACAATTGTCTGTCATTAATGCAAGGTAAACACTGATTTTCGAATCTTAAAGGGAAATCTAATGTTTTATTTTCTGAAGACAAAATTTTATTATTTACGGCTACTGCATTTCTACTTCCATGGATTTCGGTGGTCTTGGTGCACTCTTCTGTGCACCGGCTTTCAAGTTTTTTGAAGAACACTTCCTACAGCTAGGTTTGTATGTATCAGGGCTCCCACAACCATAACAGAATATGGTTCTTTCCGATAAGCAATCTTGATATCTATGTCCTGTCTTTCGACAGTTCCAGCATACTAAACCTAAAGCTGCTATCTCATCATCATCAACCACTAATTCATCCTGATCCTCCTCAGCTTCTAACTCAGATATCCTTTTTTGAATTGGAAACGGTCTAGAAGGGGGCATGATATGTTTTCGCCGAATATCCTGCATAAAAAATTCTCTTCGCCTACAAATGTCCCTTAAGTGCTCTACAGAATAAATTGGCATGTTTAAAATTTCATGTTGTATCTCGGGAAGAAGGTTGCGTCTGAGTATCTCCACCAAAGTGCTATCAGGCAAGGGCTCACTGAGATGATCTATAAGCTGAACAATCGATTCATAAAATAAATCAAATGTTTCGTTATGTTTTTGTTTGCGATCCCTGATTAACTCCCTAATATCCACATCAGTCCTAGAGTCCCGGTATTGTTGTCTTAAGGCACGACATAATACTGGCCACGTTATATTCACGACTGATCTGTGAAAACGCCAAAACCAATCGCTGGCTTTACCTTCAAACAAAGCACTAGCATTTTTGCACAAAAGATCATAATTACCAAGAAGTGTTTGGACAGTTAAAGCCTCTATACGATAAATGAAATTCTCTACAGAAATACTGTTTACATTTCCACTAAACTTTATTTTCTAATTAGAAATAATTTGAAGCACTTTATCAGGGCGCACAGAAAGATCTGAAGAGTACGACAAATGAGCTGGCGATAATCTTGTCATAGGAGCTTGATCTGCTTGATGTGTTCTGGGAATAGTTCCAGTTGCAGATGGATTTTGAGGTGGATCAACTTCTAGAAATTCACGAAAAGTACGCTGCTCCATAGATGGTAAAGTATGCACTCTATGTGTAGGGGATGTATTCTGTGCATTAGAATTCAACTGAGGAGATGGCATAGATGGAATACCCAGATTCAATCTGCCTAAACTATTAGAAACTTGAGTTTCAACCAATTTCGAAATTTGATTGGACAAGGTGGAAATTATTTGAGATTGTTGAGATGTTATTACTGACATTATCATATCCTGAATTGATTCTATTGAAATGGTTTGTGTATTTTGAGCAGTATCATCAACTATACTAGAACTACCAGCAACATTTGAAACATTTGCTTGATCTGCAGAATGCGATGCAGTTTTACTATGAGACCTGGTGTTCCTTTGGCTAGAACCTGACTGAGGTGGATCATTTACTATTCTGATATTGCAGACTGGACAGTAAGGCCTAATTTTAATGCATTTAGCTAAACAGCTTTTGTGAAAATTATGCTCACAGCAAGTAGTATGCAACTGAGTTTTGCTAGAAATAATGTTTTTGCAGCATCACAATTGATCTGACGCTCTGTTGCTACTGTAGCCTCACTAACTTCGTTATTATGATCAGTATTCGACATTTTTAATGAATAAGAAAACCCAATTGAAATTAGTCAACTTCACAAAAGTGAAATGAAACAATAATAAAATTGTTCACTTTTAAATGTAACAAAAAAAAAGTAAAATAAAATAAAAGATAAAAAAAAAACTATCAATTACGTAAATATAAAAAAAAAAGTTATCAAAACTAAAAAGAAATTTTGCTCTGGTAATGTTTTGAGTTTAAAAAGAAAAAAAAAAAAAAATAACAGAAAAGAAAAATATCGAGTATATGTATGTATATATAAAAATTTATACTTAAAAATCAGTAAAATGTATAATTATTTTCTGTTTGACTTCACACTCTAAGAAATAGTTGGCAATTAAACGTTAACATATTTTATATGTAAAGTAAATGAAAAATAAAGAGATAGTGTAAGACTGAAAAAAAAATAAATACTTTGGTAATAGTTTCCTAAAATTCCAAAAGTATTATATCAAAGCATGTTTGATCTATTATCTACTGGCCAGTATTAGCTTAGTTATCCAATTCTGTATTCGCGGCAGTTATGTAAAAATGATCAAACAAGAAGTAAAAAAAAAAAAGTGATATATTTGTTTCAGCAGAAATAAAAAAAAGGTTACTACAAAATTGTTTATTACAAAACATAATCATAAGTAAATTCCAATTTAATAAAAGCTGCATAAAAATATATCAAAAGTGGAAAATGAAAAAAAGAAAGAATGAAATGAATAATTAAATTATTCTAAAGGGATCCGAATGAAATTAATCAAAAGGGTACTAAAAGAGCCTTGATGATAGGTGTTAAATAATATTTTTTTCACATTCGGGCCCCACGTTGGGCGCCAAAAATTTTTAATGTAACATTTAACTAAGTATGGCAGCTGTTAGATTTTGAAAGAAATGCAAAAATTGAAACTCATGCACGTATATACTCAGCCTTATTGCTCGTCGGTTGGGGAAGGTTCGGAGTTTCTTTGCATTCTTAGCCATGTCAATTAATTATAAATTTAAAAAAAAAAAGTAAACGTGCATAATATAAAATGAAAAGTGAATAAAATAATCAAAAGGAGTATATAAAATATGATTTAAACATTGTGACGCTAAAACTGAAGCTGTTCAAAATCAGTACAAAAAGTATAGGTTATTTTGTCACAAAAAGGTTCCATGCCAACAAATTTTCTTATCGGTGAAAATCAAACAGAATATTTAAAAATCTAGCACAAAAACATTGTTATTTTATTTAAATATTAAAGTAATAAAAAATATAATAATAAGAAATTTTTAAATCGAAAAAAAAAGGAATAAAAAAAAATAATTTTAAAATTATGCATGCACCGAAATAAAAAAAAATTAAATAACTTAAATTAAAATAATTATTAATGTTTGGTTCAAAGTTTAAATTAATTTTTTTCATTAAATTTTCCTTCCTTTTATAAAAAGAAATATATAATAAATAAATCGGTTTAATTTTAGTTGGTCACGTTAAATTTTAAATACATATTAAATAATAAATCAAAAATCAATTTAATCAAAACAAAAAGAAAATAATAAGAAGAAGGAAGAATTTATGAAAAATATATAGAAACAAAAATTTAAAATAAAAATAAAAACAAGAGATAATGTATTAAAAAAAATGAGTATCACTTACAACATTGAGTGACAAAATCGATGATCCAACGTCGAAAGGCCTCTCGAGCAGGTTCGATGCGATGATATGTTGTATATTTATATGTTGCTGAATTTAAATGTTTAAATACATGTTTCACAAAAATGGAACAATTAAACTTTGAAACAAAATTACCAGTTATAAAATATAATAAAAATAAAATATGAAGAAAAAAGAACAAAACTATAGAATTTAAAGAAAACGAAAAAAAACTTAATACACTAATGGAAATTATTTTACTTGCACTTAATACATACAAATTTAACACAATAAAATTAAGAAATTTAAAGTAAAATTTAACACAATAATTGATTTCGTTATATAACTTTTCATAGCCTAATAGCACTAATTTTCATTATTTTTAATTTATATTATTTTTTCTTCTTATTATAGCATGCAATTTAGTTTAAAACTTATTTTTTTAGGAATTTTTAGTTGTAAATTTTTTTTAAGGTTATAATAATTTTTTTTTTTTTAAATCAAATTTTAAGCGAAATCTTTCTTACTATTTTATAATTTCTTTTAACACAAATTGTTTGCACATTTTTAATATATATATATATATATAATTTTTTTATTTTTTTTCACAAATTTAAAAAAAAACCATGAGGTTTTTGGATATTACAATTGTTGTTACCAAATGCATATAACCGTCTACGTTTTGATGATCACGAACGCGTTTTCAACTAAAAGCAAATTGACAAGAGACAATTACATATAGGCTGTGTTCTATTTGTGAGAGGGATTAAGCAAAGTAATGATGAGGGGTTTTATTTCAATTTCATTATACCAATCCCACTAGTACTGTTGTTGTTGCCAAATTAAAAATTATGTACTTGGTGCCAAATCTATACATAAAAACGAAAGATTTTAGAAAAGAGTTTTATATAAAAAGATAATTATTTTAATATTACCAAATGAGATGGCACCGAGGGGAAAATTTCCCAAAAATGAGATTGAAAAATTTATGTTAAAGCAATCTTTTGGTTTTGGTAATAAAACAAAATCCAGGATACCTTTCAATATATATAAATATTAGCACAATAAAATATATAAAAATTAGCACAATCCAAACCTAAATTCACATACCTGTTGGTTTATAATATTAGGTAAATTATTTTAATATAAATAATTGATATACAATATTTTTTCCTTTTATTAAAATTATTGAAATAATATTGTTTAAAGAAAACTTCACTTATTTTCACAAACAAGGTTAACTTTATGCGTTACTAGCTAAATGTGCAATGACTGATGTAAGACGAGTTAGCACGGCCTAAAGCTTAGGAATTAACCCATGACTTTGCAAAATTGGACAACTAACGCTTTTATTCCCATGAAATAGTACATGTAAATGATAAACAAATAAGATATAAACGTCAACATCTGGATAAATAAAATCAAATAGTTCTAAAGTCGACAACTAGATGGTGCTAACTGTTATTAATAAGAGTGTTAAAAAAATTGAATTTCAAAAAAATTCGAAATGACGCAAGCGCCTATTACATCTTTTTTCCGTGCTCTTATATTTTGCACGAAAATAGTTTAATAATATCTTTTGCTTTTAAGCAATTTATGGTCTGTAATAAAAACTATAATTGAATATTATAACAATTTGCTTAAAAAAGTATTATAAATATATAAAATTAATAAATAATTATTTTCTCTTCACATGTAAGAGCATATAGATGTGACAAAATTAAGAGATAATTTGCACGTGTGCACTATTTTGCCGGTCGTGGTTTAAAAGCGAAAAAGTTTATTTTTTCCTTTTTTTACCATCAATTACTTCTTTTCGACGGGTCCACATTTTTTTAAACTCAATTTTATTTTTTAGTAAGCTATATTTTTTTTTTTTTTTTAAATATGATTCAATACATTTAAAATGTACAGAGTTCTGAACAGTGCTATGTAGCAAAGTAAGTCAATCCACTGACTCACTTTGCTACATAGCAGCAGTATTAGTTTGATACCAGTCATTTACTTTTTTACTGTAATAATAAGAAGAAAATTATATTTCGTTATCTTTTGTGATGATATGAATGAATATTTTCTGAGGGCACTCACACAAATGTATCTGCTTCAAAGGGGGTTAATAATCATGCTTATAAAAACGTCAATATATGAAAGCATATCATTGCTCAGCACGTTAATTTCCGTCTAAACAACCTGTTTTTATAACCTACACCACCATAGGTGGGAAGGGTATTATGCGTTTGTGCTGATGTTTGTAACATTTAAATATATAATATATTACCTTAATTTATACCAATCGGCTCAGAATCACTTTCTAAGTAGAATTAACGATGTCCGTCCGTCTGTCCGTCCATATAAACCATGTAATCAAACTACAGGTCGCAATTTTAAACATAAATTAATGAAATTTGGCACTTAGGTTTTTTTATGAACGAAGCCTATTGAAACTGGTTATGATCGGTTCATTATTTCACCTACTCCCATACAAATGTCCTCCCGTATATAAATATATTGGGAATCACCCAAAAGTGAATAAATTCATATAAAAGTTAGTATCGACGTAATATTCTGTATTCGTATGTTTTATATTACACTTAATATTAGTATCAGTTCACAATTGGGCCCCAAGTCTAATAAAAGACCCCTCCCCGAATTTTGATGTATACAATGGTGTAGGGTATCACATGGTCGGGCTTGACCGACTATATCTTTCTTTCTCGTTTTTTTAATGAAGAAAGTATACATGGGTATTTTCACTTAATCGTGAATCAAATCAAGATTTGTGCATTAATTTTGATGATATATGGCTTATTTTATTCATAATTGTATGCACATTTTTGCCAATTTCATTTCTTAAAATAAATTTTTAGTAAAAAAATCTTAAATTTTATATGATATGCATTTTTCTACTTACTATTGGTACTACCAAATAAAACAATCTTTCGAGTGAGGTTAGTGAGGTTCTTCGACATTTTTTATTTAGTAAATATTATTTTATTTAAATTCTTTAACTTTAGTTTTTTTTTTTTTTTTAATTTAATATTTTATTATAAATAACTGTGATTTGCTTATATCGTATGCACCCTTGGAGATTACTTTCGTTGCACCAACAAAAACTATTTAACACTAGTTACTTAATGTCAAAAATCATAATTGTACGCTGATTGTTTCCAGTATCCAGAGCCGAAATTTTGACCAGTGATTGCATTTGAATTTCTGTCAGAAAGGTAAAAATAAATTGAAACATAAGCATTAATAACATATTATGTTGTCATACAAATTATACATAGTTATTTATACATAATTTATATTTATTAATAAACAATATCATAAGTTTTTTTAGAGTGCAAGATTTTAAATTTTTTGGAACATTTAAAGTTAAGAGATAAGTTAATCTCTCAACTTTAAATGTTCCAAATAATTTTCAATATATAGTTTATTGAGAACATTTAAATTTATTTCAAAAACAAACTATCTTGGTTTAAAATTGAATTTAAATAAGAATATATTCAGGGGCAAATTTAAAGTGTCTTCTTTGTTTTTCCTAATTCATTTTAAATCTTATTTGTATGAATATATCTTCATTTGTCAAATAAAAAGTTAAGAACAAAATTGTTACACAATTTTCTTAAGTATTCTAAAAGAAAATAATATATAAGTATAAACAAACGGATAAATAATGAAATTGAAAAAAGATTCGGCTGTGCAGAATCTTTGATACCCTTCACCATATTACCATCTTATCGACATCATATTACCATATTGCCGACAATTAATAAAATTTTCGCCTTAACGTATGCTTGCATATTTTCACATATATAAATCTAAATTTTCTTCAAACTACGAAAATTTTAATATGAAAAAAAAAAAACAATTATAGGAGGCTTTGCTTTTAAAAAATAAACAACAACAATTCCATATTTATTTTTGTATGTGTGTATATACAAACTGACTGCATATACAAAGAACAACAACAACACTGTTATTATATTACTACTGTTGATAACTAAACTACTTGTCTATACAAAAAAACAAAAAACGTCACTAATAGTCATTACAATGCTTAATATACATGTTTGTGTGTGTATTTATATTCTTAACAGATTTGTTTTTGGGCCATAACTCTGTTGATTATGAACGAATTTGGTTTATTAAAAAAACCGAAATTTTATAAAAATATTTATGACTGATCTATATAAAAATAAAAATCTGTAGCTTGAACAAGGGCTTCAAAAATAAAAAATTCGTTTTCCCCGATATCTCAGTTATTACTGAACCGATTTATTTCATTTTTTCAGAACAAAAATTTAGAAAATAATTTCCGAGCCCCCTTTAAAAATTCGAAGTCCCTGGTATATGCAGAGGCTTCAGAAACTGAAAAACCGGTTCTAAAAACCGGTTTTTAAAGCATATCTCCGCCATTTATAAACCGATCTTGCTGATTCAAAAAACCGAAATTTTATAAAAATATTTGTGACCGATCTGTATAAAAATGAAGATCTATAGCTTAAACCAGGGCTTAAAAAAAATAAAAAATGTGTTTTGTCCGATATCTCAGTTATTATTGAACCGATTTATTTTATTTATTCAGAACAAAAATTCAAAAAAAAATGTCCGAGACTTCTTTGTAAAAACGAAGTCTCTAGTATATACAGAGGCTTCAGAAACTGGAAAACCGGTTCTAAAAACCGGTTTTTTTAACATATCACCGCATTGTATGAACCGATCTTGGTGAATTCCAATAGCAAAATTTCCGATCGTTTGATATATATATTATATATGTCAGTTATCGGTGGGCTTCATAAACGCCATTTCAACCGACACACGGACGGTTGAAATGGCAAGGATACCGAAAATGTAAACTTTTTTGCTCTCCGACGAAAAGTGGGAATTACAAACGGAATGACAAACTTATATATACCCTTTACACCTGTGGTGAAGGGTATAAAAACTGTATAGATTTAAAGAAATTTTCGTAATTCTAGCCAGCGTTTTTAATTATTGTTAATGGCATTTTAGTTTCTATTAGTCACTCACTTAAAGCGTTAAATACATTTTTGTACAATTATAATTAAAGCAGCTAAGAGTAACACAATTTTCGCACAAGCGAAATTTTAAAGACAAATTGTAATTAAAACAAGTGAGAATGCTATATTCGGCTATTTAGGGGGAGATAATATGTAAACATGCCCATAAAAAAATTATATTTTCTAAGAAAATTAAATGAATGAAAATCTGTAATCACTTAACTCTATAATAAAACGAGAGAAAAAGATATAGTCGGTCAAGCCCGACCAAAGTCGTGATTTTTTTTTTTTTTTTTTTTTTTTGTACTTTAATAAACTGATTTGTATAAATTATTTTGTCAAGTTTTCCCATATATTTATAAAATTTTTTTTTAGTTTTTTTTTTTACAAAAAGTCGCATAATATAAAACATACATTTTCTTTCCCCATCAACATTATATATATTTCTGTAACTGAAAAAGCTATCAAATGTGGTAGAGCACTGTTTCCATTACTAAATAAAAAATCCGTTTTAAACTTAAAAAATAAAATCTTGCTATACAAAGGGTGTATACGACCTATCATGACATATGGTTGTCCAGCATGGTTTCCTAAAGTAGCAAAAACGCATATAAGAAAACTTCAGATAATACAAAACAAAAACCTTAAGATAATACACAATCTAAATTGGAGATTCTCTACAAATAGACTTCACAACACTTTTGGTCATAAGACAATAACTGCGGTAATGACAGACTTGACATTGGCATTCGATTCACGATGCCAACAGTCAACCTATGATATTATTAAAAATTTACAATAAAAAAGAACACCTTTCACTTTCGATTGAAAGTTTATACAAGAGCTGTTTCTTTTAGATTTTTATGCAAATTTTTAAATCTTCTTAAATTTATCTTTATATGAAGATCATTATAAAGGATTTTTAATCCTAATTTTTCATCCCTAACCTGTGATATTTATAAATATTATATAGTATATGTATATTATAAGGCATAGCCTAATTAATTCAATTGTTGTAATACTAATATAAATTCTCATAAAATGTAATGTAATTTTCAAAAGAAATAAATTGAATAAAAGGATTAAAAAAAAAAAAAAAAAATATATATATATTTCTGTGCAAGTCAATTTAAAGACCAAAAAACTAAAATTTTATATTGCGTTTAAATCCAAGCTCGATTTGTAAAAACAGATTTCTACACTAAATAGGCCGATTGTACTTCACTATGCAATATTACTATATTATTTTTGGGACTTATAATAGGTTGTCAAATGATCATTTATTTTTGTAAATCTAGGCTTAACTCAAATTTATATTAAACCAACCGTCCCACATGACCAAAGTATTTGAAAATGATATCGATATAGAATTGTATTCGAATATTTCTCATGCAAAACTATCGAAAACGACTTCAGAAAACAAGATGAAAAAGGTTTACTTGACGCTCAGTTTGTGGCAAGAGAACCTTCGCTCTCGAAATTCGAAAGTGGTATCAATAGTGTTTGTTTTGCGAAATATATATCGTATCACAAAAATTAAAGCTTTCTATTCGATAACGATAGGAAAAATGTTCGTAAACAATATCGTAAAATAATCGATAAAGAATATTCACCAACATCGAAAAATAGTTGTTAGTGATATCGTTCTCTGTTTGCTTTCGACTTCGATAAAGATATCCTAATGATATCTTTAACAAACATTTTAAATTTGTTTCCTTTTTATTTTGTTTCAATAAAACAGATTATATTTTCAATAAAATAACAATTAAATTAAAAATTTAATGATAGACATGTTGTACTAAAAATGTATTAGAGAAATAAATATAAGGAGAGATTCAATAACGAAATGACACATTTCGTTATTGAATATTAATTTAATTGCGAGTCTTTGATTTTTTGTCCTAATTTATATTTTCACTCACGAATGACATATTTTTCATTTTTTCCACCATTAAAAAATAAATAACAAAAAATTTTCATGCGAAAAATTACAGAAAATTATTCGTTAAAACGAATGTTTACTTTTTCATTAATATACGACAAGTTCTCGTACATTTAAATTCGAAAAAAATACCGATAATTATTCTTTGAAGTGAACGTTCGTTTTTATAAAAGTTACCGTAAATATCTCTAATCATTCTGTATCGAGGAATTGTCGCAAATTGTTAATTTTTGCGAATGTTCATAAACTAAATATTTTTCTAACTTTTCTCTAACATTTTTGTTCGAAGTTATTACGTTTTAGTGAACGTTCGTTCATTTTCGATATATTAGTCAGGCGGGGTAAGAGAGTCGTTTCTTTGATGATGTTGAAAAAACTAAGTAAACTAAACAATCAACCTAACCAATTATAAATTAAACATTTACTATCAAAATATTTATTTTTGCCCAGCGGTGCTCTCAAAAATGATACAAAATTATATTTGAAGAGCTTCCTAAATACTAATCTTTAAGAAAATGCTAAAGATTGGCGATGCTTTTTTAAGATAGAAATTTAAATGAATTTAAAAGTAATAAACAAAATTCTTACATAACTAAGTATCCCTAGAGAAAAGAGACCGGTTCGAAACTAGTCACGTGAAACGTTCTCAGGGCTAGTGACAGGTTCCAGTTCCGGAAATTTATATGGTAGGAACCTGTCACTTTTGCATGGGGTTTTAATTGGAGGTGGCTAATTAGCCCCTTGGGATAGGTCATAGGAAAGGTCACAGGACTGGTCCACGAGGACATATTCAGAATCAATTGATATAATAAAAATTTTAAGAAAAATCTTTACTTTTTAAACTCTTTTTTATTATTTTTTATTTCTTTTGATTAATTTTTATTAAATTATATTTATTTTTATTTTATAATTTTCCGTTAATGTCGATGGCGGAACCCCGAATCGAACGCACGTTCTTCTGCCTGTTAGAAATTGACTCTCAACTGATATTTAGTAAATGTGGTGGTGTCAACTGGTTCTCAACTGGAACTTTGGTGATAAGTTAGGTTTCAATTGGTACTTAACCGTTACTGAGGGACCGGTCCATTAGTGCAATTGCCACAAATTTTCCGCAGTGATATTACAGTTTTATTTTCACAATGAAAATTGTAAGAAATATCACCACATTTAAAATTTATTAATTCTAAACGCACAAAAAACTATAATAAATTATAACCAAACATAAATATGTATCTAAGCAATTATCAACAATTGTTAACCTGGCTGAAATTGACTTAAATCTTTAACAACTTTTGTGGTAATGATATTTTAAACTGGTCCTTAACAACTTTTGTGGTAATGATATTTCAAACTGGTTACAGATCTGAACTCATAAGACCTTAAACTAATACAGTGCAAAATTTTAGCACAATAGGTTTCTTTTTATAACCATGATTGTTGTTCAAAGTTCAAGAATATAGAAAAAATGATAAAAACTACTTAAGTTTTTACTATTCTTCTAAAATTTTTGTACGCGCGTTTACACCTTTTGATCTTAATCTATCATAAGTAAACTAATCGGACTTTGTTCATAAATTCTGCACCATCTTTGTTGTTGTACAGTCTTTCAACAACTAAATACAGGGTAGTAAAGTTTTGATGACAAAATTCTTTGGTTTTTTAAATTTTTCATTTTTTTGGACGCGGTCTGTGCGCCCCTCAACCGAATGCAAAATTTGGGATAAGGATTGATACTTCTTGTAATTATGCGAATTTTGCTCTATATCTCGTTGATGTGCCCGAAACAGTCAACGTAGTAGATAGTCTCAAAGTTTGGAAAACAGGTGCGAAAATTTTTCAAAAAGTCAGTTTTTCGCGAGGCACATTCACATTTTCATATGGAATTACTTGGATTACTGCGTGAACTTAGTTTTTTGTCATTTTACATAAAAAAATCGAAGGAGCATTAAAAATAAATTATATACAAAAATTTTATGGACTTTTTGAAAATTATGCAAAAATTGCACGTTTTGTTTTTGTATTTTTAAATAGAAAATTGCAATTTTAACAAATAATAAATATATAGATATAAGAGTGGCGATAAATATAATTGATTGGGATCATAAATTTAAGTCAAATATCGTTGATAGTTAAAAACGGGACAGTTTTGTCAAAACACATTTCGCTAAGGCACATCGTGTGGACAGCATGAAATTAACTATAATTGACATAATAAGTAGGTGTTTGTTATGCTTAATAAAAATTCGGAGGCGCATAAAAAAATTTTGAGAGATAAACATATTATGGACCAAAATATATTTACTTGTGTTAAAAAAGGATCACAATATTAAAAAGTATTTCTATGTAATAAACTCTAACAAAATATATTTTCAATCAATATATGGAAAAGTAACTTAGATTCGATCCAAATTTTTCACAAAATCCTTAAAAATCGCGATTTTTATTGAAAATAAAATTTTTAAAACTTTACTAGGAAACCCTAAAATATGTTGCTCTAATCCCATCAAACATTGCAAATATCATAAATTTTATTTGAATAACTCAGTAGGTTTTGATATTACGCGTAATTTTGACCAGAATTGTACATAAACTTCTAGTTTGTAAAAATTTTTATATGTTCAACTTTAAACCGCCATAACTTTCGCGCCCCTTACATGAAATCATTAACTGATTCTACATGCATTCGAGTCACTTTATATGTATACATCCTTTTGTATGTGTTCCATCAAAAAAAGGGCTTTTTTTGAAGGGCTAAAATCAAAAATTTTTTGATAATGCATTATGGTAAAGAAAACTCCAAAATTTTTCAAAATCATTTCATATTTATGAAATTTATTCTAGCAACATTATTTGTATTCATTTCTACATGTTAGCAAACAAACTTTTAATAAATATATTTATATATCCTTCTCTACCGATGTGTATATCTTGAAACACATCGAACTACTAGTTTAGTAAACTTATCAACATATGTTGCTAAAAAGTATCGTACACATCATGTCAAACTCAACTCTGCTCATGCCTGTGTGTTTATCAACATTTATCAACACACACACATGCACTCCATACACAAATTATAATATAATGTTGTTTATATACTGTTTAAGTAAAACCGCTACGGTGAAATCGTAGAAATGTTCATATTTTTGTCTATAACTTTACTCCAACTGAACCGATTTAGCCAATTTTTGGAGGAAATATAAAGTAAACATTTTGGCCAAATTTTTAAATCCGTTAATTTTCGATTGAAAATTGTCAGAGATTTAAGGTTTGGTCCAGATTTGGTTATATAACTTTTTTCTTCTGAACCGATTTGGCTGGTTTGTAATCCCAAACTGCTTAAGTGAATAAAAAATAGCCTGAGCAATTTTCATTCGAATATCTCAATTAGTTTGGACGTGAGCGTGTTTTCAACAGACGGGCATAGCAAGATCGATTCAGAATTTGATAAGGACCAAGAACATATATACTTTATGGGGTCTCAAAATAGTCTTTCTGGGTGTTACACACGGAACGAACGACACTTATTATACCCTCTTTCACCACTAGTGGTGGTGGAGCGTATACATAATTAAATGTAATAGATAATTAAAATGATAAAATATATATAAGGTGCAGTTGTATAATATTTTTTAAAAAAAAAAAAAAAATGGTCAGCTTTGATTTTAAAATATCTCATTAAGAAACATAATTCATGCGAAAAATATATATAAACTTTCATCTGTTTCATCAATCTGTTTTTCCTTTAAAAAAAAAACAAGCGCAAATATTCGGCCCGGCCGAATCTAAATACCCACCATCAACTTTTTCACATTTTAAGTTATATGAGAGAAGGAGGTAAAGTGGGCGGTAAAGTGGGCAGTAAAGTGAGCAGGCCACGCCCATTTTTTGTTTCCGAATTTGCATTAGTCCTTGAACTATTTGAACACAATTTCATTGATTTTTACCTTATACGGGAGGTGGGCGGTAAAGTGGGCGGACCACGCCCATTTTTGGCTTCCGAGCTGATATCGATCCCCAAACTATATGTACAAAATTTCGCAATCGTACATGCTTTTGTTGCAGAAATATCAGCAGAAAAGTATAAAACGGACACCCTGTGTTTCTAGTTTTTAGGAGGTAAAGTGGGCAGTAAAGTGGGCGGGCCACGCCCATTTTTTGTTTCCGAGTTTGCATTAGTCCTTGAACTATTTGAACACAATTTCATTGATTTTCACCTTATATGGGAGGTGGGCGGTAAAGTGGGCGGACCACGCCCATTTTTGGCTTGCGAGTTGATATTGATCCCCAAACTATATGTACAAAATTTCGCTATCGTACATGCTTTTGTTGCAGAAATATCAGCAGAAAAGTATAAAACGGACACCCTGTGTTTGTAGTCTTTAGCCCATAACTTTTTTGTTTGTGAACTGATTTTGCCTATTTTCAATCCCAAACAAACCTTATATAATACAAATATTTGTGCCAAATTTCGTCTCCCTACGTTGTTCCGTTCGAGCGCTATCCTGCTTTCAACAGACGGACAGACGGACGGACATAGCTAGATCGACTCAGAATCTAACCAGGACCCAGAATATATATACTTTGTGGGGTCTTAGATGATTCCTTCAACATGTTATACACGGAATGACAAAATCAATATACCCCCCATCTTTTTGATGGAGGGTATAAAAAATCAATATACCCCCCATCTTTTTGATGGTGGGTATAAAAAGTTTCTTCTTGTTGCATAGTTTCTGGGGCAAAATGAAAAACATATGAAAATGAAATGAAATTTTATACAAAATTGAATTTTTAGTATATTCACAAATTAGTGAAGATAAGCATTTTCAAATTACATGAAAATATTAAAAAAGTCACAAAATCTTTTTTTTTTTTTTTGTTTTTTTGTTTTTTTTTTTTTTTAATATACATATCAATGAAATTTGTAAATGAGTATCTTCTTTAATTATTGAATAAAATCAACTTTTATCCATTGACTTGAATAAAATAAGTCTTGTTTTATTTAATTTGTAATTATGATTAAAGAATACAAATTTGAATTTTTGACGTTTTCGAATCTTTATGATTATTCAAATTATTATTATTATTTTTGAATTTTATATAAAATTTATTTTTTTTCAGAAAATAGGCTTAATATCTCCATAACTGTTGACCGTATTAAATTGTAATGTAGTAGGAAGGCTTTAAAGATAATTTTAATTAGAAATTTTTTCTATAAAATCAGACAAATATTTTTTGAGATATGCTTCATATATGGTGCAACCTTCTTAATTTTAAAAATTACGATTTATCACTAGATCTAAGTCAATAAAAAAGAAATATATAGATTAGAGGCTTGGTTCATATTAATACTATATATCCGAATTGAATGAGAAATCCCGTGATGCTGAAGTTTTTTTCTTTCTGTAAACCTGTGCAATTTTTACAATTTTTATCCAATTTGAGAAAGGTAAATCTTATTACATTAACAATAAAATTGTGGTCCTGAACAATAGGGGTTTTTGCGGTCAGATTTATTTGAATATAAGCCCTCAATATGCTTTTATAGAAAAATTAATAAAAATTGTGAAATATTTTTTTTTTTTCGGGCCTCAAATAAACTAAAAGGTTAGTTATTTATCTATTTTAGAAAATTTGAAGAATTTTGGCATCGATTTGTTACAGCATATTTATGCGTATTTTGGTTCTAACAGCATATTTTTGCATATTTTGAACTTATCGGCATATTTTGTCATATTGTCATAGAAAATCCTTACATTTGAGTTTATTCTGAAATTTGCATACCTAAGAGAAACAATTCCCTAATACTTTTTATCTTATAAATTGATAAAAATTTTGAATATCCTAACACAATGTATTAGCTTTGAAATTTTTTAAGTGCATAAAGAAAATATTTTTACAATTGCTAAAATAACCAAATTAGTTATTAGTTATTAGCCGAATAAAATAAAATTTTAACAGCATAATTTTTTAATTTTAAGGGCATATTTTCAGATTTTAATGCGCATAAAACACTCTTTTTAGAGCAACTTTTTGTCCTGATTAAAAGCATTTTTATTTATATATTTTTGTGACCTGATACTTCAATCTACCTTATAAACTTAAAAATCTAATTTTTATTTAACTATTCTTAATCTCTTTATTTCTTGGAAGGTCTTCATTTAAAATTCCTCATTAAGTATTTTTCCAGAGTAAGCGTTTAAATAAATAAATGTGTTTAAACAAATATTTATTAAAGGATTAACACTTGAATATAAATGAGAAAAGCAACGTAAATAAAATGAAAAAAAAAAAAATAATAAAAAAATTTCCTCCTAAAAATAAGCCGAAACACCCCATGAAATTTCGTTTTATTATATTTTCTTCCCACTTTAATGATTTTAATTTATGTCTTTTAATAATCTTAAAATGTAATGGCATTAACATTTAATTTCAATTCATTGTGCTGTTTTCTTTAAATCAAATTGTATTTGTAATTGTTTATTATTAATTAATGATTTAAAAGGAAACAAAATTTAGATCTTTTTTTAGAAGATTTGGTTATTTGCTTTTTGAAATACATAAATAAAACAAATTTCTAAGAAATTGTTTTTCACAAAAAAATTGTTTTTTTATATTTGTCAGAAAATAAAACATTTTTTTAGGATTTACTAATAAAATATGAACGTCGAAAATAGATGTAGATGCGCAACACTATTGTCATAATTTTAATATCATATTAGATGAAGAAGAGGTTTGCAAATGTTTTAACGTTAAATGGTTTAAATAAAAATACTGGGCATACTGATTACACAGGTCAACAAAATCGCAAAAAAAATTTATGAAATTTTTCCATCACGTCACATTTTTAAACCAAAGAAAATTTGCTTCCTTGAGGGGTTTTTAGATTATAAATAGGTAGAGGAAATTAGTCTCACATGTTTTATAGGTAAGACATGGGACTATAAAAACGTAGTACTAGTCAAGTCTCTAACTTGTAACACATAGCCCTTTAAAGTTGTAAAATAAAGAAATTCTCTATTAACCCTCACAAAACCATTGAAAACTGAGGGGAAAGGAGTGGGTGTACATTGGAAATTTGTATTTGATATAACTAACACAACACCGCAGATTTCAAAAATGGTAAAATTTTTAAAATTGCATCATCAGAAAATGCGTAGACACTAAAGTTAAAAAAAAATAAATAAATAAAAATCCAAGTTTAAATAACAAAGCTAAAAAAATTGGAATAAAATTATATCTTTAATAATTTTGTTTAATTCTTATTCCTTAGATGAAATGTACTGAAAAAAGTTACATGAAACATTTCCATCACATCACATCACACTTTTAATCCATTGATGACCAAATAATATATGTACCTCTAAGTAATTTTTAGGTTATATAATTTTCTGGGTAATACATAGAGCAAATAATGGATCCGTATTTTATTGAAAAGGAATAATGCAATAAAAATGTAGAATATAATATGTCTCTAACATGCCCTCCATAGCACCTAAAAGTCTTTAAAATTGCTAAAACAACTGAAAAAATAAGAAAAAAGATCGAAGAACAATGGGAGCTTTTGCTCCGCTGTTACTGAGAGATTATATCAACTCATATGGAATTCTACTTCGGTGATAGAATATTGCTGCTTCTTAATATGAGTAAAAAATAAAAATAGTACGTTCTTAAATCCTAATTTTTAGAAAAAAAAAAATATCCATATAACAAAATTATATATTTTAAAATTGTGACGTTATGGAAACGTTTTCTTTAACTTTCTGCACTATATTTAGTCTAAGGAGTTATAATTAGGGCGACTTATTCGCAATATATTTTTCTTATAATTATTTATTAACTCTGTTATTTGGTATTTTTATTTTTTTCATATTTTTGATGACTACGCATTTTTGATATCTACGGTCTTTTGTTTGTTATACTAAATACAAATTTTTCCTCTACACTCACTCCTTACCCCTCATTCTTCAATGGTTTTTTGAGGGTTAATAGAGAATTTCTTTATTTTTACATCTTTAAAGACTTCTAGGGGCTATGTGTGACAAGTTAGATACTTATACTACATTTGTAAAGCCCCATGTCTTGGCTATAAAACAAGAGTGACTACTCTGCTCTACCTATTACTTGGAAAATTTTGTAACTTCAAAACTCATCATGGAACTATATTTTCTTTGGTCCTCAATGGGTTAACAATATGAAGTGATGGAAAAAACCAAAATGTTCCTGGTGATTGAGATGTCTATACCTACAATATCTGCAACATGATTTTCCATATACTTTTTTAGTGTTGACTTGTGTTATTAAAAAATTTAATTATGGAAGTTTACTTTTAGAAAATATTAAAAGTTTCTTATTAATTATATAAATGTAACTGAAATTTATTTCTCCCTTAAAGCAATTTACAATAATTTATTTATTTACAATACAAATTAATAATATATTTTTAAAACAATTAAAATAATTTTATTATTTGCTCCCAAAAAAAAAAAAAATCTACAGCTCAAATTAAATCCCTTTTGACCTCATTTCAATTATTAACAAATATTCTTTTCATCAACATAATAAATATTATAACGATTTATTACTTCAAAAGTGTTGTACTGAAAACGTTTTATTTGAATTCTTTGCCAAGAATTTATGGATAAAAATAATCTAACATAAGGTTAACAATTTAATATTTATTATGGTTTTTGTAAGAAAAATAATGTATTTTAACTTATTTAACCTGGGGCATTTTCATATTTATATTCAACTGTCTTATTCAGTTTCTTAAAGAATACTTACATAAATGTTTAAAGGAAATAAATATGTAATGATATTGTACACAAAAAAAAAATATTTCAAATTATTTTTTAAAAAAATTATTAAATAACTTTGTATTGGAATTTAATTATATTTTTTATCAATATAATTAATTTTCTAATTGGTTTACAATTTTTTTTTAATAATTTGGCAGCTGTTAATAAAATATAAAGAAAAATTAAAAATGTGTCTATAAAAATATAGAAATAAAATAAATTGAAGTAAATTTCCAACAATTTTCAGCTCATTATATTTATTTATGAAAAAGCAATAATAATAAAATCAATTATTTTAGTTATTAACATTATCATTTTGATGATTGGAGCAAAATCAATTAAAAGTTAATTAATATAAGCAATTTCGTAATTGAAGTCCATTTTTACTTTTTTCTGTGTATACATTTGGTACAATACGTTGCCCTGCAGTGATTGTAAAAAATGGCTTAGATTATCTCAGTTAACTCAAATATTCCATGTTAAGTGGGAGTAAGTTCTTCCACATCTTTCAAACTGTTAAACTTCTTTCAACGATACTGAGTTGTTAAGGAAATAACTGCAAATAAAAAAAAAAAAAAAGAAAGAAAAGATTCGTATTAATATTTATATATGGGCTATTATAAAACCTTAATGACTTTAATTCTTAATAAGTTTTATGGTAAATATATTTTAAACAACTAACAAGACTCGAAACTACTAGAATGCAAAACTTTAGCACCATAGGTTTAATTTTGTGATCATGATTGTTATTAAAAGTTCAAAATTTTTGAAAAAAAAAGAGCTAAAAATTACTAAATTCTTTTCCTTTCTTCCACACATTTTAGTCGCGTGTTTATACTTTTTGATCTCACTTGATCTTACATAAACTAATCGGACTTTGTGAATAACCATCTTTGTTATTATGCAGACTTTCAACTATTGTTTTTTGAGTTTTGATGATAAAATTTTTAATTTTTAATATTTTTTAATTTTAGTGGGCGGGGTCTGTTCGCTTCTCAACGGAATACAAATATTGAAATTAGGATTGATATTTTTTTATAATTTCTAATTGTGCGTATTTTGCGCTATATCTTATTGATGTACAGAAATTGCCAATGTGGTAGATAGTAAACATCTGCATCAAATCATTTGCTTTTTAATTCACAGTAATGCTTTTTAATGTATGCTCTTACATTACTGCGAAAATAAAAAAGAAAACAATACAAAACAAACTCTGTAAAAAAAAGTATTTGAATTGAGTTGAATTGAAACGATGAAGCAAAAACAAAACATGTTCTGTTCTCTTTGAGAAATTACTGCTTATGAGAGATTTTTAGAAAAACAATAATGTTAAATAAAAAATATCAAAACAAAACTGTGAATTACTGTTATTCCCTTACATCTAATATGAAAAAATGCAGGGAACGTAACAATTATGTATGTATTTTTAAATAAATAAAAGATGATAATTACGTTTGATTTCAATGATTTTGCTTAGAAAATTTAATTATTTTTTATTTTAATTATATTTAATTATATTTAAAATGAAATAAAATTTATTTTATTTGTGATATTTTTATTTACTTTTAATTGCATACCTATAATATTTACATTTTTTTTAATTTAATATTTCCTTTACTTCAAATTTTGTAAAAAAAAAACAAACAAATAACAGTATTGCATTTTTTGCCTTGTTATATTTAATTCAATTCAATTCAGTTCGAAATTATTTGCAAAGAGTAACAAGAGACGAGACTAATTGTCAAAAACGTAAGTCGGTTGTCAAAAACTCATGCAACAACAAAATACATGTAATTAAATACATTTTGTTGTTGCTAGAAGAAAATAAAAACGCATTTTTGTTTACAAAGCAACAATTTTTTTCAATTGTCAATCGAGAATTTCGTCTCTATATGTTACTCTATGATTATTTGTTGCTAAAATGTTTTTATGACTCCCTGCACAATTGATTTTGTTTCTTTTTGTTTTGTTTTCTTTGTCGTTTTCATACGTACGCACTAGGGTGATCGATTATTCGACTTTTTTGAGAAACCGGTTTTCTAATAGTTCGAATAGTTGGTATTTTAAAAAAAACCGGTTGAATTTTTTGAAATTCAGAAAAAACCGGTTAACCGGTTTTTTGCAGAAGTTAATATTTATATCAAAAGACTACATTTCTTTAAAAAATCAATTCTTATAATTAAGTTAAACTTTATTAAATACAAACGTAAAAGCCTAACAATGTCAGAAAAAATATATAATGAAAATTTGCACAAACAAATCCGAAAATTAAAAGAAAAAAAAAATATGAACAACATTTAGACACCTTCCTCTCCCTAATCGAAATCAATTATTTGAAGCCGTTCAAATTTATTGGAATTATACTGATTAAAGTTTTAAACCTGTAAACCTTTCAAAATAAAAATATCGTCATAAATGCGCTCCCTGGCCGAAATACAGAATCAGTTTTTTATAGGATTTGGAGAGCAAACAATAAGTATAGCAACTCAAAAGTTCTTAATACCAAAACAGACTTTTTGGTCCCTGATAGAAACATCTGGCACTGTTAGAATTTGTTGAAAGAATAGTTTTATAAGTATGCCGATTTTTAGTTTCTTACGTCGTCTGGGAGCTTCAGAAAGCTCTGGAAAGGAAACATTGCTTAGGAAAAAAATATATTTAAATCCATACATATAGATCCACGTATTTTCGCTCCCTGATAGAGATTTCAAAATCTGGCTCCGTTAGGATTTGTAGAACGAATAGGGAAAGAGAAAAAATGCTAAGCAAATTATATATCTAGATGACTAGAAGATATTATGTTTCAAAATTGTAGAAAAATTATCTAAATTTTAGTTAGCATAAACAGAAACCATGTCTTAATATGGAAGCCTGTCTCAATTGAAACGATTGTGCAGGTGAAACTTTTTTAACACAACACCTTTAAAAAATAAAGGAAATATTGGATCAAAAAAATTAAATTGGGTCATACAGGATAATTATTAATTATTTATTTGTTTAATATTACAGAATAAATTCCAATTTAGACTTAAACTATATTTTAAAAACATAAGAAATCAGTCTTTATGAATATTTAAAAATTATTCCTAAATTTTCAAATATCACTATCACTATTTAGTACTTGTTTTGTGAAATAAAATGCTATTTTAAAACCGGTTTTTTGTGTTTAAAAAAACCGGTCTATTCGACATTC
This sequence comes from Protophormia terraenovae, assembly GCA_951394005.1. Classification (NCBI taxonomy): domain Eukaryota; kingdom Metazoa; phylum Arthropoda; class Insecta; order Diptera; family Calliphoridae; genus Protophormia; species Protophormia terraenovae. The sequence continues at coordinate 33,290,973 of OX596073.1, forward strand.
GAAAAATGAACATTTTGAAAAAACCGACAGTACATGGACTAAAAAAACCGGTTTTAAAACCGGTTGGAAAACCGCGTCGATCACCCTAGTAAAAATGAGTTACAAATGAATTGATCCAGATGTTTAGTAGATAGTCTTAAAGTATGAGAAAAAGGGCAAACATTTTTCATAAAGTCAATTCTACGTGAGGCACATTCATAGTTTCATATAGAATACTATACTACTTTGTGATTTTACATAATAAAATCGGAGGAGCATTAAAAATAGATTTAATACAAAAATTGTATAGACTTTTGGAAAATTACGAAAAATGTAACTTTTTTTTATGTACAAAATTGCAATTTGCACAAATCTTGAATGAGCATCAAAAAAAATAAAAATTGAAAGATAAAAATTTTATAGATCAAGCAAATTCTAATAAGCTTAAAAGAAGATCACAATATTAAATAAAATTTTTTTGTAATAAACTCTAATAATATATATTCTTGCACTAAATATGGAGAAATAACTTAGATTCAATTCCAATTTTTCGCAAACTTTTTAAAAACCGCAATTTTTTTATAAAGAAAATATTTTAAATTTTACTAGGAAACCCTTAAATATACTGTACTAATATATCATTACTAACTTACTATATATCATTTTGAAGGCATTGAGTTATAAGTAATAAGTGATATAGTGATTTGATTTGAACTTTTGATGTAGAAAAACTTTAAAAATTGCGTTATAAAAGTAATATCTTTGTTTTTAATGTGAAACGTAAATTAGATATTTATCATTAGAATTGTGTACTAACTAGTTCCATTGAACGATTCACTCAAGTGAGCGAAGTGAATCGTTTATTTTTCTGAGCGCTTTTACATCAATACTAAACTGTTGTGCAAAACGTATGAGTAATTTTCTTTTGCGCTAATTTCTTTCATTTTGAGATTTTGCTCCTACATTTGAAATATTGTACATAAAAATATGCATTCTACAAATAAATTAATTTTGTTATTAACAGTGTCTACTTTTAGGCTGTAAAGAAACAGCTTATTAAGTGAATGGTTTTCAGTAAACAGACATGTTGAACTATGTCTCGCTCTTTTTGCTCATTCGTTCAGTTGTCATTTAATAAAACAGCTCATTATGGGAAATGTTTACTAAAACTCATTCGCATAACGAGCTGTTTCACTGAAAGTCAACTGAGCGAATAAACTAAAAGAGCGAACTAGTTCAGTTGAGTGCGCTCGGCTAAAAAGAGCGGTCAATCCATTGGGCTAATAAACCCAACTCTACTTACCATGTATAGTCTAGAAGTTATTAGCAATGAAACAATCTTTTTCAAGTTTTTAGCTTTTTTTCGTTTTTTTATTTTATGATTTGAGAAACACTGCCAATTGCCAATATCTGTAGTGAATTTCATAATGACATTAAAGATGTAAAGTCCGATTGCTGTACGTCTTGACATGAAATCATCTTTTGTATGCAATTTAAATAATTAAAATCAGTTAACAACTTATAGAGATATAGATGTTTAAGTTACATTTTTTAAGATAAAAGTGCAAATTTTTTTAAAATTCAAAAGAATGAAAATAGAGATATATAAATGCCAAATATTAGCAAAATCGGAGGACATAAAATATATTTTTGGGAGTTCTCTCATAGATTAAACGATATATGTATTAGCTTTTTTCTAACCTTATTTTTTTTAGGAATTTTAGCGTTTTCTGACGTTTCTTAGCACTGTACAGAACATAAAGTGTTGGAAAAAATAATAGGGACACTCTAATTTTTCAATATATTCTTACTTTCTTATTTACTATTCCATAAATATTAAAAAGAATATACATAAAATTAAATAACTTCAAATATTTTAACTTATAAAGTAAAAGTAATTAACTAGTTCTGCCAAAAAATATATATTTTTTTTAAAAAGGCCTGAAAAAAATAATAGGGACACTTAAAGTTTTGGAAAAAATATTTATATTTTTTTAACATTACCATAATTTTCAAATACTTTTTCAATACACAAGATTCGCACATACCTCGGGCGGAATTGAGTACCGGGTTTCTTGAATTTTTTCTCACAACTCTTGTTTATTTTTTGATTTAAAGCTACCAATTTTATTTTTGAGGACTCCCCAGAGATGTTTAATGGGGTTTAAGTCCGGTGATTGGGACGGCCACTCCATTACAGGCACTTCATTCTGCTGAAACCACGTTTTGACACTTCTAGCGGATCATTATCCTCCATGAATTTTCATTTTAGTGACATTTCATCCTCAGCAAATGGAAGCATTTTATTCTGGAGAATGTCTATATAGTCAGCAGCATTCCTTTTTCCCTGAATCCAAACTATTTGGCCAACTCCAGAGGCCGAAAAACATCCCCATAGCATTATAGAACCACCACCGTGTTTGACGGTTTTTTTTGTATATTTTGGATCAAATTCAGCATTTGCAGGACGACGTACAAATGATTTTCCGTCAGATCCAAATAAATTTACTTTTTTTTTCGTCTGGCCATGGTTCGTAGTTTCAGTTTTTACGGCACAGGTGTCGCCTGGCAAATTCCAACCTTTTTTGTATGTTTTTCTTGCTCAACAGTGGTACTTTTTCAGACTGCTTCCCATTAATCCGACTTCCTACAGCCTATTTCGCCTTGTCACTGAAGCACACAATAAATTTTTAAGGCTACTTGATGACATAAAGGAGTTATTTTTGGAAACTAGAACTAAACGTTGGTCAAAACGCGCCGATGTTTTAGGCTTTCTACCTCTAGTTTTATGACTTTTTTTCGAATGAATGGCATTGAATACTTTAGTTTTGGAACACTTCATTATCTGTGCAATTTTTCTAATTGATAACCCGCCCGAATTTAATTTAAGAATAAAATTTTTTTCAGATTCATTACAATGAACACCACGATCCATTTTCGAATTTATTTACATAAATCATGAACACGAAACCAATATGATTAAATTAATCACATAAACTTTGCTTTACGGATTTTTAATATGTTTATGTTAAAAATAATAATTTTTATTGACTAATGGCAATTTTTTGTAGTGCGTCCCTATTATTTTTTCCAATTGAAATTACAATTTCACTTTTTTTTTGCAAATAAATATAAAATAAAAGCGCAAAAGAGAAAAAGTAAACAAATAATGAAATTCCGTTATTTTAGGAACAGATAAATAGCGGGACCCCAAAAAAAAAAACTTAATATAAAGAAACTGCTTGCATCTGTTTGCGAAAGTAAGGGTTGTCCCTATTATTTTTTCCAACACTATATTTAAAAGCTTCTCTAAAATTTTGAAGAAAAATGAATTAATCATTCCAAATTAATCCATAGGTATGTATCATTATTATACCCTTCACATAAAATGTAGGGTATATATAAGTTTGTTTCTTTATACGAAAAACCTCAAATTGAAAAATTTTCGTGATTAATATGACTAAAAATAAGTTTTGAGAATATATGTCTGCCGGACTATCCGTCTGGATGTCTGTCCGTCTGTCTGTTGAAATGGATTTTTTGAAGCCCACAGTCCAGTAAATAATTTTTTTTTTCAACATGTATGTCGTATATAGCCTGGAGATGGCTGGTATTGGAATTCAGCAAAATTCGTTCAGAAATGGCGGAGTTATAGTTTCTAGAGCAGCCTCAAAATTTTTCCAATTTTTCTTTGCCCAAATTTAATAATATATCCAATATTTCTTTAAATAGCAATTTTCTATATAAAAATACAAAAACAAAAAGTGCAATTTTTGCATAGTTTTCAAAAAGTCCATAAAATTCTTGTATTAAATTTATTTTTAATGCTCCTCTGATTTTGTTATGTAAAATAACAAAAAACAAAGTTCACGCAATAATCCGTGACGTTTATTATGAAACTGTGAATGTTCCGCTCGAAAAACTGACTTTTTGAAAAATTTTCGCATTTGTTTTCCAAAATTTGAGACTATCTACTACGTTGACTGTTTCGGGCACATCAATGGGATATAGTGCAAAATACGCACAATTACAACAAGTATCAATCCCTGTCCTAAATTTTGTATTCGGTTGAGGAGCGCAAAGATCTCGCCCAAAAAACTGAAAAATTTTAAAAATTAGAAAATTGTGTCTTCAAAACTCGACCACCTAAATACAGGGTGGTTGAAAGTCTGCGTAACAACGAATATGGTGCAGAATTTATCTGTGATGTCCGATTAGTTTACTTATGATTGAATGAGATCAAAAAGTATAAACGAGCGAACAAAAATTGTAGAAGAATGGGAAAAACTTAAGTTATTCTTAGTCATTTTTCTATGTTCTTGAACTTTGAACAACAATCATGATTGTAAAAAGAAACTTATTGTGCTGAAATTTTGCACTCTATTAGTTTCAAGTCTTGTGAGTTCAGCTGTTTAACCAGTTTGTTTAAAATATCATTACTACAAAACTTATTAAGGATTTAAGTCAGTTTCAGCCAGGTTAAAATTTTTTTATAATGGCCCACATGTATTTAATGCATATTCTATTGTTCTTGAACAGGAAGCATAACAATAGTGAAATTGTTATAAAACTTTTTATTTAGTTCTTTCTTTAAAGTTCACTAAATTTTTTTTTAAGTTTACAATGCTTTTGTTAGAAATAGTTCAAAATTACTTTTTTCTTTGCACAACTTGACATATGAGTTGCAGTACACAATAAATTCAATTTGTTGGTAGCAAGAAAAAAAGGAACAAACTTGCAAAACAAAATAAATACACATCTCTTTTGGATGCATTCTGGTCTTTTGTTTTGGATAGTAAAACATTTTTCACATTCATAGCTACAAATATGTCAACACAATACAGTAGTAGGATATTATATCAATTACATTTATCGCTACTCGTATATCTATATATCCAATTGCAACTTAAAATTTTCTATATAAAAATAGAAAAACAAAAAGTGCAATTTTTGCATAATTTTCAAAAAGTCCATAAAATTCTTGTATTAAATTTATTTTTAATGCTCCTCCGATTTTGTTATGTAAAATAACAAAAAACTAAGATCACGCACCAATATCGAAAAGTATCCAGCAATGATCCGAAAAGGATTTTTCTTGGGATACTCTCCACCTATCAACTGATAAATTTGATCTGCCTTTCGTGAGTGTAATATCTAGCACCTCTTCCCATCCAGTACGGTTCACCGAGCTCGGAAAAACGAATGTGTATGTGTCGTTGCCAGAGTTGCATATGGTCAGATGGTTAGTATTAATGAAATCAAGTAGACACTAACCTCCGTCGTTGATTTCAGTGCCCCCATATTATATGCCTTGAATTTGCATCACAGCTAAGGATAATGTCATCTTGAGCCTCGACAGAGGCTAGAAACGCCCTTACTTCATCTGGCGGGGCTGGATTGTCATGTGCCATATAGCTGGAGGCGATCAAGAAACTCCTGATTCGCACTAGTTCGACCCTTGCGACTGTCAGGTCTGCTGAGCTATACTGTGAGCAGAGAAAGATATTTATGTGTTTTTTTAGCTATAAGGCAAGATCTTGTTTTCTCCTTAAACTGGTTGTCAGACTTGACATCTTGTCGAGAAGGCGTTTGACAGGTGTTTTGTGACAGCGGGGTGCTATGACTTTCTCCCCTGCTGCCAGGATGTTCGACCAAGGTCTCTTGACTAGAGGCCAAAAGGTCGAAAAGTTTACTTATGATAGAATGAGATCAAAAAGTATAAACGCGCGAAAAAAAATTTTAGAAGAATGGGAAAAATTTAAGTAATTTTTATTAGTTTTTCTATATTCTTGAATTTTGAAGTACAATCATGATAACGAAAAGAAACCTATTGTGGTAAAATTTTGCACTCTATTAGTTTTAAGTCTTGTGAGTTCAGATCTGTAACCAATTTATTTAAAATGTCATTACCACGAAACTTATTAAGGATTTAAGTCAGTTTCAGCCAGGTTAAAAATTTTGGACAATGGCCCATATATATGTTTAATTACATAATTGGGGTATTCACACGGTCGTCATAAAGTCATATATCATAAAATAATAACACGAAAGAATATGACTGCTGTGAGCAACCCTCATAAGTTAGTATGCTATTTCAAATTTGAGTCAGCTGATAAATGAAAAATACAATTATAAAAAAATTACAAATATTTTTAATGAAAATGCCAAAAACAAGTAAAAAATCTGAAATAATAACCGGTTTGTGCGAAAAATACTTATTGGATATTGTTATGGCTGATTCAAGTAAATAAGATAAAATTAAAATTACCTGAATCTTCTAAAAAATCCATTTTTATAAAAATTATAAAATATTTTTTGGCACAAAAGAAATTGTTTAAAAACATAAACAGCTGTTGTCGATGACTAAGCCGGCAATATTTTCTGACGGCGGTTATTTTAAATACGTTCGGTGGCTGCTAGTCAGCTAAAGTATACAAACAAAATTTTCTTCCTTTTATTTTTAAATGTCTCAATTTTTTTTCGATTTAACTTAAAAAGTTAATAACTTTTATAAATAAATTAATAAAATGTAATTAATGTTGAAGTTATAGAACTATGCACAAATTTATAGCATGTTTACGTATATATTGCGAATATTCAATGGCGGTAACTTCTAAATATTACCACCGGCTCGACGAGGAGTTTTTCCTTTTCGACTTAGATTTACACAGTTTAGTTATGACAAAACAATAAACACATCATAAAAGGTCTTATTATTTTAGGACTTTTTTCTTTGAAGCACAACAACAATTTTTTAAAACTATCAAAAAACTTTAGTATTTTATGACAATAAGACTTGATAGCACACCGTGTGAATACCCCAAATATTTTAATTATAATATTTATATTAAATTTCTAATAGTTAATATATTAATATGTTTAATATTTTGTATGAATAAAATTTAAAAATTTAAGGTATACTCCTTATATTATTTTGTTGGTGAAGGGTATAAGGGCATAGCCGAATATAGCACTCTCACTTTTTTTTCTATAATTCAATTTATTTCCCCTCTATATTCATTTGCCTGAATTGCTTGTTAATATACTTCGAAATACTTAATTGAATGCATTTCAAGCGCTTGGTGAAAGGATAAATTGAAGATTATAATAATAAAAAAGTTACCAGCAATGCTGTTATAGTATCTTACACGAAAAAAAAAAAAAAAAATTAATTTTTTTTATTTTTTTTATTTGAATTGTAGAATAACAAAGAGTACGAGTATCAAATTACTCGCGCGAGTACTACGGTATTTTTTGAGTATAAAAAAGTACTATCGTATTAATTTTTCCACACTTGATGTGATTATAGTGGCCAAAAACATGCTTACTATGTTTTATACAGAGAAGGCAAAAAAGGGCAATCTGATAGCTGCCCTCATATGACAAAATAAGATTATAGATATTTGACCAGTCATTCCATAATAACGACACCGCTGTATTAACACATCAAATAATGGCCTTTGAAGAGGCAGTTGACAACGAAGCTGAAAAAGTGTTGGATAATAATGGAGTGATTCATAAAGAGGAATAACACTATTTCCGATAAAGAAGCCATAGTTTACACAGAAAAAAGTCACCAATTAACAAATATATATGAAAATAATTCATTCAATTATAAACTTGTTTAAATTTGCACCTCTCACCAAAATGATTATATGAATTACTAAAAACTATAAAAAATACAAAACAGAAAAAAATTCCCAATTAATAAATTAATTAAATCAATCAAGTAGATGATTGAATGAATTAAAAATGTGTATAGGAAAAAAAAATCATACCAAAATTTATTTTTTATTTTACTTTTTCTTGAACATATTTATTAAATTTTGATGCAAAATTAAACAACTGAGTTAATTGTAAAATAACGGTAATAATTTTTTCTGTGTAAGATGACGGTGTGTATAAGGTAGGTAATGAAGACGATGCACAGTGTTCGATTTTCAAATTTAGCTGGCCAAAACCCCAAAAATGAACTTTAAAGGAGGAAAAAAATTATATTCGGGTATTAAAATAGACTATTCAGTTAAGACATTTCCGTACTCATTTTAGCTGAAATCGATCAATGAATGCTTCTAACGATAACATGAATGATGGGTAAAATATACAAAAGAAAAATATTTATTTTTTTTGCTCGAAAATTAGTCAAACTTTGAACATGAATATTTTCTATGGCATATTTTTAAAAAATTCTTTTTGTATATGAAAATATAATTCCTTTAAAATATAAAACAAGTATCTTGTATATATTTGAATGAAGATAGTTTTAGATATTGAAAGATATAATAGGGAAGCTCTTAAAAAAAATTGTAAGTCAAAAACAAAAATGCATAGACGAATACTTTTTTCTGTTATCAGCTGGGGTCCAACTTTTGATTGTTTTTAGAACTAGGGATACTCCTTTAATAGAAACTAAAAAAATTTTTTGCCCGAAACTGCCCCTGCCGAACAAAATATTCAAAACAAAGATACACCATCCTTCTAAGTGGAACAAAAAATTGAATACCATTTTATTTGTAAGTTGCTTTTATAGAATGTATGTTTTAAATTAATACCTTTGTTTAAGTTGTGAGCTTACAATATCGTGGGTGAATAATTCCATCTAGCAATTAACCGTTATATAGTGGAACTTTTCTTTGCTAGAAAAGGAACTTATTTTTGTTTAAGATGTCACAAAAGTAATTCTTTATTTATAGAACGATTTACAAGAATTAAAAAATTAAAAAAAATAAAAAATAGTCTGAGCCAGGAGTTGAACCCATAACCATCCGGATGCTAGCCAATTGCTCTACCCACTATACCACTGCAGTGTACTGCCTAGTTATTTTAAAGTGCATCAATGGTTTTCACAAAGAAGTCCCGTTTTCTTTTCTTTTTTTCTAAAAATAAAAATTCGCATATTATTTTATTGTTTATTTTTAGAATTTACTAATTACAACGTAAGTTATTAATAGAATCATTAATTCTGGCTTTGTAAGCGAAGTTTTGGTTTAGGTAAATAAATTTATGCTGTATTGTTGTTGGAAAATGTAATAATGCAATATATTTTTTATTTTTTATTCTGTTTTGTGTAAATTAAACTTCATTTTAAACAGAAACTTTTAAGTGTGTCTTCTGATTATTTTTTTTTTAAATTGTGATGAATTCGGTTAATATTTCTCGGATGGAACTTTTTTACGTATGGCTATCTAGTGTTAAAAATGAACGTTTCGATCGTTTAATTGACTTTATTTCGCGATGGCAATACAGCCAGGCGATTTTTTAGAAATGCGGAAATATCTGCGCAAATAACTGGGTTAAGTTTAGAACTTATTAAACGTTTTCATGTTATATTGGAATGCTTAGCATCTGGGTATACTATAAACGTGGAAGCATTTGAAAGTTATACATTTGAAACAAGAAATCTTTATTTGAAACTATATCCCTGGTATTACATGCCTGTCAGTGTTCACAAAGTTCTTTGGCACGGAAAAGATATAATTGAACATTGCATCCTTCCTATTGGTCAATTATCTGAAGAAGCTCAAGAATCCAGGAATAAAGACAATAGACGTTATAGACTGCATTTCACGCGGAAAACTTCACGGACCGAGACTAATGCAGATTTAATAAAAAGGCTATTAATATCATCAGATCCTTATATTTGCAGCTTCAGGAAAACTCCACCAGTTAAAAAACGAACTTTAACGCCAGATATATTGAAACTACTAAAAAACGCATGTTATAATATACAAGAGTCTGATAGTGAAAATGACAGTGATATTGGTGCAGTTCCACATGATTTTGTTTTTTTTTACTAAACTTTTTTATACTTTCATTAAAAAATTATGATGAATTATGTAATCTTTATTTTGTATTTTTAATTAAACTTATTTTCAAATGAAAAAGAATTATAAAAGAAGCTATTTTTTAAATTTTGACTATTTTTTATAATTGGGTAATTAATAGTGGGCGTGGCGGTAGGCGGATTTGTCTAATTTTTTGTCCAATAATTCTTCAATATTTAAGTAACCACTATGCCAAAAATCACTTTTGTACGATTTATAGTTTTTGTGTAATTAATTTTGGCCACCTAAATTTGAAAATCGAACACTGTGCGATGATGCAAATAAAAAGGACGCTAAAATAAATGTGCTATTGAAATAATTCTCATCGTATTTCGTCAACGATGAAACAAGAAAATTTTCATTTACAAAACATTCATGACCAGCGTTACCGTTGAGAATTTGTAAAAAGTGTCCAAAAAAGGGGATTTCAAAATAAATAGTCGCCAAAAAAGGGGATTTTCTGAAAAAAAGGAGCCAACTGCTTTAAAACCTAAAAAAAAAACTCCTTAAAATTTGTTGATTTGATGACAACGACAGCAAAAAATTTTGTATTTTAAGAAAACTACAACATTCAGTTTTTTTTAATAACAAAATAATTTATAATTATTTTACAACAATTTTTATTATCGCAAAAATTCAAAACAAATATTTACCATATAATCCTCGTTTTATTAATTAAACTCCTGTACTTTTGTTTGAGTTCTTCACTCGTACTCCAGTCTTTCAAATCCTTGTCGGATGCATTTAGGACGGAACACACGGATCCACAAGAATCGATTGAAATCTGTTAGACAAACTATTTTTTACTATTGATAATTTAGTAAAAAAACACATTCCCCAGGGATTGCTATGAGGAATGTAAAAATATCAATTAGGATTCATCGAATCTTTTTTTTTTTTTTTTTTTTTCAATCCAGTCCAAAAAGATTCGGCATATGATGATATAAATACCTGTTCAAAAACTTTATTATTATTTTTAGTTACTAACAGTTTCAGATAATTTATAAGTACCCCGCGGACTTTTATATCATTATACTGTGAAACAATCTTAAAAAGATGAATTTATTTGTTGAAATTAATTTCAAACAATTTAATTTATCGTCATTAACACATAGTTTTAAAAAGTAGCCATTTAGTCGCCATTTGAAAAAGGGGTCAAAAAAGTGGCCATGGTTTTGAAAAAGGGGCAAATGGCGACTAAAGTCGCCAAACGGTAACACTGTTCATGACATGAAAAACCAGTTTTGTATTTTTAAACTTCTACTTTGAAGTCTACTGTCATTATATTGTTTGCACCATTAAGATTTTTATAGCGTTTTTTAAAAATCTTGTATAATGAAATAACCGCACTTAAGACAACAATTAAAGGACCAGTAATTACTTATGAAGAAGTACTTATTTTTGAGTGGTTATCTGCATTTGCATTTCTTGCACTTACAGCAACTTCTGCTGTAAGATATAATGTTTCCTTGGCCATATTTAAAAGAATTTATTTTTTATATTTTGTTCATTTTGTGGAAAGTTTCTTAATTCAGCAACATAATTTTTTTTATCCGCAGTATTTTCACCATAATTTTTGTAGGAAAATGCTCGTGTAATTTCTCAGATTTACAGAGATAATTAAGCGTTATTTTTGCTCCCAGGACAAGAAATATTTAAAAATTTCCATTTATATTTTATATATTTATCATCTTCGATATTTTTAAGTAAATCGTATGTCTTCTTTACTGTTGACCTCGTTTAATATTCTTATGTGCTAAGAAAGAAAATTTGTATGGCTGCCATTTCACGTGTTCATAAGCAATATACGTTGTTCTGTAGATAAGTATTCTTTATTTTGGGTTTATTGTCCTGAAAGAAGAGTAAAGAAAAATACATACGTAATTAAGGCCTGTGAATGGTATGGTAATTTAATATATGAATTTAAAATAAAGTTACATACACTAAGGGAAAAAATTCGATTCAAAATCAACAACGGTTGTGCTCACATTGGTAATTTACGGTAACAGCTTTTTAATACCTTTCGTTAACAAATTTAATAGAAAACATATGTAATTTAACAATTTGATACCGAAATGGTTTCAACTTGGTGTCAATTAGGTATCGATTTTCAATAAGAATTGAACACGCAGTGTTTAATTTAAACACATACGGTGTAGATTCACTATTGACACAGAATGGTATTGTTTTCAACACGTATGTGATTGATATTTCTCTGTGTGTAAGAGCTCATTTTTTTTTTTTTTTTTTTGTTAATACCTTTGTTAAATGAATCCCACAATACCCAAAAAGCGCAGAAATTCACAAAAATGGTATTTTTTTTTAAATTTTCGTACATAAAGTCAAAATTTTTCCGATGTAATAGGATTGCAAATTCTTAAGTACACAATATAGATTCCGAAATTGCATCCTATTTTCAGATTCATGCTTTGGGATTTTTTAGACTAAAGTACCTTTCAGAAAAGTAAAAAATTATTATGTGTTGTTCTTATAAAGCTATATTCGGCGGTGCCGAATCTTATATACCCTTCACCATCGTTGAGATGGAACTAGATTTAGTTTTAAAATAATATATATAAATACAAATTTGTTTGCTATTTTGTAATATTTAACAATGTGTAAATTACCAATACAATGGAAAACGACGGACAGACTGATATCATTTCTTATAAGGAAATAACAAACGGAATGACAAACTAATATATACCTTTACACCTGTGGTATAAAAAGGGTATCGTCCCGATTTTGGTGATATAAAAAACCAAAACTTAAAAAAATATTTATTATAGATCTGAGCAAGAACGAAGTCCGTAGCTCAAATAGTAGCTGCAAAAATCGTAATAAAGCATTTTGGCCTATAACTTGGTAAATTCGGGACCGACATAATTCACTTTTTCAACACAAAAATTAAAAAAAAGAATTTTTAGTGAAAGAACGATGTCCTTAGCTTACATAACATCAGTGTTGCCAGGACTTGAGAAAAAAAGAAGCTAAATTGGACTTTAAAAAAGGTCAGAAGAGGCTAAATGACCCAAAAAATAAAGCCAGAAAAAAAGCTAATATATTGTCTTATTAAAAAGCATATTTATTTGTTAGTTCTCATTAGTTTTTGGTATTTCTTGAAGATATATTAGTGAATTTATAAATTTAACATAAATAGTTCCTATGGATAATAAAGTTTTTAAAAAATAATTATAATTCTCTCCTAGAATGAAGCGCCGCAGGCAAAATTTTTGCTAAATATAAAAAATTTATATTTTTTGTGCGAATTGTTAAGAATCAAAAAAGGCTAGAAAAAAAGCTAGAAGCTAAAACGAACATTTTGAAGCTAAAAGCAAAATAAAAAGGCTAGATTTAGCCTTAAAAAGGCTAAACTGGCAACACTGCATAACATAGTTCCTTCAAAAAGTTGAAAAAAAAAAAACATAAATATGTCATAGTTCATTATTGTTGTTGTTTTTCAATACCCATGAAAAAACAACTATAAGAGAAGCGCACATTAAATAAATAAGATAAGATTTACCAATAACTCGGTCCGTAGCTTATATAGATGCGTTTTGGCCGATATTTAGGTTACTAATGGACCGATTTAGTTGATTTTTTCTGCACAAAAATTCAGCAAAAAATTCTGTTATTTTTTTGTAAAAGCAGAGTCCGTTGCTTATATAATGGATTCAAAAAATCGAAAACCGTTTTTTTAATATCTCGGCCATTTTTAAAGCCATTTTTTTAAATTCAATAAAAGAAAATTCTTTAAAAGATTTCTAAACTTTTGATGTATATCATCACATATTTATGTTATCAGAGGACTTCACAAAAGCCATTTCATTTTGAAGCAGAAAAAATAAAAATAAAAAAATAAAAACTTTTTTTTATACAGATCTCCTCTATTTATGAACCGATTTTGCGTAATTTCAATAGCAAAATTTTCGAAAGGATTTCCGATCGTTTGATATATATATTATATATGACAGTTGTCGGTGGGCTTCATAAACGCCATTTCAACTGACAGACGGACAAATAGACAGACAAACATTGTCCTATGGACATAATTTCTTATAAAGACCAAGAAAATATAAAAATGTTTGCTCTCCGATATTACAAATGGAATGACAAACTTATACATACCTTTTACATCTGTGGTGAAGGGTATAAAAAAATTAATGTATAAAAAATGAATGATTTTTCCGCAAGTTCCGCAATTTCTAAATTCAAAATCGTTTATTTTCAGATTCGGTAAAGACTTTATCAACCATCCACTTCAGGAATTTCTGATGGTTCCATTTTAAAATTTTGCCTTGAGAAACTTTTTATAAAAAAATGTAGGTGTACATTTTAAAAAATTTGATTTTTCCCATATATACAAAATTTTTTTTTCCTTTGTCAAGTCTGAAAAAAAAAACAGCGCTACCTAAACCAATAATATTAATAGCTATTGATCATAATTTTGTGTATTTTTTTTTTTTGATGCCTAACCTTATTACGAAAAGTTAATTTCCAAATTCAATTAATCGCCACTTTTGCCAAATTTTACCCCAACGTACGTCGATGATATTGGGAAGGCCAAAAAAAAATTAAAAACATATTGAAAAGAGCTCCAAATACTTCTGGTAGAAAAGCTCAGTGTTGTGTATGCATCATTTTCGACCCATTTAACTCCAATGTTTAGACAGACGGACGGACATTACCATTCTGCCAAAAAAAAAATATTTAAATTCTAAAACTGACTTTTTTTGCCTAATAATAAACAAAAAAATTAAACGTGATCATTAAAATATTGATATTACCTTTTGTAGTAAATTTTATTAAAATATTCGTATTTCAATTATTTTAAATGTTTTCTGTTGGGTCTGTATGCTCGACGCTTGGAAGTTGAAATGGGCTGAGCTCGCCAGATTGGGGAGGGTTCTAGACCATACAAGACCTTAAAACCCTACACAAACAAAAAGAGAAAACTAATTCTTCCAAAACTAAATTACCATGAGAAATCTAAAGAATATAATTAATAATGTAACAGGAGAAAATGTTAAAAGTATGTATTGATCTATAATTTTTTACAGTTGTAAAAGCACTGATCTTTACAATATTAATATTAAAATAAATTTGTTAAGAGAACTTAAAGCTCATTACAAAAATCAGATATTATAATGTAACTTACATATATAACTATTACACTAATTGTTGTTGTTCTTTTTTTTAAGAAATATTATTCTTGCTATCGCTCGATGATGATTTCTCTCTTATAAATGGGTACAGCCGTGAACAACAATTTAGCAAATTTAAGTAAAAGTTGAAGATTGTAATTTGATTAATTACTTAATTGATTTTATATATTATGTTTTATAAATCAGTCTGGATGTAAACATTTCGATCTTATGCGATCGGTGGATAAAAGTTTCGTAATTTGGATTTGTAGCAATAATTGAATGATGTTTTAATTGACGTGAACAAATTAGTAGATTTCGGGCTTTACATAACAAGGCAAGTTTCATATTTAATGATGAAAATCATGACGGATCGTTGGATTTTGATGAATAATTTTATGTGTCCTTTGTATATGGTAAATTACTGTATTTAGAAATCATCATCATTGTAAATTATATTGGTCACATTTCGTATTGATTGAATCTATGCAGTTTCTTTACACGTTTAATAAATTTTTAATTCGTACACTAAAACCCTACGGATTAATTATCGTATTAATGAAATAATTATTTCATGAAATAAAACAAAACTTACCAATATAAATTGGGTTTTATTGTAAAATAAATTAAATATTGTTTATATATTGATATATTTTGTTTTTAATTAAAATAAAATTATTAAACATATTATCCAATCTTAATTTTGTGCTTTTAGAATTTAAGTAGAAAAGACAGAGCGGAAGATGAGCTTTAAGTTCATAACTTAGGTAAAAGAGCATAATACATATTTTATCGTTTTCTCTCTTACTAAGAGTATTTAATGAATAATATTAACATAATTATTAAACTTAAAGAGTAAAATTTATATGAAATTTGCTTCCTTTTATTATTTTGATTTAATATAAGTGTTAGTAAATTAAATATTTTTTTATATTACAATACATAAGATTGATAAATAAACAAGATCACTGCCTATTTAGCATTATTCATTATTAAGATCAATATATTATTCCTAAACTGATTATTGAATAATAAGAAATAATTTATATTAAGAAAAATCAATACATTTGAGATTTATAAAATTTAATGAAGCAATTTTCAAATTTAAATTTCTGAAGGCTGTGAGATGACAAAACAAAATCTGTTACACTTTCCCTGAATTAATCGCTATTTTCGACCCCTTTTACCCCAATGTGCTTCGTCTTAAGCGCAAATAGTCCTTTTTCAGAGTAGACAAAAAAATAAGGTCAACATTAATTTTTTTTAAAATTGTTTAAATTTTGTTGTAAAATTTTTATCTCGATAATGAAATTAAAAATAAAAATCTAAAAAAGATGAGAACTGCCAATGATCTTCAATTCCGAAAAATATTCGTATCAGAAAGAATTTATAGATTTGGCACTTTAAAAATATCTGTAAAATCTTTTTTAAGTTCTACCACTTAATTGAAAATAAAATTATTTTAATACAATGATCGATTTTGGCTCTAATATTTTGTTGGGACCTTCGATTTAATCCACATGATACGAATAATTCTCGGAATTGGTGGTCATCGATGATTCTAATTTTTTTTCAGGTTTTTTATTTTTAATATCGTTATCGAGATTTAAAAAAAGTAAAGTTCTATACAAATTTCACACAAAATTTTAAAAATTGTGACAAAATTAATGCTGACGCTATTTTTTTGTTCGCACTGAAAAAGGACCATTTGCACAATGTATCGTTATTGGGATAATATTAAGATATTTTTGTATAGGTTTATACACGCAGAGAAAAAACATGGTTACAGTATGATCACCACAACTATTCAATGATTATATAACCGTTTTCTCGTTGATTTAAATATACTGTGTTCATGATAGCAACGTTTATGATTCTGTTTAATCATTTAATGATTACTCACAATCAAAATTTTAATATGGTTCGCTGAATTATAATACGTATTTAAATATGTTTTTATGAAATCATATTTATGAATAAATACAACCATTTAGTCAATTCTACAATTATTTAGTTAATTCTACAATCATTAAACTAATTTTACAAATTTAGTTAATTCTACAACCATTTAGCCAATATTTTTATTTGATTTTAAATCATATTTTGTTTTGCACAACTGTTGAATGTTTGTATTTGAAAATGTTTATGTTTTCCTTAAATATAAAATATTTGTTTTTGACTATAATTTGATTTCACACAATTATTACATTTTTATCGTTAATCATATTTATCTTCTGTATAACTATTGAATACACATTTTTGTGTATAAGTTCAGTAGTTTGTTAGAAAGCAAACGGTATAGCTTTGTCTTTTCGGAAAAGTATTAAATTTTTTGTGTTCTAAGTTTAAAAAATTATAAAAATTGTGAAACAAAACCACAAAATAAGAAAATAAGTAAAAAAATGTCTGTGTGAGATATGCAAATTTGAGTGTTATTAAAAACTTATTTCGTAAGCACGGCTCATTTAAAATTTGTTCGTATTTAACAGTATGGAACTAATGTTATTACTGTTACGGATTATTTCACACCTTCAATATGAAAATATGTATTTCAAACCAGGAACTTAAAACTGTTGAATTAAATTCTTATGTAAATATTATAAAACAACATAGAAAATTGTTAATAATATTTAAAAAATTAATATGTAAATATATGTTAAAAATTAATATGTAGATTATAAATATTTTATAAAAAACTATTAATAACTTATAATTTAATAATTAAAAATTAATAAATTTTTATACATGAAACATTTTTTCAATATTTTTAATAAATAAATAAAATTTTCAAATAAATGTGCTTTATTTTAATAATATTCAGTATTGCAAACTCGGGGATTATATATATGATAAAATGGGATTATATATATGATAAAATGGGATTATATATATGATAAAATGGGATTATGTATATGATAAAATGAAATTATATATATGATAAAATGGGGTTATATATATATAATAAAATGGGATTATATAAATGATAAAATGGAATTATATATATGATAAAAGGGGATTATATATGATAAAATTGGTTTATATTAATGATAAAATGGGATTATTAAATGATAAAATTCGTTTATATATATGACAAAATGGGATTATTAAATGATAAAATTAGTTTATATATCTGATAAAATGGGAAGAAATATTATAAAAAAAGTTATAAATATGATTAAACTGAATCATTAAATGATGAGAAAATTATTAAATGGAATCAGAGTAATGATTATGTACAAATATACTTATTGTAACCTGGGATCATATATTACAATCATAGTATGTTGCTCTTAGTTTATGGTCACCCGAACCATATTTTTTCTTTGCGTGTATCTAAATACATATATTCGAAATGATTTGACATTAAAAGTTTTATTGTTTTGCATAAAATTTTGTCGAAAACTCAAAGAATTTCAAACAAATATACTAGTTTTTTTATCCGTAACTCTATGTTAAGTTTGTTTCGAATTAAATGCATTCATATTTATTTTCAACGCACCTGCATATGTTTTGAAAACATAATAAAAAGTATTTATGCTGGATGGTATGACTTGAAAGACTAAAATTTCTGACTATAAAATAATGTTGTATTAGTGAATTACAAATATCTATTTTTCCAAAACTTACCTTGTTTTATGTTAACCCAGTAAAGTTTTTTTTTTCTTTTAGTTAAAAAAAATCATTAAAAGTTTGGAGAAAATATAATTTATTTAATTTTTATTTTTTGATAATATGGAAAAATAGTGCAACAGTAAAAACAGCTTCATGAGAAAGAAAAAAAATTTTTTTTCAAAGTATTTTCATTAAATACGGCCAACACAAAACTATTATTTTATGCAGAGGGTGATAAAGTAGACCAGTGTCTAAAGGACAACGAATAAAAACTTTTTTAGAAAAATGCTGTTGAAATAATGCAACAAAATAAAAAAAAAAAAATAAAAAGAAAAGCAGAATCCTATTAAAAGTCTTCATGCCATAGACTTATCAAAGTATATTTAACTTTTTAGAAAACAAAAAATAAAAACCTGAAATAGACTAGACTTGAAAGGAAAGTTGTTATGTATATTTTTACTAAAACATCTGTAGCTTTCTATATAACAGGAAGTCTTAGTGCATGTTTAAAAAAAAAAACATACAATGAAATGTCATATCCTTTGTATTTGCAGTAGCAAAAATTTTATTCTTGGTAAAATAATAAGGAAGTGCTTCAGATTTAGTTAAGGAAATAAATGCAGTTGAAAATAGTTCGTTAAATAATATTATGAGTTGTGACAAAATTTAAAATTTACCAATAAGTTGAAATAAATAGTAACAAGATTATAAAATGTTGTTTTAAAAATGTTAACAAGTCTTAGGAAAAATTATAATAAACGGCATAAATATAAAACAAAATGTTGTTATCATACTTTCTTTTAATATAACTATATATCGTCGGAAAAGTTTTAACTGAAGTTACGACGGACACCAAGGTCTTAATTTTGTAAAACACTTCACCTCACTTTAAACATTTTTTCAAATAATTACATAAATTGTTTGTGGGCCACGGATACCAAACAAACATTATTTAAGAGATGTATTTGAGACAAGGTGCCCTGTACCCTTTTATTCTTTCAACAGACAGACAGACAGACAGACAGACATACGGACGAACATTGTTAGACTTTCACATATACTTATTGAGAAGTGGAATGGCAAACACAATGACAAAATATACAACTGCACAGTGGTTCCAAAAGTGTTTTTTTTTTTTGAAATAGTTCTGTAACTATTGAACCGTTGGAGATATCTCAATAAAATTGCATATAGTCACAGCTGAGGTATTGAACTTGGGGGCAGTATTTGGCCGCCAACTTTAAAAAACTAAAAACAGACGAGGCTAAAAATAGGGTACAAATTTATTTCAACCTAAATATCTCTTAAACACATGCACAGTGGGCAGAGTCAAAATTTTTTGGAAATAAATCTGTAACTTCTGATTTGTTGGTTGGATTTGCATGCAATTTGGTACAGGCGTAGCAGAAGAGCGTACAGTGTTAAGTTTGGAAGAGGGACCGAACAGACCCCTCTGACAAAAAATTTTTTAATCGCTTGCCAAAATTTTTTTCATCTAATTTCAAGTATTTGTATATATTATTGTAGGCACTGATAAGACTTACAAAAAAACATGCTTGCATATCCTATTTATCTCTCTTTTGAGTTATTTGCGTTTGAATTTTTAAATACTTCAATTTTGCATATTCTTGGTCCAGTTTTTTCATATATATCCTAGCGTTTCAGACCGATTTCATTTGTTTTTTCTTTAGCTAATTAAAAAACAAAATTATCTATTGAATAAAAAAAATTGAAGTCGATATCTTTTCCGAGTTCAAAATTAAGCAATTTTGAAAATTGCAAAAATTACGACTTTTTTGTGTTTTTTTGGCCGAAAAAGTATCTACACTCTTTTTTCTCTAAAATAAATTTTTTTTAACAACATATAATAATTTTATATTTTTCTGAAAGATATCTTCTCAGAGATGAATTCAAAATAAAAAACCAGCCCAATAACTCAAGTGGTAAAAGTACATACCTTCCCGAATTCGACCCATTTTATATGAAGGTTTTGACTTTAGTCTATATTTTCTCAAATAGCAAAG
Organism: Protophormia terraenovae; assembly: GCA_951394005.1. Taxonomy (NCBI): domain Eukaryota; kingdom Metazoa; phylum Arthropoda; class Insecta; order Diptera; family Calliphoridae; genus Protophormia; species Protophormia terraenovae. Next base: position 33,311,556 of record OX596073.1, read on the forward strand.
CACGAATCGACAAACGGAATGCAGTTTAGGAATCTATAATATGTTGTTTAAAGTTTTCATCCAAAATCTACGGGACTTCGGAAAAATGTGGATTTTATAGCCGAAAATGTGAAAAAAAAACATTTTTGGGATTTTCTGCGTTTTTTTTGGGAATTGTGGGATTCCTTTTAAAGAGAATCTTATTTTTTTCCACTTTCTTATTTAGTATGATACATTCACTGAAAATTTCGTTAAGATATCTTTACTAACAAAGATTTTATTACAGATAAAATATTTATAGTTTCTCAAAACACGAATTTTTTAAAAAAATTTTACTTTAATTTAAAAAATCAGAAAAAGTATAAACTCGATTTTTTTCATCTAAATTACATTTCTGACATAATTCTTCGTTACATAGAAAAATATTAAAATCAATATTTTTTACAGAAACGAAACTATGCCACTTTAAAGTTTATTAAGTCACGGAAAATTTCATGCAAATCCAACCAGCCGAACAGATTTATTTCCAAAAATTTTCGATTCTGCCCCACTGTGACATTAAGCGTATTTTTTGCAAAAAAAAAAAAAAAAAATAATAAAAAATAAAAATGGTATTAATAACTTTGAAACCACTGAACCGATTTAGATGAAACTTAAAACATCGATAGATGAGGAGTTAGGATATCACAATATTGTTGGCTGGAGTATGTAGCTGGAGAACGGACGACGCTAAAGTGGGTCGAAATTGACCACCTCAGAGATTTAAAACATATTGGGGCTTATAACTTTTACAAATATGAACCGATTTTACATATTTTTACATTTTTGAATTTTCTTAAGCCATATAAAGTAAAAACATGGTGCTAAATTATCTCTTATGTTTTAAAAGACACTTGACTTTAAAAATTAAAATTCTCATTTTTGATCTTGACTTTTTTCTCGATTTTGCTTAATAACTTTAAAATAAAATTTTTAATTTTTTTTTTTAATACGTTGAAATTCTATATACTTTTATTAATTATACAAAAAAAATCTTTAGTTATCTCAATTTAATAACAAAAAAAATTCAAAGTAAAAATTTTAAAACAGGTCTCAAAAATAGCAATTTTATGCCAAAAAAGTAACTTTATATATTTAATTTTTATAACCACCATCAAAAAGATGGGGGGTATATTAATTTTGCCAATCCGTATATAACATGTCGAAAGAATCATTTATATCATTTTCTGGGTCCTGGTTAGACCCTGAGTCGATCTAACTATGTCCGTCCGTCTGTCTGTCTTTCTGTTGAAAGCAGGATAGGGCTCGAACGAGACAACCTAAAGGGACGAAATTTGGCTCAAATATTTATCTTATATAAGGTTTGTTTGGTATTGAAAATGAGCAAAATCGGTTAAAAATAAAAGTTATGGGCATAATACTAAAAAACACAGGGTGTCCGTTGTAGCTTCATTTCATAGTTTTCTGCTGGTATCTCTTAAACAGAAGCATGTACGATAACGAAATTTTGTACAGATAGTTCAAGGGTCGATATAAACTTGGAAAAATTATCGTGGTCCGCCCACTTTACCACCCACCTCCCATATAAGTTGAAACGTCATTGAAATTTTGTACAAATAGTTTAAGGACCAATGTAAACTCGGGAACAAAAATGAGCGTAGTCCGCCCACTTTACTGCCCACCTCTCATATAACGTAAAATTTGAGAAAGTTGACGGTGGGTATATAGATTCGGCCTAGACGAATATAACATTCGCGTTTGTTTTTTTAAATTTTGTTAAAAGAGTATAATATTTTTTGTCATTTTCTGAAAGACTGGAGCTCTGGAAGACGTGTAAGTGTAATTTTGAAAAGTTCTAAACATTCACCCTATATCCAGCAGTGTTCAAAAATTGTCAATTTTAGAAGAAAAGTTCAAATTTGTCAAACGATTATTGAAATCGTTACTCCTGCGAATTAAATTAGATAGTACAATATGTTCTTAAAGGTTTTGCAAAAAATGATCACAGCCTACCGTTAAATTTAGCTACAAGATGCAATTTTCCGAAATTACCCATATATTCAATAATAAAAATTTTTACCTTTAACAATTTATAATAAAATTGTATATATTTTTCTTATATTTGAATTTATCAATTCTTTATTAAATATTTAATAAAATGTGCAAACATTTTTTCGATACCTACAAAAATTTAGAAAATATTCAGAATCAAATTTATGAATTATGTCCCTGTAAACATAATTTGCATTTATTTGTTTTATTTTAGGAAAAGTGTGCCAAAAGTTTTAAAATATTAAAACTTGTTATACATAGTTTTAAAGAAGATACAATTTCCTTTCATATGGTATATAATATGACTATTTTGTGTTTGTAACGTTTCTTATAAATCAATTTGAAATTAGATTTAAGTACCTACAAACTAATTTCAAAATTTCGATACAAAATATGACAAATTTGCGAGGGTCTCTACATAAGATTGGGATTGATTCCTATTTTAAAATGATATCCATGAAAATACCTTTCAGAGAAGTATATATATAATAATAGGTTCTAAAGAAAAATTCTACTTTAGAGAAAAAATATTTCGCAAAGAAAATTTTAAAATCGCTTACTTTTGGACTCGGAAAATATATCGATCACTTATTTATTATTCGAAAAAAATTTTGTTTTTTAATAATTGAAAAAAAAAAAAAAAATTTTAAAGTATTTAAAATTGGATTAAAAAAAAAAAAAAATTAAACAAAATTTCTATGTTAGAATTACGCTATTTTAAGTCGCAAAAGCTCCGTTTCTGAGGGGTCTGTGGATCCATTTTCCAATGTAAAAGTTAATATTAATTTCCAAACATGTTCGATTCTGCTCCACTGTACAATAGATTGAATTTGAAAATGTCAGTTGTTAATTTTTTTTTTTTTTTTTTCTACAAACTCTTAAAAATCTTACATTAATAATTCTTTTGTACTAAATCTTCATTAACTACGTTTTCAAAAATATGACAAAAAAGCAAAATCACACGCTTACAAATTAATCACATACAATTTTCCTCACAAATCCTATCAATTAAAAAAACCAAATGGGCGTTGATTTAATATTTTCTATAGAATAATTTATAACTTCTATAAATCTTGTATAAATTACATTGTGGTTACAAATATTTATTAATAAAATATGTAAATGTATTTGAGCAACACAAAAGGAAAGCAACAAATTATAGCAATTTATAATTTAAAACTTGTAGTAATCGTTTACTTCCTGTTACAAAGTAACCTAGATTGCAAAGAGAGTTAATTGTAAATATCCTAGTGTAGGAGAAAGAAAAATATATTTAAAATTCACACCCTTTAATTTTAAAGCAAATTTTATGCAATGGGAACAGAAACTTATACCACCAAAAACCTAAAATGAATGAAATATAAATGTGGTTTAAATAAAACATTTATTTTTAAATATGGGTGGGTCTAAAAAGTTACCAACTATTAGAAATTCAACAAATGAAATATATGTAGTATACAGTTAAAAAAATAATTATACGATTAACAGACAACTTATTTAAATGAATACTTGTACGCTATGAGAAATTTTCTTAAATCCAAAATACTATTTTAAAATTAAAAAAAAAAAAAATGCAAAATTTTTTATATATGAATCAATAATACCCAGCAAAAACTTTGGTTGCCATGTAATAAGTTAAGAAGCTAATATAATGGCTGTTCACTGCTTACACATTAGCTGAATAACTCATTATTTTAACACGACAATGACATTAGAAGCAACTACTTACCCTATAAAATACTTAGATGTCATTACAATAACTAATTACTTCCAAGCTGTTAAATAACGCATTGATTTTAAAGCATTTCTGAAGTCATGATTAGTAATAACAATAAGAACTAGTTACATTTTAGGTTATAAATAAGTAATGAAATGTCAGGACATAAAATAGTTTTGTTTTTTTTTTTTGTAAAAAGATTTTATAGATTTTAATTTAAAAAAATAAGAACAACCAAAAATGTAATAAAAATAAACTTTTTAGATTATAATTTAATTCATACTAAAATTTTGGCTTTCATTTATGAATCCCTTCTTTAAATATATGAATAGGTAACTTCATTATAAAAATTAATTATTCAAAACTCTGATCATAAATAATTATTTATAGATAATTAGTTACTAAACAACTTCTAATGTAATGCAGACAGTATGTTGTTGTCATTACAAAGTAAATACATCCGTACACCCAGAGAAATATCAATCACATACGTGTTGAAAACGATACCATTCTGTGTCAATAGTGAATCTACACCGTATGTATTTAAATTAAACACTGCGTGTTCAATTCTTATTGAAAATCGATACCTAATTGGCACCAAGTTGAAACCATTTCGGTATCAAATTTTTAAATTACATATGTTTTGTATTAAATTTGTTAACGAAAGGTATTGAAAAGCTGTTACCGTAAATTACCAATGTGAACACAACCGTTGTTGATTTTGAATCGAATTTTTTCCCTTAGTGTAACTATATGTCATTACCAAGTTTTTGTTGGGTATATGGGCAATTCTCTTTTTACGTTTGCCTTTATGAAACCGACCTTCAACATCAAATATTTTTTTTAAATTCTAACTTTTTTAAACAATTTTTGATGCAGTTATATTAACAACACTTGGTGCTGTAAGTAGGGTTTGGGGTTTCCCGTGATATTTTGTTTCCCGGGAAACGGGAATAAAAAAATCGATTTCCCGGGAATCCCGGGAAATTTAAATTTTAAGAAAAAAGCAATGATTTTTTATAAAGAATTTAATTTTTTCTATTCAGTACTATAAAACAATATTATAAATAAAATTTATGATTAGTTAAGGTGGTTTTACACTATAATACTTTGTATTAATACAAATAAAAAAAAAAATGTGCCGAAATTTGCTTTAAGAGATGCAATTACATTTAAAAAATTTAAAGACTTCAACATACAAAGTATTGAAGGTATTTACAGCATAATACATTTGAAAATATTTTTGGTATTAATACAAAGTATTACACCCAGAGAAATATCAATCACATACGTGTTGAAAACGATACCATTCTGCGTCAATAGTGAATCTACACCGTATGTGTTTAAATTAAACACTGCGTGTTCAATTCTTATTGAAAATCGATACCTAATTGGCACCAAGTTGAAACAATTTCGGTATCAAATTTTTGAATTACATATGTTTTCTATTAAATTTGTTAACGAAAGGTATTAAAAAGCTGTTACCGTAAATTACCAATGTGAGCACAACCGTTGTTGATTTTGAATCGAATTTTTTCCCTTAGTGTATAGTGTAAAACCAATTAAAAATTTAAACAATCTTAAATATTTCACAAAAAAAAAATAAGTGCTCCAAAGGCTTAATTGTTTAATTCACTTTTGAAAATCGAATTAAATTTATTTTCCCAGTAATTTCTTTAAAGCTTTCATATTTAATTCATAGACTTAAATTCTTTAACTTCACAAGAATTAATTGCTTGAAGAATCCACTACCAATATTACAATTCAAGCTTAAAAAATATTTTGAATCATTCAAATTTTCTTCTATTCAAATCTATTACGAATTAGATTTAGAAATATTTTTTGGTTCATTTTGTAAAATATTAGATTTGTTCATGTACCTAAATTGGACCACGCGAGATCCCTATTTTACCGAAAAGTGTTTGAAGGAGGGTCATCCGATATTGTTCATATTTGGCACGAATATTTCCTATGGAGCCATTTAAATATCCCCATTTTTATTTTTTTGAATTTCAAAAAATTCGCGTATTTATTCACGATTTTAATTTTTCGAAAAGTCAAAATAATCGGAAAAGTGTGTAACTTTAATCATCAATAACTCTAAAAGTTAACGGATTTTAAGATGATGAATATGTCCTCTTTTAATATAGTAGTTAAGAAATAATATTACAATTTAAAAATGCATTCATAATGCAAATGCAATTTTAGGATGCATTTTTGAAAAATATCTACCCTTTTCACCCATTCACTTTTGTGAATGGTGTTATGGAGCGAAAAATTAGTATTTAAATGAAATTTTAAAATGGTACATCATCATTAAATGTTTAAAAGATTGTAGAAATATAAAGTTAAAAACTCGTGTATGAAATGATTGGACAAAATAAAACGTTTTTTTTTTCCTAGTGAAAAGTAGTCAAATAGGACTTTTCATCAGCGCACCGATGAAATGTTTTTCAATAATCTAAAATATCACTTGTATATAATTTTATTTATATTTCGTATTAGCAACTAAAAATTCCTTTAGTAAATGTACAATTTTCACTTAGGCGATACAAACAGTAGCATTTTTTCCTATAGGATTATAAAACTACATGAATATTAAATTTCCCGTTTTTCCCGGGAAAATTTAAAAAAATTCCCGGGAATTTCCGACGAAGAATTTCCGGGAATTCCCGGGATTTCCCGCCCGGGAATTCTCGGACCCCAAACCCTAGCTGTAAGAGAAAAAAAATCAAGACCTGAAACAGTTCCATGTGGTGTAGGCAAGCACACAAAATCAAAAATTAAAAAAAAAGTGTTTGAAACTAACAAGTTTTTTTATTTCTTCTTATCGCTGTAATCGGTGATTTTAGCAAAAATTTCCAGTTCTTCTAATGTAGACTATAAACACTTGTAGAAAAGGACCAGCATGGATTTAATTAGCATGCAATTAACCAGTGTCAAATTGTGTTGTGCAAAAGTCGTGAAACCAAATTTTAAAAAATTTTAAGAATTTGCAGTTTTTTCACTGGGGATTTTACGCCGTTTCGGATATTTTAAAATTCAAAACAGAGCCTAATAGCTCTTAAAATTATGCATCATTGGACATATATCTCGTTAATGTGCCCTCTACAGAAATGCTGTAGGAGGTACCAAAAATTTAAGAGAAAAAAGAGGTGCCTTTTTCGCGAGGCACACACGCAACATTATTTCAGTGAAGCTAAAGTATGGCGTTATCAAAGAAGGTTTCCAAATTACATTTTAAAACCATTGTGGCATTTTAAAATATTAATTTGCTAAACGTGTATAGCTTTTTAAAGTATTCAGCAATTTTGCATATTTTGTTATAGTGGATGCTGGCATTATAAATCAATTTTAAACTGAAATAAGTTCCTGTGTAAAGTTTTACCTACTCAGAAAATATAATTTCACTAAAAATATTCATCAACGGTTTTCATGGGCTAAGAACGCGATGTTTTTAGTTTAACATTAATCGTCGAGGCATACCCACGGCGCTAATCAAAATTGGCGATGATATATGTCAATCTGTAGCTGCTTTAATACCCTATATCAAAATCAATATGGCGTTCGAAAAAAAGGATGATTTTTCATTTAATGCAACTTTAGAGATTTGACTAAGTGCAATTAAAAAATGGTTATAAATGGCATTGTCGTATGACTTATTTTTTAAAATAAATGATGAATTTTGCAATAAATGGATGAATATGAATAACACTACATCACTAAAAACTGAATTTTAAAAATTTTATAAGAAGGTTTAATAATTATTAAATCGCTAATATATCCACGCATACTTAACTTATCGCAATATTTTTAATTTGTGTTTTAGATACAACGTTGTAGAGTATATAAATGCAATGATTTTTGATTTAGGACTATAAATAGATTTTTGGCAATTTTTTTATAAATTTTTATCTTAAACCGCCATAACATTGATGTAAAAGTCATTCACGCGAACAGATCTGTGTTCCACTAGAGCCAAGGAATATTGGTATTAAATATAGTTGATGTGCCATTTAAAAATTTTCGAAATTTTTTGGAACATCAAAACTAAACGAGTTTGAAGAATTTCCCATATAAATGTACTTTTAAAACAAGAGTTTAAAAATTTTCCCTGAATGAAATCTATATGACAACATTAAATACGTTGTCTGCTGAAACTTAATGTTTAAAATTATAATAACTTAAAAATATTTCCTTTTCCTTTTCAATAAAGAACTCTTTTTTTTATGTGGTTTGAATATTAACTTTTTTTTTCAACCACTTTATTCCAATTAAACATAACCACCTACACTTCTTGTACTCGTAACCAAAACATCACAATTTCTAATTAGACAACTTGACGCGCATTAAACATTTTTAATAGATAATTAATTACAAAAACTTGTTATTACGCACTACATAAATTTTCTTGTACACTAAGGGAAAAAATTCGATTCAAAATCAACAACGGTTGTGCTCACATTGGTAATTTACGGTAACAGCTTTTTAATACCTTTCGTTAACAAATTTAATAGAAAACATATGTAATTTAACAATTTGATACCGAAATGGTTTCAACTTGGTGTCAATTAGGTATCGATTTTCAATAAGAATTGAACACGCAGTGTTTAATTTAAACACATACGGTGTAGATTCACTATTGACACAGAATGGTATCGTTTTCAACACGTATGTGATTGATATTTCTCTGGGTGTATTCTTTACTTTCCCTATTAGTAACAAGTATTAAAACTATTCAACTGTGTCAAACTAATTCCATTCACCATATTGAAAGGTTAATTAGCAACTAAAATAAAACACAATTTTTCTTTTCCTAACGATATATAAAAAAAAGTTTCAATGTCAAGTACAACAATTTATTGGGTGGAATAAAAGGATAGTTCTGTAAGCTAAAATTTAGTTGTAACAGCTGAACTTTACAACGTAAAGTTAAAGAATAAATTTTAATATTTATGAAACTATTGTTTCCCTTAACCTTAAAAAAAAAATAAAATAAAGAGATTAATTGGTAAAATTAATTAGAATTGAGCTAAATGAGTTTGAGTGATAATCAACAAATTGAAAAAAATAAATATTTAGTACGATATAACAATAGCAGCAAAAAGTGAAAATTATATAAGTATTTGTATTTACTCGAAAATTTTATTCAAATTTGTTTCATTTACCTAAGTATCCATTTATTTTTTCAACTTCTCGTTTATTTTAGTTCTATCAGAACAAATGGTTTTAAAACATTTTGACTGATTGATGGATAGACAAATAAACTACACAAAAAAGTATATAAATAGTTATGTAAATGTATTGCAAAAGTACATGAAAAATTTTAAGTTCTTAAATTCAGTCATTTACATAAGGAATTCAGTCATTTACTAAGGAAACCATTTTTTAAACTACTTATTGGGACTCAAAACACTCAATAAAAAGAAAAAAACCTTAATCATAATTAAAATTAAGTGATAAGTTTTTAAGGAAAAACATCTCACATATTCAGATTTACTTGTCAATCTTATTGAAAAAATCTTACAAAGATTCAGTCTTAACGGCTAGACTATTCATACTCACAAATTTCCAATGAAAAAATATTTATATATAATTTCATGTGAAGTAGAAAAAAATATTCAATTGAAAAACATTTTTAGACTGTTCTAGAAAGTCGTTCATAACTCCGTCATTCCTGAACGGATTTAGCTGAACTTTAATACCAAGACTATATGCCACATATCGTCCCTGCACTGATTAAATTACCTTCAGGAAAGCTGAAAAACTGTTTAGTTTTGCAGTTTCTTCGTTACTTCGCTAAATTTTTACACATTTTCTTCGTTTATGAATAAGCTTAGTAACACAAATTATGTGTTTTATAAAAAAGAATGAAAAGAACTCGTTTTGGAGAAAATCAATGAAAACTTTACATAAGTAATATTGTGGAACAATTTTTTGTTATTTGTTAAGATATGATTGTGCTTTTCTTTTTGCAGGTTCTTAAGTTCATTTAAATATAAGTTTGAACTATGGAAGGAGCTAATATTAGTAACATCTTGGTCAAATTTCAACTTCCTAATATAAGCATGTTTTAAGCTTTTAAACGGTAATTTAAAAAATCTTGAAAAAAATTAAAAAACAAAATTCACCAATATTAATGTTACAGGTATCAAACGATAGCTAAAGAATAATTAATGAACCCATATTTCATGATTTTCAGAAAAAAGATTTTAAATAAGATAAAATTAAAGATTTACTAAAAATTCATGAACTTAATATAAAATAATTTCATCATATATATAATTCCATTTTATCATATATATAATCCCATGTTATCATATATATAATTCCATTTTATCATATATATGAACTAATTTCATCATATATATAATCCCATTTTATCATATATATGATCCCATATTTTCATATTTATATTCATTTGTACCGCGATATGTGGTACATTCATCATACTGAATAAAAACAAAACTTGTCAATTTATATTTGTTCATATATAAACTAAATGAGAATTATAACTGCTGGACTGATACACAAAAATGTGTATTCAAAAGACATTAAGAATTAATGGCTTAATGGTTGTAGAATTAACCAAATTTGTAAAATGAAATGAATGGTTATGTAATTAACTAAATTGTTGTAGAATTGATTAAATGATTGGATTTATTCATAAATATGATTTCATATAAACATATTTAAATACATATTATAATTCAGTGAACCATATTAAAATTTTGATTGTGGGTAATCATTAATAAAAAAAAATTTCACAAAATTTGTACATAGGTAATTCAGTCAGCACGGGGCCGATGTGTTTTAAAAATGAAATGTATTTATTGGACTATGGGCTTAGAAAATCCATTTTAATACTCAGACGGATTGGCATCCAGATCGAAAGAAAAATATTATCAAAAATATCAGAAATATTTTTAATTTTGAGAATATTTTATTACTTAAATAAAATGACAAACTTATGATAACATTAGATTGTCCCGTGGACAAAAATTTTGTAGGAAGACCCCTCAAACGATGCGTAAAAATCAACTTAATATGGAAAAAATATTTAAAAAAATTTTAAAATTGATCTTCAGTTCCCTACCAGCGGGTCACGGTTCTAGATCATTTTGTCCAAAAAATAGTATTGAGTTTTGTCTTGAAATTGATATCAAAAAATTCGCAATTTTTAGCCAATTATAGAAAAATATTTTAAAAAATTTTCGCAAAAAATTTTGGCCCATAAACCGTCATCATGCAAAAACAAATTTCAATATTTTTCTTAAAAAATGTACAAGAACATTATAATTTTGTTCCTTTATGGATAAAATACTAAACATTTGCATTTTAGTAAGTACTGTTGATAATATGTAATTTTCCAAATTTTTCCAAAAAAAATTTTCATAAAAATACCTTAAAAATTCTTCTAGCGAAAGAAAATCCCATAGGAAAAATTTTTTAAATATTTTTTTTTATAATCAGCATAAAATTACGAATTTTTTAATACCCATTTCGATTAAAAAATCGAAACTTTTTTTTACCAAAATGTATGGGACCCATGAGTTTTCAATTGCTGGTAAGGAACTGAAGACCAATTTTAAAAATTTTTTAAATAATTTTTCTTATAAAGCAAATTTTTACGCAGCATTTGAGGGGTCTTCCTACATCGAAATCTCGAAAAAGGATTTCCTCGGGACACTCTAATATACATCCTTTATTTTTTATGAAGGGCATAAAAAATACATGCTTTATATTTACATAAATACTTACTTATATATATATATAAAGGTACGGTCACACTAGGGACACTTTTGACTGAAACTCACAAATATTTCTTTGCTGTAATGTGATCATAAAGTATTTTTGTGTCGCAAACAAGAATTCAGCTGATTTTGTATAAAATTTCAATTTTTTTTCAGAAAATGGGCTTAATATTTCGGCATCGCCTAAGTCCATAAAAAGTAGTAGTAAGGTCGCTTTTAATGCTGCAGGTGGGCGAAAGATGCTGCTGCTTCCTCTGGCAAAGCTGCCGAAAAGACGCGTAGAACGGACACCCTAAGAAGCAGGCCACCACGTCGATTGAGGGTGAAGGATAGGTCGGCCAGGTGAAGAAGATCACGGAGAATCTTATGCAGATGGTGTTTGAGAAGTAGGTGTTAATAAAAATAAATTTATTGTTTTCGACAGTTTGATGAAATAATTTTTGGCAAATAATTTTTGAAATGTGACCTATGAGAAAACATGTTTTCCTCTTGTCTATTTCATGATATAAACAAAACAAGGTAGTTCCATTTCACTCTCAAAAAAATTATTTAAAGTTTATCGGAATTTTCTGAAGTTTTATTTTTGTAAATAATCAAGAAATCGTTGCCACATATTTTTTTTTTTTAGGGAAAAATAAATGTGCGTAATATGAGGTACACATCTGCTCAAAATAATAGATACACCTAGTGGGATGATATTAAAATGACGATAACTTTGGAAAATTCTTCAGAAATATTTCGAATTTTTTTCTTTTAGTAAACAATTTGATCTGGCAATGATATTTTAATGAAAAATATGACAAATATGTGCATAAAAATTAATTTACACATACGTTTAACACAAAAAATTTTTCCTCATAATACAGTTAATTTATTTTTAATTTTCTTATATTAAATCGAATTCTATTGTACTTTTTTGATTATTTTTACCTAATAGAATAAGAAAAGTTTTATTTAGTTTGAAAATATTATAAATAGTATTTTGACACAGAAAACGGGAAAAAACAACCAGTGCACCAAATAGGAGAGAAAAATGGAAAAACGTTCCTTGAATTTGCAAGTAGGTGTTTAGGAAAATATCTACGTTACACCGTGGTCCCAAAACGGAATTTTTTGGAAATAATTCCGTAACTTTAGAACTGCTGGAAGTATTTGAATGAAATTTCACATGGGTAATTCCGAGGTGTATGGCAATTGATTTGGAGGAGTACAGGTTCCAAAGTTGGTCACCTCGTTTATGAAAATTTTTAAAAAAATCGCCAAAATTTCATTTATGATTTGATTTAAAAAAATTTTGCACACAGATAGTCCTTATAATTCTCTACAAAAAATACGCTTACATGTGTGGGTTATCTCTTTTACATTTAGAGATATTTGGACCAAAGTAAAATTTTGACCCATTTTTGGACATGTTTTTTTTAGATTTTTTAACTTGGCGGGCGCAATTTGTGTCCTAAAATTTTTCTATAATATTCTCTGGATTCTGTACAATCCTTACATTTTTGTGCAAGGATTATATACCTATGTGGTTTAGATAAAAAGTTATATTATTTTGAATTAGAAAATTTGAAAAAAATTTTGATTTTTTGTGATTTTTTTCAAAAAGGTGGTAACATTTTTTCACTTTAAAATCCATTATTTTCCTCTGGACCATCTTTTTTTTTTTTCATGTTTCTAAAATAATGCTTAATATAAATGCATGTAAAACAAATCCGAGGGCAGTTGGGGTAACAGTCTCCTAGCCCTATCAGAATTTCGTTAATTTTAATTTTTGTCTTTTTAGTTTTTTGTGGAGCACAAAAATGTCAAAGCTAATATTAAAATAAAAATACCGTAGAAAGTTACCTCCATATATTGGCTAAACACACAAAAAATTTTGAATAAGCCACGCCTCTTATAACGACAAGGTTACCATTTTACTGAAAAAAAGTCAATTTTTGAAGTAAGTTTTCCCCGAACAGGAATTTTGGGTATTTTGGAGTAAAGAAATGGAAATCTATTTATACTCTTCTTTTAAGAACCATATTTTTTATATAATACTAAAATTTCAGAATGATAGCTTTATAAATATAGATTTTATATAAATTCAAATATTATTAATTTTTTTTTTTTAAATAACACTAAAAACTAAAATTTTTTTTTGATCAATTTAAGGAAAAAATTTAGTTGGAATACTTTATTATTTAAACATTATTATTTTTCAAGTAATAAAATTTCCAACGATACCAAATACTTTATAAAATCGTTTAAAAACTAACTGAAACTTTACCTCCTTCCGAATGCTTCAGCACACATTTATCATAAAAATTGAAGGAAAATGTGCAAATTTTGCGGAAGGAGGTAAAAATTTTGTTTCACTCAAATCATAAATGAAGTTTTGGCGATTTTTTAAAAAATTTTCATAAACGAGGTGACCAACTTTGGAGGTCCACCCCTCGTCCTCCAGACCCGCTACGAACCTGTCCTCCTCTAAATCAATTGCCATACACCTCAGAATTACCCATGTGAAATTTCATTCAAATACATCCAGCAGTTCTAAAGTTACAGAATTATTTCTAAAAAATTCCGTTTTGGAACCACTGTGTGTTATCTATAAAATGCTTTTTTATGATTAAAACTTGTTTATAGGCAAAAAATTACCCTTTCCATCCTCTGAAGGCTATTTTAGCTGAAATTTATGACGAAATAGGTCTGAAAATAATTCCTCTTCGTTTTGTGCAATATCCAAATATATCCCAGTAACCTTATGCATTTATTATATTTATCAATATGATAAATAGGACCATTTGAATTTAATTAAAATCATTGCCAAATCATTATATTTTCACCTCACTCTGAAACAGTCATATTCGTGAATTTAACGTGGATTTTTTTCCCTACAGGGTGGCGAATACTTCTTCCGAAGTTATTTCCTAACAAATTATTTTTCATTTCGCCAAAAAATATTATGTTTTTTCATTTTTTTCCCACTAGTAAATTTGGAATAAAGTAATTTTATTTTTAGAAGTTTTAACAGTACCTTAAAATTTTGTATACGCATTGATAAAACTTTTCTGGCAATTTTTTCCGGAAATTTGTTTTGCAAACGACGAAGCCAAACTGTTTGCGGACCTTCTTCATTAAAAATTATAGCGGAAATAGCTTTCAAAGAAATGAAGAGGTCCATTTTTTGCCTACTCAAATACAGTACAGTAAAATTTACTGTATCTATTATTATGAGCAGCAATTTTTGGTACTTAAGTTGAAAACGTATGTGTAAATTAGTTTTTATGCACATACTTGTCATATTTTTCATTAAAGTTTCATTGCCAGATCAAATTGTTTACTAAAAGAAAAAAATTCGAAGTATTTCTGAAGAATTTTTAATAGTTATCGTTACTTTAATATAGGTGTATCTATTATTTTGAGCAGATGTGTATAATGAATAAGTTCTACAGTTTAAACTGGGCAATTTGTTAAAACAAATGTTCTTTTTATTATTTGACCATTAAATATCTTATTTCTTTAGAAATAAAACAATCCAGCAAAGTCTTTATAAATAAATTTATTTAATTATTTAATTAAATGCTTAAAACTATTACTTAAATTTTTTTAATTACAATACAAATCGTCTTAAATCATTTATATTAAATGCTATTATTGTTAATAGAATATAAAAAAAGTTTTTAGCACAAAATAGTTAAATTATATATATATATATAAATTTACCTTAAATTTGCCACTTCAC
This sequence comes from Protophormia terraenovae, assembly GCA_951394005.1. Taxonomy (NCBI): domain Eukaryota; kingdom Metazoa; phylum Arthropoda; class Insecta; order Diptera; family Calliphoridae; genus Protophormia; species Protophormia terraenovae. The sequence continues at coordinate 33,326,785 of OX596073.1, forward strand.
TACAGCTTATGATTTGCAATAAAATTCCTGGAAAAAATAATAAAAACATGATTATTTTCACAAGCTGTTGTAATACTACGACAAAATTCTGAGAAATAAATCCAGCAAACTTCTCACGAAACTATAGTTATAAAATTAATCAGGTTGGTGTTAGCAATAAGGTTAACTCATGTTATAATTTAACTCACTATATAATTTGCTGTTAAGTATATGAATTTAATTTAATTTTTGATCACTGAAAACACTTTTACATATCTTTTACACATTCATATAAGTATATGAATTTAATTTAATTTTTGATCACTGAAAACACTTTTACATATCTGGAACGAATTTTTACATAAACTGTATGAATTTTACTTACCAATTTATTCCCAAAACTTTTTCATTATTACTATAAAATTTTACATAATTATAATGAAGGTAAACATGACTTCATTTGTTATGATTTTTATTAGCATTTGTATATAAGAACATAAAATGATTAATCGCTTCATGGTTTTATTTAATTCTACTTAAAAATAAGGGCTAAAAAAAATGTTTCCTCAAAGCTGAAAATCATAAAAAAATTAAAAATTTCTTAAACTAAATTTCAACTATTTTCACATGAAATAAAAATAGAAATGAAAATATTATATTATTTTCTTCAAGCCTTCTTGATTTTTTTTTTTAATTTTATTACTAATGAAAGAAATACATACAATATATTCAACTTTTTATAATTATTATGTATTGAAAGCAATGAAAAAGGTTTCATACTATTTATGTAAAAATATTTTCTGTGATAGAAAAAACTGTATAAAAAAATTCATATAAGTACATATATCACTACACAGAGAAAACAGATTGGTCATCACAACCTAATTTTTTGCCAATCGAATTTTGCTAGTTCGGAGTACAATATAATTGCTATTACCGAATACATATGGTACTCCAGACTGAAAAAAAACTATTGGGCATATAGAGACGAAATTCTCGATTGACAATTGAAAAAAAATGGTGCTTTGAAAACAAAAATGTGTTTTTATTTTCTTCTAGCAACAACAAAATGTATTTGATTACATGTATTTTGTTGTTGCATGAGTTAGGTTTTTGACAATTACTTTCGTCTCTTGTTTCTCTTTGCTATTGGGTGTCAGGTACTATTGTGAATTATACTTAAACATGTTTCAATTTATATTTATGACAGTTTATTTAAAAAAATTAAATACACTTACATATAAACATTTCACATTATATTACAATATAAATAAATATAAATTTATATAAATTACATCTTCTCTTGGCATTTACAATATGTTTTGTATCAGTTTCTCTCATCGTGCATCCATGCAACGACCACCATCAAAATAATCATGTAACAAGCATTTGGCAAAAATTAAATTTTAATCTGCATTTTGGGGGTTGACATTACTAAAATTTCTGAAATAAAAGCATTGGTTATGAATCAATTGTGTTATCATTAATTGTACATATCTTTTTTAACATTCTAGTTTATTCATTAAGAAATTGTCCATTCTTAAACCAAATTCGATAAATTCCAGTACACGTTATTGAAGGTCATGTATTAAAATATATTATGACCAGATTTTAAATCATCATTATCGCACTACAATTCCAGTCGGTAGTTTTGCACGGAATTTTAGTTTAAAAATAACAATATACTCCAAATCTAATGAATCTTTAAAATATATACAGCATTATTTAACTATTCGTTCCCGTAATTAACGTACATTTAAATGTCAGGGAATTTAATTCACGGTACTTCAATGACCACTTTCGTTATATACAAAAAAAGGAGTTTGCAACCATGGACGGCCTATTAGAAGTATTTATTATAATAAAAGTAAACTGTATTTATATAAGCGGAACTTACCATTTTCTGTTATAAGGGCAAACCGCTTCATATGTTTTTTGTTTATGTATTTAGTTTTATTTTCTTTTACATAAATTTGTACAAATTTTATTTCTTTAATTTTATTATAAATGTCATAAATACGTTCTATACTTTTTTCACAAAATCCACTGACTTTTTCGGTTGGGAATACTGAATATATTAATTGATAATTACAACCGAATTTGATAAATATATTATCGGAATTATTGAAAACAATAACTAAAAATATATTTATGAGTAAAACAATCCTTACACTAAAATATTTTCTATTGCAACTATTAATATTTTGTATTCAGATGTTAATTTATATTGGTAGTATTTGCTGAATTTGTAAATTTTGTTTTATACCGACACCTATTGGTTACATTAACCAAATTAATAATTAAAACAATTCCAAAATTATTATTGTAATATTTTTGATGCTATAGGAATTGAAAACCAGTTACATTATTAATATTATAGAAATTGTAATGAAATATTATCAGTTTCAATTAAAATTGAATAACTCTGAACGTTTTCTAACCAATCCCTTTTCTGTGTGTATATAAATTGATATTTATAAATTTTTACGGAATTCAATAAAAAGACGAATAGTTGGACTTGATGGATTTTGATATGCTAAACACGAATCTGCTTTCAGTTTTTTTTTTCACCAGGCCTTTATTATTTTTTTTTATGGGGGGTCTATATTTTGCTCATAAAGCCATTACGGTCTTATGAGCATAGCACAGTGGTTCAAAAACGCTTTTTTAAATAATTTAGTAACTATTGAACCGTTAGAGGTATCTCAATAAAATTTCACATGGTCAGAGCTGAGGTGTTTTCGTTGATTAATTTGTACAAGTATTTCGTATCTAAGAAAACGTTGGAAAATTGGAGACTGATAAGTTATGAAAAAAAGTTAGTGGAATGTAACTTGATTGCAGAATTTGTCGAAGGACTTAAAATTTATAATTTTTGTGTTTTTTTTTTAACATAAAATTAATATTTAAACTTTAATAAAATTTAAAGGAATATTGATATTTTATTGAAATTTTAGTAAAATATGTATAAACTTGTCCTCAAATCATAGAATTTAAAAAATTCCCACTTTTTTATACGAAAATACCCAAAATCCCAATCCGTATAAAACGTGTTAAAAAAATTTTATTTTTTCATTGAAATGGTCACCCTGTCGTTACAAGAGGCCTCCGTCAGAAAATACTGTTTGGGTGTTTACCTTACATGTAGAGCTATATATTTAAAATAATCTTAAGTCGATCCTAGCTTTACAATTTGAGAACATAACAAAAAAATAAAAATAAAAATTTTCAAAATTGACAAAATTTGGATAGGGCTTGTGGGAAGACCTTTGCCCCAAACTCCTCCGAATTTAATTTAATTTATATTAAGCTTTCTTTTGAAAGCTTAATGTAAATGGTATATTGCCATCTTTTTGGAAAAAAACTCAAAAAATGTAAAATTTTTTTTAAAGTTCCAACTTCAGATTAATATAACTCTTTAAAGGATTCATATATTTATATGATTCTTGTAGCAATATTATTTAAAATTTTCTAAGGAATCTGAAGAATATTTTACAAAAATTTTTGGGAGGCAATATTAAGCCCGCCAAGTTAAAAAACTAAAATAAAATAAGGCTAAAAATGAGGTAAAAATTAATTTCTACCCAAATATCTCTTAAACTAAAAGAGATAAAATACACATGTAAGCGTATTTTTTTTTAGAGATTTACAAGGACTATCTATATATAAAATTTCTTTTCTGTCATATCATAAATAAATTTTTGGCGATTTTTCAAAAAAAAAAAAAAATTACATACCCGAGATGGCCAACATTGGATGGCCACTCACTTTCCACCTGACACGCTAGGAACCTGTACTCCCCAAAATCATCTTGAAGGCACCTCAGCTCTGACCATGTGAAATTTTATTGAGATGCCTCTAACGGTTAAATAGTTACTGAATTATTTCAAAAAAAAAAAAAAAAAAAACGTTGCATAGGTGATACACTAAAAGATGCGCACTAAAAATATCTTCAAGCTGGTAATCAGTGTTGCCAGTTTAGCATTTTTAAGGCTAAATCTAGCGTTTTTATTTTGCTTTTAGCCTCAAAATTTTCGTTTTAGCTTCTAGCTTTTTTTCCACCCTTTTTTGATTCTGAATATAAAATTAAAATTTTCTAAGGAATCTGAAGAATATTTTACAAAAATTTTTGGGAGGCAATATTAAGCCCGCCAAGTTAAAAAACTAAAATAAAATAAGGCTAAAAATGAGGTAAAAATTAATTTCTACCCAAATATCTCTTAAACTAAAAGAGATAAAATAAACATGTAAGCGTATTTTTTTTTAGAGATTTACAAGGACTATCTATATATATAAATAAATTTTTGGCGATTTTTCAAAAAAAAAAAAAATTACATACCCGAGATGGCCAACATTGGATGGCCACTCACTTTCCACCTGACACGCTAGGAACCTGTACTCCCCAAAATCATCTTGAAGGCACCTCAGCTCTGACCATGTGAAATTTTATTGAGATGCCTCTAACGGTTAAATAGTTACTGAATTATTTCAAAAAAAAAAAAAAAAAAAACGTTGCATAGGTGATACACTAAAAGATGCGCACTAAAAATATCTTCAAGCTGGTAATCAGTGTTGCCAGTTTAGCATTTTTAAGGCTAAATCTAGCGTTTTTATTTTGCTTTTAGCCTCAAAATTTTCGTTTTAGCTTCTAGCTTTTTTTCCACCCTTTTTTGATTCTGAATATAGCCTTAAAATGGCTAAACATTTACTAATTTTATTTTTGCGGAATCATAAATTTAACCATTTTTGTGTATTAATTCGCACGAAAAATCGAAATTATTTATATTTTACGAAAATTTTCGCCTGCGGTGCTTCATTCTACAAGAATATCTTAATTATTTTTTAACAAACGTTATTACCCATAGAAACTATTTATGTAATATTTATAAATTCACTAAAATATCTTTAAGAAATACCAAAAAAAAAAAATGAGAACAAAAAATAAATGTGTTTTTTTTTTAATAAAACTATATATTAGCTTTTTTCTGGTTTTATTTTTTGGGACATTTAGCCTTTTCTGACCTTTTTTAAAGTCTAATTTAGCTTCTTTTTTCTCAAGTCCTCGCAACACTGCTGGTAATGCTGCGAATAAAATACATCTTCAAAATTGATGAACAAATCTTGAGTTTTTAAGTAGAAATACATTGATGGGCAAAAACACATTTTTTTTCTTTCTTCTTTAAACAAAAATAGGTGGACATGATGACGAGATAAACAAGAATCTGCTTTCACTGATTTTTTTTTATGGGCATGACTAATAATATCACCTTATTCAGCGGTCACACTTGTAAGTAGAACTCAAGAATGATTTGTCCAATTAGGACTATAACTCAAGAACCGTTTGTACGATTTTGATAAATGATAAACCAAAAGATTCTGATGAAAAATGGCTTCGTCAGGTAAACATTATTTTTTATTCGCTCAATAATTTTTCAGAGGTTATCGAGTTATACAAGTGTAACTTTCTAAAGGCGGAGTCATAGTAGTCATGCCCATAAAAGAAAATTAGTACGTGATAGAAAAGATGTGAAAGCAGTTATATTTCATGTATTCAACTATTTTTTACTTAAGATGAAAGAATTTTGCCCACCATTGCACTTAACTGTAAATGAAATCAAGATTTGTGCATCAATTTTGAAGATACGGGGCTTATTTTACTCGTAGTCTTAACAGCTTTGAGATAAAGATGATAAACTGAAAAATTTAATTTTCAAAAGAAATGTTGGTAAAAAAAATTAAAATTTTAAATTTTGCATAAATAATTTTTTTTTTTTTTTTTTCGTACACTTATTTCGAAATAACTCCGAAACCATTGAGCAGATACAAATTTGATATTAGAACGAAAAAACTGAAAGCAAATTCAACAGACAATGAATTATTTCCAATTAAACACTTTTAAAATTTTAATTAAAAAAATAATTTAAAAAAAAAAAAAAATATGATCCTTAAAAATCGTGGTAATTGAATGAATCAAATTGTTAAATGAAAAAATCTACTTTAATTATCATTCAAGTAAATGATGGAATAAAGCAGAAATATAATTAAAAAAATGTTCATTTTATTTGATTTCTTTATTTTAGTTTTCTTTTCACTCTTGCTAATATTCATGTGTTATTAATCTCTTATCTCTTTCGAGTTATTTTCATTTGAAATTCTAATTGTCTCAATTTGTCAAGATCTTGGTGCAATTTTTTCTTATACAGCTAAACATTTCCGACCAATTTTATAAGATTTTTTTATAATTAGTTAAATAACAAAATTATATGTTGACTAAAGAAAATTTCAATGTCTTTACCGAGTCCAAAAACAGAATAATTTAAGAATGACTTGAAGACAATTTTAATTAGAAATTTTTGATATTTTTTTAACAAATTCAGAAAAGTCGTTTTCGAGATATGCTTCAATTTATGGTGCAACCTCCGTAATTTTATAAATCGCAAGAACTAGAGTCAATTCTAAAAAGGTGAATTTAAGCCTTAGTACTTATTAATACTGTATACCCGAGTTGACTAAGAAACCCCGTGCCGCAGATTTTTTATACCCTATACCACCATAGGTGGACCGCCCACTTCACCGCCCCCTCCCATATAACGTAAAATTTGAAAAAGTTGATGGTGGGTATATAGATTCGGCCGGGCCGAATATAACATTCGCGCTTGTTAAAATTAATTTTAATCATAATATTTCATAATTTGTTATTTGCGGTAGAAAACCTATTTGTCCCAGATTAGATGCTAATGTTTTATATAATAAACATATTTGTCTTCAATATTAAGCAAAAATATTTAAAATCAAATTTCTTAAAAATGCATCCGAAAATTTCATTCTTTTCGTGAGTGCATCATTAGCAAAACAATTAGTTTTGATTCGTACAATATAATTTACAATATTTATCGTAATAAACTGTATACTAGTTTTTAAATCAATAAAATCCGACGTATACTTAAGGAGTTATAAACATTTAAAGCTACATATTACTAAAAGAGTATAACCAAAAAAAGTTAAAAATCAAAATTTTTTGTAAAAATTTTAATTTTTGTATGAAAAAATTGTTGAATATTTTTAAAAAAGAATATTAAAAATAGTAGATTTTCTTGTCCCAGAACAGTTATTTTTGCATTTTATAATAAAGGTTTTGCTTTTTAACATATAAAAAAAAAAATTTAAATCGAAAGGGAAGAAATTTTTAAAAAAAGCATCCTGAAATTGCATTTGCATTATGAATGCATTTTTAAATTGCAATATTATTTCTAAATTACTGCATTAAAATAGAACATATGCATCTTCTACATGCGGTTTAAGTCATTAAAATTCGTTTACAACTTTTAAAGTTATTGATGTTTAAAGTTACACCCTTTTCCGATTTTTTTTTTACTTTTTGGAAAATCAAAATCGTGAATAAATTCGCGAATTTTTTAAAATTTGAAAAAATAAAAATGGAGATAATTAAATGGCTCTATAGATTATAAATCTTTCATTCATGGAATTAAAGAAAATAATAATTTTTCCCACGAATGTGTTGTATTATGAGATTCAATTTAAATACATGCGCATATTTCAAAAAGGTCTTTATTTCTTATTAAATCCTATTTTGTCTGTGATTTTTCTGCTTTATAATAAGCATAGTAAAGAGATAACCTTTTTCACCTTTATAACGTTTATGTAAATTTTACTAAATTTAATACAATAAAATAATTGTTATGTGTATGTGTAATTATAAGGACTAAAAGACAACAGTTACAAAAAGTTAGGGGACTTAATAACTAACTGAGCTACTAATTTTATCAGATTCTTTATTTTATTTTTTTTGGTAGCTAAGCAACAATATATCCACCAATTATAATTTGTTTGCTTTTGATAGCTGAAATAAGAATGAATTCCGATTTTTTTTAAGTGTTTTTGTTACAATAATTCCTTTTATTTATTTAACCTCACTTGTAAATAAATTAGATCAAATGAAGAGGTTTTCCCAAACCTATAATTTCCTGGACAAGATTAAATATTTATACTGACATATAATACCAACTTATACCCTAATTAAGAAGCACATGTAAATTAAAGCCAAAGCACATTTTGTCCATAATCAAACTTACTTAAGTGAAAATAAATATAAATAAGGCCTTCAAAGTACTGTCTTTTAAAAATCTTAACTTTGTTCTCTGAGTACAAAGTTCAATTACTAAAAATCATATGAAATTACATTGATTCTGAAAATTAGGTCTTTTTTATACACGGCACCTAAGAATCTAATTGCGAGGAGGACCTCTCCAATATTTCAAACTACTTAACAAAGAAAGTTTAAAATTTTTAAATATTTTTTTTTTAACATAATTAAAGGCTCTTTTAAAACACCAATAAAATTTTTAGGTTGAATCGAATTTTTTGAGAAAGTAAAGAAAAGGCCTACATACCAATAGCCCACCGTCTATTTTGTCTAGGTATATATAATCACATATTTGTATAATAGTAAAGAGATAGATGCTCTTATGTCATATCATGTTCATATTTACTATCCGGATGATACTTTAGATGATGAAAATATAAAAATACTCAAGTGTATTAGTGTGAACGTACATACGAACATTATAGTTTGTATTCGTGTTTCGACGCTGTACAAAATCAGTAGTACATACTCAAATAAATATTAAAAGTTAAACAGATTCTCACACTAAGGTTTACACAATTTCACAGAGATTATGTTTAATACACACATAAAGACGACTACTATTTATTCATTATGATGTTATGACATCACTATGATGGAAGAAAATTCTTTTCAAAATCTTTATAAATACTTGATGACGGCGACAAGTTGCAAAATATTAAAAATAAGTAAATTTCATATAAACACTTAAAAAATATTATTATGTATCTTCTACATACAAATTTATTTAATATATAACATCACATCGAACCCATAGTAGCTACTGACAACAAGATAAATATCATTTTATCGAAAAGTGTTCATTAAAGCAACAAATTTAAAAAGGATGTATTTATTATGCCACATTTAATTATAGTTCAGTTCTAGTTCAGTTCTAGTTCAGTTCTACTTCAGTTCTAGTTCAGTTCTGGTTCAGTTCAGATCTAGTTCAGTTTTAGTTCATTTGTAGTTCAGTTCTAATTCATTTGTAGTTCAGTTCTAGTTCAGTGCTACTGCAGATCTAGTTCAGTTTTAGTTCAGTTCTAGTTCAGTTCAGTTCTAGTTCAGTTCTAGTTCAGATCTAGTTCAGTTCTAGTTCAGTTCTAGTTCAGTTCTAGTTCAGTTCTAGTTCAGTTCTAGTTCAGTTCTAGTTCAGTTCTAGTTCAGATCTAGTTCAGATCTAGTTCAGTTCTAGTTCAGTTCTAGTTCAGTTCTAGTTTAGTTCCAGTTCAGTTCTAGTTCAGTTCTAGTTCAGTTTAGTGAGCTCATTAAAATTTTGCATAATGCAACAAAAGGCAGTTGTTTTACACAAAAATCTTCATCATTATATGATATTAGAGTTGATACCTATACTCTGATATATGCACATTAGACTGTTCCGTGGATACGCTTTTTAGTGATTTAAATGTAGACGTCTTAGTGATTTCAAACGATACGTATTAATGCACATAAATGCTAAGTAATATTTGAAATTTTGGGGCGACCGTTTTTTTTTTTTTTTAATAAATGTATTAGGTAGTAAGCTATAAATTATTAAAGAATAAATCTCTAAATTTAAAATATATTTTTAATATAAGAAATTATTATTTGATACCTAAAATAAAGATAGTCGATATGCTAAAATTTCAGCATTGGTGTAATTATTCACATAATTTTTTTATATACTGTTTTTTGTTTAAGGGAATCCCTAATTAACATGCACTACTCTTCTCTAGTCAGTATAACTGTCATATTTTGACTGTGACATTGTTACTAAATCATACAAGTGCCTGTCACTTGTACTAGTGTTGACTTCAATAGAATGATTTCTAAATATTTTGGCACTTAAGTGCCATTTATGTGTACAAGCGAATGTTTTTGACACTTATATACAAGTCAATATAAGGAACATGAATAATGCTTTTTTAAAAAGCCATTGATCAAAAATTGACAAATCAATTGTGGAAAAACAACAGGAAAACAATTTTTTGGTATTCATGAGTCTTTAACTTTCAATAGAGAAAATATTTACAAATTTCAACTGTAGCTTCAAAAACATTTTTCATTTGGCAAAGAAAATAAGAACACTAATAATGAGTCTCATATTTCACATACATATGTATATTTGTGCAAAATACTAAGGGTATTAAGAAACATTTTGCGTTTTAATCTTGTGCTTTGCATAAATTAAAAATTCTGGGAAAACATAATTTGTTTATGTGTGACACTAAGAAACGAAAAATTTCAAAATATTAATGAATATTTTGAAATTGAAAAATATAGCAGTTAGAAAAACGTTTTTAAAAAATAAGAGAAATTATGTCTAAAAGAACAAAAAAAATTTTATTTTTAAAGAAAAATTAATTTATAATGAATGAAGCAAACATGATATTAAGCCAATTTCAAAAGCTTACAAAACATGTAGACAATTTTTATTTAGCATCGAAAGACATTTTAAAACGAGAGAAGAAAATATAGTCGGACTTGACCGATACCCTATACCATTTCGATCCCCATAATTTTGTTTTTACGTATATGTATACAACTTACTTGTGTTAAATATTAACATACTACTAACATTTGACGGACGGACGGACATTATTAAATCGACTCAGAAAGTGATTTTGAGTCGAACGGTATACTTTATGGTGGGGATACGAAGATTTTTTCTCTGCGTTACAACTTTTGCACAAACACATAATACCCCAACCACCTATGGTGGTGTTGGGTATAATTGTAAAATTACGAACACTATACCAGCTACTTCGTTAGCGTAGATTCTTTTTAAGAAAAACCATACTATATTGTAAATTGTGTTAAGTTTTAATAGCATAAACACAGTGCGCTTCGCTATCCCATTGTATTGAAATACTTAAAATAAAAGCATCGAAACAAAATCCTAAAACTAACAAAAACAAATTCACTTTTATATAGATAGCATTTAACACGATCTTGCAGTACTCCTACATACAGCAGATAAAAACTTAGTACCCTTTTTATTTAGAAAATACAAAATAAAATGCCAAAAATTAAGAAACCCATAAAATTCAACTATGATTCCTATCACCCGTGGGAACAGTTGTAATATTGGTGTTCTCTCAGCATTACGTACAACAAACTTTTAAATATTTTAGTTACCAGTTTCTTACATTTTTATTGTTCTAAGTTTCAAAAGCTATTTCTACTTATATTTTAGTAGAGGGCTCGTGGATTCTAAACACAGAACGATATATCTTTAATTCCACGCTTCAAAGTTAATTATTATTACATAATATTCAAAGAGTAATATAATAACGATAAGTACCACAAAGCACCCTTTCACTTAGGCCCATATATCTTTAATTTCATGTTTCCAGATTCAATATTTTAGAAAATTTAAGAAGCACCATTAGAAGAATACAAAAATACCACAAATCCTCTTTTCTGGACTCTTGTTCACTTAGGACCATATATTTTTAATTTCATATATGCAGCGTTACCGTTGAGAATTTTTAAAAAGTGTCCAAAAAAGGGGATTTCAAAATAAAAAGTCGCCAAAAAAGGGGATTTTTTAAAAAAAAGGGGCCAACTGCTTAAAACCCAAAAAAACTACTTAAATTTTTTTTCATATGATAACAACAAAAACAAAAAATGTTGTGTTTTAAGAAAAACTACTAAATCCAATTCCAAAATAATTTATAAATATTTTACAACAATTTTTATTATTAAAAATTAAAGATTAATTCACAGATTAGTATTAAATACACCTCTGTATTTTTATACAAGGTTTTTACTCGTACTGAAATCTTTCAAATCCTCGTCGAACCAATTTAAGACTGAACGTATGGATCTAAAAATATTTACTAAATAAAGTCTGTTGGACAAACTATTTTTTACTATTGATAACTTAGCAAAAAAAAAAAAAACACGTTCCCCTTAGGAATTGCTATGAAGAATGTAAAATTATAAATTAGGATAAAAGTATTCATCCTATCTGTTTTTTATTTTCTCAAACCAGTCCAAAAAGATTCGGCGTATGATGATTTCAATAGCTATTGATAAACTTTATTATTTTTAGTTACTAACAGTATCAGTCTATATATAAATATTCCGTGGTTCTTTATATTGTTATACTGTGAAACAATATTAAAATAGTTCATTTATTTGTTTAAATTAATTAATTTTCGTAATTTTCTCATATTCTTAAAAAGTCGCCATTTAGTCGCCATTTAAAAAAGGGGCCAAAAAAGTGTCCAGGTGGTTGAAAAAGGGGAATTTGGCGACTAAAGTCGCCAAACGGTAACGCTGCATATATGAAGGTTCAATATTATAGAAATTCAAAAAGTACCATTGGAAGAACGAAAAAGTACCACAAATTTCCCCTCTATGTCTTTAATTTCATGTTTCTAAGTTCAATATTGTAAAAAATCGTTTTCACATAGGCGTAGCAGAGGTCAGTAGCATTTTAAGTTTAGAAGCAGTATCCAATATTCGCATCAGAAGCGGAACTATAGGAGTTCAAATTAGAGTACTAGTGTCACGGAAAATGTTTAACCACTAGCGAATTTTTGTTCCTTATCCGATTTCCAAGATTTTTATATCACCTTAAAGTCTTTGATAAATCCTTTAGAAAACTTGATTGCATATACTACTTATCTTATATATTTTTCGAGTTATATATATTTAAAATTTCAATTTTACAAGATCTTGGTTAAGATTTTTCCATATATAGCCAAATATTTTTAACCGATTTTATTATATTTTATGTAGTTGATTAAAAAGCAAAATTATCTATCGAACAAAGAAAATTTTTAATCATTATCTTTATTGAGTCAAAAGTTAAACGATTTTGAATTGGAAATTTTGCAAAAATTAACAAACAGACGGACAGATGGACGGAAATTACAATTCTCTCAAAAAAAAAAATCTTCAAATTCGAAATTTTTTTCTTTTTTCTACTTTTCGATTAATATCAAAACCAAATGAAAGTATTAAAATTTTGATATCACCTTTTCATGAATTAAGCGTTATTTTCGTCCCATTTAACCCAAACGTATAGGACGGTCATTACCATTCAGCCAAAAAACATTTTATAAATCTAAAAATACATTTTTTACTTACTAATAAATAGAAAAATTAAACGTGATCATTAAAGTGTTGATACCACCCTTCTTTGAATAATGCATAATTTTTGACCCATTTAACTCTAATGTATAGACGGACGGACAAACATTACCGTTCTGGTAAAAAAAAAAATCTTAATATTTAACTAATAATCAATAATAAAAATAAAACGTGATCATTAAAATATTGATATCATCTTTCCCTGAATTAAGCGCCATTTTCGACCCCTTTTACCCCAATGTGCGCCGTTTCGGGTATCGCAAAATTCAAAATGGAGCCAATAGCTCTTTAAATTGTGCATCATTTGACATATACTTATCTCGTTAATGTACCCTCAACAGAAATTCTGTAGGAGGTACCCAAACTTGGAGAGAAAAAATGTGAATGGAGAGGTGCCTTTTTCTCGCATCGTTATTTCAATGAATCGCGTTATCAAAAAAAATTTCCAAATTTCATTTTAGAATCATTGTGGCATTTTAAAACAATAATTTGCTAAAAATGTATAGTTATTTTAAAAAAATCAGAAATTTTGCATATTTTGTTGTAGCTGATATTGGCGTTGTAAGTCAATTTTAATCTGAAATAAGTTCTTGTGTTAAGTTTTACTTACGCAGAAAATACGATTTCATTGAAAATATTCAACAACGGTTTTCATGGACTAAGAACGCGATGTTTTTAGTTTAACATTAATCGTCGAGGCACAACCAAGGCGCTAATTAAAATTGGCGATGATGAAGTGCAATTAAAAAATGTATATAAATGAAATTGCCGTATGGCTTATTTAAAAAAAAAAAAAGATGCATTTTACAACAAATGGATGAATATGAACAAGACTACATCACTAAAAATTGAACTTTGCAAATTTTATAAGAAGTTTTGATAATTATTAAATCGCTAATATATCCACCCATACTTAACATATAGCGATATTTTTAATTTGTATTTAAAATGCTTCATTGTGGAGTACATAAATGTAATAATTTTTGATTTTGGACTATAAATATAATTTTTGCAATTTGTTTATAAATTCTTATCTTAAACCTCCATAACTTTGACGACGTTCAGTAAAAGGCATTCATGTGAACAGTTCCGTGTTCCACTAGAGCCAGGAAATATTGGTACTAAATATCGTTGATGTGCCATTAAAACTAAAATTAAACAAGTTTGAAGAATTTCCCATAAATTTTGTATCAATAAAATTTTTAACCTGGCTGAAACTGACTTAAATTCTTAATAAATTTTGTGTTAATGATATTTTAAACAAACTGGTTACAGATCTGAAATCACAAGACTTGAAACTAATACAGTGCAAAATTTTAGCACAATAGGTTTCTTTTTCTAACCATGATTGTTGTTCAAAATGCAAAAATATAGAAAAACTGATAAAAAACTACTTAAGTTTTTACCATATTTCTACAATTTTTGTACGCGCGTTTATACTTTTTGATCTTACTCTATCATAAGTAAACTAATTGGACTTTGTACATAAATTCTGTACCATCTTTATTGTTGTGCAGACTTTCAACAGTTAAATACAAGGTAGTAAAGCTTTGATGACAAAATTTTTTGGTTTTTTTAAATTTTCTGTTTTATGGGCGCGGTCTGTGCACCCCTCAACCGAATACAAAATTTGGGATAGGAATTGATACTTGTAGTAATTGTACTAATTTTGCGCTATATCCCGTTGATGTGCCCGAAATAGTCTACGTAGTAGATAGTCTCAAAGTTTGGAAAACAAGTGCGAAAATTTTTCAAAAAGTCAGTTTTTCGCGAGACACATTCACATTTTCACATGGAATTGCTTAGATTACTGCGTGAACTTAGTTTTTTGTCATTTTACATAACAAAAATTAAGTACAAAAATTTTATGGACTTTTTGAAAATTATGCAAAAATTGCACTTTTTGTTTTTATATTTTTATATAGAAAACTACAATTTAAAAAATTATTGGATATATGGATATAAGAGTGGCGATAAATATAATTGATTGGGATTATAAATTTAAGTATATTGTCGTTGATAATTGAAAACGGGACACTTTTGTCAAAACATAGTAGGTACTTGTTAGGTACTTGTTAAATTCGGGGGCGCATCAAAAAATTTTGAGAGATAAACATTTTATGGACCAAAAAATATTTACTTGTGTTAAAAAAGGATCACAATATGAAATAGCATTTCTATGTAATCAACTCTAACAAAATATATTTTCAATGGAGAAATAACTTCGATAGATTCGATCCAAATTTTTCCCAAAATTTTTAAAAATCGCGATTTTTATTGAAAAGAAAATTTTTAAAATTTTACTAGGAAACCCTAAAATTTGCTGCACTAATACCATCAAACATTGAAAATATGATAAATTTCATTCGAATAACTCAGTAAGTTTTTATATTATCTGTAATTTTGACCAGAATTGTACATAAACTTCTAGTTTGTAAAAATTTGTATATGTTCAACTTTAAACCGCCATAACTTTCGAACCCCTCACATGAAATGATTAACGCGAACTGATTCTACATGCATTCGAGTCACTTTATATTTATACAAAACGATTTTAATGTGCCATCAAAAAAATTTAACATTTTTTTAAAGGGCTAAAATCAAAAATTTTTGATAATTGCCCATATGTTTATATACATGCTATATAAACGGTACAATTCTCTCAATTTATTATAATAAATTTTAAACACAATTTTAGCAAATTTGTTTACCTTTCAACTTTCGTAGTAATTAAAGTTTTTACAAGCTATTTTTAAGTTTTTATCTTTTGCTATTAAATGAAATAAAAATTTGAATTTTACAATGTATAGTTTAGAAGTTATGAGCAATAAAGTATGTACGCTTTTGGAAAAAAATTTGATATTTTTTTATTTTTAAAACATCATATTTTTGGACCAGAAAGGGTCTTCAGTCTGAAAGTTTGTGATTTTAGCAACACTTGGAAAAGATAATAACTGTAGCGATTCTGATTCGGATTTGATATTGGAGATATCAAAAATGCCTGTTTTTTCCAGTTTTGATATGGAATTACTCAATAAGTACCACAACAAAAAAAGGAAAAAAAAGTTAATTGGTAAATAGTTAAAAAATATTTTTAAGTCATTATCAATGCTTAATTAATTACATACATACAGAACTTGTTTTTGTAATTTTTTCCAAAAATTTCAATGATACTCAAATTGAAATAATTTTCTGAAAAGCAAATACAAATGAGATTTATATTATTTGTTTATTTATCGCTTAAGTTTTATTTTATTATATTAAATTTGTTTATTGTATTAATTCAAGATATTTACTTATGCATATGTATAATGAGTAAATAAACATGATTGTCAAAATTTATTTAGGGATATAATAAGAGTTTTTGTTAAGGCGGTATTTATGTGAAGAAGTAAATAAGATGTTTAAATGATACAAAATTATAGAAAAAAAGTGAGAATGCTATATTCGGCTATGCCGAATCTTATATACCCTTCACCAACATAATAAGATAAGGAGTATATATTTATTTTTTAAATTTTATTCATACAAAATATTACACATATTAACATAAAGCATGTAAACGAAAATTTTTTTACATTTTCATTTGCATATATTTAAGCCACAGTATATAGTATAGGAAAAAGCTAAAAGGTTTCTGATTCTGTAAAGTCTTGAGAATATACATACATTTACATTTTGATTTTCGAGATATCAGTCAACAAAATATCTTAAAAATTGCAAAAAATTAGAAAAAAAATGTTTGGACAAATTTCTTAAAAAAATGTGTAAACGAACATTTTTTTACATTTTTAAACGTTAATATTTCAGTCGCTATAAGCAATATGATATAGATCGGATACTTTTCTGAATTTGCAAAGTCCGACGATTTTAAATATGTAATACTTTTTTATTATATCGAAACTATTAATTCATATTCTTAAAAATTGGAAAATAACAGAAAATTAATTTTAAGAAAATATTTTTGGACACTACGTCAACCAACTTCAATTAAAAAAAATCCTAATTTAACAATGACAATTTTGGTAAATGATACATCAAAGAAAAGACAAATTCATAATCTATCAATTAAACTACCAAATAATGTGTTGATTAATACTCGGGCTAAATTTGGCATCGAAAAGTGAATCGAAAAAAGGGTTATGATAAAAAACCGTAAAATGCACTGCATACGGGTGTCATAAAAAATTAATAAATATCAAAACCAGTTCAAAAATTTTACATCCCAGATTGAAACTGTGTCAAGAAAACGCGTAAAATGTAAAAA
Source organism: Protophormia terraenovae (assembly GCA_951394005.1). NCBI lineage: Eukaryota > Metazoa > Arthropoda > Insecta > Diptera > Calliphoridae > Protophormia > Protophormia terraenovae. The sequence goes on from OX596073.1 coordinate 33,344,256, forward strand.
AATTGTGAACTTTTACAAAAGTTCTTAAGAAATGATGTAAAAAACGTGTCCAAAATTTTTTTCTGAATTTTTACAATTTTTATATTTATTGAGGGACTGATAATTTTAGGCAAAAATAATAAACATATTTGTATTCCTTGTAGTACCTAGTTTCATAAAAATATAACATTTTTGAGATACCTTATATAGGTACCTAAATATTTACATTTGAAAATGTTAAATTTTTTTCGTTTACATGCTTTATTAACTATTAGAAATTTAATAAAAATATTATAATTAAAGTATTATGTAATTTTTAAAAAAATATTATGCAGCTCTCATATATACGAACAGTATCAAAATCATTTTACAACACTACATGTTGAATATTTTCCAAATTCAACAAATGTTGAAAAACTCAAAAAATTCAACAAATGTTGAAATTTTATATACTTAATATAAAATAATTTTTTGAATTTAGAACTGTAAGTAATCACTTACACTTCCAGCATGCCAAGAAATTCTTGTCAAAATTTACTTTTAATAATGAACATTTTAATTTTTTTACGACAAACGAAAAAATACGAGAAGCCCATGGGACTCGAGCACTTGACTATTCAATCGTACAACATTCTAATAGAAAAACATTTATATATTATTGTATGTGAAATAGAAATATTATTAAATTTGGGCAAAGAAAAATTGGAAAAATTATGAGGCTGCTCTAGAAAATCGTTTATAGACTCCACCATATTTGAACGGATTTCGCTGAATTCCAATACCAACCATCTCTAGATTATATACCACATATATGTTGAAAAAGAAATGTATTGACTGAACTGTGGGCTTCAAAAAATCTATTTCAACAGACAGACGGACAGACATCCAAAACTTATTTTTAATCATATTAATCACGAAAATTTTCTAAAAAGATATAGTCGGTCAAGGTCGAATATATGATACCCTACACCATTGTACATATCAAAATTCGGGGAGGGGTCTTTGGTTCTAATTTTGAACCGATATTCACATTAAGTGTAATACTATTTTCACATATAAAGGTTTTTTGATAAACGAGTCGTTTTCTTAAAAAACACAAAGAAATTGAATTGTTTTTTCATATATTTCAAAGCCAGAAAACATCTCGATTCGAGTTGTTTAATTATTTAACACAATAAAAATATACTAAATTTCCATACAGGGAAGAAATTTTTAGTATTTTTAGTACATAGGAAATTGTTGAAAAAAGAATTTTTAAAAATTGTCAAACAGTTTAAAAACAAAAAATTAAAAATTATGAATGAAATTTATATTTGTTTATAAATTTTATTTGTTTGATTAATTAGAAAGCAAAGTATATACAAGTAGTCCGACTCTTTGGCAGGAGTACCTAACTCTAAGAATGTGTTAGTAAAAAAGTACCTAACTCTAAGTATGTGTTAGTAACAAAAATTTAAATGTGTTGATGCTTTTTTGTTTTCCTCATATACACAGAGTTCTATAAAAATGTTTTAAAATTAAATTTGTTTGAATTTTTAATACCAAAAATTGAAACTCTGTTGAAGAATTTAGTTTTAAAGGAAAACAAAACAAATTGTCAAAAATTAAATAAAAAATAACAATTTGTGTTTGCCCAAAATTTACCATTTTTATAAATAAAAGTTGGCTTAATGGTATGGAAAAAAATTTTAATATTGTGTGTGCAAGTGAAAACAGTGCAAAAATGTTTAAGAATTTTAAAATTAAATGGTAAAGTTTCTGTGATTTTTTTATTTGTATTAGTTCTCTCTCGTTCACACGGCACTCGTATATGTGAGAGAGAAATTTTACTAGAAGAGAGTCGGACTACTTTGTATACTTTGTTAGAAAGTTTCTCATTTAGTTTAGATATGAACAAATATAAATTTACAAGGTTTGTTTTTATTCAGTATGATGAATGTACCACATATCGTGGTACAAATGAATATAAATATGATATATGATGAAATTAGTTTATATATATATATATATATATATATATATATATATATATATATATATATATATATATATATATATATATATATATATATATATATATATATATATATATATGTATATGATAACATGGGATTATTAAATGATTCTTAAGCAATACTTAAGAAAAGGTTATAAAACTTAATAGAAGTTATTAAAAAGGTTACGAACCTTACTAATAAATTATAAATTGGAATCATAATAATGATTACGTACAAATATACTTTTTGTAACATGGAATAATATATTAGAATCATAGTATGTTGCTCTTAGTTTATGATCTCTAGAACCATATTTTTTCTTTGCGTGTGGCAAAACTGATTACTTCAAACTAAACAATATTTAAAGACAGGATTAAAATTTAATCCCTAAACTCTTAAGCTATGTATATCCTTTGTATTCAACTAAAATAAAATGCCCTTCATTAATTAAACCCAAAGGAGACATAGTGATATATATGGGCGTATTATTGTTGATACAGCCACTACTACAGAATTGTTGCAACTACAACATTATTGTGGCTGGTTTAATAAATCAACAAGTTAACAATAAAATAACATCAACTGTCAATATTATTTTCTTTTGTCTACAAATTAATAAAAAAAGTAAAAAATACAATAGAGTAGCTAATTAAAAGCCGACAGTTTTATACATAAACTATAGCAAGTGATGAATTTTTGCTTGAAAAGAATATAATAAAAATAATATTATATATAACACAGATAGCCATATATGCATGTATGTATGTATGTATGTATGTATGTATGTATGTATGTATGTATGTATGTATGTATGTATGTATGTATGTATGTATGTATGTATGTATGTATGTATGTATGTATGTATGTATGTATGTGTGTATGTATGTATATGTGTGTGTGTATGTGTGCATAGACTGTCATGAAATGATTATTTTGAATTTAATGCGGTAGTTTGAAATAAATGCATATAAGTAAGTTGATATCCTGCGGGGCATTAAATAATATTACATGCATATAAAATAATTTCAAAGAATTTTAACACTTATCAGTACACACGCACCTTCATAGTTATATTGTCATTTCCACACATTATTTTTTATTATTTTTTGTGATATAATATTTTTGTAATCGTCAGGACAAGGATATCACTATTAATATTTTATTTGAACTTTGCATTATTTATTACTTTATTAAATATTTTTTATTATAAATTTATTTAAATAATATTTAAATATTGTTTTTTTTTTTTCATTTGCCAATTATTGAATTACAATTACTAATCGACTCCATGTTAATTGAAAAAATTATTAATAACCTTTTTTTCTTCTTTATGCACCTTTTTTAATAAATTTAAATATATTACTTATAATATTATTAATATTTTAATAATTCTTTTATTAATTTCATAAAGAAATCCGTTTATACATCCGTTTCAATACAACATTTGCCGACAACTGTTTATACATTAAAGTAAAATATCGCTTTCATAGCTATGGACCACCCTGTTATCACACTTATATCATTTTATTAAAAAATACATTACACCTCACATTGAAAGTATAAATCGTTTATAAATGAAATGTGGAACTTGTTTTGTGTTAACATAATAAATTTGTACATAGACAGAAAAGTATGAAAAATATTTGTAAAAGAATATATTTTGATATGAAATAAATAAAATAAAATCGTTGTAATAAAACCTTTTTTCAAAGAAACATGCTGAATTTAATACTTATCGAACTATACCTGCGTTTAAATATAACCAATATCCATAAGTTCAACAATATTTATTTCCAATGCTGTTCTTCGCTCTCACCACTGCAATATTTGTGTACTTATAAAATTATTTTACGGCAAATTGTGGTAGCTAAATTTATTAAGATAAATCAATTATGGTACATACATGCGCATTATTACAACATCAATACACTTACAAATTTTAAATTTCTGATTTATTTTAAACAAATAGTGGAAGTGGCAGTACTTTTTTTCGAAATAAATGGAATAATTGTTATACAACTTAAAGAAAATTCGTTTCAATAACAAACAACATTTAAATTTAAATGTAACTTTTAAAAATCGTACTACCAAATATAAATTCAAAATTGGGTTTGTCAATTCATCTGTAAGTTCACATTACGCTAATATTTAACGATTTTTACCAAAAATGTTATTTGCCTAATCTGAACATCAAATATTTTTACGAACCAAACAAAAAACAGTTGATTTTGGTCAAACAAAAATATTAGCTTTGAGTCAAAAATTTAATAAGTGTGAACATGAGATGTAAAATATTATATATAAATTTTACAATAGAAATGTAAGATCAAACAAAGGTAAACAAGAGCTGACGCGGCGGATTTCATATATTGAAAAGATTTTTGTTTTTATGCACTTAAACTTCAAATCGACAAATAGAAATTAAAATCACAATAGTGCTTGTAATGTTTTTTATACAGCTGAAAGTGGCGTGCAAAAAATAAAGATGAAAGTCGAGTAAAACTGTCGGCGGCGGGTTAGCAAAAAAAAACACTAATTTAATTCAGTTTTTAACTCAAAAAGAAATAGTTCAGTTTTTTAGATTAACTCAATATTTTTTTTAAGGGATTTAATAAAAATTTATTAACCTAGAAATGCTTTTTCATTACATTATTTTAATTCAATAAATTAATAAAAAAAAAAAAAAAATATCAACAAATTTTTGTTCATTATACTTCAAACAATTATTTTATAGGAGCTGGATATAAATCAACACTGATTGCATGTGACTTGTCTACTATTTTCAAATAAAATTAAAAAAATTAAAAGAAAATAATTGAATATAAATATCAGGCGATAAAAGTCGTATGATGCGGCATCAGCGCTTACAACCAAAATTACTTTTGTTTTTTTCAGGGAAAATGGGCTTTATTTAGACTTTTTGTTGTAACTTTTGAATTAAAAGTTATAAATTAATAAATCAAACTGTAAATTTTAACTTGTAGTATAATTATTATTATATAAGATAATTATAAGAAAAAAAAACACACAAATGCGTTTTATATCAGAATTAATGTTATGGAAAATATTAAAAATTAAATCAATTTTTATAGTCAATGGAAAAATAATGCAGAAAATCAAAAAATTGCGATTTATTTCATTTAAGATATATTTTAGGCAAGCAACAGAATCCAACTTACGAGAAATTCAGTAAAAATGTTTTTATTACACTCTTAATGGCTACAGTTGTTTAAAATCTTCATTTTGAACTTCCTGTGATTCCTCTAGTAGTGTAATATATTGTGGTTTTTGCATAATTTCAACTGATTTATTTTAATTTAAAATTAAATATTTTTCGTTTAGGCAAATATTGGAAAAATTTTTATTTATATTACATAAGCTAAAATTCTATATTTTATCACTATATACAAATTTTTACCCAATTGTACCCAATGATTCTTTAAAATTCTACATACTTATATCTCGAAAATACCCCATTTTTAGGGTAATTTTTGAAAAATTATTAAAAATATTTATACAACATATATCGGAATAAATTTTATTTTAGAATATAGTCCACTATCTAAACTTAATCCGCCTGTTTAAAAAAAGAATTGTGGTTATACAAAAACTAACAAAAATCCCACTTGGAAATTTGTAAATTTAAATTTTTGTTATTAATAAGATTATTTATGAAAAATTATTGTACTTTGAGAGAGTGTATCAAAAAAAGTAAACAACATAGAAAAATAAATTTCACAGATTATGATAACTTTTTTTTTGTTTAAAGAAAAATAGGTGGATTAAATAGAATTTGACTTGCTATACAGGAATAAATTTTATAAATATATTTATAAATTGTGTAAATAATTTTTTGAAAAAATTAAAGAGCTTTATTTGAATGCATAAAAACCCCTATTTATAGTCTACACCACCGTAGGTGGTTGGTGTATATGCGTTTGTGCTGATATTTGTACCGAACAGAATAAATTATCGGACCCCCACCTTAAAGTATACTGTTCGAATCAGAATCACTTTCTGAGTCTATTTAACGATGTCCGTCCCTCTGGCTGTCCATGTAAACATTGTGAACAAAGTACAGGTCTCAATTTAAAAGATATCTTGATGAATTTTGGCACGAATAATTATTTTGATACAAGGACGAAGCCTATTTAAATTGGTTATAATCGGTCCATTATTTCACCTAGCCTCCATACAAATGTCCTTCCGGAATAGGGATTTAACGATCATAAATGCCAAATTTCATCAAGATCGGTCCATAACTGACCATAGCTCAAATATAAATCCCCTCTTCCCAAAATCACTTTAACGTGCATAAATCCCATACGAATGATAGTATCAAGTTAATATTCAACACAAATAAGTCTTATGTAAGTAAAAACAACATTGCCAAAATATATGAGAATCGGTCCATAATTTACCATATCTCCCATATAAACCCACTTCCGGAAATAGCCCTAAAGGGCATAAAATCATACAGATGTTAGTATCAATTTATTCTGTATTTGTATCATTTATTTTACATTTAGCAAAAGTGTTGGTCTACAATTGGCCACAGGTCTAATTTTAAGCTCATACACAACGGTGTAGGGTATCATATGGTCGGTCTTAACCGACTATAGTCACCAAAGTTTCAGTTGAGAACCAGTTGACATCACCACACTCACTAAATATCAGTTGAGAGTCAATTTCTAACAGACATGTTAAGTGCGCATCTAGCCACTCGCGCGGAATAGCAATCTGTGGCTAAGTGGTTAGAGTTGAAGACTATAAAACATATGATACTTTAGAAGAATGTTGTGGGTTCGATTCGGGGTATCACCACCAATATTAACGAAAAATTATAAAGTAGAATTTAGTTAAAATAAATTAAAAAGAAATTTATTTTAACTAAATTCTACTTTATAATTTTTTGTTATATAGGGATATAATAAGAAATACACAAACCACGTAAATAAATATTTCGTAGACATTTCTATTTAAATTCTTCCGGTAACAATACACATTTTTTCCAGTAAAAATATATTTTATGTATATGAATTCATTTCCGCTTATTTTTTATTTTATTTAGTTATAAAAGAAAATGTCCTTGAGTTTTTTATTTCTTTCTTAAACCAATACTGTTACTTTCTTTGATATAGAGAGCAGATAACGGAAGGATATAAATAATAATAAATAAGATTGTAAGTATGTGGCTATAAACAACCAGTGATTGTGAATAAACTATTAAATATGCTAGACACTGTCAACAAACGAAGAAAAATTTGAAAAAAATTTAAATATGTATATATATTTAATACAATTATTTATATGAATATATTAGATTATTTCAAAATTGGATTGTATATTTCAATAAACTATTTGTGATTAAACAAATTTAAAATATTAATATAGTTCTCATCTTAATCATTAAATTTGACTTTCGAAGAGTCCAGTCTAGACTATTTAATTTAATATTTCAATATCTTATATTCTTTTATTTATTTGTCAAAGCTTAATTTATTTAATTTAACTCTCTTCCCTCCATGCTTCATTTAAACATTTGTTAACTTCAGACAACTATTATTTCTTTTACATCTATCTAATATAAATTTCACACTTTGACTTTGTGATAAAATTGATTATTTTATTAGACGTAAACATATAAAACTTGTCATAAAATTTATTATTATTTTTTTTTTTTTTAATATCTTTTTTGTTATTCCTACACAAAACAACGCTAAGAAAAAAAAGAAAGAAACTATGAGACAAAGAAAATATATTTAAACATCAATGACTCGTGTCAGAATTTTAGCTAAAATTGAACGTTTTAAATTTTTCTCTCATTTAAAGTGTCAGAAGAATTTTAATTTTATAAAAATGATAACAATTTGATATCTTTTACTACAGCAAATAAATATTACTTTGGAAGTCTTAAATTGTCTAAAGTAAACACAATAAGTTAGAATGTTATATCGATCGAACTATTTATATAAAATTCCGATGGGTTACATGTTTTTTTTAAGAGTTATCTGCGGAAAAGTATGAACTGAAGTTACGAAGGACAATAAGTTTTCTTAGTATTTGACCCATAACTGTTTTGTTTATTAACTGATTTTTGGCAATTTTCAATATCAAACAAATCTTATATATTATTTGATCCAAATTTCACATCCCCAGCTGGTCTGCTCTGAGCTATATACTGCTTTCAATAGACGGACATATGAACAAACATAGCTAGATCGACTCAGAGCCTTACGAGGACACAGATTATATATACTTTATTAGATATTAGACAAATATTTTGACATGGTGCACATTTTTGATGGATGATATAAAAATTTACTTTATATTGATAACAACATTCTCTTATTTATTTAATATGTGCATGTCAGAGATAAATTAAGTTTATGACCGTTCAGAAATATTTAATATCAAAAACAAAGAAAAAGCTGAAACAAATAAATAAATAAATAATCTAAAAAAGGACAAGACGCCATAAAAAAAACAAAACAAATAGAAATTAATTAATTAACCTAAACCAAAAAAATAAATAAATAAATCGAGTGGTATAAATAAAAACAGGTCATTTAAAAGATTTAATAAAATAGAATTAAAATAAATGTTTTTAATATAAAAATTAAACAAAGTAAATTAATTTTTTTTATATTCTTAAAATTAAATTATTTGTTCCAATGCCTTTTCCAAATCAATACTAGGAATATTAATTAAAATAAGATTACGTTTGAAATATTTTTGGTAAAAGGTACACGTAGTTTTTACTTAATGAAATAAATATTAGTATTGGTATAAAAAGATATACATATTTTAAGTCAAAAAATAGCTAAAGTTTTATTAAGAGCTGCATAATTTTTTTATTTTTGTTTGTGATAAGGCAATATAATACGTAATAGAAGATTCTTATTTCAATATTAAATAAAGCAAATCCTTGTGATTTTTTCAGGAATTGAATTTGCCTCAAAATTAAATATTTTAAATAAACTTTGGTGGAAATGTAAACATCGATATTGATCAAATGCACTGTAGACTACAAAATTCATACAAAAAATTTCCAAACACGGAATTTGATGAAGGAAAACTAATTTTTGTATAAAGGAAATTTTTCATTTTAATATTTTTATAGCCACCATCAAAAAGATGGGGGGTATATTGATTTTGCTATTCCATGTGTAACATAAAGTATATATTTTCTGGGTCCTGGATATATTCTGAGTCGATCTAGCTATGTCTGTCGGTCTGGCTCGAACGGGACAACGTAGAGGGACGAAAATTGCCTCAAATATTAATCTTATATAAGATTTGTTTGATATTGAAAATGAGCAAATAATAAAATATTGAATTAATAAACAAAAAAGTTATGGGCAAAATACTAGAAACACAGGGTGTGCGTTGTAGCTTCATTTCATAGTTTTCTGCTGATATCATGTACGATAACGAAATTTTGTACAGATAGTTCGAGGGCGATATAAACTTGGAAACCAAAAATGACATGGTCCGACCACCTCCCATATAACGTAAAATTTGGGAAAGTTAATGGTGGGTATATAGATTCGGCCGAGCCGAATATAACATCCGCGCTTGGTATTATCTTATTATTCGTTAGAGCTAATTTTAGCAACACCGAAAAATACATACATATAATACACCAAAATATGTGAAATTAAATTGGCTTTAAGTCGTTTTACTAACAAATTTTTATCCGCTCAATAGTTTTGGAGATATTTCCAAATAAGTGTCCGAAAAAAATTGTTCATGCTAAATTCAAGATTTCTTTTTTCTTTACTGAAACTTCTTTTTAAAAGTGAAAACATCAAAAATATTTCAGTTTATCATATTTGTCTCAAAGCTGGCAAAACTGCGAACAAATAAAGCTACGTATCGTAAAAATTGATGCACAAATCTTGATTGCATTCACAGATAAGTTGGGATACCCATGCATACCTATAGTTAAGTGAAAATAGCTTAGTCGGCAAAAAAAAAAAAAAAAAAAAAAATTTCGTCTTAAATAAAAAAAATAGGTGAATTAGATGGAATTTAATGTGTTAAATAAGAATCAGCTTTTACTTTTTTTCTATCACGTATTGATTTTTTTTTTTTATGGGCATGACTACTATGATCTCGCCTTTAGGCAGTCACACTTGTATAACTCGAGAACTGTTTGTCCAATTAAGATAAATTAAACTCCAGTAGATAGTGATAGTGATCTAAATTGTCTTTGAGCTGAATTTACATAATTTTTTATTCAGGTAATATTTCCGTAGTTATTCGGTAATTAGTAGCAAAAAATTAATTTTTTTTTGTTTTCTTTGAAAAATCGTGATCCATAACTCTGAAATTCTTGAGCGAATAAAAAATATTGTCAGCACATCTTGAAGACAATTTTCGTATGCATATTTTTATGTATCACTTATCAAAATCGTGTAAACGATTCTTGAGTTATAGTCTAAATTTGACAAACCATTCTCGAATTTTATAGTGTGACCGCTGAATAAGGTGATGATATTAGTCATGCACCTAAAAAAATCAGTACCTGATAGAAAAAAAGTGATCAGCTTTAAAATAAAGATGATAAACTGTAACATTTTTGATGTTTTCATTTATTAAAATAAATGTTAGTAACAAGAATCTAAAATTTTGCATGAAAATTATTTTTTTTGGGCACTTATTTCAAAATAACTTCGAAACTATTGAGCATATAAAAAAATTAAGTTTGGATGATTTGAAGATATTTTTACGCATCTTTTGGTGTACCACTTATGTTAACCGTACACACCGTCTTGAGTTATGAGGAGTTATGAGGAAATATACTAGATTAATGGTCTTACTATGGGCAAAATATTAGACACGCTCATAAAAAAAATCAACCTGATGGAAAAAAACTGAAAGTAGATTCGTGTTTATCACATCAAAATACATCAAGTTCAGCTATTCGTCTATGGGGGAGGATTGTTTTGTTGACCAGTGATATTGATCTAAGACAACCTTAGCCAATCAGCTTAGAATCGTTTTCCGAATCAATTTAGCGATGTCTATCCATCTGTCCGTCCTGAAAATAATTTAATGAAATTTGATACACATGTTTTTTGTAGTCCTGAACCAAAGTCTATTGAAATTGATTATAACTGACCATTTGTCATAAAAAAATCCTCCATTGTTCATAAATGCCTTAAAATATCAGTATTTAATAAATGATCGGTAGATAATTGACCATATCTCCATTACAAATCTCTTCTATAACAGACATAAATCCCATAATAATTGTCCACAATTGGCAGTCTAATCAAATTTAATGAATCTATCACATCTTCAGACGAATAGCTTTAAAGCCTTTTTTAAATTATATAGAAATAGGTGCTTAATAACTAGTTATTTATAATTCGATGTAAAATTTTGTTTAATATTACATACATACGTATATATGTATTTATATATAAATTTAGAATGTTTAAAATGTTGCTTAATATTACAAACAACCTTTAGTTCCTTTCAAATATTTCATATAAAACAATTTATTAAAGTGACACTTGACAAATAGCCTTAATTTGTTTATAAAAGTTTAAAGTTAAGTCAAAAGTTTAAAGCTATTTTATTTGAAAATTTATATGCTTCATAAAACTTAAAGTTATCCAATGTTGCAAGTAATATGAAAGTTTTTTACTTTTTTCAAGAGCAAGTTTGTATCTATACAAAATGGAAGATAAGAAAATTATGTCAGTGTATATAAGGAAAATGCATGCGTTTATGAATTGCAGAAAAAAATTAAGTGTAAAGCATAAAAAAAAATTTGTATATTGTCGGTAAGCTAACAAGAAAATTTTTTTAGACCCCTTGAAGGTTTTAATGATCCACTATTTACTTACCAAATATTGTCAAATATGTATTTGTATTAATTTTGACGTTATCAAATGGATTTTTATGAAATTTAATAAAGCAAAAACTAAGGAGTGAGATCGAAAAATTCTTAACATACATAATATTCAATAACTTGGAAACGGTTGATCTTAGAGTTTTCATTATTTTTTTTTAACATTTGACAATTTAGCACAGATCACAGAAATATATAATTTTTATGGTTCTAACTACTAATTATAAAATTGTGGACCATTTTTGAAAACCCTTTCTTTGGAGATTTGATAGTTGCTTCAGTCACTTTTTTGGAACAGTGTGTACATCTTCTGTTAAAATCTTCGGTATTTTGGTACACCTTTTTTGTGCTCTTGAATTCACTTTTCACAAGAGCACAATATCTCTCCACTGGTCTAAGTATGGACAATTTTGAAAACCTTTGACCTTTCTTTGTACTAAAACTATGTTATTGATTTGGTACCACACCAGAGCTTTCTTACCGTAGTGACATGATACCTAATGGGTCCAAAAATATGTGGACACGTTGTGCTTTCTTAAGAAAAGAAGAAGTCTTTTTTTTTTGCAAATATTCCTTTATGCATATTTTGGTATTTATAGATCCGAATGTATCAAATGACTTTCTTGTTTTGCTGTAACTGTAAAAAGCTTGTCATACCATGAATTTTGTAAGAAATTTTTGCTGCTTTTGGGTCTTAAACTTATCTTACAAGCTGCGAAGATTCTGAAAGCACCTACGTTTCTTCGTCAATTATACAGCTTGAGTATTTTTGTATGAAATTTAGTTTTAAATTCCGAATCCTATTTTTGGCTTGTAATTTTTTTTTTGCAGAATTCTAGTTTGGAATTTTTTGAACTTTATATGTTATCAACTTTCCCATTAGCTTTAAATTTTCGCACCAAATAGTCGAAACACTGAGAAAACTGAGCTGATTTTCTACCAGATGTGTTTGGAGTTCCTTTCAATATGCCTTCAATTTTCTGGCCTTCCCAATATCATGTGGTCCTTTTTTCTTACCGAACTATGTTTCACATCAATAGTCAAATTCTCCTGATACTGTTTAATAACATTAGAAACGGTTTTACGGACGACATTTAATTCTGTAGCTAATTATTTGTAAGACCTATTTGGATTTTTTGAAATTTTTTAATAACTTGTAGGACGTAAATCTTTTTCGTCATTTATTTTGATGAAAATAAGGACAAATTAAGATGGTTGTTATTAAAAATAATAACTGAAGTATTTTTCCATGATAACTAGATCAAAAAAAATTTTGAATATCGATTCCGAAAAAAGTTATGAGGCAAAATGTATGCTAAGAATTTTTCGATCTCACTCCTTATATCTTTTAGGCCCGTTAACAATAAAACGATAACTACAAGTTAAACACTAACTTCCAGTTAAAACAAAAAGTTGAAATAAAATCATTAACACAAAGTTCTTGTTAGCACTAACTTTAAGTTAAATTTAAATGAAAAAATTCTTCTAGTTATTTTTTTAACTTTCAGTTTATACATAAAATAATTTTATTTACAAATAAAACAATACAAAAAGTGTGGATCACATTACCAAACAAAGAATACTAAGAATAGAAGGCTTGTCAAAAAAACCTAACTTTGTTGTAAAAAAAAACCTAACTTTAAGATTGTGTTAGTAAAATTTTATATATATGTATTAGCCCAACAAGCGCAGAGTCATAATTTTTCAAACGTTTGAAATATTATGTCTTTTTTCTTTGATATCAAAGCTTAATTCAAACCTTATTTCAAATTTATGCCAAAATTGGAGAAAAATTTCCCCTTTTTGTCGAGAATGTCATTATTCTTAAATCATTATCAAATCGTTCTCAAACGTTTACATTTGAGAAAAGAATTTATTTCAAATCACTCTCAAATTTTAAATCAAACATTTGGTTTGCTGGGAGTGCTGAAACCACTTTCACCACACATCAATATCATACATAGTTGTACAAAAGAGTATTAACAAATTATAAAATAAAATTTATCACAATTATATCAGCAGATTTTCATCATTTGATGCGGGTTACATCCAGAAATAGTAATATAATTACATTTTTTGGCTTTTTGTTGATGAATATGAAAATTATATAAAATTATTTTAAATTCTGTTTTATTTTTAATACCAAAATAGCAACATTGTTCGTTCAATTTAAATTTCAACATACAAAAAAGGAATGTCAAAAATAAAATAAAAAAATATTTTTTAAGTTTGTGGAAAATATTCGTTTAACGGGAGTGAAAATACTACAAACGTGTGTGAAAAAATAATAAAAATATCGTGTGATAGTGGAAAAATGTGTCGCGTGTGTAGTTTTCTTTAAATATTAAGGAAAATATTTGTTTATTTTGTGCTGTTTCTCTCTCTCACAACTGTGTTGAATTCACACAGAACTTGTATGTGAGGAGAGCGAAATGTTGTTGTTGTACGATTTTGACAAGCTTTCTATTCTTAGTATTCTTTGTTACCAAATTTGTGAATAAATGATCCAGTGCTGTCTATAGCTCCATATCTATATAACACATTAAAAAAAAATCATTTCAAGGTGCATAATGCTCACATATATGTCAAAATCGCACTTCACCACTATAACATTAGTTTTTGTCAATTTTTTCTACATTTTGATCGCCCACAATTGTGTTTTACGGATCCTCCCAGAAATATTTATTTTCAAACTTACATATTTGATTCATTAATATTTCCAACGAAAACAAGACATTTTGAGCTAAATAGACATATCGGAACTAAATCGAACTACTAGTTAATCATTCAAATCCAAAAATTTATTTATGATTCGTATTTTTCCGCTAACCCCTGGGAATCATTGGCCTAAGCTATGCCACAACCATTCGCTCAGAATGCCTGCATACATTTGTGCGATTTATTGATGTCCGTTCAGGAATGTTTGTCCGTTCATGTGAACCTTTTGAATTGGTCCATAATTGAACATAGCTTACATATGTATATAAAGTCCTTTTCCGGAAATCCCTCTAATGTGCGTAAATACTATGCACATCTTTTTTGTAAAGCATTTATCATTTCAACAAAAATAAAATTATTTTAGATATTTTAACTTTTAGATACAAACCAAATTCACAATAGTGCTTAATGAAAGTTAAATAACTTTTCAATACTGTTAATGAAATTTTTTAACTTCTTGTTAAATATTAACCGGAAGTTAGATAACTTGTTGTTAAATTTAACTAAACCGTATTTTGTGTTAACGGGCATTATACTCTTAAAAATTGTTGTAAAGTATATACATACATATAAATTGTTAAGTATATTCCGGATCCTATAGGTAGAAGAGTCGAAATTTATCTATCTGTCCGACCGTCGCACAACATCATTGTATGCATATATTATGCCCTTTAGTGATTGGGTGAAATTCGGACCCTCTCATATAAAAATCTTCAAAATCGGTTCAGATATAAAGAATCAGGATTCTTATTAAAAATGTTTTTATCCGAGATGTCTATACGGTCAAAACTAAAGACTTTATTAGTAAATAAAAAAATGCAATTTTTAGAATCATACGATTTTTTTTAATAATAATAATGTCCGTCCGTCTATACGTTGGGGTTAAATGGGTCGAGAACAGAGCTTACTTCAGGAAAAGATGTTATCATTATTGTAATGATCACGATTTATTTTTTTTATTTATTGGTAAGTAAAAAAATGCTTTCTTAGGATTCTCAAATTTGTTTGGCAGAATCGTAATGTTAAATGGCGCTTAATTCAGGGAAAGGAGATATCATTATTATAATATATACATTTAGTTTTTATATCGATTGAAAATTAAAAAAATATATTTTTTGAATTTTAAAATTTTTTTTCTTGAGAGAATTCTCCTTCTATTCGTCTGTTTGTTAATTTTTATTAATTTGCCAATTTAAAATAGTTAATTTTTGGACTCAAAAAAAATATCAACTTCAAATTTTCTTCATACAATGGATAATTTTTCTCTTTAACCATTTACAAAAAATATAATAAAATCGGTCGAAAATGTTTGGCTATGTATGGAAAAAACTTGACTACTTAAGTGGTTTAACCTCTTTTATGTAATTAGTACTCTATTTTGAGCTGTCATTCTTCCGCTCCTGAAATATATGCTGAATCCTCCATCCAAATTTTATATACTGCTTTCCTCTGCTACACCTATTTGAAATTTTATTTAAATCCAACTAGCCGATTAAAAGTTACAGATTTATTTCCAAAAATATTCAATTCTGCCCCACTGTCTAATGTTTGGTAAAGCAAAGGAAAAAGTCTGCACTTAAGCTGTTTTTTGTATGAGAACCAGTGTTACCGTTTGGCGACTTTAGTCGCCAATTTCCCCTTTTTCAACCACCAAATATTTGCACAAAATATAATTTAAAAACACTTTAAGAAAAGTACATTTAAATACCTAGTTAATGCATCAAAAAAATAAAAAATACGTTGAAAGTTAATCAAAACTGAAATATTCCAAATTTTGAAAAGAAAAATGTTTAACTTTGACAGCTTAACACAACCTAGCTTGATAATTTTAATTCATAATTGTGTCTACTTTTATTCGTTACCCAACTTTATTACGAATATTTAAAATTCAAAATTCAATTAATCTCCATTTTTGACATCTTTAACCCCAAAGTGCGTCGTTAGAAATAACCCTTAGGTTTCTGCGATAGCATTTCGATATTCTCATTTGCATTATGCATCTTCATATGAGTTACACTACGAACTTAGGTTGTAATATTTGCATATTTAAAAAAAAAAGACAAATTTAATTACTTTTTGCTTCAAAGAATTGAATTTAAATTGAATTTGTATGACAAGGAGTAAGATCGAAAAAATCTTAACACACGTTTTGCCTTTGCCTGTTTATTTGTTTTGAGTTTAAGCAAAATTAGTTAAAATTATTAAAAATTTTCAAAATAATCCAAATTGGTTCTACAAGAAATTGGCAAAAGAATTATAAGTCTGTCAACAAACTGTTTCCAATGTTATTAAACAATATCAGAAGCATATTGAAAAGAACTCCAAATACATCTGGTAGAAAAGCAGACCAGGTAGCTCAGTGCTCTGACTATTTGGAGTGAAAAGTTAAAGCAAATTCAGGCTTGAAAACATACAAAGTTCAAAAATTTCCAGACAGTAATGCTGCAAAAAATTTAGAAGCCAAGAATAGGGTATGGAAATTAAAATCAAATTTTACACAAAAATACTCATGTTGTATAATGGACGACGAAACGTATGTAGTGGCAGATTTTTTTCAGCTTCCAGTTCAAAATTTGTATGTTGCTAATTCTCGATAAAATGTTGGAGACAAGTTTAGGACCTTAAAGTGATAAAATTTCCTAAAAAATTTCAAGCTTTATGCAGTTACGGCAAAAGTAGCAAGTCATTTGTTACAGTGGGCTCTATAAATACCGAAATATACATCAAATAATGTTTGCAAAAAAGGCTTCTTCTTTTCATAAGAGAACAAAATGTGTCAACATATTTTTGGCCCAATTTGGCATCATGTCACTACAATAAGAAAGTTCTGGAGTGGTTACAAAACAATAACATAGTTTTTGTACCAAGAAAGGTCAATCCTTAAAATTGATCGGATTCACAAGAGCCCAAAACCAGTGGAGAGATATTGGGCTCTTGTGAAAAAAAATTGAAGAGCACAAAAAGGGTGTCCCAAAATATCGAAGATTTCACGCAAAGAAAAAATATGGTTCTAGTGACCATAAACTAAGAGCAACATACTATGATTGTAAAATATGATTACAGTTAAAAATAAGTATATTTGTACGTAATAATTATTATGATTCCATTTTAAAATTTTTAGTAAGGTTTATAACCTTTTCTTAAATATTGCTTTTAATTTCATCATGTTTTTATCATTTAATAATCCCATTTTATCATATGTATAATCCCATTTTATCATATATATAATCCCATTCTATCATATATATAATTCCATTTTATCACATATATAATTCCATATTTTCATATTTATACTCATTTGTACCACGATATGTAGTACGTTCATAATACGGAATATTATTATACCTTGTCAATTTACATTTGTTCAAATCTAAACTAAATGAGAATTAATCTACTAACAAACTACTGGACTAATACACAAAAATGTGTATTCAATAGTTATTATAAGCAAATAAAAATATTAGCTTAATGGTTGTAGAATTAACCAAATTTGTAAAATTAACTGAATGGTTGTAGAATCAACTACATACTCGAAGAATTGACTAAATGTTTGGATTTTTCATAAATATGGTTTCATATAAAAATATTTAAATACATATTATAATTGAAGTCAGCCATATTAAAATTTTTATCATTAAATTATCAAACAGAAACATGAACGTTGCTATCATGAACACGGTATTATTCAAATCAATGAAAAACGGCTATACAAACATTGAATAGTTGTAGTGATCATGCTGTAACCATGTTTTTTCTCTGCGTGTTTAAAAGAAGATAGGCAAACTGTTCCAGAAAAGTGACTGAAACAACTATCAAATCTCTAATGGAAGGGATACCAAAAAAGGTTCACGCGTTCATAAGTAGTAGTTAGAACTATAAAAGTTATTTTTTTCTGTGATCTGTAATATAGTATCAATTCAATTAAAAAAAAAAAAATCAAAACTCTAAAACCAACTGTTTCCAAATTGTTGAATTTTATATACAGTGGCTCTCGGCTTATATTATGCAGTACAAAGTAACAGACTGGAACTAAAAATAAAATTTAGTATCATTAGAAAGAGGAAGATTTTTAGTTTAACATAGAACTATTATTTATTGTTAAAGTTTACCTTTGAGTACCTTAAAAATATGAAAACTAAAAATCTAATATTTTTATCTCACAGTTTATTTTATGCAGTTACTTTCGACATCAAGAAGTTCAAAATTGCAAATAATTACAAATAATTAAAGTATTTATTATCTGGAATGGTAATCTTAATTGTATGCAAAAGGTTTGAGGCGGTTTGTTACCACTGCATTTTTAGGGCCTAATTCCATTTTATTATGTAAATTTCCAATATGGACCACAAATTTTTAATCATATGGAAGTCTGGCAACTGTTTAGTGAGTGTCGTTAAATTTTGGCCTTTATATATTAGCAAATTTTGCACAATACAAAATTTTTTCTTCGGATCGTTATCTTGGAAGTATCAAAAATATTATAATATACCCTGATGCCCAGCACTCTGCAACAAATTATCCTTTAGGATCTAAAGGTATCTTATATTGTCCATTAATGCTCCAATAAATTACAAGATCACACCACCATTAACCGACATACAAGTCTAAACCATGAAACTGCCAACAACATGCTTCACTGTTACTTTTAAATTTTCTTCGTTCAGCTCGGTATTCGGTTCTCGCCACAAATTGAACATACTATCTGAGCCAAATATATAGAATTTTAACCCATTAAGAAGAAATAATCCAGTTCCAAAACATTGGATTCTTGGAAACAAGTTCCTTGGCAATGTTGAGCATGTAGCCCCTTTTGTTTAAATTATTAAAAGTGTTCTTGCGTGAAACTCGGCCTTCAAAATAGTTGTATGAGAATTAATCAAACTTCACTGTTTTTAATTTCAATTATGTTTTATATTAGCAGCAAGGCTGTACAATTTTTACAATTAAGCAGCTATGCAGACAAAACTACAATATTCTAGTAATTTTCCATTTAGTCGACACAACCAGTTTTAACAGAAATTTTACCAAAGTAGAATGCAAAAATTTAATACATAAAAACCGTTGTGATATTTTAGTAAGATCAATAATATCATTGTAAATACATAGAATAGACAAAGAATGGGAACTAAGCATAGAGAGTAAATACAGCGAGAATTCAGATAAACTATTTAATGAAGTGAGAGTTAATACAGAAACGGTTGATTTTAGAGTTTTCATTATTTTTTTAATCATTTGATAATTTAGCACAGATCACAGAAATATATAATTTTTATGGTTCTAACCACTAATTATAAAATTGTGAACCATTTTTGAAAACCCTTTCTTTGGAGATTTGATAGTTGCTTCAGTCACTTTTTTGGAACAGTGTGCATATCTTCTGTTAAAATCTTCGGTATTTTGGGACACCTTTTTTGTGCTCTTGAATTCACTTTTCACAAGAGCTCAATATCTCTCCACTGGTCTAAGTATGGACAATTTTGAAAACCTTTGACCTTTCTTGGTACTAAAACTATGTTATTGATTTGGTACCACACCAGAGCTTTCTTACCGTAGTGACATGATACCTAATGGGTCCAAAAATATGTGGACACGTTGTGCTTTCTTAAGAAAAGAAGAAGTCTTTTTTGCAAATATTCCTTTATGCATATTTTGGTATTTATAGATCCGAATGTATCATATGACTTTCCTGTTTTGCTGTAACTGTAAAAAGCTTGTCATACCATGAATTTTGTAAGAAATTTTTGCCGCTTTTGGGTCTTAAACTTATCTCCAACATTGCTTCGAGCATTAGCAATAAAAATTTTTGAGACACAAGCTGCGAAGATTCTGCCAGCACCTACGTTTCTTCGTCAAGTATACAGCTTGAGTATTTTTGTATGAAATTTGGTTTTAAATTCTGAGTCCTATGTTTGGCTTGTAATTTTTTTTGCAGAATTCCAGTTTGGAATTTTTTGAACTTTATATGTTATCAACTCTCCCATTAGCTTTAAATTTTCGCACCAAATAGTCGAAGCACTGATAAAACTCAGCTGATTTTCTACCAGATGTGTTTGGAGTTCCTTTCAATATGCCTGCAATTTTCTGGCCTTCCCAATATCATGTGGTCCTTTTTTCTTACCGAACTATGTTTCACATCAATAGTCAAATTCTCCTGATACTGTTTAATAACATTAGAAACGGTTTTACGGACGACATTTAATTCTGTGGCCAATTATTTGTAAGACCTATTTGGATTTTTTGAAATTTTTTAATAACTTGTAGGACGTAAATCTTTTTCGTCACTTATTTTGATGAAAATAAGGACAAATTAAAAATTGTTATTAAAAATAATAACTGAAGTATTTTTCCATGATAACTAGATAAAAAAAAATTTGAATATTGATTCCGAAAAAAGTTATGAGGCAAAATGTGTGTTAAGAATTTTTCGATCTCACTCCTTATATTATATTAATGAGTAGCAGAGTGTGAGATCATATGTTAGCTAATTCAATACCCACTAGGAAATTTAATAGGTTTAATAAAATAACTTTATATAAATAATAATTAATACTTTAATCTCCAACAATAGTGTTGGTGCAATATACGGCAAAAAGTTTTGACACAACATTGTTTTCCAAAGTCAATTTGAAGTGCGGATGTCGGTTTTGGTGCTGAGAACCTTGAGTTGGCCTTTGCTTTCCTTAAAATAGCCACGATTGTTAAAATTTGTATTCGGTGCTTCACAGCCTTTATTCTTCAACCGATTTTTATGAAAAGAACTCATAATGATTTCCTGTACCATAGAAGCACAACTTTTAACCATTTGAGTTATTTTTTGCTGTGAGTGATCGTTTAAAATGGTTTAAAACCAATACTCCTTTCTACAGCGCAGTGCGTGGACCAATTTTACATTTACATTATAATTGACGTATTAACTAACAAAATCAAATCAAAAATAGTATGCAGGGCATTTCTAGAAGTAGATAGAAAAAACAAAGTCCACTGGACAACACTACATTGAAGTACCGTTTCGAAGAAAAATAGCTGCATAAAATAAGCTGAAAGATAAAAAATTGAGTATATTTTTATTTTTTACTTTTAAGTTATTTAAATGCAATTTTTTGCAATAAATGAAATAGTTTTGTAAAACTAGAGTTTTTTCTCCTTCAAATGATACCATATTTTTTTAAGTTCCTATCTGCTGCATTGCTATGGAATATTAAACATGAAAATATGTTCTACATAAAATAAGCTGTGAGCCACTGTATGTTAATATTTTTTCGATCTCACTCCTTATAAATATTTCTTGCTCCAAAATAAAATTTCATGAATTCTGCTTAGTAGTGATGTTCTGTGGTGCGCTGGTATATTTAAAAATGTGTATAAAATTCCACTTAATATTCAAAATCAAAACGTTGAATGAATAAAACTTTCCTTGTGAAGTATGGCAAAACTTTTCAATCTTTTGTATTTTAACAAGACGAAAAACAAAAACTCAACTTGAAAACAGCGATTGCTTGAAAGTAAATAAATATTACTTAAAGAATTATTAAAGTGAAGAAAATTTCAAGAATAATTTTATAAAAATACTTATGGGTTATCAATGATGTAGTGTTGTTTAAAATTGTTTGCTGATTACCAAGTTGTAGGCTATTTCTTGTTACAAATTTAAATTTATATTTTATAGATTTTGATTAAATTTATAAGAAAAATTACTTAATTTGTAGCAATGACAATTTAATTTGTTCCTTCAAGCAATTAACAAATATTATGTCTCAAATATTCTATCCTTTCTACTTTATATAGCTTACTGATTTGTCAAAACTTCAAATCTACACTAGTGTGAACATTATGCATATTAAAAAAAAAAAAAAACAATTTACTTAAATAAATTGCATATTTTTGCTGACAAACAAAATAAAATTCACATATAATTTTAAATTATGTTAAAATGTAACAATTTACTACGTCAGTAATTTCCCTTTGGTGATTTCAATTTGATCGTGATTTTTGTTAAGGAAATAAAATGCGAAAAATAGAAACCACAAAAATAAGCAGTCACATATTTACAGCAATATATAAATTTTTATTAAAACACAATTTTACACAACAATAAAGTTTCTTTTTATATAGAAATGTGTGTTGTTAAAGGACAGATAGTAAAACACATACATGCAAATAGTATATGTAAATTGATATATTTAAATAAATTGCAAATAACCAGCCATATGAAAATCAACCATTTGAAAGCAATAAAAGATTTTAAAATTGGTCACACTCAAAGTATTAGATTTTAGAACACTTATGAATAAATAAAGCTCTTGCTAAACAGAGTGTGATGTTGAGTATAAAGTATATTCAAACATTATTGTTGTATGGGTATTTTTTCGGGATGTGGATACACATTTTGTGTTTGCGTTGATTCTGTGGTTTTTGTGTTTGTGTACAAAAAGATCTAAGGATTATGTTAAATAAATATTTGAATTTACCAAGAAATTTTATATAGTAGCAGATGCTCCACGAAGACGGAAAATATTCATGGTGTTAACTGTGTATATTTATGTATATCTTTATAGTTTTTAAAAATGAACCCTAAAGACATTAACTGGATATATTATGTTTTTGCACGCAGAAAAAAAAATATATTTCTGCTGACCATAAACTAAGAGCAACATACTATGATTTATATTACAATCATGATTACAGTTAAAAATTAGTGTATTTGTACGTAATTATTTTTATGATTCCATTTTATAATTTTGTCATCATTTAAAGATTCGATTAAATAATATTAATAAATTTTTATAATAATGTTTCCGATTTCATTATGTTTTTCTGATTTAATGACTTGACTTTATTATATTATAAAATAATTTTATCACGTTATAGGGTGCCTTTATCATATAGTTATTTAAATATATCATATTTTATTTCCATAGTAATATATTTTGATTCCATTCATATTTTGATTCCATGTAATCTTATAATAATTCCATTTTGTCATGCTATAATACCATATTGTCATTTATATATATCGGCTATTCCAGGAAAGAACGCCCGAAAAAGTATATTTTTTTACTAGATGGCTTTCAATTTCGATAAAAATTTGTATACATAAACTCCATTAAGCCTTTTATCAATTTCAGTTTTAGTTTTGTGAAATTGCAAAAACTCGCGATTTAATTTCGATTTTTAATTTTCTCAAAAACCAAAAAAATTTCAAAAGTATGTAACTTTGAATAGCAATATCTCTATATAATTTCGCATATGGCGGCTTTCCGACGAACATTTTAAAAATAAGAAAGATTTTTTAAAAATGCATTTTAATGCAATTGCATTTTTCAAATGCATTTTTCTTTAAATATGCTATTCAAATTTTTTAAATTCTTTAACATAAATGAAAAGTTTGGAATCTTTACATTAAGATAAAAGTGTCAAATTTTTGGGACGCGAAAATCTTATATGCATAATCCTATTTTTACAAAAACATGTTTAAAATTTTTCATATAAAAATAAAATTTTTTCTTGTTTTTGGAATTTTTTTTAAAATCTTCTTTAAAGTTATTGATGGATTTCCGTAGTTTAAAAAGTATTTAAAAGGCCATTGTATATTTTTTGTGCAAGTTAGTCAGCATTTCGAAAATCACCTTTTCGATCCATAATATTTTAAAAATATAAATGCAGTTTTTAGATGCGTTTTTGTTAGTTGCGAATTTATTAAATTTTAATTTTTCAAGTGTATTTAAAAATGCTTTCTTTATTATAACTTAAAACAATAAATAGTCTGATACATAAAGTTTTACTATTTTTAAGGATTTTTTTAAAAATAACACAATAAATTTTTTTTTAACAATATACGAAAAGATACTCATAATACCAGAAAAATATAATTTTTATATGAAAAAATTTAAACTAGTTGAAGAAAGGCGGAAATTATGCACAGTACATGTGTGCGTCCCAAAAATTTGAGATTTTTATTTTAATGTAAAGATTCCATGCTTTCCAAATACGGAAAAAAATCAAAAAAATTTAATAGCATATTTAAAGAAAAATGCATTTAAAAAATGCAATTGCATTAAAATGCATTTTTAAAAAGTATTTTTTTTATTTGTAAAATACTCATGTTTAAGTTGATATAATTACAATTCAAACGCCGTTTAAATAATAAATTTCCGTAAAGCGTTCCCAGAATTATTTGTATTTAAAGTTGTACACTTTCTAAATTTTTTAGATTTTTTCGAAAGTGAAAAAGCGAAATAAAATCGCGAATTTTCTGAATTTAGCGAATGTGAAAACGGAAATCTATATAGACACCCATAGACCTTATATTTATATATATATATATATATATATATATATATATATATATATATATATATATATATATATATATATATATATATATATATATATATATATATATATATATATATATATATATATATATATATATATATATATATATATATATATATATATATATATATATATATATATATATATATATATATATATATATATATATATATATATATATATGTATATATATACATATATATATACATATTAGGGTATCCAATTATTCGGGTGTTCATATTAATCGGTTTATTCGACAAATAATTATTCCAGGTTAAAAGTTGATCGGTTAATAACCGATTATTGACAAATTATTCGATTAACCGAATATCCTTAGTTATACATGTAAAACATATAAATTACACAAATTATAGCATTTAATCTATTGACATAGATACTTAGAAACATAATATAAGATTAAATTATTTTACAAGGGAATCATTTCGTAATTATTTTCTCCTATTTGTATGAAAATTTTTAATTTTTATACTATAAAGTATTCTCCTAATTCCGCTTTATTTAATACATTTTTCATGTAAGTTTATTTTCCGTGTAAGAATAATTTTTTGTTAAACGAGTCTAAATTAATATTTTTTTGGGTGCATTTAGGAAATGATAATTAAAAGTATTATGACTTGTGTAACTGGATTTACTTTACTCAAAGTAATGTTTTAAGAATTTCTATTGATACAAGTTTAATTATTTAGGAAGATATAATATTATTATCTTTTCTTGTCGCTTTTTATAAAACATTCTATCTCAACAAAAAAAGCATCCAAATATGTCAGTAAGATACTGAACTTGTGATCCAGAAATCTTGAATTTCGTATAATTTTCAATGAATTGAATTTTTTGATACTTGTGTTATTTCATTATGTTCACGATTTTGTGCAAAATTGCAATGAACATCAAAATTTTTTTTAACGGCTGAAGGAAATTAGTTTTAATTTTTATTATTATTTTAATAAAGAAAATTATGCATAACATTGTTTTTCATTTGTTTCAGTTTTTTTTTTTTTTTTTTTCTTTGTTAAGATAACATCCGAATATCAACGTCTTATAGCAGAACAATTCATTTAAATCTTTCTATACATATTGGATCCTGTTTTATTACTTCTATAGCAGATGAAAAAGTAATTCACTAAAAATTATTTTTATTTATTTTTATTGGAGATTTTAAAAAGATGTAGTTTACATAAATTTATCATAAAAATAAAAAATATAATTTATAACTTAAGAAAACTACATTTCGGTTAACCGGTTATTCGACACAAATTATTCGGTTTATTCTTTATTCGAAAATACACAGTTTTAAATTATTCGGACAGTTAATCGACAAAAATTAACCGGATAACCGAATGACGGTTAATCGATTGGATACCCTAATACATATATATATATATATATATATATATATATATATATATATATATATATATATATATATATATATATATATATATATATATATATATATATATATATATATATATATATATATATATATATATATATATAAAAGCAATTTATTCTATTCTATTTTGTCATATATACACGCAGAGAAAAAACATGGTTACAGCATGATCACCACAACAATTCAATGATTATATAGCCGTTTTTCATTGATTTAAATATACTGTGTTCACGATAGCTACGTTTATGATTCAGTTTAATCATTTAATGATTATCCACGATCAAAATTTTAATATGGTTCACTGAAATATAATATGTATTTAAATATGTTTATATGAAATCATATTTATGAATAAATCCAATCATTTAGTCAATTCTAAAACAATTTAGTTAATTACATAACCATTCATTTCATTTTAAAAATTTGGTTAATTCTACAACCATTAAGCCATTAACTTTTAATGCCTTTTGAATACACATTTTTGTGTATTCAGTATGATGAATGTACCACATATCGTGGTACAAATGAATATAAATATGAAAATATGGGATCATATATATGATAACATGGGATTATATATATGATAAAATGGAATTATACTTATGATGGAATTAGTTCATATATATGATAGAATGGAATAATATATATGATAAAATGGATTTATATATATGATGAAGTTAGTTTATATATATGATAACATGGAATTATTAAATGATAAAAACATGATGAAATTGAAAGTAATACTTAAGAAAAGTTTATAAAACTTACTAAAAGTTATTAATAAGGGTATGAACCTTACTAATAAATTATAAATTGGAATCATAATAATGATTACGTACAAATATACTTATTGTAACCTGGAATCATATATTACAATCATAGTATGTTGCTCTTAGTTTATGGTCATAGGAACCATATTTTTTCTTTGCGTGTATACTCCCTAGTTTTCAGCATTTATAACCATATGTACCACCATATGTGGTACATTCATCATACTGAATATAAACATTGTCAATTTATATTTATTGATATATAAACTAAATGAGAATTAGAATACTAACAAACTACTAATATCATTATTGCAGTCAACCATATTAAAATTTTGATTGTGGGTAATCATTAAATAATAAAACATAAATAGAAACGGTATTATTCAAATCAATGAAAAATAACTATACAAACATAAAATAGTTGTAGTGATCATGCTGTAACCATGTTTTTTCTCTGCGTGTGCACTTCAAATGTGAATCTAATAAGAGTGAGTTAAAAATGACTGAAAAATTCAAAAAATATGTGAAAAAAATAGGGTTTGTGTCCTTAATATCTTATAAAGTTTTTTTATTATTTTAAGCGTAGTTTTTATTTTTACGAAACATACGTATGCGTTTTATTTATTTTGTTTTTTATACACTTCAGGGGTATTTCCAAAAGTTGGCCTTATATGGGAGCTATGGTCAAGTATGGGCCGATCCACATAAAATGATGCCAATATTAGACTGATTCTATCATTACACACAGAAAAAGTTTCATTGTGCCAATCGAATTTGGGTGGTTGTGTGTAATATCCCATAATTCGATTGGGACTCCTATATTTTTTGATTGACACAATAGCTTAAATAACACTGGTCGACAAAAAAAAATCCTCCATCAAAGACGAATAGCTGGACTTGATGCATTTTGATGTGCCAAACATGCATCTGCTAACAGTTTTTTTACATCAGGTCTGGATTTTTATTTATGGTCTAATATTTCACTCATAGTAAGGCCATTACTCTAGTATATTTCCTCATAACTCAAGAACGGTGTATACGATTGACATAAGTTGTGTTCGCGTACCTGATATTTTGTGATAACTATCACAAAATATTGCAAGAGCAAGAGAGAGACAAAATTTGACAGTTCATTGAAGGGGAAATTGATCAAAGTTGCTGGCTGTTTTTCTTCCATCAGCAAAAACATATGTTGAACAAAACATATCGTCACCGAAAATGCAAAACAACGTAACATCACTCTTCACAACTTTACAGGAGACACAAAAAACATTATAAAATCTAAACAAATTGTCCTACAAACAAGATTTTTGGGTTATTACATCCTTAAATATTGCCTAATATATTGATGATGAATAATTTAATTTTTATTAAATATTTTTTAAGTTATGTGGTTTACGTTTTTCAAGATTTCAATTTTGTGAAGCCAAAAAAACGTAACATCAATAAAAATTTTACAAAAATTGTAATTAAAAGAATTTTTGATAACTTTTACTCCAAAATTTTAATAGCTATTATATTTTTAATAATTTGCAATCTAAATTCGTAAAAAAAAGAAATTTTAATTTTTTTAATTTTTTTAACAAATGTGATGTTACGTTGTTTTGAAAATTATTGCTTTCGTTAATATAATTGTTATTTTTTGAGCTAAAAGTCTGAAAATTTGTGATCACACGTATTTTGGAAAAATTAACTATATTTCATCAAAAAAACAAATTTGAAAATTTTGATGTTACGTTGTTTTGCATTTTCGGTGACGATATGATCATTTGTTTACAAATGTAAACAAAGAAAATTAAAATATAAAATCTCAAATTTTAGGTAAAGTAAGAAAAATAAATGTAATAAAATATTACAAAAATATTTACAATTCATATTTGTTTAGATTTGTGTTAAAAAAATAGTTAAAAATTCATTTATAAAAGTTTTTATTTTCTGTTGAAAATCAATTTAAGAGATGTCATCTTAGCGTTTTTAGTTAAGGATTTTCAGTTTTTTTTTATTGTTTTGGTTAAAAATTATATTTTAATGAATCAACTTTTAATTTAATGCTATTAACAAATAATATGTAATATTTATAACATTTTACTTTTATTTCGTTAACAAAAAAGAACAAAATTACTATGTTTTTATTTTTATACCCTACACCACCATAGGTGGTTGGGGTATTATGTGTTTGTGCAGAAGTTGTAAAGCAAAGAAAAAATCTTCGAACCCCCACCTTAAAGTATACCAGTCGACTCAGAATCACGTTCTGAGTCGATTTAACGATGTCCGTCCATCTGTCCATCTGGTCGGCTGGCTGGCTGTCCATGAAAAGCTTGAGCGCAAAGTACAGGTCGCAATTTTGAAGATAATATGACGAAATTTGGTACATATGCCTTCTTCAACACAAGGACGAAGCCTATTGAATTTGGTTACGAATGGCCCATTATTTTGCCTAGCCTCCATACAAATGTCCTCCCGGAATAGAGTTTTAGCACTAATAGATGCCTTAAAAATAGAAATATTTTAATAAAATTTAGCACACATAAGTTGTATATAAGCATAAATCCATTTGCCGAATTTCATGAAGATCGGACCATAACTGACCATAGCTCCCATATAAACCTCCATGCCGAAAATTACTTTTACGTGCATAAATCCCGTACAAATGTTAGTATTACGTTAATATTTAATACAAGTAAGTTGTGTATAAGTAAAAACAAAATTATGTGGATCGAAATGGTCGGACTTGACCGACTATATCTTCTTTTCTCGTTACACATAAATTAGCGTTTTTTTTTAATTTAATAAGGGAACATCACTTTTTGTTATTTATAAACAAAACGCTGCAAAAGTTTGCAAAATGTTGTTAGCGTATTTTTTTTTTAATATTTTTCAATTTGAGAGTAAATTGATTTTTACTCCCTCAAAAAAAGTTGCTGGATAAATCTTGCTGGAAAGTACGCAAACACACCTATAAATGATACACCAAAAGATGCGGACTAAAAATATCTTCAAATCCCCATAACTTCATTTTTTTATGTGCTCAATAGTTTCACAGTTATTTTGAAAAAAAACTTTTTTATGCAAAATTTTAGATTTTTTCGTTACTAAAATTTCTTTTGATTAATGAAAACATCAAAAATGTTACAGTTTATCATCTTTATTTTAAAGCTGGTAATGCTGCAAACAAAATAAGATATGTATCTTCAAAATTTATGGACAAATCTTAATTTTATTCACAGTTAAGTAAAAATACCCATGTAACATACAATTCAGTAAAAATAGAGTGGTAAGCAAAACACATTTTTTTTTTATTTTTTCTTGAAACAAAAATAGGTGGACTAGGTGGATTTTGACGAGTAAAACAAGAATCTGCATTCACTTTTTTTCTATCAGGTACTGATTTTTTTTTTTTTTAGGTGCATGACTAATATCATTACATTATACAGAATGGTTTGCCAAATTTAGACAAATTTAGACTTATGAACCGTTTACACGATTTTGATAAAT
This sequence comes from Protophormia terraenovae, assembly GCA_951394005.1. Taxonomy (NCBI): domain Eukaryota; kingdom Metazoa; phylum Arthropoda; class Insecta; order Diptera; family Calliphoridae; genus Protophormia; species Protophormia terraenovae. The sequence goes on from OX596073.1 coordinate 33,374,832, forward strand.
GCTACATCAAAAGATGCATACGAAAATTGTCTTCAAGGTGTGTCAACAATATTTTTTATTCGCTCAAAAATTTCAGAGTTATGGATCACGATTTTTCAAAGAAAAAAAAAAAAAATTAATTTTTCGCTACTAATTACCGAATAACTACGGAAAAATTAACTGGATAAAAAAAATTATGCAAATTCAGCTCAAAGACAATTTAGATCACTATATAATTGAGTTTAATTTATCTTCATTGGACAACCCGTTCTTGAGTTATACAAGTGTGACGGCCTAAAGGCGGGGTCATAGTAGTCATGCCCATAAAAAAATCAATACGTGATAGAATAAAAGTATAAGTTGATTCTTATTTAGCACATTAAATTCCATCTAATCCACCTGTTTTTTTTTTTTTTTTTTTTTTTTTGTTTTGTTTTATTTAAGACAAAAAAAAAAAAAAAAATTGTTTGCCGACTAGTGTATTTCCACTTAAGTGTAGGTATGCATGGGTATCCTAACTTAACTGTGAATCCAATCAAGATTTGCGCATTTTTATGATACGTGGCTTTATTTACTCGTAGTTTTGCCAGCTTTGAGATAAAGATGATAAACTGAAACATTTTTGATATTTTCACTTATAAAAAGAAGTTTAAAACTATTGAGCGAATAAAAAAAATTTGTTAGTAGAACGACTTAAAGCCAATTTTATACGACATATTTTGGTGTATTATTTATATAAATCGTGCATATCGTTCTCGAGTTATAATGAAATATAATCGAGTAATCGGCTTATTTAGAGCGCAATATTAGACACGCCCATAAAAAAATCTTTACCTGATGTAAGAAAACTGAAAGCAGATTCGAGTTTAGCATGCGAAATTCCATCTAGTCCACATATTTTTTATTTTTTTTTTTGAAGGAGCACGAGAAATTTTTTTTTTTTTTTTTTTTGGCCAGTGTAATTTATTGTTTTATTTAACTAATGCAACTTTCCGTTTGTTGGGATAATCGAATTAAATATGTGTTATTAAATATGACCGAATTTTTATAAAATTAATAGAAATTGCAACTAAAAATATGATCAAACTTTGAATTAGTTTCTTACAAATAAAATGTTAACGACAATTATCAATAATTCGTTTTACAGTACGAATTTAATTCCTTTATAATTTATCATTTCAACTTATTCAGAAAAATATATATATTGCTTTATACAACAAATTTTATAATTGCAAGAACTTTAATACAATTATAATCATGATTCTTTTTCTATAATGAACGGAAATATATCGAAGTAGTAATATTTTAATATTTACAATACATTTTGTGTTGGGTGTTACAAACATCATCACCAGGGAAACCATAATATGCTCTAAAAAAAATGAGTTTTATGCGCATTAAATATGCAGTAAAAAACGAAAAATATGCTCTAAAAAACGCGAAAATATGCTTTAAAAAAACAAAGATTTTTGTATAATTTTTATATAATATTTCAACCTTAAAAAATTAATATAAGGCAAAACTGATTTATCAACCGCGTCGAAATCAGAGCTTCGAAAGAATTAATTAAATGTTAGCTTAATTCCCTTAAATCTTAATTCTTAATTAAGAAATGCTAATTTTTCATTACATAATACCACTGTCCAAAATATAATTCAAATAGCTTAATTCAAAGGCTTTTGTTTGAATATAATTATTTCCTTATTGAATTAATTCATAAAGAATTCATTCAATTTTTGTTAATTCAAATCTTCTCCAAATTGAATGAAAATATTTTTCTTTCATTCAATTTGTAATATTTTGTTTTTCAAACTTTTACAAAATGAATGAACAAATATTTTCTAAAGCTAATTTGTAATAGATTTGAATTGAAGAAAAAAATTGAAGAAAAAAAAAGAAAATTTTAATTTTTCAAGAAAAATCTTTAAAAAATGTTTATTAAAAATATTCATAATTTTGTGTTAAGAAAAAAATTGCTTAGTTAAAAACCATTAATTTAACATTTTCCCAAGAAAATGTCTACCATTTTTGTAGAGGACGATGACAAAAATAATACTTTTCGCTTAATTTTCCCCAAGTATTTCATTAAACATTCTAAAAATTGTACTGAAGAAAATAAATTGTGTTTTCTTTTACTTTCCTGAAGAGTTGTTTTACATTTTGTCGCACACCTGTGTGAACAATTTTCATCAGGCACCGTAAGATTACGAATTTTAAAATAAAACTCAACAAATAATCATTATTTTTGATTTCTATTTTTTCGCTCAACTTTTAATGACTATTTTTGATTTTTACTTTTTTTTTGCTCACAATATAAAACTTAACATAAGAAATTAAACTGTAAAATATAAACAAAAAATCTTTTAGTAAAAAAATTTATTTATTGCAAATAATTTTATTTTTAATAAAATAAAAAGATTTTTAATAAAAAATTTGATTTTTGAAAAAAATTTCGATATTTAGTAAAAATAATAGGATTTTTCATAAATCTAAGTTTCGATGAGAAATGTTTTTTATTAAAAATTGCGTAATAGTTTTGTTTTTCATGTTAAGTTTTATATTGTGACCAAAAAAAGTAAAAATCAAAAATAATCATTAATATTGATTTTTTTAATTAAAATCAAAAATATAAAAAAGCATTCACGATTTCGATAGAACATGTTTTAAAGATTACATTAAATCTTTTATCCGGTCGTGGCTTGTATCTGATTTTTTTGTTAAAATTTTCAAGAATAATGATTATTTTCTTTCCTTGATTTTCATATTTAGAAATTCATTTTTAAATATACTCTATAACATTGAAAAATCACTCGGGAAATAAATAGCATCATAAATAAGTTTTTTAATGTCCAATGCCTCTCAAAATTTGGAGTTAAACATACATTTTTTTATGTTCTGTATTTCTTCTATTAAGCTTTTTGAAAGTAGAATAATCAAGTTTGTTGTCGTATTTATTTCTTTGGTTTGGCATTTCTTAAGATTCAATGCATTAGAATTTTTCTTTAAAAGTCAACAAAAAATATGCAATCAATTTAAAAATATTTTTGTTGTGCATATGGCGAGATTTAGTTTTTTGCTTTAGATTTGCTTAAAATTTATGAAAAATTTGTTGACAACATTTTTGAGTTTTTGAACGATTTTAAGTATTGATATCTCATATTATTGTAAACAAAATATCATTAAGACTTAAGAAAGAAATACGTTTGTTCAATCTTAAAGAGAAAATTCCATCATTGTTGGAGTTTTAAAATATAAAAGTATTTTAATATAGTTAAAATCGTGCTTCCTAATCAATTAAAACATTTTAAATTTACCTAAAATTTAGGGAATTCCGAGATTTTTAGTTCAGCGACTAATCCCAAAATTGTTTTTTTTTTTCCAAATTTTCTAGAAAATTGGTTGGCGATGTACTCAAGAAGATTGTTTTTCGAGTAAAACTACAAAAATATAAACTTGTAGCAGATATCAAATGAAAACAAAGTACATATGTTCATATATAACAAATTTTATGAAATTTAAAATTTCCGACTGAAATAGTATGAAATTTTATAAAGTGATTTATTTAGATATTTTTCACTAGATTTTCTTCACGGCCTCCTTCGTTGCAGAAAAAATTATTACCGTATATTTTTCAATTAACATATAATATATTTAAGTAAAAATTAAATTTAAGTAAGATTTTATTTCCTATTTAAATGTTTAATTCATTCAATCATCTACTTGATTGATTTCATACATTTTTTAATAGAATTTTTTTTTTTTCTACTTTTCATTCTTTGTAGTTTTTAGTAATTGATATAATAATTTTGGTGAGATTTGAAAATTTAAAAAAGTTTTTTTTTATGCAATGTTTATGCAATGTTATTTGCTACATTTGTTTATTGAATACTTGTTTCGATGTTATCAGATTAACTTCCAATTTTACATCTATGTAAAAAAAAAAAAATAATTTCTCACTTAACGATGAGATAGTTCAGTTTGCTTGATATCCTATTAAGTTTTAAATAGATTAGCTTTTTATGTTTTTTTCAATGATGCATTCTTTATTTAAATTATTTTATTTTGAATTATTCAGGAGTAACATAAAATAAAAACACAGCTTTCATAATTAAAATCCATTCAATATTCCCAGAAAAATGTTTATTTCGATACATATTTGTAATTATGCATTTTTTTCTAATTAAAAATAATAATAATTATAAACAGGGCAAGTTTTTATATGCATAAAAAAATTTAAATATGCGCTCGAAAAAGCACGAAAAAATTTTATAATATGCACAGAAATATGCAAAAATAGCATGAATATGTATATAAAAACCAACGAATTTATGAATTTTTATACATTAATGTGTAAAAAATATGCACAAATATGGATTTTTAACTTTCAATATCTTATACAAAGATTTCGATGTTTATAAAAAATAACTATTTTAATTTTAAGTATCATATTTAACCCTTCCGATTGTTTTCTTTGCAGTATTAACAATGTACTCAAAATAATAAAAAAAAAAATTTTTAAATCATTTGATTGAAATCCAAAAAGTCGCAAAAAATTTTTGTTTTCGTTAAGAAAACTAACTTTTATCTCCATTATATGCAAATTTATGCAAATATTTAAAATATAAGCATTTTTTATGAAATTGTTTTGAAATATGCAAATGCTTACTTTCCAAGCGAAAAGCTTGACAAACTTGTTTTTATTGTAAATTACCAATTTTTCTGGCAAAAAAAAAAAAAAAATGATTGAATTTTCATAGTTCAAGAATTATATATAAAAACATAATTTTTCCAGTGACGATGAAAAAATTTCCCCCCCCCCCAAACGCTCCGGTTGGATCCGCGCCTGTATAACAATGTGTAACCAATAACAAAAATGCTTCTCCTGTCAAGTTTTGGTTTCTAAACTTACGAATTTTTCGCGGTTAGGGCTCGATATGCTTTCATAAAAAAAATATTGTTTTTACAACATATTTTTCAATTATAATATTCAATCTTGTTGCTACAAGACAAGCTCCTCAACGATAAAATGGTATCCATTATAATTAATTGTATTATTATTTTTTATTTTTGTTTCCTAATTTTTTTTATAAAATATAATTTGAAAATCATTTGATGAGGTGTAAAAAATTATCCTTAAAATGTGAAAATATGCTCTAAAAGGGTTAAATATGTCCTAAAAATAACAAGATATGCTAAAAATATGCACTAAAAATCGCCAAATACAAAAATATGCCGTTAAGTGTAAAATATGCAAAAATATCCACTAACAAAGCGATGTCAAAATTATTTATTTGTTCTGAAACGAATAAATATTTAATCGATGGCTTCATTCAACGTGCAGAAAAAAACATGCAATTGCATATTTTGGTTTCCCTGATCATCACTAAAGCAAACCGAAAATTTTCTGTCATTTAAAAAAATTAAAACAGTCATGTTCAATCATATGCCAAATATGAGCAAATAAGAAGACCTATGTTCATTTCATAATTTATATCTCATGGAATTCATGACACACTTTTTGAAAAGGGATAAAATCTTTCTTATCTTATGCTGTTTTATATTAAATAACAGGTATTCGAATTAAAAATGTTTAAAACTACGAATTTCGATCATGAAAACGGAATCTAACGAGTCTAATTGATTGCTCTTAAGTTTATGGGCTACCACGTAAACTAATGAATTTCGATTTTTTTTAATAACTACTTTATTTAAAGAAAACTTCTGCAGCTCTTTTTCAGCACTAAGTGCTTTTATCCAAAGGTACAAACAATGTTTAAATCATTACTTTTTAAGCTCTTTTTTCAATACTTTTTACTCGTACCCAGTAGGAGTATTTATACAAGTGTATTATATTAAAAAAGAGTAAAAGAAAACGTTTTGTTTTAATTTATCATCCTTTCATTCCTCTCATTTTTATTTTTCTATTCACTTATTTTTACATATAACAGACCAAATATTACTGTTTCTTATTTGTAAATACTCAGCAGTTAAATTACTTTCCCTTCTGTTGTTTTAAAAAATATTCGTGAAAAATAGTTCTGTGAAAATTTTAATAAAAAATATTACCATAAATGAAGATTACGGTATACAAATTAAAACTCAGATAAAACAATAAGAATATACTGAAGATAGAGAAATTAAACGTTAACTTGTCTGTTAAGTCAGAAGTCCAGAGTAAGTTCTTACGAATGAATAATAATGAGTTTTTTTCTGTTGCTTTTCTTTTATATATTTGAAATGATTTTAAGTAGTGGAGAATTTTTATATAATACATACAAAGTTAAATAAATATGAAAAATACAAGTAACGTATTTAACTTATATTTTTGAATCTTTCTTGCTCCTTTGAAATTCCGAATTATTGTGATTTTTACATTTACTTACGTAATTCAAATCAATAAATTTATTGATATAAAAATTAAATTGTGGAAATAAATAAATAGAATTTATGTGGAAGTATTGTTTTAGTTCCCAAAAGAAAATTATATTCATATAAATTATGACATTTATGAATCTTTTTGTATCGTTGACGCTTTCCAAGTATTTTTTTTTTTTTTTATTGAACTCAAACAGGTCAAATAAATTTTTGTTTCAATGAAATATTTAACCTTTCAATTATTATACCCACCATCAAAAAGATGGGGGGTATATTGATTTTGTCATTCGTGTAACATGTCGAAGGAATTATTTAAGACCCCATAAAGTATATATTTTGTGGATCCTGGTTCGATTCTGAGTTGATCAAGCTATGTCCGTCCGTCTGTCTGTCTGTTGAAAGCATGATAGAGCTTGAACGGGACAACGTAGGGGGACGAAATTTATTTAATTGTAACCTGTAGTTACAATTAAATAAATTTATGAGCTAAAAACACAGGGTGCCCGTTGTAGCTTCATTTCATACTTTTCTGCTGATATCTCTTAAACAAAAGCATGTACGACAACGAAATGTTGTACGGATAGTTCGGGGGTCAATATAAACTTACACTGAAATAATTAAATTGTTCCAAAAAAAGTGTTATTTACATTGCAAAAGGCTTCAAGAAGAGGATCTGATGGCAAATCATATGTATAATGTCCCGTTAATAAAACGTATGACCTAAAAGTAAATTTCAAGAAGAATGAAATAAATATTAAACCAACCCAGGAAAAATTTTAGAACATGTTCTAAAATCATTAGTTCCAGAACCACTTCAGTTTCTTTAATAACATCCTCAGAACTAGTGTTATCACAACCAATTCTGACACTAATGGAGTAGAACATTATTCAGATTCTAAATTCGTTTTAAGGAATGTTTTAGAGAACTAGTGCTTAAGAACTAATTCTGTATGACTTCTACATCACTTCCCCAGCAAAAACTTCGCCTACTAAATAACGTAATTTGTAAGCGAAATCGGTATGAAAAACTGCTATTTTTGGTGTTATAACTGATGAATTTTGTTCCGGATGTCCAAAATTAAATAAGTTCTTTTTTGGGTTCCAAAAGAGTTGTTTTGGGTGCTGTTTTTTTAAGCACAAAAAAAAAAAAAAAACATTTGGCTCGGCTGGGATTTGAACCCATGTATCAACATTCTGGTTGCGTTTGTTAGTCTGCCGTCTTACTCACTACACCACAATCGACATATATTTTTGTGTGCTAAAAAGTGGTTTTCATATAGGGAAATAAATAAACATAATTTATTTATTTGTTTATTTGTTTTAAAATCAAAGAGTTGAACTCTCTTTGATTTTAAAACACGTTTTTTTAGTTATGCGCTCTAGACAACTGATCCACTTAAAAATCAAATTACTTTCATATTTACTAAATACCAGTTATTGAAGTAGTATTAGGTAATGCTGCGAGTGGCGAATAAGGCTACAATGTAATGCATACAGGAAGCTGTTGATTTTAAAAATAGAAGTTAAGTTTTTGCTGGGTCTGAGAACAAATTACTGGTTCTCGAATGACTTCCTAGAACTATTTAAAATACTTGTATAAAAAAATTTCAAAAATTAAAAAATAGTATTTACAAAATTAATAAATAAAAAAAAATAAAAAAACAGATTCTGAAACCGGTTCCTAATGCTTCTATGGAACTAGTTCCGAATGTGACAATTTCGAACAAAAATCACTGATTAAAGAACTAGTTCTAGAACCGTTCCATAGAATGGGTACTAGCTAGCTAGCACTTCCACAGAACTAGTTCTGGAGGTGACAATTTCAAACAAAAATCATTGGTAGTAACGCCAAAGTAGAACAAGTACAGGCTATTTTCATGTGTTCTGGAACTAGTTGCAGAACTAATACAATTTTTCCTGGGAAGTTTTAATTCAATGCTTCTATGTATTATGAAAATTTATTATTATTATTTTTTTATATTTATTTTAACATTATTAATATACATAGGTATAAAATATCTTAAAAAAGTTTCCAAATAGGATATTAAAAATAAAACTCAAAATAAATTTTCTCATTTTAGAAATGTTAAAAATCAAAATTCAGTGAAAGATGAAGACATCCCATTTCATGTCAGATTTTTCTGCAGTATTGACACATTTTCCAAAACCATGTATAGTGTGGTCTTTTGCAAAGTAAATAGTAACCCAGCAAAAAACGATGAAGTTCTTCCAAAAAAAAAAAAAAAAAAGAACATATTTATATCCTACAAACGCATAATACCCCTACACTGAAAAAACTAATTTCCATGAATGAAGTACATTAAATGAAATTCATTAATTTTTTTCCAAAAATTTATTAACTTAAGGTACAAATTCATTGCTTCAATGAAAATATTCAATGAAATTATTAACGCTATTATGAACATTACATTGAAACCATTCATTAAATTTATTTCTTATTACAATAGGTAAATCAGTTAATTGATTTAATGTATTAGTTCATTGAATTAATTTATTCAATGTACTAATACATTGATTTAATTAAGAAGAAGCATTACACAATGAACAAAAGCATTGAACCAATGATAAATTCCATTCAATTATATCAATATAAATGATTTCTAACGGGAAATAAAGTAAAATAAAAACAAATAAATCTCAGTTTTCTTTTATCTTTAACAAGAAATGACGCGTTTTAAACAATAGCAAAAAGTAAAAAATGAGTGTTATGTTAAAAACGAAAATAATTTAAAACTAAATAAGATAAATCGAATTATTAAAATACATAAATATAATTAGTTCGCAAAGTAGAAATCCAGCAGCATAATTGAATACACCAAATTAAATTAATTACCCAAAAGAAGGAATTTGGAGACTTGACTTCATAACACGTAAGTTTAATAATATTTATGATTTTAAACAGTTCTTAAATATTACATTTCATTTATATTTATGTAGATAAAAACACTAAGATGCAGAATAATGTGTTATTAGTCTCAAATACCAGGGCTTCAAAAAATATTGCCATTTCAAAATCAAGAGGATTCGATTCGTAAGTATACATAAATATATGAAATATTTTAATTGAATTCTTAATAAAAATATTTAACAGACTGATCAAGATTTGAATGCTACATCTGGTGATCGTCAAAATAAGGAAATTTCTATAGACCAAAAAGATTTAAAGCTAACTAGTTCAAATATTTTAAGCAATTGAACGAATTTTAAACATTTTATTTATAAACTTTCTTTGTTAAGGATAATGCTGTAGTTATATTAATGTGGCATCTAAATGGATATTCCATACCGTCATTGAACAATATAGAGGACAACAGGAATTACTATATTATTATAAATGACAAAGCGAACACGATCACATCTGTAACATGCATTTTGTTTATTTAATTTTTTTTTAGTGAAATGTAATATTTTTATATTTATATTTAATGTTTGCTTTTATTAACTCAATATCATATAATTTAATCATTTAATATAAAATAAAATAAAAACCAGAAATATAGAACACGCCTATTATTAACATACATTTTTAATGAATAGTTTCATTGGGACAAAATAAGAGTTCATTGAAACCAATGTACTGTTGACTGAAATTATTTATTTTATTTAATGATCATGTTCATTGATTCAATGTAAGAATAAATTTAATCAATGAACTTGTACATTGAATTATAATATTAATGTATGACAATTCATTGTTTCAATGAACCTGTACCTAGGGTCAAAATTAGTGCACAAATTCATTGTAACAATGAACTTTTTAATTGTATTTATGTACCTTTTTGGTTCAGTGTAGGTGGCTGGGGTATTATGCGTTTGTGCTGATATTTGTAAAGCATAGAAAAAGTTATAGAACATCACCTTAAAATATACCAATCAACTCAGAATCACTTTTTAAATCGATCTTACGATCCGTCCGTCTGGCTGGCTAGACAGATGCCTGTCTGTCCATGTAAACCTTGTGCAAAAAGTACACTTTTATGATACTAAATTTTAAGAAGATCGGTCCACAATTGACCATAGCTCCCATATAAACCCCTCTTCCGAAAATCACTTTAATGTGCATAATTCCCAAACGAATGTTAGTATCAAGTTAGTATAATATTCGGCACAAATAAGTTTTATATAAGTAGAAACAACATTGCCAAATTTTATTAGAATCGGTCTATAATTTACCATAGCTCCCATATAAGCCCACTTCCGAGAATCGCCCTAAAGTGCATAAAATGTTAAATATTATTTTATATTTAATAAAAGTGTTAGTCTACGATTGGCCAAAGGTCTTATATAAGTGCCCTTTCCGAATTTTTATGCTCATGCATAATGATGTAGGATCAAGTTAGTATAATATTCGGCAGGATATCATATGATCGGTCTTGACTGACTATACCTTTTTTTCTCGTTACAACTTCAAAAGTTTAAAAAAGTGCATATTTTTGGAAGTTATTAATAATTACTTCCAAAAAAGTGTAAATAAATGAATTTTTATCGGGAAAAAATGGAAATAATTTCTAACAAAATTTTAATTTTACAAATTTTTAAACATTTTTATTATTATTTAATAATAACTGGTCTTACAATCATGTACGTGATATAGAAAATTTACTATAAAGGCGCACAGTGGGGAATAACGCAAATTTATTGGTAATAAATCTGTATCTGCTAAACTACTGCTCGGATCAAATTGAAATGTACAAAAAAATTATAGAGAGCCTTCAGAAAAATTATCTCGTAGTCACTCTGTGATAACACGAGATAAGCTACAGAGTGTCAAATTTGACTACCTCTAGTATGTAAAAGACAAAAAATTCTCAAGTTTTGCTTAAAAATAATTGATCCTAGATTTGCATTTGAGCTGGGAACATCGAATATCTTTCACTGTTATGTCACCCTAATATATGTACATACATATGTTTTAATATAAACTTGTATAGAAAGTCTTAATTTTTGACATTTACTGCAAAAAAAAAAAAAAAAATAATACATAAATAAACAATTTTACTAAAAAGATTATGTATATGTACAATAAAGTGTCCCGTGCGAAGTAATTTTTGGGATTTCGATGTAGGAAACCCCCTAAATCGATGCTTATTAATAAGCTGAATAAGGAAAAAATATTTTAAAAAATTTTAAAATTCATCTTCAGTTCCCTACCAGCAATTGAAAATATCAAATCTGATACATTTTGGTTAAAAAAAAGTTTCGAATTTTTTCGCGAAAATTTCATAATTTTCAGCTAGTGATGGAAAAAGTATTTTTAAAATTTTCCCCATTGGATTTTGTTCTGCTAGAGGTCTTTTTAATGCATTTGGGAGAACTAAAGATAAATTTTTAAAATTGTTTAAATATGTTTTCTGTATTCAGCTTAGTAATTCGCATCGTTTGAGGGGTCTTCCGAAAATTTTTTGAAGGCTGAGCAAACATTTTTTTATCTACGGGACACTCTAATGCACTGAACCAAAAAGGTACATAAATACAATGAAAAAGTTCATTGTTACAATGAATTTGTGCACTAATTTTGACCCTATGTACAGGTTCATTGAAACAATGTATTACCATACATTAATATTAAAATTCAATGTACAAGTTCATTGATTACATTTATTCTTACATAGAATCAATGAACACGTTCATTAAATGAAATAAATAATTCCAGTGAACAGTACATTAATTTCAATGTACTCATATTTTGTCCCAATGAAACTATACATTGAAAATGTATTATAATAGGCTTGTTCTGTATTTTTGGTTTTTATTTTATTTTAAATTAAATGATTAAATTATATGATATTGAGTAAATATAAGCAAAAATTTAATATAAATATAAAAATATTACATTTCACTAAAAAATTTAAGTAAACAAAATGCATATTACAGATGTGATCGTGTTTGCTTTGTCATTTATAATAATATAGTAATTCCTGTTGTCCTCTATATTGCACAATGATGGTATGGAATATCCATTTGGACGCCACATTAATATAACAACAGCATTATCCTGAACATAAAAATGTTTATAAATAAAATTAATAAAATTCGTTCAATTGCTTAAAATATTTGAACTAGTTACCTTTAAATTTTTTTGTCTATAGAAATTCCCAAATGTAGCATCCAAATCTTGATCAGTCTGTAGTATATTTTTATTAAGAATTCAATTAAAATATTTCATATAATTATGTATACTTACGAATAGAATCTTCTTGGTTTTGAAATCACTATATTTTTTGAAACCCTGGTATTTGAGGCTAATAACACATTCTTCTGTGTATTAGTGGTTTTATCTACATAAATATAAATGAAATGTAATATTTAAAAACTGTTTAAAATCATAAACATTATTAAACTTACGTGTTAGGAAGGCAAGTCTCCAAATTCTTTCTTTTTGATAATTAATTTAATTTGGTATATTCAATTATGCTGCTCGACTTCTTCTTTGCGAATAAATTGTATTTATGTATTTTAATAATTCGATTTATAACTTATTTACTTTTTAATTATTTTCGTTTTTAACACAACACAGATTTTTTTATTTTTTGTCTTTCATTTAAAACGCGTCATTTCTTGTTAAGAGATAAAAGAAAACTGATTTGTATTTGTTTTCGTTTTACTTTATTTCCCATAAGAAAGCATTTATTTTAATATAATTTAATGAAATATTTCATTGATTCAATGCTTTCGTTCATTGTGTAATGCTTCTTCTTAATTAAATCAATGTATTAGTACATTGAATAAATTAATTCAATGAACTAATACATTAAATCAAATAACTGATTTACTTATTGTATTAAGAAATAAATTTAATGAATGGTTTCAATGTAATGCTCATAATAGCGTTAATTTTTTCATTGAATTTTAATGAATATTTTCATTGAAGCAATGAATTCGTACATTAAGTTAATAAATTCTTGGAAAAAATTAATGAATTTCATTTAATATACTTCATTCATTGAAATTACTTTTTTCAGTGTGTACACATGTATATATGAATTCATATTTGTAAATGTAAAAAGAAATCTTTCGTCTTATGTATGTCAACCAATGTTTAAGTAGTTTTTAAAATTAAAAATATTTTTCTTTTCAGTTTGTTTCGCTAAATTACACCGCTCATTGCAAATATTATAATGTCAGTCAAGAATATTATGGCATGAAATAGTTTGTTTATCTTAAAATTAGTTTTTGCTTCAACAAACTTTGTTTACACTAAAAACAGTTACTAAAAATAATTACAATTGAAATTCTCATCTCACTATTGTATCAACAAAAATAATTTGCAGCTCATTACAAAAGAACTGCTCAACAAACAGGTGAGTTAAAATATTACTTTAAATAAACTGCCAGACCAACAGGTGAGTAAAAAAGAAATATTGTTTTATATAAATTGACATTAATTAGTTAAGTTTCTTGGGGCTATATTATAAAATACTTTTTTCGTCTGAATTTTTCAAACCCTTTATAGATAAGTTAACCAGCTAAGGGGTTCACCCACAGCAATTTTTCTTGCCGCAATTCTGAGTTTATTGCAGAGAGGGGTGAAGGGAATACTATACTTTTACATTCTCTTTTCCTCTCTCGCCTATGAAGTGAGAATTTATGAAGTGTGTAAACCCCAACTAATAGACAAACATGTCTTTTAGCCTCCGGTGTCTAAAAGACAATAATAAACTCTTTTATTATTAAAAGCACTAAGCAAGCTTCCCTTTCGTGCTTTACTTAAGGTAACAACTTGTTACATCATTTTTAGCTTCTTTCTATCAGATTTTCAAAATAAATTTTAGATAAACAGCTTGCAATTACATACAAACAATTTAAATTTAAAGTAATGTCGAAAACATTAATTAAAATCAAAAATACTTTACGGCTTACAACTTTTACTATACATAAAAAATTAGTACAGTTAACTTTTTTTACATTTGCTAATATTATCAGTAACTGTGTATAAAATTTTATTGTAAAGAAAAATTCGTTTTTTTTTTTTTTAAATGAAAAATTTAACAAAATTCATGCAACGTATATTTCAAATTTATAATCTAAGCTTATATAACCATAAAAAATAATGGATAAACAAAGAGTTTATGATCACCGAAACGAACCCTGATAAGTTGAATTACAGACTGTAGGATCGCAGACAAAATAATATATATTTTAAGAGAAAATCGCAACACCTTACAGAGGGGATAAACGCAAATTTTTTGGTAATAAGGAGTGAAATTGAAAAAATTTAGATTTTAGGAAGCTAAAATATGGCAGTTATTACAGTGGTAGACTAAAAAAATGTTTTTGTAGACTAGATGGAATTCCATATGCTAAACTTGAATCTGCTTTCAGTTTTTTTTTTTTTCCATCAGGTCGGGATTTTTTTCTATGGGCGTGTCTAATATTGTGCCCTAAATATGCCGATTACTCGAGTATATTTCACTATTACTTAAGAACCGTATGCACGATTTATATAAATGATATACCAAGATATGCGGAATAAAATTAGCTTTAAATCGCTTTTATATAAATTTTTATCCGCTCAATAGTTTGGGAGATATTTCGAAAAAGGTGTAGGAAAAAATTGTTCATGCAAAATTCAAGATTTCTTTTTTTACTAATTTTTTTTTTTAAATGTGAAAACATCAAAAATATTTAAGTTTATCACATTTATCTCAAAGCTGGCAAAACAACGAGTCAACACGTATCATAAAAATTGATGCACAAATCTTGATTGGATTCACAGTTAAGTTTGGATACCCATGCATAACTATAGCTAAGTGGAAATACACTAGTGGACAAAAAACAATTTTTTTTTTCGTCTTAAATAAAAAAATAGTAGGTGGATAGATGGAATTCAACGTGCTTAATAAGAATCAGATTTTATTTTTTTTCTATCACGTACTGATTTTTTTAGCACATTGGTCCCAAAACGAAATTTTTTGGAAATAATTCTGTAACTTTAGAACTCCTGGATGTATTTGAAGGAAATTTCACATGGACAATCCAGAGGTGTATGCTAATGGATTTGGAGGAGAACATTTTATTAGTAAGTCTGGGAGGGTAGTTGTTGGACCACCAAAGTTGATCACCTCGGGTATGAACATTTTTTTAAAAATCGCCAAAGTTTGATTTTTGATTTAATTGAAAAAAAAAATTTTGCACATAGATATTCCTTATAATTCTCTTCAAAAAATACGCTTACATGTGTGGATTATCTCTTTTACTTTAAGAGATATTTGGACCAAAGTAAAATTTTCACCCATTTTTGGACATGTTTTTTTTTAGTTTTTTTAACTTGGCGGGCTCAGTTTGAGTCCTACAAATTTTCTAAAATATTCTCTGGATTTTGTACAAGATTTTTAACAATTTTCTTGCAGGGATCATATACCTATGTGGTTTAGATAAAAAGTTATATTATTTTGAAGTAGAAAATTGGAAAAAAATTGTGAATTTCTTGTGATTTTTTTTCAAAAATGTGGCAACATCATTTCACTTTAAAATCCATTATTTTCCTCTGGATCATACATTTTCATGTTTTTAAAAGAATACTTAACATTAATGCATGTAAAACTAATCCGAAGGCAGTTGGGGTAACAGTCTCCCCGCTAGCCCTTTCAGAATTTCATTAATTTTAATTTTTGTTTTTTTTTAGTTTTTTGTGGAGCACAAAATGACAAAGCTGAAATTAAAAAAATAATACCTTGAAAACTTACCTACATATGTTAGCTAAACACACAAAAAAAATATTTAATGAGCCACGCCTCTTATAACGACAGGGTGACCATTTTACTGAAAAAAATAAATTTTTGAAGCAAGTTTTCCCCGAACTGGAATTTTGGGTATTTCGAAGTAAGAAAATGGGAATCTATTTATTTTCTTCTTTTAACGACAAATTTTTTTATATTGTACTAAAATTTCACAATGATAGCTTAATTAATGTAGATTTTATTTAAGTTCAAATATAAAATTTTTTCTTTTTGAAAAATAACACTAAATTCAAAAATTTTTCGTTTTTTTTTATCAATTTGAGGCAAAAATTTAGTTCGAATACTTTATTATTTATATATTATTATTTTTTAAGTAACAACCTTTCCAGCGATACCAAATACTTGCATAAATACTTTACACACATTTACCATAGAAATTGAAGGAAAATGTGCAAATTTTGCCGAAGGGGGTAAAGTTTCAATTAGTTTTTAAACGATTGAGTAAAGTATTTGTTCGGATGTTATTATCTAAACAGTACTTATGCCCATAGTAAAACACTGATTCTGCTGCAGGGGGTTTCTCAGTTAATTCGGATACATGGTATTAATAAGTACTGTAAAATTATGGAAGTTGCACTATATATTGAAGCATATCTCGAAAATGACTTGTATGATTTTGTTCAAAAAAATATCAAAAAATTTTAATTAAAATTATCTTCAAGTCGTTCTTACATTACTTTTTAATACAGTCAACAATTATGGAAATACTAGGCCCATCTTTTGAGAAAAAATTAAATTTTATACAAAATTTCAAGTTGTTTTCCAGATATGCTTCAATATATAGTGCAACCTACTTAATTTTACAAATCGCGATTTATCGCGAGAACTAGAGCCGATTCAAAAAAAAGTAGATTAGAGGTTTAGTACTTATTAATACTACATATATATCTGAATTGACTTTTTTCTCATTTTGTAACTCTGTGTAACGAATCAAAAATATTCACCCATTGGTTTAATTTCTATTAAACCAATAAACAAATTTTTGAACTTATATTTTTAGAATATACCATCTGTAACCCGTGGATGTTTAAAATACGCTAATAATAAAAATACATATTTTTATGTAGTAGTTTAACTGAATTTATTTATTTTATAAATCTGCGTCCTAGCAATAAAATACATTACCCTAAAATTCATACAATAGTATTACTTATATCGAACAAATCAATGTTAATACAATTACTTTGCATAGGAATTTATTGTATTACATATTCTATACACGTTCTTTTTTTATATAAAAGAGGATTTTTGTGATTTTTATTTACTTATTTGATACTGCGTAAATTTGTCTTTATCCTTTTGATACAAATGAATACGTGTTGCCATTTTTTTCCTTCAAACACATCTATAAAATAAATATTTGCTTAAATACGAAAATGTGAACATGTAAGGATATTGAAGTGTTGAAATCTAAATAGTTAATCCTTAAATATTCTTGTTAGTTTTCATTTGTTAGTTTGTTTATTTATATGTATTAGCAAATATTTAATTTTCCTTGATTTAAGTCACTAGAATAAAATAAATAAAATGAAACAAAATGCTGAGTAAACCAAAATATGTCTCATTAATATTTGAGCATTCCTACGACTTTTTAAATAGAGTAAATTCATGCAAATTACTCTTTACATTTAATATATATTTTAAATGGCTCATTTACGGAAGAGAAAATTGTGAATCAAATAAATTAATTAACGTTTACAAAATTAGTTTATTAATCCACGTACCAACTTGATACCTTCTATTAATATTATGATATTAAATGCAAACTTGAATTGTGTCAGCTTAATATACATAAATACTAGGGTGATCGATTATTCGACTTTTTGGAGAAACCGGTTTTCGAATATTTCGAATAGTTGGTATTTGGAAAAAACCGGTTGCATTTTTTTAAATTCATGAAAAACCGGTTAACCGGTTTTTTTGCAGAAGTTAATATTTCTATCAAAAGACTATATTTCTTAGAAAAAAATCAATAAATCTTATAATGTTCAAGTTAAAATTTATTAAACATAATTATTTTTGGAAATAACTATTACCATTTAGAACGAGAAAGAAAGATATAGTCGGTCAAGCCCGACAATACCCTACACCATTCTGTGCATCAAAATTCGGGGAGGGATCTTTTTTTCTACACCTGTGGAATTGTGGACCAACACTATAGTCAATTATGGACCGATCTTCATAATCATCAACTTATATGTGCAAAAATTCTTGCTACATTTAAGGGATTTATGGGGGCTAGGTGAAATAATGGACCGATCATAACCAATTTCATCACGCTTCGTCCTTAGACTATAAGAAACCTGTGTACCAAATTTCATTAATTTATGTCATGGACGGTCAGACGGACATCGTTAAATTGATTGGTATAAATTAAGGTGGGTCTTAGACCAATATTTTTGTGTGTTACATTACATTAGCACAAACGCAAAATACCCTTCCCACCTATGGTGGCCTAGGGTATAAAAATTGTAAGAAAGTAATCATCAAAAATATATTAATGTTTAATTAGCATAAACAGAAACCAGAATAAATTTTATTGAAGCGATTCTGCATGTGAAACTTTTTTTAAAACAAAATCTTTGAAAAATTAAGGAAATATTATAAAATAGGAAAAGCGAAGAAAATATTGAATAAAAAAAAAAAAAAAAGACTAAAACATTTAAATTAGGTGCAAATATATTACAGGTGTTACAATACAGAGAATTTATTTATTCAATCTTACAGAATTAATTTCTATTTAACCTTAAACTATATTTTTAAAACATTAGAAATCATACTTTATGAATATTTAAAAAAATATTCATAAATTTCGATTCAAATTTCAGTATTTAGTACATGTTTTTTGACATAAAGCTATTTTTAAAACCGGTTTTTTGTGTTTGAAAATACCGGTCTATTCGACATTCGAAAAATTAACATTTTGAAAAAACCGACAGCAAATTGACTGAAAAAATCGGTTTAAAAACCGGTTGGAAAACCGAGTCGATCACTCTAATAAATACGCAAAGAAAACAGATTTATTGTGGCAACCGAATTAATTGCCAATCGAATTTG
Organism: Protophormia terraenovae; assembly: GCA_951394005.1. Classification (NCBI taxonomy): domain Eukaryota; kingdom Metazoa; phylum Arthropoda; class Insecta; order Diptera; family Calliphoridae; genus Protophormia; species Protophormia terraenovae. The sequence goes on from OX596073.1 coordinate 33,394,004, forward strand.
TTCGGTTTCAAGTACAATCACATAATTTAATTGTGATTACTGAATGGATATGGTATATGCAACTATTTGAACAAATAATTCAGTAAAGGGTTTAGGAATTAGATATAACACTATTGTGAATTAAAAGCAATATAAATTAATGATTATTTCTTTGACATCTTATTTTATATTTTTTTATTGCAATACAATTGTTAAAAGTATATCAATACAAATGATAAAGATTCGTCCATTTCCGGCTTCACTTTGGTATCTTAAACATTAAGGGATTGAATTTCTTAAAAACTTAGTATTTTTAACAGGTTTGAATCTTCACGCAACTTTTTGGATATCAGAATACATGAACTGTTTCTCTTCTACACTCTCAAATTAATGAAGCACATTGGGGTAAAAGGGGTCGAAAATTACGATTAATTCAGGGAAAGGTGATATCAATATTTAAAAGATCTCGTTTTTTTTTTTTTTATTATAAGGTAAGAAAATGCATTTTTAGAATTTTAAGATTTTTTTTTTGCCAGAATGATAATGTCTGTCCGTCCTTCTATACATTTGGGTTAAATGTGTCGAAAATAGCGCTTAACTCAGGAAAAGGTCATATCCGAATTTTGATGATTACGTCCTATATTTTCTATTTATTAGTTAGTAAAAGAAATGCATTTTTAGAATTCTAAAATGCTTTTTGGCAGAATGGCAATGTCTTCAAGGTATATCAACAATAATTTTTATTCGCTCAAGAATTTCAGACTTATGGATCAAAATTTTCACCATTTTTCCAAAAAAAAAATTCGCTATTAATTACTAAATAAATACGGAAATATTAACTGAACAAAAAGTTATGTAAATTCAGCTCAAAGACAATTTAAGTCGCTATCCATTGAAGTTTAATTTATATTAATAGGACAAACCGTTCTCGAGTTATACAAGTATGATTGCCTAAAGGCGGGGTCATAGTAGTCATGCCCATAAAAAGAACCAATACGTGATAGAAAAAAGTAAAGCTGATTCTTATTTATCACATTAAATTCCACCTAATCTACCCATTTCTTTTATTTAAGACGAAAAAAAATTTTGTTTGCCCACTAGCGTATTTCTACTTAACTGGAGTTATGCATGGGTATCCTAACTTAATTATGAATGCAATCAAGATTTGTGCATAAATTTTTATGATACGTGGCTTTATTTACTTGTAGTTTTACCAGCTTTGAGATAAAGATGATAAACTTAAACCTTTTTATGTTTTCGTTTTTAAAAAGAAGTTTTAGTAAAAAGAAGGAATCTTGAATTGAGCATGAAAATTTTTTTTCGGATACTATATACTATAAAATTTGTTAGTATTCCACATATTTTAATATATTATTTATATAAATCGTGCATGACTTTCTCGAGTTATAGTGAAATATACTGAAGTAATCGGCTTATTTAGGGCGCAATATTAGACACGCCTCAAAAAAAAACTCGAACTGTTGGGAAAGAAACTGAAAGCAGATTCGAGTTTAGCATGCGGAATTCCATTTTTTTTTTTTTTTTTTTTGTTACAAGTTTTGATAAAAAAATTTTTGAGCTCCTTCAAAAAAAAAAAAAAATATGTAGACTAGATGGAATTCCGCATGCTAAACTTGAATCTGCTTTCAGTTTTTTTCCATCAGGTCTGGATTTTTTTTATGAGCGTGTCTAATATTGTGCCCTATATATGCCGATTACTCGAGTATATTTCACTATTACTTGAGAACTTGAGAAAAGTGTCGGAAAAAAATTTGTTTATGCAAGTCAAGATTTCTTTATATACCCTACACCACCAAAGGTGGTTGGGGTATTATGTGTTTGTGCAAAAGTTGTAACGCAGAGAAAAAATCTTCGGACCCCCACCTTAAAGTATACCGTTCGACTCAGAATCATTTTCTGAGTCGATTTAACGATGTCCGTCCGTCCGTCCGTCCGTCTGGTCGGCTGGCTGGCTGGCTGGCTGTCCATGTAAAGCTTGTGCGCAAAGTACAGGTCGCAATTTTGAAGATAATGAAATTTGGTACATATGCTTTTTTCAGCACAGGGACGAAGCCTATTGAATTTGGTTATGATCGGCCCATTATTTCACCTAGCCCCCATACAAATGTCCTCCCGGAATAGAGTTTTAACACTTACAGATGCCTTAAAAATAGGAATATTTTAATGAAATTTAGTACATATAAGTTTTATATCAGCAAAAATCCGTCTGCCAAATTTCATGAAGATCGGTCCATAACTGACCATAGCTCCCATATAAACTCATCTCCCGAAAATCACTAACGTGCATAAATCCTATACAAATGTTAGTATTATGTTAATATTTAACACAAGTAAGTTGTATATAAGTAAAAACAAAATTATGTGGATCGAAATGGTGTAGGGTATCATATACAGGTATGCTGGTAAATATAAGGGGTACTTTCACAAAAACACTTACAACCAGGGCAAGTTTTTCAAGCTTTTCTCTTGGAACCATTTGCATATTTCAAAAGTATTTCACAAAAATGCTTGTTTTTTAAATCTTTGCATAAATTTGCATAAAATGGATATAGAAATTAGTTTTCGTAACAAAAACGCCACTATTATTTTGAGTTTAATAAAATGATTTCTAAAATTTTTACGAGATTTTTCAAGCGCATATTTTAATTTTTTTCGTGCATATTTAAACTTGCCCTGCTTATATCTTTGGCTATAAAATGTAAACGTTTTTGCTTTTTAAATTTTACATTAGATATTCATATTTTGGTAATCTCTCGCCCTTATTACTGCTAAAGTTTTATGAACTTTTATTTAAGTTTATATCTATGTGTTTAATAAAACAAATTTCTCATACTAAATTCAAACTTTTCAAATTCTTATTATATTTAAATTTAATTATGAATAAGATCTTTAAACTTTACAAAAAAAAAAGAAGTGCTACTTTCTATCTTTTAAATTATATAAAGCAATAAGAAATAAATTTTTGTTTTTTTGTTTTATGAAATTTTGTACTTTTTTAGTATAATATTCTCATGCTATAATTTGACTTATCAATATTTCTTTGTCAACCAATTATAGTGGCCAATCAATCTCTTTAAAAATATTGTATTTCACGATGCTACTTAAAATGTATTGACCTTTTAGCGAATGAATTATAATGAAAAATGACACTTCAACAGCAGAAGTTGTTAAACGTTTATACTATTGACAAATTGATTGTCTTTTGTGAAAGCTCATCACCATAAATTGAACGATACAAAGGCATTTATATCTCATTTGCTTAAACAAAAAAGTAAAAAAATAAAACTTAAAATACAGTCGGTAAAATAAAGGTTTCAAAACTTATGTTTTTTTTTATACCCTACACCACCAAAAGTGGTTGGGGTATTGTGTGTTTGTACAGAGGTTTGTAATGCACAAAACTTAGAATCACTTTCTGAGTCGATTTAACAATGTCCGTCCGTCTGTCTGGCTGGCTGTCTGTCCAATGTAAACTTTGTGAACAAAGTACAGGTCGCAATTTTTAAGATATCTTAATGAAATTTGGCACAAATAATTAATTTAAGACAAGGACGAAGCCTATTGAAATTGGTTATGCTCGGTTCATTATTTCACCTAGACTCTATACAAATGTCCTCCCGGAGTGGGGGTTTGGTGGTCATAAATGAAATATTTTAATGAAATTCGATAAAAAAAAAAAAAGTTTTTTATAAGTGTTAATTTTTGTGCTAAATTTCACGAAGATCGGTCCATAATTGACTATAGCTGCCATATAAACCCTCTTCCGAAAATCACTTTAATGTGCATAAATCCCATAAGAATGTTAGTATCAAGTTAATATTCGGCACAAGTAAGTATTATATAAGTAGAAACATTAACAAATTTTATTAGAATTCATAGCTCCCATATATACCCACTTCCGGGAATCGCCCTAAAGTGCATAAAATCATATAGATGTTAGTATCAACGCATAGTTCTGAATTTGTATGTTTTATTTTACATTTAGTAAAAGTGTTGGTCTACAATTGGCCACAGGTCTAATATAAGTCCCCATAATACACAATGGTGTAGGATATAATATGGTCGGTCTTGACCGACTATATCTTTTTCTCATTTTTTTTTTTTTTTTTTTGTTTTTTTCACATATACGTTAAAGTTGCTATTATATGAAAAATCTACAATTCATAATCTCATAATTTTTAATAAAATCTATTTTTATAGCATTTATTGTTATTGGCTTCAAAAATATAGATATGTACTATATAGCATTAAAATATAATATAGATTTTCATTAAATTTACACCTCAGATTTTTTTTTTTTTTTTTTTTTGTTATGCTTCTCTTAGTAATGATATTTTTGTTCTAGGTATGTATATAATAAACACCAGAAAATATATCCAATGACTTTTAATGTCGAAACCATAAAAAATAAATTGGCATTACTTTACCTTTTTAGAAGCTAAGTAATAAATAGAAAAAAACAGAGAAAATACTTAAGTGAGAGTATTAATATCATTTTCTTTTTGTGTGTGGTTTAATAGGAAAATTTATTGATTATGAAGTAGCAAATAAGAAAAAGTAAAGAAAATCATATTATTTTTTTTTTTACAAAATAAGTTTATTAAAAACATATGTTCACCGCACGCAGAGAAAAACATGGTTACAGCATAATCACTACAACTATTAAATGTTTGTATAGTTATTTTTCATTGATTTGAATAATACCCTGTTCATGATAGCAACGCTTTTGTTTCTGTTTTATAATTTATTGATTATCCACAATCAAAATTTTAATATGGTTGACTGTAATAATAATATGTTTTTTAATATTTTTATATGAAACCATTTTTTTATAAAAAATCAAAAAATTTAGTTAATTCTACATCCATTAAGCCAATATTTTTAGAAAATTTTTAGAAAATTGTATTTGTTTTTAAAGTTTGAAAATATTTAAAACCAATAAAATAAAATATTAAAACCACATATTATTATTTAATAAATTTATAGCCTGTTTCACTATATCGAACGAAAGCTTTCTTTCGCCTTCTAAGCGAACGAAGACTGATTTGGGTTTCTCTAACTCACTTCTATGCGAACAATCAGTCTTTTATATATATAGATTAGGGTTTTAGAAATACCATTTTAATACCAAACTTGAAAATTTTAGTTTGAGCAATAAATATTTAAATGTCTACCATCTACTGCAAATAAGTATTCTAATAATTATTTTTAAAAGAATTATTTTGTGATAAATGACAAATAGGTTTCATACTTAGTGTTTTAATGTTGAAAATATTTCAAAATAATTAATCTAAATATTTTCGACGTATAATTTGAATAAAACTTTTAATTAGTTACTTTCATTTCATTAGTTATTTTTTATAATTAATTAAATTTTATAATTTTTTATTAAACCTTTTAAGCTTACATCCATTCATTTATTATTGTTTGTAATACATATGTGTATAAAACTCACTTAACAATAATAATAAGAGGATTGTATTTTCTCAAAATACTGAACACCACAAATCTACTTAATTTACACTAAACTTTTTTATTTCAGTACGTTAGGGGTAGGGCAGCCCATCAGGTGCAATCTGGTTTAAATTAAACGATATTAAATTTTATGTAAAAAAACCATTATTATCAAAAAATTGCATAAACGTTATTATAAAAATAAATAAAAAATAATAATATTAAATGCATTTGTTACATTATAGTTGTGCAACAATCTAAAAAAGAGTATGATAGATTGAAATGAAAACCATAATTTTCTAACACACATTGTACATACATATGTGTGCTGTAATATATGAGATTCTGATTATATATAGAAAAAAATATAGACATTGATCAATGAGCTATTGAAAATTATTATTATATTTTCTTCACATTAAAATTTGTATTTAAAAAATTGTTATTGCTCTTCTTCCTTTTAGAAAATAAATTACATATTCTTTATTTTCTGTATCTTATTTTTTAAGTGAGTAACATTATAACCATACATATATTATTTAATATAATCGGTTTAGAAATGTGGCAAGGAAGTATTAATTTTTTCCAAAAAAATATTATAAAAGCATAAAACTTTTTGTAAAAGTTTATTTAGTTACTGGTTTGCAACAGCTTTAATGTGGTCTGTGTATAACTTAAGACAATTTTACTTACTTTTTTTATTTGTTAGTTTAGAGAAAAAAATAATAATAATAGAAAAATAACAAATGTGTAAAAAGGAATGTGAAAAAATTAATTCTCGGTTTATTTTTGTATTTTGTTGAAGCTTTGATGTTTTGTATTTGAAACAAACTTAATTTAAATATTCATTTAGTTTAAATATATTTTTATGTTATATATTTACCTTTTTCTAAAATTTGATAAATTATTATGTCGACACTCAATATAAAAGATAAATTTCGTTCCCCTAGGTTGTCCCGTTCGAGCCCTATCCTGCTTGCAACATACAGACAGACGGATGAACATAGCTAGATCGACTCAGAATCTAACCAGGACCTTAAATAATTTTTTCGACATGTTACATATGGAATGACAAAATCAATAAACTCCCCATCTTTTTGATGGTGGGTATAAAAATAAACAAAGCAGTTTAAAGCATAGAGTAACACATAGAGACGAAATTCTCGATCGATATTTTGTTGTTGCATGAGTTAGGTTTTTGACAACCGACTTGAGTTTTTGACAATTTGTTTCGTCTCTTGTTACTCTTTGGTTTAAAGTACTAAGCTCTTTTCCATTTTGTTTATCAATCATCTCTTTCATCTATCTCAATTAAGATTGAAAAAAAAAAAAATTAATAATAACTGTAACTCGATGCTGATATATTATTACAACTTTTATAGCTTGTTTTTGTAAAGAAATAACAACAATGTCATTGCATTGAATTGAGAGACATGAGAAATTAAATACGGAAAAGTTAAATAACACAGGTCGACAAAAAAAAAAAATTTTCGTGCTCCTTTAAAAAAAATATGTGGACAGGTTAGAATTCCTAATGCTTATTTCGAATCTGCTTTCAGTTTTTTCCCATCAGGTCGAGATTTTTTTATGGGCGTGTCTAATATTGTGTCCTAAATAAGCCGATTACTCGAGTATATTTCACTATTATTCGATTTATATAAATAATACACCAAAATATGTGCAATAAAATTGGCTTTAAGTCGTTCTATTCGCTCAATAGATATTTCGAAATAAGTGTCCGAAAAAATTTGTTCATGCTAAATTCAAGATTTCTTTTTTTTATTAAAACTTCTTTTTAAAAGTGAAAATATCAATAATGTTTTAGTTTATCACCTTTATCTCAAAGTTGGTAAAACTTCGAGTAAATAAAGCCACGTATCAACAAATCTTAATTGCATTTACATTTAAGTTAGGATACCCATGCTTACCTACAATTAAGTGGAGATACAATAGTGGGAAACAAAAATATTTTTTTTTTCGCCTTAAATAAAAAAATTTATTTAATGTGCTTAATAAGAACCAGCTTTTACTTTTTTCTATCACGTATTGATTCTTTTTATGGGCATAACTACTATGATCCCGTCTTTAGGCAGTCACACTTGTATAACTCGAGAACGGTTTGTCCTCTTAAGTTAAATTAAACTCCAATATATAGCGGCTTAAATTGTCTTTGAGCTGAATTTACATAATTTTTTGTTCAGTTAATATTTCCGTAGTTATTCGGTAATTAGTAGCGAAATTTTTTTTTGAAAAATCGTGAAAATTTTGATCCATAACTCTGAAAACGGTTCTTGAGTTATAGTCTAAATTTGACAAACCATTCTAAAATTTTTTATTTTTTTTTTTTTTGCCCACCACTGTATTTCTACACAATTGTATGTAACATGGGTATTTTTACTTAATTGTGAATAATAATGCATCAATTTTGATGATACATACCTTATTTTATTCGCAACATTACCAGCTTAAGGATAAAGATGATAAACTGAAACATGATGATTTCATTTATTAAAAGAAATTTTTGTAACAAAAAATCTAAAACTTTGCATGAAGTTTTTTTTTTTTTTTACACTTACTTCGAAGCTATTGAAGTTCACAAAAAATGTATTTGCCTATTGAATACTTATATGGATTAATCATACGCCAAGATGTTGTGCGTTATTAATAAATTAGTTTCGACATATAAAAATAAAATTTTATATACAATTATAATTTCCAATTTATGTTAAACCAATTGTCTTTTATACATCAATTATTCTGTTTAACATTCATATATTTAAATGTCCTGCAAACTTTAGCTCTAAACCAATTTATGTTAATTTAGCAGTATTTTATTAATGTGGCTGAAATCATTTTTGTGTGCTTTACTTTGGTTCAGTTATTCAACTAATTACTTTTCATTTTGGGTATTTCAATGAAATTTATGCTAAAATGATGGAAAATATTTACATAAATCGAAATTTGAATTAAAGTGTAAACAAGTAAAAGAAAAATGTGTTGGACAGGAAAAAAAAAAAAAAAAAAAAATTATTAAAAAATGGTTTGATATTTAATGCATTTTAAAAGCAAAGGATTTTTTATTTTATTTAATATATAACATTGTGTTCGACTTTCTGCTTAAATTTAGCATTCTCGAAATATTACTATTATTCTTTTCAATTAACAAATTTAGTATCATATACATATGTGTTAATTTTATGTAGCTACAATATTTTTTATTATTTTTTTAACCTTTTGAAACAAATGACTGTATTACAGTGTAGAGAAAAGAACGACTACAATTATTTGTATCTTGTTTTACAATTTTTCTTCTAGTTTTTTCTTTATTTCGTTATTTATTTTTTTTTTCTGCCAACAAATTGAATTTATTGTGCACCGTAATTTAATTTTGTACAACAATTATTTTGAGAGTCTGTGGTGCTCATATGTCGTGCTCACCGACAACAAGTTGAATTTCTGAAGTATTTTTTAACAATTTGTTATTACAATGAATAAAAAATTTTTTAAATCCTAAAATATCTCTGCTGAACTTAAAAAATGTATTTTAAAAGTGAATGAATAAAAAATTTTTAAAACAAGTATTTTATTTTTTTTGTATTTGTTTCCGGTTCAACAGAAACAAGGACATGCAACATATTAAGGTTACAATGCATTTACAAAACACTTTCGTATATGTATGTATGTGATAAATTGTAAACTTGTTTTTGCTTTTACACATGTATGGCAAGTGTTTTTAATTAAATTTATTAAGCAAATAATTGGGGTTAAAATTGGATCAATACAAATAAAAAATAACAATTCAGAGAAATAATATTGTATAAAAAAACTAATAAAATATAATAATTAAATTGTGTTATTCTAAAGAAGAAACAGCAAGTTAATTAATTGCTATACTTTTTTTAAAAACAGCCAATAAAATTGTTTGCAAATCTTTGATACTTATTTAGTAATAAAAATTTAAAATTCTTAAAAAATGAATAGTCAATATTTACCAGTAATATGGGTCTTAAATATTATTTTTAGTTGAATTTATTTAGCATTTTTTATAACAAAACCCAAACCAAAATACAATATTTTATGGCAATATTTATTTTTCTAGCATGTAATGAATTTCGAATCACAAATGTTAGATTAATAAATGCGTTCCTGTAGTTCATATAAAGAACAAAATACCGTAGTATATGTTTAATTCATTTAATTATTTTTTTTTTTTACTTCTCACAGTGGCTCCAATACGCTTTATTTTATTATTATTATTTTTTTTTTTTTTGGAAATAATTCTGTAACTTGTGAACATTTAAAGATATTACAATAAAATTTAAAATGATCAGAGTTGAGTTATTTTTGAATTGATTTGGAGGAGTACAGATTCTTAGCGAGTCTGGGGGTATTGGGAGGCCTCCAAATTTGGTCTTTCGGGTATGTGATTTTTTTTTTTTTAATAAAAATTAATTTATGATATGACAGAACAGAAATTTATATGTTATATTTTTACAAAAACTAGCTGTAAGCCCGCTACTTCGTTAGCGGAAATTTTTTACAAAAACCAAACTATATACTTAATTTAAACTAAGATTCTTAAGCCCCGTGGGAACATTTTTAATAATAGTGTTATATCGGCATTAACAACAATAAACGTACCAAAAATTACAATAAAAAATAGGATTTTCAAAAAGTACAAAAGGCATTTTTGAAATATTTCTGATAGAAAATATAATATTTAAAATTTATTTCTATGCTTTTATTTTAGAAAGTTCGAAGTGTGCCAATAAAGTACCAATTTTTAACATCTTTAACGTTCGAAAGTTAAAAAACTACAAAAATATTTATATTATTTTTTAGTATAGAAGACTAATAGAGCTTGAGAATTCTCATCCATAAATAACATTATCACTTTAATTTCAGGTTTCTAATATTAGAATAACGAACAAAAAATATTAGGATAACGAAAAAGTATATTAGAATATCGCAAAAGTACCACAAAATCCCTCTTAAGAAAACTGATTACAGAACATTCAAGAATTACTATTAGAAGAACGAAAAAGTACCATATTTAAGACCACATATCCTTAATTTCAGGTTTCTAGATTCATAATTATAGAAAATTAAAAAAGTACCATTAGAAGCACAAAAAAGTATCACTAAGTCCCCTCTTATGGATTCTTATTCACTTAGCATCAAATGTCCTTAATTTCATGTTTCTAGGTTTTTAACTATAGAAAATTCAAATAGATTCTCATTCACTTAACACCACATATCCATTAGAAGAACAAAAGTGCCACCATTAGAAGAACAAAAAGTCCCACAAAGTCTCTCCTCTTGAATTCTTACCCACAGGACCATGTATCTTTAGTACCACAAATTCCACTCTTGTGAATTCTTATCCACATAGGACTACATTTACTTAATTTCATGTTTCAGGTTTAATATAATTGAAAATTCATTACGTTCAACAGACGGACAGACGGACATAGCTAGATCGGCTCAAAATCTAACCAGGACCCAGAAGATATATACTTTGTAGGATCTTAAATGATTCCTTCGACATGTTACATACGGAATGACAAAATCAATATACCACCCATCTTTTTGATGGTGGGTATAAAAAATGTTTTATGAAAAATGTACCAAGTACGATTTTTACCTCTTAAACGTTAGAATTTCTAAAAGTATCAAATTTGTATTTCTCAGTTTTTTGGTAAGTTATGAATACGACATAAATTTATCTTTATGTTGATTGGTAACAAAGATTCATATGGTGCCAAAAAAGTACCAAAATACAGTTTTTATCCGTTTTCTCTCTAAAAGGTTCGATTTTCAAAAAAGTACCAGACACCTGTCCGATTATTTTTTAAATGAATAACGATAACTATTTATTTTTTTATCTTTATTAGTTTGGAAGTTATAAGGTTACCGATTTTACCCCCTAAACAGTCGAATTTCCAAAAATCCCGTCTTAGTGGATCTACCTACCTACGTTCAAAATTTGATTCAGCCGTTTGGGCTGTGGGATGATGAATCAGTCATTCACGTTACTCTTATATATATAGATAACGTAATTAAATTCATATTTGAAAACGCAATATTGATAGTTGCCATCAATAATTTATTTGTACTTAAAAGCTTAACCATAATTTTAGTTGCGGTGGTAGTCGTTCTTATAAAAATTCTGTTATGTTTAATAATTAAAAATCTATTAAAATTTAATAGAATTAAAAAAAAAAAAAAAATATATATATATATATATATATATATATATATATATATATATATATATATATATATATATATATATATATATATATATATATTTTATTTTTTTCAAAATTGACAAAGTTCGGATAGGGTCTGGGGCGAAACTTTTGTGCCAAGCTCTTCCGGATTTACTTTATCCGCATTTGCGTTAAGATTTATTTCGGAAACATTAAAAAAAATATATAGTGCGGAACCAAAAACAATTTTATATAAATATTGCCATCTTTTTGAAAAAAATTAACTTTTTTAAAGTTCCAACTTCAGATTAATATAACTTTTTATCAGGTTCATATATTTATATGATTCTTGCAGCAGTAAGAAATCTGATGAATATTTTAAAATAATTTTAGTGGCAATATTAAGTCCACCAAGTAAAAATAGAAGGAGGCTAAAAATGAGACAAAAATTTATTTCGACCAGAATATCTCCTATATTAAAAGAGATACAGCGTATTTTTTGTAGAGATTTACAAGGACTATCTATATATAAAGTTACAGTTCTGTCATATTATTAGTGAATTTTTGGCGATTTTTTTTTATTTTTTAAATTACATACCCGAGATGGACAACTTTTTAGGGCCACCCAATACACCCTGACTCGCTAGGAATCTGTACTCTGATGATGTGAAATTTTATTGAGATATCTCCAACGCCTCACAAATTACACAATTATTTCCAAAAAGAAGCGTTTTCAAAGCACTGTGCTTCTGCTGCAAAAACTACCTAGATGTTGTATTTCTTTCACTACTTTACTTTTAGTTTCACGTATAAAATTATTTCCTCTTATACTTATGTGAGTGTTAATTATTCCTTTACCTATAATTATTTGCATATTTTAACCTCTCACTTCAACATCTAAAATAAACTTAAAACACAAGGCTTTATTTAGTTTTCACAGTGAAGTATTTTGGATTAATTATATGCACGAATACTTTCTGAATATTGTTTTAAAAGAATTTTTAATTAAACTTTAAAAAATTTCTTGTGGAATATAAAAATTTTTGGTTTAAATCATAAATTTTTTTATAAAAAATTTAGGTTAAATAATTTTTAAAATAAATTAAATATTGATTGTACGTATGTTATGCCAAAATTGTAATCTGTAATGTAAACAAATATCTTTCAAATATGTTTTTTTTATCAATTTTAAAACTTTATAGATCCTGGTTTATCTTAAAGAAAATGCAAAAATTCGTGAAAAATAAAATAGCCAACATAAAAATAACGGTTAAATGCAAAAGCAAAACCCTTGCATGCTTAAATAATACAAAGTTTCAAAATAAAGAAAAATTTCAGCGTCATGGAGTTTATTAGTTTATTAGAATAAGCGTCTAATCTGCTTTTTTTTCTTGCGATAAATCGCGAATTGTAGAATTAAGGAGGTTGCACCGTATATTGAAGCCTATCTCGAAAACGATTTGTCTCATTTTGTTAAAAAAAAAATATATAAATAATAATAAAAAATTTTATTAAAATTGTTTTCAAGTTATTTTTACATTACTGAAAAAAAATGAAATTATATGCAAAATTAAAAAAAAGGAATTCACAATTTTTTTATTTTTTCAATATTTCTATGTACAGTGAACTCTCGATAATGTGAACTAATTAATGTCGGGGTAGTTCATATTTTCGAATTTGTTCACATTTTCGATTGTGATTTTTTTTATATATATAATACTAAGTTATTCTTTCTAAAAATCATTTCTGCAAGGAATGAAAATGCAAAGATTACTAAAAAAAACTTTTTGTAATTTATTTGGAACATAAGAAGTTTTTAAAAATCCATTTTATAAATAGTACATACGTAGTATGTACATAAAAAACAAACAAAATACTACGACAAAAAAATAAATAAAATTTACAATGAAAAAAGATAGGTACATACATATATAATTAAATATGGAAATAACCGGTTATTATTTTCTGTTTTTTCTTTTGTTCGACCAGCTTATTTACCGCCAGTTCCCTGATTTTTTTCAATACTTTAATGTCAGTTTGATCGACCATTTGAAATTCAGCCCATTGGACAGCTTTGTTAAAAATTTCGACAGCTTCTTTGGCTTTAATGTTGTTTTCAGGCGCTTCAATAAAACAGTTGTCATCATCGTCGGACACTTCAATTAAATCATTTTCATCAAATGGCGTGACGTCCTCACAAGGATTATTGATCCAATCTCTAATGTTTACAGCAGTAAATACTTCCTGAGGGCACAATGTCTGTAGAAGATTTGCAGCAGTATTTTCTAAAGATCTAACCTCTGATTGCCACTTTTCTTTTAAAACGCTCAAAGGAACATTAAATTCAGGATCGTCTTCATCATTTACCATATTCAAAATATTTTTCCAACAGTTAGATAAAGTTTCTTTACCAACTTGGTTCTAGGATGCCTCTAGAATAGAAACTCCTTTTTTAAGTGTGATTTTTTTAATCGATTCAAGCAAATCCCCCTCTTTTGCAATAATTGTTGCCAGAAGACTGTTCCTATAATGAAGTTTGGTGATTCTAATTGCTTTTTGATCCATTGGCTGGATCAGAGCCGCTATATTTGGAGGCATAAACATAGCTTCTATGGAACCATCCTCGGATGGGATGGGGCATTATCTATTAGGAGTAAAGCTTTTACTGGTAATCCTTTCTTCGTTAAAAAATCTGTCACCTTAATGAAAAATAAAACAGTAAAAATCCCAATTGAACTATTTTTACATGTTTACTTACCTCTGGCACAAAACAGTTGTGAAACCATTCTTTAAAAATGGAAGAAGTCATCCAAGCAGACTTTGAATTTCTGTAGTTTACGGGACAGATACAATTTTTAAAACTACGCGGATTTTTCGATTTTCCTATTACTAAAAGTTTTATTTTATGAGATCCTGACGCATTTGCACAGCATAAAAATGTTATCCTTTGCTTTTCCATTTTTGCACCTGGAGCGCTTTTCTCCAATGACGTTACATATGTCTTTTGTGGGAGAAGTTTCCAATATAGACCAGACTCATCGGCATTATACAACTGATCATTGGATAAACCCAAATCTTCTATCTTTGCTTTCAATTTAATTTTAAAAGTATATACGAACTGAGATTGCGCAGAAAGTTTTTCACCGCTTATCTGAAGGAGCCGAATTCCGTATCTCTTTTTAAATTTTTGTAGCCACCCATCACTAGCATTGAAGTCATTTCCGTTTTCACTTATGTTTTTGTGAATTTGTTTTGCTTTCTTTTTCAACATCAACCCACTTACAGGGAGGTTTTTATTCCGCATGCAAATAAACCACTTATAGAGCGATTTTTCCATTTTTGGAAGCTCTGAAGATCGTAATGTTTTGCGTTTTCCGGGTCCATAAAACGTATTGTTCACACATTTTAAAATATTGTCTTTTTTATTTTTTATTGAACATATCGTTGATTTTGCAACTTTATACTTTTTACTTAACACTGTAACATCCTTCCTTTTTTTAAATATTCCAAAATTTCGCATTTTTTATTTAAAGATAAAAACTTTCGACTGTTTTTAGACATTACTAATTTTAAAAATAAATTCACGAACCTACCGCAACAAGTTACATAAAGCGACTAGCATTAAATACCTTTAAAATAATGGCATACTATGGTATTTATTAATTCGGGGATTCCCAACATTAAAAATAAATGCTTCTACAAATTAAAAAATCCCCAAAAATTAAAAAAAAAAAAAAATTCACTTTTTAGAGCCATTAAACTTTGTTCACTATTTAGAGCGCCCATATAAAAAACTGAGTGTTCACATTAGTGGATAGTTCATTATATTGGATGTTCACATTACCGCGAGTTCACTGTAATTTGTAAATGAGTATTTTCACTAATTTGCGAATAAATTGATTTGAATGAAATATGTCTTGTTTTATTTTAAAAAAATTTATCTTTAAGTATGATTAAGGATTAAAAATTAAAATTTTTGTTACATTCGAATTTTTATGATTTTTTTTTTTTAATTTTTTCCGAAAATTGGCTTAATAACTCCATAGCTGTTGACCGTATTAAAAAGTAGGGTAAAAAGACAATCTTAATTATAATTTTTTTTTTTTTTTTGTATGTTTTGTTGAATAAAATCACATAAGTCATTTTTGAGATATAAATATATATAAATTGCGATTTATCACGACATCTAGAGTCAATTCAAAAAAAGTAGACTAGAGGCTTCGTACTTATTGATACCGAGCATCCGAATTGATTGAGAAACTCTGTGCTGCAGAATTAATGTTTCTCTGTGTAATTCAACCCTTTTTTCTCTCTCAAAAACTTTTAGATTGAGGACGAACAAAACTCTAAGTAATTGTAATAACACGCTTCCGCTTTTGTAATTTTTTCATATTAGTTGTTTTAACCATTATTTTCATTCCATAATTTGTAGCAATTTGACGATGTTTTTACTTTGGTGTTTTTTCATTTGAGCGTTTTTTTTTTTTTTATTTCATTTTAGTGTGTTTTTTTTTTAACGTTTTTGGGATTATTTATTACTTCACTTTGGGGTTTTTTTTTTTCTTTTTTTTTGCTTTTTTAACTTTTTTAATTAAGCGATTGTTTTACTTTTTCTTTTTGGCAATATTTTTCTTTTATCGTTTTTTTCGTGTTGGCGACTTTTTTGTTTTAGCTTTTCTCGTTTTTTTTTTTTTTTTTTTTTGACGACTATCACAACAATGAGAAAATAAATTTTATATTACTTCGAAAAAAGTTAAATTCACATAATAACTATAAAGACATGAGATATACAGGCCTGTCACAGAAAACCATTCCGATCGAAAGTGGAATTAATTCCGTACTTTGCTTCTTCAAAAAACATGAAACTAAGAAATTTTTTGGGGTGGAAACCACAAATCAATTCCACTTTGAAAATTTAAAGTGGTTTCATTCCGAAAAATTTCTTCGTTTCATGTTTTTTGAACAAACAAAGTACGGAATTAATTCCACTTTCGATCGGAATGGTTTTCTGTGACAGGCCTGATAAAATAGAGAAGAGTTTAATAATTTGACACGCTCTTTAATTTGAGGCTTAAGTTCTGTATGTGTATTAGTAACAAATTTTTTATATAATAACTTCTGAAATACTGAATGAATTTTAAAGAAAATTTTGGTAAATTTTCACATAACCTTTCACACTTTTTTTTTTTTTTCTAATAAAGAGAGACAAACCAAATTGCATCATACAGTGAGCAAAAAGTAGTAAAGTCTTAAAATATCTAAAATTAAGGTTTCAAAGTTTACCACAAAACTTTAGCAAATTTGGTTGCTTATAGTGATACCAATACAATGTTAATAGTCATTAAATCATAAATTAGTTTCGTTATTTTCAATACACCCTCCAAATTTAAAGTTCCAAAAGTAGTTTTCAGGAAATTTCCTGTATTTTTTATGCTTCTATAAAAAATATGGACATGGATAGACTGCTAGCTGTCCAGACGTATGAACTGATATCGTTAAGTCGACTCAGAAAGTGATTGAAAAAACTTATGGTGATTTAGTATATAAAAACTTCTAGATACAAGTTAGACCTCTAATTGTTGGTATATTTTTGTAGCACTGTTGCTTCTCTAAAAAAAATTTAATTCATGTGTTTGCTCTAGCTGTTACATAGACATTTATATAGCTTAAAAACTCCTTGGATTTGAATTTAAAACAAGATGAAATGGAAACAACAGTGTTCTTGTAATTTCAATGAATATCCTACGAAATCAGACCTGTTTTCTTTTTATACCCTACACCACCATAGGTGGGGAGGGTATTATGCGTTTGTGCTGATGTTTGTAACACCCAAAAATATTGGTCTAAGACCCACCTTAATTTATACCAATGGGCTTAGAATCACTTTCTGAGTCGATTTAACGATGTCCGTCCGTCCATGTAAACCTTGTAATCAAACTACAGGTCTCAATTTTGAATCAAAATTAATGAAATTTGGTACACAGGTTTCTTTTAGTCCAGGGACGAAGCCTATTGAAATTGGTTGCGATCGGTCCACATACAAATGTCCTCCCGGAAAAGGGTTTAACGATCATAAATCCCTTAAATATAGCAATATTTTAATGATATCTGGAACATATAAGTTTTATATAAGTCTAAATAAGTGTGCCGATTTTTAAAAAAATCGCTTCATAATTAACCATAGCTCCCATATAAACCCCTTTTCAGAAAATAACTTTAACGGGCATAAATCCCATTAAAATGTTAGTATCAAGTTAATATTCGACACAAATAAGTTTTATATGAACATAAATGATAGTGCCAAATTTTACAGAGATCGGTCCAAATTTACCATAGCTCCCATATAAGGCCATCTTTCGGGAATCACCCCAAAGTGAATAAATTCATATAAATGTCAGCATCAACGTAATATTCTGTATTCGCATGTTTTATTTTACATTTATGAGTATCGGTCCACATCTGACTCTATGTCAAGACCCCTCCCGAATTATAATGTACACAATGGTGTAGGGTATCATATGGTCGGGCTTGACCGACTATATCTTTTTCTCTCGTTTATAGCAAGTGATTTTTTTATACTTAATAGTCCAAAAGTCTCGACTATTGATATTGCTAGCATGTTTTTATGATTAGCTAAAACTATCATCATTCATAATAATTTCTATAATATACAGTACGTGTTTTATTTTCTCTACAATAAAACACTTTGACACTATCATTTCACTATAATTTTTCTTCATCTAGACTTTTTTTTCATTTAGCTTATTGACAGTTTTATACATAAGCAAGTGACTCATAAATTTCTTCTCTTTACTTTTTGTAAACAAAAAGTGTATCATCCAACACCCATTTAACTTTATTTGGGAATAATAAAACAAAAAAATTCCTAGAAATTTTACTGACTTGAAAAAGGAAAAAAAAAAAAAAAAGAAACACTAAAAATGTTTTGTGTTTTTAGTAAAACAGCATGACGTATGATTATTAACGTCAGGCTTATCATACATAGCGTATGATTATTATTAATAATACCGTAAAAGCAACTATTGTACTCAGTGTTGCCAGAAGATGTAATTGGTAAAGTGCTAAAACATCCAAAAAATTATGCTAAATTGTTCTACAGCAGCAAATGACAACGCTAAATTGTTTTGTAAAGAAAAGTTATTGCTTTTATTGCCTTTTTTTTTTGTAAAATATAGTTCAAATGACAACTCAGTATATATATATAAGTAAAAATAAGGCTTATATATAAAGGTATTTAATTAAAAATTACTGTAAAAAAGTGCTAAAAAGCATTTTAGCATATTTTTATAAATTGCCAGTGCATTTTAGCCTTTTTAAATGCTAAATCTAGCACTGAAAGTGCTAAAAAAGCAACACTAATTGTACTACTTATATTCATATGTACCCAGCAAAAGAAAAATGAAGATCTTCCAAAAAGAAAAAAAAAACATTTTCACAACTTCAAAAGTGGAACAAATTTTAGACTTTTTTAGAAGTTCTTAATAATTAATTCCAAAAAAGTGAAACAAAATTTAAACTTTACAAATTTTAAAGCATTTTTTTAAGAGAAGTGCTTCCATAGCAATGAGCAAGAAGTATAAAAAAATAACATCCTACCAATGAAAACCATGGGTTAAAAAAAGAACTTCTACAGCTCTTTTTCACCTCTAAGTAATTCCTTCCAATGACAACACAATGTTAAAATCATTACTTTTTCAGTTCCTTTTTTGCTGGGTAGTATCTATATACATTAGGGTGGGAAAGGGGATGTCATTTAGATCACTCTTGAAAAAATTTCAACTTCGACGGACATTTATGTCGATAATCCTAGAACAAATCTTAAATTTTTTTTCACCAATATTAATGATTTATACATCAAATGATAGCTAAAGAAAAATAAATATATCCATATTTTTATACCCACCATCAAAAAGATGGGGTCGATCTAGGGATGTCCGTCCGTCTGTCCGTCTCTTTAAAGCAAGATAGGGTTCGAACGGGACAACCTAGGGAGACGAAATTTAGCACAAATATTGATCTTAATTATCTTGTTTGGTATTGAAAATGAGAAAAATCGGTTAATAAACAAATCGGTTAATGGCCAAAATACTAGAAACACAGGGTGTCCGTTACAGCTTCATTTAAAATTTGTCTGCTGATATCTCTTAAACAAAAGCATGTACGATAACGAAAATAGTTCGAGGGTCGATATAAAATTGAAAACCAAAAATGGGCATGGTCCGCCCACTTTACCGCCCACCTCCTATTAAAGGTGAAACGTTAACGAAACTTTGTACAAATAGTTCAAGGACCAATGTAAATTCGGAAACAAAAAATGGGCGTAGACCGCCCACTTAACCGCCCATAATTTAATGATAAAAATACTAAAAATTAACGAGGAAATAAAAATGAAAACTTACCTAACAAAGTTTATATAAAATGTTCTTTTTTTCGGTCATATTAACTTTTTTTGAAAAAATTGCGAAATATGGGTATAATATGTTTGTATAGACTATCGTTTGATGTACACATCTGCTCAAAAAAATAGATACACCTAGTGGGATGATATTAAAGTGACGATAGCTTTGGAAAATTTTAAAGAAATACTTCGAGTTTTTTCATTTAGTAAACAATTTGATCTGGCAATGATACTTAATTTAGACATACGTTTTTGATTTAAATACAAAAAATTATTGCTCATAATAATAGACACAGTTAATTTATTTATATTTTTTTATTTTAAATCGAATTCTATTGTACTTTTTTGATTATTTTTATTTACATAATAGAATAAGAACAGTTGCATTTAGATTAAAAATATTATAAAGAAATAGCATTCTTGCATAGCAATTTGATGAAACAACCATTATACCAAATAGGTGAGAAAAATTGTTCAAACCAAGAGGAATCGGATAGAGGGATTATTTTATGAGCAAAAAGGACCCCTTGAATTTTCTGAAGGCTATTTCAGCTGAAATTTTTGATGGAATAGGTCCGCAAAGAGCTCGTCTTCGTTTTGTGCAATATTCCAATATATTCCAGTACCCATATGAATTTATTGTATTTATCAATATGATAAATAGGACCATTTGAATTCAATTAAAAGCATTCCCAAACCTTTATATTTTCACCTCACTCTGAAACAGTCTTATTTATGAATTTAACGTGGAATTTTTTCCCTACAGGGCGGCGGACACTTCTTCGGAAGTTGTTTCCAAACAAATTAGTTTTTCATTTCGCAGGAAAATAATATGTCTCTCCCTTTTTTCCCGCCTTCACATTTGGACTAAAGTAAATGGTTTTTTAAACAATTTTAACCGTATTTTCAAATCTTGTATACGCATTGTTGGAACTATTCTGGCAATTTTTTCAGGAAATTTGTTTTACCCAAGACAAAGCCAAACTGTTTGCGGAACTACTTTCAAAATAATGAAGGGGTTCTTTTTAGCCAATACAATAATCCTCCTTTCCGTTTTTGGGGCTCTTTTAAGAGGTCTAATACGAGTTTCTATCTTTTGTGTTTTAGATAAAAAAAAATGTAGATATCTTCTTAAGCCCCTATTGCCATTTCAAGCAATGACTTTGCAGTTTTCTTTTGTTTTGGATCATTTTTCTCTCCTATGTGATAAAGTGATGGTTTCTTCTCATTTTCTGTGTCAGAATACTATTTCTTTATAATATTTTCAGCCTAAATACAACCGTTTTTATTCTATTATGTAAAAGCAATCGAAAAAGTACAATAGAGTTCGACTTAATATAAAAAAATTACAAACAAATTAACTGTATATATTATTATGAGCAACAATATTTGGTATTTTAATCGAAAACGTATGTGTAAAGAAATTTGTATGCATAGGTTTGCCATATTTTTTATTAAAGTGGCATTGCCAGATCAAATTGTTTACTAAAAGAAAAAACTTGAAGTATTTCTGAAGAATTTTTCAAAGTTATCGTCACATTAAGATCATCTCATAAGGTATATCTATTATTTTGAGCAGGCGTGTATGTATCATTAATTTTTATGAGAACAATTTTTTTAGAATTTTTTTCTGGAATCGTGTATCTTTCTGTTCTAATCATCGTAGGAAGTTGAAATTTGGAAAATATATTTTAAATTATGCCTTCTTTCGTAATTTGAGGTTCGTTTAAAAGTGCAATACATTTTGGTTTTCTTCATACAATGTTGGACCACCCTAATGTACATATATTTACGTATGTATGTTAGTTTGTATATAAATAAAAAAAAAAGTAAAAATAAAAAAACGAAAAGATGTCATATGTGGCGCTTAAAGTGCTGTCATATATTTTCCTGTTTATTATAAACCCACTCATTATACTATTTAACACCTTCTAAACAAAAGTATGTTAACATTGTGATTACTCATCATTACCAATTTTTTCATGTTTCACTTTTGTTATTCTTGTCTTTTGCTAGTGGCTAATATTTACTAAGTTTGTAACGAGACTTTTTTTATTAAAGCTCTTTCGAGGTGTTTTCTGCTCTGACATACTTTTTTTAGGCAAACGATTGCCTTCTTTGTTTTACTCTAACTAATTTAATGAAATTTTATTTTTCGAAACATCTCTAGGGTCATTTGTCTAATTGTATTAAATTCCAATTTAATTAGCGTGCTACTTTTACACAGTCTTTCACAAATATTTAAGGTTATTTCCGGTTAAAGGCCTTATTTAATTTTGTTTGTTTTTTCCTTTAAATAATCTGATTAAAGAGTTTGTTTAACTTATAATATAAATTGTGGTTTTCATTGTTGTTAATTTGGTTACAATACATAGAAATACCACATCTAACGTCAAAGAGTTAATAAACTAATTTTGTTTTATGTATAAGTAAGCTCTCTGAGGAGAAATGCACAGCAGAGTAAATGGCAAAAATGTTTATTAGTGATTAGACGATACTTAAGTTGTAGTTAATTGTCTTAGTTTTTTTAATAGTCTATATTGAATTTAAGTATAACTTTAATGTAATTGCTACAAAACGAAATTCTAAAATATTCAAATTAATTTGTTTGTAAAATAATATAAAAAGACTTTTCTGAAAAATACTAGACAGCAAATTAATTAATCCTAATGATGAAATCTTTGGTAATTGAGTAACAATAACGAACAAAGAAAATTGAATGAATATACTTACTGATATATTTATTATTATATATTATCTCAAATTTAATTTTTTCTACTTAAACAAATAATCACTATGTTAAGAATCAAAAAGGCTAGAATCTAAGATGAAAATTTTAAGGCTAGAAGCAAAATAAAAAGGCTAAACTGATAATACTGCTACTGAGCATAATGACAAATGTAAGCCAGTTAACAGAATTATTTATTTTTTACTACATCAGAAGTTATAAGCCTAAAAGTATGCACGGATTTTTTCGTACACAGTCCATATATATAATTAATAGGGAAACACAATTTCTGTTTTTTTTAAAGCAAACTTCTTAGTTGTAATGATATAATAATGAGTTATAAATTTTTTCCAATTTTAATTGAGAGATTTATAAGGGAGGAGTGTTAAAAAAAGTAAAAGAATTTAATACTTAAAATAGCTTTGTTTATTTTTTATCAAGAAAAGCTCATTTTATTATACCCTACAACACCATAGGTGATTGGGGTGTTATGCATTTGAGCAGATGTTTGTAATGCACAGACAAACTCATTGAATCCCACCTTAAAGTATACCGTTCAACTCAGAATCACTTTCTGAGTTGATTTAATGATGTCCGTCCGCCTGGTTGTCTGTCTATGTAAACCTTGTGAACAAAGTACAGGTGGCAATTTTAAAGATATCTTAATGAAATTTTGCATAAAGGACGAAGCGTATTGAAATTGGTTATCATAGGTCCATTATTTCACCTAGCCCTCATCCAAATGTCCTCCCGGAATAGGGGTTTAGTGGTCATAAATGTCTTAAATATAGCAATATTTTAATGAAACATACCCTACACCACTGAACATAAATACTCAGGAAGAGCACTTATATTAGACCTGTGGCCAATTGTGGACCATTACTTTTGCTAATTGTGAAATATAAAAATACTGAAAAATGTGTTGATACTAACATCTATATGGTTTTATGCACTTTAGGGCGATTCCCGGAAGTAGGTTTCTATGGAAGCTACGGTAAATTTTAGACTGATCCTCAATAAATTTGGCATTGCGATTTCTATTTATAGTAAAACTAATTTCTGTTGAATATTAAATCGATATTATCATTTGTATGGGATTTATGCACATTAATGTGATTTTTGGAAGTGAGTTTTATATGGGAGCTTTGGTCAGTTATGGAGCGATCTTCATGAAATTGGCTCAAAGATTAACACTTATACAAAACTTCTTTGCACTTTGGACAAAATCGCCAAAATAAAAGTTATTATAGGTCTAAAACCATAGCTGTTAGCATCTAATTCTATTAATATTTAATATCATAACTGTATTATGTTCTTAAATACTAAACATAAAATAAATAAAATAAAAGTTATTATGTGATTTTTAATATTTTTATAATAAAATACAATTTATTTTCAAATTGTTATTGAAACTAATGAAGAACATAAATAAATCGCCAAAATGACAAAAAAAAAAAACGCTTAAATAAAAAAAAGGTTGCAAGACAAAACAAGCGAGAATGTTATATTCCCACCATCAACTTTTTCAAATTTTACATCATATGGGAGATGGGTGGTAAAGTAGGCGGATCACGCCCATTTTTCGTTTCCGAGTTTAAATTGGTCCTTGAACTATTTGTATAAAATTTCGTTGACGTTTAACCTTATATGGGAAGTGTGGGGATTACGCGCAATATTTGTTTCCAAGTTTATATCGACCCTCAAACTATCTGTACAAAATTTCGTTGTGGTACATGCTTTTGTTAAAGCAGGTAAATACTTGAGCCAAATTCTCGCTAGGTGCTCCCGCTCGACCCCTATCCTGCTTTCAACAGACAGACAGACAGACGGGCGGACATAGCTAGATCGACTCAGAATCTAACCAGAACCCAGAAAATATATCTTAAGAAATTTGTTCGACATGATACATGCGGAATGACAAAATCAATATACCCTCCCCCATCTTTTTGATGGTGGGTATAAAAAGAAGTCGAAAAAACGAAAAAGAAACGATTTAAAAAAGAAAAAAAAATACTTAAAAAAAAAAAACACTTAAGGGATCAAAAACGCCAAAAAAAAAATGAAAAAAAAAGCTGCTAAAACAACAAAAAAGGATACTATTTGATGATAAAAGAAAAAAATAAAAGAAATCGCCAAACTGAAGAAAATAATCAATATGAATAAAAACGCTGAAATAAAAAAGCTGAAAGGAAAAAAATGCTTTAACGAAAATAATATATAAATACTCAAACGAATGTCGTCAGAAAAGATTCCTTCCTTACATTAAAAAACTCAATGAATATTGGCCTAACCTCTCTTCTCATTATTACAACAAAACGTAACTGTGTGAAATAAGACAATTAGTGATAGTATGTACCAAAGGAGGCCAATCTACTAAATTCTCCAGAACTACGTTCTTTTTAAATGTATAGGTCATAGTAAAAAAAAGGCTATTATGTAGGGTACTTCAGTAAATATTAAATAATTTATAAAAAAAAAATAAGTAATTTTAAATTCCAAATTTCTACGCTCACTGCATATGTATGTAGATTCATTTCAATATTTTTGTAAACAAAAAATTTCAAGTTTCAAGGTCTAAATAATGTATTCAAATAACTAAAGTTTAAATTTTCCCCCAACATTAAAACCTAAATAGAACTAAAAAAAAAAAAAAAACAATATTTATGCAAAACAATGATAAGAAATTAAAAACAAGAAAACAAAACAATTTCTAGGATTTCATATAACAATTAAACAATACAATAATACAGCAATTACAGTAGCTACAATACTAGAAAGCAGACACAAGGACGACAAAAAATTTTAATAATGAAACAGAAAACTTGGCAAATAAATTGAAGTGTAATGGAAGAGACAATAATATTCGAAGAAAAATAGAAAAAGATTTTAAGAAAAAGTATCAATTTAACGCTTTAGTAGACTTATTGATAACATTTCAAGAAAACTTTTAAAAATGGTGAAGATATAAAGAATATGTAAAAGTATGTATTATTAACCTTGAAAAGTTTTACAAATTTCAATTGATTTTAGTGTCAATTATCCTTAAGTAAACAATAACTTGAAAACAAATAATAATATTAGCATAACATTGATTTTATAGCTTTTGATAAACAATAAATAAAAAATGAAGCAAAATAAATTACAAGTGGCACACAGTATCCCATTTAAAAAATAAAATGGAAATAAATCTGGAATTTCCGAACGGATGATCCGATTTTAATGAAATTTCACACAGTGATAGTAAATAGTGTAGGCGAGCTTAAGTTTTGAGTTTGGATCATATAGACTTACTGGGGGCGGGTCCACAGGGTTCAAAGTTGGACACCTCGTGTCCAAATTTTACCTTGTGGATATTTTTGAATGAAATTTTACACCTGAGTAGATTTTCTAATGTTTACTTTTAGGTTTTATTTGCTTTTTTGCATTTATTAATAAAAAGCCCGCAATTCCCAAAAAAAAAAAAACTTTAAAAAAATTTTCAAAAATGGGATTTTTTACTTTTTTACTATATCTCTCGAACCGATATCGGAGAGCAACAATTTCTATTACCAGAAACTTAAAAACACATTAATCTAGGTCGCATTTGGGAGACCCTGATTATGTCAGGAATAAAATTTTTACAACTTTTTTTCATTCACACAATTTTTTATAAAGTATCTTTCAGAAAAATGTAAAGACTGTATATGTTACTTAAGAAAAAGATTTTTTCCAGTAAATCGGATGAAGTTTGGACCCGCTATAATGAAAAAACTTCACCAAGGTAGGTCAAAATATAAAAATGTTTATCTTTGAAGCCCAATATCTTGTAAACTAAAAGAGATAAGATATGCAGATATGTAGATCTCTTCCAATAGAATCCGTTCATGTAAAAATAATTGAAATCGATTCAGATATAACGAATCAGAATTGTTTTTAAAAATGTTCATAACCGAGGTGTCCAACTTTGGGACCCTCTGGACCCGCTACCAGTAGGTCTATATGACCCAAGCTCAAAACTTAAGCTTGCCTACGCTATCTACCATCACTGTGTGAAGTTTTATTGAAATCGGATTAGCCGTTCTGAAATTTCAGATTTATTTCCATTTCATTTTTTAAATGGGACACTGTGTGGCAGTGTTTTTAAAGTTAAATGGTACACAGAAAAAAGTAAAAATAGACTTCAATTACGAAATTTGTAATATTAATTAATTTTTAATTGATTTTGCTCCAATCATCAAAATTATAATATTAATAACTAGAATAATTGATATTATTATAACTTCTTTTCCTTAAATAGATGCAATGAGCTGAAAATTTTTGAAAATTTACTTAAATTTATTTTAATTCTGCACTTTTATAGACAAATATTTAATTTTTCTTTATATTTTATTAACAGCTGTCAATTTATTAAAAAACTAAATTGAAAACCAATTAGAAAATTAATTATATTAATAAATCATATAATTAAATTCCAATATAAAGTTAATTAATAATTTTATTAAAAAATTATTTGAAATATTTTTTTCTGTGTAATGAGTAGATGACAAGGATGGTTGACAACCTTCTTGTAGAAAATATTTGAATAAACCAAAATTCAAAATTTATTGGAGAGCAAAAACTCTTTTAAATATAAAATTATAAAACACTCCAATATCAACATATAAAAGTATATTGAAAAAGCTTATTTTAATTTTTCATAAATATGTTACATACTGCTTATACTTTGAGTATTAAGTACTTATAATAAAGTTTACGCTTAAACTCTTAACAACCCCTTTGAAAGCAATTTAAATGGTAATGAAAATATAATACTAACAAAATTTATTTTATATACAGGAATTTCTTTTTATTTACTTCCTGTTGCTTCAAATAACCTGGCATCATATTTAAGTTTAATTTGTTATATTAAATATGCTTTTAAGTTTAATGTGGTTTAAGGATAAATTATACAAAGTAAAAATTTCTTAACAGCGCACATTTTATTTTATTATCATTATCTTATTTAAAAGAACTTAATCCTGTGAAGTGTTAAAGATTATGTTTTTTTTTTTTTTTTGTTTTTTTAATTAATTAAAAAATTTCTGTATTGTCTTAATTGCCAGCAAATAAAGTTTATTAGTTTTGAAAGAATACAGCGCAAACAAAAAATATGTTTAAATACATGTGGTTGTCATTTTCACACATGGAAAAAATCAATAAATGCATATAGTCGCTATATGTTTCTCCAGGACGTCAAATTTCTTCTGAAAAGGACTTAAATTTTTTTGAAGGATACGTATTTAAAAAAATGAAAGTATATATGAAAAATAATAATAAAGCATTTATGCATACTATATAAACCCAATATGGGTGTGGCATGAAAGCTAAGAATCTCTGTGATATAAAAATATCTTTTATTTAAATGTTTGCAGAACAAAAACTTTAAAAAATATCCGTTTGAAAATTCTGCCTTTTACTATTTATTTCCAAATATATATTAGCATGCAACAATCATTCTTCTAGGATGTCAAATTTCCTATCAAATATAATTTTTAAGAATAATGTAAAGTATGCACAAAGATTATATTGACCCAATATGGATGTTAAGTTAAAGTTACAAATCCCTACGATAGAAGATTTATGTGGGGAGATACCCAAGGTTTTAATTATTTTAATATTTATGGTGAATTTTTTTATACGTCAAATAGTAAAATAAAATCTAAATAAGGACAGCACACCAAAAAAAAAAAAAATCCGAATCTTTGAATCTTTATCAGAAAACTTGAAAGGAGATCTAGCCTGAAGACGTTTAAAGTAAGAAACAAATCCTAATAGAAAGGCAAGCAAGAATTAGGAGGTAAAAAATAATATGAAAGTAGTTCAGACGAATTTTTTCAGAAATTTTATTTCTGTATAAAAGACGATGACACGATCGTATAGGGTGATTTTTTTCAACTTCCTAGCCAGGAATTCTAAGTCGCAGATGCTAGAGGGATTATGGCAGAAAATTTTCGTGTACCAAAGAAATCAAAATTCCCAAGAAAGTTTTTGATTTGGGAAGTCATATGCATATGCGGGAAAGTGGTTGCATTAAACAGAAATATACGTGAATGAGTGCCTTTGGAAAAGACTTCTCCCTTTTTTAAGAAAATGCAGTGTATCTGCTGTTTTCTGGCCTGTTCCCGCTTCTTTTCATTACAACAACAAAATTGTCCGAAACTCGTTGCAATTGAAATATATTGGACTCGAGTAAAAAAAGTAATTTAAAGGACATTAAAAGCTCAGCATAAAATGAAACGCAGTCTAAAAATAAGTGGACTTATTCGAGCAAAAAAGTGACTGAAATACAATAAAACCTTTAATTGGAAAAATTCTGGAAAATATCAGATATTTCTTTAAAAAGAAACAGTAAATAATTTATTCTTTTAAGCTTAGAACTTGAACATAACAGTCATTAATAAAAATGCCACTTTAAAAAAATTCGCTCATTGGTTTAGTTTCTATAAGCAAATTTGCATGCACGGATTTTTTCATGCGCAGCCCTTATATAATTTCCTTAGCATATTTTCCAGAACTCTCAGGCGACGTAGAAAATTTAAATTCGACTTGCTTATAATACTATTCGTCCCACAAATACTAACAGAGCCAGATTTTGAAATTTATTTTAGGGAACGGTGATATTCGTATATGTAAATTTTTACTCTTTCCAGAGCTTTTCCCAGACGATATAGAAAATTTAAATTTGGCTTACTTATAAAACTGTCTATCTCACAAATTCTAAAGCAGTTCGGTTTTGAAATTTCTATCAGGAAGTGGATATAAGCAGATTTTTTTTCTTTTTGTAATATTTTTTATACCCTTCATCACAGGTGTAAAGGGTATATATAAATTTGTCATTCCGTTTGTAATTTCTACAATATTCATCTGAGACCCCAAAAAGTATATAAGGAGTGCGATCGAAAAAATCTTAACATATATAAAGTTCAATAATTTTTAAACGGTTGATTCTAGAGTTTTGATTGTTTTTTTATTTAATTGATATTATACTACAGATCACAGA
This sequence comes from Protophormia terraenovae, assembly GCA_951394005.1. Lineage (NCBI taxonomy): Eukaryota > Metazoa > Arthropoda > Insecta > Diptera > Calliphoridae > Protophormia > Protophormia terraenovae. Next base: position 33,423,835 of record OX596073.1, read on the forward strand.
AAAATATAAATTTTATACTTCTGTCCACTACTTATGACCTCGTAGACTTTTTTGTGCAACCCTTCCATTAGTGATTTGATAGTTTTTTTCAGTCACTTTTTTGGAACAGTCTGCTCATCTGCTTTTAAAATTGTTGATATTTTAGGACAACTCCTTTGGCCTCTTCGATTCTCTTTTCACAAAAGTACCTCTCTTGGTACAAAAATTATGTTATTGCTTTGGTACCATCCCAGAGCTTTCTTACGTAGTGACATGACGGCAAATCAGGCCAAAAATATGTGGACATATTGTGCTCTCTTATGAAAGGAAAACTATTTTTTTGCTAACATTCTTTGATGTATTTTTCGGTATTTATAGAGCCCACTGTAACAAATGACTTGCTTCTTTTGCCGCAACTGCATAAATCTTGCAACACCACGAATTCAATAGGCAATTTCGTCAGTTTTTCGGTCCTAAACATATATTTAACATTTCCTCGAGCATCAGCAACATAAAAATTTTTAACTCGAAGCTGCGAAAAATCAGCCAGTACGTTTCATCGTACTTTATACAACATGAGTATTTTTTATGAAATTCGGTTTTAATTTCCGTTCCCTATACTTGGCTAAATTTTTTGAAGCATTCCAGTCTTGAACTTTTTGGACCTTATATGTTCTTAACTTAGCAATAGCTTTAACTTTTTGCACCAAATGGTCAGAGCACTGAGCTAACCGGGCTGTTTTTCTACTAGATGTGTTTAGAGTTCGTTTCAATATGCTTTCAATTTTCTTGGTCTTCCCAATATCATGTGGACCTTTTTTCTTCCCGAATCAAGTTTCCTATCAATGGTTGAATTCTCCTGATTTTGTTTAATAACCTTGGAAACAGTTTGACAGCGGACATTTAATTCGTTGACCAATTATTTGTAGGACCAATTTACATTTTTTTTTTGAAATTTCTTAATAATTTACAACACGTACATCATTTTCGCCACTCATTTTGATCTAAATTGCACCAAATCAACATGATTGTCATTAAAAATAATAACTGACATATTTTTCAATGAAATAAAAATAAAATTTAAATATTGCTCGGAAAAAAGTTATCGCACTCCTTATATTCTGGATCCTTATTGATAGGGGAGTCGATATAAAAATGTCCGTCTGTCTGTTGAAATCAGTTTTTAGAAAGCCCCAGCCGAATCTATTTTTAATTTCATTTAAAATTGGTTTTTGTTTTTAAATTGTTTAAATTTTGCTATACTCATTTTTTGCTTTCCAAATCCTATCGGAAACTGATTTTGTATTTCGACTTAATTTTTTAAAACTTTTTTTTTTTTTTTTGGTTTTAAAATGTTTACCTATTTAATACTTTAAGCATTAAATAATTAACTACATCAAATAGTAAAGAATTTAAATCTTTAAATTTCGATAAAGGAGAGGAAATGTGACGAATATTTATTCATATATTTATTACCATACACCACAACATAGGTGGAGAGGGTATTATGCGTTTGTGCTGATGTTTGTAACACGCAAAAATATTTGTCTGATCTACTTTATTTTACACCAATCGACTTAGAATCCCTTTCTGAGTCGATTTAACGATGTCCGTCTGTCCGTCCATGTAAACCTTGTAATCAAACTATAGGTCGCAATTTTGAACATAAATTAATGAAATTCAGCATACAGGTTTATTTTAGTCGAAGTTTATTTTAGAACGAAGTCTGTTGAAATAAGTTATGATAGGATCATTATTTCACGTAGCCGACATACAAATGTCCTTCCGGAAACGAGGTTTAACGATCATAAATCCCTTAGATATAGTAATATTTTAAGTCTAGATCTGTGTGCCGAATTTCATGAATAACTTTCTATAATTGACCATATCTCTCCTATAAACCCCTCTTCAGAAAATCACTTTAACAGTCATAAGTCGCATTAAAATTTTAGTATCAAGTTAATATTTGACACAGGTATGTGATGAAAACCGATCGTTTTCAAGACGAATCGGTTTGAAAAATTGTGATGAATTTCATGTGAAAAATAACAATTATTTTTAGGCAAATATAAACAAATTATTTAATAAAATCTAAAAGAAAGTGATAAAAATATAATTTTTATCAATAACAAAAACGAAAATATCAGTGCATCACACATTTTTTCTACTTGAAATCGATTCGTTTTTGAAATCGTTTTCCATCACATACCTGTATATATATACTTTTTTGATTTAAGCATTTTTGTATATATATTTTTTATATGCCATTGATAGGCTTATACGCAAGTAAATAATGAAACCATACATAAAATCCACATCTGTTATAGCGAATTATTTGATTTTCTATTTGTAAATAGATCTGCAAAAAAAATTATCTCTATATTTCATTAAAAAATATTTATTTGTTTGATGAAAAAGATTTGTTATTTATTGAAAGAAATATCTTTTTAAACTAAAAAACTAAATTAGCACAAAATAAAATGTATAATAATATGACCACAAATTTAACCATAACGCCTATATTCCTAACTCAACACTAAAAGTAAGTACACACGTTCCACATAACCTACATACCTCTTGTAATAGATAAATTGTAGTGAAATATGAATATTAACAAGTTCCATGTTTTTATTTTTAAAGCTTTTGTAAGCTTTCATCTGTTAACCTGTGGAACGGAAGCAATATGTAAGGTGACCAATATACCAATATTTATTTTATAAATAAATACTTATAAGAATATTCAAAGAAATAGCTTTTTGTGATTCTGATGTAGGAATACCACTCAAACGATAAGTAATAAATGAACTAAATATAGGAAAAATTAGGACAAAAGAATTTAATTCCATCTCAGCAAAAGAAACCCCAGTAATTAAAAAAAAGGGGGAAAAACTATAGTCGGTCATGACCGACCATATGATACCCTACACCATTTTGTATGAGCTAAAAATAATTGTAGACCAACACTTTTACTAAATTTAAAATAAAAAATACAGAAACTATGTATTGATACTAATCTTTATATGATATTATGTCCTTTAGGGCGATTTCCGGAAGTGGTTTTATATGGGAGCTATGGTAAATTATAGACCGATTCTCATAAATTTTGGCAATGTTGTTTCTACTTATATAAAACTTATTTGTGGCTAATATTAACTTGATACTATAATTCGTATGGGATTTATGCACGTTAAAGTGATTTTCCGAAGTGGAGATTTATATGGGAGCTATAGTCAATTATGAACCAATGAAATTGATGAAATTTGGTACAAAGATTGACACTTATACAAAACTCTTTTGTAGCGAGTTTCATTGAAATATTGCTATATTTAAGGCATTTATGATCGTTAAACCTCTATTCCAGGAGGACATTTGTATGGGGGCTAGGTGAAATAATGAACCGATCATAGCCAATTTCAATAGGCTTCGTCCTTGTCTCAAAATAATTATTCGTGCCAAATTTCATCAAGATATCTTTAAAATTGCGACCTGTACAAGGTTAACATAGACAGCCAGCCGACCAGACGGACGGACGGATATTGTTAAATCGACTCAGAAAGTGATTCTGAGTCGAACGGTATACTTTAAGGTGGGGGTCCGATAATTTTTTCTGTGCGTTAAAAACATCATCACAAATGCATAATACCCCAACCACCTATGGTGGTGTAGGGTATATAACATATTCATCACATATTTTGTACTTTTAAAATAAATGTATTTATACCCTACACCACCATAGGTGGTTGGGGTATTATGTGTTTGTTTAGAAATTGTAACGCAAAGAAAAAATCTTCGGACCTCCACCTTAAAGTATACCGTTCGACCCAGAATCACTTTCTGAATCGATTTAACGAAGTCCGTCCGTCTGGTCGGCAGGCTGGCTGTCTGTCCATGTAAAGCTTGTGCGCAAAGTACAGGTCGCAATTTTGAAGATAATTTGATGAAATTTGGTACATACGATTTTTTGGCCTAAGGACGAAGCCTATTGAATTTGGTTATGATCGGCCCATTATTTCACCTAGCCCCCATACAAATGTCCTCCCGGAATAGAGTTTTAACACTTATAGATGCCTTAAAAATAGGAATATTTTAATGAAATTTATCACAAATAATATAAGCACAAATCCGTTTGCTGAATTTCATGAAGATCGGTCCATAACTGACCATAGCTCCCATATAAACCCTTCTACCGAAAATCACTTTAACGTGCATAAATCCCATACAAATGTTAGTATTATCCCTGCAAGCAACTCAATTAACTTAAAACTAACTTTAAGTTAACTTTTTCTCAACTAATTGTGGTTGATGCCTGGATTACTTTCAATGGGGAGAACTGACTATTTTAACATGGCGATGTCATAGGAAATAGTCAATTGTCCGTGACTGCATGACTTTTTAACTAACTTAAAGTTATCTACTTAGTAGTTAGCTTAACGTTAGCTACATAGTTGTTAAAAAATTATTTAAATTATAAAAAACAAAATTCTTAATAGCAAAAGAAAACAAAAACAAAAAGAAACGAAAATATTCAAAAAAGAAAATCAAAAAATGTGTGCATCGGGAATTTCTGCATTTATTTGTAGTTAGCTTAAAGTTAGTTGTCAAAAAAATTAACTATAAGTGCATTATTTTTTGAAAAATAGTAAAATTAAATAATTATAGTGTAGGACTCCAAAAGTCATTTGCTACTCAGTAAATTATACTTAGTGGATGTCTTCCAATATTCGAAGGTGGATTCCTAACACAATATGTTTTTATGATCTTAATGAAATTAATTTTTTAGTACCAACAGCTACAATAAGGCGTTATATCGGCGAATGCTCCAACTAAGGGGGGTGTACTTAATGCTAAATGTTTGATATGTATATTATACTATACTAGAAATTATATTGACCATCTCCTTAAGAAATTTGCCAATAAAAAACATTTTTTTGAAAAATTTACTGATTTTCTTCTAACAAAAAAATATATATGTAGTGCCTGGCGTGACCATATGGTAACGGCCCGTTCTGCCCGACCTAGGGACCGAAACAAAATTTTATATAATAGGTAAATTTTCTTAGGCCCCATAGACCTAAATTTTAAAATTTCATCATTATCTGAAACAAAAAACATTCCCGGTCAATTTGGGTTAATAGTTAAATCAGAAACAGTTCCATTTAAAGTTCAAATTGCATATGCCAACTACTAAAATGATTTTTGATTAACCATTATCCTTATATACACTGAAAAAAGTAATTTCAATGAATGAAGAACATTAAATAAAATTTATTAATTTTTTCCAAGAATTTATTAACCTAATGTACGAATACATTGCTTCAATGAAAATATTCATTAAAATTCAATGAAAAAATTAACGCTATTATGAACATTACATTGAAAACAGTCATTAAATTAATTTCTTAGTAAAATAAGTAAATCAGTTATTTGGTTTAATATATTAGTTCATTGATTTAAAAGTATTATATACATAAATATATCAATGTATTAGTACATTGAATTCGTTTATTCAATGTACTAATACATTGATTTAATTAAGAAGACACATTACAAAATGAACAAAAACATTGAATCAATGAAATATTTCATTAAATTATGTTAAAATAAATGCTTTCTAACGGGAAATAAAGTAAAACAAAAACAACTCAGTTTGCTTTTATCTCTTAAAGAGACCAAACACAACCTAGCGGATTATTTTTTTTATATGAAGATTTGGCAACTAAAACAACACAGCGGAATCCGCTGGAAATTAAAATCTATTTTAATTTCACAACGGATTCTCAAAAGCTCTCATTTTCTCACTCTCCCTCTCTGTCAGTGTTGCAAAATGAATCACATAAGTTTACATTAAATGTATATAAGAAAGAAAGAGATAGATAGATAGATTTGCCTTATATTTTTTATGTATGGAATTTAAGAGATGAAGATAAATATTTTTTATATATGTAGTTTTGTTGTTGCAAAACACAAAAAATATAAAGAAACAAAAACAAAATATATATGAAATCCGCTGCTGGATTCCGTCTTCATTTAATTTGCATTCCTCTCTTAAAGCGGAAAAAAACATATGAAAGACATTATTAACGCAAGTTTTCTATATATCCTTTAAGATTTTTGGAATTTTTACAGCTCTATATGATAGCATAAATCTTTAACAATATTTAAGTAAAACATCAACTTTAGAAAAAGTGAATGGATTCGCGGTTATCCAAAAGTATTAAAATAAAGTGATATAATTATACAGCAAAAGTCTGCGTACATTATTGAAAGATCTAAATTTTTCGCGGGTTTTTTAGTTTTATATTATTAAATTTGTTGCATTTTAAATGGCTGCTGTTTACTTAATTGTTGTTACAAATTTTCCAATATAATTAAAGATGTTTTCGTAATAAATCAAGGAAGAAATTAATTTATTCTTACTGACAGTATGAACTTAATTTTTGTAAGGATGCTTAATAAAAAATTCAGAAATATTAATAAAAAAACCATTTGTCTGTCTAAGGAGAAATTCGTATTAATTGAAATAATAGGGTCGTTTTCAATTAAATAACGTTTTGGAGAAATTAACCCATTTCTTACCACTACCCGATCGCGTTAAGATAAATTAATGAAATTTGGTATGGGGTCTATTTTAGTGATTGTGATCAAAAAATCGAAAGATTTGTGATCCTAGCTATTTTAGTTTCCGAGATATCGGGTGTTGCGAAAACGCATCAATGGTCAATTAGGGGTATGTTGTTTTGCTCATATACGAAGTAGACGTTTAAACAAGTTGTATGGAAAAATGAGTTTTATTTGTCATTTAAATTTAATTTTGTGATTATTTTACAAATTGTATGTTAAATATGTTAAGTGTGAACAAAAATAATTGGATGTGGACCATTTCAATTGGAATTTAAGGCAATTAAGTAAAACGTTAAATAGCTTACGGTGTAAGACTAAATAAATTCAATTATCTGTTTGTGCATCATCTCGATTATGATTTCAATACGGTGGTCAGGAAAGCATTTTGGTCCTTCGTACAGACTGCCTAACCACGTTGTGCTCCAAACACAAATGTTACGTAAATCGATTCTGTTATTCTTGCAGAATATTCCAAAATTTTAAAAATCGTAAATCTAGGTAATATACCAAATGCAGTGGCTCAGTGCATTGGCATTTCAATTAAAACAGGATTTTAAAGTTTGGGTAATGTACGAATTTTCAAATGACTAAGAAAAAAATGTGTTTGCTTTCAGTTATCCGTGCGCATATATTCACAGATTTTTCTTTTATTATACCTTGAATATTCTTGGAGATTTAATTTTGTTTATATTTTGATATCCTCTTAATATCATTTAATTGAAAACCCAAAATGAACTATCACTTTGAGTAGAGAGCACAGCCTTTTAGAGAAAAGGCTGTTTCGAAAATTATGAAATTTTACCTATTCACATTGGTTTTTAAAATTGTTTAATACTTTGAATAAAGAATAATAATGTGTAATCATAAAAATGGCAAATATTATGTTTTTCTTTAGCAAATTTTATGACCTTCGAAGAAAATTTATTTTCCCTTTTTTTAAGACAATTGAAAAAATTTAGCAATAAATTACATAATTTTATAGGTTACATTCATCAGTTTTCAACATTTTTCTGTTAACTCCTTGAATTTGTGTGATCATATTCAATATAATGGCATCTTTCACAAAATACACTTTATATTCAGGTAGCGTCGATCATTTGAAAATTATTTTTCTTACATTTGTTCTCAATGATTGTAAAAAATATAACCACTTGTAATTTACTGACAATTGCTTATTTTTTACTACATAAGTCATAAATAATGTAGAATATAACTTTTATAAGGCTAGAGTAAAAAAATTATATTACTCATGAAGTCTTAATTCAAAAAAATTATACATTCCTTCATCTATAAAGTTTTTCTTAATTATTTTGCATAATTTTAACATACTATATTACCTTAAAAATTTCCATATTTTCGGTGCGCCACCTTGCGTAATGTAGCTAAATCACACTACCCCTAATTGACCATTGATGCGTTTTCGCAACACCAATTTTTCAGATCTTGGTGTTTCTATCTCCCTAAATTATTTGTCAAAATGTGAATAGTTTCATATTTTTTGATGTCTTGGCTATCGTTTTAAAGATTATTCATGATGTTTTTCAACATTTTTCGAATGAATTTTAAAATTTTAAAAAAGGTCTATTTTATAGACCTTTTATTGATCCACTCTACTGGGGGTAAAAATTCGTCGGAATTAATTTTTTTCCCTCAATTTATTTAGTTAACATTCCAAGCTAAATGTACATATATAAAACATTATAATTAATTTTAAACTAAATTAGTTACGGTATAGGTAAATTTACTGATGCGAAAACGCAACAGTGGTTGGAAATGGGTTAATGTAAATTTCTGTGCACATCTATGAGAAAATATATTTTTAATGGTATATTTTTTTTTATTAAAGTCGCATGTTTAGTGTGAGCGTAAAAGGGATTACAGGAAATGTGTTTGCCTATTAATTATATAGATAGAATAGATAAATTGGACAAACCGTTCTCGATTTATACAAGTGTGACTGCCTAAAGGCGGAGTCATAGCAGTCATATTCATAAATGAAAATCAATACGTGATAGAACAAAGTGAAAGCTAATTCCATCTAATCCTATTTTTTTATTTGTTTTTTTATTTTATTTTTTTTTTTTTTTTTTTTTTTTTTTTTTTTTTGTAAGAGTAGGTTGAAAAGGATACGACTACATGAAATTTTATAAAAATTAACCAGCCTACTTTACAGTGTCATTAAATAAAACTATTACTCCTTTAACATATTTAAAATAATCATTTGGTTTATTTATTTTCAATTTATTTTTCTGTTTTAATTAAAAATAATTCTTTATTTTACGTTTTTTTTTATTTCTTTTTGTATATTTAAGACATCAGGTTGATATTTATTATTGATAAAACGTGATTCTGTTTTACTGTCGTAATTTAGAATTTTATTATATTTTTCATTTTTTCTTTCACAATAAACAGGAAATGTATAGTCTTAATATGTATGTATGTTGGTATTTTAATGGATATTTCTTTTGTTAAATATTATAAATTTCCTTGTTTTTAGCTGTAAATTTATCAACTTAAATCTTATTAAACTTAAACAGATTTTATTACTAAGAAAACTTTTATCATAATCATATTATACATATGTATATGTATTTAATTTTAAAATAAGTTATCTAGTTTTAAACAATTTAATATTGTAACGAAAATAAAATACTAAATAACACATACATTTGTATACAAAGACATACACACTCTCTAAAATGTGTGCAATTATTTCTTATAATTTGTAATTTAAATATTTATTGCAGTAATTTAAATATTTTTGTTGAAATATAGAACTTTATTGAAGAAAAAAGATAAGACAAATAATTGGTATTATAAAGAAGGCATGTAATTGAATAAGAAAGAAATTTATTTATAAAAAACTCAAATTTAAATTCAATTAATTATGATAGCTTGAGTTGTTGTTTTTTTTTTAGTTAAACAACTAAGTTATTTGAAATAAAGTATTAAAAACTACTTTTTTATATACAAATCAATTATTTATATTGTGTTTTATGCAGATGGTCAATATAACTTTTATACATTGTTTTATTTTAATATTTAGTATTATGATACATAAGTAAATGTATTTCATACAAAAACTTATTTATTTACTATAACAATAAACTAATGTTAACCAATTTCACTTTATCATTTGTCTCAGTTTTATTTGTTATTTCATTAATTTATATGTGTAAATGTTTTCTTAAGAATTTTATGGTCAACAAAAGCAAAATTTCTTTTAAAATATTTATATATGGTTAGATTAAAAATAAATAAATTTCTTTGTAAAATAATATTTGATATGTTTATTGCTAAATTGTGGATTCTTGTATTGTGCTTAATTTGCAGGTATGTATTTATATAAATTTTTTAAGAAATATTTAATTTAAATTGGATATGAAACCAAAATTCGGTGGGGTTTGGTGTTAATTTAAACAAAAAAAAAATGATTTTAATTAAGAGTCAAATGAAATAATTAAAATAAATATAACTGTTATGTAAGACAATAGGATATTTATGAAAATAATTACGTTATTGTTACATAAGTGAAACCTATTTTACATATTAGTTAAATCTATCGTATGAGTGATTTTATTTAAGTAATTATCAATCATACGCACTATAAAGAACATTTCATAAAGTGATAAAATTAAATACAATAACATATGAGCTTAAACATAAAGTATAAACTTGATAATCCGGATAATTGATTAGAGATCCCTATCCAGACTATCGAATTATTCGTACTATAGAGGTTCTTTCCTGATCACTTTTTGTAGAAAATAAAAGTATTAAAATATATTTTTAATATATGAAAGAATTAAAATATCAAATCCAAATTTTTCGTCTATTAATATTTTATACAACGAAAAAAGTCTATGACATATTTTACCAACAAATATTTCGCAGCCAATTCGTGCTTCATAAAATAAATTTTATGAAGCATTTTAACATTCACGAAATCGTTCGTAGTGGTTTCTTTCGTAATATTTAAATATTTTCGTTTTATAACAAAATATAATTTGTATGTAATACTATTTTTTATTTTTTATAAGATAATTTTCATATTATTTAATCATTAAATTTTAATATTTTTGAGATATTTTTGACATTAAAAATTTCCATAGAAATTGTTGATTTTTTTATACAAAAAACTAAAAACCTGAGTTAAGTTGTTTTGTCAAAAGTCCATGCCACAAATTCACATAGAACCTTACTTTATCAAGAGCACTTTCAAAGCCCCAAAGAACAAAAATTAAAATAGGTTTATATGAAGCCAACGCACTGTGGGGTCAAACGCAAATTTTTTGTTAATAAATCTGTATCTCCAAAACTTCTGCTCGAATTAAATTGAAATGTATGGAAGAAATGCAGAGGAGTACTCATAGTATAATTATAAAGTATAATCGCAAGACCAGCTGTTTTACAATTTTTTCAATGGCAAACCTCGCGGTACTGTCAAATTGTTTTTGTATTCACATGTAAAATATTTTTTGAGTTTTTTTCTCTTGCTCTCTTTCGTTCTCTCATTTTTCCGTTCAAAGCATTCTGACATTGTGGGCAGTAGTTTTACACTAACAAAATACAAGCAATTTTTGTTTTTGTAGATGTGCGAGTACTTTATTATTTTACTATGGGAGTACTTAAGCTTTCAGAAAAATCATATCGTAGTCACCCTGTGATAATACAAGATAAGCTTCAGGTTGTCAAAATTAACTACCTACAAATGAAGTCTGTTTTTAAGGATTTTTATATTTCTGTAAAGTTCTTGGCAAGATAAAGAAAAAATAAGTTAAACCTAAGTTATCTCTTACAGTTAAAAAGATATTTACACTTGAATTTTGAATTTTTGATTTTTTACCTCGACTTTCTTTCGTTTTTCGGGAATAATTCCTGAGGTATATAAGGAAAGCATTTTTTTAAATATTTTGTAATTTGTTATATATTTCAAAATAATATGCTGAAAGAATTTTTGGATTATCTCAATTCGTCTAGACGTGAAAAATATTCAAATTCAGCACTCTGAAATTAGAATGAAAAATGGTTATTTTTTACAAAAATATAGTACAATTCTTTCACATTTTTCTCAAAGTTAAGTTAAAGAAAAAAACTGTTTCTTTATATATATATCAAAAGATAAGGCTTCATAAATGTTTAATAAAGAAATTTTGATTTGATTTATGTTTGCACCCTACCTCAGGCATTGGTCGAAAATGGTGAATTTTAGAAAAAAGTTAAATTTTTATCGATTAATAAAAAAAAAAAATGTCACGCGAGCTTTTTTAAATTTATTGACGATATTTTATTAAAAAATAGATTTTGAACGATTTGACACTAAACTGTTTCCCACCTGGCCGAAAACGAATGCAGGAGAGCAGATTTCATGAAAAAAGTCAATTTTTTAAATGACTTTTTTTAATTCCATAAAATAGCATATTAGCATAATATTTTCTCCATTATTTCTAATGTAATGTATAATTAATAAATATAAGCGATTATTACGCACATATAGAAATATTGTAAAACAGTGAATTTGGTCAGAGTTGACTTAAGTTGTCAATTTTAAGACCATGACATAATGCTTTTAAAGCGATCTTTATAAACATATTATGCATTAATGAATTGGTTAATAAGTCTATTTTTATATTCTTGTAATATTTTATTAGTTTTTGGAAAGTAAGCGGAGTTTTATTTTACAAAACTTTATTTTTTGGTGTTTATATATTTTTTAATTTTGAAAAATTGCCAAAAATTTATTTGTAAAGCTTCTACATGCAGTTTAAATCATTAAAATCCTTAGATATTTTGATGTGTTACACAATTTTCCGATTTTTTTGACTTTTCGAAAAAAAAAAAAAATTTTTAATAAATCCGCGAATTTTTTACAATTGTTAAAATAAAAATGTAGATATTTAAATGGCTCCATGGGTTACATGCGTACCAAATATAAACAAAATCGGAATTTTTTTAAAAAAATTTTGACGAAAATTTTAAAAAATAAAATTATTATGATTTTCTAATTCTTATATCAATTTTTTACAGGGACCGTAATGATTATGAGCCTATTTACATTGGGGATTATCGCAGGGTTTGTTTATGATATTTTGTTTTAAAGTTGCTTCAAAATTCCTTCTACATTTACACACATAAATTTCTATTGTGAAATTTTTTAAAAAATGTTTGATAAAAAACAACAAATCAGAATAATTAAAAATAAATTTAAAAAAATTTCATGAAATGTTTAGCTTTGCGACGACGTGCAACTTTTCTTACCCCGCTTGCTTCTGTACACCTCTTGCCTACAAACGTAAAAGTTGCAGCGATTTTTTCTAGGGAAAATCCCCAATGTAAATGAGCTCTATGAGTTTTAAAATAAAACTCAACAAGTAATGATTATTTTCGATTTTTATTTTTATTTTTTTGCTCAACTTTTAATGATTATTTTTGATTTTAATTTTTTTTTTTTTTTTTTCTTTTTTTGCTCAAAAATAATGATTATTTTTGATTTTTACATTTTTGCTCGCAATATAAAACTTTACATGAGAAATGAAACTACTAACTAGTAACAAATTTTATTATTTTTTTTTTTGGCAAAGAATTTGATTTTTAATAAAAAGAAAATAGATTTTTAGTAAAAAAATTTTATTTTTAGTAAAAAAAACTGGATTTTTAGTCAAAAATTTTATGAAAAAGGTATCATCACACTTGCCTTTTGTGAATAAATCTAATTTACAATGAAAAATCTTTTGTATTAAAAATTGCGTAATAGTTTCATTTCTCATGTTAAGTTTTAAATTGTGAGCAAAAAAATAAAAATCTAAAATAATCATTAAAATTGATTTTTTTATAAAAAAAAAAAATCCTTGTATATGATTTTCTTTGTTTAAATTTTCAAAAATAATGATTAATTTTTGTCCTTGATTCTTTATCGAATAAAATTGTTTCGCTAAAAAATAAAAAATTGAGCATTAATTAAAGGGTTAAGATAGAATTTGATGAGATAAATAAAAAACAAGCCTTCATACATTATTAATCTATATACCCACCATCTGCAACATTTTAAAATTTAACCTGGGCGAATCGAGCCCATTTTTTGTTTAAATTGATAATTAACCATATTCAAACTTTGTTTAAAAAGTGGATAATTAAGTGAAAAATTATTGCATTTCTTACTTTCGTGGCTGCCGACCTTTAGGTACAAAAAATGTTCACAATTTCCTATAGTCGGCATAGACTGCCGACTTTTGGAAAATCCTTTTTCCCTTCAATCCTAAAGTCGACATCAGTTTTATTTCCATACTTTTTTTAAAACTACTAGAGCAACGGGAGAGTTATTTTGGATATGTAAAGTAAGTATTTGTTCTTATTAATATCAATGCACATTAGAGTGTTCCGTTAAAAATAATCGAAGAAAACCACTCAATTATTGCGTATTTATGAGCTGTATAAAAAAATATTATTTTTCTAAATTCATATTCAGTTTTCTATTATTATTTATTATAAATTATTTTGTTATTAATAAAACTGAATTTTGTAGTTTTTCTTAAAATAAAAAATTTCTGGTTTTTGTTGTTATCAAATAAAGGTGGTTTTACACTATAATACTATGTATTAATACCAGAGTTTCATTTTCTATAACACATATCAAAAAATGTATTAAGGAAAGTATTATTAAATGTCATATTATTTATTTTCTTTATTAAAATATTTTTTAAAAAATTGAAAACGAAAAATTAATCAGAATTGATTACAAATCAAACTATAAATAAAAAAGTGTGCGGAAATTTACTACAAGAGATGCAATTATGTTTCAAACATATCAAGATTTCAACATACAAGGTATTGAAGGTATTTACACTGTAATACATTTGAAAATATTTTTGGGATTAATACAAGGTAATATAGTGTAAAACCCCCTTAAACAAATTTTATGGAGTTTTTTAGGTTTTGAAGCAGTTGGGCCCTTTTTTTCAAAGAATCACCTTTTTGTAGACTTTTTATTTTAAAATCCCCTTTTTTGGACACTTTTTAAAAATTCTCAACGGTAACGCTGCACTGAGCTACTGAGCATAAGCACATCAGAAGTTATAAGCCTAAAAGTATGCACGGATTTTTTCGTGCGCTGCACAAGGCTTTGTTCCATAGACAAAAATCAAAATAAAACCATTTTTCAAATTGTGTTGAATTATACGTTTTTAGAAAGGTAACGATGTAGATCATATAATTTAAAAAGATTTTTGTGGCTACTAGAGGGCGCTAAAGCATATATTAATGAACCAAAAAGCTGGTTTTAAACTGTTTTAGGAAAAAAATTTTAAAAAATTAATTTTTTGATGAAATGAGCCGAAGTTTTATTTTTTCAATACCTCAGAATATTTGTAAATTAAAACTATTATTATTTTTAAAATATAGTGTTTCGAATATATATATATATATATATATATATATATATATATATATATATATATATATATATATATATATATATATATATATATATATATATATATATATATATATATATATATATATATATATATATATATATATATATATATATATATATATATATATATATATATATATTTTGTTGCACAAATTTATACATATTTTTTTTAAAACCTAAAAATTCATTAAATTTGATGAAGGATATAAAAAATTATTATTTTTTTACGGTTTATGTAATTTTTTACAATTATTTAAATTATTACAATTATTTAAATTATTATTAAAAAATAGTTAGAGCCTATTTTTTGCCACAACTTGTGTCTGATTTTCTGTTTTTTCTTCAATTTCAAAGAGTTCTCAATGTTGACGCAATTTATTTTGCTAAATTAAAATAAAAAAATTATACACATTATTTCGAAATTTAAAAATTGACTAAGAAATAGAAAAATATATTTTTTGGACCCAAAATATTACGTTAAAAATTGTCCAGGTGGCGCTAATTATAGATCATTTTTAAATTTTAATTCAAAAATTACATGAGTTCGATGGAGTATTAAAAAAAATTATAAAATTTTTTTTTTTTTTTGCTTGATTCTGTAATTTAGTACGGGTTTTTAATATATAAAAGAAGAATTATTTCCTATTTTTTTTTTTGCTAAAACTAAAAAAATAATAATCCAAAAAATTTTTAAATTTCCTTTTCTTATACAAAAATCAAAGAATTTTTTATGTTAAAATATTTCGTGTTGTTGCTTTAAAATTTAATACAATATTGAAAACTAAAAAAAAATTAAAAATGTTGGACCTGAAATCGGTCGAATTTAGGCAAATTAATAATTTATTAAACATAAAATGTGGGTGCAGAAATTAAAATATTATTTCAAAATGATAGGGCTTGGGGGAGGTAGGTATGCACTTGCTCCTATTAAATAAATTATTGTTTGACCCATAAAAAACCTATTTCCAATGGCTATCGCATATTTTGATGCTGTTTTGACCAGTATTTTAGAAAAAATGTTTTTTTTTCACATTTCAGAATATATGGTAGGTAGGCGTGTTCTTGCTCCGATTCAAAAACTTTGTATATATTTACTTTGGGTCTAAGGTAATATATGTGCTAAGTTCCAATTTTCTGCGACACCTCCTCCTAAATATTTTTATAAAATTTAAACGGTATGTTAGCCAGAAATGCGTTTTTCTCATTTCAGGATATATAGGAGGTAGGGGTTTTCTTGTTTCGATTTAAATAAAAATTGGCAGACTCTATATAAATAATTTATATTTAACTGCAATCACAAATTTTGATGGAATTCTGACTAGTATTCACGCAATAAATCCGTTTTTTATTTTCAGGATATGGAAAGTGGACGTGTTCTTGCTCCGATTAAAAAATAAATTAGTAGACTTATAAGCAATCTATTTTTGATGGCTGGCACAAAGTTCAGACCAGTATTTTAGAAAAAAAAAAACTTCAAAAAACCAATTTTTTCACAACTTCGTATTTTTTCATTCTAAGCCTAAAGTAATATGCGTACCAATTGCTACGACAACTCCTTCTATTTTTGTCCCATCGTTGTATGGGATCAAAGCACTGTGCGCTGTCCTTATTTGAGACAAATTTCGTGGTTAGGTGATCCCCTCCGAGCTCTATCCCGCTTTCAACAGATAGACGAACGGATATAGTTAGATTGACTCAGAATCTTACCAGGACCCAGAAAATATATACTTTATAGGGTTCTAAATAACATTTTCGACACGTTACATACAAAATGACAAACTCAATATCAACCCCCATTTTTTGATGGTGGGTATAAAAATGGACAAAAAAAATATTATAATTTGATTGAGAGTAGTACTCTATATCAAGCTTTGGTTGAAAATTAATGTCACGCAATATTTTTTAAATCCGAAAAAGACAATTGAAAACCATATATAAACAGATACTCAAAAACGTACACACGAGAGCATATTTTATGTAAATTTTAAAATTTTGAGAATCATATTTTTTAAGTGGACGAAAAATATATTGAATTAAATATTTAATCTAAAACAAATATGTAATTATTTGCACTGTTATATCATATATAAATCAACCCAAATAATTTGCTGTAACAAAGGTTTGTGAAAATGCATGAAAAATTAATAGAAACAAATTAAGCAAAAAAAATTTTACTCACTGCTGCTTAAGAAAACATTTAAATGATGATTTTTTAGTAATTTTTTCCAGTTAATAGTTAATATATTGAATTATTTTTTCTAACTTTGTAAACCTTCTTTTATATAACATTGCAATATAGCTTGAGTTTTTTTTTTTTTTTTCAAATCTTAATAAATTTTATTTGCATTTATTAATATTTTTTTTTTAATAATTTTAAAGATAAGTATATTATAAGTAATAATATTACAACTGCAAGTTTTTTCATGTTTTGTTTTTTTTTTTTTTTTTTATATAAATAAATTCGAACAAATTGTAAATGTTAAATAATTATGCTTAACCTTCTGTGTATTTTTTATTTGTTTATAAACAATTTAATTTATATTAAATTTAATTTCATTTTAATAATTATTTTTAATAATATTTACAAAAGAGGCAACAAAAGAAAAATTAAAAATTTTTCTTCGTCACAATTAACAACATTTAAGTAAAAACATACAAATTACAAATAATTAATTACAATTTTTATTTTTTTATTTACCAATTTATTTAATTACTTATTTTTTAAGATTTAAAACTTTAAAAATCTTGTCTGTTTTTAATTTTTCTTTTAATATAAATAATATGGTTTTAATTTTATTTTTTTTTTTTTATATATAGAAATACATATTTAATTTTTTTCTTAGTGGAATTTAACTATAAAATATACATTTTAATTTTCATTTAAAAAAAATTTAATATTAAACATATATAAAATTAATAACTTATTTAAATGTAATTTATGTTTTTAATATTAAGAGAAATAATTCAAAAGTAAACAATTATTTTTTTTTTTATAATTAATAATAATAATTTGTTGTTGTTTTATATAAATTAATGATATTTTAATGTTTTCTAAATATGTATAGAGAATTTTGTATTAATTTTTAAATACATTTATACTTATAATAAACAAAATTTACAAAATTTTCTGATTTTTATTTTATATTTATAAAATTATTTATAAATTTTTAACTCTTAATTATTACTATTTAATTATTGTTCAAAGACAAATAAAAAAAATTACAAACAATTTATTTATAAATTAAAATTTGTTCAAAAAATTCATTTTTTCTTAAAACCTTTTGTGTTTTTGCTTTTTAAAAACAATTATTTGAGGAATCGTGGCGGGGGTTTTTGTTTGATTTTTGTATAAGGGGAAGTTTACCTAATAAAAAATTTATTAAAATAAAATAAAAAGTATGACATTAAGTACAATAGGAATAAGAGAAATTTTTCATCAAAATTTATAATAATTTTGCTACGTATTAGCATCTTTACGTATGTGAGCTTTTATAATTTTGTCTATAAGATTTTAAAACCCATATAATAATGATATTAACTATAAAATACTTCTAACTAAGTTAGAACGTTAATACGCTAATTAGTTTTTCTAGATGTTTGTACTATCAGACATAAGTTTTTGTACAAAATATTCCCGTTCCTTTTAAACAAATATTTTACGGATTTTGCTTATTTTCAATACTTAACATTTCGAAAAAAAGACCATTATCTCTCAAATGGATTAACTCTGACTCTGAAGAAAAAATTTATTTATACTGAATTTTAGAGAAATATAGTCATGGTAAAGCATTATATAAGCATTAAAATCTAATTCCAAAAAAGTAAAAAAAAAAAAAATATTTGTATTGGGGCTAGGAGAAATAATGAAACAATGTCTAATAGTTTCAGAATTCGTAATTGGGTCACAAAAGACATGTTTACTAAACATAATCTAATTTTATTAAAAGTTTTTTTATGTGTATACGAACAGACAGAAGGACGTATTGACTCATCTTCTTATTTAAGAACTTTTACTAGATATTAAAAAAATATAAAAATTTGTCTCATTTATTAACAAAGATAGATTTAAATCAACATTCAACATCACAAATAGTGTTGCCAGTTTGGCCTTTTTAAGGCTAAATCTACACAGAAAAAAATATTTCAAATAATTCTTAATGAAATTATTAACTAACTTTATATTGGAATTTAATTATATGATTTATTAATATTATTAATTTTCTAAGTGGTTTACAGTTTTGTATTTTAATAAATTGACAGCTGTTAATAAAATATAAAGAAAAATTAAAGATTTGTCTATTAAAATACAGAAATAAAATAAATTTAAGTAATTTTCTATCAATTTTTTTTAGTTATTAATATTATTTTCATTTTGATAATTGGAGCAAAATCAATTAAAAATTAATTAATATTAGCAATTTCGTAATTGAAATCCATTTTTACTTTTTTCTGTGTAGCCTTTTTATTTTGCTTTTAGCCTCAGAATTTTCGTTTTAGCTTCTAGCTTTTTTTCTATATTTTTTTATTCTTAACAAAGCCTTAAAAAGGCTAAAAATTTACTAAATTTATTTTTACAGAATCATACATTTAAGCATTATTGTGTATAAATTCACACAAAAAAATCAAAATTATTTATATTTAACGAAAATTTTAGCCCGCGGCGCTTCATTACATAAAAATATTGTGATAATTTTTTAACAAACTTTATTATCCATAGAAACTATTTATGCTTTATTTATAAATTCACTAAAATATTTTTAAGATATACCAACCAACTTATGAGAACAAAAAAAAAAAAAAAAAAATAAATGCGTTTTTAAATAAAACAATATATTAGCTTTTCTTTGGCTAAAATGACCCAAAAACTCATTTAGCCTTTTTTGACCTTTTTTAAAGTCGAATTTAGCTTCTTTTTTTTCTCAAGTCCTGGCAACACTGACCACATAGTATCGGCATATAATAAGGAAGATAATCTTCCTCCGAGACACCTGGAGGAATAGCAAAGGATAATTTAAAGACATCACAGATATCAGAGCATTTTGCAACTTATTAATTTTTCAGCTCAAAATTTTAAAATTTTGTATAAGGAATGTATTCAGGATTTTTAAGAAAACTTTGTTTTGAAAAAAAAAGAGTAATAATTTTTATATAAAGATTTGACAACTTTAAAATTATTTGCTCAAAAGTAAAATTCATTTTAGTGCTGAAACACAAGTTATCCAATAATTTTTTATAATAAAGATTTAAGTACTAAAATATTTCCTTGGAATCCGCTCAAAATTAAAATGAATTTTGTTTTCAAAACGTTTTCTCAAAAACTCTCAGTTTTCTTCGCCCTCTCTGTCGATATTGCCATTGCATTAAATTTATAGAAGAAATAAAAAAAAAGACAGCTTAGCCTTATATTTTTAATTTAATTTAAATCTTTTTAATTTTTTAATTTTTAATTTAATTTAAACCTTTCTCTGACAACGGAAAACAGCCTCCGCCACGGCATGCTTGTGTTTCAGCACATTCAAAGCGGTTCTCAAAGGCACTAATTTTTTACTCTTCCTTTCTGTCATTGTTATCATTGTTGCAAAATAAATTACATAAGTTTAGATTAAATTTATACATATAAGAGCCCAAACACAACCAAACGGATTTCAACGTTGTTTTCCGCTTTAAGAGAGAAATGCAAATTAAATGAAGACGAATCCAGCAGCGGATTTCATATATATTTTGTTTTTGTTTCTTTATATTTTTTATGTTTGGCAACAACAAAACTACATATATAAAAAATATTTATCTTTCTCTCTTAAATTCCATACATAAAAAATAAAAGGCAAGAGAGACAGAGAGAGCTTTTGAGAATCCGTTGTGAAATTAAAATAGATTTTAATTTCCAGCGGATTCCGCTGTGTTGTTTTAGTTGTCAAATCTTCATATAAAAAAAATAATCCGCTAGGTTGTGTTTGGGCTCTTAATTTCCAGCGGATTCCGCTGTGTTGTTTTAGTTGTCAAATCTTCATATAAAAAAAAATAATCCGCTAGGTTGTGTTTGGGCTCTAAGATGAAAGAAAAAGGTGCTTTGCTTAATATTCTTTATGTATGGATTTTATTGTTTTCATAAGCAAATATAACCGAAGAAAGTCTCTGCCACAGCTAACTTATGAGGCCTATCACAGAAAACCATTCCGATCGAAAGTGGATTTAATTCCGTACTTTGCTTCTTCAAAAAACATAAAACAAAGATTTTTTTCCGAATTAAACCACTTTAAATTTTCTAAGTGGAATTGATTTATGGTTTCATTCCCAAAAAATTCTTCGATTCATGTTTTTTTGAAGAATCAAAGTACGGAATTAATTCCACTTTCGATCGGAATGGTTTTCTGTGACAGGCCTGTATATTTGAGTTCTCTAAATCATTATTTTTTTTAAGCTGAATTAATACAAGACGGAGAGCGACAAAAGCTTTGTTTTATATTTTGAGTGAAAACAAAATGCATGCAAAACACTAATTGACAAAAAAGAGAAGAGTTTTTCTTGTATAGGAAATTAAATTGAGCTAAAAATTAGCCTCAACTTCTTCATGAAAACGTAGACTGTGACTGCAAGATACAGTTTTATTTCT
Organism: Protophormia terraenovae; assembly: GCA_951394005.1. Lineage (NCBI taxonomy): Eukaryota > Metazoa > Arthropoda > Insecta > Diptera > Calliphoridae > Protophormia > Protophormia terraenovae. Next base: position 33,445,479 of record OX596073.1, read on the forward strand.
TCTTAATCTTTAGTTCAATAAAATCCCACAAAAGGGAAAGTAAATATTTTTTTTTTTTTTTGGTTTTCTAATTACTTAAATAATTATGTTCAAGGGCGAACTAAATTATTGAAACGATATATGAGTCAATGTTATCAATAAAACCCAATAACTTTATAATATTCTCCTCCATATCTTGTAGTGATAAAGGGTATATTAATGGTTAGAAATATTCAACTAAACCCCTAAAAATATAACTTTTGGTTCATATGATATTTAGAGTAATTTTATATCCGTTAACCTGTGAAAAATATTCCCACATCCAAAAAAAATACCCAAAATGTTTACTTTTGTTTTTCCTTTCAGAAAATAATAACAAAACAACAAAAATGAGACCAAAATTGCATACATATAGCCACCATTATCTAAAACTAATAATGGTGGCTAAGCAATATTTTAAACCAAATTTTTGGCCGTGTTTTCCCACAATTTTTGCCTTTAAATACAGAGTTGATGTTTTGTTCACATTACGCACATTTATTTGACGTTTCTGGTTCGATAAAACAATTATCTAATATCTTAAAATACAAGAAGGGGGGAAATATTTTAAGCCTATTCAGATTAGATGCAAATTATTTACTCGAAGTTATTTGATTAAACACACAACTAGCAAAAATTTATCTTACGCATCAGCTGTTGTTTACCCCTGTTTGTTCTTAAATATATTTTGTAAAATCAAACAAAAATTCTTCCAAAATAATGGTAAATATTTTATCTTGTGTTTACACTTGCCACATTTTTTAACCAAGGAAACTATTTTTGTTTTAACAAAATCAGCAGTTTTTTAAAAAACTAAATTCTGCAACCCTTTTTTAAAATTTCACCATATATGTACTAATACTTGGTGTCATAGAAGTTATTTTATAAGAGATATCATTAAATGTTTTTAGTATTTGGCCCATATCTTTATTGTTTATGAACCGACAATAAATACACTTTATATACATAATAGAAATATTTCATCCAAATCTGTTTCCCATACTGGGTTCGCCCCAACACCTATTCATCTTTCAACAGACACACAGATGGACAGACGGACATCGCTAGATCTTAGATTTTCACGAAGAGTTAGAATATTTTAGACGATTTTATCGACATGTTAGACGCAGAGTGAAAAATTCAATATATTTTCATAGCGGATATAAAAAATGACATATACTGCCCCTTCTAACCTAATTTGATATTGAAGATATGCAAAATGTATACAGTAGTAAAGTTAATATTAAAGCTAATGTATACCCAGTGGAATACGAAGCTCTTTATTTTGCAGCTACAAAACTTCCTTGTCACATAACAAAATCGTTTTTATATTGCACTTATTTCAGAAACAAGATCTCTGACAAAAAAAGCAATGAGGAAAGTACTTGCTCTTAAATGAATCCGCTTTCCTTTGAGCAATGTTATTCAAGAAGAATCTGGAAATATATTTTATATATTCTTCTATCGACACTTAAAATAATTGAGCTATTAAATATCTTCTACTTAGCTCCTAATCCAAGAAAATCAAGATCTATTACTAATGGATTTCTTAGAAAAGAGAAGTCAAGGATTTTTGTGGAATTTTTCTGAATAGACAATTTAGAATGTAGTTTTTTTGCAAAGGTGGATTGTCATATTTTCCCATTGGGTAATTATTTTTCTCTTGCTAATACAAGACCAAGATTATAAAATTGAAACCAAAATGTTAACATGGCCCTAAGTAGTTCAGTATTGAAAATTAGCAAAATCTTGATAAAAAAAATCGTCTAAAAAGTTATGTGCCGTAATATAAGACAACCTCGATCTCATGTGAATAAAATTTTTAAAATTGTAATTATTAGAGAAAAATGTTAAAGACTTGACACAGCATTCTAAGCCATCACAAATACGATAAAGTTTTTCTTTATCGGATATATAATACAAACAAAAAACTTAAATAATTTTATATTTCCATTTGCGTAAAACCGTCAAAAAGAATAAAAAAATTAAGTTATTTAAAAAATTATTTGTAGAAAACATTTCCTTTTTCCCTGATCTCTAAGGTATACTTCCCCTTTTAAACAAAAATATTTATTATATGTAAATTTTTCCAAAATAAAATTCATGATTTGAAACCATGGTTTACTTCTCTTATTTTTCTGCCTGGGATAAAATCTTGTTTTAATATTTAACAAAGTAATAGTAAATTAAATTTAAAGGAAAACTTAGTTTGGCACATATTAGTTTCCAGTTATTTAGGTAAATGTTACTAGTAACTTTGAAAAGAATACATTAAGTAAGTAATTACTAAAAATTATTGTATTTTAGTTATTGTTTATGCTAAAAAAAAAAATTAATTGAATAAAAATCGATAACAAATGCATTACTCTTGTTGCTACATTAAAAAACAAAATAGAAACATCATCACCAATTATAATCATAATCATCATGACCAAAAAAAAATTTATAAACAATTAAAATTGTTTAAATAATAGTTTCTTGGTGGCTGCTGCTGTTCATTTTGTAAGGGTGTGTGTGTTAATTATTGTTTTTCCAACGTTTGAGTAAAACCCGCCAACGATTTTTACGCTTTCGGCTTCAAATTTGCCATATCAGCAGATGATTCGTGCTGTCTTCACGACCAGCAATTTCACTCAATGAATTGGCACCTGAGTTACGGAAGTCCTCATAGCCATCTCCACCTGAAATTATGAGTATATTAGCAGCACTACCACCTGCATTTGATTGATTTGTTTGCGCATTATCCTTTTGGGGTTTAGGGGATTTCGAACCAGCCGAAGAAGAGGAATCAGCTTCATTTTTACAACTTGAAGTACTTTCGGTACTTGAGTTAGTGGTGGAGGTGCCAGAAGTCTCTACAAAGGTTAGGAATCGTACATGACCGGTATGGCCATGAGGTATACCAGTAGGTACAACATTAGTGGTGCCCTTGTCATAACCCTGAGCTGGTATGGTGAGTAGAACACCAGCACTGGTGCCAATCCATATAAGGTCACGGCACGAGAGTAGAGAGGTGACTCGCAAGCAAGCAGCCTTATGTTGACGTATAATTTCATCACAATTTGAAAGCATTTTATTCACAGCCTGAGCCAAATTAACTTCAGTGATTAATTGATGGCTAGAATAGGGAAAAATACAAAATAAGTCCAAAATTATAAATAAAATAAGCGTAAAAACTAAATAGTTTAATAGTAATTTTTAAAGCTACCAATTCTGTAGCATTTTTTTATAAAATAAATTCATTCTAAAAATTCTTTGTTTACCACAAAACTATTTGAATTATTAATTAACTTCTTTTTATACTCACGTATTGGAATGAAAACATTTAATATGAGCTGAATTTTGTATTGATATCCATACATTATTATTGGAAACACACATATTTGTTATGGGCTTAGAATCCGAGGAAATTTGTATTTGATTAACCACCTTAAAAGAAATTAAAAATAATCATAAACATTTTTCCAAAGCATTTTATACTCCCCCAAACTTACCGCCAATGTTTCAATATCCAACACTTTAATAATGCCCTGTATCGAACACCATAATTTACCATGTACATTGAGCAATTTTGTTACCGGACTTGTCACAGTACCAATCGATAAACAATGCGAGGAAGTGGTATTCCAAGCTATACCATCACGTAAATATACACAAATATCACCATTGGCCAAAGCCACAAATACACGATTGTCCAGGTACCTTTAAAAAGGGGATAATTTAATAAAATCAAAGATGCCAAGAAAACTCCTTTTTTGACTTACAGTATGGAATAGACTGCTGATTGATGTTCAATTTTAATACGATTCTTTTTAATGCGTATGTTATCGGTACTATTGTAGACATGTATGCAACCGTCTTCAGTGCCAATCCACATGGTTGATTGATTGCCATCACTTTCTTCGGGATTTGAGTCCTGGGAAAGGAAAATAAATTAATTCATATAGATAAGGATATTTTATACAAGTAGTAAATAATAAAGGAGATATTAAGTTCTTTAAAACCTTTAACAAAATGAATCCTTTAACGAAAATAGGAAAAAGACTTAAAAATGTTTTTTAGAAAGATTTTGCGTACATAAATATTCATAGATATGAGGAGCTGTAAAAAACTAATTTTTTTTTAAAAGTTATATTATTTGAACAACCCATTACTTCGAATGACATGAAAAATTTTGCTTTTTATACCCTTCACCACAGGTGTAAAGGGTATATATAAATTTGTCATTCCATTTAAAATTTCCACAATTTTCGTCGGAGAGCAAAAGAGTTGACATTTTCGGGATCCTTGTAAGAAATGATGAAGATAGGACCATGTCCGTGTGTCGGTTGAAATGGTGTTTATGAAGCCCACCGATAACTGCCATATACAATATATATATCAAACAATCGGAAATCCTTTCGAGAATTTTGCTATTGAAATTCAGTAAGATCGGTTCATACATTCCGGAGATATGCTAGAAAAACCGGTTTTTAGAACCAGTTTTCCAGTTTCTGAAGCCTCTATATTAGAGTGGGTCAATTCTTTTTGTAATCTACAATAAATTCTAAGAAAACTTGTCTAAGAAACTATGGGTCTAAAATCAAAACTTAGCTCCCGCCGAGAGACATGGAAATTGGGAAAAATCGTTCAATTTAACAACAGTGTTTTGATATAATTGCTGCTATCTCAAAAACTACTCAAGATACAGATCCGAATTAGGTTTAAAATAATAGGTAATGAGAGCACCCTCAAAATGGAATTCCACATGTTAAAGGTCATTGGTTAAACCTTAAATCTAGGAAAGATATATCTCGAACGTTATTTTGAACATTTTGCCAAAATTCATATATTAATACAGATTTCCTATACTACTTAAGTTTTTAGAATAGGGAGTTGCTTGTATGCTGATATATCTGAAAACATAGTGGCAGGTAAATAAAACATTGTATTTTCCTTGGAAAAAAATATTTGTTTTTTTGGTATACGCCTGTCACGTTTTTCCCACTCGAACAAATTGACCCACCCTAATATTATGTTTGGATTTAGTGATAACATATTGTTTTCCATTAAATCTATGAAATGTTTTTGAAATACCTTAAAATAAAATCTTCATGTCTCTCGGCGGGAGCTAGGTTTTCATTTTAGACCCATACTTTCTTTGGGTAATTTCCTTAGAATTTTATGTAGATTTCGATTTTGCTATACGCCTGACACGTTTTTTCTCACTCGAACAAATTAACCCACCCTACTCTATAAATACTAGGGACTTCGTTTTTGCAAAGAAGACTCGGACATTTTTTTTCTGAATTTTTGTGCTGAAAAAATTAAATAAATTGATTAAATAATAACTGAGATATTGGGCAAAACGCACTTGTTTAAGCTACAGATCGGACATAAATATTTTTATAAAATTTCGGTTTTCTGAGTCAGCCAAATTCGTTCATAAACAACCGAGTTATGGGCCAAAAACTTAAAAAATCTATTAACAATATAAATACACAAACAAACATTTATATTAAGTATTATAATGACTAATTTGTTGTTGTTTTTTTTTTTTTTGTGTAGGCAAGTAGCAACAGCAGTAATATAATCCCAGCAGGAAAATATGTTGGAGCTTCCTCCCAACATGCCTTTCTGAGTGCCTCCGAACAAACTTTAAACACATTCCTTTTTGCCTTCTGTAAAAATGCCTCGACTTCCTTAAAAAAGAAATCCGGTACTAATTCTTGCTTCCACTTCATTAGATGCGAAATAGAAGGTGTCACTCACCTACTAACTTTCTCATTACAAACAGAAAAAATTTTAACTACAAAACTTACAAAGCTCAAACTAAACTAAAACACAACCTAGTGGATTATTTTTTTCATATGAAGATTTGACAACTAAAACAACACAGCGGAATCCGCTGGAAATTAAAATCTATTTTAATTTCACAAGGGATTCTCAAAAGCTCTCATTTTCTCACTCTTCCTCTCTGTCAGTGTTGCCGTTGTTGCAAAATGAATCACATAGGTTTACATTAAATTTATATAAGAAAGAAAGAGATAGATAGATAGATTTGCCTTATATTTTTTATGTATGGAATTTAAGAGAGGAAGATAAATATTTTTTTATATATGTAGTTTTGTTGTTGCCAAAAACGAAAAATATAAAGAAACAAAAACAAAATATATATGAAATCCGCTGCTGGATTCCGTCTTCATTTAATTTGCATTTCTCTCTTAGAGCGGAAAACAACGTTGAAATCCGTTTGGTTGTGTTTGAGCTCTTAGTCTTGTTTTATGTGTCGATGAAGAAGGTAGTCCGTATATCTTTTTTTTTTATATATTTCACACTCTTTTTTTAATAGCCTTGAAAATATAAGGGAGCATATTTATTTATTTAAGAGTCTTTGCCTTTTCGCTCCTTTTTGGAAGGGAGAAGGAAAGGCCTTGCCTCCAATATATATTTTCACGAATTTAAAAATACCACTTTTTGAAATACGCATCCGCGAAATTTAATTCGCGAATTATCTACCAATAAAATGCAACATAAAAACATGTTTCAGGTATCATTTCAAAGGTAATTTCATTACCTTTAAATATTTGCCTCAATAAACGTTGTAACGTAAATATTTTGGAAAATATTCGTATTTTTAAAAACAAAATTTTTCTCATTTTTGCGATATTACAAATCGCGAAATATCGCGGTTATCAAACTTAAACTCGGCGTTTGTGTTACCAGCGTCAATATTAATATTCTTGTCGAATTTCATTAAATTCGGATGATTTTTGGAAAAAATTTGCGATTTTTTAATTTTATTACAAACAAAACAATACCAGTTGCAACAAATTTTTCCTATTATTTATGATATTTGTTGTAATAACTCCTAAAATATTGCGAGTCCCAGAATGCCACTTACCACGCTTATAGAAAACATTTTAACCATTAACATATATTTTTTTAAAATTTTTAAAAATGCCACTTTTCGAGATATTGATACCTTTAATATAACATCTCAATAAATCTTATATAACAAATATTTCGAAAGATATTTGTAATTTTGTGTATGCAACTTTGTACGCATTTTGAGCTATTTTGCACTTTCAAACCGCGATATTTCGCGAACCATTTGATGAAATTATCTGAAATTTTGAATTAGTCTTAGTTTTGATAAGAATAATGATTGTACCAAATATTATTAAATTCGGAGAAGTAAAGTCAAAAATTTTAATTTTTCGTGTTGGTTTTAAATGGAATGACTCTTATACCAATGATTCGAGTGATCAAAATTTTAAATTTTCTTATATTCCTATTTAAAAATAAAGCAATTTGTCAGCTTTCGAGTATTTTTTAATTGTATTAATCAATAATAAATAAAAAATTAAGTGAATAGATTGCATTTTAGTTAGTAATTGAAATTGGATTTTCGACTTTTCTATGTAAAGTTTGAATTTAGTTTGTTAGAATTCTTCAATTCTAAGTAATTCATTTAATTACAAAAACATTCAAAATTATTTTAAATCACAATATTAAAATAATTTTTAAGCAATTTAATTTAAATTTTTCGACAATATTTTCTTTTGTGTGGTCTCTTAAAATTCATTTATTTTTTATTAAATAATTAATACAATTAGAAGAATAATTGAAGGCTAATAAATGGATTTATTTTTTAATAGAAATGTAAACAAATTTTTACTATGATTACTAATATAATTCATACAATTAAAAAAGCTATTGAAACAAATAACATTTTTGGCAAATCGTTTAATTGACCATATTTTGTCTGTGAACTTTTAGTGAAAAATTATTAAAAAACATTTTATGATAATTAATTTTTGATACAAAATTTCTAGTGAGAATTTCGAATGACAACTCGGGTACTAAATCTTGATAAAAATTTTTGATGAAAATATATTAAGTCAAAATATTTGATGACAAAATTTGCTTTAAAGATTTTTTTTTTTAATTTTTAGGGTAAAATTTGAAGAAAATTTAAAAAGTAAAATACGATTTTTTAAAGTATTTTAAATTGTTACTTAAATTTTTATAGTGAAATTTTTTTAGGAAAAAGTTTTGGTAAAACCAAAAAAAGAAAAATTATAAAAATTTTGGTGAAAAAAAATTATAGTGACTATTTTTGCAACAATTTTGAAGAATCAAAACCTTCAAATTGGGTATTTAATATTTAATTTGGTTAAATAATTTTAACAAAGTGGAACTATAGAGACCTTCAAAATCGTTACCTGGTGACTATGATAAAGTGTTCCACTACTGCCAACAATTGCCGTCGAGGCTGTTGACGTTGAACCAGTAGTATGTGTTGAGGGTGCAGGACTTGGTACACGTTCACATGGCAACGCGCTTGAACCAGCCGACATAGATGTTCCACTACCAGCCACAGCATTAGGATCAGCCTCTTCATCGCTCGAACTTAAATTTAAATCTAATTGAATATCACTACTATTGCCAACCACTGTTGCTGTTGCTGCTGCAGCTGATGCTGTTTCTGTAGCCGATGACTTATTGCCAGTATGTGTCTTATCACTTCGTTTCTTTTCGGGTGTACCAATAGCCGAATTGGGTGTGGAATAATTAGGTGAAATACTCTTACGATAATCTAACAACTGTTGTGTATAACTATTGGGGGGTAATGAGGAACGCTGTTGTTGCAATGACGACAACGATGTGGAGTGTTCTTCATTGGAGGAGTTGGATTTGATGGAAGTTTTATGAGCATTATAAGCAGGTACAGAAGCAACGCAGAGTATACGAGCATTACAAACACCATTACAACTAGTGACATTCGGTTCGGGATGTAATGACATAATGCACACTTGTCCCACATAACCATCACTATTGCAAACCCAGACATCACGTTTTTCACTTAAGGTGGCAGCGGCACAGGTGAATTGGAGACCAGCTCTAGTTTTACGTATGGGTATGGAGGTTAAAAATTCAGGGATGGGATGTTTTTCTAAAGTGGCGGCTATAAGAGACAGAGAAATATTTATGATAATTTGAAAGACATAAAAGAGAATGGGAATATACCTAATTTTTGTTTGGCTTCGTTAAATGTTTCCTCCCATTGTGTTCTCTTTTCAGACTTACTAAAAACTATGGATAATTTCTGAGTACCATTTCTGCAAGCAAATAATAAAAATTCCATTAAAAGATTTATGTATGTTATTTTAATTAAACTTACGGTGAAGTCACAGCTAATTCGAGCATATTCAATTGAGCATCATTTGTTTGTCTTTCAGACAATTGGCGCTGTACATCACGGTGTAATTCTCTAATAACATCTTCCAAATACTGATGAGGATATTTAAGAGAGGCGGTTATGTCAGAGATTTGTTGCAATTTATTACAATCTTCGGCCAAATTTTCAATTTCAGTCATAATACGTTTAAGATTTTCATCTTTTGCTATAAATTAATAATACAAATATTTATTTTAATAAATCAATTTCGTAAACAAGAATAAGCTGAAAAAAAAACTCACTCTTAACAATTTCTAAACAATCAAGAGAAATCTTAGTTAGAAATTTGTATTTATTTGTATCCAATGTTGAGGCCACCGTACCCGGGCATGTGGTTCTAAAATAAATCATTTTAAATTGATATAAATTATAAAATTGTCTTTTACTTAAAACTTTTAAAACTACTTACGTATTGGGTTTTCGTATAGTACCGCTACGTTTCTTAATACTCGTCAACACCAATAGATCATTGAAGAGAAAGAAACCTCTTTCTTTGCGCGCTCCCTGGCCCGAAGGCATTGTTACCAAATCGAATAATAAAAATTGCCGATCTGGTGCTATGAGATCTGTTATACCTTCGATTACACCCTCTAGCTCTCTAAGTGTTGCCTCTCTCTGACCATTTTCGAGAATTTCACGTTCTTTACAATTGATGTGCACTAGAATATCGTGAACAAGTTTTAGGACATCTTGTAGGTGCTTTTGATCGGGATGATCGTGATCGGTGTGTTTGATAAGTCTTTGAAATAATAACTCGTAGCTATAAGAAGAAGCATATTTTAATTTAAAAAAAATATGAAAAAAGTAATTAAAAAATAATAGATTTCATTTCATAAAAATATATCCCCAGTTTTTATAAGACAAACGAAAAAATTGACTCGTCAAAATGTATGGAAAACAACAAATAAATTTGAAATTTATTACCAAAAAATTTGCCTTTGACCCCACTGTAAGAAGTTTGTCTTAAAAATTTCATCTTAAATTTTTTTTATAATTTTTTTTGGTAGGACGTATACTTACTATACACAAAATTTCAGAGAGGTAAAATTTTTTGAATTCAAAATGGAATTACCCATTTAAAAAACTCACACATAAATATCAAAATATTTAACAGCTGAAACTGACTTCAATCCTTAATCAGGGCTGTCAGATGTGGCGTTTTTTAATTGTTCTTGGCGACTAAATTTTTTGTTTGGCGACATGGCGAATTTTTTGGCGATTTCTTACAAGGTGGTGATTTATTTGGCTAATTTTATAAATTTTATTAAATAAGCATTCGTGGAGTAAAACTTAATAATATTTTTCTATCTAACACAACGGTTCTCAAATGGGGGTCTTCACAAAGATTGTTGGTCGCGAAGATCTTTTGTTTAAACATAAAATTAATATTATTTATTTAAAGGGATAGCATACATTTATTTATTTTTTCGTACTTATAAAATAGTTCGATGTTACTAATTAAAGTAGCAGTATTTAAGGATATTCATATAGAGTAAAAACTCGAAAATTATTGTTTGTGCTTGATTTTTATTATCATTCTGGTCATTTTAGCAATTCGTAAAAAATATTTAATGATATTTCGTCATTGGCTCAAGACATTTAATAGGAATTTTACAAACTATATGTCAGAAAAGTGTATTTAAATTTGTAATTTTTTTATTCAATTATTATTATCTACTGCAATTATCATTGTCTTTGTTGAAGCTGAATTTACATTTTAAAATTATATAAAATTTGAAGTACTAAAAATTTTAGTTAATTTTTTACTTTCTCTTAAAAAAATCGTTAAAATTTAACTTTGGCAATTTTTGGCGATTTCTGATTAACAATTTGGCGACAGAGGCTCAAAAAAAATTTAACAACCCTGTCCTTAATTAGATTTGTGGTAATACTACTTTAAACAAACAAGCTACAGATCTGAACTCACAAGACCTAAAACTAGTAGAGTTCATTTACTACCAGCGCACATTGGGATAAAATGTGTCAAACGTGGCGATTAATTGAATTTTTAAATTTAAATTTTTGTAATAAAGTTGGGTACTGAATAAAAATAGGAAAAATTGTTCAAGCTAGGTTGTGCTATTTTCTTGTAAGGAGCTGTTAAAGTAAAATATTTTTTTTTTAATGTTTGAAAAAGCGTTAACAATTCAATTTTCGTAACTTTTCAGTGTATTTATTTTAAATAAAAGATCCTTTAAAGTAAAAATTTAAAAATGGAACCATCAACTTCAGGTAATTAAGTTTACTTTACTTCAAGTATTTGTAAATGGAATGAAACTTAAAATATTACAGGATGTTTGTTCTGAAAATTTTACTAAAAATGGTACATATTGTCCACTTCAACATTATGAAAAAAAATGGTGCACATATATAGCCCGATTTAAAAAATTTTTTTTCGAAAAAAATTCCAGTAGATTTTATACAAAAGACAGTTTAAGTGCAGATTTTTTTTTTTTATTTATCAAACATTAAACAGTGAGAAATAAATCTGTAACTTCTAATAGGCAAATTGGATTAATATGAAATTTCACACAGACATAGCAGAGGACAGAGATATTTTGATTTTAGAAGCAGAATCCCATATACGCTTAGCGATTTCCCAGATTTTTATATCAACTTAAAGTCTTTGATAAATCCTTTAGAAAACATATTTGTATGTATTGTTTTTCCTATATATTCTTCGAGATATATTCATTTGAAATTTCAACAATCTCAACTTTACAAGATGTTGGTCAAGTCATTTGTATATATATCCCAACCGATTTTATCGAATTTGTTGCAGTTTATTAAAGAATAAAATTGTCTATCGAATAAAGAAAATCTGAAGTGGATATCTTAATTGAGTCAAAAAATAAACGATTTTTAATTGGCAAGTTTGCAAAGACTAATAAACAGACGGACGGAAGGACATACATTAGATTTCTTTAAAAAAAGTATTAAAAAAATAATTTTTTTTTACTTCTTGACTAATATAAAAACTAAAACTAAATATTTTAGTTCGACCCCGCTATACTTTAGCTTCATTAAAATTACCCTGTGAGTATGCCTCGCGCAAAAGGCAGCTCTTAGAGCCCTTCACGTTTTGCCTACCAATTTTTGGGTTTCCAAATAATATTTTAAGTTATTTAAATTTCTGACTTTAAACTACCAAAACATATACGGTATCAAAGAATTTTATAAAATCAAAAGACGAGAAAATCTATGCGTACTTAGTGAATTAAATTTTTTTTCATTTCTATCGTACCACATTTAATTTGTACTTGAGACATATTGATGTGGATTACACATGTGTGAAATATTTTTAAATATTGCTGAAAATAGAATTTTGGCAATTTTGTATAACTTTTTATCATAAAACTTCATAACACCGACGCCGTTCGCTAAAAGTCACTCACGAGAACAGATTTGTGTTTCTTTAAAGCCAGATAATAATGGTACAAAATAGCTTTGATGTGCCATTACAAAAATTTCAAATTTTTTGAACCCCAAAAGTGAACGAGTTTGAAGAATTACCAATATAATTTCATAAATTATATGTACCAGACTTGAGATTTTCATGCGCTGGTAGGGAACAGAAGATGGATTTCAAAAACTTTACAATTTTTGTTAGTATCGAAGGTAATTAATATTTCAATTTTATTTAGCAATAAACTTTAAATCTCAGTATATAGCAATACTCACTTTGGAAACTTTTGTACTGGTTTTATTAACAAATAATCCAATGTTAACTTTCCCTTATGTTCACGAGCTGTAGTTTCCAGAAATTTAGCAAATGCAGGTCTTTGATGTTTAGTATTTCGTATGGCATTCTTGGCACGACTACAATTATTCACAAATGAAGTATAAACCTCCAAGACTTCCAATTTGGAAAACTATAAAACAATAAAAAATAATAATTTAATTTACTTCACATCACATCATAAAAAGCAAAGAAAACTCACCGTTTCCATAAAAGCATCACCCACTTTCTGCTGAGCATCCCAATTATCTAAACGATTACGTAATTCTGCTAAAAATTTCTCATGAATTTCCAAAATATCAGGAACCATAAAGAATATCTCATCCACAGTACGAGATTCAATGATGCCAGTATGTTCGGGAGATTTTAAAACCTTTAAATAACGATTCACCATAGTTTGTAGAGACTCCACGTAAGATTGTTCATTGCGAAAGATTTCTTGAACGATGTGAGTGCGAGTGTCCTGGAAAGAGCAAATTGAGAAAAAGAAAAGACAATTAATATAAAATATGTATTTTAAGAAGAATAATTTATTTTATAATTGAAAAATAAAACAAAAAAGCAACAATTTCTCTTCTTTAAAACGTGACAACTTTTCTTTCACTTAAACTTACACCTTCATAACCCCCAACATTCCATTTAAGCGAACCACCTCCGCCGCCACCATCCAAATGCATTCTTCTTTCAGAATCATCTTCAGAATCTGAACATGTTATCGATGTCATTTTTTTCAATCTTTCACATTTATCATTCTGATATGCTCCACCTTTGGTAAATTTATTGGCCACTGTGGTAATGGCCTGATTTGCTATCACTGACATAGATTGCGATACACTAGATGTACTGGATGATGTATTAATGGGTGCTGTAGTGGTCTGTTGCAAATCGTGCAAACTTAAACGTAAATTTTCACGATTATGTGTCATTTTTTATGTTTATTTTGTTGGTTTAAAAAAAATTTAACAAATTTAATTTTGTACTTAGTTAAGTGAAGGGGGGAGTTTTCAATTAATTTTTTTTTTTTTTTCTTAGTGTAATTTTTTTCTTGTTTTGTTCTAATGTCTTTTCTTATTATGCAGATAATGATGAGTTGAGTACGTTTGTTTGTTTGTTTGTTTATTTGTTGTTAAGTGTGATTATTTTAATTAAATATATGATTGATTTGTTGCAATATTGTTTTAGTTTTAATTTTGCACTGAAGTTTTGTTTTACAAGATATTTTCTTTGTCTTATTTATAGTTATGTTTTATTTAATTGTATTTTTATTTACAATTAATTTAACAGCATTGTTTCTTTGATGAGCTCTTTGAGGTAAAAAGATATTTTGAAGAATTTTTTTTTACAAAAAATCATTTGGAGTTTAAAATACAGTGATGGGGAAAATTTACAAATTAAGGACAGAAAATAGAAGTTTTAAGTTAAAAAGTTTAGAAAAGGAAATTATAAAAAGAATAATATTTAGAAGTAACACACAATGAACAAAGGTTATTTAAATTGTATTAAATACACATCTTATATACAACTCATTTAGATTAAACAAGCGCGAATGTTATATTCGGCTCGGCCGAATCTATATACCCACCATCAACTTTTTAAAATTTTACTTTAAGTGGGCGGTTAAGTGGGCGGACCACGCACATTTTTTGTTTACATTGGTCCTTAAACTATTTGCACAAAATTTCGTTGATTTTCACCTTATATGGGAAGTGGGCGGTAAAGTGAGCGGACTACGCTCATTTTTTGTTTCCAAGTTTACATCAATCCCTGAATTATACGTACATTACTATACGCACAAAATTTCGTTGTCATACATGCTTTTGTTTAAGAGTTATCAGCAGAAAAGTATGAAACGGACGCCCTGTGTTTTTAGTTTTTTTGTTTATAAACCGATTTTGCCCATTTTCAATTCCAAACAAACCTTTTATAAGGTAAATATTTGCGCCAAATTCTGTCCCCCTACGTTGTTCCGTTCGAGCCCTATCCTGCTTTCAACAGACGGACGGACAGCTAGATCGACTCAGAATCTAACCAGTAGTGCGATTCAGTAACTTGTTTTAACGACAATCGAATCGTTAAAAATAGTAAACAACAAAATTGTCGATTTCGTTATTCTGTAACACTTTTAACGATACTTGTTTGGGTTAAATTAAAGACAAAAATTTTTGTGTTGTTATATTAAAAACAAAAAGTAGCCAAGAAGTCAACCCTACGACTAAGTCGCTCTTTTGCGGATGTAATATGTACTTCCAAGGTTATAGTCCATGCTTCCACGTTTTTTGGAAGTAGTGATAATTTAAAAAAAAAACATTAACTGAAACATATATTAATCTATATCAAAGGCATAATTTAATCAATCGCCGTCTTAAAATTGTTAAAAAATTTCGATTTGTCTTCAATTTTTTTTTTTTTTCTATTTGGTTTGGAACTTTACTTTTTCTAGTATTTCCTTGTAGGGAGATGCCACATGACAACAATAGTTATATACAACCGTTTAAGAATACTTAGTGAATCATACAATCGTTACTACAAACAACAAATGCTATTGACAAGTCTAGCGATTGTTGAATCGTTAAAAGTTACTGAATCGCACTACAGGACTCAGAAAATATATACTTTATGGGGTCTTAAATGATTTTTTCGACATTTGATGGTGGGTATAAAAATGCATAGAACAAACCATATAAGATCAGAGTGTAGCAACAAATTTAGTCTATATTGATCCTGCATAGACCATAGCTATGTGAAAGATTTATTACTGTTTAAATTGTAGGACAATTTTTCTAATTAAAGTTTAATTATAATACAAAAATGTTCTGTTTCCTAAGATATTAAATATTCACACCCGCTCAAAATAATAGATACACCTTATGGGATGATATTAAAGTGATGATAACTTTGGAAAATTCTTCAGAAATAATTCGAGTTTTTTTCTTTTAGTAAACAATTTGATCTGGTAATGTCGATACCAACATTTATACGAATTTATTAACTTATGGGAGCTATGGTAAATTATGGACCGATCTTCGTCAAATTTGCAGCGTCATTTATATTTATATAAAACTTATTTGTGTCGAATATTAACATGATACTAACATTTTAATGGGATTTATGACCGTTAAAATGATTTTCTGAAAAGGGGTTTATATGGGAGCTATGATCAATTATGAACCGATCTGAAATTCAGCACACGGATTTAGACTTATATGGAACTTATATGTGTCACATTTCATTAAAATATTACTATATTTTAGGGATTTATGATCGTTGAAACTCTTTTCCGAGAGGACATTTGTATGGGGGCTAGTTGAAATAATGGACTGATCATAATTAATTTCAATAAGCTTTTTCCTTGGACTATAAGAAACCCGCGTGCCAAATTTCTTCAATTTATGTTCAAAATTGTGACTTGTAGTTTGATTACAAGGTTTAC
Organism: Protophormia terraenovae; assembly: GCA_951394005.1. Classification (NCBI taxonomy): domain Eukaryota; kingdom Metazoa; phylum Arthropoda; class Insecta; order Diptera; family Calliphoridae; genus Protophormia; species Protophormia terraenovae. Next base: position 33,461,889 of record OX596073.1, read on the forward strand.
ACGGACAGACGGACGGACATCGTTAAATGGACTCAGAAAGTGATTCCAAGCCGATTGGTATAAATTAAGGTGGGTCTTACACCCAGAGAAATATCAATCACATACGTGTTGAAAACGATACCATTCTGTGTCAATAGTGAATCTACACCGTATGTGTTTAAATTAAACACTGTGTGTTCAATTCTTATTGAAAATCGATACCTAATTGGCACCAAGTTGAAACCATTTCGGTATCAAATTGTTAAATTACATATGTTTTCTATTAAATTTGTTAACGAAAGGTATTAAAAAGCTGTTACCGTAAATTACCAATGTGACCACAACCGTTGTTGATTTTGAATCGAATTTTTTCCCTTAGTGTAGACCAATATTTTTGAGCGTTATAAACATCAGCACAAACGCATAATATAGGGTATAAATAGAAAGTCGTTGCTTGTAGGCGTTTAGGAAAATATTTACATTTTCTACAAAATACTTTACATAAAAATCAAACGATTGAAACTTGTAATAGACTTCATAATAAACCCAAAACCTTATGGAAGGATAATTTTATAAAAAAAGGTACCCCTTCAATTCTCTGAAGGCTATTTCAGCTGAAATTTTTAATGGAATTTTTCCGCAAAGAGTTCGTCTTCGTTTTGTGCAAGAAAATTTTCCGGAAAGAATTGCCAGAAATGTTCCATCAATTAGTTAGAGTGATCGATTATTTGTCTTTTTGGAGAAACCGGTTTTTGAATAGTTCGAATAGTTAATATTTAACAAAATACCGGTTGCAGTTTTTAAAATTCAGAAAAACCCAGTTAACCGGAAAGTAAATATTTCTATCAAAAGACTAGTTAAAATTTATTAAATATAATTATATTTAGAAACAACAATTAAATTCTAAGAAAATAATCATCAAAAATGACAATAACTTTCACTTAACATAAACTTAGCTATGTATTTTGGCTTAAGAGTCCAAACACAACCAAACGGATTTCAATGTTGTTTTCCGCTCTAAGAAATGCAAATTAAATGAAGACGGCGTCCAGCAGCGGATTTCATATATATTTTGTTTTTGTTTCTTTATATTTTTTGTGTTTGGCAACAACAAAACTACATATATAAAAAATATTTATCTTTCTCTCTTAAATTCCATACATAAAAAATAAAAGGCAAATCTATCTATATCTTTCTTTCTTATATAAATTTAATGTAAACTTATGTGATTCATTTTGCAACAACGGCAACACTGACAGAGAGGGAGAGTGAGAAAATGAGAGCCTGAAAGGAGATATCAATATTTTAATGATCACGTTTTATTTTTTTTTTTTTTTTTTGTTTTAGAATTTTAAGATTTTTTTTTTCTTTTACCAGAACGGTAATGTCTGTCCGTCCATATATTAGAGTTAAATGGGTCGAAAATTATGAATTATTCAAAGAAGGGTCGTATCAACACTTTAATGCTTTTCTATTTAATAGTAAGTAAACAAATATATTTTTAGAGTTATAAAATATTTTTTGGCAGCATGGCAATGTCCGTCTAAACATTTGGGTTAAATGTGTCGAAAATTCCACATAATTCAGGGAAAAGTGATGTAAAAATTTTAATACTTTCATTTGGTTTTCATATTAATCAAGAAGCAGAAGAAAAAAATGTTTTTCGAATTTTAAGATTTTCTTAAAGGAATTCTAATGTCCGTCCATCTGTCTGTCTGTTTGTTCATTTTTCAAATTTTCCAATTCAAAATCGTTTAACTTTTGACTCAATAAAGATAATGACTAAAAATTTACCTTGTTCGATAGATAATCAACTGCATCAAATATAATAAACCGGTTGAAAATATTTGTTTATATATGGAAAAATCTTAACCAAGATCTTGTAAAATTGAGATTTTTGAAATTTTAAATGTATATAACTCGAAAAATATATAAGATAGGTAGTGCATCCAATCATGTTTTCTAAAGGATTTATCAAGGACTTTAAGGTTACATAAAAATCTTGAAAATCGGGTAAGGAACAAAAATTCGCTAGTGGTTAAACATTTTCCATGACACTAGCACTCTATTTTGAAACCATATAGTTCCGCTCCTGATGATATATATATTTTCTTAAATCGGGGTATATATGCGCACGATTCTTTTCATAGTATTAAAGTCGACAATACGTACTATTTTTCAGAAAATTTTCAGAACAAACATTATGTAACATTTTAAGTTGCATTCCATGAAATTTGAAAATTAGTGTATTTTAGTATAATTTTCAAAAAAATAACGAAAATATTAGTACAAAATATAATGTACAAATACTTAAAGAAAAGTACACTTAAACATCTGAAGTTAATGGTTTCATTTTAAATTTCTACCTTAAAGGACTTTTTATTTAAAATAAATACACTGAAATCTGATGAAAATTGAATTTTTTACTATTTTTAAAAAATGTAAAAAAATTCTTAACTTTGACAGCTGCTTATAAGAAAACAGCACAACCTAGCTTAAAGATTTTAATTGATATTGATACATAATTTTATCTATTTTTATTCGGTACCCAACTTTATTACAAAACTTTAAATTTTAAAATTCAATTAAGAGCCACTTTTGACACATTTTACCCCAACGTGCAGCGATTGAAAGTCACGGGTCTAGAACATTTCGTACAAAAAATAGTATTAAATTTTGTCTTGAAATGGTTATCAAAAAATTCGTAATGTTTAGCAAATTATAAATAAAATATTTTAAAAAATTTTCGCCAAAAATGCTGGTCCATAAACCTTAATTTTAGTACTTTATGCAAAAAAAAAAAAAAAATTGCGATAGTTTTCTTAAAAAATGGATAAGAATTTTATAATTTTGTCCTTTAAGGCTAAAATATTAAAAATTTGCATTGTTGTTAGTACTGTTGATAATATAGTTTTCCAAATTTTTCATCAAAATGCCTTAAAAAGTCTTCTAGCGAAACAAAATCCCATGGAAAAATTATTTAAAATATTTTTTCCATAACCAGCAAAAAATTACTAATTTTTCGATACCCATTTCGATTACAAAATCGAAACTTTATTTTTACCAAAATGTATGGGACCCATGATTTTTCAATCGCTGATAGGAAATTGAAGACCAATTTGAAAAATGTTTTAAATAATTTTTTCGTATTAAGCAAATTTTTAAGCATCATTTGAGGGGTCTTCCTACATCAAAATCTCGAAAATGTCTATTCTCGGACATTCTATTGCACATGTAATCATATAAATTACACTATGCAACAAATTGGTGATCATCGTGTGGGGGCGGAATCATTCCGATTGCAATTGATAGCTCTTGGTATGTGTAATAAACCCTCCAAAGGATTTTTCGCTTGTAGGCAAAATTTTTGATTTATGACCACTTAAACTTTTCTATTTTTGAACCAAGGTATTTACAGACAAATCGAAAAAAATAATTTAATATAGTTCGAAGCTGAAATAATTTTGCATACATGTTTAGAGCATTTAGATGGCAATATTTCATTTGAACCTTCTATTCATCTATCTCTGATTATATTGGGTCATTTCTAGTCCGTTTAAAAAAAATTAAATAAAAGTCCATTAAAACTTGAGTTTAATGGGTTAAAATATTCTACAGAAATTTTCTACGTCGAATTTCACTAGGGTGAACCGTTTAGCCAAAGAAATTAAATTGATGAAATTATTATAAATATTATTTACGATTTGTACAAAACTTTTAATTTTATGTTATATTTCATTGCCCAGTTTAAGGAGTTTATATAAGAAATGTGGGAAAATTTCATAATTTTCTTTTTTAACAACATATGATAAGTCGGATGAATTTTTTATCTTTGGAGACCCCTAGTAAAATTTGAAGAAGAAAATATCTGTAGAACATTTTAACCCATTAAACTCAAGTTTAAATCGACTTTCATGTCATTTCCTTAAAACGGACTAGAAATTACCCCTTATAAGGACAAATAAATGAATTTAGAGTTCTAATGAAATATTCCCCGTTAAATGCTCTAAACATTTATGGAAAATTATTTTAGCTTCGAACTATATTGATAATATTTTTTCAGATTTATCTGTAACTACCTTGGTGAAAAAATATAAAAGCTTAAGTGGCCATAAAACAAAAGTTTTGTCTACCAGCGAAAAATCCTTTGGAGGGTTTATTTCACATATCAAGAGCTCTCAATTGCAATCGGAATGATTCCGCCCCCAAAATATTGTTGCATAGTGTTATATATTTTTAGTATTTAAAACCATCATAAATTTTTAATTTCTTTACATTTTAAAAATAACATTTTACACATTTTATTAAAGCAAAAAAAAAAAAAAAAAAAAAAACAGCAACAAATAATAACCACAATTACAAACCTTCACTAACCTTGTAGTAAATAACTAAATTAAAAGTGAAGAAAAAAAGCAGCTTTTTTTTTTAAATATATGTATATTCTGTAAATGAATAAAATATTTAACAATATGTGAACTATTTTTACAAGGATCAAAAACCTTGACTTTCAAATGCAAACGAATGAACAACATTTAAAAACATCCATATGAATGCACTAATACAGGCATAACAATATATAGCCACTAACACACACATACATGTAAAGATATAAAACACCTATACACATATATAATTACTGCAATTCAACTCTTATTGTTACAAAACAACAAAATTTTACAAACGACAAGAAAAGAAAACACGTAAATCACAATCACAGAGAATAAACAACAATAACAAAAAAAGTCATGTTTATGTCCATGAGAATGGAAATGTGTAAAAAAAATAGTAATAATAATAAAACTGAAAATAACAAAAATGTCAAAACCAAAATAACATTGCCCTCTAAAAAATATATATCAACAGCGACAACAACACTAACAGAGGCAGCAACTATATTGTCAACAACGACCTCAACTAGAATATGTAGTTGAAAGTATGAATGTGTGTACTTCAAGTGTATACATACTTAAAGTTAACAAAAATAGGCAAATCTTTAGTACGAGGCCAGGCTAAAAAGAATTTTTAATATTATAAAAACTAAACATAAAATAATCATTAAGGAAATCTTTGTGGCTATATGCTAGAGAAAACAAATGAATTATTTTCGTTAGAGATGAATTGAAATTGTTTCATAAGGAGTCAAACTAGGCCACCTAAAATGTATAAAATTGAGTTTGTAACGCATTTTCTGGGAGCAACTCAAGAATATTCTAAAATGATTAATTTCTTGTTAAAAAAAAAAAAAAAAAAAAAAAAAACATTTAATGTCTCCAGAAGGCGCACAGTGGGGCCGATCACACAATTTGATAATAAATCTGAAAAATATGACTGTTTTAGATTTTTCTTTTTCTAAATAAACAGAAAAAAAGTTATTGCAACAAAATTTCTATTAAATTGTAAAATGATTTGAAATATTTTTATAATTAAATAAATTGCTTAATGTCAAAGTATTCTAACAAATTAAACTCAAATTTTAAAAAGAAAAAAAAAATCAAAAATACAATTTCAATTACAAATGCTACATATTTAATTATTTTATTAATTGAAATTCAACCTATGAAAAATGTTTATATTTAATTATTCTAATTGTCATTTATTTTATTTATATTTAATTAATTTATTAATTGATACAATAACAAAAATTATTGAAAGCTCATAAATGTTTTTTTAACTTTTTTCTGTGTACATATTTCTCCTTCTATTTTTGTCCAGTAAGTAGTTATAAGGGAGTGAATCACTATGCTTCTTGAAACTCTAAAAAACATCCAAAGTTAATTCCGCACCACATATAACAACTCGGCCTATCGTAAAAAACATTTTGGAGAATATTGCTTTAGAACTTGGGCCTACATCCAGACAAAAAATCCACTTACCCCTGGTGCACAGTGGTTCCAAAACGTTTTTTTTTTTTTTTTTTTTTTTGGAAATAATTTTGTAACTTTTTAACCTTTAGAGATATCTCAATAAAATTTCGCATGGTTAGAGGTGAGGTGTTTTCGAGTTGATTTGCAGAAGGGTCAGGGGGTAGTGGGTGGCCCTTCAAAATTGAGAGATATTCGGGTCGAAATAAATTTTTACCTCATTTTTAGTCTCGTTTTTTTTTTAGTTTTTTTAACTTGGCGGACTTAAAATTGCAAAAATTCTAAATAATATTGCTGCAAGAATTATATAAATATATGAATCTGTTAAAATGTTATATTAATCTGGAGTCGGAACTTTAAAAAAATTAAAATTTTTTTTTTCAAAAAGGTGGCAATATTTATTCATTGATAAAATTAGTTTTTTGTTCTCGGCTTTATTATTTTTTAATCTTTTCAAAAGAAATCTTAATGCTAATGCATGTATAGTAAATCCGGAGGAATTTGGGGCAAAGGTCTGCCTACAAGCCCTATCCAAATTTTGTCAATTTAAAATTTTTTTTTGCCCCTTTTTTGTTAAGTTTTCAAATTGCAAAGATGGGATCGATTTAAAATTATTTTTATTATATAGCTCTATATGTAAGGTAAACATCCAAAAAGTATTCTCTGACGGAGACCCCTTATAACGACAGGGTAATCATTTCAATGAAAAAAGTAAATATTTTTAACACGTTTTCTACATATTGGGATTTTGGCTATTTTTATATAAAAAAGTGGGATTTTTTTTAATTCTCTGATTTTAAGATGATTTTGTACATATTGTACTACAATTTCAATGAAATATCGCTATTCGTTTAAATTTTATTAAAGTTTAAATATTAAATATATGTTATAAAAAAAAACGCAAAAATTTTAAATTTTAAGTCCTTCGAGAAATTCTGCAATCAAGTTACATTCCACTAATATTTTTATAAATTATTAATCTACACATTCTAACCTTTTCTTAGGTACCAAACACTTAAATAAAAAGTTTATACTTTTGCCTTAACCCCAGCAGAAACTTGGCCTCCTCTAGCCAAATTAAGCAATTTGTACGCAAATGACCTCCAAATCAACTCGAAAACACCTTACCTCTAACCATGTGAAATTTTATTGAGAAAAATTATTAAAAAAAGGCGTTTTGCAACCACTGTGTGGTGTTTGATAACTGTACTCTGGAGCATTTAAAAGTAGACACAGTTCAGCAAAAAAAGTCATTTTCGACAAAGAGTAATTTTACCCTGTAATGTATTCGGGTAAAATCACTGTTTTATGTAGATTATGGATTGGCGGCATTATTGATATATACTTCTTTAAAAGCGGTAAGATATTGCTTTTTTTGCCAAAATTGAACGATATGGATGTGAACGATATGTGGTTATTATATGTCACATTTGAAAAATCGAAATAAAAAGATTTTTTTAAATTACAATTTGCATTATTGAAAGTGCGCAGTTTTCAATAACGTTTACGCGCAAAAGCGATGTAATGTAGTCACCTTCAAAAGTTTAATTTGGCACTAAATAATTTACTAAATTGATTTAGCGGTGTCCGCCAGTCCGTCCTTCCAACCGTTATTAATGTAAAAGTTTTGATCTAACTATAGTTCACAATTTGCAAGTTATCTTAATGAAATTTGACACAGAACTTCATTTGCAAAGAGGACTCAAGTGAATTTCGTGGAAATTTTGATAATAATGTTCTTTTTCGAAATAGGTTCTTACTGTTTCTACTAGAGGGAAAATAATGATACCTAATTGTGTGAATTTCGGTCCAAATCAGCGTCTATATAAGACTCCCCATTAAACATAATTTTTGAAAAATTATTCGTGCATAAATTTTATATTTATACTAGTATCGAAATCAAATTTGGCTGTAAATTATACCGAATTGTTGCATTGTAGAAAAATTTTAAATAAATTTTGTGTTGCAACTTTTATGAGTGATAATTATAAAAACGTAATCGATTATTTATACATTTATTAATTAGTTTAAAATTAAAATCCAATATACAGAAATATGTATACAAATATATGTACTTTTTGTTAAGCTAAGTTAGAAAATTTAAAATATGGTTCAACAGGGCAGGCCAGGGCAAAAAAAAAAAAAAAAATTATATTTTTAGTCCTTAGAATACTGGCTATAATCTGTATATGAATTTATATTCTTCAACCTATGCCTTATACAACTTATACATCTTGAAACTTAAAATAAATTTGTTGGAGTTAAAAAATAAATAATTTTAAAATAAATATTTTTCATTATCTAATTAAGAAGCGGATATTAAAAATATGTAGTATTTCTGAGGATGTTGATTTTCTTTTTTCTAAAGAACTCTTGCGTATGCTACAGTAAAGAATATTAGACAAAAAAAATAAATAAATACCTGCATATTAAATTGAAAATAATATTTACTATAAAAGAAATAACAATAAACAACTAAGTAAAATATACAATAACATAAAACTAAAAAAATAAATAAAAAAATCTAGAATAAAGAAAACCTTCACATACACTCACTCGCAATAAAAATACACCAACATTAAGTAAAAGGTACTTGTGCATTTCCATCAACAACAATAATATTGAATATTTAGTATGTAGTAGCAATAACAAAAACCCACTTGTTGATGATGTTGTTTTGACATCAAAAACATGCACAACAAAATATATTCAGCCAACACGTTACAAAAAAAAAAAAAAAAAAATAAAAGCCCTTTGCATACGCAACCAACTACTCTATTTATACATATACATACATATGTATGTATATGTATCTGCACTCAAACGCCCATTTTGTATACCAACACTCACATATGCTACATGAGTATATGTATATACAGTGTTGGTCAAAACATTTGTAACTAATATTTCAAATTTGCACTTATTTTCTGCTTCCTAAGGATTTTTATACCCATCATCAAAAAAATGGGGGGTAAATTGATTTTGACATTCCGTATATAACATTTCGAAAAAATCATTTAAGACCCCATAAAGTATATATTTTCTGGATGCTGGTTAGATTCTGAGTCGATCTAGCTATGTACGTCCTTCTGTCCGTCTGTTGAAAACAAGATAGGGCTCGAACGAGAAAACCTAGGCAGACCAAATTTGGCTAAAATATTTGTCTTATATAAGGTTTGTTTGGTATTGAAAATGAGTAAAATCGGTAAAAACAAAAAAGTAATGGGCAAAATACTAGAAACACAGGGTGTCCGTTGTAGCTTTATTTCGTCCTTTTCTGCTGATATCTCGTCAAAAAATATGTACTATACCAAAATAGTGTAAATATAGTTCGAGTGTCGATATAAACTTGGAAACAAAAAATGGGCATGGTCCGCCCACCTCCCAAATAAAGTAAAATTTTAAAAAATTGATGGTGGGTATATAGATTTGGCCGAGCTGAATATAACATTCGCTCTTGTTTATACCTATTTTTGGTATTTTTCTTATATTGATTAAGTGAATTTTGTTCAGCAACTAAATTTATAACAACAAAAAATTATTACTACGGTCGAAATTAAAGTTTTAAAAACCTTTATACCCTACACCACCATAGGTATACCGCTACGGTGGTGTAGATAATCCATCTTAAAGTATACCGCTTGACTCAGAATCACTTTCTGAGTCGATTTAACGATGTCCGTCCGTCCGTCCGTCTGGCTGTCTGTCTATGTAAACCTTGTGAACAATGTACAGGTCGCAATTTTAAAGATGGCATAAGGACGAAGCCTATTGAAATTGTTTATGATCGGTCTATTATTTCACCTAGCCTCCATACAAATGTCCTCCCGTAATAGGGGTTTAGTGGTCATAAATGCCTTACATATAGCAATATTTTAATGAAATTCGGTACAAAGAAGTTTTGTATAAGTTTTAATTTTTGTGCCAAATTTCTTCCGGAAATTTCATTAACGTGCATAAATCCCATACGAATGTTAGTATCAAGTTAATATTCGACACAAATAAGTTTTATATAAGTAAAAACAACATTGCCAAAATTTATGAGAGTCGGTCCATAATTTACCATAGCTCCCATATAAACCCACTTCCGGGAATCGCCTTAAAGGGCATAAAATCATATAGATGTTAGTATCAACGCATTGGTCTGTATTTGTATATTTTATTTTACATTTAGTAAAAGTTATGGTCTACAATTGGCCACAGGTCTAATATAGGCCCCCTTCCGGAATTTTTAGGCCCATACACAATGGTGTAGGGTATCATATGGACTATAGTTTCTTTCTCGTTTTTCTTTGTTTCAAATTGAAACAATTTACTCTAAAAAATTATTGAAAATAGCAGTAATTACAATCACCTTTGTTTGTTTTAATATTCTTGGAATTTTATATTTATAGCTTTCGTTGTGCTGCTTCCAGAAAACCTAAGACAAATATCTCGTTAGATGTATCTTTCGACTATATAAAGAAGATCTAAGGAATGTGCAGTCAAATGCTACAGGTACACAAAAATGTTATACGTCAGAAAAAAATCGAAAGGCCACGAATTGGACTCCACAACAATTGAAAATTATTTAAGGTCTGATAAGTCCAAATTCAAGCATCGGGAATAAGATGAAAGAGTGTCCTAGGTACACAACTCTAATAGTATAGCTCAGTAGTGCGATTCAGTAACTTGTTTTAACGATAATCGAATCGTTAAAAATATTAAACAAGAAAATTGTCGATTTCGTTATTCTGTAACACTTAACGATATTTGTTTGTGTTAACTTAAAGACAAGAATTTTTGTGTTGTTATATTAAAAACAAAAAGTAGCCAAGAAGTCAACCCTACGACTAAGTCGCTCTTTTGCGGATGTAATATGTACTTCCAAGGTTATAGTCCATGCTTCCACGTTTTTTGAAAGTAGTGATAATTTTTAAGAAAACCATTAACTGAAACATATATTAATCTATATCAAAGGCATAATTTAATCAATCGCCGTTTTTAAATTGTTAAAAAATTTCGATTTGTCTTCAATTTTTTTGTTTTTCTTTTTTATTTGGTTTGGAACTTTACTTTTTTTAGTATTTCCTTGTAGGGAGATGCCACATGACAACAATAGTTATATACAACCGTTTAAGAATACTTAGTGAATCATACAATCGTTACTACAAACAACAAATGCTATTGACAAGTCTAGCGATTGTCGAATCGTTAAAAGTTACTGAATCGCACTACAGGGGTAGAAATATTATAATGTAAAATTGGATGTTAGGACATAGAATTAGTTTAATTCATCCTATGCCTAAGATATAATCGGAAGAGGTAAGAAACCAGATTTATATAATCATATACTTACTAAACATTTAACATATTTTTTATAATTTCTCTTTTAAAATTGATTTTTACTTTTAAGAGCTGCTAATTTTTTGAATATTTTTTAACATACATTTTAATTTAATTTATTAAATCTTGTTTTTCATTAATTTTTTATTAATAAATCTTTTTCGTTTTAATTAAATAATAAAACTGGGCCCTAGTTGCAAATGTTTTAAGCCACACTGTATATAAGTTATTCTTGTGAATATCAACATATTCAATACATACATAGAGTGCTAGTATCAATATTAAACTACACAATGCTATTATTAAAGCATGTTGTGCATGTGTCATTGTAAGTTGCATCAGTATAAGTGAGTCAATGTATGACAATAAAGTTTAATGTTTCTTATAGAGAAATTGGAAAAATATAAAATGATATACTTTTTCTATATACATACATTAGACTGGTCCAAGAAGAATGTCGACTTTCGACTTTTTACCATAACTCCTCTCTGGATTGTTCTTTGGACACATGGTTGTCATTGGTAGGATATTCTTCTTTTATACTTCTTGTTCATTTATTTTGAAGTACTTCCCTTAAAAATATGTCTACGCAGTTTTTTAACAAAAATTCTGTTTTAGTCTTATTAAAATATAATAAAAATGCTTTTAAATTTTAATTTTGTTAGAAATTTTTTCTCGCTAAAAATTCATTTATTTTCACTATTTTGGAAGTAATTATTAAGAACTTCCAAACAAGTTTAAAATATGGACTTTGTTCTATTTTTTAAGTGATGAAACTGTTCTTTTTGAGAAGCTCTTGATCGTTTTTTTTTTTTTTTTTTGCTGGGTGAGGATATTACCTTCAAAATGATATGTAGCAGGTTAATTCGAAGGTTCAAAGGACAAAATTAGACTTATAAAAATTAAACCTTTATGTCTCCAAAAACAATACTTTTAAAAATTCTTAAACAATTATATAATGTTAATACAACTCCGTACAAAATTTCATATTGGGCACTCCTTTAGTTTAGAAGTAATGTAAAAAAGTATAAACTAAAGTTAAATTTTGAATATAATATTTAAATAACACAGGTTAACAAAATCGCAAAAAAAATTTTATATCTGGAATAAGTCTACAAAATTATTATTCCTTAGGCTTGATATAGTAGTAGCAGAAAGTCAAATGAAAATTTTCCATCACGTCACATTTTTAACCCATTGAGGACCAAAGATAATTTGTTTCCTTGAGAAGTTTTTAGGTTATAAGATTTTCCATATAATAGGTAGAGGAAATTTGTCAAACATGTTTTATAGGCAAGACATGGGGCTACAAAAATGTAGTACTAATAAAGTCTTTAACTTTGCTAAAGTTGTAAAAATCGAGAATTTTTCAATTAACCCTCATAAAACAATGGAAAAATAAGGAATAAGGAGTGGGTGTATAGGGAAAATTTGTATTTGATATAACTAATACAAGTCCAAAAATTTAAAAAATGGTAAAATTTTTAAAATCGCATTCACAGAAAATGCGTAGACACTAAAAGTTTAAAAAAATAATAATCCAAGTTTAAATAATAAAGTTAACAAAAAATTATGTCTTGAATAATGCACAAATTACAGGTCGCAATTTTGAAGATAATTGAATGAAATTTGGCAGGTGGGACTATTACAAGGACGAAGCCTATTGAAATTGGTTATGATCGGTCCATTATTTCACCTAGCCCCCATACAAATGTCCCCCCGGAATTAAGTTTCAACACTAAAAGAATATTTTAATGAAATTCGGTACAAAAAAGTTTTGTATAAGTGTCAATCTTTGTACAAAATTTTATGAAGATCGGTCCACGACTAGCCATAGCTCCTATACACACCTCTATTCCGAAAATCACTTTGACGTGTATAAATCCCATACTAATGTTAGTATCAAGTTAATATTCGACACAAATAAGTTTTATATAAGTAGAAATAACATTGCCAAATTTTATTAGAAGCGGTCCATAATTTACCATAGCTCCCATATAAACCCACTTCCGAGAATCGTCCTAAAGTGCATAAAATCAAGTAGATGTTAGTATCTATGCATTATTCTGTATTTGTATATTTTATTTTACATTTAGTAAAAGTGTTGATCTAATATAAGTCTCCTTCCCGAATTTTTATGGTCATATATAATGGTGTAGGGTATTATATGGTCGGTCTTGACCGACTATACCTTTTTTTCACGTTTTCTTATAATTTTTTGTTAACTCTGTTATTTAAATTTGGATTTTTATTCTTTTCATACCTTTGATGGTTACACTTTTTCTGTCAGTGTGATTTTAAACATTTTACCATTTTTGATATCTATGGTCTTTTGTCAGTTATATGAAATACAAATTTCCCCTCTACACCCACTCCTTACCCCTCATTTTTCATTGGTTGTTGAGGTTTAATCGAAAAATTCTTCTACATCTAGGAGCTATGTATGATAAGTAAGAGACTTAACTAGTACTACATTTTTATAGCCCCATGTCTTGGCTATACAACGTGACTAACTTATTCGCTTTACCTTTTACTGGGAAAATTTTATAACTTAAAAACTCATCATGAAACCATATTTTCTTTGGTACTAAATGGGTTAAAAATGTGACATGATGAAAAAAACCTAAATGTAACATGATTTTCCAGATACTTTCTTAGTGTTGACCTGTGTAATTTTTTTAAGGATTTTAAAATACCGTTTTTGTAGATATTCAGCTTTAATCTTTATATTATCGATTTTGACCTTTGTACTTTCAAAGTAATTAAATTTTATACACGTAATTTTAAAGTCAATATTTTTTTCTGTTAAATAAAAAAAAAAATGAATTTTACAATATATAGTTTAGAAGTTATGAGCACTTTTGGAAAAATTCGATAGTTGTTTCATTTTCAAAACGTCATATTTTTGGATCGAACAGGGTCTTCTTGCAATTTGAGCAATATATTCAATAGGTAATATCTGTAGCGAATTTCATTGAAATCAGATATATTAAAACGAAAATGTCTGTTTTTATACCCACCATCAAAAAGATGGGAGGTATATTGATTTTATCATTCCGTGTGTAACATGTCGAAGGAATCATTTATTTTCTGGGTCCTGATTAGATTCTGGGTCGATCTAGTTATGTCCGTCCGTCTGTCTGTCTGTTGAAAGCAGGATAGGTCTCGAACGGGGCAACGTAGGGGGACGAAATTTAGCACAAATATTTATTTTATATAAGGTTTGTTTGGTATTGAAAATGAGCAAAATCAGTTAATAAACAAATAAACAAAGTTATGGGCTAAAAACTGGAAACACAGGGAGTCCTTTTCATACTTTTCTGCTGATATCTCTTAAACAAAAGCATGTACGACAACGAAATTTTGTATAAATAGTTTGAGAATCAATATAAACAAAAAATGGGCGTGTTCCGAAATTTGAAAAAGTTGATGATACCCACCAGATTTAGCCGAGCCGAATATAACATTCGCGCTTATTTTTATCTGTTTTGATATGGAATTACTCAATAACTAATAATTTCTAACCAAATTTAACTTTTCCACAGGGTCTCAAAGTTGAATACCTGGGGTATGATCATTTTTAAAAACATTCCTGATTCATTAAATCTGAATCGATTTCAAAATTTTTTTTTTTTTTTTTGAGCAGTCTAATGCACATTGAGGAAGTGTGCAGTTTGTTTACTGTTGTTTTTGATGCTTAATTTAGTTTGTTTATAGATCTATTTTAAAATGTTTTAGACTTAATTCAGTACTTTTAAAACAAATTTTCTAAGAACATTTTGTATAGGTTATTTATGCAAAATATTTGTAAATATATTTTATTAAGAATAACACAAGCCAACAAAATTGAAAAAATTTTAAAGGCCACTAAAAAACCACTTTAAAATTTTGATATATTGTGGTTCCAGTAGTACAAATATGGTCCAAATTTTAAATTTAAATTAAAATGAATTATAATTAATTTTAGAAACTTATTTTGTAGCTAGTTCCTTAAGCATAGCAACTGGGCTTACTTCCAGCATTTTATCTAATAAACAGGCTATAAATTGATACTATGAAGAACATAACTCCTTTTGAGTTATTTTAATAAAAGCTAATAAAAATCTTAATAAAATTTTAAAATTAAACCTGTTTTGTTTATTATGTACAAATATAGTTTAGGCATACGATACTCATATAAAGTTTCTATACAAAAATATTTTGTATAGTTTGAAAAATTTAAATTATGTTTGCCATTTTCTGATCATGTTTTTTTATTAATAAAATTATATGCAATTTTTTTATTAAACATTTAAATTTAATATTTAATATTATTTATTATCAGCAACTAATGAAGTTTAATGAATATTTAATAATGACATTAACGACCCACTTACACTTGAGTAGTCAATAATAAAAACAACAACAATACGAATAAATACCAAAGTACTAAAAATTTATATTTAGTACAACCGCATACAATAACAACAACAATAGCAAGTAATCAACAAGTATTCGGTAGCTGATTAACAGTAAAAAAAAAACCATAAAAAATTAGGGACGGTTTACTATACATATAGGAATTTGTTTCAATTATATAATCAAGTAGATTGTAAAGAAAATGTAGGAAAATTTAATTTTGATTAAATATTTTTCTTTAATCAAATTTTTATTTTATTCAGACTCGAGTTCATTCTAATGTAATAATTATTGAAGAATACATTTTTTGAAAAAGTTTTTACAGACACTAGCAGCATTCTTCGTGCCTTTTAAAGTCAATTGTAAATATCATCCTTTTAACTTACAAGTTTTCAGAATTCTTAACTATCGTATATTAAGTGGAACAAAATTTACAACTTCCTGGGTCATATTCTTCTTATTACATTAGTTAGCCTGCTCTAGAATATATATCCTAGAAATAATATCCACCATCAACTTTTTCAAATTTTGCGTTATATGGAAGGGGCGGTAAAGTGGGAAGTAAAGTGGGCGGACCACGCCTATTTTTTGTTTCCGAGTTTACATTGGTCCTTGAACTAATTGAGAACAATTTCGTTGATTTTCACCTTATATGGGAGGTGGGCGGACCACGCCCATTTTTGGTTTCCGAATTTATATTGATCCCCGAACTATACATACAAAATTTCGGTGTCGTACATGATTTTGTTGCACCATAACTTTTTTGTTTATTAACCGATTTTGCCCATTTTCAATTCCAAACAAACCTTATATAAGACAAATATTTGTGCCAAATTTCGTCTCCCTACGTTGCTCCGTTCGAGCCCTATCTTGCTTTCAACAGACGGACGGACATAGCAAGATCGACTCAGAATCTTACCAGGACCCAGAATATATATACTTTGTGGGGTCTTAGATGATTTCTTCGACATGTTACATACGGAATGACAAAATCAATATACCCCCCATCTTTTTGATGGTGGGTATAAAAACGTTATAGCCGGTCAAGCCCAACTATTCGATAACCTACACAATTCTATATATGAGTTCATCAAAGTAATTATCCGGAGGTTCATATATAGGATTTATATCTAAAGTTGGAGTCTCTAACAGATTTTTTTGTGCTGAATGCTTCAAAAATATGTTCATGTATAAAAGATTTATGAACGTCAAATCTCTCTTTATTGAAAATAGTCAACAAATATATTAATAAAAAATTCATTAAATTAAAAACTTTTTTGTAAAATTTTATTAATTACATATACAACACTGGTCGACAAAAGAATCCTCCCCCAAAGACGAATAGTTGGACTTGATGCATTTTGATGTGCTAAGCACGAATCTGCCTTCAGTTTTTTTCTATCAGGTCTGGATTTTTTTTATGGGCGTGTCTAATATTTCGCCCATAGTAAGGTCACTACTTTAGTATATTTTCTTATAACTCAAGAACGGTGTGTACGATTGACATAAGTGATACACCAAAACTTCATTTTTTTGCTCAATAGTTTCAGAGTTATTTTGAAATAAATGTCCAAAAAAAAAAAACTTTTTTATGCAAAATTTTAGAATTTTTTGTTACTAAAATTTCTTTTCTTTTGATGAAAACATCAAAAATGTTTCAGTTTATTACCTTTATCTTAAAGCTAGTAATGCGGCGAATAAAATAAGGTATGTATTTATGTCTACATTTTATTGTTGGGTTTTCTTTGTCACAGTAATGATCGCACACATACATACAGTTAGGGACAAAACTATTTGTACACCTCATATATTTCGTATACCTTCACGCACATTTTCAACAGATCCGCTGTTTTTATACTTGCTTACAATGTATTGTACTGTGGAATGTTGCAAATTTACTAAAATACTTATATTCCGGAGAGATTTTCCTTTTTTATGTTCATCAATAATTAAATTTTTAATATCCAAACTCAACTCTTTTCGCTTTCCCATTTTTGATGTGCTTATTATTCAAAACGTTAAAACCAACTTCTTATTTTGTAAAATAAAACTCGATTAACGAAGAAAATATAACGGTATTTAAAAAAATCATCATACAAGAGTCCAACGTACAAATAATTGTACAAAGTACTGATGTACAAATACTTTTGTCCCAAAGATTTTTACTTAAATTGTACTTTTTTTTAACAATATGTTATATATTAATTTATTTTTTATCAAATAATTTAATAAAAATGGACCTGAATTAAAACTACATATAATAATTTTTTATTCTTTATAAATTATTGAAGATATACGAAATGCATGGGTGTACAAATAGTTTTGTCCCTAACTGTATATATATATATTTTTTTTTATAAAAACATGCAAAGAAAACAGAAAAAATCTTTCATTTTTTTCTTATTGAAGCAATCAAGTGGTCAAAAGGCTTGTATTTTTTTTAGCGTCGCACTCTCATGTCTTGTTTGGTCGCTATCATAACACACTCATGATTTGTTCATAAAGTTGAAGCACACACGCAGTATTTGTATGGTTTTAAGTGCCTGCAGAACAGTATTTATTGCTCCGCACACACACTGATAACAGCACTTGAAAAATATCAAGTGGCTTGAAATGCCTTATAAGACACAGTTTGCAGGGCTTTAGTATGTATCTTCAAAACTGATGCACAAATCTTGATTTTATTCACAGTTAAGTAAAAATACCCATGTTACATACCATTGAGTAGAAACACAGTGGTGGGCGAAAACAAAAATTTATCTTTTCTTACAACAAAAATAGGTGGACTAGGTGGATTCTGACGAGTTAAACAAGAATCTGCATTCACTTTTTTTCTATCACGTACTATTTTTTTTTTTTATGAGCCTGACTGATATCATCACCTTATTAAGCGGTCACACTATAAAACTCTAGAATAGTTTGACCAATTTAGACTACAATTCACGATTTTGATAAATGGTACACCAAAAGATGCATACAAAAATTGTCTCTAGGTATGTTAATATATTCACTCAGAATTTCAGAGTTGTGAATCAAAATTTTCACTATTTTAAAATTTTTTTTTTTTAATATTTTCTTGCTACTAATTACCGAATAACTATGAGAGTATTAATTAAACAAAAAATTATGTAAATTCAGCTCAAAAATAATTTAAATCGCTATCTATTGAAGTTTAATTTATCTTAATTGGACAAACCGTTCTCGAGTTATACAAGTGCGTCTGCCTAAAGGAGGGGTCATAGTAGTCATGCCCATAAAAAAAATCAATACGTGATAGAAAAAAAGTAAAAGCTGATTCTTATTTAGCACGTTAAATTCAATCTAATCCACCTATATTTTATTTAAGACGAAAAAAAAAAAAGAAACTGTAGGTATGCATGGGTATTTTAATTTAACTGTGAATGAACTCAAAATTTCTGCATCAATTTCCATGATACGTGGCTTTATTTACTCGTAGTTTTACCAGCTTTGAGATAAAGACGATAAACTGAAACATTTTTGATGTTTTCACTTTTAAAAAGAAGTTTTAGTAATAAAAAAATAAATCCTGAATTTAGCATGAACAAATTTTTTTCAGACATTTATTTCGAAATGTCTCCTAAACTATTGAGCGGATAAAAATTTGATAGTAAAACGACTTAAAACCAATTTGATTCCAAACATTTTGGTGTATTATTTATATAAATCGTGCATACCGTTCTCGAGTTATAGTGAAATATACTCAAGTAATCGGCTTATTTAGGACGCAATATTAGACACGACCATAAAAAAATCTCGACCTAATTGGAAAAAACTGTAAGCAGCTTCGTGTTTAGCATGCGGAATTCCATCTAGTCTACATATATATATATTTTTTTTATACCCACCATCAAAAAGATGGGGGGTATATTGATTTTATCATTCCGTGTGTAACATGTCGAAGGAATCATCTAAGACTCCTCCTGGTTAGATTCTGAGTCGATCTAGCTATGTCCGTCTGTCTGTCTGTTGAAAGCAGGATAGAGCTCGAACGGGGCAACGTAGGGAGACGAAATTTGGCACAAATATTTATCTTACATAAGGTTTGTTTGGTAAACCTTATATATAAAATCGCTTAATAAACAAAAAAGTTATGAGCTAAAAACTAGAAACACAGGGTGTCCGTTTCATACTTTTCCGCTGATATTTCTTCAATAAAAGCATGTACGACAACGAAATTTTGCACGTATAGTTCGGGGGTCGATATAAATTCGAAAACCAAAAATGGGCGTGGTCCGCCCACTTTACCGCCCACCTCCCATATAAGGTGAAATTCTACGAAATTGTGTTCAAATAGTTCATGGACCAATGTAAACTCGGAAACAAAAAATGGGCGTAGTCCGCCCACTTTACTACCCACTTGACCTCCCCCTTCCACATAACGTAAAATTTGAAAAAGTTGATGGTGGGTATATAGATTCGGCCGGGCCGAATATATTCGCGCTTGTTTCTTTTTTTTTTTGAAGGACCGCGAAAAAAATTTTTTTGTCGACCAGTGTAATTTATGGAAATTTTATATGGAAAAAAATATATCGAAAATTATCTACAAAAAAAAAAAAAAAAAAATCGAAGATCTATAAAAAAAAAATATCAAGGATTTTCTATAGCAAAAAATTTGCTGAAGATTTTCTGTAAAAAAAAAAAAACATCGAAGATTTTCTATAAAAAAAATATATATCGAAGATTTTCTATAAAATAAATTTATCGAAGACTCTATAAAAAAAATGTTTCGAAGATTTTCTATTGAAAATAAATTTATCAAAGATTTTCTGTAGAAAATAAATTCATCGAAAATTTTATATAGAAAATAAATTTATTAAAAGATTTTCTATAGAAAATAAATTTATTTCAATAGAAAACTAATTTATCGAAAATTTTCTAGAAAACAAGATTTTCAGTAGACATAATTTATTGAAAATTTTCTATAGAAAATAAAATTTTCTTTTGAAAATAAATTTATCGAAAATTTTTTATAGAAAATAAATTTATCGAAAATTTTCTATAGAAAATAAATTTATTTAATTTTTTTTATAATATTTATTAAGTTTTTAAAAGAAAATCATCCATAACTTAAATTTTGTTAGACATTTAACTCTTTAATTGTCTTTTATTCAATTTCTTTCCCTTTTTTATTCAAATAAATCATTTCTCTCAACAAAATTTCATCAAATATTTAATTTGACATTTAAACTATTATTCCTAATAAAAACCACGTTTAAATAGCTGAGCATTAGAGTGTACTTGGCAAACACTCTTTATAGTCTAATGGCACTTCAACTCGTTCGCTGTCCGTGGCCAACACACAATCGATTTGTAAGGAAAGCAAACATAGCAACAAAATGAAAACATAATTAACACAGCAACTGATAACTGAAGGTAACAACAAACTATTTAAGGGGTTTAGAAAAAAAAAAAAAAAACAAACAAGTGTTAATGGGGATGCAATATTGGAAAGATTAGACCCTTACAATTTTTTTATTTATTAGATTTTATTAAATAAATTTAATTCCTACAACATGCAAGGGAATTCATTATGAAAGATTAATGAAAAGCACGTGTAATTAGTTTTGTAAATTTGTTTGACAGAGAGTGTCAAGGGAATGAACTTGGTAGGTGATTTGATAAATTTTTATGGAAAAAAATTTCCCACATAATAAATTAACCTTTTTTAGTTGATAACCTTAAACATCATTTTAATGCATATTTGTTTTAAATTTATTTTAAATAATTTAAGTTTTTATTTGTTTTATTTATTGAAGGTCAGCACTTACAAAATTTGAGTTTTTTTATAAATATTTAAAGTACTTAACAATTTGTCTACCCGGTGGTAATAAAAATTCAAATAGCTTGTATACATTTTTTAGTACAATAACAAATGTTTCAACACTTTTATGTGAGTACAGATATTTTTATTATATAAACATTTATGCATGAAAATACCAGTATTGCCATAATTTTAAAAATTATGAAAAACATAACGAAATTTTAAAAATAGATACAATTCATTTGACTTAATTCGTAAAAAATTAAACATAGCAAATCCGTAACCTATAAACGAAATAGTCTTGTTGTTAAATATTAATAATTCGTTGGTTAAAAACAGTTATCGTCAATCGAAGTTGACGATAAGCAACGCCAAGCTAACGACTATTAGGCGTTATATAAGTAGGGCTGTCAGACGACCTTAAATGAATTTTTCAAGTTCAAATATAAGTTGTCAAGTTGAAAAGAATTAGTAGTTATGAAGAATATTTTTTATCACTATCAAGACTTAAGAAATTTTTTTTATTTTAAATATTTTTTATTTTTTTTTTTTTATTTTACAGAATACAACGTCTTTTACTTTATTAAACTCTGAAAGTGAAACTTGTACAGAACCACACAACATAATGACGGAATTTTAAATAATTTCAAAATTATGTATTAAAAATTTAACGTTAGTCAATACCCGCGGTACCCAGGTACCATAATGTAATTTTCTTTGTTTTTATTAAAAATAATATAATTTTATACAAATTATTTGATACAGCCATTTAATTAGTTAGAGATCTTAAAATAAATCGGTAAATACATAAGGAAAAACATGTTTGAGTATTTTAGCGAATTCCGTCCGTCTGTCTGGCAGTCCATATTAAACTTTTAATGAAGCTACAAATAGCAGTTTTTGAGATAATTGTATGAATTTTGGCTTTATATGATGCTGAAATGAGCTCTGTTAAAATTAGTTGATAACGGTTATCTATTATAACAAAGTCTCCATACAATTTTTCTCCTAGAATAGGGTTTCGATGCCCATATATTTTTTAGTATTGCATAATATAATTTTATAAAATAATTTGATATATGGCCCATTTACGAAAATCATCATAAAGTGCATAAATTAGTATTGGTAGAAATTACTTATTTTCAACAAAATATTGTAAAAAGTATAAATTGTAATTTTAAACTTTACAACAAGACTTGATCTATAATAAAACACACGTTCCACATAAACTCTCTGAGAAAATCAGTCAAGACTAACTATAACCTTCTTACAGTTCTAAAGAATGTTAGCACTGACTTCATCCACCTTTAAGCACAAGATTCATTAATATCCTCACAGAAAATAGGTTACTTCCGAGAAAAAATTTGTTTTACAACACTAACGAATGTTGTCAGTACTGGCATAGCGCCCTATCAAGTTTGGAGCTACAATATCGAAAATTTACGTTCTTTAGCAAGAATATAGGAAACAATTTCAATATCTTGAGCACTTGCATGATATTTTGGAGTAGAAGTGGTGGATATTAATATATGATATGGAAAAAATGAAAGAAATTCATAAAAACCAAAGTCAATGCAGTAAAGGTTATAAAGACGGCTAAAATGTGCTTTATTATATTATCATATTTATAATTACTGGCTCAAAACAGTGATAATTCAGAAAAAAAATTTCTTTTTCTGAAGTTTCTAAATAATCCAGAAATAAAAAAAAAAAAAACTTATTTCTGAAACTAATTCTCCTTTAAATCCTAACGGAAGCAGTTCTTATACTTTGGCATGTTTTACTGTCATGGACATGCTTATTCACTAGTTCAAGCAAAAAATCAGTAAAATTTGAACTATATATGAATCAAAGGTCAATAAAAATAAGATTTTTAATAATAAATAGTGTAAAGAAAAGTTAATTGTAGTGCAAAATACAGAAATTATATGGGGGTACCATGGGTACCATGGGTATTGACTCCCCTAGGTATTAAATTTAAAGCCATTTTACATATAAACCAAGTTAATAAAATTTAGTTTTTTTTTCAGTTTTAATACTGTATAAACACCTTAATCACGACGATCTGAAGTTTCGTGGCTGTATCTTTATTAATAAAGAAATGCCAGCACTTTAAAGTTACGAGTAAAAATGTTATCCGGATATCCGGGTATGTAACGTAGGGTTAAACAGAACAAACTACGATATATTTTACATCGAATACTTTTTTTAAGACTTAATTGAATTTTATGTTTTAGTAATTAATGACAAAAATAAATATTTAAAAGCAATATTAATCGATTTTGGGATATTTGTGTTGACTCAATATAAATAAGCTGTGTCATATGTTTATTTATTCAAATAACAATTGCAAAAATCTAATACCGAATTTCTTAATAATTTTTATGCCCTATGTAAAATATAATTTTCGCAAAAATTTTATCTTCACCATCTTGCCGACAAATAATTAAATTTTCGCCTTAACGTATGTTTTCATTATTTCACATTTATAAATCAACATTTTTTTCAAACTACGAAAATTTGAACACGGAAAAAAAAACAATCATAGCAAGCTTTGCTTTAAAAAAAAACAACAACAACAATTCCATATTTATTTATTTTTGTATGTGTGTATATACAAACTGATTGCATATACAAAAAACAACAACAACACTGTTATTCATTAAGCCCAATTTACATTAGCGCGTAGGCAGCAGCAGTGTGTGCTGAAACAATCAGTTGATAATTTAGAATGCACTATTTGTTATGGTGTTGATTACATTTGGAAAGCAGCAGTTTGCAGTGCTGTTTCATTTAGCCCTGTTTCTAAATTCACTGCGCTGCTTTCAGTTTGAGAGCGAGACAAAAAGAGTGAGCAAAGAAATGGGAGACTTAAATACACAAGTAGAATAAAGCAAGATGGTGGTTGTAAATTGTGGCTGCCTACGCTTAAATGTAATTATAAAGGCAGCAACATGTTGTTCTGACAGTGAACTGCTGATACTGTTGCTGACTACGCGTAAATGTACTTTAGGCATTATATTACTGCTGTTACTAACTAAACTATTTGCCTTATAGGCAAAAACGTCACTAATAGTCATTACAATGCTTAATATACATGTTTGTGTGTGTATTTACATTCTTAACAGATATGTTTTAGTTTTTGATTATTTGACTAGACTAGACTATCAATAGTTTTGGAGATATTTGGAAATAAGTGTCCGAAAAAAATTTTTTCATGCTAAATTCAAGATTTATTTTTTTTTTACAAAAACTTATTTTTAAAAGTGAAAACATCAAAAATGTTTCAGCTTATTATTTTTATCTCACAGCTGGCAAAACTACGAGTAAATAAAGCCACGTATCATAAAAATTCATGCACAAATCTTGATTGGATTCACAGTTAAGTTAGGATACCCATGCATACCTTAAGCGGAAATACACTAGTCGGCAAAAAAAAAATTTTTTTGTCTTAAATAAAAATGAAATTGAAAAAAGATTCGGCTGTGCCGAATCTTTGATACCCTTCACCATATTACCATATTACCATCTTACTATCTTATCGACATCATATTACCATATTACCGACAAATAATAAAATTTTCGCCTTAACGTATGCTTTCATATTTTCACATATATAAATCTAAATTTTTTTCAAACTACGAAAATTTGAATATGAAAAAAAAACAATCATAGCAGGCTTTGCTTTTAAAAAATAAACAACAACAATTCCATATTTATTTATTTTTTTATGTGTGTATATACAAACTGACTGCATATACAAAGAACAACAACAACACTGTTATTCATTATATTACTTCTGTTGCTAACTAAACTACTTGTCTTATAGGCAAAAACGTCACTAATAGTCATTACAATGCTTAATATACATGTTTGTGTATGTATTTATGTATATTCTTAACAGATATGTTTTAGTTTTAAAAAATAAACAACAACAATTCCATATCTATTTATTTTTGTACAGACTGCATATACAAAGAACAACAACAACACTGTTATTCATTATATGACTGCTGTTTCTAACTAAACTACTTGTCTATACAAAAAACAAAAAACGTCACTAATAGTCATTACAATGCTTAATATACATGTTTGTGTGTATATTTATATTCTTAACAGATTTGTTTTTAGGCCATAACTCTGTTGATTATGAACGAATTTGGTTTATTAAAAAAAACGAAATTTTATAAAAACATTTATGACTGATCTATATAAAAATAAAATCTGTAGCTTGAACAAGGGCTTCAAAAATAAAAAAATCGTTTTCCCCGATATCTCAGTTATTACTGAACCGATTTATTTCATTTTTTCAGAACAAAAATTCAGAAAATAATTTCCGAGCCCCCTTTAAAAATTCGAAGTCCCTGGTATATGCAGAGGTTTCAGAAACTGAAAAACCGGTTCCAAAAACCGGTTTTTAAAGCATATCTCCACCATTTATAAACCGATCCTGCTGATTCAAAAAACCGAAATTTTATAAAAATATTTGTGACCGATCTGTATAAAAATAAAAATCTATAGCTTAAACCAGGGCTTCAAAAAATAAAAAATGCGTTTTGTACGATATCTCAGTTATTATTGAACCGATTTTTTTAAGTCCTTGTTTAAGCTATAGGTTTTTATTTATTTATTTATTTTAGAGTTATGGACCAAAAACTAAAACATATCTGTTAAGAATATAAATAGTCTAGTCTATAGTCTAGTCTATAGTCTAGTATATAGTCTAGTCTATAGTCTAGTCTATAGTCTAGTCTATAGTCTAGTCTATAGTCTAGTATATAGTCTAGTCTAGTATATAGTCTAGTCTAGTCTATAGTCTAATGTCTAGTCTATTCTATAATCTAGAATATAGTCTAGTCTATAGTCTAGTCTATAGTCTAATCTATAGTCTATTCTATAATCTAGTCTATAGTCTAGTCTATAGTCTAGTCTATAGTCTAGTCTATAGTCTAGTCTATACTCTTATCTTCTTATCTTTAATTTTCGCTTTAATTAAAGTTATTTTTCCAAACCTGATTTAACTATAAAATAAATGTATTTTTCTATGTTTGTACATGAGTTTGTAACACTATTGTTATTTTATCATCATCGACACATAAATGTTTATATTATTTCTTTCCATTTTTTTTTTATATCATTATTATTGTATTTATACTTATATATTTATATATTTTCCATATAAATACGTGAGTAGTGTTTTATTTTGTTCTATATCTATAATATTTTTTTTTTTTTGTTTTTCAATTTATTTTTATTCAATATTCAATAAATTTGATTTAACTCTATTTTCCCTACACATATAGACACACACACACACATAAGGATTCAATTCCATTCATTAATACATTCAGTTATTTATTTTCATTTATATTTCGATAAAATAAAGAGACAGTATATAAAACATTTTGAGTATGAGAGTAAGAGTAAAAGGAAGTGAAAAAGAGTAAGATATGGTATGTTAATATTGTTTTTATTCTTTTGTTTTTGTGCTTGTTGCTATTTCCTCTTCCTCTACTCTTGTTGTATTTTTTTTTTAGATTTTTCTTCGCTTTTGATATTATTTCGATTAAATAATCATATAGAATATTGTCATTATTATTGCTGTTATTCCCTACCTCTCATCTTTTATACTTAATAAATGTTTTTTTTTTTTTTTTTTTTTTGATGTATATTTATATGTAAATGTGTGTGTGTACGTTGTGTAAGTATGCATTATTATTTGTTTGCCGTTTATTTTATACAAATTTTCCAAAACATTTTCTACGTTTATACTTATAGTTTATAATAAAATGGTTTTATATGGAATGTAAACGTATGTAGTTATTTTATTGTATATTTTAAAAGAATTAAAACATTTTGTAGGGAATATTTATGTAGAAAATTGTGTTAATTATAAGAAAATTTCTTAGAAATAAGTATTAGAAAATATAAATGCGCTATTAGAAAATAAAAATAAATTAATGCAAATTTTCTTTTTTATTTATCTCCTCCCTAACACAAGATTTTATTCCTTCATACCACTGATTTTGTTAAGTCTTATTTTTACATTCATTGTTATAATTTCTCCTTGTTGCAAGTGTGTTAGCAACAGTTTGTTTTTTCGTATAACAAAAACATACGTATTAATTTTTTTTCAACATAAGTACAATACATTTTCAGCATTTGATTTTTTCACTCTTTTGTCAGTTTAGTTTTTTGTAGGAAATTAAAAATATGAAAATTGAAGAAGGTTATCCTTCTGTTCTCTACTATAAGTTTCTCTTCTACATTATATTTAAGATATTTCCTTTTTATGAAAAGAGGAAATATAAGTGTCAATCTCAAGTATGAACTTCACACATAAATTTACAAGGATTAAAAAACTTAAACTATAGAAATCTTTTATTTTCACTTTTTTAACAAGCGAAGGAAAGGTAGAGAGGTGTGATTTTTATTACAAGGCTGGTGATGGAAAGATTAAAAGAACATAAAAAATATAATAGACCATGACATTTTTGGTTAAAAATCATTAGTTGTGTTGAAGAATTAATTATATTTATTTTTAAAGGAAATAAATTAATTAAATATACTACAAGTTTAATTAAGTGTCTACCATCCCAGCAAAAACTTGGTAATGACATGTAGTTACGGATGTAGTTACTTTGTAATGACAACAACATACTGTCTGCATTACATAGAAGTTGTTTAGTAACTAATTATTTATAACCCAAATGTAAATAATTATTTATTATCAGATTTTTAAAAATATTAATTTTTATTGATTTTTATTATGCAGTTACCAAATCATATATTTGAAGAAGGGATACATAAACGAGAGGCAAAATTTGCGTATGAATTAATTTCTAATCTAAAATAGTTTATTTTTATTACTTTTATTTTAATTACATTTTTGGTTGTTATTAAATTTTTTAAATTAAAATTTAAAAAATCTTTTTACCACAACAAAAAAAATATTTTATATCCTGACATTTCATTACTTATTTATATTCAAAATATAACTAGTTCCTATTGTTATTATTAATCATAACTTCAGTAATGCTTTAAAATCAGCGCTCTGTTTAACAGCTTGGAAGTAATTAGTTATTGTAATGACATATAAATAATGTATAGGGTAAGTAGTTGCCTCTAATGTCATCACCGTGTTAAAATAATAAGTTATTCAGCTAATGTGTAAGTAGTGGAGATCCATTATATTAGCTTCTTAACTCATTACATGGCAACCAAAGTTTTTGCTGGGATGTTTTAATATTTAATAATTTTCCTTAAATTATTTACCAAACATTTATGATACTCCCCTTTAATTCCTTACTTTTTATTTAATAACGATTAAGAATTTTTATTCTTCTTTTTAATAGCAAAATTATTTTCTAACCAGTTTACATAAATTCTTGCTGATTAATTTCTTGTTTGTTCTATAATAATGATTAGTTTTCATTGCAAATTAAGTGCATTACTAAAAAATCAATAAATTTTGATATCATATGCCAAAGACTTTGGCAACGATTCATTACCATAAGGGCTAAATCTCAAAGAGAAAGCAATATTTCCAACACAAGTTGTTTAATGGTGGGTAGCATAAGTCGAAGTATTCTAGGAATCATAATTTTAGCCAAACATTATAACCAGAAAACAAATAAGGCATTAAACCAATAAGAAGATTATAGTTAGTCAAGGCCGGCCAAAGAATATTCTACAGTATTTTATATTTTCCATTAAATTCATTTATGTTGAATTCTGTTATGGAAAATTATATATACAAGGGAATTCTAAAATATCAATCTCCTATTTCTGGAGAAAATTTGTATGTAGGTAAGGTAAAATAACACCATGTAAAAATTTCTCAAAAAAATTTTCACACATGAAAAAATCAATATATGCGTAAAACTAGAGCCCACACATAACAAAACTACGTATTCAGTTTTCTCCAGGACGCACTAAGCGGCATTTACCCTGAAAAGCTGGCCAAAAAGGCAAAAATGAATTTAAAGAAATTTAAGAAACTGAGTATGCAATTCGATAGACAACAAAATTCTGCATTATATAGTGAATTTTCACGACTTTAAGTTGAGATTTGTAGATTTGAGACGATGTTAAAGTCAGGAATGTGAAGAAAATTAAATGCGTTTTTTGGCGTTTTTTTGAAATTTTAACAGTTTTATATTATATTTTTTTGGGGTTAAACGAATACAGGTTTTATACAAGGTTTAATTTTTCTACTATAGTAGCTCTCAGTTATCATGAACATCAACTACTAACAAACGCCATATTAAAAAATATATTCACTGTTTAACATTTTGTGTTCCATACTACTAAAAACTGCTGCAATATATTCATATGGTATACTAAAAATTGCAGCGTCTGCTTAAAATTTATAGTAACATACTTAAACAGCAGTCAACTTGTTTGATATGTATTTCAACCAGCAACTCGTAGTAGTTGTTCTTACACATTTTTTCCGAAAACATATTGCATTATTGTATGGTGTTTTCCTTTTTTGTTTTAGACATTCTTCTTTATTTGGAAATGTGTGCTTTAATTTTACTGCTATAGTAGTTAATTTAGCAATCTGTTTTTTTTTTTTTTTTTTTGCAATTTTGTGTGTAAGGGTTGAAATGTAACGTAATGTTTATATATGTATGTTGGTATGTACGTTTGTGTGTAGGTTAGTGTGTATGTTCGTATGTATATTTATGTTTTAACTTTCACACAAGCAATGGAATTGTAAACAAAAAGACTGCTTAACTTGTTACTATAGCAGCACAATCAAAACGAAAATAAATAATACTGCGCAATATGGGTTCAACAAAATTGTGCGTGCGCAACTATACAGAAATATATTTTATTTCGTGTGCAATGCTTTGCGTTTGCTGCTGCAAATTGCAGAGACGAGTAACAATTTTAGTAGTATAACGAAGTTATAGTGTGGATATTTCTAGTTGTTGTGTCTTCTATAAATGAAACATTTGTATATTTATTGCACAGTCGTAAGTGAACATTTTTTTGCTAGAACTGCATATTTAAACCTTGGTTTGCGCAAGTTTGCGCAATTTTTTTTTTTTTGGCGATTTTTTGAAAATTTCACTTTTTTAAATTTTTGTTCATTGTACACTTTTTATATACCATACGTATGAATTGTTAATTTTTCGGGTTTTTTAGAGGTTTATATAATATTTTTTTTGTTGATAAACCCCTGTTCTCACGTTGACTTTTTTTTTTTTTTTTTTTGGCTTAAGGTCATGATAAACGACAATTTTAAATGTTTTAAAGACAAAAATAACTTATGTTATGCTGGAAAAATTCGCTCAAAAATTAAAAACACAGACAAAGTTTTTCAAACTGAAAGTAGCAAGTGTTCAAAAATTGTTATATACCGCAATAAAATATGAAATCTCTATTTCCAGAAACAAGAAAACGGTTTGCTCAAGTTTGTGCAATTATTTTTGGCAATTTGTCGAAATTTTTAATTTTTTTTTAAATTTACCCTTTTTCTACCAAAAAACGAAACACACAAGATTTTTAAAACTGAAAGTAGCAAGTGCTTAAAAATTGTTATATACCGTAATAAAATATGAAATCTCTACTTTCGGAAATAAGAAAAAAAGTTTGCGTAAATTTGCGCAATTATTTTTGGCGATTTTTTGAAATTTTTACTTTTTTTTAAATTTACCCTTTTTCTACCAAAAAACGAAACACACAAGATTTTTAAAACTGAAAGTAGCAAGTGTTCAATAATTGTTATATACCGCAATAAAATATAAAATCTCTATTTTCAGGAACATGTTTCTTTTGAAATTTTTAACTTTTTTAATTAAAAATCTACAAAAATATTATCGTACCTAGAATTCATCCAAGAAAAGAGGAGTTTTAAAAGTCAAGGTAGTTGAAAATTATAATTTCCGAAATTTTTACCTTAACGATTGTAGTTAGTTTCACTTTTTAAGTATTTTTAAGTTAAGTATTAAATAATGTAAAATAAATATTATAAATAAATATTAATTGTCATAGAACTTTAAAAACTTAATTACATATATCGACTATTATAACAATATGAGATGTATGTTAGATTTTCTTAATGGGCCGTATGTGGTAACTAGGGGCACTTATGATCCGATCATAATAAAATCAGGTAAAATGATTCACATTCATATTAAACATGTTCATGTCGAATTTCATCGAGGTAATAAAATTTTTAAGCCAATTATAGTTGTTAAACATATTTTCTTACCGATGTTTTTAAGCCATTTATAAGCGTAGACGTGCATTTTTAAAGGGGACTTTATATGGGAACTAGGGTCAAATGTGATCCGATTTTCATCAAACTTTACACCACGATTTCTTAGTACACTTTCCCCATCGAGGGGAATTTGTATGGGGGCTAGGCGAAATCACGGACCGATTTGAACCATAATCTGTTGGGTTCATCCTTGGGCCTAATTAACACTAACACTAACACTATTAAAAAATTCCAGCCATTAACTCAAAAAACACTTCTAATAATTTTGGCCAGGTTTTCTGCCAAAATGCCTGTCTGTGGGACGTAACATTTTTCCTCAAAAGGATTTCAAAGTTTCGAAAGCTAAACAACTTTAAAATAAAATATAAAATATGTATCAAAATTATATCAACCCAATATCGGTATCAAATGAAAGCTAAGAATCCGTGCAATATAACAAAAGTCTTTATTCAGATGTTGCAGCACAAAATGTTAAGAAAAATCATTTATATAAGGACTACACGCAAAGAAAAAATATGGTTCCAGTGACCATAAACTAAGAGCAACATATTATGATTGTAATATAGGTAACAATAAGTATATTTGTACGTAATCATTATTATGATTCCAATTTATAATTTATTAGTAAGATCTATAACCTTACTAATAACGTTTAATAAGTTATAACCTTTTCTTAACCAATTTCATCAAGTTTTTATCATTTAATAATCCCATGTTATCATATATACTAATTTCATCATATATATAATAATATTTTATCATATACATAAAATAATTTCATCATATATATAATTCCATTCTATTATATATATGAAGTAATTCCATCATATATATAATTCCATTTTATCATATATATAATCCCATGTTA
Source organism: Protophormia terraenovae (assembly GCA_951394005.1). Lineage (NCBI taxonomy): Eukaryota > Metazoa > Arthropoda > Insecta > Diptera > Calliphoridae > Protophormia > Protophormia terraenovae. The sequence goes on from OX596073.1 coordinate 33,494,336, forward strand.
TCATATATATAATTCCATTTTATCATATATAAGAACTAATTTCATCATATATAAAATTCCATGTTTTCATATTTATATTCATTTGTACCACGATATGTGGTACATTCATCGTACTGAATAAAAACAAACCTTGTCATATCTAAACATATCTAAACTAAATGAGAATTAATATATTAACAAACTATTGGACTGATACACAAAAATGTGTATTCAAATGGCATTAAAAGTAAATAAAAATATTAGCTTAATGGTTGTAGAATTAACTAAATATAATTGACTAAATGATTGGATTTGTCATAAATATGATTTCATTTAAAAATAATTAAATACATATTATAATTCAGTCAAACAAATTCAAACTTAGATTGTTCATTAACTGAATGGTTGTAGAATTAATTAAATGATTGGATTTATCATAAATATTATTTCGTACAAAAATAATTAAATACATATTATAATTCAGTCAACCATATTAAAATTTTGATAGTGGGTAATCATTAAATGATCAAACAGAATCATAAACGTTGCTATCATGAACACGGTATTATTCAAATCAATGAAAACGTCTATATAAACATTGAATAGTTGTAGTGATTATGCTGTAACCATGTATATTCTCTGCGTGTATAATTAAATAGTAAACACAGTATAAAAGGATTACATTTTCTTAAATTTATGTACTCCAACATTTAAATGAGAAATAAAATTATATAGCAGGGATTCGTAGTTTTCATTTGATATCCATGTTGGGTCAATATTATCTTTATAAATATTTTATATTATTCATAAAAGTTGCGCATTTTTCGAAATTTTTAAGTACCTCTGAGAGGAAATTTGACATCCTGGATTGTCTCTAGTTTTATCTATATAACGATTTTTTGACGCGTAAGAATGATTTTTGCATTGTGTTATATATTTGGAAATAAATAGTAAAAAGGAACATTTTCAAAAGGATATCTCCTTAAGCTTTTGCGCAGCCACATTTAAATAATAAATATTATATTGCAGGGATTCTTAGCTTTCATTTGATATTCATATTAGATTGAGATAAAATTTATAAATATTTTGTAATTTTTTCAGAAATCCGTATCTTTTGAAACTTTGAAGTTCTTTTAAGAAAAAATTTGAAGTCCTCGAGAAAAACTGAGTACGCAGTTTTACTACGAATGGTTTTCAGTTTCATGCATATATCAATTTTTTCATGTGTGAAAATGACTGCCACATGGTATAAAAGAACAAAGTCGAACAATATCCTATATCCGATTTAATGTTTGGTACACCCAAAGCAAAATCGATAACATACGTGTTGAAAATAAAAACATTCTGCCTCGTATGTGTTCAAATTCAACATTGCCTGTTAATATATTAATGGAAATTGATACCAATTGGTATCAAGTTGACACAACTTCAGTGTCGCATTTTAAATTACATTAAGTTTTCTATTTTGTGTATTTAAAATTAAAAAAAAAAGCCGATATCATAAATTGTCAATGTGACCACAACCGTTGTGAATTTTTTATTGAACTTTTTCTATTAGTGCAAGAGGGTTTATGTCAACGTATAGACAGACCATTAAATTAAATCAGATAATGACTTTGAATATTAACTTTGATTTATACAAACAACAAAATAATTCCAAATAGTAGGGTATAAATTTTGCTGGAATTACAGAAAAATAATGCATTCTTCATACTTGTTTTAACAAGAATCTGCAATTTAATGAAACATTTGTTTTTTGAGAGTGCGATGGATTCTATGAACGAAATTGAAAGAAGTTAATTTTAACTCAATTACTAGAAACTAAAAAGAGTTTACAATATAAAATAAAGTGCCAAAAAAATTAATATTTCATTCAAAAATTCTGGGAGTGAAGTGATTAGGGTAGAAGAGGGAGCATTCGACATAGGGGCACATTCGGTTTGCCAATTATTTTGAAAACGAAGCAAAACTTTTTGTGTTAATAATTTATTTTATTTTCCTTTCGTCTATCAAATTTTGATATTTTTAACATACAGTACTCCTCTTGGGGTACATGCGCCAAACTGCTGGTAGGCCGATTTAACTTATCCTCCAGGAACGTCGTAATCAGATATGAAGCTCTTACTATCTGTAGATCTTTTACTGTACATATAGACTTTCTAGTGCTAATTGAATTCAAACAAAAAATTATTTAGTGATTTTCTCATTTGGGTCGCCATTCGTAATTGAACTTTTATTTATTTTACATCAAATTCAATTAAACATATTAATTATATCCTACACCACCATAGGTGGGAAGGGTATTACGCGTTTGTGCTGATGTTTGTAACACCTAAAAATATTAGTCTAAGGCCCACCTTAATTTATACCAATCACCTTCTCAGTCGATTTAACGATGTCCGTCCGTCCGTCTGTCCTTCCATGTAAATTTGGTACACAGGTTTCTTATGGTCCAGAGACGAAGCCTATTGAAATTGGTTACGATCGGTCTTATGGTCCAGGGACGATGATATCAAATCGGACCAATAATATGTGGACACGTTGTGCTCTCTTACGAAAGGAAGATGTTTTCTTTGCAAATATTCCTTGATGCATATTTTAGTATTTATAGATCCGAATCTATCAAATGACTATTCAGTTTGCCGCAACTGCAAAAAGCTTGTTATACCAGAAATTTCGTAAGAAATTTTTTTTGCTTTTGGGTCCTTAACTTATCTTTAACATTGCCTCGAGCATTAACAATAAAAAGTTTTGACACAGAAGCTGCGAAAATTCTGCCAGCACATAAGGACTGCGCACGAAAAAATCCGTGCATGCTCTTGGGCTTATAACTTTCGTTGTGGTGAAAATTAAATAATTCTGTTAATTGGTTTACATTTGTCGTTATGCTCACTAGCTATATGCCAAGTTTCATGGCTATAACGAAACTAGTTCTCCTTAAAATGGAAATTGAAAAAAAGCACCAAAGCACATAATAGAAAATTTTTATGAAATCTTACATCGGTCATATAAGGACTGCGCACGAAAAAAATCCGTGCATGCAAATTTTCTTATAGAAACTAAACCAATAGGCGAATTTTCTTTAAATTATATTTTTGATAATGATTGTTATGTTCAAGTTCTCAACATAAAAAAATAAACTATTTTCTGTTTGTTTTTAAGAAAATGTCTGATATTTTCCAAAATTCTTCCAACTAAAGGTTTTATTGTTTTTCGGTCACTTTTTTACTCGAATAAGTCCACTTATTTTTAAACTCCGCTTCATTTTAAGCTAAGCTTTTAATGTTCTTTAAATTACTTTTTACTAGAGTCCAATATCTTTCAATTGCTCGGAGTTCCGGACAATTTGATGGATTAGCATCTTTCGGTACAAACACTAACAATTTCTTTACTATCACTCCATTATTTTAATGGTGTAATCAGAAGAAGCGAGAACAGGCCAGAAAAAAGGGGATACCCTGTATTTTCTAAGGAAAGGGAGTATACCTTAGTAGTTCAGTGTTTTTTTTTTTTTTCCTAAAATGTACACTATTGTTATAAATTTACCTGTATATAGGATATTTTTGAAATTTTTACGAGTCTTGGCTGTTATATTGGGAGTAGAACACAGTCGATAAGACATTTGTCGCTAAATTAGATCTTTACGCTGTTTTTAAGGGAATTTTATAAAAAACGTTTCTTTAATTATTTTTAACATATTTTTTAATAAACTATTAATATAGTTAATGTTTAGTTTGATGAAGAAAATGTTGAGCAGCGCCGATAAGTCTTGATTTAGAGTGACATTTAACTGCATATTTGGTCGAAAATATCGATCGTGTCCTTAGGTTTTATCATAACTCATATGATGAAGACGATCTGTAATCGTTAGTACTTTATAATATGGCTTTATTCAGTCTTCAGAATACCTTTTCTATTTGATATAGAAAATAAAGCTTAATCATCATCATTGTCTAATGTGACAAAAAAAATATACTTATGTGTTGTGAAAATTATTTCTGGAAGTCATATTGTATTTATTTTCCCCCAAAAAATATATTCCACACTATAGCAACAAATACTAAAAACACGATATTTATATTTATTTATATTTACTACATTACTTTATTGATAAAAGTTCAAAAAGTCACTCTAAGTGCTTCGTTAGTCGTTTCGTTTCAAGGCTGCTTAAAATACTAACTGCCAGACCGCTCACAGCAACATACGTCTGGAGATATACAAAAATTCTCAAAAAAGTATGCAATGAATGAAAAATTATTTTTTGAACTGTAAAGATATTTATATTGTTTGAAAAATAAAAAGTTTTCGGTCGCTTGCATTTTACATCAAAATAAGAAATATCAAAGTAAGATTGTAACAAAAAAAAAAAATCTTAAAAACCAAAAAAAGAAAAATAGAAAAAAATGCAAAATATGCAATATTAGGCAAAATATTCAAAAATATGTATTTTCACCAAAATATACAAAAATATGCACTAAAAAATCGATGCCATTTTTTATTAAAATGTCTGATTCGGATAGATAACAACACAAGATAATTTTTAAATGCTCCAAAAAAAAAACATGCATTTGCATATAAATCCGCGCCCTAGTTATGAGGCAAAACGTGTGTTAAGATTTTTTCAATCGCACTCCTTAATAATATTAAAATATACAAACAAGTGCAATATTTATTGGTATATTGCAATATGGGCCAAATTTTTACCGAAAAATTCATATGACGGATGTTAAAAAATCGACCGGCTAGTGGACCGGTATTTTTAAGCATGAGTATGCGACTATTTTGCAAGATAAATATGATATTTATGATGGCGTGTGATAAAAAACGATTTGTCCAATGACCAACAATGAAGGGTCGTAACATCAGGGCGGAAAAACTAAAACTTCAATGAGTATTCATACGTTATCTCGTTTAAATTCAACTGTACAAATTAAAAAAAAGTTTATGATGGCTTGAACTATTTAAGATATAATTAGCAGTATCAGGAAATCGTGTTTAGGAGCAAAAAGCAGAGACAATTCATGAACTAATCATTACTAACTGGATGCTTACATCTATTAAAATTATTTCGTAATAATAATATTATAATTTATTTATGTATTTTATATTTAATCGAGGGAAAACAAAATACATGAATATTTAAATTTACCACACTATCTGCATAAAATAATAGTAAAATTTTATGTAGTTTGCAAAGAGGAAAATCTGAAATGCATTTTATTTATTAAAATTAATTTAATTAACTAAATTACCTAGTACTAATATCATGAAATCCCTAGTACAATATGGTTATGGGGCAAAAACGTTTATAGCTTTATTTATATCTATTATTTGTTTAAACTTCATACACATAAGGCTATTATATACAGTTGCATGCAACAAAAACACAAAGAGATTAAAATTATATTAATACTACGCCTCTTCTGTCTATAACAGTGGTGAACAAACTAAGGTACTTGGTAAGCCAAACCAGTAATAAAGACTAAAGCAAAATTTGTTGTATAATTTTTTTTTTTAAATTGTTTTTAATAAATTTTGAAATAACTCAATATTTCATTTTAAATTATGTTTAAAAAAATCTTAAAAGAAATATTTTAATTTCTTTTATGGTTGTCCTTTTCAATTAAACTTAATCAACGCCCTGGCAGTTTTCGATACTCTGAAACACCATTTAAATATTGTACAAAAACAAAAGTACACAATAAAGTATTAAAAAACAATAAGAGCTTATTGAATTTTTTTCTTTTTTCCTTTGCTCTATAAAAGAATGAAGTTACAAAAAATCAAAAACATAAAAAAAAAATATTGAAAAGAACTGGTAAATTAATTGAAAAGCACTTAAACAATGCAGGTTTAAAATAAATACATGAGTGGGTTAATAAAATAATGTATGCATGTACGTACGTACATATATCATACCATTTTACACTGTATATGGGTTGATAGTTGAACTACAAAATATTAAATTGAAAGAGTATTGGTTAAAAAGAAAAGATATGTAATATCTATGTACATTAGAGTGTCCCGAGGAAAGCCTTTTTCGAGATTTCGATATAGAAAGAGCACTCAAACGATGCATAAACATTTGCTTAATACGAAAAAATGATTTTAAAAATTTTTAAAATTGGTCTTCAGTTCTCTAGCAGCGATTGAAAAATCACAGGTCCCATACAGTTTGGTAAAACAAAATTCGATTTTTTAATCGAAATGGGTATCAAAAAATTCATAATTTTATGCTATTAATTTTTAATATTTTAGACTTAAAAGGAACAAAATTATAAAATTCTTATCTATTTTTTTAAGAAAAATATCGAAATTATTTTTTGCATGATGCACTAAAATGACGGTTTATGGACCAAAATTTTTGCGAAAAATTCTTAAAATATTTTTTCTATAATTGGCTTGAAATTACGAATTTTTTGATAACCATTTCAAGACAAAACTCAATACTATTTTTTGGACGACATGTTCTAGACCCGTGACTTTCAATCGCTGGTAGGGAACTGAAGATCAATTTTAAAATTTTTTAAAATATTTTTCCCATATTCAGCTAATTTTTACGCATCGTTTGAGGGGTCTTCCTACAAAATTTTGGTCTACGGGAAACTTCAATGTACATATATGGGCCATTATGAAAAATGCTTCACCAGGCTCAAACCGACTTTAATCCTTATTAAGTTTTGTGGCAATACTATTTTAAACAAACGGCTTACAGATCTTAACTAACAAGACTTAAAAATAATAGAATGCTAAATTTTAGTATCGTACAAAAGTTTTTTATAATCATACACAGAAAAAATTATTACTATATATTTTTCAATTAACACAGTTGTTTAATTTTGCATCAAAATTTAATAAATATATTCAAATAAAACTAAAATAAGAATAAAATTCAAGTAAGATTTTAGTTCTCATTTTAATTTTTTATTCATTCAATCATCCACTTTTTTTATTTAATTCATTTTTTAATTGGAAATTTTTTCTGTTTTTCATTTTTTACAGTTTTTAGTAATTGATATAATTATTTTGTTAATTGAATGAATTATTTACTAAGCTACTTTAGCTTTTTTCCATTCTTCTACTCTAATTGTTCGCGCGTTTATAGTTTTTGTTTTCATTTGATGTTATATAAGAAAATGTAAGCAATGAAGTATTGATATCACCTTTCCCAGAATTAAGCGCCATTTTTTTTTCCTTTTACCCCAATGTGGGTCCGTAGGAGTTATTATGGAAATTATATATAATATTTTATATGAACGCGCACCTTAGAATAGAAAAACACTTAATGACATAAAAATGATTACTTCTTTTTTAAAATAAGGAGATGGCCCTATGACATTGGTTCGGTTCCCCCCCAAAATTTTTTGTAATATTACACTGTGTGACAGTAATTTTTACAAATAAAAAAATCGATATATGCACGAAACTAGAGATTATACGTAGTAAAACCACGTACTCAGTTTTTCCCTAGGACGTCAAACACACATTTAAAATAATTTATAAAATAATTACAAATCCAATATGTGTGTCAAATGAAAGCTAAGAATTCCTGCAATATATAAATATTTTTTATTTAAATATTGCGGTAAATAAACTTAAAAAAATATCCTTTTGAAAATTTTTATTTTCAACTATATATTAGCCTGCACGCAGAGAAAAAACATGGTTACACCATGATCACCACAACTATTCAATGACTATATAGCCGTTTTTCATTGATTTAAATATACTGTGTTCATGATAGCAACGTTTATGATTCTGTTTAATCATTTAATGATTACCCACAATCAAAATTTTAATATGGTTCACTGAATTATAATATGTTTTCAAATATGTTTATATGAAATCATATTTATGAATAAATCCAATCATTTAGTCAATTCTACAACAATTTAGTTAATTACATAACCATTCATTTCATTTTACAAATTTGGTTAATTCTACAACCACTAAGCCATTAACTTTTAATGCCTTTTTGAATACACATTTTTGTAAATCAGTCCAGTAGTTATAATTCTCATTTAGTTTATATATGAACAAATATAAATTGACAAGTTTTGTTTTTATTCAGTATGATGATTGTACCACATATCGTGGTACAAATGAATATAAATATGAAAATATGGGATCATATATATGATAAAATGGGATTATATATATGATGAAATTAGTTCATATATATGATAAAATGGAATTATATATATGATAACATGGAATTATTAAATGATAAAAACATGATTAAATTGAAAGCAATGCTTAAGAAACAGTTATACAACTAACTAAAAGTTATTAATAAGGTTATGAACCTTACTAATAAATTATAAATTGGAATCATAATAATGATTACGTACAAAAATACTTATTGTAACCTGGAATCATATATTACAATCATAGTATGTTGCTCTTAGTTTATGGTCACAGGAACCATATTTTTTCTTTGCGTGTGCAAAAATCATTCTCACACGTGAAAAAATCTTTATATGGATAAAACTGGAGGCCATATTTAACTAAACTGTGTAACTAGTTTTGCTACAGGATTTCAAATGTCCTCTCGAAAGGATTTCAAATGTTCCAAAAGAGTAGTAATTTTTAAGAATATTATAAAATAAGGACTGCTCACGAAAAAATCCGTGCATGCTCTTGGGCTTATAACTTTTGATGTGGTGAAAAATTAATAATTTTGTTAACTGGTTTGTATTTGCATTATGCTCAATTACCATGTGCTAAGTATCATGGTAATAGCAAAATTATTTTTTCTTAAGATGGAAGTTTAATAAAAAACACCTAAACACATAATTCAAATTTTTCACGAAATCTTGCATGGTCATATGAAATAATTGCAGGGAAGGATGTTGTGCCGCAAAATACAGTTTCTGGGGTCATAATATAATACAAAGAAGGCATGATCACTGAACAGTAACCTGGTAATGGAAGACAAATAGTATCTTCAGGCTGTAGGACTCAGGCAAAATAGAAAGGATTTTGAGAGAAAATCACCTCATCTCTGGAAGAAAAGTGTCAGAAAAAGTTAATTGCTTTGAATCTTTATCAGAAAATTTGAAAGGAAGTCTAGTCTGAAGACGTATAAAGTAAAAAAAAAATCATATTAGAAACGCAAGCAAGAATTTGAAGGTAAAAAATAACATGAAAGTACTTCGGACGAATTTTTTCAGAAATTTTATTTGTGTATAGTAGACTATGAAACGTTCGTACAGGGTGACTTTTTTCAACTTCCTAGCCAGGAAGTCTATATCGCAGATGGTAGATGGATTATTGCAGAAAAATTTCGTGTATCAAAGAAATCAAAATTCCCAATAAAGTTTTTGATTTGGGAAGTCATATGCATACACAGGAATGAAGCAATTCATTCCTAAAAAATGGCTGCATTAACACAGAAATATACGTGAATGAGTGCTTTTGGAAAAGACTTTTCTCTTTCCTAATAAAATTCAGTGTATCCGCTATTTTCTGGCATGTTTCCGCTCCTTCTCATTACAACAACAAAACAATTGAGTTGCAACAAAGAAATTGTAAGGGTTTATACCGAAAGAGGCTAATCCATCAAATTGTCCGAAACTCCGTGCAATTGAAAGATATTTGACCCTAGTAAAAAATAATTTAAAGGACATTAAACGCTCAGCATAAAATTAAACGGAGTTTAAAAATAAGTTTACTTATTCGAGCAAAAAAGTGACCGAAACACAATAAAACCTTAAATTGGAAGAATTCCGAAAAAGATCAGATATTTCCTTAAAAACTAATTTATTCTTTTATGTTTAGAACTTGAACATAACAGTCATTAATAAGAATATCACTTTAAAAAAAATCACCCGCTAGCATATTTGCATGCACGGATTTTTTCGTGCGCAGTCCTTATATACGAAGATTATATTAACACAATATAGGTGTCAAATTGCCCTGCAATAAAATAATATTTTTCATTAAAATGTTCCGGTACAAAAATGTAAGAAAAATATCTTTTTGAAAATTTAATCCTGTAAAATTATATTTATTACTTAATTACACACTTTATATAAAGGAATTTTCTTAACAGTTAAGTAAAATCCTTTTTTTATATTACAAAGATTCATAGCTTTCATTTGGCATCCATATTGATCTGATATAATTTTGGTAAATATTTTGTATTTTTTTTTTTTTAATTTGCGTATTTTTCGTAACTTTGAAGTCCTTTTGGGCAAAAATTGTACGTCCTCGAGAAAAACTGAATAAGCAGTTTTATTATGTATGAGCTTCTGTTTGATACATATATCGATTTTTTCATGTGTGAAAGTTTTTTTGGGAAATTGTCACACAGTGTTATCAATAAAAATCCAAAGTATTCCAATGATGTTGTCCGATTTTTTTTTTTTTAATTCAAATCGCAAATACCGATTAATTACTCTGGTCGACAAAAAAAATCCTTCACAAAAGACGAATAGTTGGACTTAATGTATTTTGATATGCTAAACACGAATCTGCTTTCAGTTTTTTTTTTTTTTTTTTTCATCAGGTCTGGATTTTTTTTTATGGGTGTGTCTAATATTTCGCTCATAGTAAGGCCATTACTCATAACTCAAGAACGGTGTCTACGATTGACCAAAGTGATATACCAAAAGATGCGTACTAAAAATATCTTTAAATTACCCAAACTTAATTTTTTATGTGCTCTATAGTTTCGGAGTTATTTTGAAATAAATGTCTGAAAAAAACTTTTTTTGTTACTAAAATTTCTTTTTAAAAGTGACAACATCAAAAATGTTTCAGTTTATCATCTTAAAGCTGGTAATGCTGCGAATAAAACAAAGCATGTATCTTCAAAATTGATGCACAAATCTTGATTTTATTCACAGCTAAATAGAAATACCCATGTTACCTACAATTGAATAGCAATATAGTGTTGGGCAAAACAAAAATTTCTTTAATTTTTTCTTAAAAAAAAAAGTAGATGGACTATATGGATTTTGACGAGTTAAACAAGAATCTGCATTCACTTTTTTTCTATCACGTACTGATTTTTTTTATGGGCATGACTAATATCATCACCTTATTCAGCGGTCCACACTATAAAACTCAAGAATGGTTTGTATAATTTTGACTATAACTCAAGAACCGTTTACAAGATTTTGATAAATGATACACCAAAAGATGCATATGAAAATTGCCTTCAAGGTGTGTCAACAATATTTTTTTATTCGCTTAAGAATTATAGATCAAAATTTTCACCACTTTCCAAAAAAAAAAAAATATATATATTTTTTTCGATACTTATTACCGAATAACTACGGAAATATTAACTGAACAAAAAATTATGTATATTTAGCTCAAAGACAATTTAAGTCGTTATATATTGGAGTTTAATTTATCTTAATTGGACAAACCGTTCTCGAGTTATATAAGTGTGACTGCCTAAAGGCGGGTTCATAGTAGTCATGAACATTAAAAAAAATCAATACGTGATAGAAAAAAAGTAAAGGCTGATTCTTATTTAGCACTTTAAATTAAATTCCATCTAATCCACTTTTTTTTTTTTTTTTTGCCCACTAGTGTATCTCCACTTAACAGTAGGTATGCATGGGTATCCTAACTTAACTGTGAATGCAATCAAGATTTGTTCTTAAATTTTATGATACGTGGCTTTATTTACTCGAAGTTTTACCAACTTTGAGATAAAGGTGATAAACTAAAACATTTTTGATGTTTTCACTTTTAAAAATAAGTTTTAGTAAAAAAAAAGAAATCTTGAATTTAGCATGAAAAAAAATTTTCGGACACTTATTTCGAAATATCTCCTAAACTATTGAGCGGATAAAAATTTTATAGCAGAACGACTTAAAGCTAATTTTATTCCACATATTTTGGTGTATCATTTATATAAATCGAGCATACCGTTCTCGAGAAATATATTCGAGTAATTGGCTTATTTATGACGCAATATTAGACACGCCAATACAAAAAATCTCGACCTGATGGGAAAAAACTGAAAACAAATTCGAATTTAGCATGCAAAATTCCATCTAATTCACATATTTTTTTTTTTTTTTGTTTTTTTTTTTTGAAGAAGCATGAAAAAGATTTTTTTTTGTCAACCAGTGTTATAGAAGATATTGGCCTAATTTCTTCCTAATTCAGTTATGTATAATATTTACCATAAAACCATACAGTTTAAATCTAATTTGCTTAAAAATTAGTCATTTTTGCTGGAATTCAAGTTAAAACCAAATTTATTTCAAGCCTTGAATCCAGTGCCAAGTATTGAATTAAAATGGTATTATACATTAATTCAATAGCATACTCCAGTAAAAAGGAAATTTAAATTCCAGTTAAATTTATTTTACTTGAAAAATTTTAATTTTTTCAATAATATTTCATGTTTAAAATATTTTTATATTTGAGTTCATGTCGGCTTCCAGCAAAATTTTCCAAGGCTTGAATTTTGGAAATTGTGTGTTTATTTTTTTATGTAATTTTACAGTTATATAAAATTTTTCTTAAATACATTCCCAAATAAAATTTTTTTTGATGACTGCAAATTATATAGATACAACCACTAGTTGGAGTTTTATTTTTTTTTAGCACAGCATAAATTGTGTACAAAATAAAATTCTTTAAAGTTATAATTTTCAGGTATTTCTCAATAATATATATCGACCATTCCAGGAAAGAACGCCCGAAAAAGTATATTTTTTTACTTGATGGCTTTCAATATCGATAAAAATTTGTATACATAAACTCCATTAAGCCTTTTATCAATTTCAGTTTTCAGTTTTGTGAAATTGCAAAAACTCGCGATTTAATTTCGCTTTTTAATTTTCTCAAAAACCAAAAAAATTTCAAAAGTATGTAACTTTGAATAGCAATATCTCTGGAAAGACTTTGTGAATTTTAATGATTTAAACGGCCTTAAAATTTCGCATATGGCGGCTTTACGACGAACATTTTAAAAATAAAAAAGATTTTTTAAAAATGCATTTTAATGCAATTGCATTTTTTAAATACATTTTTCTTTAAATATGCTATTCAAATTTTTAAATTTTTTAACATAAATGAAAAGTTTGGAATCTTTACATTAAAATAAAAGTATACAATTTTTGGGACGAGAAAATCTTATATGCATAATCCAATTTTTATAAAAACATGTTTCAAATTTTTCATACAAAATCAAAATTTTTTCTTGTTTTTGAAATTTTTTTTAAAATTTTTATAAAAGTTAACAAAATATAAAAAGTATGCAATTTTAAATATTCATATCTCTTGAAGTTATTGATGGATTTCTGTAATTTAAAAAGTATTTAAAAGGCCATTGTATATTTTTTGTATAATTTAGTCAGCATTTCAAATACCACGTCTTCGATCCATCATATTTTAAAAATATAAATGCAGTTTTTAGATGCATTTTTGTTAGTTGCGAATTTATTAAATTTTAATTTTACAAAAGTGTATTTAAAAATGCTTTGGTTATTATAACTTAAAACAATAAATAGTCTGATACATAAAGTTTTACTATTTTTCAGGATTTTTTAAAAAATAACACAATAAATTTTTTTTAAACAAAATACGTAAAGATACTCATAATACCAGAAAAATATAATTTTTATATGAAAAAATTTAAACTAGAAGAAGAAAAGGGGAAATTATGCATAGTACATGTGTGTGTCCCAAAAATTTGAGATTTTTATTTTAATGTAAAGATTCCAAACTTTTCATTTATGTTAAAAAATTAACAAATTTGAATAGCATATTTAAAGAAAAATGCATTTAAAAATGCAATTGCATTAAAATGCATTTTTAAAAAATATTTTTTATTTATAAAATATTCATGTTTAAGCTAACATAATTACAATTTAAACGCCGTTTAAATCACAAATTTCTGCAAAGCCTTCCCAGAAATATTTGTATTTAAAGTTGTATACTTTTGAGATTTTTTAGATTTTTTCAAAAGTGAAAAAGCGAAATAAAATCGCGAATTTTCTGAATTTAGCGAATCTGAAAACGGAAATATTTATAGACACCCATGAACCTTATACGTATAAAATTTTATAAAAATCGGAGGACACTTGGTATATTTTTGGGCGTTCTTTCATGGAATGGACGATATATATTTTTTGGTTTTTTGGTAAATTTCAGTTTTATCCTTGTAATAATGAGTTCGTTTTATGAATATGAATATTCATGCAAGTCTGTTTAAAATTCTCTCTTTATGAGCCAGTTTGCTTGTATGCATGTATGTATGTGTCTGTATCTGTGTCTATTTATGTAAGTGTCTGTCTAACTGTTTTATGTGTGTATATATCTTAAGGATTCCCTAAAGCTTTAAATAAACCATTTTTATCAACATAAAAAAGTAAAACCGAAATTAACAAAAAAAGTTTTAGTTTTTTTTTTATTTCTTTTGTTTTTCCTTTTACATGACCACCGCCATCTCCACCCCTAACCACCACCAACACACTTTAGAAACAAAAACAACAAAAGAAATTTTAAGAAAATAACAACAACAAGAAAAAATTAATAACAAACTATGAATGCCAGTTCTCTCAACAATCGACCAACAATGTTACAATGTTTGTTAATGTTTCTTCTTTCTAGACTCATTATATCAATGTTTGTGTATGTTCTTTTTTTTTGTGTTTATGTATATGTTGAAATATTCTAATGTAGTGGTGAAAACACATACATTATACGCAGGTGCAATTATTATTGTGTGTACACAATGTAGCAAAAAAAAAAAAAGTTGAAGATAAAAATTATTAGGAATAGAAAACTAAAAAAAAAAAACACTGAAGAAGAAAAAGATTTTTCTCCAAACAAAAAAAAAAAAGTTTAATCTTTTAATATAATTTTCAGGAAAAATTTTAATATTTAATCCATTTTTCTAGATAAATTTTCACTAAAATTTTTAAATTGTATTTTTTATTTTTAAAAATTTGGAAATTAGTTTTGTAGATATTTAAAACACAATATTTTAAAAAAGTTTTCTTTTTATTAAATACTAGATTTTCTTTAAACTTTTTTTTTTCAATTTATTTAATATCAATTATGTGTAACTTTTTTTTATTAAATAAATTTTTTCATACTTTTCTTTATTTTTATTAAAAAAACAATTTTATTTTTCAAAATTTTCTTTAAATTTCATAATTTTTTCATGTTTTTTTTTTTTTTTTTTCTTAACACTTCACAATTTTATCTCATATTTTTTTTTTTTTTTAATTTCTTTAAATTTTATTTTATTTAAAGCACCATAATTATAATTTATCTTAATTTTGATTTTTTAACTTTTTATTTTCTATTTTTTCTCAATAATTAAATAAAACGTAAAACACCACAAAATTTTCAATTAATTTTATTTATTTCATTTGCTTTTCTTCCGACGTTTTTTCCAAAGCCAGCAAAATGTTATAATTTTATGTTTGAAATTCGCATTTACTTTAACAACCTCTTTTTTTCGGTTTGTGGCTGCTGCTGGAAATTATTACTTTGTACTACTACTGCCACTATACTACCAATACACAAACAACAACTACTACAACTACACAAATGGCTTGAAAGCATTTGTTTTTTTCTTATTTTTTTTATTATTTCCATTTATATGTTATTTTGGCCACTTGAGCAAAAGTTATTAATGTAAACACCGCCAGTCATATAAAATACTCTTCTACTGTTTGAAAAAGAGGAAGACAAAGCTAAGAAAAATATAAAAAAAAACAAAAACACAAAATATAGCAACAGAAAATTTGCATACTCTTTTCCAGTAAAAGCTTTTTCTCAAAAATTAAGTTTTAATAAATATTATTTAGTTTTCGAGAATCTGGGAATTAATTATTTTTGTAAAATTTCTTTATAAATTTATAAGTTTATTTCAATTTATATAATTTAAAAATATTTAATTTTTAAACACCATATGTTATAGCTTTTACTGCATAAGAGGTTTACTTTAATAATCTAGATTGTAGAGTTGCCAAAGGTTTTAAATTTATGAAAAGTGATTTTAAATATGTTTTTGTAACGAAATGCTAAGAATATTTAAGTATACAAGTTTATAAATTCACGTCAACTTTTGGACTTAAGCAAATGATAATTAATTTTAAAGTAAATTGGGGCCCTGGATTTGGGCATATTCGTTCCACAAGATTGGTTTTCCAATTATCGCATGTTGATAGCAATGCATTGTCATAATGACTTTTAGACGTTGTCATCACCAAGAAATTTTTTCTGACCATATTTTAAAAAACATATTTTATTCCGGATCGTGTATCATTATTGTAAAATTTCAGACATTGCACAGTGCTTTGATCCATAGACAAAAATCAAATTAAAAACATTTTTCAAATTGTGTTAAAATATACGTTTTTAAAGAGGTAACAATAAAGATCATACAATTTAAAAATATTTTTTATTATTTTTTTTTTTTTTTTTTTGCAAAAAAAAAAAAAAAAACAGTTTTAAACCAAAAAGCTGGTTTTAAACTGTTTTAGGAAAAAAATTTTCAAAAATTCATTTTTTGATGAAATGTGTCGAAGTTTTGTTTTTTTAATATCTCAGAATATTTGCTAATTAATACTATTATTATTTTTTAAAATATATTGTTTCGAAGATATATATACACTAAGGGAAAAAATTCGATTCAAAATCAACAACGGTTGTGCTCACATTGGTAATTTACGGTAACAGCTTTTTAATACCTTTCGTTAACAAATTTAATAGAAAACATATATAATTTAACAATTTGATACCGAAATGGTTTCAACTTGGTGCCAATTAGGTACCGATTTTCAATAAGAATTGAACACGCAGTGTTTAATTTAAACACATGCGGTGTAGATTCACTATTGACACAGAATGGTATCGTTTTCAACACGTATGTGATTGATATTTCTCTGGGTGTATGTATATTATTGCTCAAATTTACATATATTTTTTACTTAAAACGTACAAACTTATTAAATTTGGTGAAGGATATAAAAAAATTATAAAATTTTTTTTTTACGGCTTATGTAAGTTTTTACAGTCATTTAACAGATTAAACAAGCGCGAATTATATTCGGCCCGGCCGAATCTATATACCCACCATCAACTTATTCAAATTTTACGTTATATGGGAAGGGGCGGTAAAGTGAGCAGGAAAGTGGGCGGACCACGCCCATTTTTTGTTTCGAGTTTACATTTGTCTTTGAACTAATTGAACACAATTTCGTTGATTTTCACCTTATATGGGAGGTGGGCGGTAAAGTAGGCGAACCACGCCCATTTTTGGTTTTCGAGTTTATATTGATCCCCAAACTATACGTACAAAATTTCGTTATCGTACATGCTTTTGTTGAAGAAATATCAGCAGAAAACTATAAAACGGACACCCTGTGCTTCTAGTTTTTAGCCCATAACTTTTTTGTTTGTCAACCGATTTTGCCCATTTTCAATCCCAAACAAACCTTATATTAGACAAATATTTGTGCCAAATTTCGTCCACCTACGTTATCTCTATCTTTCTTTCAACAGACGGACAAACGGACAGACGGACGGACATAGCTAGATCGATTCAGGATCGGACCAGGACCCAGAAAATATATACTTTGTGGGGTCTTAGATGATTCCTTCGACATGTTACACACGGAATGACAAAATCAATATACCCCCCATCTTTTTGATGGTGGGCATAAAAATATTTAGGTTCTATTTTTTGCCACAACTTTAAAAAAAAAGTTAAATTGAGGAAGTGTCTGATTTTCTGTTTTTTCTTCAATTTCAAAGAGTTCTCAATGTTGACGTAATTTATTTTGCTAAAATAAAATAATTATGAAAATTATTTCGAAATTTAAAAAATAACTAAGAAATAGAAAAATATATTTTTTGGACCCAATGTATTATGTTAAACATCCTACAGATGGCGCTAATTATAGAGCATTTTTAAATTATAATACAAAAATTACATGAGTCCGATGGAGTATAAAAAAATTATAAACAATTGTCCTTGGTATGTCCTTGCTTTTATTAAATAAAATATTGTCTGACCCATAAAAAACCATTTCCAATTGTAAATTTTGGTACTGTTTTGACCAGTATTTTAGAAGAAAGTGCGTTTTTCACATTTCAGAATATATGGGTGGTAGGCGTGTTCTTTCTTTTCAAAACTTTGCACATGTTTACTTTGAGTCTAAAGTAATATATCTGCCTAGTTTAAATTTTCTGCGACATCTCCTTCTATGTTTATAAAATTAAAAAGGTATGTTAGTCAGAAATGCGTTTTTCTCATTTCAGGATATATGGGAGGTAGGAGTGTTCTTGTTTCGATTAAATAAAAATTGGCAGACTCTATATAAATAATCTATATTTAACAGCAATCACAAATTTTGGTGGATTTCTGACCAGTAAATCCGTTTTTTATTTTCAGGATATGGGAAGTGGGCGTGTTCTTGCTCCGATTAAAAAATAAATTAGAAGACTTATAAGCAATCTATTTTTAATGGCTGGCACAAATTTTGGTAAAGTTCAGACTAGTATTTTAGAAAAAAAAAAATAGTTTTTTAACTTCAGGACATATAGGAGGTAGGCGTTTCCTTGCGCCAATTTATTCAAAACTTCATATTTATTTATTCTAAGCCTAAATTAATATGCATACCAAGTTTCAATTTGCTACGACAACTCCTTCTATTTTTGTCCCATCGTTGTATGGGATCAAAGCACTGTGCGTTGTCGCCACTAACCATATTTTAAAAATCATATTTTATTCCGGATAGTGTATCATTATTGTAAACGGAACCAAATACATTTATATACTCAAGAGAAAGATAACATATAATTATCACTTATAGCGGAAAAAAAGTGTAATTTTCACCACTCATAAGCTCATAAAATATTTTCAAGCCATCTTTTCATAGAGAACTTGTCAATAACTTATTTAAAGCACTTGGCTACGAAGAACAAAAATCTGAGAAAAATTATTTATTAACCCTAAAATTCGAATGTCCAACGGACTCTCTCACGTCCAGTAAACGAGTTCAAATTGAATTTTCGAAAATTCAAAAATTATAGAGAGAATTTAAATACAATGAATTCCTTCTGTAGAATTTTAATGCGTGAAACAGAAACCAATTCACAGAATTTCGATTTACTACTTCTTATTGATTAAATCAGTTATAAGATCATAGATATAGCAAACAAAAAAAAAAAAAAAAATATTGTTGATATTACTAAAACTAAAAACAATTTTAAAAATGTAGCCTGAGGCATTGATGCTATATACTTTTAAATCGCAATCCACTGTTTTTCAAATTTTTCAAAAAGCTTTTCGGTATGCTTTATTGCCAATATTACATTACGCCTTCATCTTCTCAATTGAGTTGAGATTGGAAGTTTGTAGTAAGCATGACATTATATTTTTTTGTCTTTCTTCCAGTCCAGATTGACGGAATGTCCTTGAACCGAGGGAAGGAGATATGGTTAGATTAGAGCCGTCATTTTATATGAAATAAGTTTAACTCGGTGCGCTTTGCTACCCCTTTTGCTGCCATATTAGATAATAACTTTATATGGGGCTACTACTCTCCCTCGACCTATTCCCTTTAAAATTTTAAATACAAATTTTTTTCTATAACAGTTTTTGAAACTTTCATTAAATTAATACTTTAGATATACTAAAACTAATACTTCCTTTGTATAGGGGATACTCTTCCTCCCGGTCCTACCCGTTCTGTTTTATATTCGGATCGGCCGAATCTATATACCCACCATCAACTTTTTCAAAAGTTATGTTATATGGGAGGT
Organism: Protophormia terraenovae; assembly: GCA_951394005.1. NCBI lineage: Eukaryota > Metazoa > Arthropoda > Insecta > Diptera > Calliphoridae > Protophormia > Protophormia terraenovae. The sequence continues at coordinate 33,514,070 of OX596073.1, forward strand.
GAGCGGTGATTTGGGCGTACCACGCCCATTTTTTGTTTCCAAGTTTACTTTGAGCCTTGAACTATTTGTAAAAAATTTCGTTGACGTTTCACCTTATATGGGATGTGGGCGGTAAAGTAGACGCAACACGCCCATTTTTGATTTCCAAGTTTATATTGACCCTCGAATTATTCATACAAAATTTCGTTGGCATGAGATGAAACTACAACGGACACACTGTGTTTCTAGTTTTTAGTCCATAACTTATTAACAGATTTTACTCATTTTCAATACCAATAACGGGACAACGTTCGTCCCCCTACGTTGTCCCGTTCGAGCCCTATCCTGCTTTCAACACACAGACAGGCGGACGTAGCTAGATCGACTCAGAATCTAACCAGGACCCAGAAAATATATACTTTATGGTTTCTTAAATGATTTTTCGACATGTTACACACGGAGTGACAAAATCAATATACCCCCATCTTTTTGATGGTGGGTATAATAAAGGGAAAATTACCATTTATTTTTTATAACCCACCTTGACGACAAACAAAAAAAATAGTTTATTATAATAAAAGCGTAAATATGTTGTCCCATATATGCTGGTATAAAAATATAAAAATTGTTGTAACTCTGCTACGTTATGTTACTTGTTATTATGATATACATTTAGTCGCAACTTGTTCGCCAAAGTTTCGAAGAGTCAAATCTGAGAAAATATGAAAAAATTGGTGGTAAGAAAGAAAATAATTCTCTGATTTTTTTTTTTTTTTTTTTTTTTTTTTTTGTCATTTTAATGAATGAAGTCTTTATTATATTACAACAAAACTCTTTTCTTTAATCAGTTTGATCAGTCAGTGAATCAAGTAGTTATTCTATTTGTATTTATTTTTTATACCCAGCATCAAAAATATGGGGGGTATATTGATTTTGTCATTCCATGTATAACATGTCAAAGGAATCATCTAAGACCCCACAAAGTATATATTTTCTGGGTCCTGGTTGGATTCTGAGTCGATCTAGCTATGTCCGTCCGTCTGTCCGTCTATCTGTCCGTCTGTTGAAAGCAGGATAGGGCTCGAACGAGACAACGTAGGGGAACGAAATTTGGCGCAAATGTTTGTCTTATATAAGGTTTGTTTGGGATTGAAAATGGGCAAAATCGGTTAATAAACAAAAAAGTTATGGGCTAAAAACTAGAAACACAGGGTGTCCGTTTTATACTTTTCTGCTGATATTTCTTCAACAAAAGCATGTACGATTGCGAAATTTTGTACGTATAGTTCGGGGATCGATATAAACTCGGAAACCGAAAATGGGCGTGGTCCGCCCACTTTACTGCCCACCTCCTATATAAGGTGAAAATCAACGAAATTGTGTTCAAATAGTTCAAGGACCAATGTAAACTCGGAAACAAGAAATGGGCGTGGTCCGCCCACTTTAATGCCCACTTTACCGACCCCTCCCATATAACGTAAAATTTGAAAAAGTTGGGTATATAGATTCGGCCGGGCCGAATATTCGCGCTTGTTAATTTTAAGTTCACATTGCGCTAATATTTGACGATTTAAAAAAAAATTATTTGCCTAATGTGAACAACAAATATTATTTTCGAACCAAACAAGGAAACAATTGATTTGGTCAACCGAAATTATTAGCCTTAAGTAAAAAATGTGAAAGTGTGAATTTTGGGCGAATTTTTGTTTGATCTTACAAAATAAATGTATGACCAAACAGGGGTAAATAACAACTGATGCGGCGGACAGTGCAAATAAAACAGTGTTGGTTAGTTAAGACATACCTATTTTGTAAATAAAGTGAAGAGAAAACAGGATTGTGATTTTAAATTATTTATAAAAAAATATAAAAATATATATTTATTTTTAAATTAACCCAGGAAAAATTTTAGAACATTAGTTCTAGAACTGGTGTAATCAGAACCACTTCAGATTCTTTAATAACATCCTAGAACATTATTTTCCCCTTCTCTTATTTTACGATATTTGATAGCTGTTTCATCAAACCAAAACCGTCAAATAAATGTGAATAAAAAATCAACTCAAAAAATCAAAATCAAATAATTTCTGTCAAATATTTGCCTTCTCTGAATTTAACTTTATGATTTCTATTTGACATTGGTTATAACTGAAATAATTTGAAAATTTACAATTAATTTTATTTATACCTCGCTTCGGATCAATCAAAAATTCTATTATTTTGTAGACAAACCTCAACTAAAAAGACAATTAAAGTGCGTGGCATCCCTGTTATTACTCATAAAATCTCTTATATTTTCTCCCAGTATCCCCACATGCGCTCTCTAACCCCTATACGATATACTAATAGCTCTTTTTAACTCTTTCACTTTAGCTCTCTTACATCCCGCTCTCACTCTCTCATCACTAGCCCACTCATTTATTTATTATTACATGTGTACTCAAGTACTTTGGCTGTTTTACGAGCAACAGTTTTTTTTCGATTCCCTTATATATCCCCTAATTCGTACGATTTAATGAGTATTTATATTTTTGGTCAACTCCCTCCCCTTTCCCTCTCTATCATTAGACATACAGATGCTTTATAGCTTTTCTTTTACTGTAAATATTCAAATTTCCTACATTTAATTTTTTCTCTGGTTGAATTGGTTTTTGCATTCGACAAGTGGTAAATTGCATGTGGCACTTAGCTTTCTGTTGGCTCTTTGTATTTGTTTCCATTTTTGTGTATATTTTGTTTGTTTGTTTATTTGTTCGTTTGGCTTTTACTGACTATATGTCTGTCTGTCCTTCACTATGTTGTTTTCAGTTTATTTGTTTACGTAAAGGTCTTTAAGATTATTTTTTTTCGATGTAGAGCTATGCGTAACTTCTGGGATCTAAATGAAAATTATTGTGTTTGTTGTGTGTATATATTTTGAAAACATTTTAATGGTGTGTGAACAAATGTTGCAATGTGGCGAAATGTGAAAATAAAATTGATGGATATTCTGTGTAATTTTCGTGTATTTTAAAAGAAAATTAACAGTTAAGTGTGTTTGTGTTTGTGTGTTTTTTTTTTTTTTTTTTTTTAGAGGTGAATATTTCCAATGAAAATTATTTATCACCTTTAAGATGTTATAATTAATGTTGATAGATATTTAATATTTTAAAAATACATAAATTAATTTATTGGCAAGAACTTGGCTTTTTTATTAATAAATTTTCCAAAAATGTTGTAGTAATGTAGTCCAGATATTATATATTTCACAAATATAAACGTTTATACAAAGTTATGAAAAGTTTCCTATGTTTGCACTCTATATGAGTCCCGTGATCATTTAGGTAAAATAAAAACAAAACCTTGGCTATAAACTTCAATATCGTACTTTCCAGTCTAAATACTTAAATCCTTCATTCAAAAATACCGGTTATATATAAAAAAAAGCTTTTATTAAAAAGCTTTTCCAATATATATAAAAACTTTACATTTTACAATAAAATCTAAAGGACAACTACAAATAACACAATTTTGCTTTTTAAAACAAATAACCAATATAAGAGAAAAAGCTATTAAATTGTTTAACCAAAACAGAGAGAGTTTAAGCAAAATACACTATAACAATTATTAAAAAAAATCCTCCAAATTAAAAGGAAAATGAGAGTAATTTAAATTAAAATATTAAACATAAACAACAAAAACAAAAAATAATAATAAAAACTCAATAAAACCACCATTAATATAACATTGAGTATGACACCCAGTGGCCTTGTAGGAAAAATACACACATGCTCACATACAAACACTCATACAAACATTCCCTCACATAATAAAGAAATTAACTCTCTTGCTCTTTGTTAACACAACAAAGCTCCCAATGAACCGTAACAACAACAGAAAAAATAAAAACAATCACATGGGGTAAGAGTATGAGTGTGTATGTGTATGTGTATTTTCAGCACAATTGATGGGGAATCAAAATTATAATATGGTGTAAAAATAAAAGAACAAAAACAATAATTGAAGAATGGAGAAAAAATAAACATAAAAAAGAAAACAAAATGTTTATAATGGGTCAATTCAATTGCAAGTGTTCACTAAACATTTAACACAATACAAATGAAAAAAATACCAAAACAATAAAAAAAAAACTATACAGACAGTCAGTACTAGTTCCAAATACTTACGCACAAAACAATAAATAAATAAGAGATAAAATCATGCGTAACAAATGGAAAATTGCGTAGAATCAAAATAAAATTGAAAACAAAATAAAAATAAACCTAAAGCAATTTCAAAGTGTATGAATATATGTATAAAGTAATGAAAATACAACAACACATGGTTATACTACATACATAGGTATTGTTTGTGTATACATATATTACCTGTTTTGAATTGTTGTAAATATTGCACATAAGTACTCATACGTAAACAACAGCAACAAATAATAATTTATGGGGTTGAAAGTAACAGAACCACGGGAATAAACATACATACATTAACTCACATACATCTATTTTGTATGTAGGAAAATATTGAGAAGAACAAAAGAGTTGCGAAATTATCTTTGTATCAGGGATATAAAAACATGGTACTCTTTTGGTACTTTTTGTATACAATTGAAAAACATAAATATAAAATGATTTTTATACACAGAGAAAAAAACTTTTTAAAAAATATGACAAAACGTCTACAAAACATTATTTTGTAAAAACCATTTATATACCCTACACCATAAAAATATAAAATATTTTTAAAGTATACCATTTGACTCAAAATCACTTTTTAAGAAGATTTGACCATGTCTGTCCGTCAAACCGACATAGTGGCGTAAGGACCAGTGTTGCCAGGTCTTGAAAGAAAAAAGCTAAATTAGACTTTAAACAAGGTCAGAAAAGGCTAAATGCCCTAAAAAAGAAAGCCCGAAAAAAGCTAATATATTGTTTTATTCAAAAACTCATTTATTTTTTGTTGTCTTTAGTTTTTGGTAATTCTGAAAGATATTTTACTGAATTTATAATTGTTACTATATACATAAGTTTTTATGGGTAATATAGTTTGATAGAAAATAATTATAATTTTATTGTAGAATGAAGCGCCGCAGTCTTTTTTTGTGGGAATTAATATACAACAATGCTTAAATTTATGATTCTGTAAAAATAAAATTAGAAAATTTTTAAGGTACGGTCACATTAGGCATATGTTTTTTTTTTTTTTTTTTAATTAGTTTGCCCGAACATAAACAAAATTTTTCCAAAGCAATATGAAATTTATTTTATGGTCACATTACTCACATTTATTTTCCCATTTTTGTTTGTTCAAACATACAATAAATATATAATATTGGTCACATTTGAAAAATTATTTGTCTTCAAAAATTATTTCATCAAACTGTCTAAAACAATAAAATTATTTTTATTGAAAATATAATATAGAACGTGAAAATTTTTTGATTTGTGATGTAGAGCAGCTTCGATTGCTTTTTGGAAAAGGAAGAAGAAAAGGTAAGACAATGGCATAGCCATCGGCAGAGACTGTTCTCGAGCATGTGTGTTGCCCCCAATACCACCAGCGCCAAGAACGTAAAGATCCCCCTGCTGCCGCTCATTTTCAGTACTGAGCCTCATCAAGAGGGCCTCATATTTTCCGTATTTTTCCATTCTTCATCACCTTCTTGGGAAGGTCAACCAGCAACTTCTTAAACACCACCTCCCTAAAATCTTACGTGATCTTTTTCACATGGCCGACCCATCGGTCACCCTCAACCGACGTGGTGGCCTTCTTCCTAGGGTGCTCCGTTCTACGCGTCTTTTCGGCAGCTTTGCCACAGGAAGCAGCAGCACCCTTCGTCCCACATGCATCACAAATAGCCTTAGCAGCGACCTCACCACCACTCTCCATCAATATAAACGATCACGGCTTGAAACGTTTGTCATAAGTCCACCTCCAAACTGAACGAATTTAGTTCACACTATCGCAAAATAGCCGGCACTGACAACATAACGTCGTCATACTGCAAAAGGTAACAAACATATAATCACGTTTTTGCTACACGGGTTATTCGCAGTTAAAGGATCCAAAAATAAATTTTTTGGAATATATCTCGCTTATGCATCATGAAGGTGTCGGATAGTGCGAAGTATCTAGGGATTATACTGGATTCTAAACTATCCTGGCTCCAAAACACAAAGGCAAGGGCCTCAAAGGCCGGAATCGCCCTATACATGTGTAGGAAAGCCATTGGGAAATCTTGGAAAATAAATCCTAGGAATACAAAATGGCTCTTCGACATGGTGATAAAACCCATACTTATGTATGGAGCGTTAGTATGGTGGAAGGCTATGGAGAAATCCACATTTTTCGGAATCTTTGAAAGGATTCTGCGTAGTTCGGCGCTACTTATCACAGGCGCGATGCGTACAACCCCATCTAAAGCCCTATTCGTTCTAATGAACTGGCTACCGGTGAACCTAATGGCCAAACAGATCGCCATCATGTCGACGACTAGGCTCAGAATTACAGGTGCATGGACTGACAGAGAATACGGTCATGCAACCGTTTTAGGATTATTTGATGACATTCCTCGCAATATTGACTATTGCACTCCTATACCTTTTCTTGACAGAGGCTTCTCAGTGTCAATCTCGACTGATCCTGTACTGAGTGACAGCGCAGTGGAGGTCTACACTGATGGATCCAAATCTGCTGATGGGGTAGGAGGGGGTGTCTTTATTCCCGATTATAGGAAAAGTATTTCCTTTAGATTGCCGGATCACTGCAGTATTCTTCAAGCAGAGATCTCGGCCATAAAAAGAGCGGTGAACTGGTTGATGTACTACAGGGTATTCAGTGTGAATATCCGGATTTGTACGGACAGTCAAGCTGCGATCAAATCGCTCTCGGGTGTCTTTTCGACATCCAGGCTGGTACACGAATGCCGGACATCTCTAAACGAGATGGCGAGACATTCAAATCTGGAGCTTGTCTGGGTTAGGGGTCATTCTAATTCTCCGGGTAACATTACTGCGGACGAACTGGCCAAAAATGGTTCCCTTCTTCGACACGAAGAAGTGGATCAACTGGTCGGAGTACCGCTCTCCTCCTGCAGATCTATAATACTGCGGAATCTATCGAGGATTGCACAGGATAGATGGTCAAATCTGTCCATTTGCACAATCTCGAGGCAAATATGGCCCCAATATGATGAAACTCGTTCAAATCTCATTTTGGGACTACCAAGGCATCGGTTACGTATTTTGATATCCGTTGTTACAGGGCACTGGATTGCTGGTGCGCATGCTAGGAGATTAGGGCTCCCTTTTAACGACTTCTGTAGGAGTTGCCTTGATGAAGAGGAGGAGGAGACAGTGGAGCACTTCCTATGTCACTGTCCGACTCTCTCTTTATACATGCGTCAGGTTGGTTCGATTCGAACGTAGTTTCGGACATATGAGCTTTACCATATGATCCATTAGGGTATCACAACGGGACCAAACTGGACCCACGTGAGCTGTCCTACGACTGTTTGGATAGCTGCCCACTTAACCTAACCTAACCTATGCATCATACGTGTTTTTACTACATCATCTATAGAATATAAAATTTGCAACAATTTTGCTAAACTAAATATTTATGTACCATCTTGTAGTGATAGTCCTTTGATTTGCTCAAGTATGTGCACGAAGTCTTAGAAGATAGTTGGTAAATTAACATTACAATTTTACTTTATCGCCCTGCTACACAAGTTATTCACGGTTAAAGGTGCCAAAAATCAGTTTTTTGCATACATATATCTCGCTATATCGTCCTGAAATATAGCTGATACTAAAAAATATTAGATATATCATAAAATGCATAAAATGATTTTTGGCACCCTTAGATTCAATAGTAAATATGGCTCAATAAAACTATTATTTGATGTTGTTTTCTCTTACAAAAATTTTGTAAGTTCAAATAACTATTTGCCCAAAAAATGAGAAAATATTTTCCATTATGTGGTCACATTGTGTTCACATTATGAACATTTTTGTTTGCTATCAAATAATTTTGTTTGCCCAAAATTAGCTGATTTTTTGTTTGCCACACAAAAATATTTTATGGTCACATTACGGCAAAGAAATATTTGTGAGTTTCAGTCAAATGTTTCCCTAATGTGACCGTACCTTTAGCCTTTATAAGGCTATTATGTTAAGAATCAAAAAATGCTAGAAAAAAGCTAGAAGCTAAAACGAAAATTTTGAGGCTGAAGGAAAAATAAAAAGGCTAGAATTAGCCTTAAACTAAACTGGTAAAAATAATATAAGAAAATGAAAAGATCCATTAGCGTTTTATTGAAGACGTCAATGCCTATATCAAAGAGTAACAAGAGATGAAAGTAAATGTCAAAAAGTCGGTTGTCAAAAACCTAACTCAAGCAACAACAAAATACATGTAATCAAACACATTTTGTTGTTGCCGAAAGAAAATAAAAACACATTTTTGTTTGAAAAACAACCATTTTGTTTAATTGTCAATCGAGAATTTCGCCTCTATGTGTTACTCTATGGCCAACATCGTCACAGCTGAGCAGGTAAGTAGCAGAACTAACGAATCATGGAGGAAGCAGCGAGAAATGGCAGGAGTAGAGTGAAGAAGCAGCAGGGAGAAATACACAGAAGTGTAATAGTAATAGCGATTAGATCAGAAACTGTTACAGCAGCAAACATCAAGAAGACAAAAGAAAAACGAGAAAATTATATCCATACTAACATTCACATGTATTTAAACACTTTTTGGTGATTCCCGAAATTGAGTCTTATATAGTAAGTTATGGACCGATCTTCGTTAAATTTTGCACTGTCATTTATACTTTATACAAAAATTTATTTGTGTCGAATATTAAGTTGATACTAACATTTTTATGGGATTTATGCAGGTTAAAGTGATTTTCGGAGGAAGGGTTAATATGGCAGCTATGGTCAATTATGGACCGATCTTCGCATTCAGATTTATACTTATATAAAATTTCTTTGTGCCAAATTTCATTAATATATTTTTAGGGTATTTATGAGTGTTAAAACTCTATTCCGGGAGGACATTTGTATGGGGGCCAGGTGAAATAATGGGCCAATCATGACCATGACCAATAGGCTTCATCCTTGTGCAAAAAAAAAATCATATGTACCAACTTTCATAAAATTATCTTCTAAATTGAGACCTGTACTTTGCGCACAAGCTTTACATGGACTGCCAACCGACCAGACGGACGGACGGACATGTTAAATCGACTCAGAAAGTGATTCTGAGTCGAACGGTATACTTTAAGGTGAGGGTCGGAAGATTTTTTCTCTGCGTTACATAATTTATACAAACACATAATATCCCAACCACCTATGGTGGTATAACAAGGTTCGATGCAGAACTGCTTACGGTTCGAACCAAGTGCAGTAAAACTGCAATAATATTACTTTTAAGAAATGTATATAAGCCGAAGTAAATATATACATATAAGGAATCTCTCTTATCTATCTTGGGCTGGACAGTGAACAAAGCGGACGTCGTGAGTAGCTGGTTAAGAAAAAAAAAAAAAAAATAAAAATAAAAAAACCATTTTTGGTTTCCAAGTTTATGTCGACCCTCAAACTATTTATACAAAATTTCGATGTCGTACATGCTTTTTTTTAAGAGATATCAGAAGAAAAGTATGAAACGGACACCCTGTGTTTCTAGTTTTTAGCCCATAACTTTTTTATTTATTAACGGATTTTGTCCATTTACAATAAATATTTTTGCCAAATTTCGACCCCCTACGTTGTCTCGTTCAAGCTCTATCCTGCTTTCAACAGACGGACAGAAGGACAGACGGACGGACATATATACTTTATGGGGTTTTAAATGATTCCTTCGACATGTTACACACGGAATGACAAAATCAATATACCCCCTATCTTTTTGATGGTGGGTATAATAACTATAGAACTTATTCTATTTTTTGCGGAATAACTTACGTCAACTTCAAATACATTTTTTACCCCAAAAAGTATGCTCCTATTTTTATGCTCTTAAAAAATATGAAAAATTGTTTATAAAATTTAGAAAACGTTGAATTTTTTTAAGAAAATAAATAACTAATAACATTGGTCGGCAAAAAAACATTACTCCTGCTTTAAACAAGACTAGGTGTGCACTAGATGGAATTTGACATGATGAACACGAATCTGCTTTTAGTTTCTAACAGGTTTATGGGAATGTCTAATATTTCCTTATTTTTTCCCCAGTTATGGTAAAATATATTCATATAATCGCCCAATTAAGGGGAAATATTAAAATCAGGACCTATTTAGCATGTAAAGTTCTATCCTGTCCACCAAACTTGTTCAAGTGAGAATTTTCTGCCGACCAGCTTCGTCAAAAAAGAACAGCTGCAAGTTTTTGGTAAAACTAGAGAAAAACTTCCTTTTGCAAGGCGTTAATTTTTAAGCAAACCTTAAAATAAAAAAAGTGTTTAAGATTTTCAAGTTTTCTTGGTAGAGAAATTCATTATTTAATATTTAAAACAAAACAGCTATCTGTTTATTGTTAAAGACCAAAAAATCTCTGTTTTGCAAAGGTTTCTTTTTTTATTAGCAAATCAAGGTATTCCATGCTGAGAGCAAAATATCTGACAAAAACATAATAATAACATATAAGAAAAAAGGTCCACATGATATTGGGAAGGCCAAGAAAATTGAAAACAAATTGAAAAGAACTCCAAACACATCTTGTAGAAAAGCAGCCAGTTTAGCTCAGTGCTCTGAATATTTAGTGCGAAAAGTTAAAGCCAAAGCAGGCTTGAACAAATATAAAGTCCAAAAAGTTCCAGACAGGAATGTTGTAAAAAATTTAGAAGTCTAGAATAGGGCTTAATAATAGGGGAAATTAAAATCAAATTTCATACAAAAATACTCATGTTGTATAATGGACGACGAAAGGTATGTACTGGCAGATTTTTAGGAAATTCTGGGTCAAAATTTTAAGTTGCTAATAATCAAGGATATGCCGAAGATAAGTTTAGGATCCATAAGCCGACAAAATTCCTTAAAAAATTCCAGGTATGACAAGCTTTATCAAAAAGGCAAAAAAAGCTGTCATTTGTTACATTGGGATCTATAAATACCGAAATATACATCAAAGAATGTTTGCAAAAAAAGTTTCTTCCTTACCTAAGAGAACACAATGTATCCACACATTTATGGCCAGATTTAGCATTATGTCACTATGGTAAAAAAAGCTTTGGAGTGGTTCCAAAACAATAACATAGTTTTTGCACCAAGAGAGGTCAATCCTCAAAATTGTTCGGAGCTAAGACCAGTGGAGAGATATTGGGCTCTTGTGAAAAGAGAATTGAAGAACACGAAAAAGGACTCACAAAATATCAAAGATTTTAAAAGGATATGGGTAAACTGTTACAAAAAAGTGTCTGAAACAACTATCAAATCTCTAATGGAAAGGTTAACAAAAAAAAAGGTCCACGAGTTCATAAGTAGTGGTTATAACTAAAAAAAAAATATATATATATATTTCTGTGATCTGTACTAATATTAATTAAATAAATTCAAAACTCTAAGATCAACCGTTTCCAGATTATTGAATTTTATATACATGTGTTAAGATTTTTTCGATCTCACTTCTTAGTTACCTAACGATAAGTTTTCAACTTTACGCTAACGTCGACATACCCTCCACATTACTTAAAGGTTGTTTTATGTCAATAGTTGAATTTTCTCTGCATTACATGTAACTAGTTGTATGACTATTGAGTAGATTAGTAAGGATTTAAATATAATATAATAAGAAAAGAGAAAAATGTGTTACATTTTTTAGTTTTTAGGATTTTATTCGGTTTAATATAATTAAATCAAATAATCAGAAATAACCAGTTGTCTGTTTTTTTTTTATAAAAAAGAGAAAATTTTCTTTTGCAAAGACATTTGTTGCATAAGGAATTACGGTTTTCCATAAATTTTCCAAAACGGGCAAATAAAAAAAAGAAAAAATAAATCAATTTAATTTTTTGATATAGTATGTCCAAACCAACTAGAAATATGCAAAGTAATATTTTTTCTTGGACTTCAAATGAAACAAACTGTAAGTTAATTATCAATTAATTATTATCAATTAAGAGAATATCTTAATAATTTAAATGGCATATTAAATCGCATATTTTTAACTTAAGATTATAATTTTGCATATACCGTTCGACTCAGAATCACTTTCTGAGTCGATTTAACGATTTCCGTCCGTCTGGCTGCCTGTCTCTTCATGTAAACCTTGAGAACAAAATACAGGTCGCAATTTTAAATATATTTTGATGAAATTTAGTAAGAATAGTTATTTTGACACAAAAACGAAGCTAGCCCCCATGCAAATGTCCTCCCGGAATAGGGGCTAAATGGTCAGAAGTTTTGAATAAGAATTAATCTTTGTGCCAAATTTTATGATAACCGGTCCATAATTGACTATAGCTCCAATATAAACCCACTTAAATAAATCGCCCTAAAGTGCATAAAAACATACAGATGTCAGTATCAAAGCATTTTTCGGTATTTGTATATTTTATTTTACACTAAATAAAAGTATTGGCTCACAATTGGTTACAGGTCTAATATAAGTCCCCTTACCGGATTTTCATGCTCATACAAAATGGTGTAGGGTATCATATTACCGACTATATCTTTTTTTCGTAATTTGGGTTGCTCCGGCAATGACTTTTTTAAAATCAAAAAATTTCTTAAATAAGCTAAGCTTTTTTATAGTAGTTGTTTAGGATAAAATTATTTTGAGACATTAAAAAGTGCAAAACATGTTACTATTTCATTTATAATTTTATTTATATCAATACTTAGGCCCGTTATTATAACTTTCCAATAACTAAAGTTAGGATGTTATCGTTCACTTTAACTGTTTTTGGTTGTTATAAGTATAAGTTAAGCCAAAAGTGACCAATAAGCTAAAGGTAAGAACATCTGACCATTAACTTTTATCAGACGATTTATGTATTCAGAGCTGCCATATTTTCTGCTTTATAAAAGAAATAAATAAAATTATATTTATTCCGCTGTAGTTTTTAGTAATTTGTCTGTCTATATTTATATTTGCTCTCGCGTTGTCTTTTAGTTAGCTTAAACTCATTTATTTTAAAAATTTCTTTGTTTTTTATTTGTTTATATTTCCGTTAGTTGCGGTTACGTTCAAATAGTACATGTTGCCATTACGTTAAGTGGCCAAAAGTAATCGGTTTTTGCTTTGATATTGCCGTATTATCAAAATTATAAAATTTACTTTAAAACCAAGTTGTAATAACCAAATGTAGATAAAGATTACTTTATCGTTCACTTTAGTTTATCTTACCTTTAACTATCTGATACCTTATAGGTAGGTTATAATAACGGCCTTTAGTCTATAAATTTAATTTACCTAAAAAGAAAAGCTGCCAGAATGTTAAGCAAAAAATAATTAATATTTTTGTGTAATTACTAAATATTCAATTTAGCAATGTGGGCGTATAAATTATTAATCAATAATAGCAAACATACGCCCCAATGACTAACTCTGCTAAAAGAATTAATTTTATAATATTTTTTGATTTACAAGATAATTTTAATAAATTATATTAAAGGTAATATAATGTTAACATGGAGTTAAGTTTGGCTAACTTAATAAAAGGAATACATGACTGGAATAAATGTCCCTGCTCCAATTCCAAAAGGCTACCATAAATTACCCATTTATATTGAAAATGTGCTAAGTCCATCCAAAAAAATTGTGATGTTAGGTATGAAAATATTTAGATTTTTAAGTAATAATTTGATTTTTAGTTAATTTTTCTCTTTTATATTAAAAATTGCTAATATAATATAAATAAATAAAAAAATAACGAAAAAGAAATTAAATTAAGATGGAACTCTATCACGTCTAAATTATTAATTTTTATGATTAACGCGATTTTTTTTTTTTTGGAAGATGGGAATTAAGCCTCTTTTAAAATTATATGTACATGTGGAATATTGACCAACTTTCAATACTTTTGACCTAAATTCTATTCACTTTCTGATGATAAGTCTGTAACTTTTTAATATTTGACAATAAATAAAAACAATTTAGTTTTACGGTGTTGACTTTGTTAATAAATTTTTAAAAAGGACCATTTTTATACTATTTGGTACTATTTGTTATTTGGTATTTTACCCAGTACTACCTTTGTAACGTATTGCGTGTATGTTGTTTTCTTTTTTTTTTATCATTTTATCACAGAAACAATAAATACAAATATAAGAAAATTTTTAAAACAACAACAGCAATAACAAAAAAAACCTGTTGATGCTTAATTTTTGTCTCCAGACAAGAATGCGTAGTAGTAAAAGTCTGCTGGTTTTTCTACAGATTTTGTACCAGTTACCTTTAAATTAATAATTATGTATTGGGGAAAGTATCCGAACCAAAATAGAATTTGAACCAAGTTCAGTTAATAATTAAAAAATTTAAACATTTACTTTTTTATCTAGACTCTTGGCAAAATAATAGATACATGTGTCATGGTAGTGTTAATTTTGCGTCCTAATAATTTAAAAAGCGAAATTATATTAAAAAAATTTTACTATGAAAAAAAAAAAAATTATTGTAAAATTTATAGAAAATTTTAAATAAAAGGAAAATGGATCTAATATTTTTTTATCGAAAATTATGGACAATTTTCAATTAAGAGAAAATTTTCGATAAATTTTTTTACAAACAAAAAATTGATCGAAAATTTGTATAAAGAGAAATTCGATCGAAAATTTTCTATAAAGAGAAAATTGACCAAGAATTTTTTATAAAGAGAAAGTTTTCTATAAAGGGAAAATTTATCAAAAATCAACAAAGAGAAATTTATAGACAAAATTTATTGAAATATTCCATAAAGAGAAAATCTATATAAAGAGAAAATCTTCTATAAAGAGAAAATTTACCGATAAACATCTATAAAAAGAAAATTTCTCGAAAATATATATAAAAAAAACAAAAATATATATAGAAAATCTTCTATAAAAAAAATTTTCTTTAAAGAGAAAAAATATCGAAAATTTTATATAAAGAGAAAATTTATCGAAAATCTTCTATAAACAGAAAATTTATCGACAACCATCTAAAAAGAGAATTTTTATAGATAATCTTCTATAAAGGGAAATTTCATCGAAAGAGAAAAAAATTATCGAAAATCTATAAAAAGAAAATTTATCGTAAATCTTCTAAAAGTGAAAATTTATCGAAAATCTTCTATAAAAAGAAAATTTATCGAAAATCTTTTTTAAAAAGAAAATTTATCGAAAATTTTTTATAAAGAGAAAATTTATCGAAAATCTATATATAGAAAATTTTTTAAAAATTTTCTATAAAGAGAAAAAATCTTCTACAAAGAGAAGGTTAATTGAAAATTTTCTGTAAAGGAAAAATAAAGGGAAAATTTATCGCAAGTCTACAAAGAAAAAATTTATCAATAATCATCTACTAAGAGAAAATTTATAAAAAATTTTTTAAAAAGAAAAAATTTATCGAAGGTCTATAAAAAAAAAATTCGAAAATATTTTATAAAAAGAAAATTTTCTCTAAAGAGAAAATTCATCGAAAATTTTCTATAAAGTGAAAATTTATCGAAAATCTATAAAGAGAAATTTTATCGACAATCTTCTACATAGAGAAATTTTATCGAAAATCTTTAAGAGAAAATTTATCAAAATTTGTAAATAAAGAGAAAATTTATCGAAAGTTTTTCATAAAGAGAAAATTAATAGAAAATTTTCTAAAAAGAGGAAATTATCAAAAATCTTTGTAAATAGAAAACTTATCAAAATTTTGTAAAGAGAAAGTTTATCGAAAATCTTCTGCAAAGAGAACATTTTTCGAAAATCTATAAAGAGAAAATTTTCTATAAAGCAGTGCTTGCCTAAGTGGCGCACATGTGCGGACGTTCTCTTAATTTTTTCATTTCTACAATAAAGTACTGCTATAAAGAAAAAATTTTCCGTAAAGAGAAAATTTTCGAACATTCTCAAATAAGAGAAAATTTATCAAAAATTTTCTACAAAAGAATATTTTATCGTAAATTTTTAAATTTAATATTCTTTAAAATGAAAATATATCAGGAATCAAGAGTTAATCAGATTAAATAGTTTTATACTCTTTCCAACTATTTTTTAAATTAATAAGTAAATATTCAAGTTCCTTATTTAGAGAATCCTTCCCCTGTATTTAAAAGAAAAATTGTTGCGTTACCTATTGATTTTATTTTAAAATTAACTTTTCTACTCACAAATACTTATTTTTCGTAATAATTCTCTATATGTATATGGTTGTTATTGTTGTATTTATCACCACAACAACAACCATATCTTCCTACCACACCAAAAATAATAAATATTAATAAGCGAACAAAAAAAAAAAAAAAAAAAAAAACATAATAAACAAAAACTTACCGCATACATTTGCTGACGCTGTTCCGAGAGTAATTTCTCACTGGAACCTTTAAGTAATTGAGCCAACAATTCTGGCGTGGGCAGGATATTTGTGGACGACGATGATGATGAAGTTGTATTACTTGTTTGTCCTGATGCTATTCCAGCAACAGCAGCAGCCGTAGCTGAAGCTTTGTGGCCTGTTGTTGCATTATGATTATTTTTATTTGTTTTATTTGCATTTGTAACGTCTAGACTGCGTTTTTGTTGATGCACATGTTGCAAATGTGTTGTAGTTGGTTTCTCGGTACTACTCATCGATTGACTACGTTTATTATGAGTCTTTGAGATGGGCGCCTCGGAAGAAGCTCGTTTCTGGTCGCGTTGTAATATCGCTGACGACTTAGATGGTTTAGATGTTTTAGAAGTTGTTGCTATTGGAGTTGTTGTTGCCACAGTTGTTGCTATTGCTACGGGTGTAGTGGTTGTTGTTAGTAACTCATCACGGCCTATAGTCGTGGTATCCAAAGTACTTTGACATTTTTTCTCTAACGGTTTAACTTTAATTATCGCATCATCGTCATCGTAATGTTCAGTGTCAGTGGCGCCTTTTCTGCTGCCACTACTGCTGACATTTTCGATTTGCGAAGGTGTTGAGGCGGCACGCGTATGTTGTGGCACTGGCAAATATGTGTTATTCGTTGTTTTACGCACACGCATCGAATTGGAATAGTGGGGCACATTACTACGACCACCTGCGTCATCATGTATAGAACGCTGGCGCCTCGGTTGTGTGGAACTGAGAAGCAAAAAAATAAATAAATGGAAATAACAATAACAACAAAAACAACAAAGAATATATAGTCAAATTGAAAAAGTATAATGTTATAAAAACAATAAAAGTGTTAAAAGACACATGTAATTAAAATTAGAAGTAATAATTAGCATTGAGTAAATAAACATAATTGTGGCACACGTTTCCGCTTATTTAGTTTTTAAACATTTCTATCTTGTAAATTTTTTTGTTTTTATTGAAAATGCTCTAAATAGTAGATACTGGAATTTTTGGTTAAAATGTGTGTTGTAGCTAATATTGTTTTAATAGATATTGGTTTCATAACAAACATGTCAGATTTAAAACTTTTTTCAGTCCACTTTATTTGAACAAAATTTGAACATAATTTTCAAAATCTAAATTTAAGATGCAAGATAACTTAAATTCTGTACCCTGACACTGAATCTAAATACCATACCACTGCACATTTGGGTAAAAGGGGTCGAAAATGGCGATTAATTCAGGGAAAGGTGATATCAACATTTTAATGATATTATTGATTATTAGATAAAAAAAATTAAGTTTTAGAATTTTAAGTTCTTTTTAGCAGAACGGTAATGTCCGTCCGTCTATACATTAGAGTTAAATGAGTCAAAAATTATGCATAATTCAGGGAAGGGTGGTATCAACACTTTAATGATCACGTTTAATTTCTCCATTTATTACTAAGTAAAAAAATTTATTTCTAGAATTATAAGATTTTTTTGGCTGAACCGTAATGTCCGTCCGTCCGTCTTTACATTTGGGTTAAATGGGACGAAATTGACGCTTAATTCAAGAAAAGGTGATATCCAAATTTTAATACTTACATTTGCTTTTCATATTAATCGAGAAGTGGAAAAAAGTATTTTCCGAATTTTAAGATTTCTTGAAATAATTTCAGTTCTTGAAATAAATTATGCAACACTAATTTTCGAATAATTTCGGAATAGCAAATTTCCTTTTCAAAAATTTTTTATTAAGTTCTATTCCTATAGAAAATTTTCGATGAATTTTCTTTTTAATGAAAGCAAACTTTCAGCAAATTTTCTTCTTGAAGAAAACTATCGATAAATTTTCCTTCCGAAAGAAAATTGTCGATAAATTTTCCTCTACAGAAAATTTTCAATTAACAAAGATTTTCGATAATAAATTTTTTTCTAATAGAAAATTTTCGACAATAAAGAAAATTGATAATAATTTTTTCCTTTTAAAGAAAATACTGATAAATTTTTCTCTAAAAAAAAAAAATTATTAATTTATTTTCTTTAAAAAATATGGATGAATTTTCTTCTAAAGAAAATTTCCTATTAAAATAATTTACAATAAAAAAATAGCGATAAGTAAGTAAGTAAGTAAGTAAGTAAGTAAGTAAGTAAGTAAGTAAGTAAGTAAGTAAGTAAGTAAGTAAGTAAGTAAGTAAGTAAGTAAGTAAGTAAGTAAGTAAGTAAGTAAGTAAGTAAGTAAGTAAGTAAGTAAGTAAGTAAGTAAGTAAGTAAGTAAGTAAGTAAGTAAGTAAGTAAGTAAGTAAGTAAGTAAGTAAGTAAGTAAGTAAGTAAGTAAGTAAGTAAGTAAGTAAGTAAGTAAGTAAGTAAGTAAGTAAGTAAGTAAGTAAGTAAGTAAGTAAGTAAGTAAGTAAGTAAGTAAGTAAGTAAGTAAGTAAGTAAGTAAGTAAGTAAGTAAGTAAGTAAGTAAGTAAGTAAGTAAGTAAGTAAGTAAGTAAGTAAGTAAGTAAGTAAGTAAGTAAGTAAGTAAGTAAGTAAGTAAGTAAGTAAGTAAGTAAGTAAGTAAGTAAGTAAGTAAGTAAGTAAGTAAGTAAGTAAGTAAGTAAGTAAGTAAGTAAGTAAGTAAGTAAGTAAGTAAGTAAGTAAGTAAGTAAGTAAGTAAGTAAGTAAGTAAGTAAGTAAGTAAGTAAGTAAGTAAGTAAGTAAGTAAGTAAGTAAGTAAGTAAGTAAGTAAGTAAGTAAGTAAGTAAGTAAGTAAGTAAGTAAGTAAGTAAGTAAGTAAGTAAGTAAGTAAGTAAGTAAGTAAGTAAGTAAGTAAGTAAGTAAGTAAGTAAGTAAGTAAGTAAGTAAGTAAGTAAGTAAGTAAGTAAGTAAGTAAGTAAGTAAGTAAGTAAGTAAGTAAGTAAGTAAGTAAGTAAGTAAGTAAGTAAGTAAGTAAGTAAGTAAGTAAGTAAGTAAGTAAGTAAGTAAGTAAGTAAGTAAGTAAGTAAGTAAGTAAGTAAGTAAGTAAGTAAGTAAGTAAGTAAGTAAGTAAGTAAGTAAGTAAGTAAGTAAGTAAGTAAGTAAGTAAGTAAGTAAGTAAGTAAGTAAGTAAGTAAGTAAGTAAGTAAGTAAGTAAGTAAGTAAGTAAGTAAGTAAGTAAGTAAGTAAGTAAGTAAGTAAGTAAGTAAGTAAGTAAGTAAGTAAGTAAGTAAGTAAGTAAGTAAGTAAGTAAGTAAGTAAGTAAGTAAGTAAGTAAGTAAGTAAGTAAGTAAGTAAGTAAGTAAGTAAGTAAGTAAGTAAGTAAGTAAGTAAGTAAGTAAGTAAGTAAGTAAGTAAGTAAGTAAGTAAGTAAGTAAGTAAGTAAGTAAGTAAGTAAGTAAGTAAGTAAGTAAGTAAGTAAGTAAGTAAGTAAGTAAGTAAGTAAGTAAGTAAGTAAGTAAGTAAGTAAGTAAGTAAGTAAGTAAGTAAGTAAGTAAGTAAGTAAGTAAGTAAGTAAGTAAGTAAGTAAGTAAGTAAGTAAGTAAGTAAGTAAGTAAGTAAGTAAGTAAGTAAGTAAGTAAGTAAGTAAGTAAGTAAGTAAGTAAGTAAGTAAGTAAGTAAGTAAGTAAGTAAGTAAGTAAGTAAGTAAGTAAGTAAGTAAGTAAGTAAGTAAGTAAGTAAGTAAGTAAGTAAGTAAGTAAGTAAGTAAGTAAGTAAGTAAGTAAGTAAGTAAGTAAGTAAGTAAGTAAGTAAGTAAGTAAGTAAGTAAGTAAGTAAGTAAGTAAGTAAGTAAGTAAGTAAGTAAGTAAGTAAGTAAGTAAGTAAGTAAGTAAGTAAGTAAGTAAGTAAGTAAGTAAGTAAGTAAGTAAGTAAGTAAGTAAGTAAGTAAGTAAGTAAGTAAGTAAGTAAGTAAGTAAGTAAGTAAGTAAGTAAGTAAGTAAGTAAGTAAGTAAGTAAGTAAGTAAGTAAGTAAGTAAGTAAGTAAGTAAGTAAGTAAGTAAGTAAGTAAGTAAGTAAGTAAGTAAGTAAGTAAGTAAGTAAGTAAGTAAGTAAGTAAGTAAGTAAGTAAGTAAGTAAGTAAGTAAGTAAGTAAGTAAGTAAGTAAGTAAGTAAGTAAGTAAGTAAGTAAGTAAGTAAGTAAGTAAGTAAGTAAGTAAGTAAGTAAGTAAGTAAGTAAGTAAGTAAGTAAGTAAGTAAGTAAGTAAGTAAGTAAGTAAGTAAGTAAGTAAGTAAGTAAGTAAGTAAGTAAGTAAGTAAGTAAGTAAGTAAGTAAGTAAGTAAGTAAGTAAGTAAGTAAGTAAGTAAGTAAGTAAGTAAGTAAGTAAGTAAGTAAGTAAGTAAGTAAGTAAGTAAGTAAGTAAGTAAGTAAGTAAGTAAGTAAGTAAGTAAGTAAGTAAGTAAGTAAGTAAGTAAGTAAGTAAGTAAGTAAGTAAGTAAGTAAGTAAGTAAGTAAGTAAGTAAGTAAGTAAGTAAGTAAGTAAGTAAGTAAGTAAGTAAGTAAGTAAGTAAGTAAGTAAGTAAGTAAGTAAGTAAGTAAGTAAGTAAGTAAGTAAGTAAGTAAGTAAGTAAGTAAGTAAGTAAGTAAGTAAGTAAGTAAGTAAGTAAGTAAGTAAGTAAGTAAGTAAGTAAGTAAGTAAGTAAGTAAGTAAGTAAGTAAGTAAGTAAGTAAGTAAGTAAGTAAGTAAGTAAGTAAGTAAGTAAGTAAGTAAGTAAGTAAGTAAGTAAGTAAGTAAGTAAGTAAGTAAGTAAGTAAGTAAGTAAGTAAGTAAGTAAGTAAGTAAGTAAGTAAGTAAGTAAGTAAGTAAGTAAGTAAGTAAGTAAGTAAGTAAGTAAGTAAGTAAGTAAGTAAGTAAGTAAGTAAGTAAGTAAGTAAGTAAGTAAGTAAGTAAGTAAGTAAGTAAGTAAGTAAGTAAGTAAGTAAGTAAGTAAGTAAGTAAGTAAGTAAGTAAGTAAGTAAGTAAGTAAGTAAGTAAGTAAGTAAGTAAGTAAGTAAGTAAGTAAGTAAGTAAGTAAGTAAGTAAGTAAGTAAGTAAGTAAGTAAGTAAGTAAGTAAGTAAGTAAGTAAGTAAGTAAGTAAGTAAGTAAGTAAGTAAGTAAGTAAGTAAGTAAGTAAGTAAGTAAGTAAGTAAGTAAGTAAGTAAGTAAGTAAGTAAGTAAGTAAGTAAGTAAGTAAGTAAGTAAGTAAGTAAGTAAGTAAGTAAGTAAGTAAGTAAGTAAGTAAGTAAGTAAGTAAGTAAGTAAGTAAGTAAGTAAGTAAGTAAGTAAGTAAGTAAGTAAGTAAGTAAGTAAGTAAGTAAGTAAGTAAGTAAGTAAGTAAGTAAGTAAGTAAGTAAGTAAGTAAGTAAGTAAGTAAGTAAGTAAGTAAGTAAGTAAGTAAGTAAGTAAGTAAGTAAGTAAGTAAGTAAGTAAGTAAGTAAGTAAGTAAGTAAGTAAGTAAGTAAGTAAGTAAGTAAGTAAGTAAGTAAGTAAGTAAGTAAGTAAGTAAGTAAGTAAGTAAGTAAGTAAGTAAGTAAGTAAGTAAGTAAGTAAGTAAGTAAGTAAGTAAGTAAGTAAGTAAGTAAGTAAGTAAGTAAGTAAGTAAGTAAGTAAGTAAGTAAGTAAGTAAGTAAGTAAGTAAGTAAGTAAGTAAGTAAGTAAGTAAGTAAGTAAGTAAGTAAGTAAGTAAGTAAGTAAGTAAGTAAGTAAGTAAGTAAGTAAGTAAGTAAGTAAGTGCTAAATTCCATTAATATTTGTTCAAAATTGCGACCAGTAGTTCGATTACAATGTTTACATGGATATATTTTTTAATGTTACATACATCAGCACAAATGCATAATACCGTCTCCACCTATGTACAGTGTCACATTTGGCAGTTTTAGAACGAAAAAAATCTAGTTTTGGAGATATTAGTCTGAAGTTGTATATTCTATTAGTAGATAAGGCCTTAAACCCTCCCACTAATAATGGGCGGTTAGAATCACTGCCAGTTCCATACTGAAAAAAATTACTTTATTTGTATGAATTTCGGAAATATTTTTGTAAATTTTATTAAAATAAAGGATAAGTAGGCGTGGCAGCATCTAATCACACCAATCATAGTGTAACATTTGCATAACAAATTTTCAGCCATTACCTTAAAATGTTTAAATAATTCTTAAAAAATTGATAATATGAGGTACCGCACATTTTTTATAATATTTTAAAAGATCGCAAAAATTCGCAGCCAATATTCTCAAATATAAATTTGTAAATATTCTTTTATATAACAATCGTATTTTTAAATTGGAACTCGTTGGAACTTTTTAGTTCCAGTCCATAAAAATAGAATTTCCCAAAAAATATATTTTTTATGTTATGATTTTTTTAAAATTGAAAAATGTATTTTCAGTAATGATTTTATAACCTAAAAAATTAGAATAGTTTGGATATATTTATTATTACCCAACAAACCAAGAAACGATACAGTATCATTAATGATATCATAATTTTAAAATAATATAATAAAATATCTAAATATTTTTCCCTTAGAAAAAAACTTCAAATATTTTCATGAAAATAAAAATAAATTTAAAATTTTTATAGAAATAAATAATTAATGTTATGTATTACATGAAATTATATTTTTACAGCAAAATTTAGTGGAATTTCAAACAATAAAAGGGACTAACATAAAGGAATGGATTTTAAAGGAAACTATTTTCGGATCGCAGAAGTTTGGTATTACATACAAAATTATTAGGAACGGTATGAAATTTGGTTTCATTTTATTATCTTGTTTTAATTATTGATAAAATAAAAAGAATATTATATATTCATCCAATATTGGTATGTATATATTCTGGAATATATTGCAAAATTATCGCGCTGCTTAAATTTAACGATATCATTACTAATATCATTACTTTCAAAAATTATGATATCATTTTCTAGTGTACCTTTTAGAAAGCAACCTATATCATTTTAGAATTATAAATGATATCATTCTCGAGCTTCTTTATCACCGAAATGATATCGTTATGATATCATTACGATATCATTTGGTTTGTTGGGTACATACCAAAAAAAAATCACATCAATATATGCAGTATTTACTTAGATATATGAAGTTAAAGTTAATATACTTCTTTACAAAAGTTGTAAATAAAATTATAATATTTTTAAAAGTTGCAACTTTGAAAATCCATAATTCGCGCTACAGACACTTTCCAATACTTTAAGTATTTTTTTCCATAATATATGATATGTTTGCTAATAAACGCGAAAAGAATTACTTCAATTAATAAGATTTTATTTTCTTATTTTTGTCGCTCTAATTTGGATAAATGTGACACTGTGCTGTGGTGGTGTAGGGTATAAAAAATCGGTACAAATAAGATTTATAAAAATAAAAAATTTTGTGCCAAATTTTATGACAATCGTTCCGTAGTTCCCCTATAAAGCCCTATTTAGAAAATAATTTTTACATGTATAAAATCCATACAAATATTGGTATCAAGTATGCAAAATTTTATAAGGATTGGTTCATAAAAGCTCTCATATAAAGCCCACTTCAGGGAATAACCCTAAAGATAATAAATAATATAATGAAAACATAAGCTAAGTGCACTTAATGTCGCCATGTACCAGTAGTCGGCATTTTTAAATTTAAACTGAAATAATTAACAACAGCGAATACTAATTATTGATGTAAGATCAATATTGCCATGAAAACATATTTATATTTTTAGTGCAAATGTTTAGTGCAGTTTTTTGGCAATTTCCTCCGTTCTTAAACAGCACATTTTTGATATCAGTTTTTAGAAAAAAAAATTAAAGAAAGGCTACTTTCAAAGATGATATTAATTATAATAATTCAAGTTGTATTTTAACAAAAAATTATTCAGAAGATAGACAACAATTGAAACCTTATGTTAAATGTGTATAATTTTGCGTAAAGAATTCCATTTCATGGTTTGGTGGCTGCCAACCTTAGGAACAAAAATATTGTATAGTATTCTATAGTCGGCATGTCATGTTAATCAGGAGATAATAATGTAATTATTACTTCGGACCTAAATTTTTCTTGCAAATACATTTAGACCCTATTATTAGAAATATTTCGTCGGAACTAGGTGATGATTTATCTGTTATTATAAGGGGTCATTTCTATGATGTTTGTAAAAAATGTGTTAAAAGTTAATTAAAACTTAAGATTCATACATAAAAATGTTCTACAGAATTTTTCCAAGTAAAATTTTACTATAGGTCTCTGAAATGTAAAATTGTGTTTGTTGGACCATTTTTCCAAAAAAAGATAAACTATAAAATCTAGCAAGTATTTTGTTCAAATTTTTTTTATTTTTTAAAGTTATTTTAATTTTCAGAGCATAGTTTAAGGCATTTACATACAAAATGTGTCAATAAATTTCATGCCGGCTACTGGATCATCACATGCCGAACACTGGAAAAATATGCCGACTATAGATACAAACGATGTTTTTTATAAAATGCAATAAAATGGCCAAATAAGCATTTATTTCTTTACAAAAATCTAACAAAATCTGAAAGAGTACTAAAAATCATGACCACGTTCGGAAATATTAAACTTGAAAGTCAGAAAAAAAGTTAAACTGCCGACCACCGGTACACTTACCTTATGTTCCTTAGAAATATGCATGATAGAAATATTGCTCCATCATTACACTCAAATCCCATTTATGAATTTTAATGTATATATACAATAGTGTTGGCTATATGATGTTTTTATACCCTACACCACCATAGGTGCTTGGGGTATAATGCGTTTGTGCTGATGTTTGTAACGCACAAAAAAACATTATCGGACCCCACCTTAAAGTATACCGTTCGACTCAGAATCACTTTCTGAGTCGATTTATCGATATCCGTTCGTCCGTCTGGCCGGATGGCTGGTTGGTTGTCCATATAAACCTTGTGAACATAGTACAGGTCGCAATTTTAAAGATATCTTGATGAAATAATTAGCATAAATAATTATTTTGACACAAAGACGAAGCCTTTTGAAATTGGTTATGATCGGTCCATTATTTCACCTAGCCCCCATACAAATGTCCTCCCAAAATAGGGGTTTTACGATCATAAATGCCTTAAATATTTCAATGAAATTCGGTACAAAGGAGATTTGTATAAGTGTTAATCTTTGTGCCAAATTTAATCAAGATCGGTCTATAATTGACCAAATCTCCCATATAAATCCCCTCTTCCGAAAATCACTTTAACGTACATAAATCTCATACTAATGATATTTAATATTCGACACAAATAAGTTTTATATAAGTAGAAACAACAATGCCAAAATTTATGAGAATCGTAATAATTTACCATAGCTCCCATATAAACCCACTTCCGGGAATCACCCTAAAGGGCATAAAATCATATAGATGTTAGTTTCAATGCATTGTTCTGTATTTGTATAATTTATTTTACAAAAGTGTTGATCTACAATTGGTCTCAGGTCTAATTTTAAGCTCTTACACAATGGTGTAGGGTATCATATAATTTTTTTTTTAAACTAAAATCTGTCTTTAGGTCAGTTAAAATATCTAATTGAGAAAATTAGCGAAAAAACTAAAATCGGTTGTAGTTCCTTATTAAGTGATCTCAATAATCAAAATTAATTTCTCTATGAAAGAAAACAAAATAAACACACAAAAGATTTATAACGAATTCATTCATCTACTTACACATCTGATTCCCTTAGATCCTCTAAAATCTCCTCAAAATGCATTTTATTTGGTTTCTTCATTTCGGCCTCCAACATCTGACCATAGGGACCCCTCAAAGGGCGTTTGGAATAACGTTTAAAATCATAATCACTTAAAGCAGGACTGGTACGATCACGTGAAGGTGGTGGTGTACGATCACTTTCATTATCTGATATTGAATCGGTACGTAAATATGGATAACTTTTATTATTGCGCGGTAAGCTAATGTGAGAAGTACTTAAAGAAGCAGGTGGTGAGGCTAAAGGTATATCATCTTTTTCCTCTGAACTCTGTAGACTAAAGCTAGCCATAATGGGATTTTTAGTGGTCCACACCGGAGAGTTTTGACACTCAGCTTCGGGAGTATTAAGATCAAAGGAATATAAAGAGGCGGGTGTGCGATTATCATCTGTAAGAGGACTGTTGATGTACATAATATTATCCTCAGGAGTATCTGGTTTAATGGCATTCAAATTGGCTATAGTTATGTCTAGAGCTAAAGTTTTGGGCACAGAACTGGATATTTCACCGTCCGTATGATCATGCCAGTTTTCTATGTAAATACCTTTGCGCCTCTTGGACATATCGGCTTTACGTCTTTCATCAGCACTATGACGAGTGGGTATATTGTCCAAAGAAGATCTTTTTTCATTTATTAGTTCCATGTCATCATGACTATAACGTTTCTTATTATCTGCTGTATCTAAAGAAATCTGTCTCCTTTCTTCACATGAATCCACAGATGAATCCTTATTTTCCTGTCTGTCTTGCTGTTTGCGCAATATAGCTGTCTCATCCAGTTCATCTGATGAGCGTGACACAGAAATAGTGGGCACTGATTCATTTTGGGTTTTAGTTTCTGCATTTTCTACTTGACACTCATCCAAAGTTACCAAAGGTTGTATGGTTTCTGGTACCACATCAAATTTTTCCGGTGTAGCTTCTACCCATTCCTGCGGAGGATTTTCTAAACCCCATTCTTGGGCAGCACATTCATAAACCGGCACTGGTATTAGACAAGTGGTGGCAGTTTGTAAGAAATTATCGGGAGGAGATTCTAAAGGTATTTGTTCTTCCATGAGTGTAGCCAAATTGGGTTCAAATATATCATTAAGAGAATCAATTAAAGGTTTTACCTCCTCTTGTATACTGTCTTCCATACTGTCCGATTTAGCTTCTTGAAGATCTTTTGATTCCACTGTTATGGGAACCTGGGTCTCATCTATAATGTAATCATTATCCGATTGTATGGTATCAGTAAGAGATTCCATTTTTGCATGAGCCGCCACCATGGTGGCCACACAAGCTGCCTCTACTTTATCAGGTACTTCTTGTATAGTATCGGCCATAAATACCTCTTCTTCAGGTATTAAATCGGGAGACTCCATGACATCTTCCAAGGTCTTATCCTGACCATAACATAAATTAATACTGATTTCTGATTTCCCTTTTAAGGGAATATAAATCCAATCAGGTTTAGATTTCGATGGACTATCACTCTCCTCCTGCTCCTTTTTCTCGTGAGTTTCTTCGGACTTTTCCTCTAATTTTTTACGAGGCCACGTAAGATTGTCCACCACACTATTGAATAAACTAGAACTGGTAGGACTGGTAGATTCCACACCTTTTTCACGCTTTAAACGATCTCTTAAAGCACTTAACGCAGATTTCTTATATTTACCCGCCGCGTAATCTATGGCCGAAAATGATGCCGAACGAAATGGTATGCCCTTCTGACAATAAGAGCCTATAATTGTGCGCGATTCTGGTTTGTCTAGTTTCGTTGCAATATGCGTACTACTTAGCGAATCATTAAATTCCAAATCACCATCAATCTCATCACCCGAAGTAGCGCTGCTAGAAACAACATGCTCTTTAATAGTGGCTGGCGGCAACGGTGGTGGTGGGGGAGGTGATTTTGATTTTTCTCTTAATTGTTTCTGTACCAGTAATTCCAAATTGGAGAGACTGGCGTTTGTTTTGATGGTGGGAGAGGAGAGCGGTGATGTGTTTGGTGTCATTGATGTGGTGTTGGTAATGGCTGTTGTGTGCTTGGAATCTTGTGTATTGTTTACTTTTAATTGTGCACGACCCTTGTATTCCGTTCCCTCTTCAGGTTTATGTAAATTGCTTGTAGATTTTGAGGTGCTATTGTTGGCATGTTCATCTTGATCCATAGGCAATATATCATCGCTGTGACTCGACATGAATGACAGCAGAGGTTCATTATGTACAGAAGTTTCCGACGCTGTTTTTTCTGCTGCTGCTGCTGCTAATGATGGTGTTGTTGTTGCTGGCAATAATAGTGACGTTGGTGGTGTGCCCGCTAAATGATCATTGGCATCCGATGTTTCGGAACTATGCGAAGATGACTGCATACCTGAGCGGGGTTTTCGTGGTGGTGGTACTGGAGGTGGTGTGGGTGAAGAGCGATTACCTCCCACCCTTAACAGTTCGGTCAGTTCTCGTAGTTTTTCGGTCTTCTCAGAAGATTTGCGATTTTTTGATGATCCACTGGCTGCTGACGAATCATTAGCTGTATTAGAGGCATTCGCAGTAGCAGATGATTTTCGACCAAATGCCAAACGCTGAAAACGATCCAAGGTATTACGTCGTTTTTCCATAGTGATCTTTAAGGAAGAAAAAAATAAATTTTTATTTAGCAAAAAATAATTTAAAGAAAACAATTTAGAAAAAATAAACACAAACGCACACATATACAAATTATGAGCAAAGAATTTGAGAAAACGCAACAACTGTTTTTGTTGATTTCATCAATAAATTTTCCAATTTTATGTTATTTTCCATTATTTTTTAATGGATTTTTTGCTCTCTCCCTCTCTTTTTAAAATTCTCTCCTATTGCAAAAACTACTTCATCTCTTCGTGTTATTTCTACAAAATTTTCTTTTAAAATTTATTAACACTATAATTTCCCTTTAAATTCTTTTCTTTCCTCTTCTAATTTATTTACTCTTTTTATTTAAATGGTAAAATCAAAACAAAATATTAAAATTAACATCACAAGCAACAACTTGTATGAAAGAACATATCGCAATCTATAAAAAATAGAAGAAGAAAAACAATTTATTTTATCATAATATAAACATTATTGAGGTTTTTTTATGTTTTATTAAGGCATACGTAACTAGAAATTACTTGTACTCGTACACTCATCCTCATTTATTATATATTTTTTTTTAAATACTTTGCCATGTTTTTTTTCAGCTGTTTTTTCATCATTCTTTAGTTGTGGGCTACAAATACTTAATAGAAGAAATTTTGAATTTTCTTTTGTATTAATATGCGATGATATTACGACCACAATTTGTTTAGTTGTGTTTGTTGTCTAGTGCACAGTGGGTTTGAAGTAAAATAGTTATTTAAGGTGATAGAAATATTAAAGAAGTTAGTTGTATTTTATTTTGGATATAATTTCAAAATTTTCTCCTTTACATAGATCCTTAGATGGCGCCAGCTGAAAAATTGCTTAGATCCGGCAACTGCTCATAGGTCTGACAGACTACTTTTTTGGCCAAAACTACAGTGAAAAGCGAACACTGATCATCACGCTGATGTTGTTAGTTAATGGGAGATGTCAATTGTAAATATTGGGGCTACATTGTATAGTATTTGAATTGATTTCTGATTCTGTATAGTACTGAGAATATGTGTATATACATTTACATTTTGAGTTTCTAGATATCAGTCAACAAAATATCTTAAAAATTGCAAAACATCAGAAAACAAATTTTTGTCAAATTTCTTAAAAAAATAATGTGTAAGGGAAATTTTTTTTACATTGTAAAACGTAAATATTTCAGTCGCTGTAAGCAATATTATATAGATTGGATACTTGTTTAAAGTTGCGAAGTCCGAGGTTAATAAATACACGCAAAGAAAAAATATGGTTCTAGAGACCATAAACTATCAGCAACAAACCATGATTGCAATATATGATTACAGCAGTGTTGCCAAAACGGCGGTTTTCCCGCTAGATCTGGCGTTATTTTGTGGTATATAGCGGGTACTTTCCATAAAAAACCGCTAAGTGGATTTTCTGGTTGCAACATTTTTCTAGCTGGCGGTTTCTAGCGACTTTTTATTTTATTTTACTTCTAAAACTAATTTATCTAAAATATGAAGTTACCAGAAACTCGAAAATTGTACATAAAATCAACTGTTTTTCTATAAAAAAGATATTGAATTATTTTTTTTTTTTTTCTCAAAATGCTGAATCACCACTACATTATAGTATGGAAATATCTTTCAAGCCCTGGAGTATTATTGGGTAATTCGAAAGAAAACGTTTTCGAAAATCAATGTATTTAAATAGAATCGAAATATACAATAAGACCATCGGTTTGATTTTTGTAAAGAATTACAAAAGCTTTTTTTGTCTGGTAAAAATGCTCTATATATCTATGTCAGATGAATATAAGCAAAAAATATATTACAAGTTATCAAAATTGATTTGATGATTCTGAAATGCATTCAAGTACTTAAAATTAAGATTTTGAAGGATTAGCTATCAAATTTTAAACATGTTTAAAGAAAAGAAATATTTAAGCGGTAAAAATCGGCGATTTTATTTTAAGTTTAGGTGGTTTCTAGCGGTTTTTCAAATACAATCTAGTGGGACATGGCCTAAAAGTTTTGGCAACACTGGATTACAGTTAAAATTAAGTATATTTGTACGTATTTATTATAATGATTCCATTTTATAATTTTTAGTAAGGTTTATAACCCTTTTCTTAAATATTTCTTCCAATTTCATCATGTTTTTATCACTTAATAATCCCATGTTATCATATATATAAACTAATTTCATCATATATATAATCCCATGTTATTATATATATAATTTAATTTTATCATATATATAATCCCATTTTATCATATGTATAATCCCATGCTTTCATATTTATATTGATTTGTACCACTATGGTACATTCATCTTACTGAATATAAACAAACCTTTTCAATATATATTTGTTCATATCTAAACTAAATGAGAATTAATATACTAAGAACCCTGCGGGAAATTTGTGACAATTGTAGTAATGGACCGGTCCTTCAGTACCAGTTGAGTACCAATTGACACCTAACTCGTCACCAAAGTTCCAGTTGAGAACCAGTTGACACAAACACACTCACTATTTAACAGTTGAGAGTAAATTTATAACATGCTTGTTAAGTGCGCAATTAGCAACTCGCGCGCAATAACAATCAGTGACTGAGTGGTTAGCGTTGAAGACTATAAGACAACATACGTTAGATGAACATGGGTTCGATTCGGGGTGCTGCCATCGACATTAACAAAAAAATATAAAATAAAAGTAAACATAATATAATAAAAATAATAATAAAAAAATGTTTAAAAAAATAAACAATTACCGAATTTTTATCAAATTTTTATTACATTAATCGACACAGAACCTAACCTCTTGGACCAGTCCTGTACCTATCCTGTGACCTGTCTCAAGGGGCTAATTAGCCACCTCCAATGACAACCCCATATAAAAGTGACAGGTTCTTCTCATATAAAGTTCCGTAACTGGAACCGGTCACTAGCCCTGAAAACCTGTCACGTGACCAGTTTTGTACCGGTTCTCTTTACTCTAGGGAAACTACTGAACTGATACACAAAAATGTGTATTCAATAGTTATTAAAAGCAAATAAAAATATTAGCTTAATGATTGTAGAATTAACCAAATTTGTAAAATTAACTGAATGGTTGTAGAATTAACTAAATAATTGTAGAATTGACTAGATGTTTGGATTTTTCATAAATATGGTTTCATATAAAAATATTTAAACACATATTATAATTGTAGTCAACCATGTTAAAATTTTGATTGTGGGTAATGATTTAATTATCAAACAGAAACATAAACGTTGCTATCATGAACACGGTATTATTCAAATCAATGAAAAACGGCTATACAAACATTGAATAGTTGTAGTGATCATGCTGTAACCATGTTTTCTTTTCCGCGTGTATGTAACACCTTTTTATTAAATCCAAACTGTTAATTCATAAGCTTAAAAATTAGAAAATAACACACATTAATTAATTCAGCAAATTTTTTTAACACTGCATCAATCAACTTCAAGTCAAAAAAATGCTATTTTAGCAATGGTAATTTCGGTAAATATTACTTCAAAGAAAATGCAATGTCATAATCTATCAACTAAAATACTAAAAATTGTGTCGATGAACACTCCGACTAGATTTGGTATCGAAAAGTGAATCGGGAAAAGGTTAAGATAAAATAACGTAAAACGTAAAAACGTAAAGTTAATTTGTGACTACACCCAGAGAAATATCAATCACATACGTGTTGAAAACGATACCATTCTGTGTCAATAGTGAATCTACACCGTATGTGTTTAAATTAAACACTGCGTGTTCAATTCTTATTGAAAATCGATACCTAATTGGCACCAAGTTGAAACGGTATCAAATTTTTAAATTACATATGTTTTGTATTAAATTTGTTAACGAAAGGTATTAAAAAGCTGTTACCGTAAATTACCAATGTGACCACAACCGTTGTTGATTTTGAATCGAATTTTTTCCCTTAGTGTACCGTCCTAACGCATTAAAATGTGTACGTTTTTTTCTTTACCCCAACTTCGCACATTTTGTGAACGATAGTTAAGCAAAATGGCTCTTTGGTGAGCGTAGTGGTGGCTATCGCATACTATATTGACCTTTTAGGAAGCGTGGAGGTGGCGATTAATACTTTACTGACTTTTTGGTGAGCGTGGGGGTGGCGATTTTTTTTAGAGGTCACCAAAAAAATCAAAAATGTAAATGGTTCATCCATTGTCAGTAAAAGTTGGGTTACTTGACTAACGGCAATAAATACATGGTACGACATTTAGCTCTGATGCATCTTTTTTAGATGTGTGTAGTGTCAAATATCAATTTATTTACTCCTTGATGCTTAACAGAGTCTTTAGTATTTTACTATGTAAAAAAAAGTTAATTATGTTTTTTTCATATTTTTTATGTTTAATTTAAACATTTGGAATACATTCAGTAGAAATGTATAACCTCTTCGTTATTTTATGTAATACAAAACCCAGTCTTGCTAATTAGAGTTTTAAATTTATTAAAGAAATCGATTATTCTACATTTGTGATTTTTTCTTTATAAAAATGATTAGTTTTCGAATTTATAAAAGGATTCCGATAAATTTACTTATTCGTACTAGTCACTATATCTCCACCTTTTGGTCCTTCGGTGCCAATTGACTTCCTCCTAGGACATCCCCATGTTAAAGTGACTAGTCATGTAGTTAGTAAACTGACTAGTGGTGCCCTAATGTAGTCAGTCAAATAACTGGTATCGAACTGTCACCATAGACTGCAGGGATGTTATAAGAAATTTACAAAAGTTCTTAAAAAATGGTGTGAAAAATGTGTCCAATTTTTTTGGATACCCTTTATATATACATAAACATTTACATTTGAAAATGTAAAATTTTTTCGTTTACATGCTTTACATCTATACAAAAAAAAAAAAAAAAAAAATCATGTTCATATCTTCAAAAATTACATCAATAGTGACAAAAGTCAAAAGGTCGCAACACTAACATTATAAACGAAACAGTCGTAACATTTTTTCCATTTAAAACAAATTTTTTTTTTTTTAAAGTGTTATGATTTATCTATTTTTGAATTAACGGAACGACTAAAAAAATTACTTAATGACTTCTGCGGTAAACGCATTTTTATTTGGACATTATTTGAAATTAATTATGATTTCATGAAACTTATTGTATGGAATTATGGCTTTGTTTGAAAGTTGGCTGATTACAGTTCGCTTCTCTCCGTTTTCATTACATTTTCTTAAAATTACTTTCTAAATTTAATCATTTCTCTTAATTGGCTAAGGGTCAGACTTCTTTCCAGAACAATTTTACTAACGATTTCTCCAGAAATTTTAATAAATGCATGTTGAGGATAAGTTTGACAACAAGGTCATCTACATATTGGCATATTAATCTATTTAAACCGACAGAATTAAGAAAATGTTCCGAATACAGCATTATTGAGGACATCGTGAATGAAAATAACATGTAATAGTCGTGTGTTTGGTATTACACATGAGATCTTGCAGGAAAATTGTCTTCAACTTCATAGAAGCAGAAATTAAAATTTTTTACCCAATTTATTTAGATATCAAGCAAAATATACATGTATAAAACATTATCATTAATCTTAAACTAAATTAGTTACTGTAAAGATTAAGTTTTTGATTAGAAAACGCAACAGTGGTTGGAAATGCGTTAAAGAAGAAAAATAAAATCAAGACTTATGCATTAATTTTGATAATATATCACTTTTTTATTCATAGTATTACCAACTTTATGATAGAGGACTAAAAACCGCACATTTTTGCCGGTTTCATTTCTTAAAAGAAATTTTCTAGAAAACTAGAAGATAGAGAAATTATAGTCGGTCAAGACCGAACATATGATACCCTACACCATTGTGTATGAGCTAAAAATTAGACTGTGGCCAATTGTAGACCAACACTTTTACTAAATGTAAAATAAAATATACAAATACACACGCAGAGAAAAAACATGGTTACAGCATGATCACCACAACTATTCAATGATTATATAGCCGTTTTTCATTGATTTAAATATACTGTGTTCATGATAGCAACGTTTATGATTCTGTTTAATCATTTAATGATTACCCACAATCAAAATTTTAATATGGTTCACTGAATTATAATATGTATTTAAATATGTTTATATGAAATCATATTTATGAATAAATCCAATCATTTAGTCAATTCTACAACAATTTAGTTAAATACATAACCATTCATTTCATTTTACAAATTTGGTTAATTCTACAACCATTTAGCCATTAACTTTTAATGCCTTTTGAATAAACATTTTTGTATATCAGTCCAGTAGTTATAATTCTCATTTAGTTTATATATGAACAAATATAAATTGACAAGTTTTGTTTTTATTCAGTATGATGATTGTACCAGATATTGTGGTACAAATGAATATAAATATGAAAATATGGAATCATATATATGATAAAATGGGATTATATATATGAGTAAATTATATATATGATAACATGGGATTATATATATGATAAAATGGAATTATATTAAGATGGAATTATTTCATATATATGATAGAATGGAAAAATATATATGATCAAATAGAGTTATATATATGATGAAATTATTTTATATATGTGATAAAATGGAATTATTAGTTTATATATATGATAACATGGAATTATTTAATGATAAAAACATGATGAAATTTAAAGTAATACTTAAGAAAATGTTATAAAACTTACTAAAAGTTATTAATAAGGTTATGAACCTTACTAATAAATTATAAATTGGAATCATAATAATGATTACGTACAAATATACTTATTGTAACCTGGAATCATATATTACAATCATAGTATGTTGCTCTTAGTTTATGGTCACTGGAACCAAATTTTTTCTTTGCGTGCAGAACAATGCATTAATACTAACATCTATATATATATAATTTTATGCCCTTTAGGGCGATTTCCGGAAGTGGGTTTATATGAGAGCTATAGTAAATTATGGACCGATTCTCATAAATTTTGACAATGTTATTTCTACTTATATAAAACTTATTTGTGTCCAATATTAACTTGATACTATCATTCGTATGGGATTTATGCACGTTAATGTAATTTCTGTAAGAGAGATTTTTATGGAAACTATAGTCAGTTATTGGCCGATCTTGATAAAATTTGGCACTAAGTTTAACACCTATACAAAACGTCTTCGTGCCGAATTTGATTAAAATATTGCTATATTTAAGGCATTTATGACCACTAAACCTCTATTCCGGGTGGGCATTTGTATGGTGGCTAGATGAAATAATAGACCGATCATAACCAATTTCAATAGGCTTTGTTCTTGTGACAAAATAACTGTTCGTAACAAATTTCATCATGATATCTGTAAAATTGCGACCTGTACTTTGCGCACAACGTTTACATGGTCAGACAGACAGCCAGACGGACGGACATCGTTAAATTGTCTCAGAAAGCGATTCTGAGTCGAACGGTATACTTTAAGGTGGGAGTCCGATATTTTTTTCTGTGCGTTACAAAAATCAGCACAAACGCATAATACCCCAATCACCTATGGTGGTCAAGGGTATAAAAATTCTTCCATTTTGCCTGAAAAATATTATTTTTTTTTTTTTCCATACTAATTTCTAAATAACTTTGAAACTGTTGTGCAGATAAAAAAATAACGTCAAGGTGCTTAAACATAATTTGTATATGTATCTTTTTGTGTTGAATTGTCGAAATCGGACAACATGTTCTTGAGTGTTGTAAAATATGCTCGTGTAAGGGGGAAATATTAATGTCCATAAAAGAAAACTGAAAGTTAGCTTTTTTTTTGAAAAGCTAAATTATTTTTCGACCACTGTAATTAGTGATAATGATTTTACTTTATCGAAAGTTAAAATATTTATAATAGGTATAAAAGGAAATGTATGTTTTATATCAAAAAATCCATGCAATTGATCATACAAACAACTAAAACTTTCTCTCTGACAGAAATTAAGTCATTAAGTCATTAAAAGTCAAATCAAAATCATATTTTTCCCCGCCGCAATACCACTGTGCATCATTTTAATAATATAAATAAATCTCCTGTTTTTACAACCAAAAAAAACATACAAATGAAAAAAAAAATCGCTTGTTTTCATTTTAGCCTCTTGTTGTAAATGCTGTTCTCCCATAAAACGGATTTTCAAAATGCATATTCATACATTTAAACACACACACATACTATAAAACAGAAAGTCTACAAATGAGAACAAAACAAAAACATGTACTAAACAATAATACAGAAAGTAAAAAAGAGCAACAGCATTAAAAGTGTGTATGTATTAAATATAGATTTATAACACTAAAATATAAATACGTATTTGTACATACATAGATACGTAAAATATATGTACATACGTACATAACTTTGAACATTTATTGCTGTATATACCATTTATATACTTACTTATATGTATGTATGTGTGCATTTTCATACATACATACATATACATAAATACACACGCGTTTAGCGAAAACAAGAAAAAGAAAACACAAACAAAATGTTTATTATTTTTTTCTTTTGAGTTTTCTTAGACTAAAAATCTTTTTAGCATATAATAAAAATATAAACAGACATTTATATAGAAAAAGTATAAATGTATTTAATACATATTCATACTAGGGTATATTAAGGTGGTCCCAAAACAATTTTTTTTTTTTTTTTTTTTTTATTTTCTTTATATACATATATTATGGCTTAGAATGACTTGACAATGGCTAAAATCAGGAGAAAAATCTGTTTTTAAACTAAATTAGTTATCATAAGATATGGTAGCATTTGAACATTATTGACTTTTTTTCTTCTTCATACAATTGGAATTACCCTAACATATGTATGTACGTATTTACATATACGTGTCTTTATATTTTAACGGGAATATAGACAAGATATATTTCATGGATTTCCTATAGACAGTGTAGAAAAAGCAAAAAGTTTACGTATGATTTAAATTGTGATTTGTTTTTAGTAGTTGTTCTGAATAAAACGTAAACGAAGATGAATAATAAAATATTGAAGCAGAAGAAAAAACGCAAGAAATTGCTTAATGATTACTGTGAAAAATGACTTAAATGACAAACAATGTTTAATAGTAATAAAACTAAATATGTACTTCATCTTAAAATATATGAAGAATATCTTATTTTATGTTAAAGAAATGGTAATTTAAAACTACATATATGTAAGGAGTGAGATCGAAAAAAATCTTAACACACATTTTGATTCATAAATTTTTTCGGAATCAATATTCAAAAATTTTTTTTGATCTAGTTATCATGGAAAAATACTTCAGTTATTATTTTTAATAACAACCATGTTAATTTGTCCATATTTTCATCAAAATAAGTGACGAAAAAGACTTACGTTCTACAAGTTATTAAAAAATTTAAAAAAATCCAAATAGATCTTACAAATAATTGGCCACAGAATTAAATGTCGTCCGTAAAACCGTTTCTAATGTTATTAAACAGTATCAGGAGAATTTGACTATTGATGTGAAACCTAGTTCGGTAAGAAAAAAGGACCACATGATATTGGGAAGGCCAGAAAATTGAAGGCATATTGAAAGGAACTCCAAACACATCTGCTAGAAAATCAGCTCAGTTTTTTCAGTGCTTCGACTATTTGGTGCGAAAATTTAAAGCTAATGGGAAAGTTGATAACATATAAAGTTCAAAAAATTCCAAACTGGAATTCTGCAAAAAAAATTACAAGCCAAAAATAGGACTCGGAATCTAAAACCAAATTTCATACAAAAATACTCAAGCTGTATAATTGACGAAGAAACGTAGGTGCTGGCAGAATCTTCGCAGCTTGTGTCTCAAAAATTTTTATTGCTAATGCTCGAAGCAATGTTGGAGATAAGTTTAAGATCCAAAAGCAGCAAAAATTTTTTACAAAATTCATGGTATGACAAGCTTTTTGCAGTTGCGGCAAAACAGGAAAGTCATTTGATACATTCGGATCTATAAATACCAAAATATGCATAAAGGAATATTTGCAAAAAAAGACTTCTTCTTTTCTTAAGAAAGCACAACGTGTCCACATATTTTTGGACCCATTTGGTATCATGTCACTACGGTAAGAAAGCTTTGGAGTGGTACCAAATCAATAACATAGTTTTAGTACCAAGAGAGGTCAATTTTCAAAATTGTCCATAGCTTAGACCAGTGGAGAGATATTGAGCTCTTGTGAAAAGTAAATTCAAGAGCACAAAAAAGGTGTCCCAAAATACAGAAGATTTCAACAGAAGATGTGCACACTGTTCCAAAAAAGTGACTGAAGCAACTATCAAATCTCCAAAGAAAGGGTTTTCAAAAATGGTCCACAATTTTATAATTAGTGGTTAGAACCATAAAAATTATATATTTCTGTGATCTGTGCTAAATTATCAAATGATTAGAAAAATAATGAAAACTGTAAGATCAACCGTTTCCAAGTTATTGAATATTATGTATGTTAAGAATTTTTCGATCT
Source organism: Protophormia terraenovae (assembly GCA_951394005.1). Classification (NCBI taxonomy): domain Eukaryota; kingdom Metazoa; phylum Arthropoda; class Insecta; order Diptera; family Calliphoridae; genus Protophormia; species Protophormia terraenovae. The sequence goes on from OX596073.1 coordinate 33,553,318, forward strand.
CACTCCTTATATGAGGAATTTGAAACAATTTTAAAAAAATTTATTAAAAATACTAATTTATTTTTTTTTTCTGACTCCAATGCACAGTGGAACAGAATCTAAAATTTTTTTAAATAAATCTGTAGTTTGTAGTCGGCTAGTTGCATAAAATTTCACATAGGCACAGTAGAAGGGATCCCACATTCCCTCAGAAGCGGAGATTTGGGGCTCAAAATGGGTACATCTGACATAGAAAAATTTTGTCTTTGAAGAAATTACTTTCTTATCATCTATAATTGAGATAAAAGTAAAAAGACCAGAGAGAATAGTATCCCAGAAATAACGCAGAAATTACGTTCACATAAATACCCATAAATTAATAGGACGGGTATGATCAGATGGAATGATATCCCCCATACAACGAATATATTTTTAACGGCAAATCTAACTAACTATGGCGAGAGCTCTAAAATTTTGTGTGAACTACTCTCTTATCATATTGCATTGATGAAACGAAAATAAAGTAATTCAGTGAATGTTTAAAAAAATTGTAGAAAGATTTTTCATATCAAGTTTCGAATAGGTCGCATAGGTCCAGGAGGAGTAGTAGCTCCGTATAAAGTAAATATTAATTATTGCATCAGAAAGGGTAGAGTAGCGCACCGGGAAGAGCTGAATTTTTCGAAATGTTAAATATGTATCTTATTAAATGATGTTTTTATAACCTACACCACCATAAGTGTTTAATATATTACGCATTTATGCTGATATTTGTAACGCACAGAAAAAATTATCGACTCAGAATCAATATCTGAGTCGATTTAACGATGTCCGTCCGTCTGTCTGGCTGTCTGTCCATGTAAAACTTGTGAACAAAGTACAGGGCTCAATTTTAAAGATATCTTGATGAAATTTGGCACGAACAGTTATTTTGACACAAAGTCGAAGCCTATTAAAATTGATTATGATCAGTTCATTATTTCACCTAGCCCCCATACAAATGCCCTTCCGGAATAGGTGTTAAGTGGTCATAAATGCCTTAAATATAGCAATATTTTAATGAAATTCAGCACAAAAAAGTTGTGTATATGTATTAATCTTAGTGTCAAGTTTCATTAAGATAGTTCAATAATTGACCATATCTCCCATATAAACCTCTTTTCCAGAAATTACATTAACGAGCATAAATTCCATACGAATGATAGTATCAAGTTAATATTCTTGATCGACAGTTTCTCTCGTTAATATTTTTTTTTTTTTTTTTTAGAAATTTCAAAAACTTTAGAACCAAGATTAAAGTTCTTAAATGTACAGAAAATATTTCGGTTGAAAAATAAATTTAATTTTTCTTTCCCTTTACCTCCGCGCTTAAATCAATATTAAACAAAGGAATAATATCCTGTGTATTTTTTTTTTAATTTTATTTTCCAAGAAAACTGACTGAAACAACTATTAAATCTCTAATGAAAGAAAGTTTCATAAGTAGTGGTTAAAACTATAAAAGTTACATTTTTCTGTTACCTGTAATATAATATATTTTTTTTTTTTTATTTCTTATAAACTTTTACTAAAATTCGCCAAAGATTGTTAAACGACGAATGATAAATACGCAAACAATATAGCGAATACACAGGCGTGTACTGGTTATGAATTAGGCCTTGAAATTTTGGTGAATAATCATAAATTTCATATCTATTTCAAGACTATTTTTAAAATATTTATTTAATAACTATTAGAACTTGCTCGTCGAATAGTTCCAACAACCATTGCCATACTCAGCGCTACAAAAATTGTACCATATGCCCTTATTCTTGTTTTAAATAAAGTTAAAACAAAACTATAAATTACTTGCTACAAGATATTTTTTTGTTTTCGAATGTAGAACAAATTAAGAAGAAAATAAATTTTAATAACAATCTTAAAAAAAATAGTTTTTAAAGTAAATTAAACAGAAACAAATATTTAATATTTCAATTAAAAAAAGAGCAGGTAAAATAATTTACATTAAAAAAAAAATTAGTAGTTGTTAGCAGACAATTTGCTTAATTAAATCAAGAAAAAAAACACACCATGAGCTGGTCAATTAACAAGAGTAATGAGTGGCGTATGATTTATTTGCAATTAAATTACTTATAACGAATACGCAAAAGGAAATTGTTAATAAGAAAATAAGATTTTTGCTTAAAAAAAATTTGATTTAATGACATAGCTAATTAAATATTTAATACTTAAAACAAATAATAATATTTAAAATATTATGTCTTTTTTCTCCCTTGACCAAAATTTATCCAAAAATCTGATAAACTGTATCCAAAAACTCAAATTTATTAATATCTGTAGGTATTAATTTATTTTACCATTAAAATTTATTTTCATTTTGATCTAAAATAAAATATAAAATGTTTTTACTAATTTGTGACTATTAAATATTTTACGCAAAAAAAACGAAAAAAAAATATAAAAAATTAATAAAAAAATAAAATAAAACAGCAGCCACCAAAAAAATCATATAGACTAAATACATTATTCCATAAGTGTGTGTTAATTTTACGCTCGTGTGTTAGTGTTTTGAGATTTAATTCTATTTCTTTTTTTAATAATTATTATAAAAATAAATCAACAAAATAATCTTTGCAGATGCTGCCACAAAAATGAAACCAATAAATTTTTCATACAAAAAAAAAAAAAAAAAAAAAAAAAAATTTGGTGTTTTTCTTTAAAATAATAATTCGTTATGTGTTTTTTTTTTTCGCTTATTTTGCAAAAAAAAAAAAACAATATAAAACAAACAAAATGTTTTTTTTTTTTTAATTTTGTAGAAGAATGTGTGCTGTATTGTTAATCTAGGGGATTTAATTATGAGTCAACTAAATCAAATTTATTTAATTGTAAAACAAACAAAATGAAAAGAAAAAAATTTGATTGAAAAACAACGAATATAATGAGAGCTACACATACATAAAAGGGTCAAAGTTAAGGCTAATAAATTTACTAGATGGTTATTCCCTTTATTTTCTTTTACATATTTCTCACATGGCTTTTTAGCTAGCAATTTAAAATAATGTCAGTGGAACCTTTACAATTTTGTTTTCATCCGAAATAAAAATAAAAAAATTAAAACAAAATTCTAAAAATTTATTCTAGTAATTGAAAACTTGGGACTAAATTTTGAAGACCAAATCTTTAAAGTCAAATGAGACATATTACAAATTTACATATCAGAGGTACACTAATTTAACAACTCATTACTCAGCTTTTGAGATGTTTGTGCAATTGGGCCACAATATTTAAATTCGAATACTCCTCTCCTATGACTGGGCAAACTTTTAAATAAATAAAATCAGTCAATTGGAAATTACTACTACTATTTCTAAAATATTTTATTTTTAACCACAGTTTTTTTTTTTTTTTTTTCAAAGTGCCTTTATTAAAATTTTCTCCCTTGTTATCCACAATTCTTATTTTCTTTTATTTTTTTATAACACTGTTCGGTTTATTAATCTTGTATGTAAATTATTTGGATATTTTTCTTTAGATGCATAAATATAATTTCCGTTGCTACTCGATTTTTATGAACAATAAAATTCTTTTCTTTTTGCAATTTATTTAAAATATATACAACAAAAATGAAATAATTAAATGTAAAGAAAAGCCCAGCAACAAAAATAATAAAAATGATTAATTTATTGTTGTCTTTAATGTTGTTGTTTGCGAAAAAAAAAAAAAACCGACAAAATAACATTTTCAATTTTTATTGATTTTAAACAATTTATGCGTTCATTTCACTTGATGTATAAAAAGAAGCGATACACAGTGGGGCAAAAACGAAATTTTTGGTAAAAAATCTGTACACGCAGAGAAAAAACATAGTTACAGCATGATCACCACAATTATTCAATGTTTGTATAGCCATGATAACAACGTTTATGTTTCTGTTTGATAATTTAATGATTACCCACAATCAAAATTTTAATATGGTTGACTGCAATTATAATATGTATTTAAATATTTTTATATGAAACCATATTTATGAAAAATGTTATAAACCTTACTAAATCGTATCATTAAATGATGAAAAAATAATAAAATGGAATCATAATAATAAGTACGTATAAATATAATTATTTTTAACTGTAATCATATATTACAATCATAGTAAGTTGCTCTTAGTTTATGGTCACTAGAACCATATTTTTTCTTTTTGTGTAACTTCCAGATGACTGCTTGGATTTATGTAAAATTTTACATAGACATAGCAGATCGGCGTACAATTCTAAGTTTGAAGGTGGGACTAAAAATACCCTTCAGTTGCGGAGCTATTAGGCCTCAAAAAAAAGTACCTTTGACATAGAAAAATTTTCATCGATAGCCCAATTTTTGTTTCTTAAAAGATTTAAAATGTTTTTACATCTTCTATGATAAACATGCTTGCATGTACTATTTATCTCTTATAGTTTTCAAGTTATCTCTTATAGTATTGCATAGTATATGCACTGTGATTGAAGGGAATAAAGATGGAGTAAAGGAACTGTAAAATTAAATTACTGCATAGATCAGTTTTTATTCAGAAACTTCTTTTTAAAATTTTATTTTTTCTAGAAACAATTAAAATTGTTAAATAATACAGGGAAACAATCTTTCTGCGGTTCGGAATTTTACAGTCAATTCGGATGCAAGTTATTATGACATACTAAACCTAGAAATTTCACTTTTTATACCCTTCACCACAAGTGTAAAGGGTATATATAAGTTTGTCATTACGTTTGTAATTTCTACAATATTCATCTAAGACCCCAAAAAGTATATATATTCTGGATCCTTATTGATATGGGAATCGATATAAAGATGTCCGTCTGTCAGTCTGTCCGTCTGTCTGTTGAAATCAGTTTTTAGAAAGCCCCTGTTATCGGATATATATGTTTTATACATCAAATTGTAGGAAATATTCCCCGAAAAATTGCTAATAAAAATCAGCAAAATCGGTTGATAAATAACTGAGATATCGGTAAAAAACCGAAGATACTCCCAAAAAATCGTATTTGTTGTCGGCTTTTCTCGGCTTCTATACAAGCTAGCGACTTCGTTTTTGCACGAAAAATTCAAAATCTTTCTTCAAATTTTCTTACCTGAAAAAATCGGTCCATCAGTATCCGAGATATCGGCCAAAACGCATTTTTAGACTTTTTGAAGTTTCTATATAAGCTACGGGTTTCGCTATTGAACAGGTTGGTCATAAATATTTTATTTATTATGGTTTGCGCGAAAATCGATAATTAACAAGGTTTACATCATATGTTGAAGCAAAATAAATTTTCACCCAAAAAGTAATGGTTGGACTTGATGGATTTTGATGTGTAAGACACGAAACTGCCTTCAGTTTTTTTCCATCAGGTCTGGATTTTCTTTTTACGGTGTGTACGATTGACATAAGTGGTACACCAAAAGATCAAGACTAAAAATATATTCCAGCTAACCAAACTTAATTTTTTAATGCGCTCAATAGTTTTAGAGTTATTTCAAAATTAGTGCAGGAAAAATTTTTAATTTTTTTTTTTTTTTTTATCCAAAATTTTAATTTTTTACTAAAATTTCTTTTAATAAATGAAAACATCAAAACTATTTATTATCTTTATCTTAAAGCTGGCAATGCTGCCAATAAAATAAGACTTGTATCATTACAATTGAGGCACAAATCATGATTTTATTCATATTTAAGTGAATTTATGTTGAAATAGAAAGAACACAATTGAAGACAATAAAGAAGATTTTAAATGATAGCGTGAATCAACATATTGGATTGAAACATGTAAAACGTAAAGTATGGATTTCTGATAACACCTGGAATTCAATTGATGACAGGAGCCAGATAAAAACAGCTAAAACAAGATTTTCTAAGGCATATTTCAGTCACAGTATTCATATATAGATCGCATGGTCAAACATAACGCTCGTCGAGATAAGAGATGAATAGTATGGCATTCGAGGTACAGGCTGCAGCAGAAACGAATAGAACCAGAGATCCGTTGGGTGGTAATACATTAAATGTGCAGCGTCAACTGAAAATATGGTCCGACAACTATGCTGGTATGATGGCAACAACAGAAAACACCAACACTACGCAATCCACATGTCCGGAGAAGACAGAAACCGCTAGAGCCATTAGAACACTTAAAAACGAAAAGGAAGCAGGTGTGGACAACATCAACGCTAAACTTTTCAAATTAAACTCTGAACTCAGCACCGAATTATCGAGAATTTTTGGAATACACACTCACTACCACCTGAAGTCAATATTAGTGTCGTTGTTAAAGTACCGAAAAAAAGTAATCTGAAAGAATGTTACAATTGGAGGGGAATAACTCTGCATTCAACGGTCAACAAAGTATTGGCTCATATAAAATTATAAAGAACGGGTTACCATCCTCTCTATCACCTGAACTTAACCATGAACAAGCGGGCTTTCGAACCCACCATTTCTGCAGTGACCATGTAAACAGTCTGCCTATTACAATTGAGCAATATGTAGAATGGAGACATTATACTGCATATTTATCGATTTTTCGAGAGCGTTTGGCACCCTTCATCACGAAGCTATATGGAGGGCACTTCAGTGTAAAGGCATCCCAAAAGATATTGCAAATCGTATCAAGAATCGCGTGGAAATCCCCGAAGATACATTTGCAAACTAAGCTTCACCTATATTCCTCAAATTTATGATCCGTGTTACTATATGGTTGCAAATCCTAGAACATCACAACTAATGATTTGCAGTTATTGAAAGTATTTATCACACGCTCTCTTTTCGGAAATTGTTGAGGATATTCTGGCCCAATACCATTTCCAATAGAGACTTATACGAGAGAACCGGGGAAACCTTAGTCTTAGTCATTGAGTGGATACAAATTTGATATTAGAACGATTTTACAGAAAAAAGTAAAAAATTTACTTCAATTATGAAATTGCTTATATTAATTAATTTTTAATTGAATTTTCTCCAATTCATCAAAATGATAATCAAAGAAAAAAAAAATAACCAATTAAAAATTATATATGAAAATAATTTATTCAATTAAAAACTTGTTTAAATATGCACCTCTCACCAAAATGATTATATTAATTACTAAAAACTGTAAAAAATACAAAGCAGAAAAAAATTCCCAATTAATAAATTAATTAAATCAATCAAGTAGTTGATTGGATGAATTAAAAATGTATATCTATATATATAAAAATTAATGTGTGTTTGTTTGTATGTATGTTTGTTTGAAGTCTATAGCCGCCTAAACGGCTAAACCGATTTTCTTGAATTTTTCACAGTGTGTTCCTATATGCCTGGAAGGAAAAATAGACTACCTTTTATTTAGAAATTCCATGTGGACGAGATGCCACGCCCACTTACTAAATAACTAAAGTAAAATATCTCGGAAATTGGTAATACTAGAGTCCTCAAATTTTGGACGAACAACTTTGACACCTATATGAACATTCTGGCACATCCCACGCCTAATATTGCTTGCCAATACCAAATGCCGTAAATTTAGGAAACTATTACAGTTACATTTCCCAAATTTTGTATAATAAACTTAAAAGTCAATGTGAACATTTTGTGCAAAAATGGGCGGAAAAGAAATAGTGGGCGTGTCATCTCTCATATAAAGTTAATACCAAAATTTTTATATCTGAAAAACTATAAAAGTTAGAGCTCAAATTTTGTACGACTAGCATTAGCTTCAATATGAATATTTTGGACAAAAATTGGTACACTAGCAATAGTGGGCGTGGCACCTCCAATATAAAGAAAATATTAAATTATCATATCTGAGAAAATATAACAGTTAGAGTTCTAAAATTTGGCGGAGCCACTTTGGTATCAATATTAATATTTAAGAAAAATATGGGCGGACTAGAAGTAGGGGACATGGTACCTCCCATATGAATTAAATGCAAAAATTCGTATATCTGGGAAACTATTGGAGTTGGAATGCTCAAATTTTGCACATAGAATGTTGACATCCATGAAAGCATTTGTCTAATAAATTAGCGGATTATGGGGGTATGGTCCCTCCCATTAAAATTAAATACAAAAATGAGTATATCTGGGAAACTATTAGAGCTTGAATTTTAAAATTTTGCACGGGAAACATCTATCTATCTATCTATCTATCTATCTATCTATCTATCTATCTATCTATCTATCTATCTATCTATCTATCTATCTATCTATCTATCTATCTATCTATCTATCTATCTATCTATCTATCTATCTATCTATCTATCTATCTATCTATCTATCTATCTATCTATCTATCTATCTATCTATCTATCTATCTATCTATCTATCTATCTATCTATCTATCTATCTATCTATCTATCTATCTATCTATCTATCTATCTATCTATCTATCTATCTATCTATCTATCTATCTATCTATCTATCTATCTATCTATCTATCTATCTATCTATCTATCTATCTATCTATCTATCTATCTATCTATCTATCTATCTATCTATCTATCTATCTATCTATCTATCTATCTATCTATCTATCTATCTATCTATCTATCTATCTATCTATCTATCTATCTATCTATCTATCTATCTATCTATCTGTCTATCTATCTATCTATCTATCTATCTATCTATCTATCTATCTATCTATCTATCTATCTATCTATCTATCTATCTATCTATCTATCTATCTATCTGTCTATCTATCTATCTATCTATCTATCTATCTATCTATCTATCTATCTATCTATCTATCTATCTATCTATCTATCTATCTATCTATCTATCTATCTATCTATCTATCTATCTATCTATCTATCTATCTATCTATCTATCTATCTATCTAATTTTTAAGAAAAATTTTATATTTTAATTACTAAATAAATATATTTTTTTAATCCTTTAATTACTATGTATTTCATTTCGGGGGGTGGCGAAGCACACCGGGTATTAGCTATATAATATAAAAGTATAGTTAAATTTTATTTTTATTTAATTTTTGCTTGAATAAATTTATTAAATTTCGATATAAAATGAAACAACTATGTTAATTGAAAAAAATATATCACAATAATTGATAACTAAAATAATTAATTTTTTTATTAATGTTTTTTTTAATATATATAATGAGCAAAAAATTTTTGGAAATTAACTCAAATTTATTTTATTTCTGTATTTTTATAAACAAATCATCCATTTTTCATTACATTTTATTAAAAGCTGTCAATTTATTTAAAAACCAAAATGTTAAAATTAATTATATTAATAAATAATATTATTAAATTTCAATATAAAGTTAGTTAATAAATGTATTAAAAAATAATTTGAAATATTTTTCTTCTGTGTTAAAGCCAATTTTATTCCGCATATTTTGGTGTATCGCTTATCGAGTTATAATGAAATTTATTCGAATAATCGGCTTATTTAGGGCGAAATATTAGACACGGCCTTGTTTGATGGAGGACGAAAAAATTGTTCTTAATTTTTTATTATTTTTGTGTAATTTGTAAATTAATATTTTTACTAATATTTGAATAAAATCAAAATTTATGCATGTGAGAAATTTATTAATATCATCATATTTATTAATATATTCCGTTGCAGAATTATAAATACACTCTATTATTGCGGATTTCTGAAGAAATAAAAGTCGTAGAATAATGAAAATTGGCAGTGTGTGAAAGCAATTAAAATAAAAAATATTTCTATGAAAATTTTTTCCCTACTTCGAATTTTACTATGTATTTTAAGGTAAAAATTACTTAGTAGTGTTTCATAACTATAAAGACACTAAATTAAAAACTTCAAAATTTTTAAAACAGTAAGAACATAATATAAAAATAATATAAATAAATAATGAGTATGCTGAGGATTGGTTTTTTAAAAATATTCTCACCGTCGTCCAATTTACCAGTGTTACCATCATGTTTTCGCAGAAGGACCTCTGGCTTCAATTATTAGTTATTTTCGATGGAAAGCACTTTCATATTTGAAAGTTTCAGATTAAATCCGACGAAATAATAATCCTCAAATATTTCCAATTGGTTTTTGATCCGAACATCAAGTGGGTGATTCAAAAAATATTCTATTATTGTAATGTATCGCTATTTTTGACAGGTGAATCGGGTGGACTGCACCCTTTTTTGTTTGAAAATTTGCTCATATCAGCGAAAATTTTCTACGAAAGAAACAAGTTTGTTGTCTAAGTACTCCATAAAATCATCGTGGGTGCAAATAAGCCCCAGCTTAAACATTACTTCAATAAAGAAAGACGTCAAACGTAATGCAAATCTACCAATGAAATTTACTTAAATAAAACGTCGAAAATCCTTAAGTAGAGCAATGGTATACCTTTTTTATATAGAGAAATTTAACGTAACCCATCTGGTTAGCATTTAGTAATTATTAGAGAGACCTGCGAAAGGGTTTTCCACAACTCCACAAAAATATAACTTAGTGGTGAATCTTCAATGGGTTTGGGATATTTCTCTGTGCTTGTAATAGATGCGCTGGCTTATTTTAGCCATTTCATCATCTTTTTAGAGTAAATTGGGTTGTAATAAGTTCAGCTTAAGTTCAGATAAGACCCAATTTTCCATCAAAACAAACGCTTCAGACGACACGATTCGCCTGACAAAAATATGGAAACATTACAAAAATATGATTTTTTTTTTTTTCATTGTCTGCACAATTTTCGGATCAAAACCCAATTGGAAATATTTGGGGATTGTTATTCGGTCAGATTTATTCTGAAAACTGGAAATATAAAAGTGCTTTCCATCCAAAATAATTAATAATTGAAGCTGGAGGTATTTAAGCGAAAACATGATGGCAACACTGGTAAATTGGACGCCGGTGAGAATATTTTTAAATATTTAAAAATATAACTCAACAAACTCATTATTAATTTATATAATTTTTATATTTTGTTCTTTCTGTTTTAAAAATTTTGAAGTTTTTCATACACTGCCAATTTTTTATTATTCTACGACTTTTATTTCTTCAGAAATCCGCAATAATAGTGTGTATTTATAGTTCTGCAACGGAGTGTATGACCATATTTTTTTCTTTTTGTCAACCTATTTAATTCATTCTTCCCCTACAATATTAAAAAAAAATTCCTTCTATTCAAATTATTAACAAAGTACATCTCGGTATTTATTCTCACAATTATAAATTTCTCTCTTCTATTCTCGTATGAATCATAAATTTTTGTTACAGGAAAATTCTCGAACAAAAGTATCAATCAATTATGGAAGATTTTGCTTATTTTTTGTAAATAATTTGTTCATGATATCTTTTAACAACTATACAATTTCCTTATTGTAATTTAAACATTTGCATATGTATATATTAATATAGTAAATATGTATATTTAATATTATTATTTACTTTACGAAAATGAAAAACTATATTTTTCTTTCATTACCACTAAAATGAAAAAAAATATAAGAAAACCTTATTAATTTTCTTGGAAAATTGTTAATATTTCAATTGTTTATTATTGTTACGTTTTTCGTTTCTTTATTTTTTATTTTTTTAAATTTTCAATTTATTTTTTCACAAACTACTTGAATTCAATTTAGTCTATCATTTGGTAATTTTATGGAATCATATTTTTGCTTTAATCTGCTGTATAGTGTGAGGAACCATATGATCAATTAATCATAAGATTTGTAATGTAAAACTGAAATTATTTTGACAAAAGCTAATTTTTTTTTCTTCTTTTTTGACGCCTGCAATTATAGGAATGCGGATCTATTGCTAAGAAATCATCAAAACTATAGGCTACTGATTGAATAAATATAAAGCCGTATTTACAAAAAAAATAATGTATGCTTGATAAAGAATTACTAACTTTTTGTATGTAAATTTCCATAAGAAAAAGTTAGTAACTCGTTATCAAACCGCTAATACGGCTGTAAATAAATAAATAAATAATAATTATAAACAGTGTTGCCAGTTTAGCCTTTTTAAGGCTAAATCTAGCCTTTTTATTTTGCTTTTAGCCTCAAAATTTTCGTTTTAGCTTCTAGCCTTTTTTCTAGCTTTTTTTAATTTTAAAATAGCCTTAAAAAGGCTAAAAATTTACTCATTTTATTTCTACAGAATCATCAATTTAAGCATTTTTGTGTATTAGTTCGCACAAAAAATCGAAATTATTTATATTTAACGAAAATTTTCGCCTGCGGCGCTTCATTCTACGAAAATATTATAAGTATTTTTTAACAAACTTTGTTACCTATAAAAACTATTTATGTTATATTTACAAATTCACTAAAATATCTTTAAGAAATACCAACATCTAATATGAAAAAAAATAAATAAATGCGTTTTTAAATAAAACAATATTTTAGCTTTTTTCTGGCTTTATTTTTTGGGACATTTAGCCTTTTTTTGACTTTTTTTAAAGTCTAATTTAGCTTCTTTTTTTCTCAAGTCCTGGCAACACTGATTATAAAGAACGAAAATTACACTGCAGAGTGGTTCTAAAACGCTTTAAAAAAAAAAATAATAATAATAATTCAGTAACTATTGAAACGTTAAAGGTATCTTAATAAAATTTTACATGGTCAGAGCTAAGGTGTTTTCGAGTTAATTTGGAGAAGCAAAAGTTCCTACCGGATCAGGGGGAAATTGGGTGGCCCTCCAAATTTGGAAAAATTTTTTGAAAAATCACCAAAAATTAATTTATGATATGACAGAAAGGAAATTTTATATATAGATAGTCGATGTAAATCTCTAAAAAAAATACGAATACATGTGCAGGTTATCTCTTCTAGTTTAAGAGATATTCCGGTCGAAATAAATAAAGTAAATACGGAGGAGTTTGGAGCAAAGGTCTGCCCACAAGCCCAATCCAAATTTTGTCAATTCTGGATTTTTTATGATCTCTAATTGCAAAGCTGGGATCGACATAAAATTACTTTAATTTTATAGCTCCATATGTAAGGTATACACCAAATATGTATTTTCTGACGGAGACTGCTTATAATGGCAGGGTGACCATTTCAATGAAAAAAAAAGCAATTTTTTTAAACCGTTTTACACGGATTGGAATTTTGGGTATTTTCATGTAAAAAAGTGGAAATTTTTTTAATCATATGATTTTAGAACAAGTTTATACATATTATACTGAAATTCCAATAAAATATCGCTATTCGTTTAAATTTTATTAATGTTTAAATATTAATTTTACTTGTATAAAAAGTTTATACTTTTGCTTAAATCCCAACAGAAACTTAGCCTCACGATTGACATAAATGATACACCAAAAAATGAGGACTAAAAACATCTTCAAATTTCCCAAAGTTAATTTTTTTTTGTATGTGCTCAATAGCTTCGAAGTTAGTTTGAAATAAGTGTCCAAAAAAAAAAAAACACTTCATGCTAAATTTTATATTTTTTTGCATGCTAAATTTTATATTTTTTTGTTATTAAAATTTCTTTTCATAAATGAAAATATCAAAATGTTTATCATCTTTATCTTAAAGCTGGTAATGCTGCGAATAAAATAAGGCATGTATCTTCAAAATTGATGCATAAATTTTGATTTTATTCACAGTTAAGTAAAAATGCCCATGTTACATACAATTGAGAAAAAATACAGTGGTGGGCAAACATTTTTTTTTTTTTTACTATTGCTAAGAAATCATCAAAACTATAGGCTACTGATTGAATAAATATAAAGCCGTATTCACAAAGAAAAAATAGATGGACTAGGTGGATTTTGACGAGTTAAACAAGAATCTGCATTCACTTTATTCAGCGGTCACACTATAAAATTCAAGTATTGTTTGTCAAATTTAGACTATAACTCAAGAACCGTTTACACGCTTTTGATAAATGATATACCAAAAGATGCATACAAAAATTGTCTTCAAGATATGTCAACAATATTTTTTATTCGCTCAAGAATTTCAAAGTTATGGATCACAAAATTCACCATTTAATCACCGAATAACTAAGAAAATATTAACTAAACAAAAAATTTTGTAAATTCAGCTCAAAGACAATTTAAGTCGCTATATATTGGAGTTTAATTTATCTTAATAGGACAAACCGTTCTCGAGTTGTACAGTTATTTAGTTAAATTCCATCTAATTTACCTATTTTTTTATTTAAGATAAAAAACATTTTTTTTGCCCACTTAACTGTAGGTACGCATGGGTATCCTAACGTAACTGTGAATGCAATCATGATTTGTGCATCAATTTTTACGATACGTAGCTTTGTTTACTCATAGTTTTACTAGCTTAGAGGTAAAGATGATAAACTGAAACATTTTTGATGTTTTCACTTTTAAAAAGAAGTTTTAGTAAAAAAAAGAAATCTTGAATTTAGCATGAAAAACTTTTTTTCGGACACTTATTTCAAAATATATCCTAAACTATTGAGCGAATACAAATTTGTTAGTAGAACGACTGAAGCAAATCAATAACCTATCACTAACTGAAAGCAGATTCGAGTTTAGCATGCGGAATTCCATCTAGTGCACACATTTTATTTTTTTTTTTTTAATGAGAACGAAAAATATTTTTTTGTCGACCATCGATAATCCGTCGATAATCCAGATTATTCGGTTATCCGGACGGCCTTTCTTAATTCATTAGAAACAAAAAGTGACCAGGAAATAACCTCGATAGTCCGGATAGTTCGGTAATCCGGATAGGGGTTTGCAATAAATTATCCGGACTATCGAATTTATATTGTATTTAGTTTTAACTCGCTAAATTTCAATTAAATTATTCTACTAAAATTTCCAGGAGATAATAACATTTATATTTTATTTCCCTGGAACAGACAAACAAAAATTTTTAGAAAATTAAATTCTATTTTGAACACATATTTTAATTTTTTTTTTAATTGGAAATTGGTACTTTTTGTAAATGCAAATAATTTAGTTTGAAGTCGCTACCAAAATTTTAAAACAAATTAATTAAAAATTAAATTTTGCAACTCTTTTGAAAATTTTTTTCTTAATGTTTATATTTTTTACTGTGATTCCAAATTTATATGTATTTAATAAAAAAAATATTGTTCACTCTGCTCCTTTTTTGTTTTAGCGTATTCCGAAATTCATTATGATCCTATCAATGCACATTGGGTAAAAGAGGTCGAAAATGGCGATTAATTCAGGGAAAGGTGATATCAATATTTTAATGATCACGTTTTACTTTTTTATTGATTATTAGGTAAAAAAATCCGTTTTAGAATTTTAAGATTTTTTTTTTTTTTTTTTTTTTGCAGAATGGTAATGTCCGTCCGTCCGTCTATACATTAGAGTTAAATGGGTCGAAAATTATGCATAATTCAGTGAAAGGTGAAATCAATATTTTAATGATCACGTTTAATTTTTCTATTTATTAGTAAGTAAAAAAATGCATCTTTAGAATTATAAAATGTTTTTTTGCTGAATGGTAATGTCCGTCCGTTCGTCTATACATTTGGGTTAAATGGGTCCAAAAAAGGCACTTAATTCAGGGAGAGTTGATATCAATATTTTAACATTTAGATTTAGTTTTTATATTGGTCAAAAAGTAAAAAACTAATATACTTTTGGAATTTTAAGTCTTTTTTTCAAGAATTTTAATGTCTGTCCTTCCGTCCTTCTGTTTATTAATTTTTGCAAACTTTCTAATTCAAAATCGTTTATTTTTTGCTTCATTAAAGATATCGACTTTTTTTATTCGACAGACAATTTCGCGCTTTAATAAACTATAATAAATATGATAAAATCGGTTGAAAATGTTGAGATATATTAGGAAAAAACTTGACCAACATCTTGCAAAGTTGAGATTGTTGAAATTTCAAATGAATATATCTCGTAGAATATATAAGAGAAATAGTAAATGCAAGCATGTTTTCTAAAGGGTTTATCAAGGATTTTAAGGTGATATAAAAATCTTGGAAATCAGGAACAAAAATTCGCTAGCGCATTTTCTATGACATTAGTACTCTATTTTGAACCCTTCTGAAACGTATATGGAATCTGGCTTCTAATGTTACTGTCTGTCCTCTGCTACGCTTATCCCACTGCTTAATGTTTGATAAAGCAAAGAAAATGTATGCACTTAAGCTCTTTTTTGTATGAAATATACGGGAGTTTTTCGGAAAAAAAATTAATTTCTCAAATCGGGCTATATATGCGCAAGATTTTTTTCATAATATTAAAGGGAACAATATGTGTATTATTTTTCCAAACATTTTCAGAATAAACATTCTGTAACATTTTAAGTTGTATTCCATGAAAATTGAAAATGAGTGTATTTTAGGACAATTTTCAAGAAAAATAATAAAAATGTTAAAATAAAATTAAATTTAAAAATACTTAAAGAAAAGCACATTTAAATACTTGAAGTTGATGGCAACATTTAAAATTTTTATTTTAAAAGAATTTTTATTTAAAATAAATACACTGAAAGTTGATGAAAATTAAATGTTTTAGTCCTTTTCAAAATTTTAAAAAATGTTTAACTTTGACAGCTCCTTATGAGAAAACAGCACAACCTAGCTTAAATATTTTAATTGATATTGATACATAATTTTGTCTATTTTTATTTGGTTATTACAACTTTTGACACCTTTTACCCCAACGTACAATGTAGTGTGATAGCTTTTCATCACTCAATATTTTTTGCAATTACATGTAAATATTTACTTTAAAATATATATTTATATAAAATGAAAGAAATTTCACACACGTATGTGTGTGTGAAATTTCTATACCAATATATTTATTTAATTTTTGTATATAATTTTCAATCTATGATTTATTATGATTTTGTTTTGTTCATTTCGTTTAAGTTAATTTTATATTTATAATTTCAGTTCATTGTATAATTTTTTTTTTTTTTTTTTTTTTGTTAAAGGGAAGTGATAAATTTCCGCTGTTTATTGGAAACATTTTATTAGAAAAAGTGCAAAAAAAAATCAGACACATACTACATACGTATTACCGACATCAAATGATATTGAATTGAAAAGTGTTTTCTTACTGTTTTATTGTTAATTTGAATTAAACAAAACAATTTTGGTTATAAATGTAATTTCCAAAAATATTTAAAAAAAAAAATGGAAATACTGAAATAGCGTTATAAATAAATCATAAATTTTGAATATTATGCATTTAAATTTAAAAGAAAATAAACAAAACAAAAAATAAAAACAACAATTTTAATTATTTTTGGATGAGCAAAGTTCAACAAATTGTGTTACAATAAATATTTATTTAAAATCATCTGTTGTTATTATTGTTGCTGTATGAAAATGTAAAAATGATTTACGTTTTGCACTAAAACGAATGGAAATGTTTCTATGAGTACATTTATAGAACACATTATTTTTCTATTTTTTTTTTTTTATTTGTTGTTCAATTACAAGATGACTTTGAATACATTTTTTTTAAATAATTTGTTAAAGTGAATTTGTTACAAAATATGAAACTAAATAAATGCAAGGCTATTGTTTCATTTAATTTATATAATTGCAGTAACAAACATTTTATTAATACAACTATTTAAGAGAAGCATAATATTTAACTGTTTGAGAGATACATGACATTTACTTAGTTATAAAAAAATATAAATTTGTGTTAATTACTTCTTAAACTGAGTTATAAACCTTACTCAATAATTGAATCTAAACGTATTAACTATCCCAGCAAGCACGAAGTCATACGTTTGAAATATGATGACTTTAACATTTAATATCAAACGTGTTTCTCAAACTTGTGTTAAATGTGGATAGAGGTTTGAATTTTAAGTTTGATTTCAAATTAAGAACAATTTTAGAAAAAACATTTGAAAAATTTTAAATTCTCAATTTAATATCAAATGTTATTATTAAATCATTCTCAAACCTAAAGATAACTTTAAAAATATTTGAAAAATAGTATTTTCACAATTTGATATTAAATGTTATTATCAAATCTTTCATAAATCTAAAGTCAAAAAATATTTCAAAAATTGTATTTATTTGAGTATATCAAAAATTATATGCAAATAAATAAGTTAACAAATAATATTATTTATAAAAATTAAATAAAATAATTTATAATTACTGAATATATTGATAGAACAAAACTTGAAATCTATACAGAAAACAAACTTCACCAAAATAAATAAAACAAATTAATTAACTTATGATCCACATGTGGTCACAATCCACATTTGAAAAAAGTTTGAGATAACATTTAACAATGATTTGATAATAATAGCATTTCTCAATTTGACTATTAATTCCCCTTTTTGTTGAGACAGCTATTATTTTAAAGTTATTTTCAAATCATTCTCAAACACTTGACATTTGAGAAAGGGCTTGATTTGAAATCATTCTCAATTTGATATCAAAGCTCTGTGTTTGCTGGGATGTTTCATATATCAATTGACTCAGAATTATTTTCTGAGTTAATTTAAAAATGTCCGTCATTCTGTCTATTCATAATTTATTCTTGAAAACAATAAAATACTAAAAACTTGCATTGTAGTAAGTACTGTTGATAATATATAATTTTCCAAATTTTTCCAAAAAAAATTGTTCATCAAAATGCATAAGCATAAAATTATGAATTTTTTAAATTTTAAAAAATCGAAACTTTTTTTGACCAAAATGTATGGGACCCATGATTTTTCAATCGCATGTAGGGAACTGAAGACCAATTTTAAAAATTTTTTAAATAATTTTTTCGTGTTAAGCAAATTTTAACGCATTGTTTAAAGGGTCTTCCTACATCGAAATCTTGAAAAAGGCTTTCCTCGGGACACTCTAATGTATATCTTTTTATTATATTCCCAATTAATTTATTGTTCTTAAATTTATTACAAAGTGCAACAAGAAAGAATTGCCTCAATAATTCCAACGCAAACTAAAATCGTACTAGTTGTCTAGCAAAAACGATTTTATTTAAAATTGGAAAATTTTGGAGTCTTTTTTTTTTTTTTTTGTTTTTTTTTTTTTGAGGATTTTTTTTAGCAATCAAGTTTCAAAGTTCATTAAAATTTTTAATGATAATGTTAAAAAAATACATATCATAGTATAATAAAAGTGGGCGAGAAAGAAGTGTGGCATCCAACTTATATGTATTTTGGGCCATAGTTTTCTCCAAAAAATATTTAGAAAAAACAATTGTTAACAATAAGTGGACGTACTATTTTCATATATATTGTATATTTCCTTCCAGAGGATGCAAAATACATATATATCTGGCGAATATCCGTAAAATAAATTCAATAATGTGACTACTCATATATTGTATAATAAAAATTTGGCAAAAAAGAGAGGTTCATTTAAGAGTGATTCCATGTCAAAACGGACAGCAATCGGATTTGACATCTCCGATGTCAATGAAAAATGAAAAATTTACAAAGGTGCATTTGTTCAATTGCTAATAACTTATAAACTATATACGGTAATTATCTAGTTTTAGTTTCATAATAAAGACAAAAATATTACCTTTATAAAGATATTTATAATTTTTTTTAAATCAAAAGTTCAAAGGTCAAATTTGGACTTATAATAATCAAATCATTATATTTCAAAAAACGGTATTTTTAAAATTCTGAAAAAAAAATATATAATGTTGACGTAACTCTTCTTCCTACGACGGAAAATTTCAAGTTGGAGTCTCATTTAGTTTAGAGGTTATGGACCAAAATAAAATTTAATTTCTTATAACTTCTAAACTATACACAATAAAATTTAAATACTAGTATCATTTTAAAGATTAAACAAGTTTGCAATCGTAAATTGCCTTGTTGTCTCTGTTTGGCGGTATCAAAGCAGAGTTTGTGGACTATAATTAGACACCAGCAGAATGTAATACGTATTTCTGTGCCGCTACACACTTCATCAGCATTCGTGGTGTCTTATCCATTTCGGTTTCGTTGAAACCTAAACAAAGATTAAGATATTGTTTTTAAAATTATGTGTAGTAAATTTATTTAATTTTAAAGTTCAAAGGTCAAATTTAAACTTTTAAAAATTAAATCTTTATATCTCCAAAAACGATATTTTTAAAATTCTTAAAAAATGATATAATGTTACCACAACTCTTGTCCATACCAGTGCAAAATTTCATATTGGACACTCATTTAGTTTAGAAGTTATGTAACAAAATATAAACCAAAGTCAAATTTTGTATAAAATTTCATATTTTTTAAATAAAAAAAAATAATTTAAATAAATTTTTGTAAATATTTTAAATTTTTACATACAAAAAAAATCATTTTTTCTATATTTTGCTTCATAAATCCTAAACCAAAAGAGATTCCAAATTGAATTTTGGCTCGAGTATAGAATGGAGTTAATTTATCAATACATAATTTTTTAAAGAATTTTAAAATACCATTTTTTGAGATATTCAGCTTTGATTATTATATTATATATTTTGACCTTTGAACTTTCGAAGTAAATAAATTTTATATGCGTCATTTTAAGGCTAATATCTATTTCTATTAAATGAGATACAAATTATAATTTTACAATGTATAGTTTAGAAGTTATGAGCAATGAACTATGTACACTTTTGGATACAATTTGATAGTTTTTTCATTTTTAAAACGTCATATTTTTGGACCGGAAAGGGTCTTAAGTCTGAAAATTAGCAATTTGAGCAACACTTGTAATAGGTAATAACTGTAGCGAATTTCATTGAAATCGAAGACATGAAATCCGAAAATGACTGTTTTTTGTGCGTTTTGATATGGAATTACTATTAATGAAAATCTTAAATAATTTCAAGGAGAAGCTTTGCATTCTATAAAATATTAAGTATCCATAAATACATTAGGATACTGTTAACGAAGTTTAAGTGTGAATAAAATCAAAATTCGAACTAACATTGCAAAAACCTTTGGAAATTTTATTTAGCGAAATCTAATAAATTTTGATCGGGAAATATCGCAACATATGAAGAAGCAACCCCTTTAATGTTACTCACAAAAATGTTTTCGGCTTAGAACAGACAAAAATTTGTTTTGTCACTCTGTGTTATTTTATTGTATTAATTTTTAAACGCTTGTTACTGATGTACATTGGGGTAAAATGTGTCAAAAATGGCGATTAAATGATTTTTTAAAATAAAGTTTTTGTAATAAAGTTGGGTATGGAATAAAAATAGACAAAATTATGTATCAATAGCAATTAAAATCTTTAAGCTGGGTTATGTTGTTTTCTTATAAGGGAGCTGTCAAAATTAAATTTTTTTTATATTTTTGAAAAAGAGTAATAAATAAATTTTTCATAAATTTTCAGTGTATTTAATTCAAATAAAGAGTCTTTTAAAATAAAAAAATTGAAAATGGAACTATCAACTTCAGGTATTTAAGTGTACTTTTCTTCAAGTATTTCTAAATTATATTTTGTCCTAATATTTTTAGTTTTTTGAAAATTCTCCTAAAATAAACAAGTTTTCAATTTACATGGAATGCAACTTAAAATGTTACAGAATGTTTGTTCTGAAAAATTTCTAAAAAATAGTACATATTGTCCACTGTAATATTATGAAAAAAAATCGTGCGCATATATAGCCCGATTTGAGAAATTAATTATTATTTTTATTATTTTTTTTTTTTTTAAACTCTAGTAGTTTTCTTACAAAAAACAGCTTAAGTGCAGACATTTTCTTTGATTTATCAAACATTAAACCTGCAACTTCTGTAACTTCTAATCGACTGGTTAGATTGAAATAGGCGTAGCAGAGAACAGGAGCGGAGCTATGGGGATTCAAAGTAGGGTACTTATGTCATAATAAATATTTTACCAATAGCGAATTTTTGTTCCTTACCTGATTTCCAAGATTTGTATATGACCTTAAAGTCCTTAATAAATCCTTTAGAAAATATGCTTGCATTTAATATTTATCTTATTTATTCTTACAGATATATTAATTTGAAATTTCAACAATCTCAGCCTATTTGTAAAAAAATCGATTTTTTTCTATTATCCTTAAGACAACATATTAATCTAATAATAACTGTAAAGAAAATTAACATTAACTGCATAATTAGTTAATTAGACGATGTTAAAGTTACTGATGCAAAAACGCAACAGTGGTCGGAAATGGGTTAAAAAAATTCCTAAAATTACAAAGATATATTATTTTTTACTTCTTGACCAATATAAAAACTAAATCTAAATATTAAAGTATTCATATCACCTTTTCCTGAATTAAGTGCTATTTTCGACCCATTTAACCCAAATGTATAGACGGACGCACAGACATTACCATTCAGCCAAAAAACATCTTATAATTCAAAAAATGCATTTTTTTACTTACTAATAAATAGAAAAAATAGGGCGTTATTACTAAAATTCGGATATCACCCTTTCTCTGAACTATGCATAATTTTCTACCCATTTAACTCTAATGTATAAACTGATTACCATTCTGCCAAAAAAAATCTTAAAATTCTAAAACTGAATTTTTTACCTAATAATCAATAAAAAAAATAAAACGTGATCATTAAAATATAGATCACCTTTCTCTGAATTAATCGCCATTTTTAACCCCATTTACCCCAATGTGTGATATGTCTGACAATGCTTGTACAAATAGTTTGTAACAGAGAATAGTGCTGTTGAATGAAAAATTATCTCATAAAATATTAAAAAAAGACGAAACGAGCATAAGCTACCAATAGGACTGTGTGCAGACCATCCTGAATTTGACCTATTTTGTATCAAAGTTTTTAATTAAACTTTTAATTTAACATTTTAGAAAAAAACAATTAATAGGTATATTATTATTTTGATGATTGTAGCAAAATTAATTAAAATATTAATGGATGAAAAATAGTATCCTCAGGCTGAAGGACTCAACAAAATAGAAAGGATTTTTAGAGAAAATCCCCTCATCGCAGGAAGAAAAGTGTCACATAAAGGTTATTGCTTTGAATTTTTATCAGAAAAAGGAAATCTATCCTGAAGACGTATAAAGTACATAAAAATCCTAACAGAAACGCAAAACAAGAATTTGGAGGTAAAAAATAAAGTGAAAGTTCTTTAGACGAATTTTTTCCGTAATTATGATTAGTGTATAATAGACGATGAAACGTTCGTACAGGCTAACTTTTCTCAACTTTCTGGCCATACAGATGCTAGAGGGAATATGGCAGAAAAATATCTTGTATCAAAGAAATCAAAGAGGATAAAATCTTAAATTTTATTTTATTCAAATTAAATACATAATGCATTTTTTATTATATTAAACTTAGAGACATGAACTTAAGTATATGAGTCCTAAGTGAGTGAGAATTCACAAGTGGGGAATTTGTGGTACTTTTTTGATCTTCTAATGGTACTTATTGAATTTTCTACAAAATAAAACATAGAAACATGAAATTAAAGATACATGGTCTTATGTGGATAAGAATTGAAGATAGAAACTTTGTGATACTTTTTCGTTCTTCCAATGGTACTTTTTGAATTTTCAATAATATTTATTTTACAAATATGAAATTAAAAATATATGGTCCTAAGTGAATGAGAACCCAGAAAAGGGGATTTGTTGTACTTTTTCGTTCTTCTAATGGAGCTTTTTGAATTTTCTGAAATATTGAACCTGGAAACATGAAATTAAAGATATATGGTCCTAAGTGAATGAAAATCCATAAGAGGGGATTTTATGGTACTTTTTTGTTCTTCTAATAGTACTTTTAGAATTTTCTATAATATTGAACATAAAAGCATAAAATTGAAATATATGGTCAATGTGAGAAAGAATCCAAGGGGGCGGGGGGGTGTACTTTTTGGTACTTTTTTGTTCTTCTAATAGTACTTTTTGAATTTTCTATATTATTTAATCTAAAATCATGAATTTAAAGATATATGGTCCTAAGTGAATGAGAACCCCATAAGAGGATACTTTGTGGTACATTTAGTTATTATATTACTCTTTGAATTTTTTGTAAAAATAATTAACTTTCAAAAACGAAATTAAAGATGTATTATTTGTCACATTCTACTCTACTAAAATATAATAATAGAAATAATTTTTTAGTTTTTGACCCCCGAACGTTAAAGTAAGATGTAAGAAACTGGTAACTAAAATATTTAAAAAGTTTATTGTACGTAGTGATGAGAGAACACCAATATTGTAACTGTTTCCAAAGAAGATAGTATTTCATTTATTTTTTTCTAAATAAAAAGGCTACCAAGTTTTTATCTGATCTATGTATCCTATAGGAGTACTGCAAGATCGTGTTAAATGCTATCTATATAAAAGTAAATCCGTGTTTGTTAGTCTGCCTGTTTTTAAATTTTATTCCAATGCATTTATTTAATTTAATTTTATTCCAATGCTTATAATATAGTATGGTTTTTATTCAAAAAAAAAAAAAATACGCTAACGAAGTAGCGGGTATACTGCTCGTTAAAGTGCCTTACGAAAAAAAGTTGCAAATGTACCCCTCTAGAAATAAAGATTAGTATGTTCTTATATGATTCTCAAAATATTACATCTCAATGTTTAAATTTACGTGAACTGGACCATTTTCAAAACACCTCTAAAATTACGTATTTTTTTCACATTATCAAAATTTTAGTAATAAGAGAATTTACTTCAGATTATAAAAGAGGCATACTATGACCATGAATATTCATTTAAGTTATTATTATGTCTCTTTTCAGTCGCAAAATATTAAGATTTTACTTACATATTTTATCATATTTTCTTCGATCAAACTTGTAATTTTATATATTTCAGACATTTTTCAAAATATATTAGGTTTTTATGTACCATAGGAATGGTCTATCCTGTTACTATTGAAGATAACACGTAATTAATCCATTATGAACTAGAGGGTCAACTTTATGCATTTAGTTCCTAAAATTTAGAATTTTTGCAAATAAATCGCATGGAAGTACTTATTACGCTTAAATATTGATAAATTTATGAAAAACATAATAAGTTCATTTAAAACCGAATCGAATTAAAATGATTTTTTGAATTTAAGCCTCTATTTTACACGAATTTACAGCTTTTTTGATCAATTATGTTTTTGGGGACATTTACATCCTTAACTTATCATTTATTTGCCGTTAAAATTAATTTAACCAATTATGGACCGGAAATCCCAAAATATTATTTTTGCAACTAAAGAGTTAAATGAATGCACGTATCAATAGTATTTAATGAGAGCTTTCCAATGATGATGAAAAATGTCCAAAATATTCAAACTTTTATAAAATACTATTCAAAATAAAATCATTGAAAATTTTACTAAAATTTTAATTTCGGGAGAATGAAAACAATATTTAAATTATTTTTTATTCAAAATGTAGTAGACATCGTTTTTCTATCATATGTTGTAATTTTTCTGACAAAAAGTTAAAAACTATGTACACTGTCGATCGAAAACCATATTTTTGGAGGTATTTTAAAAATGGTCCAGCTCACGTAAATTAAATAATTGAACCGAAATATTTTAAGAATTAGCTTAAAACATATCAAACTTCAATTCTAGGGGGTACATTTGCAACTTTTTTTGTCCCCATACAAATCAAGGCACTGTACTGCTCGTATTTCTATATTTTTAAAGGACTTATATTTTTTATTTATTATTTATCTATAACTATAATATTTGTAGCCAAAAATTCAAACTATTTTTTTAACATATCGGACAAATCATGCGATTTCCTCCTTTCAACAATAAAACCATCAATTGCAACTCATTTTGAATTTGAAATTTGCTGAAAAAAAATATTGGGTATAATGCAATTTTTTCCTGATTTTTTCTTAAAAATATAAAATTTGGTATATAGATATCTTGTAAAAAACTTTAATATAAACAACTATATATTTTTGTTCTAAAGCAAGACTAAATTCCTAAGAAATCATTTTAAAATTTAATATGAAAGAAATCAGACCAAAATTTAAAGAAATTTAAATAAAAAGAAAATTAAATATGAATAACCTTAAAAATTTAGAAATAGAATTTAGAGAGTTTTTAAAAATTTCATTGGAACCTTGCCTTGTCTCAGAATCACTTGCTGAGTCTACTTAACGATGTCCGTCAGTCTGTCCGTCTGTCCATTAATTTAAAACTTGTAGTTTGATACAGGTCGCAATTTAAAGAAAATTTAATTATATCTGGTGAATATTACATTTATAGCTCCAGGATGAACCCTATTGAAATCTAAGTCCCCAAATAAACGAATTCTTATAAAAGAGTTATAACGCTCATTAATGTTTTAATTATAATAATATTTCTATTAAACTCACACAAATAAATTAGTCATAACGAAGTAGCGGGTATACTGCTCGTTAAAGTGCCTTACGAAAAAAAGTTGCAAATGTACCCCTCTAGAAATAAAGATTAGTATGTTCTTATATGATTCTCAAAATATTACATCTCAATGTTTAAATTTACGTGAACTGGACCATTTTCAAAACACCTCTAAAATTACGTATTTTTTTCACATTATCAAAATTTTAGTAATAAGAGAATTTACTTCAGATTATAAAAGAGGCATACTATGACCATGAATATTCATTTAAGTTATTATTATGTCTCTTTTCAGTCGCAAAATATTAAGATTTTACTTACATATTTTATCATATTTTCTTCGATCAAACTTGTAATTTTATATATTTCAGACATTTTTCAAAATATATTAGGTTTTTATGTACCATAGGAATGGTCTATCCTGTTACTATTGAAGATAACACGTAATTAATCCATTATGAACTAGAGGGTCAACTTTATGCATTTAGTTCCTAAAATTTAGAATTTTTGCAAATAAATCGCATGGAAGTACTTATTACGCTTAAATATTGATAAATTTATGAAAAACATAATAAGTTCATTTAAAACCGAATCGAATTAAAATGATTTTTTGAATTTAAGCCTCTATTTTACACGAATTTACAGCTTTTTTGATCAATTATGTTTTTGGGGACATTTACATCCTTAACTTATCATTTATTTGCCGTTAAAATTAATTTAACCAATTATGGACCGGAAATCCCAAAATATTATTTTTGCAACTAAAGAGTTAAATGAATGCACGTATCAATAGTATTTAATGAGAGCTTTCCAATGATGATGAAAAATGTCCAAAATATTCAAACTTTTATAAAATACTATTCAAAATAAAATCATTGAAAATTTTACTAAAATTTTAATTTCGGGAGAATGAAAACAATATTTAAATTATTTTTTATTCAAAATGTAGTAGACATCGTTTTTCTATCATATGTTGTAATTTTTCTGACAAAAAGTTAAAAACTATGTACACTGTCGATCGAAAACCATATTTTTGGAGGTATTTTAAAAATGGTCCAGCTCACGTAAATTAAATAATTGAACCGAAATATTTTAAGAATTAGCTTAAAACATATCAAACTTCAATTCTAGGGGGTACATTTGCAACTTTTTTTGTCCCCATACAAATCAAGGCACTGTACTGCTCGTATTTCTATATTTTTAAAGGACTTATATTTTTTATTTATTATTTATCTATAACTATAATAT
Organism: Protophormia terraenovae; assembly: GCA_951394005.1. NCBI lineage: Eukaryota > Metazoa > Arthropoda > Insecta > Diptera > Calliphoridae > Protophormia > Protophormia terraenovae. Next base: position 33,580,780 of record OX596073.1, read on the forward strand.
TTGTAGCCAAAAATTCAAACTATTTTTTTAACATATCGGACAAATCATGCGATTTCCTCCTTTCAACAATAAAACCATCAATTGCAACTCATTTTGAATTTGAAATTTGCTGAAAAAAAATATTGGGTATAATGCAATTTTTTCCTGATTTTTTCTTAAAAATATAAAATTTGGTATATAGATATCTTGTAAAAAACTTTAATATAAACAACTATATATTTTTGTTCTAAAGCAAGACTAAATTCCTAAGAAATCATTTTAAAATTTAATATGAAAGAAGTCAGACCAAAATTTAAAGAAATTTAAATAAAAAGAAAATTAAATATGAATAACCTTAAAAATTTAGAAATAGAATTTAGAGAGTTTTTAAAAATTTCATTGGAACCTTGCCTTGTCTCAGAATCACTTGCTGAGTCTACTTAACGATGTCCGTCAGTCTGTCCGTCTGTCCATTAATTTAAAACTTGTAGTTTGATACAGGTCGCAATTTAAAGAAAATTTAATTATATCTGGTGAATATTACATTTATAGCTCCAGGATGAACCCTATTGAAATCTAAGTCCCCAAATAAACGAATTCTTATAAAAGAGTTATAACGCTCATTAATGTTTTAATTATAATAATATTTCTATTAAACTCACACAAATAAATTAGTCATAATTCTACAACACTATACTAAATTTCATAAAATCGTTTCATAATTGATCTAAATTCCTGAATCTTAATAAAGTTTTCTCTTTAGTAACACTTTAATGTCTATGCGCAATGATCTCACTTCTTTAACTTATTTTCATTTATATATCGCATGTATATATATTTAAATCTATCACTCACCTCTTTTTCAAACTCCTCTCGTACATTAGCACTACCCAATGAACTCGATTGTGTGGGAATATAACCAAACGATTGTATGGCCGGTAAACGTTTCACTAGCAAAGGTCCTCGAAATATATTACCACCGTTTTGACTGTAATTATAATGTGATCCTGCAGCACCTACGCCACCACTACTACCGTAAAGCAGTGACGAAGGCGAAGAAGATGTAGAATTATCGTGTTCAAAATGAAAAATAGTTGTCTGATCACTACAATTCGATTGTACTTCATCGAGACATTTTTGTGATGACGATGTATGAGATTCTATAGTTTCTGTACTCAACCAGACCGGACTGGAGAGACGATCGTGATGTAAAACAATGGGCGATGAATAGGATTTCTTTGGTGGCAACAAAGAACGTGTAGCAACATATGCAGGTGATGTTGGAGAATTAAGCAAAGGAGGTGATGTATTATTATTATTATTTTCACTCGAGTTTGTAGGATTTATATCCTCGATTTCTTCTTCGTTTTCTTCGTTAATTTCTTTTGTTATTAAATGTTTGGATGAGTATTGAAATTTACGCGTTAAAGTGGGAGTTAATTTAAGATTCAAAGAGGGACTATGACATTTTTGTCCCGTTTCATTGTCCAAAGAAGCACGCCGATAATTTGTGACCGGTAATTGTGTTATATATGTGGATTTTAAACGACCATGATTATCGTAACGTAAAGTTCTTTTGGGGGTTTGATATTCACTTTTACAAGTTGTTATGTTGTTGTTGTTGTTATTATTATTATTTAAATGACCATTACTAGGATAAGAGTTTAGACCATTTTTATAGGTTTGAGGAGAATAATTCACTATTTCTTCATTATATTCTGAACCATTAAGATTTTCTTTCACTTCACTGTTATTTGTGGAATCAGAGATTTTTTGCTCTTGATTACGATTACGATAAGAGGGAAAACAATTTAATAATTCACATCTTTCGGGTGTTATAGATCTTTCCTGAGAACGCCCGGAGGGTATTTCACGCGGTAAAGATTGTTGTATTAACGTAGTTTGTTTTTCAAACTTTTGCAATTTACGATAAAACTTTTGAGGATCATAAGATGATGATTCCTCTATGGTATCCGTTAAGGGTTTAGGCGGTACCGGTGGTGCCGTTTTCTGAGAGCGTAAAGAATTTCTTATGTACACTTGACGAGTAAAAGAACACGTATCAAAATTACTACCATAATTACGCGGTAATGACGACGAAAGCGTGCAATCGTTTAGAATGAGATCGTTATTAATGTTTTCATTACGTTCGGGTATTTTAACCGGTTTTGTGATATTTGTATTATAATTATTATTATTGTTGTTATTGTTATTGCTATTAGCATATGGTATAAACTGATCACTATTAGATTTATCAATTGTATAACAACAATTTGTAGGCGTTTGTATATTAGGAGGCGCGCGTGACGTTTTATTATGATCCAAATCAATATAATAATGATCTCGTTGTTGTTGTTGTTGTTTTTGTTGTGGCTGATGTTCGTTCAGCGACTGTTGCTGCTGCTGATGATATTGTTTTTGTTGTATATATTCATTTTTATTTTTAAAATTATTCGTTTCGTATATTATGGCTGCTGTTGTTGTTGTTGTAGAATTTATATTTTCTTTTAAATCGTTGTCGTCATAATTTTCCTCAATATCATTACTCACACATTCCGTTAACCGTTTGATTTGATTTTCATTTTCACACGAAGACAATGGCGACTGAGACGACGAATAATTATTATTGTTCACTATGCCAATATCTTCATCCGTAACAAAACGATACGACGACAATTCAGAGACTGTTTCCGAATCTGAACACTGATAATGATCCGAGCCAAGTGAGGTGGATTTAGCCGATTTTTTATTTTGGCCATTAATATTTGTTGTTCGATTGCCATTCGATTGTTGTCGTTGACTACTCATGCTCTCGCAGCAATGCTCACAACTTAAAAATCCACCTCCACCACCACCACCATCTCCTGTACGAGGTGTATTTTTTAATTTGTGTTGAGTATTATTGGCCGTGTTGCATTGTTGCTCTTCATTTTCATTTTCGTATGAGCAGTTTTGTAGGAAACATCCCTGTGTTTTGGACATTTTATTATTGTTGTTGTTATTAATTGAAATTGTTGCATTGTTGTTATTATTGATATTATTGTTGTTTTTGTTTGAAAATTGTTCAGCATTTGTATTTGAAAGAGAGGTGGAGGTGGAATTGTCAAGTGGTAGATGATAAGATGATGTTGTCTCTTCATAACGTGCCGCACGATGTTTCAACAACATGGATCTTGTTGATGTGTTGAATTTCTTTAATGCTGGTGATGAGGATGACGGTAATGATGATGATGATGTTGGAGGTGTTGAAGGTGGTGTTGATCTATCTATCTCTGTAGCTGAAGGTGGTGATGTTGAATTCGTTGATGTTTTGAAAGTATGTTGGAATTGTTGTCTTTTTCGAAATTGTTCATATGTTAAAGGCATGTGTATGGCAGCTTCAGCTATTCCCAGTGATTGTTGTTCATTTAATTTTCTATAGCTTGATCTAACAGGTCTTCGTATATGACTTAGATTTGGTGTAGCCGGTAAAGATATTGATTTTTTCGTTGAGTGTGTTGTTGCTGCTATTTCTGTCAAACTAATGTCAATTTTATTTTTAGCTTTTTTTCCAAATTTATTTAGTAAACGAAACACATAAAAACGCATCATAGACACAGACATAATACATAAAGTATGCATCATCATCCAACATCAGCCAACAGCCCCATCAGAGTCATTAAAAATGCACACCAAAAGAAATATAAAAATAACATTTGTATTTCGGCATCATTATTTCCCATTATTCAGCAATCACACAACAAAAGTAGCAGCAAATGTTGGACAAAATAGAAATGTTCATTTATGAAATGAAACAAAAAAAAAAAATAATAATAATAAGAAATGAGAAAATTTTAAAAATGTATTTAAAATTATTTTTAAAAATAAATTTTTGCTAAGCTTACAAATAAATTGTATTTAATATACTTTTTTTCTTTTCTTTTCTTGCATTGTATATTTTCCTACAAAACATTTAATGTACATATGTGTGCGTTTTCAAATACAAACAACAAAAGAATCTTATAGGAGAAGCAAAAGCAACGAAAAAACACCCATAAAGAGTTTAAATTTATATTTAAATTATGACCCATATTTAATAAGACAATTTTGTATTGAATTGTATTTTTTTCTTTGTATTTTAAGAATTGTTCTAAAAATGTTTATTTTCCTAAATTGCATGATTATTTATTTTAAAGCCCTCGACTATTTAGTTGTTTTAATTGAAGTGTTTTTTGTAATGGTTTAAATATAATACAATTATTTAATGTGATTATTTGTTTTAATGAAAGTGTTTTTCTCAAGTGATTATCATAACAAACACTTTTTATTTAAACATTCCACTTAATTACCTTTTTATTTATAAAATATATTTTTTATTTAAATTGGTAAAAAATTAGTTTTATTTTTTTTTTAAATAAAAATTTAATAAACTTTTGTAATACAAAACTAGCTTTTTACTTTTACAACTGCTATAAATTTGTATTTTTAAGGTCCCCATTAACTCATTAGGTTATCAGGAATTTTCCATTAAATTCATGGAAATTGGTCCATGAATAATAAAATAGATAGAAAACTTTTCACAAATTTTATTTTTAGTCATAAATTTTAAAAACAATTAAATTCTTGTATTAAAAATATTTGAATAAATATTTCGAATGAAATATTATTTTAAACTGAATGCATATTTGTTTACCTCCGCGCTTAAATCAACAATAAAATAAGAGGAAAAACCTTTTAACATTTTTTTAATTTTTAAAATTTTATTTACCGATATCTGTGGATGTAGCCAGGGGAACCCTAAAAATTGTATCTACGCCGGACGTAATTTTATCAACAAAATAATTCAAAATAACATGGCAAACAAACAATATTATAACCAAAAACATATTTGTAAATTTTTATCATGATTACTCAATTGATTTCCGAGTTATTAATAAAATGGTTTGGTATTAAAATAGAATCACTAAAAATATAAAAAAATTTTATGTAAAAGTGTGAGTTAAATGAAAGATCTTTACGATTAGCACTAAAGGCACAAATGGATGCTGACGAAGATCGTAGCGGATCAGAATATGCATTCCATCCTGCTAGTGTCTAATAAATATTTTTCTGTATTCTGAGAAATTATTACAATAATGAACTTGAGCCTGAATAAATATGCAGAAATTATTAAATCATTTATATTAAAATATATTATTTCCCATAACGTTTTTATTAATATTTCAAAGGACAATTAATCCATTATAATGGAAATATTTATGAAGCTGAAAGAGATAATAGTAAATGTTACTCTATTTACCAAAGATCATTATAAAATTATATGATGATCAAATAGTGTGATATCATTATCAATTTAAATCAATTAAAGTATTTAAACTAATTTATAAAATAAATTAAATTTAAGTAATGAAATATCAATAAATTTCTGATTGAATGTAAAAGTTTACATATATATATATATATATATATATATATATATATATATATATATATATATATATATATATATATATATATATATATATAGAGTCCCATCACGATACTTACAGAGAACATTCAAAACGGTTCCATCCTTTGCATATATATTTTTCTCGAATTTAAAAATATAATTTTTGAAGATACGCGACCGCGAAATTTAATTCGCTAATTATCCATCAATAAAATTTAGCACAAAAACATGTTTTAGGTATCATTTTAAAAATAAATTCATTACCTTTAAATATTTGTCTTAATGAACGTTGTAACGTAGATATTTGTATTCTTAAACAAGCGCGAAAGTTATATCCGGCCGAATCTATATACCCACCATCAACTTTTTCAAATTTTACGTTATATGGGAGGGGGCGGTAAAGTGGGTAGTAGAGTGGGCGGACCACGCCCATTTTTTGTTTCCGAGTTTATATCGATCAAAGAACTATACATGCAAAATTTCGTTGTCGTACATGCTTTTGTTGAAGAAATATCAGCAGAAAGTATAAAACGGACACCCTGTGTTTCTAGTTTTTAGCCCATAACTTTTTTGTTTATTAACCGATTTTGCCCATTTTCAATCCCAAACAAACCTTGTATAAGAGAAATACTGTGCCAAATTTCATCCCCTTACGTTGTCCCGTTCGAGCCCTACCCTGCTTTCAACAGACGGACAGACGGACGGACATAGCTAGATCGACTCAGAATCTAACCAGGACCCAGAAAATATATACTTTGTGGTGTCTTAGATGATTCCTTCGCATTTTACATACGGAATGACAAAATCAATATACCCCCCATATTTTTGATGGTGGGTATAAAAAGACAATTTTCCTAACTTTTGAGATATTATAAATCGCGAACTATCGCGGTAATCAAACTTAAACTCGGCATTTGCATTACCAGCGTCAATATTAATATTCTTGCGAATTTTATTAAATTCGGATGATTTTTGGAAGAACTTTGCAAATTTTCTATTTTATTGTAAACAAAACAATACAAATTGAAAAAAATATTTCGTATTTATTATGACATTTGTTGTAATAACTCCTAAATATTGCGAGTCCCAAAATTCCACTTTCCACGGTTATAGAAAACATTTTCATCATTAACACATATTTTTTTTTAACAATTTTGAAAATACTTTTTTTCGAGATATTAAAGGTAATTTTGATACCTTTAATATGACATCTCAATAAATCTTATATAATAAATACTTCGAAAGATATTTGTAATTTTGTGTATGCAACTTTGTACATATTTTGAGCTATTTTGCACTTTCAGAACGCGATATTTCGCGAACCACTTGGCGAAATTATCTGAAGTTTTGAATTTGTCTTAGTTTCGATAATAATTGTACCAAATATCATTAAATTCGGAGAGATAAAGTCAAAAATTTTAATTTTTCGTGTTGGTTTTAAATGGAATGACTCAAATGGTAAAGGAAGGAATTGTTCCTTTACCATTTTCTATCACTTTTCTTAGTAAATTCTAGCACTTTTTCCCATTTAGGTTTTTGGCAACACTACTAAGCATACAAAATAAAATTTGAAGATAATTATGATGCATAAATCAGCATTTAATTAAAATGATATATTTTGGCATTAATGTCTCCTTAGTAATTAAATCCTGTGTGATTTAAAATGTTTCGTTGTATTAATGCAACAGCAATTAGCGAAATATTATGTTGAACCTATTGAATTAAATAACAGTCCACCAGATTGACAGCATACAGAGAATGTGGCCGGATTTTTTTTTTTTTTTTTTTTGTTTCTTTTTTTGTCAAATATATTATAACTAAGCCGAAATAAAGGTTATCATATTTATGTGTCCAAACAATTACGAAGGCAACCGAAAGAACAGTCTTGAAAAAAGAAATCCTAAATTTTTAATAAGGTTATTATGAAAATAAAAAGAACTTCCACTAAAAAAGATATATTACCTCAACAAATAAAATCATATTAAAAATCATATCCCAACACAAAGTCTCTAATAATTTTGACATGTGCTGATAGTAGTTTAGATGTTCTATAAAATCGTTTCTATAAAATTGTTTTTATTTTGATAAACCCAAAGCTTTATTTTTAAGATTTTTTTTCTTTTGCGCGCATGGATAAAAATGATTAACACAAACAGATTTTGTATACATAAATATTAGCGTCTATTTATGTACAAATTAAAAAAAAAAAAATTGAAAATATTTTTTCTTAAAATTTTGACTTCAAAAAGCTTCAAAAACTCTAAAATTGACCGATATCTCGATTACTAATGAACCGATTTTATTCATTGCTTCAAAAAAATATTTCATAAGTTTAAAACAAAAACTTTTTTGAAGACATCTTCTCTGTAAATTGATGTATAAAACGTATATATCCGATAACTGGGCTTTTTAAAAACTGATTTCAACAGATAGACGGACAGTAGGAATCATTTAGTGACAAAAAATTTTTTTATTGAAAAATAAGCTATAACGAAGGTATTTTTTTATTTTTTGTGAAAACTTCTTTTAATTTAAATAGCGATTCTTTAGTGAAAAAAAAATATTTTTTATTTAAGCGAAAAAAATCTATGAAATATTTCGTTTTCTGAAAAAAAAAAAAAAATTTGTGAAAAATCAAATTTTAGTGGAAAATCTTTTTTGTAGTTAAAAAATCATTTTTAAGGAAATTTTGTATTTGAGGAAGAGCTTCAAAAACTCTAAAATTGACCGATATCTCGATTACTAATGAACCGATTTTATTCATTGCTTCAAAAAAATATTTCATAAGTTTAAAACAAAAACTTTTTTGAAGACATCTTCTCTGTAAATTGATGTATAAAACGTATATATCCGATAACTGGGCTTTTTAAAAACTGATTTCAACAGATAGACGGACAGTAGGAATCATTTAGTGACAAAAAATTTTTTTATTGAAAAATAAGCTATAACGAAGGTATTTTTTTATTTTTTGTGAAAACTTCTTTTAATTTAAATAGCGATTCTTTAGTGAAAAAAAAATATTTTTTATTTAAGCGAAAAAAATCTATGAAATATTTCGTTTTCTGAAAAAAAAAAAAAAAAAATTTTGTGAAAAATCAAATTTTAGTGGAAAATCTTTTTTGTAGTTAAAAAATCATTTTTAAGGAAATTTTGTATTTCTTTAGTGATTTTTTTTTAATCGGTTCGTGGTGAAAAATTTTTTAATTTATTTTTTATTATATTCTTTTTATTTGTTTCTTTTTTATCAACCCAGCAAAAATTTTTTTGGCTTTTGGTAATGACTACTACTACTACTAGATTCATGATATGGCAATGAGTTATCATTATTTTTCTCATTTCTTCGAGTAGTGGAATAACTAGTTACCAGCAAACAACAAGTTCATTTAGTTCTGCAATGGCTCAGTTCGCTAGAGCGACTAGGTAGCACTCAGAAGATTGTCGATTCAACCCCAAACTAAACCCATACATTTTCTTAAGAAATTATTTGAATTTCTATTGGTATGTTAAAACCAAAGAGTAACAAGAGACGAAACTAATTGTCAAAAACCTAACTCATGCAACAACAAAATACATGTAATCAAATACATTTTGTTGTTGCAAAAAGAAAATAAAAACACATTTTTGTTTACAAAACAACAATTTTGTTTAAATGTCAATCGAGAATTTCGTCTCTATATGCTACTCTATGGTTAAAACCAAAGAATACTAAGAATAGAAGGCTTGTCAAAAAAACCTAACTCTGTTGTCAAAAAAACCTAACTTTAAGATTGTGTTAGTCAAATTTTATTTATATGTATTAGTGCTGAAACCACTTTCACCACACATCATAATCATACATAGTTGCACAAAAGAGTATTAAAAAATTATTAAATATAATTCATCACAATTATATTCGCAGATTTTTATCTTTTGATGAGGTTTACATCCACAAATAGTAATATAATTACATTTCTTTGCTTTTTGTTGATGAATATGAAAATGATATAAAATTACTTTAAAATCTGTTTTATTTTTAATACTAAAAGTAGCAACATTGTTCGTTCAATTTAAATTTCAACATACAAAAAAGGAATGTCAAAAATAAAATAAAAAAATATTTTTTCAGTTTGTGGAAAATATTCGTTTAACGGGAGTTAAAATACTATAAACGCGTGTGAAAAAATAATAAAAATATCGTGTGTTTGTTGTCGCGTGTGTAATTTTCCTTAAATTTTAAGGAAAATATTTGTTTATTTTGTGTTGTTTCTCTCTCTCACAAGTGTGTTGAATTCACACAGAACTTGTATGTGAAGAGAGAGAAATGTTGTTGTTGTAGGAAAGAGTACTATTTTCCCTTCTTAGTATTCTTTGGTTAAAACTATTAGCAATACACACAAATTTTAGCGTATATATGGCGTAATGAGTAAGACAGTAATATTTGAAAAATTAACTAATGTTTTTGCCCAGTTCATCCAACTTTTTTTTAGCATTTTTATAGTTTTGTATTAATTGTTTAAAATATGTACTCTAGTAATGGGGACTCATAAATTCATGGACATTGCCATATAAAGGTAATGTGTTTTTCCCTCGAATTATAAGTAGTTATAAAAAATTTAAGTTTCCTATAAATTCAATTTAAAAAATCAAATATCTAAAACTCACCTGATGCATGAGAACTTTGTCGTATTATCTGTTTCCTTTTCAAATGCCAACACGACGACGACGTTGATCTCTGAGAGCAGCAGCATAAATTTAAACCACTCGAAGAATTCAAACTACAAGAATCATTTTGACACAATTCAGTGACATAATTGATGAGAACATCATCGTTTGTACGCAAGCCATGGTTGCGACGTTCGAGTAGGGGTATATAAGTAACATTAAAAGAATTTGATCTAGAATATAAAGGAAATACAAAATTACTTTAATAAACAATTATCAAAAACAGAAAAAGAAAGTATGTACTAATAAAGCATTAATTGCATTATTAAAAATAAATTAAAGTGTTTTCATTTAAATAGATTGCACTGTGCTATACTTGTTTGTTAACTTTTCAGTGTAAATTCAGCAGCCTTAACGTATGCTGTGATTTATTTAAATCAAAACGAAATCACAAATAAACAAAAAAAGAAAAACATTTAACAAAAATATTAGTGGGGTAGACGTCTAGTGTAAACAAGTTGGTCACACTCATACATACTTATTTGTATGTTTAAGTGAGTAAGTATGGGTGTTTACACAATAAACATGCTTTTATTATTTTGGATTAATCATGCATTTTATTTTTATTATTGTATTTAGTTTATTTTATTTAACTTTGTTGTTTAATACAAAAATTTTGTTATTAAATTGTTGTTGCTGTTGTTGGTAATTTAGCCAAATGTTCACCTGTTCCACTTGTGTACGGGCAATTTGCTCGTCGTTTTATCATAATTTGTATGTGTAGACATTGTGGCAATTTCATCATTTCGTTTCGTCGCATTCGCTTCGGGCATAATTACTTAGCAAGAGGTGGAAAATACTAAAATTAAAGTTTTTTTATTTTTAATTATAATTAAATAAACATTAATGTTTTATTGAAACAAAAAAAAAAAAAATCGTTTCAAATGATGTGCGAAATTCTTTTTATATTTCGTGTATAATTCTTAGAAAACTTAAAAAGAGAAAAAACTTAATTTAAATTTCTATAAATATGAGGTGTTAATGGACAAATTTGTTTGAGGTATCTTACAGTTGTGAGGGAAATATTATTAGTTTAAGATAAAGTTGGTAATTGGGAGATTTTTAAAGGTTATATGTAATAGGTTTTGGGAACATATTTTATTTATCAATTAAATAAAGTTATATCAACAATATTTGTAAAATATGGAATATTTAATCCAGTAGGTCGTTAGGAAGCCAAAAATAAGCCACCATCAAAAATATGATGTGATTTTGTCATTCCGTGTGTAACATATCGAAGGAATCATTTAAGACCCCATAAAGTATATATTTTCTGGGTCCTGATTAGATTCTGGGTCGATCTAGTTATGTCCGTCCGCCTATCCGTCCGTTGAAAGCAGGTTAGGGCTTGAACGGGACAACGTAGGGGGACAAAATTTGGCTCAAATATTTATCTTATATAAGGTTTGTTTGGTATTGAAAATGGGGAAAAAAAATTATAGGCTAAAAACTAGAATCACAGGGTGTCCGTTGTAGCTTCATTTCATACTTTTCTGCTTATATCTCTTAACCAAAAGCATGTACGATGACACAATTTTGTACAAATAGTTTGAGGGTCAATATAAACTTGGAAACCAAAAATGGACGTAGTCTACTCACATTACCGCCCACCTCCCATATAAGGTGAAACTTCAACGAAATTTTTTACAAATAGTTCAAGGACCAATTTAAACTTGGAAACAAAAAATGGGCGTGGTCCGCACACTTTACCACCCACCTCCCATATAACGTAAAATTTTAAAAAGTTGGTTGTGGGTATATAGTTTTGGCCGAGCCGAATACAGCATTCGCTCTTGTTTCTTTTTTTTAGATAATTTTAATGTCTGTTCGCAAATTTTCAAATCGAAAATATCAATAAAGATATTTTCATATTTCCATTAGACCTGCGGACCAATACTGTTACTACATGTATAAAAAAATATACCAATACAGAATAATGTGTTGATACTAACATCTATATGGTCGATTTCCGAAAGTGGGTTTATAAGGGAACTATGGTAAGTTATGGAACGATTCTCTTTGTTTCGCATATTAACTTGATACTAATACTTGTATGGGATTTATGTATTTTAAAGTGATTTTCGAAAGAAGGGTTTATATGGAAGCTATGGTCGATTTTGAATCGATTTTTATAAAATTCAGTACACAAATTTATAATTATATAAAACTTATGTGCCAAATTTCATTAAGTTATTTGTTATACTAAAGGTATTTATGAGAGCTAAATCCCATACCGTGAGGACATTTGTATGGGAGCTAGGTGAAATAATGTACCGATCATAACCAATTTCAATAGCCTTCGTCCTTATGCCAAATTTTATCAATATATCTTTAAAATTATCCTGTACTTTGTTCACAAAGTTTACATGGACAGACGGACGGACATCGTTAAATCAGAAAGTGATTCTGAGTTGAACGGTTTCCTATAAGGTGGAAATTTTCTGTGCGATACAAACATCAACACAAACCCACAATACCCTAAACACCTACGGGGGTGTAGGGTATAAATATGATAAAATCGGTGGAAAATTTTTGATTAAATTAAATGGAAAAATACTTGACCAAGAACTTCTAAAATTGTTATAGTTGAAATGCATTTTTTCTAAAGTTTATATAAAAATCGGGCAAGGAAAAAACTAGTGGCTAAACATTTTCTATATCAGAGGTACCCTAATTTGAGCCGCATAACTCCACTCCTGAGAATTTTACTCTCTTCTGCTTCGCTTATGTGCAGGAAAGTGCCTCACATACAATATTGGATTTTAATGTACCATTGGAATGGTCTATCCTTTTGCTATTGATGATAACACGTATTTAACCCATTAAGAGCTAGAGGATCAATTTTATGCAATTAGTTCCCTAATTTTGTGCAATTAGTTCCCTAACCTAACCATTTATTTGGTGTAAAAATTAACAACCATTTATGGACGGGAAATCCCAAAATATTATTTGTGTAACTAAAGGGTTACATGAATGCACGTATCAATATTATTTAATGAGAGCTTTCCAATGATGCGCTAAAATATAATTTACGATGAAAAATGTCCAAAATATTCAAACTTTAATAAAATACTATTCAAAATAAAATCATTGAAAATTTTACTAAAATTTTAATTTCGGGAGAATGAAAACAATATTTAAATTATTTTTTATTCAAAATGTAGTAGACATCGTTTACTAGTAGGTAAATCCAATTAGCATATTAGAAGTTACAGATTTTTTACCAAAAATATTCGATTCTGGTTTGGCTTGGTCGAATCTTTTGCACCCACTCTCTGCTACATTTTTGCTACCTTAATTTAAAATCTCGCCTTATATGGGAAGTGGTCAGAAAAGTGGGCAGATTATTCCCATTTTTGTTTTATGTCGAACCTAGAACTATTTGTACAAAATTTCGTTGTCGTACATGCTTTTGTTCAAGCGATACCGCTGGTAAATATGAACTGGAGTTACGGCGGATACTAACATATTCTACCATATTTAATACCACACAAATCTTATATAAGAGAAATATTTTATTTAAATTTCATCCCCCTAGGTGAAACATCCCGAGCCCTATCCCGTTTTCAACAGACTGACGGGTGGGCATAGCTATATTGTATTAGAATTTCGCCAGGGTAAAGTTTATGAATATTTCGATATGTTAAATATGGAATGACTAACTCAGTATATCTCCCATCTTTTTTGATGGTGGGTGTAACAATTTCTGCGTTTAAGGTGTTTTTAGTATGAGAGAAACTGGAGTTTTTTAACAAAAATTTTAATTTTTCAAAATACCTCAGTAATAACTGTGAAATTTCATTGAAATATACTTAACGGTACAAAAGTTACACAAAATTATTAAAAAAAAATACGTCAATATTTTTAATGACAACCATGTTGATTTGTTGTGAATTTGATCAAAATGAGTGGCAAAAAAGAAGAACGTGATAAAATTATTAAAAGCTTTAAAAAAAAAAAATTCAAATTGGTCCTACAAAAAATTGGCCAAAGAATTAAAGGTCTGCCGTCAATCTGTCTCCAATGTTATTAAACAGTATCAGGAGAATTCGACCATTGATAGGATACCTGATTCGGGAAGGAAACAGGTCCACATGATATTGGGAAAGCCAAGAAAATTGAAAGCATATTGAAAAGAACTCCAAACACATCTGGTAGAAAATCAGCCCGGTTAGCTCAGTGCTCAGACTATTTGGTACGAAAAGTTAAAGCTAATGCGGAGTTGAAAACATATAAAGTTCAAAAAGTTCCAGACTGGAATTTAAAGTTAAATTTAATACAAAAATACTCATGTTGTATAAAGAACGACAAAACGTATGTACGGGGTCAAAATTTTCATGTTGCTTATACTCGAGGATATGTTGAAGATAAGTTTAGAACCGAAAAGCTGAAGAAATTTCCTAAAGAATTCCTGGTTTGGCAAAATTTATGTAGTTGCAGCAAAAGAAGAAAGTCATTTGTTATAGTGGGCTCTACAAATACCAAAAAATACATCAAAGAGCGTTTGCAAAAAAAATCTTCTTCCTTTCATAAGAGAGCACAATATGTCCACATATTTTTGACTCGATATGGCATCATGTCACTATGTAAGAAAGTTCTGGAGTGGTACCAAAACAATAACATAGTTTTTGTACCAAGAGATGTCAATCCTCTAAATTGTTCTGAGATATTGGGCTTTTGAGAAAAAAAATAAATAAAAAAATATGTGAACTAGATGGAATAGTTGAACGACTTAAAGCCAGTTTTATTCCACATATTTTGGTGTATTATTTATATAAATCGTTCATACCGTTCTCGAGTTATTGTGAAATAAGGAGTGCGATCGAAAAAATCCTAACACACGTTTTGTCTCATAACTTTTTTCAGAAGCAATGTTAAACTCTTTTTTTGATCTAGTTATCATTAATAAATAAATCAGTAATTATTTTTGATAAAAACCATGTTGATTTGTTGTGACTTTGATTAAAATGAGTGACGAAAGAGATGTATGTGCTACAAATTTTTAATAAATTTCAAAAAATTTAAAATAGGTCCTACAAATAATTGACCACAGAATTAAATTTCGACCGTCAAACTGTTTCTAATGTTCTTAAACAGTATCAGGAGGATTTGACCATTGACAGGAAGCCTGATTCGGAAAGAAAAAAAGGTCCACATGATATTAGGAAGGCCAGAAAATTGAAAGCATGTTGAAAAAATTTCTAAACACATCTGGTAGAAAAGCAGCCCGGTTAGCTCAGTGCTTTGTCTATTTGGTGCGAAAATTTAAAACTAATGCAGAGTTGATAACATATGATGTCCAAAAAGTTCCAAAAAGGAATGCTGCAAAAAATTTAGAAGCCAAGAATAGGACTCGAAAATTAAAATTAAATTTCATAAAAAAATACTCATGTTGTATAATTGACAAAGAAACGTATTTGCTGGCAGAATTTTCGCAGCTTCTGTCATAAAATTTATATTGTTAATGCTCGAGCCAATGCTGTTGATAAGTTTGGCTCAAAAAGCAGAAAAAAATTCTTACAAAATTCCTGGTATAACAAGCTTTTTGCAGTTGCGACAAAAAAGGAAAGTCATTTGTTACATTCGGCTCTATAAATACAAAAATATACATAAAATAATATTTGCAAAAAAGACTGCTTCCTTTCATAAGAGTTTGTTCACAATTTTTTGGCATCGTATCACTACGGTAAGAAAACTCTGGAAACAATAACATAGTTTTATACCAATAGAGGTAAATTTTCCAAATTGTGGAGAGATGTTGAGATTTTGTGAAAAGTGAATTGAAGAGCACAAAAAAGGTGTCCCAAAATACCGAACATTTTAAAAGAAGATGTTCACACTGTTCTGAAAAAGTAACTGAAGCAACTATCAAATCTGTAATGAAAGAGTTACCAAAAATGGTCCACAAGTTCATAAGTGGAACTATAAAAGTTATATTTTTCTGTGATCTGAAATAAATTATCAATTAAATAAAAAAGGAATGAAAACTCTAAGATCAACCGTTTCCAAGTTATTGAATATTATATATGTTAAGATTTTTTCGAATGCACTCCTTATATTCGAGTAATCGGCTTATTTAGGGCGCAATATTAGACAAGCCCATAAAAAATTTCGACCTGATGGAAAACAAAACTGAAAGTAGATTCGTGTTTAGCACATCAAAATATATCAAGTCCAACTATTCGTATATGGTGTTGTATTTTTTTTTTTTTTTTTTTTTTTTTCGACCAGTGTAATTTAAGTTCCAAGCCATAAAAGTTTAAAATCAGTGTATTTTAGGACAATTTAAAAAGAAATAATGACAATAAAAGTATTTGGAAGCAACTAAATTTTCAAATATTTGGGGAAAAACCCACTAAAATGGCTAAAATTAATGATTCCATTGTAAAATTTGCTTTATTTAAAAAAATATATATATTTTTGTCTATTTTTATTCCGTACCCATTTTTATTACGAAAGTTAATTTTCAAATTCCATTAATTTTGCTACATTTGACACATTTTACCCAAATGTGCAACGGCAAATATAATTATTATAAATAAAATATAGAATTGCAAAAAATAAAATTAAAGATTTAAAAGATATTTTCTAAAAATAAATATTTCACTTTAGTTCTTTGAAACTATTATTCACTTATAAACAAATTATTATTTTTTTATAACAACCCACACTTTTATTGAAATAATTTAAACATTTTATTTAATTTAATTATTTTCATCTGTTTTAAGTTTGATAATTTGTTTATGTCTATTTATGAACTTTTTTCTTTAAAAACGAATAATTCATAAATAAAATATGTATGTGTGTGGTGTTAATTCTAACACTACTTAACAAATAAGTAGTAGCTGGCATTAACTAAACCCTACCAAACAACAACTCAATTGAGCTATAACAAACAACAACAAACATTTATAATAACAACAAAAACATTTCAAAAAAATAAAGAAAATGTTGTGCCCATTAAACATACAAACACACTCATATACACTACCGGCATAATATCTGTTCTTGTTATTTAAACTATTGTTTTGTTGTTGTTTTCATTTTTCCCCAAAAGAAATTTATTTTTTTTTCTCCCCATCTCTCAACTGTTATACCTTTCTCTCTCAATTGTTGTTGTTACATGTTTTTTCTTTAAGGCCTTTTCAAATGTAAACAAATCATTACTTTTTTGTTGTTGTTGTTTATTGTTTACGTATGTTGAGGTGTGTGTGTATTTGTAAATTTTCCTAATGGCAAAACGTGCTTTATTTTTATAACACACTGTTATATTAGAAGAATAAAAAAATAGTGTGTGGTTGATTGTTGGTTTGATAGTGTTTATTTCTTGCACTTTCAATTTAAATGTTTATTTATGGTGGAATTGATCGTTGTTGTTGTTGTTGCTTTTTTGTCGTTTTTATTGTAGATCAAGTGCAGTAAAGATATTAAAATGTTGTTGCTATTTTAAAGGTTTTCCTTTTTCTTTGGTATGATGACAAAAAAAGGAAATTATATTTGATTTGTCATTAAGTTTGCTACTTTAATAATTATTTTTATATTTATAATTTATTATTTCTTATTATATTTTTTAACTTATTTATTTTATTATTTTACTTATTTTTATATTTTCGATCCCTGCAGATAGAGAATTCGAAATAATCCCATCCAATCACATTAGCGTAAAAAGTGTTGAATGTGGCTCTTAATTCAGGGAAAGATTATGTCAATATTTCAATAATCATGTTTTATTTTTATACCCACCATCAAAAAGATGGGGGGTACATTGACTTTGTCATTCCGTATGTAACATTTCGAAAAAATCATTTAAGACCCCATAAAGTATATATTTTTTGGGTCCTGGTTCGATTCTGAGTCGATCTATCTATGTCCGTCCGTCTGTCCGGCTCAAATACATATGTATCTTATATAAGGTTTGTTTGGTATTGAAAATGGCCAAAATCGGGTAATAAACTTATTTGCTAAATACTAGAAACACAGGGTGTCCGTTGTAGCTTCATTTCATACTTTTCTGCTAATATCTCTTAAACAAAAGCATATACGACTGCGAAATTTTGTACAGATAGTTCGAGGGTCAATATAAACTTGAAAACAAAACATGGGCGTTGTTCGCCCACTTTACCGCCCATTTCCCATATAACGTAAAATTTTAAAAAGTTGATGGTGGGTATATAGATTCGGTCAAGACGAATATAACATTCTCGCTTGTTTTATTTATTATTAGGTAAAAAACGCATATTTAAAATTAAAAGATTTTTTTTCCGTACATACATTGCACAGTGGGGCAGAATCGAAAATTTTTGGATATAAATCTGTAACTTCTGGCTAAATTTCCATGAAATTTGGTATAGGCATAACAGATGAGTGACTTATTGAACTTTAAAAAGGAGTAGTTTCGGTTCAATAAAAGATATTGATTTCAGTCTTTTTTATATAACTAAGAATTATGTCAGCTAAATAATGTAATTTAGATTAAAAAAAAAAAATCAAAAAAATCGAGTATACTTTTTCTGATTTTTGCAATTAAAGCAAAAAGTATGTAAAAAATTCGCTTTTTGAGAAACTATAAATATTTTATCTGTAATAAAACCTATTTTAGTAAAGATAACTTACCGAAATTTTCGTTGAATATAGACTCTATTGTATAAAACGAGGTAGTGAAAAAAACTTTAAGATTTTTGTAAAAGGAATCCCACAATTCCCAAAAAAATGGCCAAAAATGCCAAAAATGGGTTTTTTCACATTTTCGGCTATAAAATCCAAATTTTTCCAAAGTCCCGTAGATTGTGTCTGAAAACTTTTAACAACATATTAAAAATTCCTAAACTACATTCCGCTTGCCGATTCGTGCTTTGGGATTTGAGAAAATATTGACTGAAATCAAAAATTCCATATAAAATGGGTCGAATTGGGGAGGGTGTTTACCTCCTTTATTTTAGAGAAAAATAAAAAATTATTACACAAAAAGTAATAATTTTTGAAAATTTCAAATTCAAAATCGTTTATTTTTGGACTCGGTAATGATATATATTTTTATTCAATAGATGATTTTGTTCTTTAACTCGAAAACTATAAGAGGTAAATAGGACAAGCAAGCATATTTTTTGTAGGTCGTATCAGTGCCTACAATAATGTATAAAAATATTTGAAATCGGGGGAGAAACAAAAATTTGGCAAGCGACTAAAATGTTTATGTGTCAGAGGTACCTTACTTTGAGCCCCCTTAACTCCGCCCCTGAGGGGTCAGTTGGGCCCCCCCCCCCCTTTCAAACTAAACAATGTATACTCCTCTGCTATCCCTATACTGAACTTCATGCAAATTTAGCCAGCCGATCAGATGTTACAGATTTATTTCCAAAAATGTTCGATTCTGACCCACTGAGCATTGGTGTTAAATATTTCAAAAACGCCACTTACTTTAGGAAAAGATGATATCAGTATTTTAATTATCACGTTTTATTTTTACTATATAATACATATTAGTAATTAAAAAAAAAATGGATTTTTAGAATTCTAATTTTTTTGCGGCAGAATGGACGGACTGTCCGTCTATGCATTTAGGTTAAATGGATCGAAAATAGCGCATAATTCAGGGAAAGGTGATATTAATATGTTAATATTTACATTTGGTTTTTATATCGATTGAAAAGTATACATTGGTTTACTTTTTGTTTTTTTTTTTACTTTTATTTTGAGAGAATTTTCATGTCCGTCCTTTCATACGACTTTTTGTTAATTTTTGCAAATTTTCAAATTCAAAATCGTTCATCTGTGGACTCAATTAAGATATCGACTTCAAATTCTCTTTATTCAATTATTTAACTAACTGCCAAAAATATAACAAAATCGGTTGAAAATGTTAGGCTATATATGGAAAAACTTGATCAAGATCTTACAAAATTGCATATAACTCGAAAAATATATAAGATAAAATATACAAGCATGTTTTTCAAAGGATTTATTAAGAGCTTTAAGGTGATATAAAAAGCTTTCTAATCGGTTAAGGAACAAAAATTCGCTAGTGGTTAAACATTTTCTATATCATTGGTTTCTAATTTGAACCCTCATTTCCCTTCTAGATTTAAAATTGTACACTCCTCTGCTACGCTCATGTGAAATTTTATGTAAATCCAACCAGCCCTTTAGAAGTTTCAGATTTATATTCAAAACTGTTCGAATCTGCACCACTGTCTAATGTCTGATAAAGCAAAGGAAAAAGACTGTTATAAATTTTGATAAAATCAGTTCTATGGCTTAAGGCCCAACCAGTCAACAAAAAATCATCGTATCGCTATCAGCTGTTTCAACCTGCTTTATACAGATTTGTGTAAGTAGCCATTGACACAAAAAATCTAGGTAGCGTATCGCAGAAATCTTCAGAAATTAGATCTTTACGTAGCTACGTAACTTTTTGACAACCCTGTAGATTATTTTCTCTACAAAATAACCAAAAACTGGGTTGTTTACAAAGTGAAGGCTCAAGAATATATGATGCGTTTATTTTCATTGACTATTTCTAAAAATTGTTTCACGCTACTTTTCTTCATTCTACGTTGCGTCGCAAAGTTGACTGGTTGGGCCCTTAGGCAAATATTATTCGAATTTCTTCCCTTAAATCATCCTCCAATGACTTTTTTGCACTTCATACTAAATTATTCTATAATTACAAAATAGTGTGCCCTTGTATTCTCTTTAACTTTCCCTTCTTCTAGTCTATAAAAAAAAAAAAGTAAATGAACTTTTGTTTATTTATAACATATTGTAAATGACCTTTACATTATTTTCACAAACTCATACTCAAGTATTGAAATATTTATTTTCAACTTTTATTATTTTTCTGAAAATGGAAAAATATTGAATATTTTTTCTCTCTCTCTATTTATTGACACAGTTGTATTGTGTTAAACTACATTATAGTGTAAACATACTTACACTTTAGAAGCAACTGACTGACACCCCCACAACTTGTGTATATTTTTTCTCAATTAATAATTTTGTTATAATAATCACACATTTACATCTTAACAATAAACAATTGTTTGCATGATCATTTTGTCATAATTTTGGTTTTATAAAGGAAATTTAAATTATGATTAATTTTTATAGCAACTACGTAAATGCAAAAAAAGAAATGGCGCAAATTTATTTTAAGATAGACATTTGCACAAAATTATATATATTTAAGTAAATTTAATGAGTTTTAGAAAATGTCTTTAATTTTTATTACAGTTGATATTTATATGATTTTTTTATTTTTTTTTTTTTTTTAATATATCTTGTGTCTGTCTGTGTCAGTTTTTTTTTTTTAAGTAAATATTTATATTCTCACATTCTTGAAATTCCTTAGCAATACGACTCATATAAATAAAACAATAAAAAATACAGTTAAATAAATAATAACAAAGTTTTGTTGTTTTTTTTTTTTTTTTTTTTTTTTTTTGGTAGATTTTGCACAGCAAAATAGCAACAACTTTAGTCATTGAAAATATTAGTTTTTTTAATAAAACATTACAGAAAATTTAATATATTTATTATTTGTGTGAGATAATGTTTTATTTCAGAACAGATTTTAGTTTATTTGGATTTTCTATATAATATTTCCGAATTTTCATAATATTTTTATTATGTATTATATTTTTAAATTAGTACTTTTTAAAATTATTACTTTTTAACGCCGGAATTCATCAAAAAAGACTACAATTTTTTACTTTTCAAATCTGTTTTTTATACCCTTTACATAAAATGAGGTTTATATACATTGGAGTGTCCCATAGAAAAAAATTTTATAGGAACACCCCTCAAACGATGCGTAAAAATTAGCGGAATATGGGAAAAATATTAAAAAATTGTTTAAATTGATTTTCAGTTCCCTACCAGCGATTGAATGTCACGGGTCTAGAACATTTCGTCCAAAAAATAGTATTGAGTTTAGTTTTAAAATGGATATCAAAAAATTCGTAATTTTAAGCCAATTATAGAAAAAATATTTTGGTCCATAAACCGTCATTTTAGTACATCATGCAAAAAAAAATTTCGATATTTTTCTTAAAAAAATAGATAAGAATTTTATAATTTTGTTCCTTTTAAAGATAAAATATTAAAAATTTGCATTGTAGTATATACTGTTGATAATATATAATTTTCCATATACAAAATCCCATTTGAAAAATTTTTAAAATATTTTTTCCATAACCAGTATAAAAATACGAATTTTTTGATACCCATTTCGATTAAAAATTCGAATTTATTTTTTTTTTTTTTTTTGAACTAAATATATGGGACCCATGATTTTTCAATTGAAATCTCGAAAAAGGCTATTCTCGGGACACTCTAATATACATATAAATGTGTCATTCGTAAAAAATTTTTTTAAAAATGTCCATCTGAATATTGAATGGGATTTTTTCAAGTCCATAATCCAATAAATTGCAATTTCAACACATTGTACAGCGGGTGTCATAAATAAGTAAACAAAGTAGTATCTTGAACTTATTTGGTTCTATATTAAGTTGTATTTCGAAGATATCAAAAGTAACATATAACTATAAATATATAATATCTTGTTAATAAAATAAACAGTAAAAGATTCAATTCAATATATTACTAATTAGTGATTCTTTTTAAAAGTCAATAAAATCAATGTTCCATAAATAATTAAACATGGTTCTAATAGGAACGGTAATCGCCAATATTTTAATACATTAGTTACAAATATGCCATCGACATTAAAATTATAAAATAAAAACAATAATAAACATTTTTTTAAAAGTACAGAATTACCGAATTTTAATCAAATTTTTCTTATATTAATCGACACTGAACACGTCTTCTTGGACCAATCCTTTATGGAAAATTATTTTGGCTTCGAACTATATTGATATTATTTTTTTCGATTTTGTGTAAAAATAGAAAAGTTTTTCAGCTAAATACCTTTGGAGGGATTATTACACATATCAAGAGCTATCAATTGCAATCGGAATCATTCCGCCCCCAAAATACGGTTGCATAGTGTTAGCCACCTCCAATGACAACCCTATGCAAAAGTGACAGGTTCTTCTCATATAAACTGGAACCGGTCACTAGGCCTGAGAACCTGTCACGTGACTAGTTTTGAACAGGTTCTCTTTACTCTAGGATATTTATTGAGACAAAAAATAATTAGTTTATTTTTGTTTCCAATTATACCTGCTAGCTTACCAGGAAAGCAAAGTTTTTGCTGTGATGTTTTTCGTTTTCATACATTTTTCTGTGAGTTGTAAATTGAGACCATAGTTTTCGGTCTTGAAATAAATTTTGATAAGAATATTGAAGCAGAAAGCATAGTATTTTAAAGCTGAATTAGTATCTATTCTTTATGTACTATTTCTTAGACGTTTACGATAGTAATTGCGGTCAACGCATTCATTGTGTTTAAAGCATTTAACCACTTGGAAAATTGAAGTGGGCGTTTTATTAAAAATTTTTGATATATTTTTTTCGTAATGTATGATATTTACTTTTAGTTCTCCTACACTTAATTGTGCGCTATTTGTTATCGTTTAGTTCGAAATTATGGTTGAATTTAAATTTTATTAAATTTTTAATTTAATAGAAAAAGTTATTTTTTATTTCTCTCATAATATAAGAAATAACTATCGCTGTTATTTTAAAATGATTTTGCAACTTTTAACAAAAAAATTAAAGAAATTTAGGGCCTTATTTTGTAAAACACTTCCCCTTTAAAAACTTTAAAAATTTTTTAATGTAAATTGTTTTTGTTTTTCAAAAATTTTTTTGAAAGTTTTATCAAAGTGTGGTGAAGGGATTTACTAAATAAGGGGCCTTGTTTAGTTATCTTTGACTCGCCCGAAAACGACTTTTTTTAACTTTCTCTACAAAGAAACTTTAATGGAATAATATTTGAAAATTTTTTCATCAATGTAAGAGAAAACAAGCCGATTTAATCAATAACATGTAAATTGTTAAAAATGGACTGTTACATTTGCCGCTTTTTATTGCGAAACAGAAATTATTAGTTTATTCACTTATTTGTAACGCCCGCTATATGTTTGCGGCTTATAGTCTGGAAAATCTTGATATTAATATTAAAAAATAATTTTCAAACATTATAGATAGAAACAAAGGTATATCGTAATAATTTCCTTAAATTTTTTAATGTTTTAATATTATAACCTACCGTGGGAACAGTTATATTATTGGTGTCTTCAGAAAATAAATAACAAACAAAATCTAATGATTTCAATTTCAAGCATCCAGGTTTATATATAAATAAGGAATATTAAAAGAGTGGGATATAGTACCACTTCGTTACGCTCTATGAGTTTATCATTAAATAAAAGGTACCAAAAAACTACTGAAGTATATACATATATCAGCCAATTAAAAAATCGGATTTTATAAAATTTTAAACTATTTTTGGGTTAAAAACTAAACTTTTCGGCTCTAACTCATTTACGACGACACACACATATATATTCAACATTATGTTTCTATGTTAAAAAGTAACACAAATCTGCTTTTATGAATTCTTATTCACTTAGTACCATATATTTTAAATTTCATGATTTTAGGTTCAATATTATAGAAAATTCGAAAAGTACCATAAGAAGAATAAAAAAACACAAACTCTCTTCATGTGTATTATTATCAACATAAAATAATTTGTCATTAATTTCATGTTTCTAGGTTAATTATTAAAAAAAACCCAAAAAGTACCATTAGAAGAACGAAAAAGCTTTATAAACTCCCCTCTTGTGGTTTCTCACTCACATAGGACTACCTGTACTTAAGTTCATGTTTCTAGGTTTGATATAATAGAAAATTCGTTATTGATTTTTTATAAAATTTAATTTCCCGCTTTTATCCCCTTTTTGATACTTTCTATTCCCCTATGAATGTAAGAGATATTGTATTCCAAGGAATTTCTAAATTATAGTGGGATCCTATATTATATATGATGTAAAATTTTACTTCTATGTTTTCTGATTCAAAAGATATATAGTGCCAAAAAAGTACCAAAATACAGTTTTTACCCGTTTCCTCTCTAAAAGTGCCGTACTTCAAAAAATGAATTACTAGAAATACATATTAAACTTCTTACACAGGCAAAGGTGGTGGGGTATTATGCATTTGTGCTGATGTTTAGAACGGTCCACAATTAGGCATAGCTCCTATATAAGGCTCACTTTCGAAAAAAAAAAAAAAAAGTATTTAGAAAATGTCCAAAACAATTTCCAAAATTAGTTAAACAAACAGCAAAAAGTTACTCAAAAATAGTAATTTTATTAAGAAAACTAATTGTTATATTTAATTTATACAAAGATTAAACAAAAATGCATTTTTTTAATAATAGAGAAAACAAAGCTTATTTACAAACGCAAAGCTTGAAAATCTTGCCTTGCATATACTTATGTACTATATTAGGAATACCCTAACTGTTTAACAAAAACAAAATTCTTTAAAATGTAAAATAACCCAAATATATCACAAATTATAGAATAATTTCAAGTACAAAGTTTAACAAACTTCACTAAAATTTTGATTAAAAAAAAATATATATTTTTTCTTTTTATTTTTATCTAATTTTGCTACCGTATATTTTAGAGCACAAAAATTAAAACAAAAAATAAATATTCAAATGTAATTTACAATTTTGACTAGGTAAAATGTATCTCTGAAAAATAAATAAAAACAAAACTGATGTTATCGCAAAATTAACGGAGAACACAATAATATGATTTGATAAAATAAAAATGATAAGAAAAACAAAAAATTAGATAAAAATCTTATTATAACTAAAAAGGGAAATTTTTTCTTTATTTAAAATATTTATCAGACAAAATTTAAAACTTAAAATTTTGTATAAAATAATTTAGAAAAAATATAAGATTTTTGTTTTCTTTTTTTAATGAAGATAAACAATGTTGCAGTTTTAAAATAGTTTTTTGTTGTTTCAAACACTCATGCTTATTTTTCACAAAAAATAAATAAAATAAAAAATATTTGTACATGAAGAGACATGTGAGGAAAACTGTCAAAACTATATATATTTGGTGTAGTTTTAGTTTAATAAATTTTCAACAGATGATGATGTGTATAAAATTAAATAGTTTTATTTTTATTTTCTTATGAAATTAAAAGATTACAAATTACACAAAAGTGCTAAAGTGAAAAAAATACTTGGAATGTAACATAGTGTAGCTTCCTACCATTTATAGAATTTTTGATGTACCCCCAAAATTGAGAATTATAGCAAAAAAGCCGATTTTTTTATCTTAAATATTTTTAACAAATTTAAGATTGTTAAACCTCATTAGAACGAAAAGATCTTTTCTTACCAATGCCGTTTAAAGAACTAAAATTGTTTTCTTTTACGGACTCAGTGGATGACCCCTACTTATGCAGTACATTGTGTTGGTACTAAGATAATAGGTTATGGGAGGGAGGATTGAGGGAGTACTTTTTGTGGACATTCAACTTAAATTTCCTTAAGTTGCAAGTGACAGAAAAGACCTCTGCAGGGAGTTTGTTCCACATACGTACAGTACGGCTAAAAAACTAATTTTCCCTACAATACATCGAACGATCAACTGGCCAATCGACAACAAATGAATGTGCTCTCCGTGATAAACGTGTATTGTGTTATAAATACACGATTGTTGGGAACAAGCTCTCTAATTTCATCAGAACACATTCCATTGTAATATCGATAGAACAGATAGAAATACAGCACACATTGCGACGATGCTCCAGTGAATCAATAGAGTTGGATACTCTGCTGTCATCGGTAAGTACTTTCGCCCTCTCCTGTACGCAGTCGAGAAGCTCCAAAAAAGACTTTGAAGCACCAGGCCATACATAAGAGTTGTATTCCATTTTAAGTCGTATATAGGTAGTATAAATAGCAAGAAGATCAGATGGAGTGATGTATATTTTACACCGTTTCAAAAAACCAAGGCACTTGAATACTTCTTTATACAATTGAAAAATATGCTCAGTCCAACGAACATCACACTTTATTTAATCTCATGCCAAAAACACATTTATGTAGGATGGGGATATTTACGGACATTGCGAACAGTATAGGGTTAACAGAAAAAGGGATAAACGATGGACAAAGGGTAAAATGAGATAAACGACAAAATTTAGCGACAGATCAAAAGGGAGAAAATGAGAGCTATGTCGTCGCTCGTTGAGTTGTTTTAGCTTAATGTATGTTCAGACTAATCAAATATTTGACCAAAATGACGTAACCACTAAATAAAATATTTTCTAACTTTTCCATTATAATGGGAAAATATTTTTTGCTTATCATTAAGCATAGCTGGCATTTTACCG
Organism: Protophormia terraenovae; assembly: GCA_951394005.1. Lineage (NCBI taxonomy): Eukaryota > Metazoa > Arthropoda > Insecta > Diptera > Calliphoridae > Protophormia > Protophormia terraenovae. The sequence goes on from OX596073.1 coordinate 33,608,225, forward strand.
AACCTTGTGTGACGCTATTTTCTCTTACAAAATATTTACAAGATCAAACAATGGTAAACAATTTTTTTGTAGAATTAGTGGTCACGAAAATTTGGTCTGCTCTTAAAAGCTTTAGTTGTTTAAGAGCAGAGTTAGTTTGAGTGTTGAAGCAACAAGATGTGTTAAGCCGTTTCGTTATTTTTCTTATTTTTTAATAAATGTATTAATTTGAATTTTAAAATAATGTGTTTTATTAACGGAGTCACCAAATTCCTACATTTATACTCCCCATAAATACAGATGAAGCAACATGATCTGCTACGCATTTGTGTGTTACAGTGTTGCCAAAACTTTGAATTTGAAAAACCGCTAGAAATCACCTACGCTTAAAATAAAATCTTAATTTTGAGTACCTGAATGCATTTCAGAGTCATTTCAGAGTTATATATAGTGTGTTTCAGTTGTATCATCATACTGCAAAACATCAAACCGAAGAGCTTATTATAAATATCGGTTCTATTTTAAATACATTGATTTTCGAAAACGTTTTCTTTCAAATCGAATTACCCAATTATACTCCAGGTTTTGAAAGATATTTAACATTTTGAGAAAAAAAAATTAATTTCAATAACTTTTTTAAAGAAAAACAGTTGATTTTATATACATTTTCCGAGTTTCTGGTAACTTCATATCTTCTATATATATAATTTGCTAAGCATTTTTTCACTTTCCAGAGTTTTCTGAAGTTCCCAGACGACTTTTAAAATTAAAATTTTGCTTACTTATAAAACTATTCGTCCTAACGGAGCCAGAAAAATTTGTATCAGGGAGGGGAGATAATTGGACTTATATAAACTATCCATCCTACAAAAACAAACGGAGACATATTTTTAAATTTTTATCAGGGAGCGGAGGTTATAAGATTTATGTGTCTTTTTCTAAGCATTTTTTTTGCTTGGCCCAGACTTAGTAAAAAAAAAACTATAAATCGGCTTACTTATAAATCTGTTCATCCTACAAATCCTAACAGATTTTTCTATCGGAGATACGCGTTTTTTTTTAGCTCTGTTTTGGTTTTAAGAAAATTTGATTTGCTATCATTGTTTACTCTCAAAACTGATTTTACATTTCTGTCAGGAAGGGTAAATGGCCTCGATTTTTTTTTTATCTTAAAAAGTTTACTAATTTAATACTTTAATCACTAGAATGTAATCAGATTTTAAAAGCTTCAAATCTTTAACTTCGATTTTGGAAAGGAAAAGCGTCAAAATGTTGTTCATATATATTTTTTAAGATTTTCGGATTTGTTTTTGCAAATTTTTTTATTATAATATTATATTTCCTGATATTGGCAGGCTTATACGCTCGTTTTAGATAAATTAGTTGTAGAAGTAAAATAATACATATCTTAATTTTCGTTATTTCTGCTTCAAAAACATGTCTTAACAATAAAGAAAAGTCACTAGAAACCGCCAGCTTTAAAAATATTGCAGCCAGAAAATCCACTTAGCGGTTTTTCATGGAAAGTACCCGCTATGTACAACAAAATATCGCCAGATCCAGCGGGAAAACCGCCGTTTTGGCAACACTGGTGTGTTAACATATAACATTGAATTTTACGAACGTTAAAGTCGACTCTATTGGCACGACCCTATTCAGAGTTTATTACAAGATCACGGTTAAGCGTATCATTCATGTTCTGCCTCATTGCCCCGATATCTAACGGGATTGATATATAATTTAATGAGTATGAATGGAAAATGTTGCTGTCATCTGCAAAAGAGCAGATAGGATTGAAGATTTGATAAGGAAGATCGTTGAGAAAGATTAGAAATAGAGTAGGAGAAATAACAGAGCCTTGCGGTACAACTGAATCAGGGATGTCAATTAAAAATTTTTAAATTGTACTAAACAGCATTGAAAATTGTACTTGTTTGACCTAAATTGTACCAAAGTATAAAATTTTTATATAAACTATCACTTAAAGTTGCGCAATTTCGTAGAATTCTCTATATAAACTTAATACTTTCAAAACATGAATTATAATAGTATTTATTTATATAAATTTGTATAATGATTTTTGTTAATCCTATTATAAATGTCCTTTTTTATCTCTTCATAGTTTTTATTAAATAATTTATATTAATAATACAAATTAAACTGTTCGGCAAAAAATATTTCTTTCTCCTTCTTTAAACAAAAATAGATGGGTTAGATGGACTTTGATGGGCTTAATCCGAGTTTTGAATCTGGCATGGATTTTGTTTATTAGCATGTCTAATATAGTAAGAATAATCATAGTTAAATTTTTTAAAAGCTTTTTGCAATTAAAGTTGAAATTAGATTTCTAAATAAGATGATTTTCGATAGCAACTTTATAATAAATTTAAATTGTACCAAATTGGGCGTTGGTGTACCATTGTACTTTTCAGGCTCGAATTGTACCAAAAAAAGTTCAATTGTACCAATTTTGACATCCCTGACTTGAAATGATCTTGAACTCATTTGTTGAAACCCCATCTATTACAACTCGTATAATGCGATCTCTGAGAAATCTCGATAAAAACCGAGAGAAGTGATTACCGAAAGCTGTAAGTTTAGATAAAAGTGCACCATGCCACACTCCATCAAACGCCTTAGAAATATCTAGAGCCACAACCTACAGTGGGACAGAATAGAAAATTTTTGGAAATAAATCTGTAACTTCTGATCTGCTGCTTAGATTTACGTGAAATTTGGTGTAAGCATAGTAAAGGAGCGTACAATGTTAAGTTTGGAAAAAGGACCCAACAGACCTCTCAGGGACGGAGCTAAGGCGGCTCAAAGTAGGGTACCTTAGAAATAAACAATTTTTAATCGCTTGCCAAATTTTTTAAATATTTTTATATATTATTGTGGGCCCTTATAAGACCTGCAAAAAAAATGTTTGCATGTTTTATTTATCTCTTATAGTTTTCCAGTTATTTGCGGTTGAATTTTTAAGCACCTCAATTTTGCATATACTTGGTCCAAATTTTTCCTTATATATCCTAGTATTTTCGACCGATTTTATTAGTTTTTGCTTTATCTAGTTGAAGAATAAAATTATCTATTGTATAAAAGAAATTTGAAGTCGATGTCTTTACCAAGTCCAAAAATAAACGATTTTGAATTTGAAAATTGCAAAAATGACGACTTGTTGTATTTTTTTGGCCGAAAAAAGTATCTCCACTCTTTTTTCTCTAAAAGAAAATTTTCTTAAACAACATATAATAAGTTTATACTTTTTTGAAAGGTATCTTCACAGAGATGACTTTAAAATAAAAAACAATTCATATAACTCAAGTGGTCAAGGTACACACCCTCCCGAATTTGACCCATTTTATATGAAAGTTTTGAATTCAGTCTATATTTTCTAAAATCTCTAAGCATGAATCGGCAAACGGAATGCAGTTTAAGAATCTAGAATATGTTATTTAAAGTTTTCAATCGAAATCTACCGGACCTCGGAAAAATGTGGATTTTATAGCGGAAAATGTAAAAAAAAGAACATTTTTGTGATTTTCGTAATTTTTTTGGGAATTACGGGATTCCTTATACAAAAATCTTAAAGTTTTTTTCATTTTCTCATTCTCCGATATTGATTTCAATCTTTTTTTATATATCGAAGAATTACAACAGCTAAGCAATGTAATTTAGATGAAAAAAAGCGAGTTTATACTTTTTCTGATTTCTGAGGTACCCTACTTTGAAATCAAACCAGCCGATCAGAAGTTACAACCTTACAAATTACACTATTTTACATTTCAAATGTATTTAACATTTTATATTTTGTAGCAACGTGTTTTTATGTAAATATATTTGAACACAGTTATTTAATATTTCCAATCGTATGAAAATGGAAATTATAATTAGCCATAACTTTAATTGTGTAACAGATTAATACATATAACAAAAATTATTTAATTTTGTTTCAGTTAATTTTATGGTATTTTTAGTATAAAAATTATATACAAAAGATATCTTTAATTTTAATTAAAATTATTTAATTTATTACTTCATTACAAAAAAAGACCACCCCGAAATTCATTAACAATTATTAAACAGATAAACTTAAAAAAAAAAAAAATTAATTTGTTTCACATGTTTAAATGCAACAGCAACAAAATGAAAATATATTTTATAATCATCAATTACAAACTAAAATTCTATAAATAACACTAAAAATCAGAAAATCAAATAAATCTGATGGTTAACAGACACTTTCCCTGTGACCCTCGTTCACACTTACTAGACTGCATAACATTAATTACAAGAAAAAAAAAAACGTCTGTTATGGACACCTTTTGATCTGCCTTTTTTTTTCACTCTCTAAAAATAGTAAAACTATACAATTGATTTATCTGGCTGAACACAAAAATTAAATAAATCCCATATAATTTATCATATTTTTTTCTGTTGTTGTATTTTTTTCTACAGCAAAATTTGTCACGCTTGCAATTAAGCCCTTTTAAATTTTTTTTTTTATTTTTCATTTTATAAATTTTTTAGTATTTTACTAAAGTGTTAAGATAATAAAGCTTAAGGAAATAATCACAGACACACACTATTATAAATATGTATATGCCCGTATGTAAGCGAAGAAGACTATTATTAAACCTTTTAAATGATTTAACGCAAACAAACGACTAAATCCCTTAAAAACTTAAGTCAATGGAAACGAAATTAACAAACAAAAAAAACTACTCCCAACACAACAAGTTGTAGAAAACAAAAAACGACCAAAAAAGTCCACCATGAAAAAAAAAATTAATAATGACTAAAAACTTAAAAGGTGCCAACAACTAACAGACACTTTAGATACAAAAACTAAACAACAAAAAAAAGAACAACCAGCAAGCACGTCATATCAGCAACAAACAGCAAATAAAATACATCAACACCACCACCACCAACTATTGTTGTGATCATCATCACCAGCTTTAGCATCGCATCATACCACCAACAACAAGAACAACAATAACCATCATCTTTTCAGTGCATCATGATCATTTTATGCTACAGTGAACAAATAGACAGATAGTCAAAACTTTTTGTTGCTGTTGTCTTTGTTTATTTATTTTTTTATGCCATTCATTTATCCTTCAGTCAAAAGTTTCAATTTCAATTTACGGTTTTAGTTTCAATTTCAATCTTTTTTTGTTGTTGTTTGTGTGCAACAGATTCATTGTCTGTCTGATTTTTGTTTTTTTTTTTTTTGAATTTTATTTGTAAAAATGTGGATGATGTTTAAAAGTTTGAAAGAACTTACATTATGATATGAAATATTTATGAGTGAAAAAGTGATGCTGTAAATGGAGTAATAGCCAAACACAGGCACCTTTAGTTTCGGAAACAGGTGGACACTTAACATTTAAAAGAAAGAAAACAAAATATAAAACAAATGCTTAGGAAAAATAACAAATTTGTCCCATTAAAAAAGCTCAAAAACTGATTAATTTTTTCTATAGAAAAATTAAAAATTAAAGAAAATATTCTCTATAGAAAAACTCATAGCAACATTTTTTTCTATAAAAAAAAAATTATCAGAAACAGAGGAATCTTTTCCATAGAAAAATTCTTATTAACAGAAATTTTTGTCTTTAAACAAATTTTCAGTAATAGAGTAATTTTTTCTATAATTAAATTTTCAGTAACAGAGAAATTTTTTTTATAAAAAAAATTCTTAGTACCAGACAGAAAAATTTTCAGTAGTAGAAATTTTTTCTATAAATAAATTTTCAGTAACAGAGATATTTTCTATAGAAAAATTATCAGCAACGGAGACATTTTCTTAAGAAAAATCCTCAGTAACTGAGACATTTTTTCTATAGAAAAATTCTCAGTGCCAGAGAAATTTTTTCTAAAATTCTCAGGACAGTTTTTCTGTAGATTAATTTTCAGTAACAGAAATATTTTTTCTATAAAACATTATCAGTAATTAAAACATTTTTTGTATACAAAAAATTCGCTGTAACAAAGACATCTTTTTCTATAGAAAAAATCTCAGTTACTGAGACATGTTTTCTTTAAAAAACTTCACAGTAACTGAAACATTTTTTCTATAAAAAATTCTCAGTAGCAGAGGCATTTTTTCTATAGAAAAATTTTCCGAAACTGAGATATTTTTTCTTTAGACAAATTCTCAGTAACAGACACTTTTTTCTATAGAAAAATTCTCAGTACCAGAGACATTTTTCCTATAGCAAAATTCTCAGTACCAGGGACAGTTTTTCTCTAGATTAATTTTCAGTAACAAAGACATTTTTTGTATAGAAAAATTCGCAGTAACAAAGAAATTTTTTATATAGAAAAATTCTCAGCTACTGAGATATTTTTTCTTTAAAAAAATTCACAGTAATTGAGACATTTTTTCTTTAAAAAAATTCTCAGTAGCAGAGGCATTTTTTCTATAGAAAAATTCTCCGTAACTGAGACATTTTTTCCTTAGACAAATTCTCAGTATCAGATACATTTTTTCTATAGAAAAATTCTCAGTAACTGGGACATTTTTTCTTTAAAAAAATTCACAGTAAATTCTCAATAACAGAGACATTTTTTCTATAGAAAAGTTCTCAGTAACTGAGACATTTTTTATAGAAAATGTCTCAGTAATTGAGACATTTATTCTTTAGAAAAATTCTCAGTAAAAGAAAAATTTTTTCTATAGAAAAATTCACAGTAACTGAGACATTTTTTCTATACAAAATTCTCAGTAACATAAAATTCACAGTAACTGAGACATTTTTTCTATAGAAAAATTCTCAGTAACAGATAAATTTTTTCTATAGAAAAATTTTCATTAACTGAGACATTTTTTATAGAAAATTTTTTATAGAAAATTAATCCTTAGAAAAATACTCAGTAACAGAAATTTTTTCTATAAAAAATTCATAGTAACAGAGACATTTATTCTATAGAAAATTTCTCAACAACTGAAATATTTTTTTCTATAGAAAAATTCTTAGTAAGAGGGAAATTTTTTCTGTAGAAGAACTGTGAGTAACTGAGACATATTTTTTTCTCAGTAACATTTTTATATAGAAAGTTTCTGAGTAACTGAGACATTTTTTCTGTAGAAAATTTCTTAGAAACTGAGACATTTTTTCTCTAAAAAAAGTTCTTAGTAACTGTGAAATTTTTTTTATTAAAAAAAAAAAATCTTATTAAACTAGTAATTAAAAAAAAAAAAAAAATCTGTAGAATATGTAAAGTTAGGTTCTCTCTGCACTTTTCAACCACCTAAATATTTTAATGGTCATCATAAGCAACTAGAAAAAAAATTATAGATTTTTATTTTTTTGCTTTTACCCAGCCAATAAAGCAACTAAAGGAAGGTGTTACTCTGGAGCGCTAAAAATGCCAAAAGATTAATCATAAATAGTAATTTACAACAAATTCTTAAGAATATAAAAAAAAAATCTACATATTTACTTGGACATATTAAAGTGAAAAAACGGACACAGAACTTTAATTTTTATTATTTAAAAATAAATTTTTCTTTTAACGCTTTTTTGTTGCGCTGTCAGTTGTCAGTCAACACGCTGTTGCCACAAAAACCAAAAGAACTGAAAAGCAACAAGAGATAGAGCATGAAAATGCCATGAAATGAACAGATCTTTAAAATTTATTTTTCTAAATTCATCTCCTCTGATTTCTATTTGCAGATCAACTAAAAATCAACATAATTTGAATATTTCAGCAAAAATATGGGCGTTTTTGTTATAGTTGTAAAAAAAAACTGGCAAACGTATCAAAAATATATTTTTTTATGCCAACAAAATACTTAAATAAAAAAACGCCTAGTTTGTTAGTTGAGCAAAAAATAAAAGTCTTGACTATTTCTTAGTTCATAGTTTGAACTGAACTCTTCATTTTGAAAAAAAAAAACCAAAAAGTTTACATTCATTTTGACTGGTGCATGTGTTTAATTTTAATTGTTACCCATTGTGTTTTGAAAGACTTAAAAATATAATGTAAGCAACTAGCAACTGCCTTGCGAAGCATTCATTTTTGCCAGCATTTCCTTAGAGTAAGCTCGAATGTGTGTGTTTAGTGCTGATGAAGTGGAAAATAAGTGCTTGATAAGTTTCTATGTGAACATCATTTAAATGACGTTTAAACGTTTGCAACATGCCCATTTTTATTTTCTTTGTTTAGAATTTAATGGCTGTTTTTGAGAGATCTGAAATATAAATTGAATTAATGATGGTTTGTTTTCCAATTTAGTTAAATTGAATGTAGAAATAAAAATAAGATAATTAAAAACTAGACTGCTCAGAAGCAAGAAATATTTCAATAACTTAAATCAATAGAAACACATCTAAGTTAGTGAGTATTTTTCTAACATAAATACCTTCCTAAGAAAATTTTTATGTTCCAGGTAATTTTCTACCGAGAACATTCTAAGTAACTGAGAAATTTTCCATAGAAGTAACTGAGAAATGTTCTATAGAAAATATGTCCAAGTTACTCAGAAATTTTCAATAGAAAATATGTCTCAGTTATTGAGAAATTTTCTATAGAATATATGTCTCAGTTACTGAGAAATTTTCAATAGAAGACATGACTCATTTACTGAGAAATTTTCTATAGAAGATATGTCTCAGTTACTGAGAAATTTATTCTATACAAAATATGTCCCAGTTACTGAGAAATTTTCAATAGAACACAGAAAAAATTATTTCAAATAATTTTTCAATAAAATTTTTAATTAACGTTATATTGGAATTTAAATATATAATTTATTAATATAATTAACTTTTTAATTGATTTTCAGTTTTGTTTTTTAATAAATTGACAGTCGTTAATAAAAAATAAAGAAAAATTAAATATTTATCTATAAAAGTACAGAAATAAAATAAATTTAAGTAAATTTTTCAGAAATGTTCATCTCATAACATCTATTTTAGAAAAGAAGTAATAATAATATCAATTATTCTAGTTATTAATATTATCATTTTGATGATTGGAGCAAAATCAATTAAAAATTAATTAATATTACAAATTTCGTAATTGAAGTCCATTTTTACTTTTTTCTGTGAAGATATGTTTCAGTTACTGAGAAATTTTCTGTAGAAAATATGTCTCAGTTACTGAGAAATTTCCAATAGAAGATATGTCTCAGTTACTGAGAAATTTTCTATCGAAAATATGTCTCAGTTACTGAGAAATTTCCAATAGAAGATATGTCTCAGTTACTGAGAAATTTTCTATAGAAAATATGTCTCAGTTACTGAGAAATTTCCAATAGAAGATATGTCTCAGTTACTGAGAAATTTTCTATAGAAAATATATCCCAGTTACTGAGAAATTTTCTCTATAGAAAATATGTCCCAGTTACTGAGAAATTTTCTATAGAAAATATGTCCCAGTTACTGAGAAATTTTCTCTATAGAAAATATGTCCCAGTTACTGAGAAATTTTCTATAGAAAATATGTCTCAATTACTGAGAAATTTTCTATAGAAAATATGTCTCAGTTACTGAGAAATTTCCAATAGAAGATATGTCTCAGTTACTGAGAAATTTTTTATAGAAAATATGTCTCAGTTACTGAGAAATTTTCAATAGAAGATATGTCTCAGTTACTGAGAAATTTTCTATAGAAAATATGTCTCAATAACTGAGATATTTTCTCTATAGAAAATATGTCCCAGTTACTGAGAAATTTTCTATAGAAAATATGTCCCAGTTACTGAGATATTTCCTCTATAGAAGACATGTCTAAGTTACTGAGAAATTTTCTATAGAAAATATGTCTCAGTTATTGAGACATTTTTTCTATACAAAATGTGTCCCAGTTACTCAGAAATTTTTTTTTCTCAGTAACTGAGAAATTTTTTATAAAAAATATGTCTCAGTTACTGAGAAATTTTCAATAGAAGATATGTCTCAGTTACTGAGATATTTTCTCTATAGAAGACATGTCTAAGTTACTGAGAAATTTTCTATAGAAAATATGTCTCAGTTATTGAGACATTTTTTCTATACAAAATGTGTCCCAGTTACTCAGAATTTTTTTTTTCTCAGTAACTGAGAAATTTTTTATAGAATATATGTCTCAGTTACTGAGAAATTTTCAATAGAAGATATGTCTCAGTTACTGAGAAATTTTCTATAGAAAATATGTCTCAATAACTGAGATATTTTCTCTATAGAAAATATGTCAGTTACTGAAATATTTTTTCTATAGAAAATATATCCCAGTTACTGAGAAATTTCCAATAGAAAGTATGTCTCAATTACTAAGAAATTTTCAATAGAAAATATGTCTCAGTTACTGAGAAATTTTCTATAGATAATATGTCTCATAAGTTACTGATAAATTTCCTATAGAAAAAGTATTTCGGTTCCTGGGGAATTTTCGTTAAAAAGTTCCTATAAAAGAGTATCTCAGTAACTGAGAAATTTTCTGTGCAAAAGGTATCTCAGTTACTGAGGAATTTTCTATATGAAAATAAATCTCATAATACGAAAGAAATTTTCAATAGAAGATATGTCTCAGTTACTGAGAAATTTTCTATAGAAAATATGTCTCAATAACTGAGATATTTTCTCTATAGAAAATATGTCCCAGTTACTGAGAAATTTTCTATAGAAAATATGTCCCAGTTACTGAGATATTTTCTCTATAGAAGACATGTCTAAGTTACTGAGAAATTTTCTATAGAAAATATGTCTCAGTTATTGAGACATTTTTTCTATACAAAATGTGTCCCAGTTACTCAGAAATTTTTTTTTCTCAGTAACTGAGAAATTTTTTATAAAAAATATGTCTCAATAACTGAGATATTTTCTCTATAGAAAATATGTCCCAGTTACTGAGAAATTTTCTATAGAAAATATGTCCCAGTTACTTAGAAATTTTCTATAGAAAATATGTCTCAGTTACTGAGAAATTTTCAATAGAAGATATGTCTCAGTTACTGAGAAATTTTCTATAGAAAATATGTCTCAATAACTGAGATATTTTCTCTATAGAAAATATGTCCCAGTTACTGAGAAATTTTCTATAGAAAATATGTCCCAGTTACTGAGATATTTCCTCTATAGAAGACATGTCTAAGTTACTGAGAAATTTTCTATAGAAAATATGTCTCAGTTATTGAGACATTTTTTCTATACAAAATGTGTCCCAGTTACTCAGAAATTTTTTTTTCTCAGTAACTGAGAAATTTTTTATAAAAAATATGTCTCAGTTACTGAGAAATTTTCAATAGAAGATATGTCTCAGTTACTGAGATATTTTCTCTATAGAAGACATGTCTAAGTTACTGAGAAATTTTCTATAGAAAATATGTCTCAGTTATTGAGACATTTTTTCTATACAAAATGTGTCCCAGTTACTCAGAATTTTTTTTTTCTCAGTAACTGAGAAATTTTTTATAGAATATATGTCTCAGTTACTGAGAAATTTTCAATAGAAGATATGTCTCAGTTACTGAGAAATTTTCTATAGAAAATATGTCTCAATAACTGAGATATTTTCTCTATAGAAAATATGTCAGTTACTGAAATATTTTTTCTATAGAAAATATATCCCAGTTACTGAGAAATTTCCAATAGAAAGTATGTCTCAATTACTAAGAAATTTTCAATAGAAAATATGTCTCAGTTACTGAGAAATTTTCTATAGATAATATGTCTCATAAGTTACTGATAAATTTCCTATAGAAAAAGTATTTCGGTTCCTGGGGAATTTTCGTTAAAAAGTTCCTATAAAAGAGTATCTCAGTAACTGAGAAATTTTCTGTGCAAAAAGTATCTCAGTTACTGAGGAATTTTCTATATGAAAATAAATCTCATAATACGATTTATTCTCTAGCAATAAATTCTGTAGCTGAAATTTCGGACAATTCCGCATTCAGATTAAATGCATGTAGCACGTGATTTTGAAACGTGATTCCCATTGTTAAAAGAAATAAAACAAACAATTACACCTTTTTAGCAATTATTTCAAAATAAATAAAACGTTTCATAACATTGCCAACTCCCACGGAAGTATAAAATTATAATATCAAATTTTGTTTACAAAACAAAAACTAAGTTTGCATTTTTTGTTTCTCTTGAATTAAGTTGCATCATAAAAACGTTTTTCCTTAAAAAATATATAATTTTTATATTTCCTACAAAAAAAACTGTATTAAATAAAACAACATATTTGCAAATTAGTAAAAAAAAAAACAAGAGACATAAAAAATATTAATACAAATATTTCAAAATAATAAATCTACAAGTCGTTTATAACACAATCAGTGCATGACTTTGTCATGTTTAGTTTATAACAAAAAAAAAAATATATGTACAAAAATTAGAAGACAACACTACTTCAAAGAATAAAACCAGAAAGGGTGTTGAAATAAGAGAGATTAACTAAGCAATCTATTTATAGACTGATTACCTAGATAAACATATTAAAAATATGTACTTGTTAAATTGCAAATACTAATTATGAATATATTATAGGATACTTACTACTTTCAATCTAAGACTAATTTTTATAGAGAGTATTATTATATACCTCTTAAGAAATACACCCGCTAGTAGAAAATATATTTAAGACAAAGAAAATCTTTAAAGAAATAAGCATTGTTTTACCTGTTGTTGATGATGATGACGATCGTCTTCCTCTGCGTCAGACACAATATCTTCTATAGTTTTACAGCTACTACAAGTAGTTTTACCAAAAGTGTACACCAACAACCGTAACAAAAACAAACGAAAAAGAAAAATTGACGCAGCTGCAGGAACATCTTAACTTACAACATGACAAAAACTATTTATATATACAATATATGAGTATGTACAAATGTGCAACTTTATTGTTTTCATGCACCGAAATTTGTATTGTAATAAAAATGCTTGCGAAAAAAAAATCTTACTTCTATGCTCTACACCCTTCCCTAATATTACAGGATTCCGTATTCGTTAGAACAACTCTGAATAAAAATTGCTATCTAGGGAAATGGCCTCGAAAGTAGCGAGTTTTTTCAAAGATTTTGAAATAGAATTTAAAACGTTTTTATTCTTAAAATGAAAAACTATTTTAAACAGATTTTTCAATGTAAAGAACAAAAAATACGGACTGTCAGAAACGAATAAAAAAAAATCATATGGATACTGCCCTTGCCTTAAAACATCATAATGATTACTTGAATGTTTCATAGTACTGCCGGAATAATACGGATATTTTTTTCTTAGTTATTACAGCTGAAGTAATCAGGGTATTAAGTGATGAGGGTATTAAGCTTTCCACATTGGGATAAATCACAAAAATATTGGTAATAAATCTGCATCTCCTAAACTGCTTGTCGGATTGAATTTAAATGTAGATGAAATTTATAGAGAATGACTTAAGCCTTCAGAAAAAATATCTTGTAGTCTCCCTGTAATAATATAACATAGAAATCAACTAGAACTTCAACTCTTTTGATTCGCTCAGCAACAAAAAATTACTCTCTTCACACGTATGCATTTGTTCTGTAGAAAATTCTACTAACACATAAAAGAGTTAGGTTTTTTTGACAGTTGAGTTAGGTTTTTTGTAAGGAAGTTGGAGTTCTAGTAGTTTTCTATGTAATACAGGGATCGGCGTACTTAAATTTCACATTCTATAGTTGTGTATGGTCTGTATAACTCTCCCACTCTTATATTTGCACGGAAACAATTTTTAAGCTTATAATTTCATAAAATCTGTTGCTTTTAAACAATTTATGGTCTGTAATAAAAACTATCATTGGATATTAAAACAATTTGCTTAATAGAGTATTAAAAATATATAAAATTAATAAATAATTATTCTCTCTCCACATGTAAGAGCATATAGATGTGACAAAATTAAGAGATCATTTGCACGTGTGCACCATTTTGCGTGTCCCTGATGTAATATAAGAAGAGTCACAGGGTGTCACAAAAACGTAACTTTTGCAAATCGAGTCATATTTCAAAGATTTTTATATTTCTCTAAAGTGCTTGGCGATTTAAATATATTTTGTAATAAAACAGCATCAATAAATTAAAAAAAAAAAAAATAAACTTGCGTGATATTTTTTTTTTTTATTAATCTAATGTAATAATCCGAAAATTTTTTCAGTATATTTTTTGGGAATGTATTAGAAATTACAAAATATGAAAAAAATGTTCCCTCATATACCTCAGGATTTATTTCCGAAAAATTAAATAATGTCGACGCAAAAAATTAAAAATTTAAGCGTAAGTATGTTTATAAGTATAAGAGATAACTTAGTAAGCATGTTTTTTTTTTATTTCGCCAAATAATTTACACAAAAATATAAAAATCTTTAAAATGGGACTTGATTTAAACCTTTCACATATTTGTGGTGGTCATCTTTAACACCCTGTAGCTTGTCTCGTGTTATTACGTGGTGACCACAAAATGATTCTTCTGAAAGTCTACGTCCTCCTCTATAACTTTCCCATACATTTCATACAGATTTATTACCAACATTTTTGCTATTTTGTTCTAATATATGAAAAAGATTCAACGATGCCCGCCTTTCTGTATGTACGTCCGACCAATATAAACTTTATTACAAGAAAAAAAAAAACTGTAGCCTGTGAACCATATTTGGACCAATTTTTATAATATCAAATATTTTCCGGATGCTATATGAATAGCATGTTTCCTAAGATATCGAAGGCTTTCACTAAGTTAATTCCAATACACAGTGGTCCCAAAACGAAATTTTTTGGAAATAATTCTGTAACTTTGAAATTTCTCATGGACACTCCTGAGGTGTATGCCTATTGACTTGAAGAAGGACAGGTTCTTAACGGGTATGAGGGACGGGGGTGGTCCTCCAAAGTTGGTCACCTCTGGTAATAACATTTTTAAAAAAATCGTCAAAATTTCATTTATGATTTGATGGAAAAAAATTTATACATTCTCCAAATAAAAAATACACTTACATATGTGGATTATCCCTTTCACTTTAAGAGATACTAGGACCGAAGTAAAATTTTGTCCAATTTTTGGATATGTTTTTTTTTTAGTTTATTTAACTTGGCGGGCTCAATTTGAGTCCCAAAATTTTTCTAAAATATTTTCTGGATTCTGTATAAAATTTTAAACAATTTTCGTGCAAGGATCATATACCTATGTGGTTTAGATAAACAATTATATTATTTTGAAATAAAAAATCTGAAAAAATTGTGATTTTTTCAAAAAGGTGGTAATTTTTTCACTTTAAAATCCATTATTTTCCTCTGGACCATAAAATTTTGTTCATGTTTCAAACATAATGCTTAATATAAATGCATGTAAAATAAATCCGAGGTCAGTTGGGGTAATTGTCTCCCCGCTAGCCCTATCAGATTTTCGTTAATTTTAATTTTTTTTTTTTTAGTTTTTTGTGGAGCTCAAAAATGTCAAAGCTGAAATTAAAATAAAACTACCTTCATAACATACCTACGTTGACTAAACACACAAAAAAAATTAATAAGCCACGCCTCTGGTAACGACAGGGTGACCATTTTACTGAAAAAGGGAAATTTTTTAAACAAGCTTTCCCCGAACTGGAATTTTGGATATTTCGGAATAAAAAAGTGGGAATCTATTTATACTCTTCTTTTAAGGAAAATTTTGTATATATTATACTAAAATTACATAATGATAGTTTTATTATTATAGATTTTATATAAATTCAAATATAATTTTTTTATCAAAATAACACTAAACACACAAATTTTAGGTTTTTTTTTATCAATTTAATGAAAAAAATCAGCTCTAATACTTTACTATCTATATATTATAAAAACTTTACACAATCGTTTAAAAACTAACTGAAACTTTACCCCCTTCAGCAAAATTTATACATTTTCTTTCATTTCTATGGTAAATGTGTGCTGCAGCATTCTATATACATAAGTGTACAACAGTTTCAACGTGTTTTTTAAATAATTTTGTGTAACTTTTGAACGGATAAATATATTTCAATGAAATTTCATGCAGTTATTTCTGAGGAGTTTTCCAAATGTTTTGGAGGAGCACAAGTTTGTAGCTGGTCTGTGGACAGGAGGAGAACCTCCGAAAGTGGTCAACTCCTTTAATTATTTCTTATATAATATCCGAGGTTACCCATTTCGGAGGTCCTCAACGAAAATTGTTTAGAATTTTTTACAGAATCCAGAGAATATTTTAGAAAAATTTTAGGACTCGAATTGAGCCCGGCAAGTTAATGAAACTAAAAAAAAAAATAACATGTCCAAAAATGGGTCAAAATTTTACTTTGGTCCTAATATCTCTTAAAGTGAAAGGGATAACCCACACATGTAAGCGTATTTTTTTTTTAGAAAATTGAAAGGACTATCTATGTGCAAATTTTTTTTTTTTTTTTTCAATCAAATCATAAATGAAATTTTAGCGATTTTTTAAAAAAATGTTCATATCCGAGGTGACCTACTTTGGAGATCCACCACCCGTCCCCCAGACCCGCTAAGAACCTCCTCCAAATCAATAGGCATACACCTCAGGAGTGTCCATGAGCAATTTCATTCAAATACATCCAGCAGCTCTAAAGTTACAGAATTATTTCCAAAATATTTCGTTTTGGGACCACTGTGCATCTATCTATTGCATACAGAAATTGTAGAAATCACACTTCAATCCATCGTTAAGAGAGTACTTGATGTAAAAAAAAGAACTTATAACTTTTTTTGTGCTTCTTTCTATGTGAAACAAATATTGATGACATGAATACATTTTTAACAAAAAAAAAAAAAAAATATCTACAAAATAACCAAAAGCTCTAAACTTAAATGAAAATTGCTTACTTTAGTAGATGAAAATTTATTTGATATTTTTTTCAATTTTACTCGTAATTACAATGAAAAGAAAACTTTTTTGTTATTTAGTTAGAAAAGCGTTTTAACAATGGATACTTTTTTGTCTATAATTTTTCTTGTAAAATAATGATTTTAATTGATGTTAACACACAATGTAGTAAATAGAAATACTTGCATATGCTCAGATCCTGTACAATAATATAAGAGGGTATATTAAGTTGTTTAAGCCATGTACATATTTTACAAAAAAAAAACAATATGGCAAACAATAGTTTTTGTAAAATAATTAAAATGTGTAGATATTATTTTCATGTAGTACTCACTAAATTCGCCTTCTTTGACATAAACACACTAACATTTTTTTATTATAAAGTTAACAAAATTTTTTTAAAGTGTAGTTTATTTTTACTGAGTTATATCATTTTTACTGAGTTATATCAGGAGTTTTATAGTATAAATTCTTTTAAAGTATTAGCCTAAAACCAAAAAGTCATATAAAAAATATTTTGCAAACATTTTTAATCAAACAAATCAAGAGATTATATTGAATTGAATAAGTTCTCGTATACATGGCTACAAGGATATAAAGGAATAAGATTTTTAAACCACAAATAGGTATTCTATGAATTATGTACTGGTCTGTTAGATAACTTTCTTAGATATTTAATTGAAGATTTTATTATTTCAAACTTCTTTGGCGCTGTTTGATGCTGCATTGTGTTTGGTGTCATGTTAAACGATCATGTTAGCTACTGTTAAAGTGGAAAAGTCAACAAAAATTAATAGACAAAATGTTACTAAACAATGTTGAACTTTGTTACAAAGAATGCAGTTAGTGTATGTATGTCTCAAGTACAATAGACTTTATTTTACAAGTTGCAAGTAGAAAACTAAAAGCTACACAATTAAATACAAATTATTTGATGAGTTTCAGTAGATACATACAATTATTGAATTTGCTATGCACAGTGGTCCCCAAAACGAATTTTTTTGGAAATAATTCTGTAACTTTAGAACTGCTGGATGAAATGGAATGAAATTTTGCATGGACAATTCTGAGGTTTATCTCAATTGATTTGGAGGAGCACAGGTCTTTAGAGGGTCTGGGGTGGACTTCCAAAGTTGGTCAACTCGGGTATGAAATTAAAAAAAAAAAAAATCGTCAAAATTTCATTTGTGATTTGATTGAAAAGAAATTTTGCACATAGATAGTCCTTATAATTCTCTACAAAAAATATGCTTACATGTGTAGGATATCTCTTTTTACTTTAAGAGATATTTGGACCGAAGTCCAGTTTAGACCCATTTTTGGACATGTTTTTTTTTATTTTTTTAACTTGGCGGGCTCAATTTGAGTCCAAAAATTTTCCTGGATTCTATACAAAAATAATAATATAAATAATTTTCGTGCAAGAATCATATACCTATGTGATTTAGATAAAAAGTTATATTATTTTAAAATAGAAAATTTGAAAAAAATTGTGATTTTTTTCAAAAAGGTGGTAACATTTTTTTACTTTAAAAAAATTGTGATTTTTTTTAAAAAGGTAGTAACATATTTTTACTTTAAAATCCATTATTTTCCTTTGGACTATAAATTTTTTTTCATGCTCCTAAAAGAATGCTTAACATACATGCATGTAAAATAAATCCGAGGGCAGTTGGGGTGACAGTATCCCCACTAAACCTATAACAATTTCGTTAATTTTAATTTTTAATTTTTTAGTTTTTTGTGGAGCTCAAAAATGTTAAAGCTGAAATTAAAAAAAAAAAAATACCTTGATAACATATCTACATATGTTGGCTACAGACACAAAAAATATTTAATAAGCCATGCCTCTTATAACGACAGGATGACCATTTTACTGAAAAAAGTAAATTTTTAAAGCAAACTTTCCCCGAACTGGAGTTTTTTGATCAATTTAATGAAAAAATTTAGTTCTAATACTTTACTATTTATATATTACTATTTACCAAGCAATAACCTTTCCAAAGATACTAAATACTTGCATAAATACTTTACACAATCGTTTAAAAACTAACTGAAACTTGACCCCCCTTCAGCGAAATGTGCACATTTTCCTTAATTTCTATAGTAAATGTGTGCTGCAGCATTCTATATACACATCTGCTCAAAATAATGGATACACCTAATAGGATGATATTAAAGTGACGATAACTTTGGAAAATTCTTCAGAAATACTTCCAGTTTTTTTCTTTTAGTAAACAATTTGATCTGGCAATGCTACTTTTATGACAAGTATATTAAGTATGTGCATAAAAATTAATTTACACATAAGCTTTCGATTTAAATACCAAAAATTGTTGCTCATAATAATAGATACAGTTAATTTATTTCTAATTGTTTTTAAGTCGAATTCTATTGTACTTTTTTGATTATTTTTACATAATAGAATAAGAAAAGTTGCATTTAGATTGAAAATATTATAAAGAAGTAGTATTCTTGCATAGAAATAGGATTTTCCATGCGAAATTTCATTCAAATTCATCCAGCAAAAAAAAAATGTTTCCAAAAAAAAAAAAAAAAAAAATATCGTTTTGGGACCACTGTGCGAAGTGAAAGACTTTTTTGGTCATATTTTAAAGGCACCTTTTTAAACAATATTTAAAGAAATTAATAATTTTTCCGCAATTTTTTGAGTTCAACTTTAATTTATTATAATTTTTTCTATAAATGTCTCTAAGCATTTCATATTTTTAAAGGCATTTACTGAACTTATTTTATTCTAAACAAAATAGCATTTAAAAACTTAACATACACAAAAAAAATTTACCTGAATTACAAAATTGTTTATATTAATTAATTTTTGTTTGATTTTGCTCCAATCATCAAAATGATTATATTAATTAACTAGAATAATTGATTTTATTATTACTGATTTTTAATAGATATAATGAGCTGAAAATTTTTGGAAATTGACTGAAATTTATTTTAAGTAATTTATTAAAAAATAGTTTGAAATACTTTTTTTCTGTGTACAGGCGTTTTTTAAGTAATAGTGCAGCCTCCTTAATTTTACAAATTCAAAAAAAGGAGATTGAGACTTAGTACATATTAATACCGACTATCCGAATTAAACCCCGAGGCGCAGAATTTTTTCTCATTTTGTAACTCTGTGTTATAATTGAGCTAATTTAAACAAAATTTTTTACACTATTTTTATAGATTATTAAATTAAATTTCCTAAAGAAAATGAAAATTTTATGCTTAAATTCTTCTTTAACTAATATTTGTTAAAAATCTCTATGAAAATTTTATTTTATAAACAAAATACACCAAAAAAACTAAATTACTGACTTATAATCACTCTACGTAATATTAGAAAATTAATTTAAAAAGTTTTAAGTTTGGATTAAAATTGAGATTGAGATACATGTAAGTAGATTCAAAAATAAAATTTTTCAAAAAAGAAATAGTAATAAAAAAATTTGACTTAGTCTTTTTTAATGATTTGCTTTTAAAATAATTTTAGTAGGGTACTTATAAAGTGTTTTCTGCATATGTTAAACAAATATTTTACTATTATGAGTTCAAATTCGGAAATATTATACAATTGTTTATATAAACTATTCACATAAATATTTTCAAAATTAATACAATATAATTTTATGTTTTATCTCCCTAGAGAATATAGTTGATTTGCTTAAGTTAAGATTGGTATAAGTACAGAGTGAATGAAACAACCCACACCTACTTAAACAAGTACATAAGTATGTTCGTCCATCCGTCCGTCTGTCTGTCTGTATTTTTAAAAGTACGTCGGTCTATGATAGACAGATAGTTGAGGCGAAAAAAAGCCAAACTTGTGAATTATACTTCATACTTCATTTGTTCAACATAAAAAGTTTTTTTTTTTTTTTTTTTTTTGAGTAAAATACTAAAACCAGTAAACAAATTTGCAGTATTTGCTTTGGTTTGGTTTTTTTATATGGTTTTGTCTGCTTGTTTTTTTTTTTTTTATTTGTCTTTAAATATTTTTTTATTTATGGAGTCATATTAATTTCCACAAACAGTGGTTAACAAAAATATAAAAAAAAGAAAATAAATCAATAGCAAAGGGGAATTATTAAATTAAGTTAACGAAATTAAACAACAAATTGTAAAACATGACTTCAGAATTTTAAATCTGCCGGTTTTAAAACATAAATTTCAATTTAAATAATAATTAATATGCAATGAAAAGATTTTATAAAACTTTTATGTTACCCACTGTCTTTATTCAATACAAATTCATTTGTATGTGAGTTTTAAATTTAACTCTCGTCAGTCAACCCACCCACCACCGCATGTGGTGTTTTAGCAAAAACTTAAAAAAAAAATAATAATAATAATACAAAAACGAGAAAAAAAGGTATAGTCGGTCAAGACCGACCATATGATACCCTACACCATTATGTATGACCATAAAAATTCGGGGAGGAGACCTATATTAGATCAACACTTTTACTAAATGTAAAATAAAATATACAAATACAGAACAATACGTTGATACTAACATCTACTTGATTTTATGCACTTTAGGGCGATTCTCGGAAGTGGGTTTATATGGGAGCTGTGGTAAATTATGTTGTTTCAACTTATATAAAACTTATTTGTGTCGAATATTAACTTGATACTAACATTAGTATGGGACTTATGCACGTTAAAGTGATTTTCAGAACAGGGGTTTATATGGGAGCTATGGTTAATCGCGGACCGATCTTCGTAAAATTACAGGTATACAAAATTTCTTTGTACCGAGTTTCATTAAAATATTCTTATTTCTAAGACATTTTTTAGTGTTGAAACTTAATTCCGGGGGGACATTTCTATGAGGGGTAGGTGAAATAATGGACCGATCATAACCAATTTCAATAGGCTTTGTGTCATAAAAGTCCCACCTGCCAAATTTCATTCAATTATCTTCAAAATTGCGACCTGTACTTTGTGCACAAGGTTTACATGGACAGGCAGCCGTCCAGACAGACGGACGGACATCGTTAGATCGATTAAAAAAGTGATTCTGAGTCGATTAGTATACTTTAAGGTGGGTGATGGATAACATTTTCTATGCGTTACAAACATCGGCACAAACGCATAATACCCCAACCACCTATGGTGGTGTAGGGTATAACTACAACAACAAAATATATCTTTTTAAACTTCACATGAAATCAAATATCACAGTTCAAGTGCAGTTTTGTTGTTAAAAACCTAAAAAAACGACATAAAAAATCCAACGGAATAAATAATAAAAAAAAACAACAATAAATAATTAAAGTTAAATAAAATAAAAATCATTAAAAATCCCATTAACTAAAATGTTAAATAATTCATTTATTGATATTTCATTACAACAATCAAACACACGAATCAACAAATATTGAACGAAAAAAAAAAAACAAAAAACTGACATTTGAGGCATATTTTTCATTTCGTTAGCGAAATTAAGAAAAATAAAACGAATTTTCATCTCAATATGGGTAAGTGTGTGATTGAAATTGAAAACAAGAAAAAAAATCTCAGAATAAGTTTTTCAAACCACACACTGAAACACCTTAACGTCAACATATCGATTACCTACAAATTAACAGCAAACAGAGTAATACGAGTTGCAACTTATTACACTTTTTTTTTCAAATTGTATTAAAAAATAATAATAATAAATAAACTTTATATATAAAATCTTAAACATAAATAGAAAAGACTAGCATTTTTGCTAAATCATTTTTCAGTTTCTCATGCCAATTGCAATACAGGTTCATATTTAAGTTTTAAATTTATGTTTATTGATTTTAAATTTAGATTATGTTTTAAATGAGTTGTTAATAAGGTAGCTAAAATTATTTGATAGATGAGTTTGAATAACAAATAGTATTGATTATACATATTTTCAATGAAAAATATATTTAATGAGATTTTTTATTAACAGATGATGCATAAAATTGTTTGAAACTCAAATAAATATTATGTTGTCGTTGTTGAATAATTTAAAGTTCGAACATGAAAATGATTTCCAATCTCGTTAGCCATTTAGAACTAGCACTAGTTATTTATCTATCCACGCATAATGAATGTTACTATTGAATTTATCATGGGGATGTCTTTGAAAGTATCCTCTGCAAAACTATAAACATGTAATTTTACTATTGCTAATAGCTTACTACACCAGATTTATATAGGAGCTATGGTCAATTATGAACCGATCTTCATGAAATTTGGCAAATGGATTTGTACTTATGTATACATATAAGACTTATTTGTGAATGTGAATGTGAATATTCACTAAAATATTCACATTTTTAAGGCATAAGTATTAAGACTCTATTCCGGGAGGACATTTGTATGGTGGCTAGGTGAAATAATGGGCCGATCATGACCAAATTCAGTAGGCACCCTAGAGTAAAGAGAACCGGTTCAAAACTAGTCACGTGACAGGTTATCAGGGCTAGTGACCGGTCCCAGTTCCGGAATTTTATATGAGAAGAAGCTGTCACTTTTACACGGGGTTTTTATTGGAGGTGGCTAATTAGCCACAGGACTGGTCCAAAAGGACAGGTTTAGTGACGATTAATATAATAAAAATTTGATAAAAATTCGGCAATTGTTTATTTTTTAAACATTTTTTTTATTATTTTAAATTAAATTATGTTTATTTTTATTTTATAATTTTTGTTAATGTCGATGGTGGCACCCCGAATCGAACCCATGTTCTTTTGACGTATCTTATGTTTTATAGTCTTCAACACTAACCACTCAGATACTGATTGATATTGCGCGCGAGTTGCTACTTGCGCATCTAATAAGCATGTTATAAATTGACTCTCAACTGTTAAATAGTGAGTGTGTTTGTGACAACTGGTTCTCAATTGGAACTTTGGTGACGTGTTAGGTGTCAACTGGTACTGAGGGACCGGTCCATTACAGCAATTGCCACAAATTTCCCGCAGGTCATATAAAAAAATTATATGTACCAAATTTTATCAAATTTTCTTCATGGATAGTAAAGCACAAGCTTTACATGGATAGTCAGCCTGCTAGCCAGCCGACCAATCGGACGGACATCGTTAAATCGACTCAGAAAATGATTTTGAGTCGAATGGTATACTTTAAGGTG
The DNA here is from genome assembly GCA_951394005.1 of Protophormia terraenovae. Lineage (NCBI taxonomy): Eukaryota > Metazoa > Arthropoda > Insecta > Diptera > Calliphoridae > Protophormia > Protophormia terraenovae. The sequence continues at coordinate 33,632,145 of OX596073.1, forward strand.
GGGGTCCGAATTTTTGCACAAACACATAATACCTCAATGGGGTATTATGCGTTTGTGCTAATGTTTGTAACGCATAGAAAAAATATTCCAATACCCATCTTAATGTATACCAATCGACTCAGAATCATTTCCTGAGTCGATTTAACGATGTCCGTCCTTCTGTCTTTATCATGCAAAAAAAAAAAAAACAATATTTTTCTTAAAGAATTGATAAGAATTTTATAATTTTGTTCCTTTTAAGGCTAAAATATTAAAAATTAGCATTGCAGTAAATATCGTTAATAATATATAATTTTCCAAATTTTTCCAAAAAATTGTTCATCAAAATGCTTTAAAAAGTCTTCTAGCGAAACAAAATTCCAAGGGAAAATTTAAATATTCTTTCCATAACCAGCATAAAATTACGAATTTTTTGATACACATTTCGATTAAAAAATCGAATCTTTTTTACCAAAATGTATAGGACCCATGATTTTTTAATCGCTGGTAGGGTACTGAAGACCAATTTAAAATTTTTTTAATAATTTTTTCGTATAAAGCAAATTCTTACGCATGAAGGACAGATGGACGGACGGACATCGTTAAACTGACTCAGAAAGTGATCCTAAGCCGACTGCTATAAGTTAGACCAATATTTTTGGGTGTTACAAACATCGGCACAAACACATAATACTCTTCCCACCTATAAAAAGTATAATCTCTATTTTTTTTCCAACTGAATTATGTTACATAAGGACTGTGCACGAAAAAATCCGTGCGTGCTCTTGGGCTTATAACTTTTGATGTTGTGAAAAATTAATAATTCTGGTAACTGGTTTGTATTTGCCATTATGCTCACTTGCCATGTGCTAAGTTTCATGGTAATAGCAAAACTGTTTTTTCTTAAAATGGAAATTTAATAAAAAACACATAATTAAAATTTTTCATGAAATCTTACATTGGTCATATAAAATAATTGCAAGGAAAGCTGTTGTACAGTTTCTTGGGTCATAATATTATACAAAGAAGACATGATCACTGAATGGTAACCTCACAGAAAAAATTATTAACGTCTTTTTTACAATTAACTCACTTGTTTAATTTTGCATCAAAATTTAATAAATATGTTCAAGAAAAAATAAAATAAAAAATAAATTTTGGTATATTTTTTTTCCTATACACATTTTTAATTCATTCAATCATCTACTTGATTAATTTAATTAATTTATTAATTGGGAATTTTTTTCTGTTTTGTATTTTTTATAGTTTTTAGTAATTGATATAATCATTTTGGTGAGAGGTGCAAATTTAAACAAGTTTATAATTGAATGAATTATTTTCATATATATTTGTTAATTGGTGACTTTTTTCTGTGCTGGTAATGGAAGACAAATAGTATCTTCAGGATGTAGAACTCAGGTAAAATAGAAAGGATTTTTAGAGAAATTCATCTCATCTCTGGAAGAAAAGTGTCACAAAAAGTTAATTGCTTTGAACCTTTATCAGAAAAATGTAAAGGAAGTCTAGCCTGAAGACTCATAAAGTATGAAAAAAAAATCGTAATGGAAACGCAAGCAAGAATTTGGAGGTAAAAAATAACATGAAAGTACTTCGGACGAATTTTTTCAGAAATTTTATTTCTGTATAGTAGACGATGAAACGTTCGTACACGGTGACTTTTTTGAACTTCCTAGCCAGGAATTCTATGTCGCATATGCTAGAGGGATAATGGCAAAACAAATTCGTGTATCAAAGAAATCAAAATTCCCAAGAAAGTTTTTGATTTGGGAAGTCATATGCATACACAGGAATGAAGCTCTTCATTCTTAAAAAATGGTTTCATTAACACAGAAATATACGTGAATGAGTGCCTTTGGAAAAGATTTCTTCCTTTTCTAATAAAATTCTATGTATCCGCTGTTTTCTGGCCTATTTCCGCTTCTTCTCATTACAACAAAACAATGGAGTTGTAACAAAGAAATTGTAAGAGTTTGTACCGAAAGAGGCTAATTCATCAAATTGTCCGAAACTCCGTACAATTGAAAGATATTGGACTCTAGTAAAAAGTAGTTTAAAGGACATTAAAAGCTCAGCATAAAATGAATCGGAGTTTAAAAATAAATGGACTTATTCGAGCAAAAAAGTAACCGAAATACAATAAAACCTTTAATTAGAATAATTCCGGAAAAGATCAGATATTTCCTTAAAAAACAACAGGAACTAATTTCTTTTTTTATGCGTAGAACTTGAACATAACAGTCATTAATAAAAATATCACTTTAAAAAAATTCGACCACTGGTTTAGTTTCTATAAGTAGATTTGCATGTACGGATTTTTTCGTGCGCAGTCCTGAGTTGATATTATTCTTCATTATATACCAAAAGATTGAAGCCAATATCTTTAACACAAACGAAATTACGCTACTTTAAGATTAAATATGTCTATAATAATTTTATTAATTTATACCTGAACTGTGTGGCTTTATTTTTATTTTTTACATCATACAACTTAGCAATCTAATGTCCACTTTTCATAATTCCACCTGATTAATTTTCTCCGTATTGCATTTAAAATATTTAATTACATTGACATTTTTCCTATATGGTGTTACAATTTTCACTAATATCAAATTAGAATTTATGGAATTTTCTATAGAATACTATTGTAATTTTTCCTACACTAATAAATTTTCTCGCTTTAAATTATATATTAAACCGCAAAATGATGAAATAGGAAATCGTAGAATAAATAAATCACACAAATAAAAATTAAAACAAAAAAAAGTTGTTAAAATCAATGGTTTTTAGTAGGGACAAAATATCAAATGATGATCAAATAATGCTTAAATAGATTGTCACGTTTATATATCCACCAGAATGTATGTAGTAGTGGGAATATGGAATTTAATTGAAAAGTGAAATTAATATTAAAAAATTAATTAAATTGAAGTATATTGGAATAAAAGTGTAAGAAAAATATACAATTTGTAGTGTTTTTTATATACAATAGTTGCGTAAATATTGGCCCTGAAACTAATTACATGACCCCAAATGACCTTACAGTTTAGAGTTATTGAGATCAAGAAATTATTAAAATATTTGATTCCAAACTTAATCTTAATTTTTTTATTTACCTATTTTAGAGTAAAAGTTATCTAAATACGTATTTATCTAATATATTTGTTTGTCCATCTCATTATTATTGCGCCACTAACTGACACATCATTACCAAAATGAATCACAAGCACCTAACAAACAAACACTCATACACTTTTCATAACAACTGACATATAATTCGCAGCAATTGTATACGCCCACAAGAAAAAGGATTTTTGTTTCATCTGAAACAATGTAAAGTAATGAAATGGTGAAAGTTAAAAATCACCAAAAAAAAAATATAATAAAAATAAAAAATACATATAAAAATAATAAAGACGCTTGCTGATTTTAAAATTGATACTTCATTTAAATTTTATAACAACAATTACAACATAAAATATTTCAATTTAACAAGCAATTGAAAAGTTGTTGGTTGTGCTGTTGAAATGTTGATGCTGGCAGCAGCAGTAACAATATTAAAAATAAATGTTAATAAATTTCTAATTAATATGATAATTATAATGAAATATGAATATTTTTGATTTTGGTAATATAATGTGGAAAAGTTAAATAATAATAGCAACAATAATAATTGCAAATTCAAATCAATGACACACCAGGTGGCAACTCTTCCCTATAAATGAAATACAAAAAAAAAAAAAATAATAACCACCACATTAAAATAAGTATAAACATGTTTTGAAATTATAAACCTAAAAATATAAAAAAAAATTAAGCAATAGACATACCGTACGCCTTACAGAAGGACGGACACTCAAACAAATGTTGGGCATACAAGTTTAATCAGCCAGAAAAAAATTGTTAAAAATTAAAATGAAAAAAAATTAACGCAAATCTAACCGAAAATTCGTATCGTGCCAACAATAACAACAAAACAAAAACACAACATGAACAAAAAAGTCATCAATCGCAATTAATAATATTTATACGTTTCTGTATGAATTTAAGTTTTTCTTCTGCTGCTGCTGCGTATGCTAGTGAATTGACTTAAAAATAAATGTTTAAATGTGTAGCCAAAATTAACTAAATAAATACGACTCTATGGAATACCTTACAATTAGGGATCACAATTTCCCGGACTTTTTGATAGCAGGAAAAAATTTTCGACTTCCCGGGATTCCTGGGATCCCGAATTGAAAACTATAAGTAATACTACTCTCATTAGTTGTACAACTTAGACCCAAAAGGATATTTATATTTGCATTAGCATCCCTGCGGAAAGTCTGTGACGATTGCAGTAATAGACCAGTTCCTCAGTACTAGCTGAGTACCAATTGACACCTAACTCGTCACAAAAGTTCCAATTGAGAACCAGTTGACACAAACACACTCACTATTTATCAGTTGAGAGTCAATTTATAACATGCTTGTTAAGTGTGCAATTAGCAACTCGCGCGCAATAACAATCAATGGATGAGTGATTAGCGTTGATGACTATGAAACAAAACATATATTAGATGAACAAGGTTTCGATTCGGGGTGCCGCCACCGGCATTAACGAAAAAGTATGAAATAAAAATAAACATAATTTAATAAAAATAATAATAAGAAAATGTTTAAAAAGTAAAAAAATTACTGAATCAAATTCTTATTATATTAATCGTCACTAAACCTGTCCTCTTAAACCAGTCCTGGGACCTATACTGTGACCTGTCTCAAGGGGCTAATTAACCACCTCCAATGACAACCCCATATAAAAGTGACAGGTTCCTCTCATATAAAGTTCAGGAACTGGGACCGGTCACTAGCCCTGAGAACCTGTCACGTGACTAGTTTTGAATCGGTTCTCTTTACTCTAGGGTACAAACAATTTAATATAGTTTTAACAGACATTTTAATTACTCCAAAGGTTTTCGGAAAAGACCATCCGCATAATATTGTGATGATATCCGCAAAGCTCTTTCACGACAGCATCCACTCGAGTTAATTAACCAGTAGATTAAGCATAAACTCGATTTTTTGATCTGAATTACATTGCTTAGCTGCTTATCCGAGTTTATACTTTTTCTGATTTTTGCAGCTAAAATAATATTTTTGTAAAAAATTGTTTTTTTGAGGAACTATAAATATTTTATCTGTAATAATATCTTTGTTTTTAAAGATATCTTAACGAAATTTTCGGTGGATTTAGACCTTATTGTATAAAATGAGAAAGTGAAAAAAACTAAGATTTTTGTAAAATAAAATCCCACAATTCCCAAAAAAAAAAACGTAGAAAATCCCAAAAATGGGTTTTTTCACATTTTCGGCTATAAAATCCACATTTTTTCGAAGTCCCGTAGATTTTGACCGAAAACTTTTAACAACATATTGCAAATTCTTAAACTGCATTCCTCTTGCCGATTCGTTCTTTGGGATTTGAGAAAATATAGACTAAAGTCAAAACTTTCATATAAAATGGGTAGTATTCGGGAGGGTATATACCTTGACCATCTAAGTTATTGGGCTTGATTTTTATTTTAAAGTTTTCTCTGTGAAGATACCTTTCAGAAAAGTATAAAATTATTATATGTTGTTAAAGAAAATTTTATTTTAGAGAAAAAAGAGTGTAGATACTAGGGTGATCGACGCGGTTTTCCAACTGGTTTTAAAATCGGTTTTTTCAGTCAATATGCTGTAGGTTTTATCAAAATGTTAATTTTTCGAATGTCGAATAGATTGCAAAAATAGCATTATATTTCAGAAAACATGTGCTAAATAGTGATATTTGAATCGAATTTGAGGAATAATTGTTTAAATATTTATAAAGACTGATTTCTTATGTCTTAAAAATATAGTTTAAGTCTAAATTGAAATTTATTCTGCACTATTAAAAAAAATAAGTAATAATTATACTGCATGCATTTTTTAATCTATTGTAATATCTGTAATATTTTTACACCCAATTTAATTTTTTTCAATATTACCTCCAATATTTCCTTTATTTGTTTTTAATATGTTGTGGTTTTTGTTTATGCTATCTAAAATTTTGTTTAATTTTTGATATTTTTTTTTTTTTTCACCAATTTGAAACATAATTATTTTCAAGTAATCTTTGCTTAGCATTTTTTCTCTTTTCAGAGCTTTCTGAAGCTCCCAAACGACGTAGAAAAATTTGGCTTAATTATAAAACTTTTCGTCCAACAAATCCTAACGTAGCCATATTTTGAAATTTTTATCAGGGAGCGGATTTATCAGGAAGAGGATTTATGTGTCTTTTTCTAAGAATTGTTTCTCTTTCCAGAGCTTTCTAAAGCTCCCATAAGACGTAGAAAATTAAAATTCGGCTTACTTATAATCTTATTCGTCATACAAATCCTAACGGAGCCAGATTTTGATCTCTATCTGGGAGCAAAAATACGTGGATCTATATATATGGATTTATATATCTTTCCTAAGTATTGTATTCTCTCCAGAGCTTTCTGAAGCTCCCAGACGACGTAAGAAACTAAAAATCGGCTTACTTATAAAACTATTCGTTATACAAATTCCAACGGAGCCAGATGTTTCAGGGACCGAAAAGTTTTGGTATGAAGAACTTTTGAGTTGCTGTACTTATTGTTTGCTCTCCAAATCCTATCAAAAACGAAGATTTTTTTATTTTGAAAGGTTTACGAATTTAAAACTTTAATCAATATTATCCCAATAAAATCTAACGGCTTCCAATAATTGACTTCGATTAGTTAGAGGAAGGTGTCCATATTTTGTTCATATTTTTTTCATTTAGTTTTCGGATTTGTTTGTGCATATTTTCATTATTAAATTATTTTTCCTGGCATTGTCAGGCTTATACGCTTAATAAATTTTAACTTGTATATTATAAGAATTATTGATTTTTTTAAAGAAATGTAGTTTTTTGATTTAAATATTAACTTGTGCAAAAAACCGGTTAACTGGTGTTTTCTGAATTTAAAAAAATGCAACCGGTTTTTTTAAAATAACAATTATTCGAACTATTCGAAAACCTGTTTCTCAAAAAAGTGGAATAATCGATCACCCTAGTAGATAATTTTTCCGTCAAAAAAACACAAAAGGTCGTAATTTTTGAAATTTTCAAATTCAAAATCGTTTATTTTTGGACTCGGTAAAGATATCGACTTAAAATTTTTTATTCAATAGATAATTTTGTTCTTTAATTAGCTAAAGAAAAAACAAATAAAATCGGTCGGAAACACTAGGATATATATGAAAAAAACTGGACCAATAATATGCAAAAAAAGGTGTGTATCGTTGATTTTTCATTTGGTATTTGAACCTTCAATAGTTTTTTTTTTTTATTTTGCATATCTGCATTTGTGTTGTATGAAATGAGAGGATTAAAATGTTCCGTGATTCTTGCTAACAATACTTATTTAGTTTCGAAAAATTTTTCATCCAAATAATGTATGATTTTTCCTTATGCCTTCATTATAGTGCTACGAACATAAAACTACTCCTATGATCTTTGGAAGAATAAAGTTGCTGACACTATCAAGGTACTTTAAAAAGATGGCATAAAAATGTGCGGTCCAGCATTAAGACAAACTTCAATGTTTTATATTTTATAGCTGTTTGATTTTTATTTTGTATATTGTCACTTTTAATTTTCTAATATACAAAAACAATTTAAAAAAATGTCAAATGTTTTTTTTTTTTTTTTTAATTAATTCACAATAGTCACGGCTATGCATACCATATTCATTCGGTTATTTCAATCGAATTGAGGGATAGTTCTCAGAACTATCCAAATTCGATTGGCTAAAAATTCGGTTGTGATGAAGAATCTGTTTCTTCTGTGTATATAACTTTCTTCAAAATGCAATTCATCTCCTTAATACCGAACACCTCTGTAATGGGAAAGAATATTATTTAATAAGCGATGACAAACCTTCCGACAAAACCTATATACACTCCATCTTAAGTACTGCTCAAAAACAAACACAAATAAAACGCTAATAAATATAAATGGCATTCATTTTACTTTCATTCGGATAAAAAAGTTGAATTGGAATGAAAATGAAAACACTCTGCTCTAAAAAAAAAAAAAAAAAACAAGGTATGGACATAAGAAGAAAAATTTAAAAATATAAGACAACAACATACAAATATAAATATACTTATATGTACTTACAAATAAACATTATTATGCCATAATCATAAAAAAGACCAAAAGTAAGATAAAAATTTGCATCTGGTAGTGATGCTGGCTAAATTGCTGGCGGTCTGTTTATTATTTGCTTTCTTACTGGCTGGAGAGATGTGAATGAAATGACGTCAACACTATCGATCCAAGGGAGAAATAAATAAATGATCATAACATAAAAATAAAACAAGGATTGCATATTTCTTTTATTGGCATAAATAAAGATGAAGTGGAAGAAAAAGAAGAAAATAAGCGGGTCAAACATATATAACCTTTTTAGAGTGAAGACCCATTTAAATGATAAACATTAAATATGGCAGCAGCCATCAGACCAAAACATGATCATTATAATTATAATATAATATAAAAAAAACTACACAGAAATGCACAAAAGAAAATACAGAGCGAGAGGAGTAGTAAGAAAACTGAAAATGACCAGATATTATTTGTTTAACAACAAGATGATTTTTAACAAAGCCTACGTAAGTACCTACGAGTATATAAATATAAACAAGGAGGTCTGACTTTATAGACATAAATATGTATATTAAAGTGCCTTGATTTGTATGGGGACAAAAAAAGTTGCAAATGTACCCCCTTAAATTAAAGATTAATATGTTTTAAGCTAACTCCCAAAATATTTAGCTAGACCATTTTTAAAATACCTCCAAAAATATGGTTTTCGATCAACAGTATACACAATTTTTAACTTTTTGTCAAAAAATATGACAAAATATGATAGAACAATCGCGAATGTTATATTCGGCTCGGCCGAATCTATATACCCATCATAAACTTTTTCAAATTTTACTTTATATGGGAGATTTTTTGTTTCCGAGTTTACATTGGTCCTTGAACTGTTTGAACACAATTTCGTTGAAGTTGAAGAGGTGAGCGGTACACGCCCATTTTTTGTTTCCAAGTTTATATCGACCCTTAAACTATTTATACAAAATTTCGTTATCGTAAAAGCTTTTGTTTCAGAGATATCAGCAGAAAAGTATGAAACGGACACGCTGTGTTTCTAGTTTTAAACCCATAACTTTTTTGATTATTAACCGATTTTGCCCATTTTCAATACCAAACAAACGTTATATAAGATAAATAGTTCGAGCCCTATCCCGCTTTCAACAGACAGACAGAGGGACGGACATAGCTAGATCGACTCAGAATCTAACCAGGACCCCGAAAATATATAATTTGTGGGGTCTTAGATGATTCCTTCGACATGTTACACACGGAATGATAAAATCAATATACCCCCCATATTTTTGATGGTGGGTATAAAAACTACGTCTAATACATATTGAGCAAATAATATTTTTAAATTTGTTTTCATTCTCGCGAAATTAAAATTTTAGGAAAATATTCAATGATTTTATTATAAATAGTATTTTATTAAGGTGTGAATATTTTTGACATTTTCCATTGTAAATTATATTTTAGGGCATCATTGAAAAGATTTCATAAAATGCTATTGACATGTGCATGCATTTACCTTTAGTTGGACAAATAATTTTTTGGGATTTCCGGTCCATAATTAGTTAAGTTAATTTTAACGGAAAATAAATGGTTAGTTAAGAATATAAATATCCTTAAAAGCATACACAGAAAAAATTATAACCGTCTTTTTTTCAATTAACTCAATTGTTTAATTTTGCAGCAAAATTTAATAAATATATTCAAGAAAAAATAAAATAAAAATAATTTTTTGTATGATTTTAACATTTTTAATTCATTCAATCATCTACTTGATTGATTTAATTAATTTATTAATTGGGAATTTTTTTCTGTTTTGTATTTTTTATAGTTTTTAGTAATTGATATGATCATTTTGGTGAGAGGTGCAAATTTAAACAAGTTTATAATTGAATGAATTATTTTCATATATATTTGTTAATTGGTGACTTTTTTCTGTGTAAGTTGATCAACAAGCTATAAATTCGTGCAAAATAGGAACTAAATTTCAAAAACTCCTTTTTATTCGATTATTATCGCCGTTTTCAATGAACTTATTATGTTTTTCATAAATCTATCAATATTTCAGTGTAATAAGTACTTCCATGGGACTTAATTGCAAAAATTGCTAATTTAACCTTTTTAAATTTTTATGCAAAATTTTATATTTGTTTGTTACTAAAATTTATTTTAATAAATGAAAACATTTAAAATGATACAGTTTATCATCTTTATCTTAAAGCTGGTAATGCTGCGAATAAAATAAGGCATGTATCTTCAAAACTGATGCACAAATCTAAATTTTATTTAGAAAAACAGTGGTGCCCAAAAATTTTTTTTATTTTTTCTTGAAACAAAAATAGGTGGACTAGGTGGATTTCGACGGGTTAAACAAGAATCAGCATTCACTTTTTTTCTATCACGTACTGATTTTTTTTATGGGCATCACTAATGTCATCACCTTATTTAGCGGTCAGACTTTAAAACTCGAGAATGGTTTATACAATTTGGACTTTAAGTTATGTCAACAATATTTTTTATTCGCTCAAGAATATGGATCAAAATTTTCACGATTTTGCAATTTTTTTTTTTTTTTTTTAATTTTTTTGCTACTAATTACCAAATAACTACGGAAATATTAACTGAACAAAAAATTATGTAAACTCAGCTTAAAGACAATTTAGATCACTATATATTGGAGTTTAGTTTATCTTAATTGGACAAACCGTTCTCGAGTTATACATGTGTATACAAGGCGGAGTCATAGTAGTCACGCCCATAAAAGAAAATCGATACGTGATAGAAAAGAAGTAAAAGCTGATTCTTATTTAACACATTAAGTTCCATCTAGTCCACCTTTTTTTTTTTTTTTATTTAAAACGAAAAAAAAAAAAATTTTGCCCACTAGTGTATTTCCACTTAACTGTAGGTATGCATGGGTATCCCAACTTAACTGTGAATCCAATCAAGATTTGTGCATCAATTTTTATGATACGTGGCTTTATTTACTCGTAGTTTTACCAGCTTTGAAATAAAGATGATAAACTGAAACATTTTTGATGTTTTCACTTTAAAAAAGAAGTTTTAGTAAAAAAAAAATTTTTCGGACACTTATTTCGAAATATCTCCTAAATTGTTAAAAATTTGTTAGTAGAGCGACTTAAAGCCAATTTTATTCCACATATTTTCGTGTATTATTTAAAAAAAAAAACGTGCATATCGTTCTCGAGTTATAGTGAAATATACGCAAGTAATCGGCTTATTTAGGGCGCAGTATTAGACACGCCCATAAAAAAAATCTCAACCTGATGGGAGAAAACTGAAAGCAAATTCGAAATTAGCATGCGGAATTCCATCTAGTCCACATATTTTTTTTGTTGGCCAGTGTTATTTAAATGAATATTCAAGGTCGTAGTATGCCTCTGTTATAATTTCAAGTTACTTTTCTTATTAATGATATTGAAAGAAATACGTAATTTTAGAGGTATTTTAGAAATGGTCCACGTAAATTTAAACATTGAAATGTAATATTTTAGGAATCATATAAGAACATACTAATCTTCATTTCTAGAGGGGTACATTTGCAACTTTTTTTCGTGAGGCACTTTAATGTACAACAGTATATTTATTTCAATTCAAATTGATATGACTTTTTTTTAGTCTTCCTCTTTAGGGTTTGCTTTGAGTATTAATGGTTCTGATATCATTTTTATTGAAAAAAGATTTAAATAAAAAAAAACCTCGTAAAGATTAAACTAAATATCCATATTGGAATACAAAGAAGGAAAAAAAATTAACATGCTTTTCATTTTTGTAATGAAAGTAAAAGCCATCATTATAAATCAAAAAATTTCTTTAAATATTTTTCTTTTTTTTTCGCTTGTTGTTAACTGTGATTGTGCCTGCATTTTTGTTCATATAACTAGAGTGTTTTTGATAGTGTCCTAAATCACTTTTAGTTTTATTGTTGTATTATTGGGCCACATTTATTTATTGCAAATATTTCCAAAGAATTTGTCAGTAAGTAGAATATGTGTTACTTTTTATTCGATGACATTAAATAATCCTCTATAAGGGTATTACTTAAAAATTTTAAAAAAGAAAAATTTTAAGAAAAGGAAACACTTAAGGAATGTCAGCTTCATTATGATTTTTAAACGAAAGCTTCATTAACCCATATGCCTATTTCTAAATAAATAAATTTTGTCTTTAAATAATTGCTGTCTTATTTAATAGAAATTTTAACTAAACTTAACTAAAACACATAAAATGTCATTTAAATCTAACCTTCCATTCCAAAAAAGAAAAATGTATCTTAAGTATAAAAAACTTTATTTAAAATGGGACAACTAACAGTAATAGACAACAGATTCACCACTCCCTTTCTCTATTCCTAACACTCTGCACCTCTCTATCTAACAACTCTCTGTCTAATAACTGCATATCAATTTTCATATTAATTATAGTCATGTTAATTACCCTACCGCCAACTTGCAATAAAATCAAAGTAACTGAAAAACAAATCACGAAACGCTTACCAGCTAATAACCATTTAATTATGATTGCAAACTTTTTCTTTTGCCTTCAATTTCGAGAAAACCTTTTGAGTTGTTACGAGTTTAAGCAAAAAACCAAAACAAACGGACACATCTTACCAACTTGCCAACTGAACGAACAGACATTAAGGCGGACAAACTGTTTAAATACTTATACTAAATACAAAAAAAATATATATATAAAAGGAGAAGACAACGACGAAGATGAAAAAAAAATCAAACAAAATTTTAAAGTAAATATCAGTTTTGGCCAACAAACAGATGATCTTTCTTCTGTTGGTTTTTCTGTTTTCTACCAATCTCTTCTTTTTTTAAAAGTCATATCGATGTGGCCAACAAATGGAATGAGGAATAAAAATCCTCTGTTTATAAATTTTTGCAGTAAATCTTTTCAAGGTAGACATTTAGATTAGACGACGTCCTAAAACTGTCGTCATTTGATATTTTTTTGCAACGTTATTCTTTTTTTTTTTTTTTTTGGTTTATTTTTAAATTTAATCTTTATTTTTAAATATAAATTTTGTTGCATTTGTTTATTACTTTAACGATACGATACGTGGCGTTGTCGGTAGTTTCTAAAAGAACAATATGAAGAAAAAAATAAAATAAAATGAACTGTGTTTCGCAAAGATAATTTTAAAATGACCTAATTAAAATACCAAAAAAAAAAAAACTTCGCTATAGTTTATTCTATACTAGACTGGCTGTAGTATGGCATAAACTGTAGACTATACTATAGAATAAACTACAGACTAAACTATAGAATATTATATTATAAGTCGATTTGGATAGTGACAAGAAAAGAGACTAAACTGTTGTCACGATTATAAAGTAAAATATACTCAAGACTACAGCCAAGAATGTAGTCAAATTTTTAATGAAGACTGTAGTCAAGATTGTAGTCAAAACTGTAGCCAAGACTGTATATAATCTTGGTTATAGTCAGAACTATAAACTCGACTATAGTCAGGACTAGTCTCCTCGACTATGTTGTCGACTATATAGTAAAAACAATAGTCTTGAGAGTCTTGACTATAGTTTCGACTAGAGTATATAGTCAAGACTATAGTCAAGTCTATAGTCATGACTATAGTCTATAATCAAGACTATAGTCAAAACTATAGACAAGTCTATAGTCCATTCTATAGCAGATGCTATATTCCTGACTATAGTCGAGGCCATATTCCTGACTATAGTCGAGTCTATAATCTATAGTCAAGACTATAGCCGAGTCTATAGTCCTGACTGTAGTCGAGCCTATATTCCTGACTATAATCGAGTCTATAATCTTGACCATAGTGGAATCTGTCGAGAGCATATTCCTGACTATATTCGAGTCTATATTCCTGACCATAGTCAAGTCAATGACTATAGTTGAGTCTATATTCTTAATTATAATCGAGTCTATATATTTAACTATAGTCAGTCTATAGTGCTGAATATGGTCGAGTCTATAGTTAAGACTATAGTCGAGTCTATAGTCCTAACTACAACACCAAAAATCCCCCATGTATTTTGTTTTTGCATTAACATCTCTTACTTCAACTTTAGTTTTGTCATTCTACATGTTTCTTTACAAAAAACAAAAATACATTTGACATTTCATATAAGAAAAAAAGAGGAGAAAGACGCAAAAGTAAACAAAAAATGATAAAAAAAAAACAAACAACAATTTGACACTTTAAATTTTAAAACACAAGCCGCCATATTGATTTCAAAAAGAAAAAAATTCCCAGCTGTTTTAATGTCGTTACCTCATTGATCTACCTTGGTTAAGACTATAGTCGAGTCTATAGTTAAGACTATAATTGAGTCTATAGTCCTGACTATAGTTGACTCTATATTCCTGACTATAGTTGTATGTATTCCTGACTATAGTTGAGTTTATATTCCTGACTATAGTCGAGTCAATATTCCTGACTATAGTCGAGTCAATATTCCTGACTATAGTCGAGTCAATGACTATAGTTGAGTCTATATTCTTATTTATAATACAGTTTGATTATGATTGAGTCTATAGTACTGACTATAGTTGAGTTCATAGTCCTGACTATAGTTGAGTCTATAGTTTTGACTAAATTCGAGTCTAAATTCCTGACTATAGTTGAGTCTACATTTGAGATTGTAATCTATAGTTTTGATAATCTATATTTTATATTCATGACTATGGTCGAGTCTGTAGTACTGACTGTAGTCGAGTTTATAATCTTGACTGTCGTCGAGTCTGTATTCTGGACTATAGTCGAGTCTATAGTTTAGATTATAGTCAAGTCTATATTCTTGACTAAAGTTGAGTGTATGGTCAAGACCTTAGTTTCAACTATATTCTTACCTGACTATAGCCAAGTCTATAGTCCTGACTAAAGTCGTGCCTATTATCTCGACTATAGAAGATTCTATATTCTTGTCTATAGTCGAGTCTATAATCTTGACTAAGGTTGAATCTATAGTCAAAGCCCAGACTATAGTTTATATTTCTGATTATATAGACGAGATTATAGTCTATAGTTTATATTCCTGACTATATTAAAGTATATAATCCTAACTATGGTCGTGTTTATAGTTCTGACTATAATCTTTAATATAGTGAAAATTATAGTGTACAATATAGTCAAACCTATAGACTAGAATACAGATTAGACTATAGCTAAAACATGTTTTTAGATATTTCCCTACCTTCACCACTGTCCTTCTTTAAAAGACTTAACAATTTAAATATTATGGTGTTGCCACCTTCACAAAAAAAAAAAAAAAACATTTTTCGATTTTGTTAAGGTTACTACTGCTGTTGTTATTTTTACTGTTTGCCATCATTGTCATTTCACTTAAATTCAGGTTGAAAAGGTTAAAGAAGCCCAAATAACAGCTCCAATTCTTAAGCTAAAATAACCTTAAATAAATAAAAACAAAATAACAACAAAATAACTATAACTAAGAAGGAGTAGAGGATGTAAAGAGAAGGAGTTACAACTCGATTGGTGTATTAAGTTAAACTTAGCGCACAAGAACATGATAGTTTAGAGAAGTTTTTACTATTTTTTAGATGACAACTACAGACAGAAAGACAGACTTGAAACAAAAATACAGCAATAACAATAAGAATATAAAGAAGACAGTTTTTGTTGTTGTTGTTAAGGTTGGCACATCTTAACATTGTCATCCAGTATGGAACAGTTTAAAAAGAAAAGCAATAGCAACAAAAATTTACTAAAAAGTTAACTGATCCTTTTGTTTTGTCATGTTGTAGTTGATACTTTTTTGCTGTTGGTTGTTGTTGATGCTGCTGCTATTTTAACTGTGTTCATTTAATTTGTTGCCTGCCACTTGGTAAAAATAACAGATAGATGACGACGATGATGATGGTCAGTTTTTTTTTTTTTTTTTTTTTTTTTTTTTTTTCTCGATTTCATCATTGTTGCAAGTTACTTTATAACAACAGCAATAATAACAGCTTTAACATAAAACAACAATATCGTTAACAAGAAAATAAAGTACTACTTCCTTAGATTGTCTTCTGGCTGATATTTGTATTCCCTTAAAGATCCAAAAGAGAGTCAGTCATGAGATTTTTAGTTGTTGCAAATAACAAATATTAATGATGGGATCAATTGAAAGTCATAAGTATGCCCACCGAAGGCATCAAATCAAATTATGAAATTGATCATAGAAACGTGGCTATTAAGGGGATGAGAATTAAAACAAAAAGGGAAAATTATGTGATTAACTATATTTGATTATAGAGAATAAATTTTATATAATTTTTGGTTTATTATACTACTACTGTGTCCTCTTTTTCCTTTAAGTATGATTAATATCGTTAATTTTGATTATACTGATCAAGGTTTATAGGTCATAATTTCTCCTCTCGTCCTCAATAGAACCTATAAGTTTACTTATTTATGTGTATTACAAACTTTCAGTATTATCATCTGTAAATCGAAATTTATATTCCTAAAATAACGTCCATATAAAATTTCTATTTTTAAACATAACATTTAACAAGCTGATAACTTAACAAAAATTCCAACACTTCAACGAATGCATAATGATCTGTTACCTTGTAATACATTCATAGATTCTTTAAGTCTTTCAGCAAGTGCTGAAATGCATAGATTTTGTTTTTGTGTTTTGAACTTCGATTAAATGTATTGCATGTTGAAAATGTTTATTTTCTTCATCCTTCTTCTGTTATTAAACTGATGCTCAGTTTCAGATTTTTCTTTTCCTTTGCCTTTTCTCAACAGAAGATCATTTCTGTATTTTTTCATTATATTCCTAGTTGTTGATGTTGATGTTATTAGAAATGTTGCAGTAAAGGTTGAAGGTGTATAACAACAATTACAAAAACAACAAACACTTGAACAGTATCTTGTCGCTCTCTGTCCATCTTAAAAAAAAAATAGAAAACCAACCAAACATCACTTAACTTTGGTCTAGAGCCAAGCAGGAGTACAAGTACTTGGTGTTTGTTTCTTCTATTTTTTTTTTTTTTTTCATAGGTCTTGTTATATAAAAATATTTATTTATATAAAAACTTTATGTCTAGTTAAGTTTAAATCCTTTTTTTTTTTTTTTTCTATGATGATTTTTTCAGGAGAGTGTTGTATAATGTTAGAGCTGATGATGAAGAAGACGGCTTTAACATTGCTGTCTATGCTGATGATGATGATGATGGAACAGAAAAAAAATCATCTGTTATCAGTTGCTGATCTTGTGTCATGTTCGTTTTTCATTTATTTCTCTGTTGAGATTTTTTTATTGCAGATCATTTTTTAGACTTTGTTTTTTCTATTTTTACTCCTTTAGAGTGTTGTAAGAGTTAGTTTTGGATTTAAGTTTATAGATAACTAGGTTGGATTTTTTTTTTTGTGTTACTATTGTTGTTGCTTGTGTATTGTTTCGATCAATGTGGATTTATAGAGTTTAAAGGGAATGAAGCATTAAAAAGTATGTAATTAAGAGTTAGGGGGATTTCAATCGCATCTAAGTCTGCATTGTTTGCATCAAAATAGACAAGATTCCATTTCATTGTCAGAGTATAAAAGTTCTTTGGCATAACCAACTCCAAAAATTGCTTGAATAGAAGATCATATTTATAAAAAATTGTAGGCAGCTTAAACTTTTATCTTACAACTTCCTGATCTTGCGGGTTGGAACACCTTTCTTTTAGCCCAAAAAAACATATTTAAATCTGTCGTAGGTCTGCTAGAGCTCGTCTTAACTTAATTTAGTTCAGTCAACATTTAGGCATGTGTTACAAAATGAGAACAAATTTCTGTGACACAAGGTTTCTCAGTCAATTCGGATACTCGGTATTAATAAGTATTAAGCCTTTAATCCACTTTTTTTGAATAGACTCTAGTTCTCGCGATAAATCGCGATTTGCAAAATTAAGAAGGTTGCACTATATATCGAAGCATATCTCGAAAACGACTTGTCCGATTTTGTTCAAAAAGATATCAAAAAATTTTAATTAAAATAATCTTTTAGTCGTTCTTACATTAATTTTTAATACTGCCAACAATTATATAGATATTAAGCCCATCTTCTGAGAATAAAATTAAATTTTATAAAAAATTTGAAGAAGATTTTTTTTTCAAAAAATCATAAAAATTCGAAAGTGTCAAAAACTCACATTTTTATTCTATAATCATAAATATAAATTTGTTGCAAATAAAACAAGATATACATCACTAAAATCACTGCATAAGTTTTGATTTTATTCACAAATTACTGAAAATATTCATTTACAAGTTACATAGAAAAATTAAACAAGCGCGAATGTTATATTCGGCTCGGCCGAATCTATATACCCACCATCAACTTTTTAAAATTTTACGTTATATGGAGGTGGGCGGTAAAGTGGGCGGACCACGCCCATTTTTTGTTTCCGAGTTTACATTGGTCCTTGAACTATTTGAACACAATTTCAATGAAGTTTCACCTTATATGGGAGGTGGGCCGTAAAGTGGGCGGACCTAGCCCAATTTTAGTTCCCAGGTTTATATTGACCCTCAAACTATTGAGTTTCTAGTTTTTAGCCCATAACTTTTTTGGTTTATTAACGGATTTTGCCCATTTTCAATCCCAAACAAACCTTATATAAGATAACTATTTGTGCAAAATTTCTTCCCCCTACGTTGTCCCGTTCGAGCCCTATCATGCTTTCAACAGACGGACAAACGGACGGACATAGCTAGATCGACTCAGAATCTAACCAGGACCCAGAAAATATATTCTTTATGGGGTCTTAAAGATTCCTTCGACATGTTACACACGGAATGATAAAATCAATATACCCTCCATCTTTTTGATGGTGGGTACAAAAATCACAAAACCATTTTTTTATTCTTTTAATTTTTCTATGTACTTGTAAATGACTATTTTCACTAATTTGCGAATAAAATCTAAACTTAGGCATCGATTTTAATAATATATGTCCTGTTTTATTTACAACAAATTTATCTCTATAAATAAAATATAATAATTTAAATTTTTTACATATTAAAATTTTCATGATTTTTTGAAAAATGGTTTTCTTTAAATTTTGTACAAAAGTTAAATTTTTCTCAAAAGATGGGCTTAATCTATATAACTATTGGTCGCATTAAAAAGTAATGTAAGAACGACTTAAATACTATTTTAATTAGAATTTTTTGGAATTTTTTGAACAAAATCGGACAAGTCGTTTTCGAGATATGCTTTAATATATAGTGTAACCTCCTTAATTTTGCAAATCGCGATTTATCGCGAGAACTAGAGTCAATTCAAAAAAGAGGCTTACTACTTATTAATACTGTGTATCCGAATTAACTAAGCAACCCCGTGCAGCAGAATCAGTGTCTCCCTGTGCTATTGACGATGGAACAGTCATCATCAGAATGTTAAAGTTTTGAATCTTCTGATGTTCCAACATTTTTAATCACTTTCATAAGAATTTCCCCAGCAGGAATTAGTTTATAACGTAAACATTTCGATGTCGCCTTAAACTCAGTGATGTATGTATTCGATAAAAAATCCTTATTAAACTTCTTCTAGAATTTGATCAATCTGAAAATCCAATGTATCTAACCTGGGTCTAAAAGAGATGTCGATCTATTTTTATCAGCAAGTACATAGTCCATTACAATCCATTAATCCATTACAAGTTTCCAACTAAATTTGCAGACTCTTTTGGTTTAAGATTTATGAAACAAAATATGGTAAAATATGGTATTAAACCCCTAAAATTTTGTACTTACTTTCCCAGTTTTGCAGTTGGCACACCTTCCCCTATGTGCCATTGAAGTTATTTTATGATTTTTATTTTTTCTTTTGCAACATTTTTTTTTCTTCCACTCCATAACAACTAACACTGCCAAACGATCAACAAACCAACAACCAATAGTTACAAATAATAATAAAAAAAAATCGATATCAATTTTTGCTACGACTATTGATACCTTCTATTACATAATGAATACAACTTTGGTTTCTTTTTTTTCCCTCTCTCTCTTTCCCACCATTTTTTTCTATTTTAAGATTTTGTTAAGATGATAAGTTAATTTATGAAACTAATGTTGACTTAAAAATAAAAATAATTAATGAAATAATTTGTCAATTTAGTATTACAGTTTTGTTTTGCTTTGCTTTTTTCTTTCATGTTAAAAAGTCTTTCAAATCACAAAGAAAAATTGCATTTAACTGTAATTTGCAAACATTTTTCATTTGGGATTTCTTTGCTTTGTAGTCGAAAGCATAGCATTTATTTTATATCGAAGAAAAAGCATCTAAACGGTTTTAAAAACGTTTAAAAGTCATTTAATAAATTGAAAATTTCATTAAATAAAAGTAAGAGATGGACAGACAGACAGACGGACACACGGACGATTGAATGGAGAGGGACAAGAAAAAACAACAAATCAGTTTTAAGCCAAATATTTTGACCTTAATAATCGTTTTGTTTAAATAGTGATGTTGGATAAATGCTAAAGACGTTGAAGAATAAAACAGCAACAACAAACAAAGTTTTTAAGAAGAGATACAAGGAAAAACACACTGGCCCAAGTTATAATAAAAATAAGTTAAAATTTTAGGTTTGCGGTATATATATGACTGAGTTCAATTGTTTTGGTTGCTGCTTTGTATCAACAGTTCATTCATATAGTTATACCAATAATGGCTATACCGCTGAGTTTTGTTTATGCCGCTTTATAGGATGACTGTGTTCAGCTTTAACAGTTGCTGTTAATCTTTGTGCTGCTGCTGATTTTTGCTTCTGCTGATACTGTTAATGCATTTAGTAACCTAAATATTGAAAGAAGAAAACTCAATAGTAATAACAAAGACAATTTCAAGTACCTGGTTATTTCATCATTTTTAAATTATTATTTTTTTTATGTCTTTTCTTTTTAAACTTTTTTTTGCTTTTTTCATTCATTTATAAAACAACTCATTGACTCGATTACTTGAAAAGTTAAACGATTCGTTTCGTTATTGTAACTTTCACGACCTTTATGGGTGAGGTGACCCTAGCCAGCAACAACAACAGTTACTTTAATAATAACAACAACATTAGCAGCCTTTAACATCTCATCGTCGGCAGCAGCGGCAGCATCAACATCAATTTCAAAAGTCATTACATTAAAAGCCAAACCAACATTAAAGCGTTTACACCATTTACCAAATAGCAAGTAATTTATAGAAGATTTCTATTAAAGCAGATACTATCTACTTAATAAATTTAATTTAAGAAAATTATTAATGAAATTATAGATATGTTTAGAGAAATTTTTAGGAAATTGTAAATTAAATTACATTTTGAAATTATATATTAATTCGTGCTTTCAATCATTATTATAATATTATATTACATTTGATGATCTAGGTAGGAATAGAAAGAACATTTATTAAAAACCTTATTGGTCATTAATAGGGAGCAGATTTTTATGCATTTATTTTTTGAAAATATGCGCCTAAAATAC
This sequence comes from Protophormia terraenovae, assembly GCA_951394005.1. Lineage (NCBI taxonomy): Eukaryota > Metazoa > Arthropoda > Insecta > Diptera > Calliphoridae > Protophormia > Protophormia terraenovae. Next base: position 33,653,822 of record OX596073.1, read on the forward strand.
ACGTAGAAATTCACAACTGAGATTCACAAGGTGTGCTATCATGTCATATTGTCATAAAGGCTCCATTACTCTACCGTAAATGTAAATGTAGCGAATCAGCTGACACGTTTTGCTTATGAGAATTATGTGTGTATGTGTACTAAAAAACGTAAATGTTACGTAGCAACCTAATCAAATTAGGTCGCTCTACATTATTACGTGACAGCTGTAACAACAGTGTTGACAGCTTTTTATTTCAATATACAAAATCTTCGTAAAAAATCGCTGTAATAGGTTTATAAATTGGACAATTATTTTTGCTGTTTTCTTCACTAAAAAATTGTTGAAATAATTTAAATAAGACGTAGAGTCGAATATTTAAAGTTCAAAATTTTTGTCATAAAAGCACAAATTTCGTTTTGTATACAAATCGCTGAAATACAAACCAATAAATTTAGCGATTTTCAATTTGAATTTGATCCACTGGAAATATGTGTAATTGGCATCACCGATGTTCATGTGCACAAAACAACAACAAAGTATTGGCTACATTTACGTTTTTAGAGTAATCATCCACTTACGTTTCCTTTTACATTTACGTTTTTACGGTAGAGTAATGGAGCCTTAATGTCATAAAATTATTCAACAGAAAAACAATAACAATATTTTGTTATCCATTGAAATATTTTAGGACATATGACAATATGACATAATAGCACACCTTGTGAATCCCCCAAATATATCAGTGCATGGTAAGATAAGAAATGTATTACCTTTTTAAAAGTTAAAGCCAGAGAGTATACACATAGAGGCGGAACTTTAGGTCAGGGGTTCTCACAAGGTTTTGCTTCACGACTCACTAGGACGTTACAACTTAAGAATGACCCACCATAATTTTGGACTAACAATTTAGCTTCATATCATTCAAAATCAAACGTTTGAAATATGATAATTTGAGTTCAATTTTAAATTCTCAATTTTATATCAAATGTTATTCTTAAATCTGGCTTAATTTATTTTTCCAAATGTACTTAATCTACATATCAAATTAAGACTTTTGTATTTTAAATTTCAAATATAGGTAAGTGTTTTTCTTTTAATAAAAATTTTGAAATACATTTTGGAATCAGATTTTCAATAATTGGATATATAACACTGTGTGTAATTTTTTTAATTCATGGAAATATAACCATATACGGACACCACTACGTACTCATAGTCGGTATCAAATGTATCTTCATAAGTAACACCACTTGCTCTAGTCATTCCTGTAAATTCTGTCCTACGATCTGGAGTTGGCGGCCTTGGTGATATAAAATTTTCAGGTGCAAGCACTGGTAGTGTGGCTGTTACAGTTGCTTTATAAATTTTGTTCTTCTCAGCATGTCGATTTAGACGACATGTGTAATTTACGCATGCATAGCAAATGTTTGCATTATGATCACCTGGGCGATTAATTCAGTTTATCGGCTTAAAATACTTCATACATCTTTGCCTCCACTCAACCATGCCATGAGATTGTTATAACATTAGCGAAACACAGTATTAGGTGTGTAATTTTCACCGGTCAAGTCTACTTCGTCGAAAAACAACTTATATGCTCTCTTGAATTCACTAGTTAAAAGATTCTTTACCTTTTGAAATCTTGTAGAACTTTTTTTCTGATTTGATGACCGCAAACGTAGCAAAATAAATAAATTTTTTCACACTGCCTATTGAAATTGTCAGTTGCCAATGTTGTGTGCGAATTATGCTGTAGCACTTTCTCTATAACTTTGACCGCTGAGCTCTCGTTGACGTCGCGCTGTGTAATGCCTCGATGTGAGCGTCGTATCACTTTTATATTGTGTGCTGCGTCCCTTGATGCTTGTGCTGAGCTTACTGCGGTCGGTGCGTGATATCGTGAGTTGTTTATTGAGATCTTAGATACATTTTTGTTTTTGTTTTTTGCGATTTTGATCTTGAAGATGAAGTTTTTTTGTTTTTATATGTTCACAATTTTTGTTCTTTATGACAAGAGCTACAAATTTGCCTCAGAGAGGAAATTTCCGAACGGTTTGAAAGATATGAGCCTGAGAAAATTATCACTTTTTTGCAAAAAAGGACACCGAGGCCCCAAAACTTTGGGGGCCCATAAAAAAAAAGTGCATGACTTTGGGAAAAACTGGGAGTGTCCGTAGTGGTGTCCGTATATGGTTATATTTTTTCGTGTTGCACTGTGTAATACCCCTAGAGTAAAGAGAACCGGTTCAAAACTAGTCACGTGACAGGTTCTCAGGGCTAATAACCGGTCCCAGTTCCGGAACTTTATATGAGAAGAACCTGTCACTTTTACATGGGGTTGTCATTGGAGGTGGCTAATTAGCTCCTTGGGACAGGTCACAGGATAGGTCCTAGGACAGGTCCAAGAGGACAGGTTCAGTAACGATTATTGTAATAAAAATTTTATAAAAATTCGGTAATTGTTTACTTTTTAAACATTATTTTTATTATTACCTTTATTAAATTATGTTTATTTTAATTTTATAATTTTTCGTTAATGTCGATGGCGGCACTCCGGCTCGAACCCATGTTCATCTGACGTATGTTATGTTTTATAGTCTTCAACGCTTACCACTCAGCCACTGATTGTTATTGCGCGCGAGTTGCTATTTGCGCACTTAACGAGCATATTAGTAGTGAGTGTGTTTGTGTCAACTAGTTCTCAATTGGAACTTTGGTGACGAATTAGGTGTCAATTGGTACTCAACTGGTACAGAGAAACCGGTCCATTACTGCAATTACTACAAATTTCCCGCAGGGACATTAGACGCATGGATGAATATTATAAAAAAAGTTTTTCTAAAATAAAAAATATTTGGCATTAATTTAAAACAAAGCTATTTTTAATCGGAAAACCAAATAAAAAGATCTATGGAATTAAAATTTGAACGACGACAATTGTAAACTATTTCGAATTTAACAATCTTGTTAAAAACTTTTATTTATCTTCAAAATTTATTCAAATCAAAATTGATATGATTCCAGATTTGATGTATAATTTTTATTATTTTTTTTTTTTTTCGAAAATTTTTCATTAACTTTAAACCAAATAGATGCTAAAACCAGAGAGTATACATATAGAGGTGAAACTCTTAATTGACAATTGAAAAAAATTTTGGTTTTGTATAAAAAAAAGACAATTAGTTCTGTCTCTTGTTACTCTATAGTTAAAACTATCGAAATTTAGATTTCTTCGATTTTTATGTTAGTTAAATTGTTGAGGCATTTCGTAGAAATCTGAGCAAAAAAGTAATTGATAAATGATTTTTATAACTCCGTATTGTATTTGACATTCAAATTTTTGACAAAAATTTAATACAAACAAAAACCTCAATAATCTCGATAATAGTGTTCTTTTCAAATTACGAATATATTTTAATTCCATACAGTTTTTACTCATTAATTTAGGAAATTGTTGAAGTAAATACGAAGATATAAATAAATGTATGTACAAAAAAAAGGTCTTCGAGACCCCCTGTAATGTTCGTACGGACCCTCATTTGAGAACCGTTGCTCTATGTTGACAATTGAAAAAAAAAACAGTTTTGTACAAAAAATAGGTTTTTATTTTTTAGCAACAACAAAATGTTTTTGATTACATGCTTTTTTGTTGTGCATGAGTTAGGTTTTTGACAATCAGCCCAGTTATGAATAAAAATTCCCAGGGAATTTTTTCCCTATTCCCTGTTCCCTTATTCTAAATAAAATCTCCCCGGGAAATTTTTCCCTTTTCCCTATTCCCTTATTTTAAACAAACTTCGAAAATGGGAAAATTTTCCCCGGGAAAAAAGTAGGTATTACGAATGTCAATTATAGGGAGAATATATGGGAAATTTTAAAAATAATTCCGCCAAAAATTGCAAGGGAGTTGTGCCAAAAATGTGAGTATTTTAGCTTTTTTTATTAAAAATAAATATTAATGCATTCCTTATTTTCAGGTCTAAAACAACAAATAAGAAACAGTTAAAGATGCTTCTGGATGCAATGCAAACCCACCCAGGTATTGCTTGTGGGATGTATAAAGGAAGCAAGGAAGAGTTAAATAGATTTTGGCGCAATTTGAATTCTGCAGGGCCACCACAAAAAAGTGTTTCGGAGTGGAAGAAGGTATGTCTAATGAAATTTGCCCTCAATGGTATACATTAATGATAAAAGTGCAAAACATTTACAGCTATGGTGTGATAAAAAAAAGTATGTTCGACAGAAGGCCGCCCAAAATCTCAAATCAAGTAAAGGAACTGGTGGAGGCCCGAACTGCTACACAAAACATTTTGTTTTATTTGAAATTATTACTTTTTCATTTTATACTCTTGTTTTTCACAAAATTGTTTAGCAAGTTTTAAATTAAAACAAAATAGCTGTAAGCAAAACAGCTGACTTCGAAAATTCGAAATTCCCTTTCCCAAAATACTATTCTCCCCGACTGTTTAGAATAGGGGAATTTTATTCCCGGGAGAAATGAATTCTCAGGAAACTCATTTCCCCGGGAATATTCATAATTGGGCTGAATTAGTTTCGTTTCTCATTACTCTGTGGTTAAAGTTATGTTTTAAAAGATCACTGCTAATTTTTTGAATATTTTAAATTTGTACTCTTTCAGATACAATAATTGATGTTTCACTAAAATGTCGAAATTTTACCAAAATGTCGAATTTTCACTAGTAATTAAAAATTTCACTAAAAATCAGAATTCACTTATAATCCAAAATTTTACAAATAATTTTAAATTTAATTTAAAGTACTCACCCGCGGAGCAGTGTGCAACGGGGCAGAATCGAAAACTTTTTGCAAATAAATCCGTAACTTTTAATCAACTGGCATTGTCACTACAACAATATTATGTTCTTTGTTGTAGTGAAAATTTTGGCACTATCATTTATATTTATATAAAAATTATTTGTGTCAAATATTAACTTGATACTAACACTTTAATGGGATTTATGCCCGTTAAAGTGATTTTCTGAAAGTTATGGTAAATTATGGACCAATCTTCCTGAAATTCGGTACACGGATTCAGACTTATATATAACTAATATGTGCTATATTGCTATATTTAAGAGTTTATTATTGTTAAAGCCCTTTTCCGGGAGGACATTTGTATGGGGCTAGGTGAAATAATGGATCATAACCAATTTCAATAGGCTTCGTCCTTGGACCATAAGAAACCTGTGTGCCAAACTTCATTAATTTATGTTCAAAATTGCGACCTGTAGTTTGATTACAAAGTTTACATGGACGGACAGATGGTCAGATGGACAGACGGACGGACGGACATCTTTAAATCGACCCAAACACCCAAAATAAGTGGGTCTTAGACCAATTATTTTGGGTGTTACAAACATCAGCACAAACGTATAATACCCTCTGCACCTGTGATGGTGTAGGTATATCCTACACCACCATAGCCACATTTTGAGGGTGATACACTAAATATTTCGTAACTTAAACAATAATGAATTTAAATAATTTGCATAAAACTACATTAGTAAATACAGGAAACCAAAATCCTACACTTATGGCAATGGTGTAAATCATAGTTAATATATTTAGTTCTTCCGTTCAATTTGTCTGTCTTACTGTCTGTTAATTTTGCTCGTTAAATAAAAAAAAAACACAATTTATACTTACATACAGTGCTGTGCAAAATAATAGACTTATTTTTATTTGGTAAATATTTTCCATTATGAATGATATTTAAATTTATTTTTTATTTATTTAAGAACTGTACTAAAAGATACATCATCCACAAAAGTTTTTGTTTTTTTATGACTTTATTTAAACAAAAAATAAAAAAAAAAATCATTTTCTTATGATTCGAAATAATAGACTTATTCAATATTTCTTAAACAAATATATATTTTTTTCATTAAAGACTAAAACAAATTAAATTTTCTACTAATATTGAATATTATAATAATATGCCAAGTTAATTCAATATTGTTTTAAATGCACTGAACTCTTCTGGGCATTGATTCTATAAATTTTTGGCATTTTTCTATAGAAATTGCGTCCCATTTCTTTTTAACATCTTTCCAAAGTTGATTTTTATTCCGAAATGTCTTCCCATCTAGACCTCAATTCAGTTCAACCCAAAGGTTATCAATAGGATTTAGATCCGGTGACTGAGAAGGCCATTCTAAAACAGATACATTGTTAGTACTCAGCCAAGATTTAACAAATTTTGAGGAGTGCTTAGGATCATTGTCCTGTTGTAAAGTCCATTCTGTTGGCATATTGTTCTCCACATAGGGTACCATAATATCCTTCAAAATATCACGGTACATTTCTTGGTTCATTATTTTTGTGATCTAATAAAGAGGGCCAGCACCATGCCAACAAAATTCACCCCACACCATTATACTTCCTCCGCCGTGTTTTACAATCTTTTTTGTATAACGATTATCTAGTTCCTTTCCATTTGGTCATCTAACATTTCTGCGACTATCTGACCCGAACAAGTTAATTTTTGTCTCGTCGTTCCATAAAATGTTCTTAAAATTATCAACTTCACTATTTTTAATTTTTGTAACAAATTTTTTTGGAGCTGCTTAGTTTTTTGAGCTTAAAAATGGTAACTTCCTGGCGATTCTACTTGGTAAACCTTTCTCTAAAAGTTTTCGTTGGACTGTTGAAGCACTAATTATGTTACCTATTTCTTCAGAAACGGCTTTTGAAGATAGAAATGGCTGCTTCTTCACTAGAAGTGCTATCTATGAATCCGTGGAAGCGGTTATTTTGCAAGGTCTACGAAATGATGAGACCTTCCAAGCAATTCCGCAATAAAATCAAGTGTTTTTCCTTGGTCACGTAATTATTTCACTATTCGCCTTTCTTAAGGAGTGCTATGTACATTACGACCAATCATTTCATAAAAATAATATTATTTTATAATATTTTACCTTACCTTTTACCTTATATTTAATTATTTTCAGAAAATTTATCCAAATTGTAAGGTAAATTAAAACAAACGAGAGAAAAAGATATAGTCGGTCAAGCCCGACCATATGATACCCTACACCATTATGTACATTATAATTCGGGGAGGGGTATTTTATTAGACAAATATGGACCGATACTCATAAGTGTAAAAAAACATACGAATACTGAATATTACGTTTTTGCTTACACTTATATGAATTTATTCACTTTTGGTTGATTCCCGGAAGAGGGCCTAATATGAGAGCTATGGTAAATTATGGACCGATCTTTGTAAAATTTGGCACTATCATTTATGTTCATATAAAACTTATTTGTGTCGAATATTAACTTGATACTGACGTTTAAATAGGATTTATAGTCGATAAAGTGATTTTCTGAAAAGGGGTTTATATGGTAGCTATGGGTAATTATGGACCGATCTCTTTAAAAATCGGCACACTTATATGTGCCAAATTTTATGAAAATATTGCTGTATTTAAGGGATATATAATCGTTAAACCCTTTTCCGGGAGAACATTTGTATGGGGGCTAGGTGAAATAATGACCGATCATAACCAATTTCAATAGGCTTCGTCCCTGGACCAAAAGAAACCTGTGTACCAAATTTCATAAATTTTGGTTCAAAATTGCGACCTGTAGTTTGATTACAAGGTTTACATGGACGGACAGACGGTCAGACGGACGGACATCGTTAGATCGACTCAGAAAGTGATTCTAAGCCGATTGGTATAAATTAAGGTGTGTCTTAGGCCAATATATTTTTATACCCTCCCCACCTATGGTGGTGTAGGGTATAAAAATATAATCCTTTAAAATAAGTCTATTATTTTGTACAAATTATATTTTAACTTTTCTTGAAATGTTTACGAAAGCGCATAAAGGAAAGAAAGAAACTTCTAAAAATAATAGTATTGACAATATCAAAAATAACGGTACCAAAAATTCCTAAGAGAATGTTTTTTTAATAGTGTTAAATCGAAGAGAAAATATTTAATATACAATAGCCTATTATATTGCACAGCACTGTATATATTTTTAATAATAAAAAAAAAGATGAATTGTTTTTATGATGGAAAAAATATGATTAAAACCAAAAAAAAAGCCAAAGTAACATTCAATTAGTTCATTATTAAATTTGGTCTTGTATGATTACGGAGAGAAAAAAAAGTTTAAAACATAAAGACAATAAAGCGGATCTTGTAAAAAATAATTTTGTTGCATTTGCTTTAGAGATCAGCTCATAGCATTTGTTACTTTTTTAAATATTTACCTAAAAAACTTTTCACAAATCATTATCGAAAATATCACTTAAACTATAAACTTCATAATATGAAAGTCCTGGGTATTATAAAAAACTTAACATTTCCTTTTCTTTTAGACTTTTTTGTGGCCGTTTTGTTTTTTTATTATTATCACGATTATTTGTTGAGATTGAAATTTTACGATAATAAAATCGAAAACATTAGTTGTTTTTAATCATTAATGACATTTGACATGTTTTTAACATGATCATAAATGTACAAGTCACCAAACAGCGACACATTTCACTGACATTTCGCCGGCAAAAGCAGTGTGTGTGTGAGTGAAGTAAACAATTATTTTTGTTTAAATTTCTGGTCAAAGTTGGAAGGTTGTGATGGTATTTTTTTTATTTCATTGTATTACTTTTTGATCTTTCGTTTATTAAAAGGAAATAAATAAAATAGAAAATAAGTTAAAGTGAAATTGAAATTGAAATGAAACTTTAATTGAAAGTGAGATTTTGTCTGCATTTGCAACTGATAAGAAAAAAGTAACAGGTAGATAGATGCTGATGGGAATTTTTTGAAATTCATTATTCCCTTTAAGGGAGTTTTTGATTAATACGTTAAACATTTAAAATAGAACTTTTATCTACTAAAGAAAGAATAAGAATTTATTGATCAAAACTTTTAAAATTGTCTACGGTGATTAAAATTGATTTTTTTCCAATTTTAATACTTATCTACCATTTCCATTTATGATTAGTTTATAGATTTAATAATAATTTTTTTTTTACCTATTTTTTTTTTTTTCTCTTTATTTAACCATTATATTCTACACTCATAATAATTTTTCAAACGTTTACTTTAAAGATCTTAAAAACGCTTTTAATACTTCATTACTTGATATTTACGGATTAAAAATTAGCAGAAAAAATACATAAAATACAAAAAAATAGTTTACAAGAAAACTTGACTTTAATCTTACAATTTAAATGTGAAAATGGTCTTTAATACAGCAACACCAAATAAACTCTATAAATTGTATGAAAAAGCTTATGATAGCGTATGTCCTACTCCACATACATATGAGACAAAAATACCAGGTGGGAAATTTGTAAATTTTTTCACATTTGCGGCTACCTTAGCGCCACCTAAACGATGTTAAGAATCATTCCTAGGAAGTTCATATGTTCTAGAAAGTTGTTTATTGAGATCTTAAGTACATTTTTGTAGTTGAAATTTTGAACGGTTTTCTACCTATGGACTTGAACAGGGGAAAAGAGGTAAAAAAATCGAATTTGTTAAAGTTTGTTGCGATTTTGATCTTGAAGATGAATTTTTTTAAATCAAAATTCCGAACGATTTGCAAGATATGAGCCTGAGAAAATGATCACTTTTTTGCAAAAATGAAACCAAGGCCCCAAATCTTTGGGGGTCCATAAAAAAAAGTGCATGACTTTGGGAAAACTGGGAGACACGGGACTTTTTTTTTTTGGTTTTTTATCACGTAGTGGTATCCGTATATGATTATATTTCCATGACTTAAAAAATTACACACAGTGTTACTAACATTTATTCATATGATTTTTAAGACAATACTTATTTGACACAAATAAGTCTTATAAAAGTAATTACACTTCAAAATTTTACAAGAATGGGTTCAAATTAATCTGAGATCCAATATACACAATGATTTAAAAATTCGGTCTTAGTAAAAACCCGTTTTGTGGATGAAAATTAATTGTTTCACTTTCTGATAAATATTCCTTTTTGTCGTAAAAATTTTATTTATTTATGACAAAACTTCTGAGTAATAATTAAAAAAAAGTTTTTTAATGAAAATTCGTTAATTTTTAATTTTTTTATACCCTACAACACCATAGGTGGTTGGGGTATTCTGCATTTGAGCTGATTTTTGTAACACACAGAAGAAATTTTCGGATCCCCACCTTAAAGTATACCAGTCGACTCAGAATAACTTTCTGAGTCGATTTAAGTAGAAATCAAAGTGCCAAATTTTATGAGGTTCGGTCCGTAATTAATAATAGGCCTCATATCAAGGAAAGGTGATATAAATATTTTAATTATCACGTTTTATTTTTTATTTATTATTAGGTTAAAAAAAATATTTTTAGAATTTTTGAGATTTTATTTAGCAGAATGGTAATATTCGTCCTTCCGTCCATGCATTGGGATTAAGTGAGTCGAAAATGGCGCTTAATTCAGGAAAATGTGCTGTCCGTATTTTGATGATCACTTCTTATTTTCTTTTTCTATTAGTAAGTAAAAAATGCATTTTTAGAATTATTATTATTTTTATTTATTTTTTTTTTTATTTTTTTATTTTTTTTTTTAAAGAATGGTAATGTCCGTCCGTCTGTCTATACATTTGGGTTAATGGGATCGAAAATTGAGCTCAATTCAGGAAAAGGTAATATTAATATTTTAATACATTTGAAAAGTAAAAAAATTATATTTCGAATTTTTTTATTATTTTTTTTATTTTATTTTTTTTTTTTATTTTTTTTTTTTTTGAGAGAGAATTCTGATGTCCGTCCATCCGTCCGTCTGTTTGTTAATTTTTTAAAACTTTTCAATTCTAAAATCGTTTAGTTTTTGACTCAATGAAGATATCGACTCAAATTTTTTTTATTCGATAGATAATTTTGTTCTTTAACCAATTGCATAAAATACAATAAAAACTTAGAAAATAATGGGCCATATATGAAAAAATCTTGACCTGCAAAATTTAGATTTTTGAAATTTTAAATGCATATAAGTCGAAAAATATGTAAGATAAATGAAGCATGTTCTTCAAAGAATTTATCAAGAGCTTTAAGGTAATACAAAAATCTGGGAAATCGGGCAAGTAACAAAAATTCGCTAGTGGTTAAACATTTTCTATGACATTTGTGCCCTATTTTGAGCCCTCATAGCTCCGCTCCTGAAGGGTATGTAGTATCCTCCTTCCAAATTTATATGAAATTTTATATTAATCCAACTAGCCGATCAGAAGTTACAGATTTATTTCCAAAAAGTTTTTGGTTCTGCCCAACTGTTTAATGTTTGATGAAGCAAAGGAAAAGGTCTGCACTTAAACTGTTTTTTGTATGAGGGCTATTGGAGTTTTTTCGAAAAAAAAAATAATAATTTCTCAAATCGGGCTATATATGCGCACGATTTTTTTTTTACAGTATTAAAGTAGACAATAGGTACTATTTTTCAGAAGATTTTTTGAGAACAAACATCCTGTAATATTTTAAGTAGCATTTCATGAAATTTGAAAATTACTGTATTTTAAGACAATTTTCAAAAAAATAACAAAAATATTTACACAAAATTTAATTCACAAAGACTTGAACAAAATTACACTTAAATACCTGAAGTTGATGGTTCTATTTTAAATTTTTATTTTCGAAAACTTTTTACTTAAAAAGAATACACCGAAGGTTAATAAAAATTAAAATTTTTCCAAAAAATAACTTTGACAGCTCCGTAGAAGAAAACAACATAACATATCTTGATGATTTTAATTGCTATTGACACACAATTTTGTCTATTTTTATTCGGTATCGGTATTATTTAATTTCAAAATTCTATTAATCGCCACTTTTGACACATTTTACCCCAATGTGGGGCGTTTGGAAAATAATTTCTACAGGCAGCCAAAGCTTATTTGATGATTTTCAAGAGCATAGTTTTTAAAAGCGTTCGGAAACATCTTTTTCCATAGTCAAAGCTTATCTACGAGTTAATTTTTCCAAAAATAATCAAAATTGTTGGGAATCTTCGGAAAGTTAAGTTCTAGAATACAAGTATAAACTAACTATGTCGTTCAGACGGAAATTGTTAATTCGACTTATTTATTTATCTAAATAAGAGGCTTATGTGGTCCTATATAAATAGTATAAAAAAGAGATTAACAAACTTATAAATACCATGACTACCTTGAATTCTTTCATATCTAATAAATACGACAAAGTTCAAGTGAAATTCAAAACAGAAAAAATAAAAAGAAAGATTAGAGAGCTCTTCTTTAAACTCTTCGATTTATCATAACGGCCGGAGATAACAATATGAATTACAAACATGTAAGAATGCTCTACACGCAGAGAAAAATTTAAGAGCAAAATTTTATGATTGGCTTATATGGTTGCTGTAAAATTTGTTATGATCATTAATAATTCATATCATCATAATAATCATAATCCGTATTTTTTTCCCCATTTTGTGTTTAAAATGTTTACAATATTATGATCCAGTTTATCATATTATGATCTAATTTGATCATATTAGCATAAAAAATATTATAACATCAAAATTTTTCATAGTAATAAGCTTCACATTTATGTTATTATGATTAAATATTATATTTTTTAATAATTAAATAACGCTAATTAACTATTTGTTATTATATGTTGTGCAAGATTATGCAAAAATATTGTTTTACTAACTAAATAATTTAATAGTTTATTAATATCTCATATTGTTTGAAATACCCCAAATATAGCCAAATATGTTCTTTTTATATTTATTCATATCGTTTTATAATTTTCAAAGTAAAGTGAAGGGTTTTGCAAAAAAAAAAAAAAAAAGTTTTTTGTAAATGATTTTACAATTAAAATATATGTACTTGTATAAAGTTATTATTAACTAACAAATTATATTTATTTGTAAAATCTTATAGTTATACAAATAATATGATTTTCACATGGTTATCATACTTTAATTTTGGCATATAATGTGTTTCAATCAACCAAATTAAAATATTTAATTTGGGTTACAATACTATAGTAAAACGTAGACATATGTATTATTATCATGAATACAATATTATTGAAATTAACCATAACTTGTTTTCACCTACTACTACAAACATAATATTGTTCCTGTTATTGTTGGAGTAAGTAAAAGTTAGTCCTATCTATAAATCAAGATAATGAAGCATAAGCTGTATTGATATTACTTCCGTATCATGAGGTTAAAGTTACTACAAACCTATAACTGCTTTTTGTAGGAAAACATTTTTCATATTCTTTCAATAGCACCATGTAACGAAGATTATTAGTTCATGAAGAATCAAGCACTAATAACTTCGTACATATTATTTTTATTTATTTATCACAACCGCAACACAACATTCACTTTAGTCGCGAACCTCCTTATTACTAACATCTTTCCTAGTTATGAATACCCTTATTGTTATTCTATTTCAATTTGGTATACGTACTGTTTACACCACTTTATAATTCTCATGTAGTTTATACCATTTTTCATACATATACTCTAAGGTTTTGATAATCACTTATCGAAACCGACTGATACGAATTGGTAGCCACTGGGACGAATCGGTCATTTTTTATGTTTGGGGCTCGGACCTAGTTCGAGAACCAAATAATACATTGTACCAGAGACTTCGGTCTACTGTTCAATACAGAGGCTTCGGCCTACTGTTCAATACAGAGACTTCGGCCTACTATTCAATATCAACCGAATCAACCTGTTAAACCCGAATTTGTCACCCGAAGTCGAATCAACCTGCTAAACCCGAACTGTTCACCCAAAGCCGAATTAACCTGCTAAATCCGACCCAATCTGCTGTATCCGAAGCCGACTGAATCATAAAGTATTATCGTAGTTTTTCGTAATTTGTTATTATCAAGATAAAGATTGAATAAATATTTAATATATGTTTGACCCCCAGAAAGAGTAAATTAATTGTGTTATTACTTAAGGTTTTGTGGATTCGTAAGAAAACCCTGGACACGATTGAACTACCTCAGCCGACGACAAAACCACGTTACAACCATTTGATAAAAAAAAATGTAAAAATTATCTGGTATTCGTTATTCATATTAATTCATTAAATTTCCTATTGGCCCCACTAAAAGAAAATCTAATTTTAAACAATCCTTAAAAAAAGCATAAAAAGAACTAAATCTGTGATAAGATCTTTTACACAATTCATAAAAAAACATTTAAGTACCAAGTAGTTTAATATATAAACTGAGATTTATTTTTTATAATTTTTTTTTTTTTACAAATTTACAACATTTTTGAACTAGAAATAAAAAATAAACAAATCTCACATGCAGATGCTAAAAATCGGAGGGAAGACAACAATAAAACTTAAATTCAAAATGTATTTAAGTAACTTCATAACATCATAACATACTAGTACAATCGATGCAACAAAACATTTACCACTCGTACTAACTTTACATACTACCAGTCAAACTATCATCTATCTAAACTTTTTTTTTTTTTTTTTTTGGATGAAGCAGCACAAGTAAGTATGTGGCTGGAGTGTACGAATACTTCTTCCTCAATCCATAATCTTTTCATATTTTTATGCTTTTTTTTTTTTATTACAAATTTTTTTATTAATATTTTTTTCATTTTTTGCATAGAAGACAAATATTCATACACACATTAGAGACCAGTAATATCAAAAAGTATACAGATAGTACTTAAAAGTATGAGTACGAATAGTATGCCAGCCATCTAACAACATGCAACATTACATGCCTATAATTTGTTTTTACACAGCAGGACGTTTTCACTCTATAAGCCATCAGAAAGAGGTCTTAAATGGTCACATTACTGCCATTTCCAACAGTGTTCGAATGCCATTTCTTAGCCCCATGTCTTTTTTGTTTTCTCAACTTTTTTTCTTCCATTTATTGTGGCAAGTAGTAGAAGGAAAAAAAAAGTGAATTTTATTTAAATGTTTGTTGGTTGTTTGGTTTGTTGGCAGCTAGTTTTAGTATTTTTTATTTTTTTATTTAAAATGTTTGTCTATTTGGTAATACTCTGGCAATTTGAATATTGTTAGTAAGTAGTTTTACTATATGACACCCGCTTCCACCTCCTTCTACTATTTCTTCCACTCTTCACACAATAAATTTAATGTGTATTACTTCTGTTAATCCATTTATTTATAGTGTCTATTGGCTGTGTCTGAGATACGTAAATATTCGTATATGAGTATGAATAATAGTTTTTATACAGACAGTCAGTCCTTTTCTCATTTTAATGTTTCCGTTTTATTTTTTTATATTTTTTTTTAGCTGCTTTTCTTTGTAATATTTAAATAAATATAAAAATTGCTCGTTAACAGCTTTTCAATATATAACACTTATACACAAACATTATACTTTTGTCAAAATTTTAATACTTTTTTTTAAATAGTTAATAAGTATATGTAAATATGTATGTGTGTGCTTTTTGTTTTCCTTCATTTAAGGAAATGGTGTATAATTTACATTGTTTACATGTCAATTATTGTAAAATTTTACGATTTTATGTCCTACTGCGGCATTTTGTTTATATAAATCAAAGGCTATGGCATTTATGTTGAGGTTTTTCTCATAGCTACTAAATTAAGAGGGGGATTTTATATATTTGAATATAATAAATAAATTTTTTAGGAAAAAAAATATAATTTTTTAAATACTTTTTGTAATTTTTACAATTTTTTTATTATTAATATCAATATTTCTTTAAATGGTCGAAGAAAAGAAGAAGTTTCATAAATATAAAAAATGTTAGTTTTGCTCTGAGAAAAAATAGGTTAATCATACAGAATGGAACATCACACCTCTTAGAACGTTACTTAAGGTGCACAATGGGATAAAAAATATATATTTTAATCTGTTGTTTTACAAGCAAGTTAAAGTTTTGAAGGTGGTTACCATAGGTTCACCGGACAGGAACTATGGTGTATCAGAGAAAACTTCTGATATGAAAATTTTTAAAACTGTTCTTTTTATACCTTTCACCACAGCACAGTGTTTCTAAAACGCTTTTTATACCCTACACCACCATAGGTGGTTGGGGTATTATGGGTTTTAGTTGATGTTTGTAACGCACGGAAAAAATTATCGGACCCTCACCTTAAAGTAAACCGTTCGACTCAGAATCACTTTCTGAGTCGATTTAACGATGTCCATCCGTTCGTCTGTCTGTCTGGCTGTCTGTCCATGTAAACCTTGTGAACAAAGTACACGTCGCAATTTTAAA
Source organism: Protophormia terraenovae (assembly GCA_951394005.1). Classification (NCBI taxonomy): domain Eukaryota; kingdom Metazoa; phylum Arthropoda; class Insecta; order Diptera; family Calliphoridae; genus Protophormia; species Protophormia terraenovae. Next base: position 33,670,048 of record OX596073.1, read on the forward strand.
GATATCTTGATGAAATTTGGCACGAATAATTATTTTGATACTAGGACGAAGCCTATTAAAATTGGTTATGATCGGTCCATTATTTCACCTAGAATATCAATGAAATTTGGTACTAGGGAGTTCTGTATGAGTGTCAATCTTTGTGCCAAATTTCATCAAGATCGGTTCATAATTGACCTTAGCTCCCATATAAATGCCCTCTTCCGAAAATCACATTAACGTGCATAAATCCCATACGAATAATAGTATCAAGTTAATATTCGACATAAATAGGTTTTATAAAAGTAGAAATAGCGCTGCCAAAATTTATGAGAATCGATCCATAATTTACCATAGCTCCCATATAAACCCAGTTCCGGAAATCGCCCTAAAGGGCATAAAATCATATAGATGTTAGTATCAATGCATTGTTCTGTATTTGTATAATTTATTTTACATTTAGTAAAAGTGTTGGTCTACAATTGGCCACAGGTCTAGTTTTTAGCTCATACACAATGGTGTAGGGTATCATATAGTCAGTCTTGACCGACTATAGTTTCTCTCTCGTTTTTAAATAATTCAGTAACTAAAGAAACATTAGAGGAATCTCAAAACCGGTTAACCGGTTTTTTGCAGAAGTTAATATTTATATCAAAAGACTACATTTCTTTAAAAAAATCAATTCTTATAATTAAGTTAAAATTTATTAAATACAAGCGTAAAAGCCTAACAATGTCAGGAAAAGTAATATAATAATGAAAATATGCACAAACAAATCCGAAAATTAAAAGAAAAAAATATAAACAACATTTAGTCACCTTCCTCTCCCTAATCAAAGTCAATTATTTGAAGCCGTTCAAATTTATTGTAATTATATTGATTAAAGTTTTAAATTCGTAATTTCAAAATAAAAAAATCGTTGTAAATGCGCTCCCTGGCCGAAATACAGATGAGTTTTTTATAGGATTTGGAGAGCAAACAATAAGTATAGCAAATCAAAAGTTCTTAATACCAAAACAGACTTTTTGGTCCCTGATAGAAACATCTGGCACTGTTAGAATTTGTTCAACGAATAGTTTTATAAGTATGCCGATTTTTAGTTTCTTACGTCGTCTGGGAGCTTCAGAAAGCTCTGGAAAGGAAACATTGCTTAGGAAAGATATATTTAAATTCATATATATAGATTCCACGTATTTTCGCTCCCTGATAGAGATTTCAAAATCTGGCTCCGTTACGATTTGTAGGACGAATAGGGTTATAATTAAGCTGAATTTTAATTTTCTATGTCTTCTGGGAGCTTTAGAAAGCTCTGGAAAGAGAAAAAAATTCTTGGAAAAAGACACATAAATCCTCTTATATCCGCTCCCTGATAAAAGTTTCAAAATATGGCTCCATTAGGATTTGTTGGACAAAAAGTTTTATAATTAAGCCAAATCGTTTGGTAGCTTCAGAAAGCTCTGGAAAGAGAAAAAATGCTAAGCAAATTATATATCTAGATGACTAGAAGATAATTATGTTTCAAAATTGTAGAAAAAATCATCTAAATTTTAGTTAGCATAAACAGAAACCATGGCTTAATACAGGCGCGGATCCAGCTCAAGCTTTTGGGGGAGGAAAATAGAACAATTTTCCTAACTGTTTCCATAAATTGCATGATTTAGTACAGATTTTTCATCAAGTGCTTTCATTTTGGGGAGGGAAGTGAAACTTTTTTAACACAACACTTTTAAAAAATAAAGGAAATATTGGATCAAAAAAATTAAATTGGGTCATACAGGATAATTATTAATTATTTATTTGTTTAATATTACAGAATAAATTCCAATTTAGACTTAAACTATATTTTAAAAACATAAGAAATCAGTCTTTATGAATATTTAAAAAATTATTCCTAAATTTTCAAATATCACTATCACTATTTAGTACATGTTTTCTGAAATAAAATGCTATTTTTAAAACCGGTTTTTTGTGTTTAAAAAAACCGGTCTATTCGATATTCGAAAAATTAACATTTTGAGAAAACCGACAGCACATTGACTGAAAAAACCGGTTTTAAAACCGGTTGGTAAACCGCGTCGATCACCCTAATAGATAGTCCTTGTAAATCTCTACAAAAAAAAATAAAAAAAAATATGCTTGCATGTGCAGGTTATCTCTTTTAGTTTTAGAGATATTCGGGTCGAAATAAATGTTTACCTCATTTTTAGCCTCGTTTTTTTTAACTTGGTGGGCTTAATATTGCCCCTAGAATTTTTCTAAAATATTTGCCAGATTCCTTACAAAATTCTAAACAATATTGCTGCAAGAATATTAATCTAAATTTGGAACTTTAAAAAAATTTTAAATTTTTTTGGATTTTCCAAAAAGGTGGCAATATTTATTCACTGATAAAATTAGGTTTTTGTTCTGGGCTTTATCGTTTTTTAATGTTTTCAAAAAAAATCTTAATGTAAATGCGTGGAAAGTAAATTCGGAGGAGTTTGAGGAAAAGGTCTGCCCACAATCCCTATCCCAATTTTGTTAATTTTTTTGTATGAGAAATAGCTTAATTTGGCTAGAGGAGGCCAAGTTTCTGATGGGTTTTAAACAAAAGTATGAACTTTTTATGCAAGTATATTGTATCTAAGAAAAGTTTAGAATATGGAGATTAATAATTTGTAAAAAAAGAAGTTATTGAAATGTAATTTGATTGCACAATTTCTTGAAGGACTTAAAATTTAGCATTCTTGCGTATTTTTTTTTTTTTTTTTTTTTTTTTTGTTTAATAAAATTTAAACGAATAGTGATATTTTATTGAAATTTCAGTATAATATTTATAAAGTTGTCCTTAAATCACATAATTAAAAAAAATTCCCACTTTTTTACATGAAAATACCCAAAATCCCAATCCGTATAAAACGTGTTAAAAATTTACTTTTTTCATTGAAATGATCACCGAAAAAATTTTAAATTTCTAGGGGCAATATTAAGCTCACCAAGTTAAAAAAAAAACTAAAAAACGAGGCTAAAAATGAGGCCAAGTGGGTGACCGCTAGGGCCTATACTAGGTTGCCTATCAATGGTCAATTTCTATTGATACTGTCTAATAACATTGGAAACAGTTTGACAGCAGACATTTAATTTTTTGGACAATTATTTGTAGGACAAATTTGAGTTTTTTTAAATTTTTTAATAATTTATAGCACGTACATTTTTTTTTTTTGTCACTCATTTTGATCAAACTCAAAACAATATATAAAAAAATTTAAATATTGTTTCCGAAAAAAGTTATGAGGCACACACCATAGATTAACAACTAGATATTTATGTGAGAGAAAAAAACCTAATTCAGTTGTCAAAAACCTAATTCATACAAAAACAAAATACATGTAGTCACATATATATTGTTTTTGTATTTTCAAAAAAAATTAGTAAATTTTTTCAAAATTTAGTATAGGGTAGCTCTCACATAAACTTCTAGTGCTATTCTATGGCACACACATTTTCGATTTTTTCGTATGCACTCCTTATATAGTACACAGAAAAAAATAATACATATATTTTAAAATTTTGTTCATAAATATTAAGAATCGAACATGACTGACTTTTTTTCCCAAACTTTTTTCATAAAAAATAAAATTTGGTTCAAAGATATTATTAAATTGTTCATTATGCAAATTTTAGAAATTTTGCAAACATTTTGCTTAAATTTTGATTTATTTGTATAAGATTCTAATGCAAATGCTAAATAAAAAGAGTTATAATAGAAAATATTCATGAAAAATTTCAATTTTCAAGAAAAAGTTGTTGGAAAGAAGTGTTTAGCAATTTACATAAATTTAATACCATTTGCAGCACATATGTACATAATTTTATTATTTTATTAACACCTCTTCAATTTTGTTGAATGATCTAAAATTAAAATAAAAACTAAAAATTTTCCAAAGAAAATTTCAAACATTTCATTACAAATGAAAATATAAAATAAAATTTTAATAATTTATGAATATGACAATGATAGCGTACTTTTTAGCCGTTTTTACATCCTTCAGATCATATTCTTTGGTTTTTATGAATTCCTTTCATTTTTATACCCACCATCAAAAAGATGGGGGTATAAATGTCCGTCTGCTATGTCCGTCCGTCTGTTGAAAGCAGGATAGGGCTCGAACGGGATAACGTAGAGGGACGGAATTTGGCACACATATTTGTCTTATATAAGGTTTGTTTGGGATTGAAAATGGGCAAAATCGGTTGACAAACAAAAAAGTTATGGGCTAAAAACTAGAAGCATAGGGTGTCCGTTTTATAGTTTTCTGCTGATATTTCTTCACCGAAGCATGTACGACAACGAAATTTTGTACGTATAGTTCGGGGATCAATATAAACTCGAAAACCAAAAATGGGCGTGGTCCGCCCACTTTACCGCCCACCTCCCATATAAAGTGAAAATCAACGAAATTGTGTTCAAATAGTTCAAGGACAAATGTAAACTCGGAAACAAAAAATGAGCGTGGTCCGCCCACTTTACCGCCCCCTCTCATATAACGTAAAATTTTAAAAAGTTGATGGTGGGAATGTAGATTCGGCCGGGCCGAATATAATTCGCGCTTGTTTTAATATTATGTAATAATGTCCACCACTTCACTCCAAAATATCACACAAGTGTTCAAGATATTGAAATTTTGTTCATATTTATTTGTGCTAAGGAAGGTAAACTTTCGATATTGTAGCTCCAAACTTGATAGAACGCTATGCCAACACTTACAACATTCCTTAGTGTAAAAAAAAGTTATTTTCGGACGTGTTCTTAATTGTGGATGAAGTCAGTGCTAACATTTTTAGGACTGTAAGTACGTTCTAGTATGTCTTGACGGATTTTCTAGGAGAGAAACTACAACTGCGATTTGTAGCTTCATTAAAAGTTTAATATGGACTGCCAGACAGACGGACATCGCTTAAATAGTCCAACATGTCTTTCTACATGTTTTTATCGATTTACTTTAAGATCTGTGGTCAATTAAATTGTCGTAATAAAAAATGTGTGTAAAATTATATTACTTTTTAATAAAATCAACGAAAATTACACAATGTGCACGGGTACTACGGGTATCGATTAAGGTTAATTTTTTTTTTTTTTTTTTTGGGTATGTACCGTAGGACTAAAGGCTCCATTACTCTACCGTAAATGTAAATGTAGCGAATCAGCTGACACGTTTTGCTTATGAGAGTTATGTGTGTATGTGTACTAAAAAACGTAAATGTTACGTAGCAACCTAATCAAATTAGGTCGCTCTACGTTTTTACGTGACAGCTGTAACAACAGTGTTGACAGCTTTTCATTTCATTATACTAAATCTGCGTAAAAAATAGCTGTAAAAGGATTATCAATTGGACAATTAGCTTTGCTGTTTTCTTCACAAAAAAATTGTTGAAATAATTTATATAAGACGTAGAGTCGAATATTTAATTTAAAGTTAAAAATTTTTGTCATAAATGCACAAATTTCGTTTTGTATACAAGTCGCTGAAATACAAACCAATAAATTTAGCGATTTTCAATTTGAATTTGATCCACTGGAAATATGTGTAATTGACATCACCGATGTTCATGTGTATAAAACAACAACAAAGTATTGGCTACATTTACGTTTTTAGAGTAATCATCCACTTACGTTTCCCTTGACATTTGCGTTTTTACATTTACATTTACGGTAGAGTAATAGAGCCTTAAATGACCCCTTTTACGTCCACTTTTCATACAATATATAAGAAGACACATTATCTAACCGATTTAACTGATATTTTGTACATATCATGCACTCTTCGAAATGAAATATAGGATATAAAATAAAAAAAAATAAAAATACCATACCACTTTTCTTTTAAATAATCCTTCTTTTATAAAATTTGAAATTTTCTTACTAAGAAGCAGAGCAACCCTTTCTTAAATAAAGTGTGGCGTGGCATCTAGTCAGTACTTTTTCAAGGATATACATATGTGACAAGTTTCATTTTAATCGGTTCAGTAGTTTAGACATAAAGTCAAGTCAAATAAAATTAGCTATATTATGACAAAAATGGGCGTAAAAAGGGAGTGGCGTCCATCAAAAATCTAGTATAATAATGCTATATAATAACCTTTGAATCAAATAATTTAAATGATTTTTGTTTTCAATTATATTGAAAGAACTTCAACTTCAAGAGGCCAAAAAACCGTAAATCGAACTAACTTTGAAAAGCTCTTTGGGGGTTTTGATAGACTTCAGGTACGATTTCATCTTATGTTAGAATTATTGAGGCAATTTTATTTTTTCTTGTTGCACTGTGTTATTTGCTGTGCTGTCAGAATATTAAATAAAATATTCCAATGTAAGGACTGCGCACGAAAAAATTCGTACATACAAATCTGCTTGTGGAAGCTAAACCAATAGGCGATTTTTTTTTTTTAATTATATGTTTATTAATGACTGTTATGTTCAAGTTCTAAACATAAAAGAATAAATTATTTTCTGTTGGTTTTTAAGGAAATATCTGATCTTTTCCAGAATTCTTCCAATTAACATTACATTTTAAGCTGAGCTTTTAATGTCCTTTAAATTATTTTTTACTAGAGTCCAATATCTTTCCGGAGAATTTGATGGATTAGCCTCTTTTGGTACAAACACAATTAACAATAACAATTTCTTTCTTAACACTCCATTATTTTATTGCTGCAATGAGAAGAAGCGAGAACAGACCAGAAAAAAGTGGATACACTGTTTTAGGAAAGGGAGAAGTATTTTCCAAAGGCACTCATTCACATATATTTCTGTGTTAATGGAACCATTTTTTATGAATGAAGTTCTAATTTCCCGCATATGCATATGGCTTCCCATCAAAAAGTTTCTTGAGAATTTTGATTTCTTTGATACACGATATTTTTCTTCCATATTCCCTCTAGCATCTGCAACATAGAATTCCTGGCCAGGAAGTTGGAAAAAGTCAGCCTGTACGAACGTTTCATTGTCTATTATACACTAATCATAATTATGGAAAAATTCGTCTAAAGTACTTTCACGTATTTTTTTTTTTTTTTTTTTTTTAACTCTAAATTCTTGCTTGTGTTTCTATTAAGATTTTTTTGTACTTTATATGGCTTAAGGCTAGATTTCCATTCAACTTTTCTGAACAAGTTTCAAAGTAATTAACTTTTTGTGACAATTTTCTTCCAGAGATGAGGGAATTTTCTCTCAAAATCCTTTATATTTTGTCTGAGTCCTACAGCCTGAAGATACTATTTTTCCTCCCCTACCAGGTTTCCATTTAGTGATCATGCTTTTTTTTATAATATTATAACCCAAAAAACTGTATTTTTTGACACAGATGCCTTCCTAGCAATTGTTTTATATGATCGATTTAATATTTCATGAAAAATTTTAATTATGTGTTTAGGTGTTTTTTGTTCAATTTCCATTTTAAGAAAAACTAGTTTTATTATAACCATGAAACTTAGCACATTGCTAGTGATCATAATAACAAATGTAAACCAGTTAATAGAATTATTTATTTTTCAAAATATCAAAAGTTTTAAGGCCAAAAGCATGCACGAATTTTTTCGTGCGCAGTCCTTAAGTATTTATTTAATCCTAAACACCTTAAGCATTAAGCTTTTAAACCTAAAGCGCCACATACAAAACACATTTGATTTAGAATATCACCAAAATCAATCTTAATACACCACAATTCCACAAACATGATTTTCTCTAGCGCAAAAAAAACACAAAAAATACAAATAAATTTCTTAGAAAATCGTTACAATTTTTCTTCTATTATTTTCGTTGCGGTCTTATCATAATAATCTTCTAACTATTTAAGCATAATATGACTTCAAAAGAAATTCAAATGTAATAAATTCTTAAAGCACAAACTTAGAGAAAAGAATTAAACTGCAGCTAAAAAAAAAACAAAACTGATTCAAATATTATCTCAAGTGAGAAAAACGAAAAAATGTTGTTCTATTTAGATTATCTTGAAACAACAGCAGCAGAGAAAATCTAAAGAAAACTAATTCTGCCGTTTAAATGAAAAATTGTTTTCAAATAAAATTTTTATTTTTTTTCTGTAGTTTGCGTTTTGTTTATGTATCTTTAAGCAAGTATTTATTTATACGTTAGTTATTTATTTATTTTTCCCAATCATTTTGGCTAAATAATTTTCTAATCGTTTGTCACATTTCAACAACATTTATGTTGAAATAAATTTGCCATTTCAAAAATAAATAACAGGCAAATGAACACATTCATGAAGGCAATTGGATGGATGGACGGACGGACAGATGGAGGGACGGACGAAATACTTGCTTTTAGTTAGAGTTAGGAATATGTATAAAGATGGACAGACAAAGAACCAACTGCAATCGTACCGTTTAGAGAAAAAGACCGACATTTTAATGAAGGCAAAAAAAAAAGAAATCATTTAATGTTAATATATTAGATAAAACTATAAAAATATTTATATTACGAGCATTAGAAAAGCATTTAAAACATAAAGTCATCCATCGATAAAGTCTCTACCAATTGAATCTCCATTAAAAGAGTTCCTGAATAAAGATTGTTTTTGGAAGGAAAAATTAACAAAAGATTCATAAAATTCTTTATTATTAACTTATCCCCTGTTTTTATAAGACGAACGAAAAATTTAACTCGTCAAAATGTATGGAAAACAAAAAATAAATTTCAAATTTTTTTGTTGTTTTCCATAAATTTTGACGAGACAAATTTTTCGTTCGTCTTATAAAAACAGGGGGTTAATCATTTGGTTCTTCGCACAGGAAAATATATAATGGTACAATCGAATCAAAATTTACAACAAGGAAATTATTAAATTCTTGGGCTGGTGTCATCTCGAAACTTATCTAATTTGATCCTTGGAAAGGGAACGAAATAATTTCGTCAGACCTTTTATTCGCTTGGCTAATTTATCAAATCATATAATTTAATTTTTTCTTTTAGTCTGAAGTTTTGAAATTATTAAAATATTCTGAACTTAGTAAAGGTTCTACAATCAGATCCCATAGTTCTTGAGATTTAAAGAAAGAAATATCGAGATTTCTTCCCTTCAAACCAAACGTTCATTGATTTCAACAAGTTAAGACTATTTTTAACTTGAACCTTAAGTTTTATTAAATTTGTAGCTACTAAAACACTTCCATTTACAACACTTTCTAAAAATTGACAAATACAAATCTGTAAACACCAAATAATAACGAAATGGGTTATAGGAAGATACATATATATTTTTTCTGCATTTTTATTATTATAGAATCTAATCGAAATATTTATCTTTATTGCAAGCATGTCATGTTTAATTGCCAACTTTTGCAATTCTGGCAACATACGGAAAGAAAAGAAAAATTTGTACAAAATACAAAAATAAAAATATTGTAGACGAAAAAACAAACTTATATGTTTGTAGTTAAAGATTTAAATCGAAAATGTAATATATGTATAGAAGTCTGTTTAGTCTCAATGTCCGTCCAGCTGATGGTCTAAGCAATATGTATATGTATATATGTATATTTGTTTTTTCATTATGAGTCTTTTAAAAAAAGTTTTTAAAGCAAGGAAGCTTTGTCTGATGATTTGAATTATGGTTAGATTTAAAAGCCAAGGCTGTCTGACAGCCAGCCAGCTAGCTAGCCATGTAAACAACCGACCGAGACTATAACCAATAGACAGTTTACAACTACAACAGTTTAACAGTTCATATTTATATTTACTGTTGCTGTTATTTGATGGTATTGCTTTTGCTGCTGTTGTCGTTGTTGTCATTTTTGTTGCTGCTGTTGTTGTTATTTTCAAAAGATGTCATATTAAAAACGAAATAAAATTGTAGTTGAAGATACGGTTATTATGGGACAAAAAGAAATACGAATATGTGAAAAAAATTTAAATGAGGAAAAAAGCAAATGTGACAATAATTAACTTAAGGCTTTAATTTAGAATTAATGGTAATGGAGAATATATTATGGTTAAAAATGATTTAAAAGTTAAAAAAAAAATAAAAGAAAATAATATCTGATATACATTTTTTCACTTAAACTCAAAAATGTTTCATGGATCATCCACATTTCTCAACAAAAATTTACTTTTTGTATGAACAAATTAAATCTTAAATATTAAAAAAACTTGTTTTTTATTTTAATATTTTCTAAATATATATGTTTTATAAATAATAGAGCCTCCATAATCTGAGATCGCTTCTACTGCTTACCAAAGATCTCGTTCATCTCCATTTTAATCATAGCTAAAATTTTACCGAATCTTGTTTAATGCAATTTTCTCTTACAAAACATTTGCAACTCTTACAAACTTAAACTGTCTTGAAATCTGAACTCACATTACATCCCAGCAAAAATTTGTTAGCTTTTGGTAATGACTACTACTTACTAGACTCATTACCTGGTAATGAGTTGTCATTATTTTTCTCATTTCTTGGAGTAGTGGAATAACTACTTACCAGTAAACAACAAATTCATTTAGTTCTGCAATGGCTCAGTTGGCTAGAGCGACTGAGTAGCACTCAGAAGGTTCACGGTTCAAACCCAAACTAAACACATCTATTTTTTAATGAAATTATTTTAATTTCTATTGGTATGTTAAAACTATTTACAACGCACGCAAATTTTAACGTATACATGGCGTAGTGAGTAAGACAGTAGTCTATGAAACATGAGCGAAAGTTTTTGCCTAGGTTCAAATCTCTGTTGAGGCAACTTTTTGTTTTTATTTTTTTCATCAATTTTGTAGTTTTGTAGAATTTGATTAACTACTTATTTGATTGTTTAAAATAAGTACTTTAATAATGGGGACCCATGAATTCGTGGACATCGCCATATAAAGGTAATGAGTTTTTCACCCGAATTATAAGTACTTACCGCTTTTTAACAATGTAATATGTTGGCTTACCGGGTAAGTAAAGTTTTTGCTGGGATAGTTCTAAAGTAGTCGAATTAATACACAAGAATAATTTTAAAAGTGCTACTCAACTCAGTGTTCCCAAAAACTGTTTGTGTCTTGTTCCCCAAAAGTCTACATTAAAAAAAAAAATCCCCAATTCTGTGTCCTAAATATTTAAATATAAATTAAATTATCCCAGGAAAAATTTTAGAACATGTTCTAAAATCTTTAGTTCTAGAACTGATGTAATCAGAACCACTTCAAATTCTTAAATAACATCCTCAGAACTAGTGGTATCACAATAAATTCTGACAATAATGGATTAGAACCTTATTCTGATTCTAAATTCGTTTCAAAGAATGTTTTAGAGAACTAGTGCTTAAGAACTAATTCTGTATGACTTCTACATCACTTCTCCCAAAAACTTAGCTTCTATTTTTAAAATCAACAGCTTCCTGTATGCATTACATTGTAGCCTTATTCGCCACTCGCAGCATTACTTAATACTACTTCAATAACTGGTATTTAGTAAATATGAAAGTAACTTGATTTTTAAGTGAATCAGTTGTCTAGAGCGCCTAACTAAAAAAACGTGTTTTTAAAATTAAAGAGAGTTCAACTCCCACTCAAGGTAAACGCATTTTTTTATAAATTGTGTTTATTTATTTCCCTATATGAAAACTACTTTTTAGCGCACAAAAATATAAGGCTATTGTGGTGTAGCGAGTAAGACTGCAGACTAACAACACAACCAGTATGTTGATGCGTGGGTTCAAATCTCAACCCAGCCAAATGTTTTTTTTTTTTTTTTTTTTTTTGTTTTTTTTTTGTGCGTAAAAAAACAGCATCCAAAACAGCTCTTTTGGAACCCAAAAAAAAAAAATTATTTAACTTTGGACATCTCGAACAAAATTCATCAGTTATAGCACCAAAAATGGAAGCAGTTTTTCATACCGACTTCGATTACAAATCACGTTATTTGGTAAGCGAAGTTTTTGCTGGGTCTGAGAACAAATTACCGGTTCTCGAATGACTTCCTAGAACTGTTCAAAATACTTGTATAAAAAATTTATAAAATTAAAAAAAGAGTATTTACAAAATTAAATTGATTTCAAAAGTGGCCTTTAGGAAATAGACCATTGGAATAAAAAATAAAAAAAACAGATTCTGAAACCGTTCCCTAACGCTTCTATGGAACTAGTTCCGAATGTGACAATTTCGAACAAAAATCACTGATTAAAGAACTAGTTCTAGAACCGTTCCCTAGAATGAGTACTGACTAGCTAACACTTCCACAGAACTAGTTCTGGAGGTGACAATTTCAAACAAAAATCATTGGTCGTAACGCCAAAGTAGAGCAAGTACAGGCTATTTTCATTTGTTCTGGAACTAGTTGTAGAACTAATACAATTTTTCCTGGGATTTATCATAAATATTATATGAAAATATTGTTTTTAATTTTTTTTTTTTTTAATTTTTATTAAAACTTGTTTTTGTTAAAAATGTATTTCAGAAATATTTTGCGTTTTTCACTCAATGCTCAATAACACTGGTCGACAGAAAAAAAATTTTTGTGCTCCTTCAAAAAAAAAATATGTGGACTAGATAGAATTCCGCATGCTAAACTTGAATCTGCTTTCAGTTTTTTCCCATCAGATCAAGATTTTTTTATGGGCGTGTCTAATATTGCGTCCTAAATAAACCAATTAATCGAGTATTTTTCACTATAACTCGAGAACGGTATGCACGATTTATATAAATGAAGCACCAAAATATGTGGAATTAAGTTAAATAAAAATAAAAAATAGGTGGATTAGATGGAATTTAACGTACTAAATAATAGTCAGCTTTTACTTTTTTTTTATGGGCATGAATACTATGACCCCGCCTTTAGCCAGTCACACTTGTATAACTCGAGAACGGTTTGTCCTATCAAGATATATTAAACTCCCATATATAGCGACTTAAATTGTCTTTGAGCTGAATTTACATAAATTTTTTTATTTTTTTTTTTTAAGGTTGAAAATTTTGAAATCTTGAGCGAATAAAAAAATATTGTTGACATACCTTGAAGAGAATTTTCGTATTCATCCTTTGATGTATCATTTATCAAAATCGAGTAAAGGGTTCTTGAGTTATAGTCTAAATTTGACAAACCATTCTAGAATTCTATAGTGAGACCACTGAATAAGGTTTATTATCTTCTTCTAGGATTAGAAATAAAAAAATTGTATTCTTATTCGGGGTTTTCCCAATTTTTCAACACTAAAAATTAAAAAAAAATAATTGTTCATGTTTTAGACCACAAAATTCGATAAAGATATCACCTTCGAATAAATCACGAACATTTCTCTAACAAAACCTTCGAGAACGACTATCGAAGGCGTTTCGAGAATGAACTCGTAGATTTCACCTGTCGTTCAGTTTGTAGCAGCAAATTGATCGATATCGAAGGTTCGTTTATGATATCTATATCGGATAATAAGTGATATCATTAGCGAAACGGAAAAATATTCGTTTTCGATATCGAAAATTGTTCGATATCGATACTACTAACGAATCGTTGGCAATAGTTCTATTCTGTTTCATTTTCATTTTGTTTCCCATTTAAAATTAAAAGCTCTTTTAATTTTTAAAGCAATTTTTTATTTTGAACTTAATAAAACAAATATTCAAAAAAACATTTTAATGTCAACTTTCTAATACAATTAGAACATAGTCTCAATAATATTAGTTTTTCTGTTGCCCAAATCCACATTTTTTTGGTCAAAGTTTATTGAATTAATCTACAAGAAAAAAATTATCATTTAGATAAATATGTTATTTCGCGAATGTCTTTAGACATGTAGCAATGTTACTTACCATTTTTACTATTTTTCAGAAAGGGTTTTTAAAGTTAAATTTACATCTTAAACTTTAGTCTAATTTACAACCGATCAGTATGAACTATGACTAAAGAATGACATGTACAAACAAGAATATGCGTATTTTTTTTAAGTAACAAAATATCGAGAAATTGAGAAGAAAAGATAATTTCTCGAATCATTTACTTTCGAAATTTTATCGAAAAATTTAATATTGCGATAATCCGATGTATTAAGAATTCTCGAAAATTTCTCGAACCTTAACTATTGAGAAATTATCTAGTAAGTTACGATGCTACGAACATTCACTTTTTATTTAATTTTCGATAATTTTTCGAATACATTTGTTTCGAAAATTCCTCGTTTTTGTGAACATTCACTAATTTCTTATATCAGGTCAAGCGGGTATACACTCATACCCAACTGACCACAAACTTCGATAGTGGTATCGTTTTCGAACAATTCGCGAACATTTCTCTGACAAAACATTCGAGAACGACTATCGTTGGTGATCCGAAAACGAGCTACTTGAGCTCACCCGTAGCTCACTTTGTGGCAGCAAATCTTTCGATCTCGAAGGTTCGTCTATCGTATTAATAGTGAACATTTAGCGATATCAAATACAAATCGTAAGCAACATCTATTAATATTCGTTTTTGATATCGAAAAAACTTCAAAAAAAATAATTTCTCTATACTGAATGCGATATCGAGAAAATTTCTTTAAAAATATTGCGCAAAGTGTAGCTTCGTTATTGCTAAATATTCGTAATTTATATATTTGTAATACTTTGAGAACGAAGTTTTGTTTCATTTTCATTTTGTTTCAAAATAAAAACAATACTGTTTTAATTTGAAATAATTATTTATTAAAATTTTTAATTTATTGTTATTACTTTGAAATACCACTTATTAATGACCTGCTTGTTTTTATTTTTTGCGTCTTTACAAAAAAATTAAAACAAACAAGGAAGATTTTGTTATTGTAAAAATATTACGTTAAAAACAAAGAGTAAGCTTTGTTGTTGCTTTCCTTTGCATAATTTTGTTATTAGTCGTGCTCATAGAAAAAATCAGTACGTGATAGAAAGTGAATGCAGATTATTGTTTAACTGGTCAAAATCCACCTAGTCCACCTATTTTTCTTTCAAGAAAAAATAAAAATAAAATTTTTTTTTTTTTTTTTTTTTTTGTTTACCACTGTATTTCTACTCAATTGTATGTAACGTGGGTATTTTTACTTGATTGTGAATAAAATCTAGATTTGTCCATCAATTTTGAAGATACATACCTTATTTTATTCGAAGCATTACCAGCTTTAAAATGAAGGTAATAAACTGAAACATTTTTGATGTTTTCATTTATTAAAAGAAATTTTACTAACAAACTAATT
The DNA here is from genome assembly GCA_951394005.1 of Protophormia terraenovae. Classification (NCBI taxonomy): domain Eukaryota; kingdom Metazoa; phylum Arthropoda; class Insecta; order Diptera; family Calliphoridae; genus Protophormia; species Protophormia terraenovae. Next base: position 33,685,201 of record OX596073.1, read on the forward strand.
TTAAATTTTGCATGAAATTTTGGACACTTATTTCAAAATAACTTCGAAACTATTGAGCACATAAAAAAAATATGTTTGGGTGGTTTGAAGATATTTTTAGTACGCATCTTTTGATGTATCACTTATGTCAATCGTACACACCGTTCTTGAGTTATGTGGAAATATACTACAGTAATGGCCTTACTGTGGGTGAAATATTAGATACGCCCATAAAGATGGAAAAAGACTGAAAGCAAATTCGTGTTTATCACATCAAAATGCATCAAGTTCAACTATTCGTCTTTGGTGAAGGATTTTTTTTGTCGACCAGTGTAATTTATGGAGCAATTGTCACGAGTTTCAATGGAAAGACGTTGGTGTCTTTAGTATATTTATGTTTCTTTTACGACAGACAGACGGACAGACATTGTTATTTCGAATATTTTACTTTAAGAACCCTGATGAATATTATAGAAATTATTAATGGAAAGGTAAGCTTAAGAACAATCTTGATATCGTTGTCCAAGCTTAGATGTGGGCTCCAATCGTTACTTCGATATAGTTGCAGCTTACAAGCATAAAATTTGTACTTTCTATTTGTGATTACTTTCTTCATTAAGTTCTCATTATTTCATGAATTATAATGAAAAAATAACTATAGCAAATAAACTATATCCTTGACCATATAAAACCTATTTTATGTTAAAACAAAAAAAAATCTATTAAACACATTTTTTATTATTGCTCTTATACTAAAACTCTATTCGGTAGTAAAAAACCAATAAATAACCACAATTTTTCACAATTCAAAGAAATTTTCCATATCATTTTGACTAATGATGTCAATTAATATTTTCCATAAAAATACAGTGAACGAAAGAAAAAAAAAACTAACATAAGACTAACATAAAATTAAAATTTTTGTTTTCATAATTATGACCAAAAAAAAAATATTGAAAAGAAAAACGAGATAAAAAACCATCCAGAAAAAAATATATAAAAATTGAACATTGACCAACTTACCTTTTTACAGCAACAACGTTTACGATAATGAAGAAGAAGCTGAAGTAAAAACTTTAAAATCCAAATCCAGCAACAACTAAAAACCAGCACAAAAACACATTTGTTTATTTTCACAAACTAAAAAAAAAAAAAAAATTAAAAATTAAAAAATACAATAAAACATTAAAATTTCAATAATTCCCTACAAGCAAAATAATACGAAAATGATTCGAATTCGTATTGCTTAGAAGAAAAAATTTATCGCCGCAATGCTCATATTCGTATTGCGGAAGTTTCCCCCATCGGGAGAGATTGTGCGTCACCGGCGATACATCTAAGCAATAAGAAATCAATACGCCCGGAAGAAAATTAGGCAATATTGCTAGATAATCGTCTATGTGAAAAAAAGACGATAACGCCAGATAATCTTCCGGAAGATGTAATAACAATATTATTGCAAATGATATCTATGAATAATAAATTGCTAAAGAAATCTGTAAATAATATGATAAACGATGCTTTACCATCATGCATAAATATCGCCCATTATAAAGCATGTAAAATTTGCACACTCACATATGATATACATTTTTTTGCTAAGAGACATACAATTTCTAATATTTATTTAATTTCTAAATAATTTTTCAACAAATGAAAAAATGTGACTGAAAAATAAAAGTATGTATTGCGTTAATTTCTTCCAGATGATTTCAATGAAATATCATCAATTTATTGCGGAGAGGATAATCATCTTACTAAAAAAAGGGCGATAATTTGATGATAAATTTTATTTTTTAAATGACAAAAAATAAAAAATTTATCTATTTTTTGTGTTTGTTTCCTAATTTTCTCTAAGCTGATAAAAATATAATATTATAAAAATATTGCTTTGATGAATTTCTTCCAAATAATAAAAAGAAGATATTGCGTAAATATCTTCTAGGAAGATATCTTCCAAATGTTTGTAGGGTTGCCAATACTTTGCTTATATTTGAAAAATTTATTTGAAAAATATATATAAATACAAATGGGTGGTAGGTTATGGTTAAGATAACAAGCTCATATATAGACACTCATACATAAATAAATTTCATAATATTAAAACATTTTCTTTAAAGAAAAAAATTATTAATTTGAAAATAAAAAACAAACTTTGCACACAAAAGAAAAACAATTTTCTTCGTTTTGTTTGAAATTGTGAAAATTTTCTTTTAAATGAGCAAAATGCGAAACATGAAAGTTTTTTCTTTTAAATCAGAAATAAACAAAAAAAACTAAAAATATGAAAAATGTTTTTCATTAAAATAGATTTTCACACACAGTTTAGCATAAAGTAAGTGAACACCCAGCCCCACCAACAAACAACAGCATTAACCAAATTGCTAACAAGCCTGTTAGCATACTAGGGAGGTGTGAGAAGTGTTAGGCAGTAAAAATATTTGTTGGTGTTAAACATATTTTAGAGTGATAAAAATTGGGGTGAGATTTAATGTTGAAAAAAAGGAAATTTTACTTTCCACACAAAAGTCTAAAAAAAATTCCAAAAAATTTACCCCCTTATTTTGAAAGTCGCTTTACCTCACTTTGAAAAATATTCCTAAAAATTTTTTAAAAACAAAAACAATTTATATGAAGCAGTTTTCAAAGTGAGGGAAAGTGTTTTAAAAAATTAAGCCCTTAATTTCTTAAAAAATACCAATTAAAACAAGCACGAATGATATATTCGGCTCGGCCGAATCTATATACCCACCATCAACTTTCTCAAATTTTACGTTATATGAGAGGTTAGCGGTGAAGTGGGCGGACCACACCCATTCTTGGTTTCCGAGTTTACATTGGTCCTTAAACTATTTGTACAAAATTTCGTTGACGTTTCACATTATATGGCAGGTGGGCGGTAAAGTGAGCGGACCACGCCAATTTTTGTTTTCCAAGTTTATATCGACTCTCAAATTATCTGTACAAAATTTCGTTGTCATACATGCTTTTGTTAAGGAGATATCAGCATAAAAGTATGAAATGAAGCTACAACGGGCACCCTGTGTTTCTAGTTTTTAGCCCATAACTTTTTATTTATTAACCGATTTTATTTGTTTTCAATACCAAACAAACCTTATGTAAGATAAATATTTGAGCCAATATTCGTCTCCCTACGATGTCCCGTTCGTGCCCTATCCTGCTTTTAACAGACAGACAGACGGACAGACAGACGAACATAGCTACATCGATTCAGAATCTAACCAGGACACAGAAAATATATACTTTATGGGATCTTAAATGATTCCTTCGACATGTTACACACGGAATGACAAAATCAATATACCCCCCATCTTTTTGATGGTGGATATAAAAAGTATTTAAAATTTAATTTTAAATTTTAATAAAAAATTACTTTAAATTAATTTTTGTAAATAGGTATATAAATTTTTTACATGCAAGCAAATTGTGTTTTACCATATTTTCCTTCATAATTCCTAATCCAAAAGGGAATGCAATTTGAATTTTAGTTCGAATGTAGAATTGAGTTAAATTATCAATATATAATTTTTTAATCATTTTAAAATACAGTTTTTTTTTTAACATACACCACCATAGATGGGGAGAGTATTATGCTGATGTTTATAATATAATATAAATATTGGTCTAAGACCCACCTCAATTTATACCAATCGGCTTAGAATCACTTTCTGAGTCGATTTAACGATGTCCGTCCGTCCGTCTGTCTGTCTGATCATCTGTCCGTCCATGTAAACGTTGTAATCAAACTACAGGTCGCAATTTTGAACGAAAATTAATGAAATTTGGCACACAGGTTTCTTACAATCAAAGGATGAAGCCTATTGAAATTGGATAAAATCGGTACATTATTTCCCCAGCCCCCATACAAATGTCCTCTCGGAAAATGGTTTAACGATCATAAATCCCTAAATATATGGAAGTCATTTTTGAGAAAGTACTTTTCATTACTTCCAAAGTATCAAATAGTATATGTTTTCTACCTTCTTAAAAAGTTATTTAAACAGCAACCGCAGATGTTGTTAAAAAACTATTCAAATGAAGTTTACTGTTGCAAAACATTGATGAACGGTTTCTGTTATCGCAAATATTTACCTTGTTGACCATAAAACAAATTATGCCTATTTTCAATAAAAGTTTCTTTAAAAACGACATATGTTTCTATTCGAAGGAAATAACTCCATAGAAGCAATTTAAATTACATTCCTTGCACTGATTAAAAACAACACCATAAAAAACATTTTTCATGACATCGAGAACATGACTTCCTACTAAGTGAATAGACGTCAAAAAAGAGAACATCCTCCAAGGACAAGCCTATGTTAAATTCATTGGAAATAATTATAATTTGCACTACTTTTGGATCACAAGTTCAAGTTCTTATTGACTTCTTTGGATGTTTTTGTTTTGCTGGGATAATGAGAACAATTGCTCCTAAAATAATGTCTACCGTTTGCTATTGATTTGATAACATCAGTTGAAAATTTTTGGTTTTTTTTTTTTTTTTTTTCATCTATATATGCAGTTTTGTTTTCAATTTACAATGCACAGTGGGGCAGAATTGAAAATTTTTGGAAATAAATCTGTAACTTCTGATCGCCTGGTTGGATTTGCATGAAATTTGGTATAGGCGTATCAGAGGAATGAGCAATTTTAAGTTTGGAAGGGGGACCAAACAGACCCCTCAGGGGCGGAGCTAAAGGAGCTCAAAGTTGGGTACCTCTGACATAAAAATTGTTTAATCGCTTACCAAATTTTTGTTTCTCGTCTGATTTTTATATTTTTTATACATTATTGTAGGCACTGATAATACCTACTTTCTCTTGTTTATCTGTTATAGTTTTTGAGTTATTTGTGTTTGAATTTTTAAGTACCCCAAGTTTGCATGTTCTTCGTCCAGTTTATTTCATATATATCCTAGTATTTCCGACCGTTTTTATTTATTTTTTCTTTAGCTAATTAAAAAAAAAACAAAATTATCTATTGAATAAAAAAAATTAAATCGATATCTTTACCGAGTCCAAAAATAAAGGATTTTGAATTTGAAAATTGCAAAGATTACGATTTTTTGTGTTTTTTGACCGAAAAAGTATATACACTCTTTTTTCTCTAAAATAAAATTTTCTTTAGCTACATATAATAATTTTATACTTTTCTGAAAGGTATCTTCACAGAGAAGACTTTAAAATAAAAAGCAAGCTCAATAACTCAAATGGTCAAGGTATACACCCTCCCGAATTTGACCCATTTTATATGAAAGTATCGACTTTAGTCTATATTTTCTCAAATCCCAAAGCACGAATCGGCAAGAGGTATACAGTTTAAGAATCTCTAATATGTTGTTAAAAGTTTTCAATCAAAATCTACGGGACTTCGCAAAAATGTGGATTTTATAGCCGAAAATGTGAAAAAAAAACATTTTTGAGATTTTCGATGTTTTTTTTTTTTGGCAATTGTGGGATTCCTTTTACAAAAATTTTAAAGTTTTTTCAACTTTCTCATTTTATACAATAAAGTCTACATCTTGCGAAAATTTCGTTAAGATATCTTTAAAAACAAAGATTTTATTACAGATAAAATATTTATAGTTGCTCAAAAACCAACTTTTTACAAAAATATTATTTTAATTGCAGAAATCAGAAAAAGTATAAACTCGATTTTTTTCATCTAAATTACATTGCTTAGGTGACATAATTATTCGTTATAATGAAAAAGATTGAAATCAATATCTTTTACAGAACCGAAACTATGCCACTTTAAAGTTTTATAAGTCACGGAAAATTTCAAAAACATGGTCTTATCAGTGCCTACAATAATGTATAACAATATTTAAAATCAGAGGAAAACAAAAATTTGGCAAGCAATTAAAAAAATTTATGTTAGAGGTTCTTAACTTTGAGCCCTTTTAGCTGCGCCCCTGAGGGTTCTGTTCAGTCCTTCTTCCAAATGTAACATTGTACACACCTCTGCCAAATTTCCAAATTTCATGCAAATCCAATAAGTCGATCAGAAGTTACAGATTTATTTCTAAACATTTTCGATTCTGCTCCACTGTGCAATGGATAAAAACCTTTATTTTATAAAATATTTAACATTAATTTTTTTGGTGGTAAAACCGAAACTTTACTTTTAAATGATAAATGATTTAGTGCTAAATATTCATGTGCATGATGAAATCTAACTTTCTTCACACAACGAAATTATAATTATAATGTTCTCTTAACAAAATTGATTAAATGCAAAAGAAAAGTATAAAATCATTTAAAAAAGTCAAAAGAAATTCAATCTTCTTGTTAAACAAAAAAAAAAAAAGCGTTTGGCCCGCCCCTCTGCTTGAGTTTTCTCCTTTCAGACCGGCAACAAAATACATCTTTCACATACGTACACACGCCAAAACTCAATTTTTATTTCCGAAATTATAAGTAGTATTCAAATCCATACATAAAATCAAAACAAATGCCAATTAATCATTATGCCACACATTTTAATTTTTTTGTTTTTCTTACTTAAATGAATATATTTTTATTTTTTTTTTAACTCGTTGCCATTCATTGATGTGTGGTTGTTGTTGCATGTAAATAGTTTGGTGTGGTGTGGCATTGTTTGCTTGTTTTCCCAGACATTGAAGGCACAAGTTCCATCCATGTGTTGCATGCAAAGACACATGAAACAAACATTCATGCATGAACTAACTGACATTTGTGTGTTTTTAGTTGATTTTTTGTTATTGGTGTTGTTGTTCATCTACTTGATGACTTTGAAGTGGACGAGTAGTGCCAGCCAGTCAGCCATTCAGTCCGTTCGTTATTTTATATATTTTTTTAGTTTTATTTGTTGTTTTTGTGTCATTTATTTTAATTTTTAGTTTTTTTTTTTCTCTCGTTTTAAAATTCATTTATTTGTTTATATCTTTTTTTGGCAAGTAAAGTAGCAAAAACGCATTTTAAGCTCAATAAATTGACTCTTCATTTTTGTTTTGGCGGTTAATTTCGATCATTGAGCTGCAGGGTTAGAAAAATGTTTAAAAAAATATTGGGTAGAGAAACAAGTAAATTCAATATAAGCAAAATAGTTTATAGATAATTCGGTTTACAGTAGAAATTTATATAACAAAATGACTTGTTTGTTAGAAACTATTTAGATACATTTTGATTTTAGCAAAAAAAAAGTTAAAAAAATATGGTTCTTAACTTAGGACATATCCATTAAATATATACGTATTTGCAGCGTTTAAATATTATGCGTCAGCAAAATTTCTTCTCCTTATGACTATGCAATAAATATTAAACCGATTAATTTTGACTACACACGGCAACTAAAATTATTATAAATAGCCTTCGAATTTTTAGTAACAATGTAAATCGTCTTTGCAATTTTTATTAGCAAACAGAAAATATTGCTCATCAAAAAAACTAAAACTTCGTATTTTAGTCTCTTACACATAATTTTTCGGACAATTTTTCTTCGTGTGCTGCAATAAATTTTTAGCAAATTTTCTTTGTTTTGATTTTGCAACTACAGTTTTTTTTAGTATTTTTATTTAAGCAATTTTGTTGCTTAAATTTTTTTTTATGCTACAAGAAATTGTAAATAAACGCTGCAATTTTTATTGACTTTACTGAAAATAGAAAAATAACTTTCGTTGCAATTATAAACAAAAATGAAACAGTAAAAATATTTGTAGTATTTTTTTGCTAGCAGCAGATATTTATTGCAAAATGTGATAAATATAGTATTAAAATCAAACCCTGTGTATTTGTATATAATTATCTTCTCAGTTTAATTTCCCTTATCTCCGTAACAAAACCCTGAGATATTTAAATAATTTTCCTAACCCTGCTTCTCTTTCACTTACAAATTAAGAAAATACTAAAATTTGTCTTCTGCTAGCTATTTAACTGCTATTTTTTTTTTTTTTTTTTTTTGCTGCTCCTTTCTAACACATGCTGTTTAATTTTCAACAACTAATTTTAACGAGATTATTTAAAGTTAAAATTTATGTCTTTTTAGACAGTTTTGAAAACAAAACAAAATGAAAAAATACAAAAACATTAAACGAAAGAAAAATCATTATTGTAGTTTATTATCAATTTGAAAATTGTATTTCTTTAATTTCCGCTCAATTTTTAACACTTTCACAACGACACAACACACAGCCAACAACAGTAAACATTACAAAAAAAAAAACACACACACATTAACTAGGCATCAGCAGCAACAATTACAATAACAAAAGCAAACTATAATAATAACAAATCCTCCAACAACAATATTAAACAAAGACAACAACATTACAGATAAGAAAACTAATGTGCAACATATGCAACAACATACTCATAAAAACAAGACTCTAAACTTAAAAATAAATGTTGCACGTATGTTTGTGCAACAACAACAACAAAAACGCATAAACAACACAATAAACACTATTACTGTCTGCTACCAAATGAGCTTTTCGTTAAATATAGTCGTTGTCCTCCTCATCATAGTAGTTTTGGTTGTTGTCATCGTTCCCTGTTCCATGTATAGAAATACTTAAAAATGCCTTTGTATACAATTTATTTTTGTTGGGTGATTTTTTATTTATTTTGGGTTTTTTTTTATATTTTGTTTGTATAATAGTAAATAAGTTAATTTAATGGGAGAAAATATGCGAATTGTATGTAAGTTTTTCTTTAAGTTTATAATACTATCATTAGTTTTATGTATGGATTTAATAGAGTCCTACATTAGACCGAAACCCATAATATTTTTCATATTTCTGCAATATTTTGAGTTTATTTCATTCATATTTAAATAGGTTTCAGAACCATAAAGTTATAGCGAGGACAATCAAAAATATATTATAAAAATAATGCTTCGGAAAATCGGAAAATATGCTCATTAAATATTATTTTTTAAGCAAATCGTGCTAAAAATATCCTGATTTTTATAAGCAATTGCTTAAAATTATTTTCTTTTTGCACTTCAAAATATGAAAAGCTAATACACTGTATCAGGAAATTATGCTGTTAAGTATAAAATATGCAAAAATAAGCCGCTTAAAATGCTAAAATATGCTATAAAAAAGGATTTTCTATGAAAATGAAACTAAATATGCTTCCAGTTTAGCCTATATGTATGCAGAAATATTTTGTTAGGACCTTAATATGCAAAAAATAATGCTTTAACGAATCGATTCCTAAAAATATCTGAAACGGATAAATAACTAACAGTTTGATTCATTAAAAGTCCAGGAAAAAATACGATTATGCATATTTGAGACAGACATTGAATATTTTAAATTTTGAAATTTTGTTTGCGTTTAGAAAACTTTTTTTGGCTACCAAAGACTTCTTTATACGACTAATGACATCTTCAAGAGCTATCCAGATATGTAAAGCGGTCAACCCTTCAGTCTTCGTTTACAAAATATAATGCTTGGAATGCATATGCTAAAACATGTCATCACACATTTTGAAAAACCAATCGAGGACTATGGCCAAGAACAGAAGAGGACGGCCTTGTGTAACACAACAACTGAACTAGAACTAAACCAGAACTGAACTAGAACTGAATTAGAAATTAACTAGAACTGAAGTATAACTAGAACTTAACTAGAATTACATTTGGACTGAACTAGAACTAAACTGGAGCTGAACTAAAACCTAACTAGAATTGAACTAGATCTAAACTAGAACTGAATTAGAAATGAACTAAAACTAATCTATAACTGAACTAGAACTAGAATGATCTATAACTGAACTAGAACTTAGTTATAACTGAACTAGAACTGAACTAGAGTTTCACTAGAACTATAAGTGAACTAGAGCTTATTTATAACTGAAATAGAACTGAACTAGAACTGAAATAGAACTAAACTAGAATTGAAATAGAACTGAACTAGAACTGAACTAAAACTAAACTAGAACTGAAGTAAAACTGAACTAGAACTGAACTAGAATTGAAATAGAACTGAACTAGAACTGAAATAGAACTGAAATAGAACTGAACTAGAATTGAAATAGAACTGAACTAGAACTGAAGTAAAACTTAACTAGAAATGAATTACAACTGAACTAAAACTAAAATAGATCTAGAACTAAATTAGAACTGAGCAAGAACCGAACTAGAACTAGAATTGAATAATCGTACTGAAAAATTTTCTGAAAAATTGTAACAGCGAAATATAACAATCTGTTTAAAAGCCGGTTTTTTCGGTTGAAGAACTGTCGGTTTTTTCAAAATGTTAACTCTGAAACTATTGAGCGGATAAAAAGAAATGTTCTTTTTCGTATCAATATTATTGTTTAAAGGATGGCAAAAAAAAAAAAACAAGCGAGAATGTTATATTCGGCCTGGCCTGGGAACTGAAGTAAAACTGAACTAGAACTGAACTAGAATTGAAATAGAACTGAACTAGAACTGAAATAGAACTGAAATAGAACTGAACTAGAATTGAAATAGAACTGAACTAGAACTGAACTAGAACTGAACTAGAACTGAACTAGAACTGAACTAGAACTGAACTAGAGTTGAAATAGAACTGAAATAGAACTGAACTAGAATTGAAATAGAACTGAACTAGAACTGAACTACAAAAGAACTAGAACTAAATTAAAACTGAACTACAACTGAGCAAGAACTGAACTACAACTGAATGGGAACTGAACTAGAACTGAACTAGACCTGAACTAGACCTAAACTAGACCTGAACTAGACCTGAAGTAGAACTGAACTAGAACTGAATTAGAACTGAACTAGAACTAGAACTAAACTAGAACTAAACTAGAACTGAAGTAAAACTTAACTAGAAATGAATTACAACTGAACTAAAACTAAAATAGATCTAGAACTAAATTAGAACTGAGCAAGAACCGAACTAGAACTGAACTAGAACTGAACTAGAACTGAACTAGAACTGAACTGGAACTGAACTAGAACTGAACTAGAACTGAACTAGAACTGAACTAGAACTGAACTAGAACTGAACTAGAATTAAATTAGAACTGAACTAGAACTGAAATAGAACTGAACTACAACTAAACTAAAATTAAAATAGATCTGAACTAGAGTATAACTAGAATTGAATAATCGTACTGAAAAATTTTCTGAAAAATTGTAACAGCGAAATATAACAATCTGTTTAAAAGCCGGTTTTTTCGGTTGAAGAACTGTCGGTTTTTTCAAAATGTTAACTCTGAAACTATTGAGCGGATAAAAAGAAATGTTCTTTTTCGTATCAATATTATTGTTTAAAGGATGGCAAAAAAAAAAACAAGCGAGAATGTTATATTCGGCCTGGCCGAATCTATATACCCACCATCAACTTTTCAAATTTTACGTTATTTGTAAGGGCGGTAAAGTGGGCGGACTACGCCCATTTTTTGTTTTCGAGTTTACATTGATCCTGGAACTATTTGTACAAAATTTTGTTGTCATTTCACCTTATGTGGGAGGTGGGCGGACCATGCCCATTTTTGGTTTCCAAGTTTATATCGACCCTCGAACTATCTGTACAAAATTTCGTTGTCGTACATGCTTTTGTTAAAGGGATATCAGCAGATGAAGCTACAACGAACATGCTGTGTTTCTAGTATGTAGCCCATAACTTTTTTGTTTATAAACCGATTTTGCTCATTTTCAATACCAAACAAACCTTATATAAGATAAATATTTGTGCCAAATTTCGTCTCCCTACATTGCCCCGTTCGAGCCCTATCCTGCTTTCAACAGACGGACAGATGGACGGACTCAGAATCTAACCAGGACCCAGAAAATATATACTTTATGGGGTCTTAAATGATTATTTCGACATGTTACACACGGAAATCAATATACCCCCCATTTTTTTTATGGTGAGTATAAAAACTATTTATTTCTTTTATAATGTCAGATGATATTTTCTGACTAATGTATGCCATATGAAAATAAAAATCTTAAATTTTATAAAATCGGATTATAAATCTATGTTACTACTAATAAAATTTTTAGCTCATTTTTTGGTCTTTCTATACCATAACTCAATAATCTTGTATTTTTATTTATGCTTACAAAACAAAAGAATTTCAGCACCAACACAATCATTAGAAATTTATCAATTGTGACAAAATAAATTTATCCACTTGTGGCAACAGGAAGTCAGCTAACATTATCTGTTAAGATGTGCAGCTCATTATCGGATAGCTTTTTTTCACGAATAGAAATATACACTTATTATTACTTTTTTTCTAAAGCTTAAACCCACTAAAAGTGGTGTTAATTTTGTTTGGTCAATTTACGGTTTTATTTTTTATTTTTTTTTGTAATTTTTATAGGTGCCATCCAACTACAGCTATAAAAAAAGAAATGAATATAAAGAAAAAAAATATCTTGTCTACTGTATATATAAATAGACCTTAAGGCAAAATACAGTATTATGTGTGACGTATGTATCTAAATAATATGAAAATACACTGAAAAATAAATCTTTGAAATATTAAACCAGAGAGTTAAAAAAAAAACTTATATGACCAATATTGTCAAAATTTTAAGACAAGCCTTAAGAAAATATTGCAATAACATTATATGCACAGCATAAAGACAAACTGTTCTATATTATCATTAATGTATGTGTTTATAAATTGGCCCTACTGTATAACGTAATCAATTTTTTATTTAAAGAAACTGTTTAATTTAGGAAAAATATCACTTACCACATTATAACACACTTTTGCCTGTCACTGTCACATACAAATAAGTAAGTACGTACATACATATGTCATGTTATGGTGTATAAACCTCTAAATATATGTAATTTGGTCTATAGTAATATGGTCACTGGTATACGATATCATTTCTTATTATTTTCATTTTTATACGTAAGATTTTTTTGTTTCCTTTAAATGTTTTTAGTGTTGGTTAGAGTGTAATCTTTTTCTACCTCTTCTTGTTAAAATATCACAAAAACAATAATATTCATTGTTTTGTATTGGGTTTAGATTTCAGCTCTTTTTTTTCGAAAAAATAAAATAAAAACATTTCAAAAACTAAAGTTTTTGTTTCACTTTTTTTTTAGTTAGTTGCACAAGGCGTTTACTTTTATTCTGTTTGTAGTTGCAAAGAGGTCGTGAAGATCATTTAATACGCGCCTCTTACTTGCGATTCACTTAAAACAACAGCAACAAAAACTACATTAAATTAAACAATAACAATATAAGTTGTGTTGCAGTTTGGTTTGTGCCACATCTTAAACGTAATATTTAAAGCACACTTTCAAAGTAAATCTACATAAGTTACAATGTGTATTATGCATGCACTCATGCATATTTGTTGCGTTGCTCCAAAATTCATACACACATACACATATTGCTTACAATCCATAGAAACATCAGCAGCAATAACAACAGGAAAAAAATACAGATTTTATTTTTGAAAATTAGGTTCATTAGAGAAGCTTGTCTTTGGTAAAAATTAAGAGCACCATAGTTAACAAGAAAGTAAGATAAAAAGGATAACAACTAGTGGCAGTTAGGCAACTACTTCAATATATTATGTTGACAAAGTTGTTGTCCATTGTTGGCGATAGAGAATGATTTTGGTTGGTTCGTTGGTTGATTAAACCTTTATAATAGTAACGGGGATATTTTGATTATTTTTGAGTTTTAAAATTAATAAAATACCTTTTCTGAGACTTAATTGGTGCATTAAACTAATATTCTAATTTGTTGTTAGTTTTACTAAAAAATAAATCCAAATATACTAGAAGATAAAACATTAAGTATTGATAGTGCGATTTAAATTAAAAAGTTGTTATAATTTGTATTTCTATTTATTAAAAAAGCAGAAGGGGTTCACATTGATCATAATTTCGAAAAACGATTGATCCACTCGTTTATCAATCTACTTGTTTTATCACCATATTAACACACTTATGAAACTTTTTCATATGCGTTAAAGCAAAGGTTCCCAATGTTTCGTGGTTAACATGATTTTTTCTGATAGGATTACTAGACATAAGGTGCTAGATAAAAGCTAGATAATAGTAGAATAGAGAGACCAGATCCGACATGAGGCTTTATTTTACTAAAGAATGTTAATCTTTTTCAATTATATTTCTAGTTTTAAATAATTTAATGTTTCAAATTCAGGTCTCATTCCAGTAAAATTTGTACACGAAGTAAAATATTGTGGGAACACCAGCGCTAAATTATTCAAAACAAAAATCTCTTTTTTAATGAATCTTTATTGTGTTTAAAATGCCTAGAACGCTATCTCTGTCCACCAGTGTGACCATTTTTACATTTTTACAGCTAAATTTAGCATTTTTAATTCTGATTTAGCCGCAAAATTTTCATTTAACATTTGGCATATTATTTAACATTTTTTAATAATATATATTTAACATTTTTAATAATGAGTACAAAATTGAATTATTAAATCCTTATTTTTATATCAACTTCTTCATGTGCATCAATGGTTAGTAATCACGCAATAACTTACTTAAGTGTCAATAAAAAAAATTCATTTTATAATGAACGATCATAATATGGTTATTGAAGAATGTTGGAGTAACTCCTGAAAATCGGTATCAGACAAAAGTAAATTGATAAAGTTATAATTAGGCCAACTAAATGATCCAGTCTTTTTCATGATATTAATAAAAACGAACGTTAGGAACAGTATAGTTAAATCCCAGCAAAAACCTTACTTACCCGGTAAGCTAACATATTACATTGCCAAAGGGCGGTTGAAAAACTCATTACACAGAAAAAATTATGACTAGAAATTTTTTAAACAAATCATTATTTGGTTTTAAATATAATTTTATAATCAAAATTATTTGATCTTAATATTAAGTTTTATTGATTTTAAATTATTTTAAAAACTATAAAAAAACCAAAACTATTTATTTTATTTTGACATATTTAAAAAAAAAAATCAAATAAAATTGAAAAATTTCTGAAGCTTGAAAATATAACAACCATTGTTTAAAGATTTCCGGAGGTAAGTTGTCTTAAATATCGTTCAGATCTTGCAAATAAATTCATATTTATTTTCTTCTAGATTATTTGAAATCTTATAAAATGGAAATATGTTCATCCGTAAATATGTAGCAAGATTTAGCAAAAAAAAAGGTAAGTAATATTGAGGTTTTATTTCCTATCAATTAATTTATTATAGATATTAATACTTTGTAAGGCTGGTTGCATATAAGACCAGATACGTAAACAGCACTGTTGTGCGAAGAAATCGTCCTTTGAAGGAAAATAGAATATTTTCAGTTTTTTCGTCACATACGCATTTTTTTATAGGCATGCCTTATATGACACCTTCAATATAACGATCACAACAATAAAAGTTACTCACTAATTCCTTCAATAGTTTTACTATAAAAGGACTTTGGAGCTCATAAATGTCTTGAATTGATAAAGTTGTGATATATACAAACATATGTCCATTGTTATGCAAATATGTAAGTATTCTAGTTTAGGCTTTAAATGTGTGTGCTACAAACCCACCTCATAAGAGTATTCACTATTGGTCACTATCGGCCCAAATTTATTCATTTAGTATGAGCTTTTATTTAAATCGGAGCAGCCGGTTAGAAATTATTAATAAATTTTGAACTGATCATATACTAATTACATCTTTTCATTATTACTTGTTTAATTGCAGTTTAATCTGCTCTCTTCTCATGATATGTGCTATATAGTTCTAATGGAGGAAACACAGGAGGAAACACAGAAACGAAATTAATTACGTTAAAAAAATGGTAAGTAATATTCAATTATTTCTTCAGTTTTAATTACTATTCTTCTTTATTTAAGGTCGATTTGGTCATTTAGTGCACATGGAAACGGAATAAAATCATTTATTTATTACAATACGCAAATATTATACATATGTCCATTTTTACATTAATTGTACAATTATAGTTAAATATAAAAAATATATTAAGTAATTGTGAATAATATAAATATTTTTTTATATAAATTAATCCTTATTAAATAATTTATTAAATAAAAAATAAAAATTGTTTGAAAATCACACAAAAACTGAATATTATTTTTATTGTTTCATTTAAAAAAATTATTAAATATTTTCAGAATTTTCAAACATCAAAATTTATAAATATTAAAAATATTTTAATAAGAAAAAAATGTTTTTTTTTTTTCTATTAAATATTTACGAATTTGAATGTTTGATTTTACAAATTCAGTGATAGGTCCGATTTTATTTAAAATAATATTTGATTTTATAAATTTAATGATAGAATACGAAATTTAATTTTTTCTGTGTACCTTTATATGGAGATGTCCACGAATTCATGGGTCCCCATTATTTTAGTGCTTATTTTAATCAATTAAATAAGTAGTTAATCAAATACTACAAAACTACAAATACTACAAATTTTCTAAAAAAAATAAAAACAAAAAGTTGGCTCAACTGAGATTTGAACCCAGGCAAAAACTTTCGTAGATGTTTAATTTGTGTGCGTTGTTAATAATTTTATCATACCAAAAGAAATTCAGACAATTTTCTGAAAAACGTGAGAAAAAGATATAGTCGGACAAGCCCGACCGGTTACAGTCAGTCTATTGCATTTTTGGTGACAATATACAAATTTATGCAAAAAAAAAATAAAGCCAATTCTTATTCAACAGATCAAAATCATTCTATTTCACATATGCAATTTATTTAAATGTGGATTTTATTGCAGACCATTAAATTCATTTTTAGGATGTTCAACGGACTTTTTAGCAATTGCGTAAAATGTATCAGGATCTTTCTTTAACAGCAAATCGTTACCAAAAATATAACCGGCCCTTTCTAACATTTAAAAGCACTTGAATGCACAAAAGTGAAATTTTTCTTAGTCATATTAAAAGATATGTCAGTATACTTTAAATATCATTCATCAAACTAGAACATTATGCACACTAGATTACCCATAAAATGTATGACTTTTACAAAAGTTTTGATTTTGCTTGCTCCACCGGCAGTTTCTGGTAGATGGGGCTATAAAAATAATATGCGTGCAAAAATTGGGTCGATCGGTAGTAAACCGGCCAGTCGACTTTGACCTTTGTCCTAAAACAAGGCTTAAAAGTAACTAATATCTTTATTGCGCTATAACTCTTTAATTTAACATTTTCCTATAAAATACTATATAAGCTTATAGTAGGCTAAAAAATTATATGTCAAAAATTTCTGCATTTTATTTTGAATAAAGGCAGAAGAAATAAAAAAGTGGTTTATATGTAAAAATATTAACATGTCAACTTTTATAATTTTTTGGTTAATCGGCAACACCTAAATTTCGAGTGACTGTTTAATTCGATAGCAATTTAAAAATACTCTCTGTAGTGATTCAAAATTTCATGCTACGCCCTACATTTAGTACCAATATTTGTATAATAAGTAAACAAATTATACTCCAAATTCAGATTTTGGTCCATCTACCCTAATATATTAAGCAAATGTGATAAAACTTATCTATTTATAAAAACTACAAATCCTGCTCTACAAAATCATAAAAACCGTTTTTGGCAGGCTAGGCCCATATTAAAACCAGGGCTTTTTTAAAAAAAGTTCATGAACAAATTTTTACTTTGATTGCTTATAACATCACAGAAAGTCATAGTAGGCTAAAAAATTATATGTCAAAAATTTCTGCATTTTATTCTTAATAAAAAAGCTTATATAGTATTTTATCGGAAAATGTTAAATTAAAGAGTTATAGCGCAAGAAAAATATTAGTTACTTTTAAGCCTTGTTTTAGGACAAAGGTCAAAGTCGACTGGCCGGTTTACGACCGATCGACACAATTTTTGCACACATATTATTTTTTTAGCCCCATCTACCAGAAACTGCCGGTGGAGCAAGCAAAATCAAAAATTTTGTATTCATGGGTAATCTAATGCACACTCATTTTTATTTAGTTAGTTCTTTTTCACCGTTTGTTGAATTTTTAAAATGCTAGATAGGCCGAATGCACTTTTGGTGACGAATATATCCATATTAATATTATAAAATCAAGTGTGTGCTTGTTTGTTACGCAATCACGCCTAACCCGCTGAACCGATTTTAAATATAAAATATAAATATGAATATAAATTAAAATTAAATTGATGAAAATAACGAAAAATTAAGTAATTCAGGTAGTTACAAGGTGAACGTGAGAGTAATGCAACAAGAATCTCCTGCAGCTCTAAAGAAAGGCCTTCTTCTTGTAAAATTTAACTTATAAACAAAGTAAAGACAATATTTATACGGTTATCAGCAACGTAAAAAATATATATTAAAAAATAAAAATTATTAGCAACTATTATAAGGCAACGTAAAAAAAAATTATGAACAATAGAAAAAAATATATTTTAATAATAATTGTTATCAAGCAACGTAAAAAAATATTTTTAAAAAATAAACGTTATAGAGCAATAGAAAAAAAAAATTGTCGACAATAACTGTCAAATAAAATAAAAAATATTTTTTATTCTTTACTCAACTTTTTTTTTTTTAAATCGCCGCATTATTCAGAGAAAGGTGATATGAATATTTAAATGATCATGATTTACTATTTTATCAATTAGTTAGTAAAAAAAAATATTTTTAGAACTCTTGAATTTGTTTTGGCAGAATAGTAATGTCCGTCCGTCTGTCTATACATTGGAAAAAATGGGTCTAAAATGGCCGCATAATTCAAGAAAAGGCGATAACAATATTTTAATAATCACAACATGTTTTGTTTTTTATTAGTTAGTTAAAAAATATAAACTATAAAAATTCTCCGATTTTTTTGGCAGAATGGTAATGTCCGTCCGTCTGTCTATACATTAGGATTAATTGGTTAGAAGAAAGCCGCATAATTCAAGGAAGGGCGATATGAATATTTTAATAACTACAACTTGTTTTGTTCTTTACTAGTTAGTAAAAAATGTACCATTATATCTCTACGATCTTTTTTGGCTAAATGGCAACATCCGTCCATCTGTCTGTACATTGTGAAAAATGGCCGCTTACTTCAAGGAAAAGTGAAATCGATATTTTTATAATCACAACTTGCTTGATTTTTACTAGTTAGTAAAAAAAAATGCATTACAAGAATCTTACAAATTTTTTCTGCCTGATATGTAATGTCCGTCCGTCTGTCTATACATTGGGGTTAAACATGTCAAAAACTAAGCATACTTCAGTAAAAAGTGGAATCAGTACTTTAGTGATCACTTTTGACTTTATTATTTATTAGTAAGTAAACAAATTAATTTTTAGAATTCTTAGGCTTTCTTTGCAGAATGGTAATGTTTTCATACAAAAAAAAAAAAAAAATCGTCATCAGTGAGAATAATCAACTGCTGATTGTGGTAGGTATATATGTTTTATTTTATACTTTTTCCCCATACTTGATTGGATCGGAACTTATCAAAAGTCTATTAAATATATCTTCGTTTGATTTTTGTATACTACATGTTCGTGAAAAGTGTTTCCGGTAATTTTTGAAATCTTTTTTTCTTGCTTCTTGGGTGTCTCTGAAAGTTGGCCATTTCGTAGAAGAGCATGTTTTATAATTTCTGAGCCGTGAATAAAAAACTTGTGGAGGATAGGAGACATACAATACCATGGATATTTATCAACGTAGTATCTGGCTGTATTGTTCGCATAGTTCCTGAATTTTTCAATATTAAATACCAAGTACCAATATAAGACACATCACTTTGTAGAATATAAAAACATTACATGAAATCATGTTCATTTTAACTGAGTTCGACTGTATTAAGCAGTAAAATTATTTGGTTTATTTAAAATAATTGTACAAAACAATAACAAAAAACAATAGTGAAATAACGAAAAATAAAACAAAGTAAAAAAATAAAAAAAAATCTGCACTTAACCTGTTTTTGGTTTGGAGCAACTTGAGTTTTTTCACAAAAATGTAAATTTCTAAAATCGGGCAAAATATGCGCACGATTTTATTTCAGAATATTTAAGTAGACAATATGTAATATTTTTCAGACAATTTTTCAGAACAAAAGTCTTGTTATATTTTTAGTTGCATTCCATGGAATTTGAAAATTAGTGCATTTTTGGACTATTTCCAAAAAAATAACAAAAAATACCAGGACAAAAAATAATTTACAAATTCTTGCATAAAAGTAAACTCAAGTACCTGTAGTTAATGGTTCCATTTTAAAATTTTTCTTTAAAGTACTTTTTATTAAAGAAAAATTAACCGAAAGTTCATGAAAATTTAATTTTTTCCTCTTTTCTTAAAATATAAAAAAATATTGAAATTTAACAGCTCAGTACTCAAAAACCACGCAACCTACGTTAATGACTTTTATCGTTATTGATACATAATTTTGTATATTTTTATTCGGTACCCAATTTTATTTAAAAAAGTTAATTTTCAAAATTCAATTAAACGCCACTTTCGACCCCTTTTACCCCAACGTGCGCTGTAGTAAGCTAAACTTTAGATCTAATGTTTTAGAGCAAACGAAGAAGACAACTATCATCCTTTATCTCTGCCTGAAAGCAGGGCTGTCAGATGTGGTGATTTTTCGCCAAACGTGGCGATTTTTAATTGCATTTGGCGACTGAATTTTCAGTTTTGCGACATGGCGAATTTTTTGGCGATTTTTAACAAGGTGGCGATTTATTTGGCTAATTTTAAAAATTTTATTAAATAGGTATTCGTATAGTACGTTTTCATACTAGCCAACGTCTATTTTTAATATTTTTCTATCCAAAACGGCGGTTCTCAAATAGGGGTCCGCGGTTCTCAACATATAGATTGTTAGGTGGTCACTAAGACCTTTTGCTTGAACATAAAATTAAAAGTATTTCTTTAAACAGATAACACACATATGTATATTAATTTCTCCATACTTATAAAATAAAGTTGCAAAAAGTATAGAGTAAAAATTCTACAACTATTGTAAGACATTTATTAGCAATTTTAAAATCATTTTTTTTTTTTTTATCTTAAATTTATAATTAATTCAAATCAAATGTTTTTACTATTTTCTTAAATATAGCCTGATTTAACAAAAGCATTTGGTATCAAATTGAGAATATGCCATTAATTTTTATCTTTAAGTATTAATTTATTTTTGGATTAAGAATTATTTAGGAATAACATTTGATATGAAATTGAGAGTATCACTTTTTTCAAATGAATATTCATTTTTATTCAAACTTGAAATTCAACATACGTATTTTCAGAAATAACTTTAAATTACAAATTTAAAGTCACGAAGTAAGAGTTTGTAAAAACCCCTGATCTAAGTCGGGGATCACACACAAAAATTTTTCCTGCTGCAATTCTGAGTTCGTTGGAGAGAGAAGAGAAGGGAATGCTAAATATTTACATTCACTTTTACCTCCCTCGTTTACAAATTGCAGCAAGAAAAATTGCTGTTTATGAACCCCGACTAACAAAATAAAGATCCTTAATTTATAAATATCTTCAATAAATGTTTGACAATTTATTTTCCATCATATTTCAAATATGAATAATAAGATTTTATGGGCCATATTGAAAAGAAAACGTTCATGAATAAATTATTTGTTCGAAACAATTTATAAGTTTAATAGGATAATTATATAATTATTATGATAAAAAATATGTATAATAAATTTTTATTATTAGCTACTGAAATTATCATTGACTTAGTTGGTGCTGAATTTACATTTTAAATTTATATAAAATTTGAAGCACTAATATTTTGGCGATTTTTGATTAACAAATTGGCGACAGAGGCTCAAAAAAATCTGACAACCCTGCCTGAAAGCGAGATTAGGAGATGATGATTTTCTCTAAAGATCGGTCACTGCAATAATCGGTGTAATACTTAAGTATATGTGAAAAAAGTTCGATCTCAACTACTAATCATCTTCCTTTATTGTCAGAATCTTAGTCTTATAAAAGCTGCTGCTTTTCAGAAGATTTTTGAGACCCATTGATTTGCTGATTATTTGAATATAACTTTTTTTTTTTTTTTTTGCTATTTTATTGAACCGAATTAGACAAGACGTTTTTGAGATACACAACCTCTTTAATTTTACAAAAAGCCATTTATCGGAGAACCAGAGTCGATTCAATAAAAGTGATAGGCTTAGTACTTCAAAACATCCATATACCGATCGTGTGGCAGAAAAAATTTTATATTTTGTAAACCTGTAAACTATACTTCCTCAATTTCTAGCAAAATCTAAAAACAAATACATAAATGTTTAATAAAATAAAGCACCTTTCAAATGAGAACTTTTCTAATTATAGTCAATTTAAGAAATAATTCATATTAATACTCCACAAATTAAACTTACAAAAGAAACTAAAAAATACAAATATACAATTTTAATCATAATAATTTCCCTCCTTTAAAGTTCCACTTCAAATAATTAAAACCTCGTATTTCTTAATTTATTTTGTTGGTTTCTTTTTTCTTCAAAACAAAAATCACTTTTAAATCTGTTGTTGCACCCCAAAGTGTGCAATAACAATGATTGATGTCTCCGAAATTGAAATAAAATAACGGCATTTAATTTTATTGCAACAAAACAAAACAAAAACAAGAACATAATCAAAGGCAACAGCAGCAGCAACAACATGAAACAGGTCGTTAACAGTTCTTTATTAAGAGAGCCTCCGTAAACAAAAAAAAATAAAGCATTTTTTCAAACAATTTGCATGTTGGCACCTTCATATTTTTTTCTTTATTCTTTTTTAATACTTTATTAAGTTTTTTCAAAACGCTTATGAAAGTATTTGAAAGACAACAAAACTAAATTACATACAAATGTACAGAAATTCCAAACAGATATCTTATTGTATGCCTTACTTCATAAGATTATTTCACTTTAGATCAGATTTAAAAAAAACAAGAGAAGATTTTTTTTTCTTTTACTTAATTCGAATTTCAACCAAAAATAACAGAATCTGAAATTTTTATTATTACGTGTTTTCAAATATATTTTTTGTTCTTTATACATTTATTACAAAAATAAAATTTGTTTAACAAAAATGCACGTAAAACCTTCTAAAGACATTTTTGTAATATTGTATGTAAAAAGGGGCAGGGTGCAGATATAAAGCTTTTAAAGGAGTTGAATCTTTTAAGTGATTCTGAAATATAGACCTCTAAAGTTTAGTCTATAATCTAGTCTATAGTCTAGTCTATAATCTAGTCTAGTCTATAGTCTAGTCTATAGCCTAGTCTATAGTCTAGTCTATAGCCTAGTCTATAGTCTAGTCTATAGCCTAGTCTATAGTCTAGTCTATAGCCTAGTCTAGTCTATAGTCTAGTCTATAGTCTAGTCCATAGCCTAGTCTATAGCATAGTCTATAGTCTAGTCTATAGCCTAGTCTATAGTCAAGTCTATAGTCTAGTCTATAGTCTAGTCTGTAGTCTAGTCTGTAGTCTAGTCTATAGTCTAGTCTATAGTCTATACTATAGTCTAGTCTATAGTCTAGTCTATAGTCTATACTATAGTCTATACTATAGTCTATACTATAGTCTATACTATAGTCTATACTATATTCTATACTATAGTCTATACTATAGTCTATACAATAGTCTATACTATAGTCTATACTATAGTCTATACTATAGTCTATACTATAGCCTATACTATAGTCTATACTATAGTCTATACTATAGTCTATACTATAGTCTATACTATAGTCTATACTATAGTCTATACTATAGTCTATACTATAGTCTATACTATAGTCTATACTATAGTCTATACTATAGTCTATACTATAGTCTATACTATAGTCTATACTATAGTCTATACTATAGTCTATACTATAGTCTATACTATAGTCTATACTATAGTCTATACTATAGTCTATACTATAGTATATACTATAGTCTATACTATAGTCTATACTATAGTATATACTATAGTCTATACTATAGTCTATACTATAGTCTATACTATAGTATATACTATAGTCTATACTATAGTATATACTATAGTTTATACTATAGTCTATACTATAGTCTATACTATAGTCTATACTATAGTCTATACTATAGTCTATACTATAGTCTATACTATAGTCTATACTTTAGTCTATACTATAGTCTATACTGTCGTCTATACCATAGTCTATACTATAGTCTATACTATAGTCTATATATAGTATATACTATAGTCTATACTATAGTCTATACTATAGTCTATACTATAGTATATACTATAGTCTATACTATAGTCTATACTATAGTATATACTATAGTCTATACTATAGTCTATACTATACCAAAAAATTTTCACTCTTTTACTTTCCTGCTTTAAACAAATATGAAATAATGCTCTTGTCTGCAACAACAACATCAAACTTTATTTTTATTTCCAAAACCCCCAAAAGGCAGATGAGCTAAACTGAAAAATAAAAAATAAATTTCGACTGCAACACTCGTATTTATTGCAGCAATAAGTGACTGAATGTTATGTCTTTAGGCAGTTGTTATTGTTTTTCACATATTCCTTTAAATTTATTTCAAAAAACTTACTTAAACGCTTGACTAAACTAAATGACTGACTAAATGTCCAATTTTGTGACTGTCCATTTGTCTTTAAGGCATCTTAATATAGAAAGAATGAACGAAAAATGTGAAGCCAAAGAAAAAATATGTACAAATAAAATCCAAAGATACATCTTCGTTTTTATTTGCTTGCAACATATGCATAAATATGAACAGAGGAGGGGAGAAAAATAGCAACAGCTAATAAATTGGTATTTAATTTGTCATATTAAAACAAATTTGAGAAGAAATATTTGATGATTCCCATAGGCCTCTTAAATACATTTTGCTTAATACAAAAAAAAAAAAAAAAAAGTTGTGCCACTTTTGTGTGCACCATTGTAGAAAAAAATGTATGTATTTTTTAACATGCATTCATTAAGCAGAGACACATCATTTACGAAATCAAATGAAAGAAAAGTAAAAAATCAAATTAAAAAAAAATTAAGAAGAGTTCTTATAATTTGGTTACGTTTCTTTAACGTATTTTTTCTTGTTGTTGCTTTTGTAGTAAAAGTTGTTGTTGCTATTGTTGACGACAAGGAAACATACATTCATTTAAACATTCAAACAGAATGTAGTCACATTTACTACAAGTACAACATTTTGTACATACATTCTAAGATGCACAATGGGATGGATTGAAAAAATTTCATAACATAATTCCAAAATTAAACAGTTTATAGAGCTGTAAAGGAACAAATTTCCGAATATTAAAATTTAATAGCTAAAAATTTATTAAGAGGAACCAAGATTTCAAATTGGAAAATTGATTTATTTTTTGTCAATCAAAACCAATGTGCTTTACATTTGTACTCGTTTAAATTAAATTTCTATAAAATTTTTGGATGGATGGCTGGCTGGTTCTGGCTGAGTATTCAAGTGGATACTCGAGTGTCTAGAGAAGAAGTACTTGGTACTTCTTCAACATGTCGAAATGTTTGAATTTAGCAAAAACCAAAAAAAAACTCTAGACGAGATGAAATGAGTTAAAGACTATAAAAATAACATGCCAAAATCTATTTGGACTCTATGGCTCATGCAAATCATTATCATCATCTTCATGCATATAACAAACAGACATGCAGTTTATAAAACCAATACATAAAGGAGGGAAGAGTCTATCTATCTATATATGCCTTAGTGCGTCAGCCGTTTGACTCTTTTTTAAGGTGGTGGTAATGATAATGATGAAGTAAATGTTTTTCTGTTGCTGCTGCCGCTGTGGTTTAGTTTGAATTTCAATAATAATTGTTTCCATTCATTTAAACATCGATATTTTTATATTTAATGGGAAGTTAAATGAAATTCTAAATGTTTTCATTTTTTTTAAACATTTTTAGCATTTACGTTTGAGTGTGTAGAAATTATTTAAAGAACATGTTCTAACATTAACTGGTCAATGGACATACATGACTTTTAATTTGTTGCATGTATATTTCTGTAGTTTTTTTATTTTTTTCTGCGCAAAATTTAAATGATGATGAATACAATTTGATTGATTAAATGGTAAAAAATAATTAAATCGATTGACTTGATAAACATGCTATACTATACATCGTACCACGTTTATTGGTGAAATCGTTGAAAGATGAAATAATAATAAAAGAAATACTATGTCCTAAAAACTTGAAAAACTACATTTCTATTTAGAAATTATATTTGTCCAATAAATAGTTTTTAAGTTTAATTAAGAATTTAATAATTGATTGAAAAATATTTATATCAATAGGTTATTTAAAAAAAAGTCTAAAAAAAGAATTTTAGTCAATTTTCTCTTTAGAGAAAATGTTTTCTTTATAGAATATTTGCGATAAATTTTATTTTTATAGAAAATTGTTTATTTTCAGACAATTTTCAATAAATTTTCTGTTTATAAAAAATTTTCAATAAATTTTCTCTTAATAGAAAATTTTCAATAAACTTTCTCTTTATAAAAAATTTTTAATAAATGTTCTCTTAATAGACAGTTTTCAATAAATATTTGCGATAAATTTTATTTTTATAGAAAATTGTTTATTTTCAGACAATTTTCAATAAATTTTCTGTTTATAAAAAATTTTCAATAAATTTTCTCTTAATAGAAAATTTTCAATAAACTTTCTCTTTATAAAAAATTTTTAATAAATGTTCTCTTAATAGACAGTTTTCAATAAATTTTCTCTTTATAGAAAATCTTAAATAAATTTTCTCTTTATAGAAAATCTTCAATAAATTTCCCTTTATAGAAAATATTCAATAAATTTTTTCTTTATAAAAAATTTTCAGTAAATTTTCTCTATAGAAAATCTTCAATAAATTTTTTTTTTTATAGAAAATCTTCAATAAATTTTCTCTTAATAGAAAATTTTCAACAAACTTTCTCTTTATAAATAAATTTTTAATCAATTTTCTCTTAATAGACAGTTTTCAATTAATTTTCTCTTTATAGAAAACTATCAATATATTTTTTTATCTTTATATACAATTTTATCTTTATATACAAATTTTAATAAATTTTTTCTTTATAGACAGTTTTCAATAAATTTTCTCTTAATAGACAATTTTCAATAAATTTTCTGTTTATAAAAAATTTTCAATAAATTTTCATCTTTAGAAAATATTCAATATATTTTCTCTATAGAAAATTTTTAACAAATTTTTGTTTATAGAAAATTTTCAATAAATTTTCTCTTACAGACAAATTTTAATACATTTTCTCTTTAGACAATTTTCAATAAATTTTTCCTTAAAAGACAATTTTCAATAAATTTTCTGTTTATAAAAAATTTTCAATAAATTTTCTCTTTATAGAAAATCTTCAACAAATTTTCTCTTTATAGAAAATTTTCTATAAAGATAAAATTTTCAATAAATTTTTTCTTAATACAAAATTTTCAGTAAATTTTCTCTTTGTAGTAAATCCTCAATAAATTTTCTCTATAGAAAATTTTCAATAAATTTTCAATAACTTTTCTCTTTATAAAAAATTCTCAATAAATTTTCTCTTTATAGACAATTTTCAATAAATTTTCTCTTTATAGAAAATTTTCAATAAATTTTCTCTTTATAGAAAATTTTTAATAAAGTTTCTCTTAATAGAAAATTTTCAATAAATTTTCTCTAGAAATTTTTCAATAAATTTTCTCTTCACAGAAAATTTTCAATAAATTTTCTCTTTATAAAAAAATTTCGATAAATTTTCTCTTTATAGAATATTTTCATTAAATTTTCTCTTTATAGAAAATTTTCGATAAAATTCTGCTTTAAAATTTCTCTTAAAAAAAAATCATGAATTTTCTTTTTATACAAAATTATCGATAAATTTTCTCTTCACAAATAATAATAGATAGATTTTTTCTATGGAAAATTATATAAAAATTTTCTCTTTATGGAAAATTATCGACAAATTTACTATTTTCTCTTTATGAATTTTATAAAAAAAAATAT
The DNA here is from genome assembly GCA_951394005.1 of Protophormia terraenovae. Classification (NCBI taxonomy): domain Eukaryota; kingdom Metazoa; phylum Arthropoda; class Insecta; order Diptera; family Calliphoridae; genus Protophormia; species Protophormia terraenovae. The sequence continues at coordinate 33,713,127 of OX596073.1, forward strand.
AGATTAATTTTCTCTTTGTAGAAAATAATCGTTAAATTTCCTCTTTATTGAAAAATATCTATAAATTTTCTGTTTATTAAAAATTTCAGATACATTTTCTCTCAATAAAATAATTTCAACAATTTTGTACAAAAATCTTTAAACATTCTTAGCTCTTCGAATTTCTGCTCTTCTTATTTTTCCTACATAAAGTAATTTTATTCTAAAAATCTATTAGCAACATAACATTTAAATATTTTAAAACTTTGTATTGTTGAAACTACAATGTTGCAAATATTTTCTTTATCATGTTGCGTGCGAAGATTTTTACAATGTTTATTTATAACTTTGGAGATCACTTAAGATGAGTTTACATTATAAACGCTATAAACTAGAGAATGACTTGAGAGAAATATAGCACTACAAAATAAACAAAATTACTCCAAAGGTTTTTTCGTCTTTAAAATTTAAATAAGTTTTTCCTAATTCCTTTGTCATTGAACTTTTTTTTTCGTTACGTTTTTAGTCAATGAAAATTTATAGCTCACATCAATCGACGATGATTTAACAGAAAAAAAATACACACAAACAACAACAACTACGGAAAATCCCACAAATATCCTCTATAACAACTATGATCAAGACAAACAACGAAAAAAAACGCCCAATTAAATAAATAAACAAATACATTCGATTACACATTAAACATTCAACATACAACAACTTGCAACAACAGCATACAAACCATAAAGTATCACAAAAATACTAAAAAAAAAAACAAAATAATAATAAAATAGATGCATTAAGAGTGCAAGTACTTGTAACGTACTGCGGAAACAACAATAACAATCGTATTGTATACAGCAATAGGACACATATCAATTACAAAGTGGCCAGATTTATTTGAAGTTATGTTTTTGATAAATTATAACGTATGACTGGGAAATTATAGAGAATGTATATCAAGCTAAGCGAAACTTCTTTCTAAGAACACCAAAGTTTGTTATTTTCATGGCAACACAATGCTGGTTTACAATTTTTGTAAAACGAATCCCACAATTCCCAAAAAACAAAATTCTAAAAATGGAATTATCAGGAATTTTGTTCATAAAATGCATTTTTGCAGTAGGTGTGGAAAAACATAGACAAACTCTTGAAAGCACATAAGAGATTCTGAAACTGCCTTCTGTTTATAGATCAATTCTTTGGCATTTTAGACAGAGTAGGAAGAACGCTAATTTTTTTGATTCTTTCAGAACATAAATTTTATCAGCGAGTTTTACCTTAATTTTTAAAACGAATTATATTTTTTTGTTTGCAAGTTTAACTTTTAAAAATGTGAGATCAAAATTATTAAATATGAAAATAACAATATTATTCAGGAATTAACCCGAAACGAATTAATCTAATTAATGTTTTGACATACATGTTTTAATGACAATAATTTTTTTATAATTTTTTTTTAAATCTTTTTTACTTTCTATCATCAATATTTAGCAAACAATTATTTGTATGTCCTCCAAAAAATACCAATTTATATAATAAATCAGCACTTTTTTAATTGTTACATACATATGTATGTGTAAAAGTACCAAGCAGTTTATTTGGTGACAATTAACCCGCTTTTAGGCAGTAAGATTCATTGGTGTATAGTCACCTGCCGCTCTCCATCGGTCACCAATGATCATATTAGCAATTGTCACTTTACTGACTCTATAGTGAGCGGAAAGAAGACGAAAAGGAGTATCAAAAATGTTTAACTAAATCATTGTAACCAATAAAATGGTTGTGTGCGCATAAAAGTTACACTTTGTAGCCGTTTACGTGATTGTATATGTAAAAAAATTAATGTGCCTATTGTCAATATAATGACCCTTCGGTAGTCGTGGAGGTGATTGTGTGTGCAAAAAAAATTACACGATGTAATCGTTGATGTGGCAATAGACTTCCTCCTAGGACGATTCCATGTTAAAGTGACTAGACACGTAGCTGATAAAGTGACTAGTGGTACCCTAATGTAAACAATGGTTTAAAAGGTACAGATTAGTAAAGAAGTGTTAAGTTTTTTTGAATACGGCTGTATAATGCCCCTATTCTCTATCTCGATTTTACGTTCCGTCTGTAAACGGAAAACAGTCACAAATGGTATTCTCCGAAATAATTTTTTCGTCTGAGTTACGTGGTTTAAGTCTATGATTTACGTTACTTTCAAATGAGGTGTTACCAATATTAAACAAGCGCAAATATTCGGCCCGGCCGAATCTAAATACTCACCATCAACTTTTTCAAATTTTGCATTATAATGAAGAGGGTGGTAAAGTGGGCGGTAAAGTGGGCGGACCACGCCCATTTTTGACTTTCGAATTTACATCGATCCCCAAACTATACATACAAAATTTCGCTGTCGTACATGCTTTTGTTGCAGAAATATCGGCAGAAAAGTGTAAAATGGACACCCTGTGTTTCTAGTTTTAAGCTCATAACTTTTTTGTTTATTAACCGATTTTGCCCATTTTCAATCCCAAACAAACCTTATATAAGACAAACATTTGTGCCAAATTTCGTCCCCCTACGTTGCTCCGTTCGAGCCCTATCCTGCTTTCAACAGACGGACGGACATAGCTAGATCGACTCAGAATCTAACCAGAATCTTTTTGATGGGGGGTATATTAAAAAAAATATATAAAAAAAAATTGTTGATATTTTTTTACAATTTTACTTTTTTAAATATGTTAATACTAATTAAAATAAAAGTGACAATTCTGAAATACGAAAAACATAATTTGAAAACAATTATTTACAATTCCATAAAAAACATTTTATAATTGCTAAAAGTTTGTTAAATGTTTTTAAATAAAGTTTGGTAATTTTTTGGTGTACGTCTTCTTGCTTGCTTGCTTTATACAAATATTTGGAAATGAAGGAATTTGTGAATGCTATAAATGATATTATCAAAATCATTCTTCAGTTATTGGAATTTTGGCGAATAAGTTCTATTGTTTTTTCTTAAATGCTAAAATATGTATCATTTTATAATTTGTTGTGCAACACCAATAAACAATGGCGCTAGAGTAATTATAATTAATTTTTACGATTGTACTGCACAAAATTATAGATCTGACATCCAACTTTTAGCAAATATTAAAATGTTGATAACACGTTGTATTCTAAGGAAAGTTTTGAAACAGATCCGTGATTTTTGTAGCCAATATGTATAAATACCATAAAGGTTTTTAACCAAATAAATAAATGTATATCTCTTTATATCTTTTCACGTAGTTTAATGTAGTACTAGAAACACAGTACTAAATAGTGTTATCAAGATAATATTTGCATATTAATAAATAACACAACAAATTAAAATTAATAGGGATTATTTGTCATTAGGTCATAGCTTCCAAATAAAACTTTCTAAACTAAAATCACGTTAATTTGCATAAAATTATTTCAGAAAATCTAAAATTATCTGTTTTGAAATTTCACTCCCACACAGTGTACTACTGTTACAGAAGATCTTCAAATTGTCTTAAAAATAATCATTATTTAAGAATTAATTAGCATATTTCTACATAATTAATAAAAAAAATACACTTTTTTAATCTTCCACCACCAAAACAGTAAAGAAATTATAGGTGACCGTTTTGACATTTCAATCGACTAATATCGATTTAAAGAATATCAAATTTTGAGCCAAATTACGTAACAAATTGTCATTATCAAAGACAAAAACCTAAACAGTCGCAAGTGACTTAGAGAATAGGAAAATAAACACTCAATAGCATTTTTGTCGGAAAACGACAAAAATCGAGATAGAGAATACGGGCATAAATGTAAAATTTTTAAAATTTAACATTTATACGGCCGTAGAAAAACTAAACAAAATCATCTGGCACCTCCAACAGTACCAAAATACAACAATAGTACATTTTACTTAAATGTATGTTCAACTGCAAAAGTACGCGTTGTTCATTTAGGTGTTATATACGAGCATACAACAACATAAGTACAACACACTAACTTCAGATACTCGTACTGGTGAACTCGAGGCACAGACCCAGGCGCTACAGACACACAATTCAAACCTTGTTTACCCCCTTTCTTAGCGCGCATTTGATTTTTTTCTATTTTATTATTGTTACTATATTCGTTTATTGTTGTCGTTTTTTTTTTTTTGGAAAATCAATATCTTTTTAGCTTTGGAAAATATTGAGCCAGTTTAGAGTATTGTCTCGTGTCTGGTCTGTTTTTCATGATGATGATGATGACGATGTTGCTGCTGCTGATGATAGTGCAATGTTAAATGTTGTTGCTTTATAATATTTGTTATATAAAACGTAACACTACTACCAGTCTAGCAGAAAAAAAGACAAAAACCAACAAAGCCAAAAAAATAATCATAAAAAACGAACAAAAATCTAAAAAAATAAAAAAAAAAAAAAAGAAAAAGAAAAACCAACAAACTACAATTTAGCACACGCGCTTAATGTTCACAATGTTCTCATTCTCGTTTACGTTCCTTTTCCTTCCACTATTTTTCCTGTACATACGTTGACACTGGACTACAAGTGAGGATTTAGCGTTGAGGTATTTGAGAACGATTTTTATTTGAAATGGCTAAATAACCAGATTTTTGATGTTTCAATTTATGTTAGAAATATTCAGAGAAACAATATTGGAAATTGTAAGACAAGGCCATTATTTATTCGTTGTTCTGATTATAATGTGGGAAAAATTCTTCCCCAAAGACGAATGCTTTTCCTTTTTTATCAAGTACTGATGTTTTTTATGGGCATCACTAATAAAAATCAAGAATGGTTTGTCCAATTAAAACTGTAACTCAAGAACCGTTTATACGACTTTGATAAATGATACACCAAAAGATTCAAATGAAAATTGTCTTCAAAACAGATCAACATTATTTTTTATTCGCTGAATAATTTTACAGGTAAGGATCAAAATTTTCACGACTTTTCCATTTTTTTTTTTTTTAATTTTTTTGCTATTAATTACTGCATAACTACGGAAATGTTAATTGAACAAACCACAATGTGAGTATAACTTAAAGATAATTTAGAATCGCTAACTATTGGAGTTTAATCTTTCTAAATTGGGCAAATCGTTCTCGAGTTATACAAGTGTGACTGCCTAAAGACGAAGTCATAGTAGTCATGTCCACGAAATACCCAGCAAAAACTTTGGTTGCCACTTTGGTAGTTAAGAAGCTAATATAATGGCTCTTCACTATTTAGACATTAGCTTAATAACTCATTATTTTAACACGGTGATGACATTAGAGGCAACTACTTACCCTATACATTACATAGATGTCATTACAATAACTAATTACTTCCAAGCCATGATTAGTAATAACAATAGGAACTAGTTACATTTTAGGTTGTAAATAAGTAATGAAATGTCAGAATATAAAATAGGTTTTGATGTTATCGTAGAAAGATTTTATACATTTTTATTTAAAAAACTTAAGAACAACCAAAAATGTAATTAAAATAATTATAATAAAAACAAAAACTATTTTAGATTATAAATTAATTCATACGCACATTTTGTCTCTTTTATGGATCCCTTCTTTAAATATATGAATTGGTAACTGCATTATAAAAATTAATATTTTCTAAAATCTGATCATGAATAATTATTTACACTCGGGTTATAATAATAATAAGTTACTAAACAAATTCTACGTATTACAGACAGTATGTTGTTGTCATTACAAAGTAACTACATCCGTAACTACATGTCATTACCAAGTTTTTGCTGGGTACGTGATAAAAAAAGTAAAAGCAGATTCTTGTTTAACACATTAAATTCCATCTAATCCACCTATTTTTTTATTTAAGATGGAAAAAAATAGTTTTTGCTCACCAGTGAATCTCCACTTAACTATAGTTAGGGTAGACGGGGGAGCATTGCCACTTTTTTTTTTTAAATGCAGTATTTTCAAAATGGTTTACGATATCAATAAACTTTCTTTAATAATAAAAAGCGCGAATGTTACATTCGGCTCGGCCGAATCGTTATACCCACCATCAACTTTGTCAAATTTTTCGTTACATGGTAGATGGCAGTAAAGTGGGCGGACCACGCCCATTTTTTGTTTCCGAGTTTACATTGGTCCTTAAACTATTTGTACAAAATTTCGTTGATTTTCACCTTACAAGGGAGGTGCGCGGTACAGTGGGCGGACCACGCCCATTTTTTGTTTCCAAGTTTATATCGACCCCCGAACTATACGTACAAAATTTCGTTGTCTTACATGCTTTTCTTTAAGAGATATCAGCAGAAAAGTATGAAATGAATCTACAACGGACACTCTGTATTTTGTCTATAACTTTTTTGTTTATTAACCGATTTTTTTATATAAGATAAACATTTGAGCCAAATTTCGTCCCCCTACATTGCCCCGTTCGAGCCCTATCCTGCTTTCAACAGACATACAAACGGACGGACATAGCTATATCGACTCAGAATCGAAACAGGAACCAGAAAATATATACTTTATGGGGTCTTAAATGATTCCTTCGACATGTTCAATATACAAAATCAGAATACCCCCCATCTTTTGGTTTATGTTCAAGCCCTTTTCATCCTGACTATCTCCATGTTAAGTTAGTTACACCCTACACCACCATAGGGGGAGAGGGTATTATGCGTTTGTGCTGATGTTTGTAACACCCAAAAATATTGGTCTAAGACCCAAATTAATTTATATCAATCGGCTTAGAATCACTTTCTGAGTAGATTTAACGATGTCAGTCCGTCGTCTGTCCTTGTAAAAATGTAAACCTTGTAATCAAACTTCAGGTCGTAATTTTAAACATAAATTAATAAAATTTGGCACAGAGGTTTCTTATAGTCCAAGAACGAAGCCTATTTTTATGATCGGTCCATTATTTTACCTAGCCCCCATACAAATGTCCCACCGGAAAAGGGTTTAGACCCCATAAATCCCTTAATTATAGCAATATTTTAATGGCGCATATATATCTAATGTATCCATATATATCTAAATCTGTGTACTAAATTTCAGAATGATCGGTTCATAATTGACAATAGCTCCCATATAAACCTCCTTTCAGAAAATCACTTTAATGGGCATAAATTCTATGAAAATGTTAATATAAAGTTAATATTCGACACAAATAAGTTTTATATAAATATAAATGATGGTGCCCACTTTTACAAAGATTGGTCCATAATTTACCATAGCTCCCATATAAGGTTCTCATTCGGGAATCACCCAAAAGTTAATAAATTCATATAAATGTTAGCATCGACGTAATATTCTGTATTCGTATATTTTATTTTTTACTTAATATGAGTATCGGTCCACAATTGGTCTCAAGTGTAATAAAAGACTCCTACTTGAATATTGGTGTATATCTCTCTTTCTCGTTTTTATTATGATTTTGTGAAGTTACCAAAAGCGCCGAAACTACCCCATAAAGATAATTGGTAAAACCAAATGTGCCCTATGTCGAATGATCCCGCTTCTATCTTATATATGAGTATTTTCACTTAACTGTAAATGAAATCAAGATTTGTGCATCAATTTTGCTTATTTTACTCGTAGTCTTCTTACCAGCTTTGAAATAGTGATGATAAACTAAAACATTTTTTTTATGTTTTCACTTTTGAAAATAAATTTTAATAAAAAACCCTTATTTAATATGAAAATTTTTTCCGAAAATTATTCCGAAATAACTCCGAAACTTTTGTGTGGATAAACATTTTATATTAGAACGACTTTTATTCAGCATGTTTTGCTGTATCATTTATATAAATCGTAAACGCCGTTCTCGAGTTATAGTGAAATATACTCGAGTATTCGAAGTTGTATTATCTATAAATATTGGGTCTGCTTCTATATTCTTAAAAAAAATATATATATTTGTGTGTAATCCATAAGGCTTTAAATGGATTATCAAAATACCCTTCCACAATCTTTCAACATCACTATTAATGCCACATAATGTTTGAAAAACATTGCATTTTAGTATACGAGGTATCTAAGTAATGATGTTTTGAAGTATTTATTTTATGCCAATAGATTTGTTGAATAAGATTCCTTGCAGTCACTTACTTTTTATTCCCAAAAACTAAACATGTGGATAATATAGATAGACATTTATACTCCTATAAGTCACCATAAGCTTCTGTTGTTGTTGCTCATGACTATGATGATGATGATGCTACTGCCTCTGTTACTATTGCGTAGACAGTGGAATCCTCAATAAAATAATTTTTTTTTTATTTGTCTGTCTATCCCAAGACTGAAAACAGAACAAACTAAAAAAGAAAAAAATGTTTACAAAAATATTTATGCAGCCGTAGAAATGAAATGGAAGTGGAAGAAGTTATTGGCAACAAAAAAAAGTAAACAGGAGTAAAGAAAACGAAAATGCATTTAATGACCCTTTTTAACGTTTGCAAACATTTCATGTTTATTTTCTTAAGTGGTTCTTTAATTTTGTAGGACTTATTTTTTTTTTTTTCTTTTACTTCTCCAACAACCTACATCATCATTATTATCATGAGCTTCTTAAGATTTGGTTTTCCTTTACGTCATGTGGTTGTAGCAATAAAATGTTATATGTTCAGCAGAGAATTTTGTTTAGAGGTGGGTTGCGAAAATATTTTAAGCTAAAACTATGAGAAATTTTTAATCTTTTTATTTTGTTGTAATAAGAAATTAAATGATTTTTAATTATACACGAATTATATTTTGTTATAATTAAGTTTTGTTTAATTTTTTGCTTTCCAGTAACTCAATTATAGAAGCCTATACATTATGCCTCATGTTTTAACAACTTGTTGCACATTGACAGCATATTTTTCATGCCTGTTTATATAAATGTATTTAAGGGCATATTAATGCTACTAAGTGCATGTTGACCTCAATTTTGTGGTATTTTTGACAGCATTTTGGTGTCAGACATGTATTTTAAAAGAGTAGACTGAAAGAATTATTAATATAAAAATAATTCTAAAAAAGTGTTGCTAGATTTAGCTCAACTATAAAGTCAAACGGCCTGGAACAAAATTTTGTTGATTTTTAATTGGAAATCGCTGTGAATTCTTGCAAAGTTTGTCTACCAATAAAAACTGTTGGGATTTGGTTAGAGAAGATCTTTGCCAGATTATTTTAAGATTAGGCCATATGGATCGACCTCGCATCAATTAAAACTCAACAAACTGTTAAGTAACGGATTTCTTACCTAAATAAGTCTCTCTAGAACAGTCTTCAAAGAGTTTGGCTATATTGCAAATGGGAATGCATGTATTATGATCACTTACAATTTTCATCATAATACATATATTTTTAATATAAAATTAAGATTAACGAGAAAACAAAAATATTCTGTAGTTTCTTAAATGGGCCTCTAAAGGAAAAAGGGACGTTTATCTGTGATCACTTATAGTTTTCATCAAAATTCAAATTTTTATATAAATTTTTAAGAAAACTCTAATAGACAAAAGGACGAATTTAAAATTACAAGAAAATTAAAATTGGTTGTAGTTTCTTAAATAAGCCACCAATTCATCATACGTGATCACTTAAATTTTACAAAATACAGAATTAATTTCAAAATAAAATGTTTTGAAAATACTGTGTGTTTAGTGTAGGGCATTTAAGATCCAAATCTAATATTTCCCCCTTAATCTTTGTAATTTTCCAAATCATGTCAACTCTGTCTTTTTAAGAACATTTTTTTTTTTTTTATTTTTTCATCGTTGTATGTACATATATTTAATTTCTACACCACCTTACAATAATGTTGTTTCATAATGATGGTGATAATGACGATGTGATGCGATGTTTTGTTGCTGCTGCTATTGCTTGTGGATTAAAGTGATCTCTGTTAAGCAAGAAATACTTACAACTGAAAAAAATTGAAGTAAAATCACAAAAAAAAAAAAAAAAATGCACAAGAATTTAAGTTAAAAAAAAAACACATTAAAGGAAAAACTTGCAACAACTACGAGTGCAAACAGAAAAGATTATTTTGCGCTCGCCTAACGGCCGTTAAATGAACGCAAAATGTATGCGTTTATACAACAACATGAAATCAATGTAAAAGCGAGTGTAAATATGTAAAAGAATATGTGTTTGTACAAATGTATGGACGGATGGATGAATGTAAGCACAAATAGCCAGGAATTATTTTTAGAATTATATTTTTAATAATATGGGACACTCCAATAAAAATAAAGGAACAATATTATATTTTTTGATATAGTTAGAGAAAAATTGAATTTTTTTAAACAAGAAAGGCCCCAGTATTGATCCTTGAGGTACACCCCTCACGTGTAATAAAGGTTTCTATTAAAATACACAGATTGAGTTCTCTCGGTGACATATGATGATATTAATATGGTTGTGGTGGAAGAAAAATTAACAAGCGCGAATTATATTCGGCCCGGCCGAATCTATATACCCACCATCAACTTTTTCAAATTTTACGTTATATGGGAGGGGGCGGTAAAGTGGGCAGTAAAGTGGGCGAACCACGCCCATTTTTTGTTTCCGAGTTTACATTGGTCCTTGAACTATTTGAACACAATTTCGTTGATTTTCACCTTATATGGGAGGTGGGCGGTAAAGTGGGCGGACCACGCCCATTTTTGGTTTCCGAGTTTATATCGATCCCCGAACTATACATACAATATTTCGTTGACGTAAATGCTTTTGTTGAAGAAATATCAGCAGAAAAGTATGAAACGGACACCCTGTGTTTTTAGTTTTTAGCCCACAACTTTTTTGTTTATTAACCGATTTTGCCCATTTTCAATCCCAAACAAACTTATATAAGACAAATATTTGTGCCAAATTTCGTCCCTCTACGTTGCCCCGTTCGAGCCCTATCCTGCTTTCAACAGACGGACAGACGGACGGACAGACGGACGGACATAGCTAGATCGACTCAGAATCGATCCAAGACCCAGAAAATATATACTTTGTGGGGTCTTAGATGATACCTTCGACATGTTACACACGGAATGTCAAAATCAATATACCCCCATCTTTTTGATGGTGGGTATAAAAAGGTATTTTAGATTCAAGCAAAGGAGTTGATGATTGACAGTGTGAAACGCCTTCGAATGATCAAGTAAGACTAAAAAATTAATTATACCATTATCGAGCTTTCTTCTTATGTTTTCCTTAACGTTGCCGTGTTTATGACGGAAACCGGATTGCTTATCAGTCATCAAATTTTCTTCATATATGTATATAGGTTCTCATTTGCTTACACAACACCTTTTCGATCACTTTTGAAAATTGACTTAGTAGCTCTATTGGCAGATATTCACCATTCGATTTCGGTATTGGTATTATTTTCGCATACTTCCGTTTAGTGGGATAAGTACTATTTGTAATGATAGTGTTGAAGAGATATGCTATATAAGATAGTATTAAATGTAAAATAATTTTTATGAACTTAGGATGGATATTATCGAATCCTACCACATTGAATTTTATTAAGGAGAAACTAGATAGCAAGTCAGACTGATTAATACAATTAAATGCGAAAGCTGTGTGATAAGAAGTGGAATAAATATTGTTGAAATCATAATGTTCTGCTGCAGCATCTACTGTAGTTAAAGGTGTATTCGTTAAAATCTCATTTAGCTCCTTAACAATAGGACATCAACTACTTTTGCTTTCCTTTCCAATACCAATGTCCTTAATAATTTTCAATAAAAGCGCGAATCAACATATTGGATATAAACAAGTAAAAAGAAACGTATGGATTTCTGATAACACATGCAAACTAATTGAAGGGGCCAGATGAAAACAGCTAAAACTAGATCTTCTAAGACATGTATTCAGTCACAGTATTTGTATATAGATCGCATGGTCAAGATAAGAGATCATGGATAGATAGTATGGCATCCGAGGCACTGGTTGCAGCAGCAACAAATAGAACCAGAGATCTATACAGAATAGCGAAGGAGATATCAGGGAACAGACGCAGCCATGAATATCCCTTGAAAGACCCGTTGGATGGTAATTCGTCGGATATGGAGCATCAACTGGAAATATGGTCCGACTACTATGCCGGTATGATGGCAACAACAGAAACCACCACAGTAGTAGGCTGTAGATGTTTGCAACACCAAGTAATGACATAAATACTACATGCCTGGAGGAGACGGAAATCGCTAGAGCCATTAGAACACTTAAAAGCGGAAGGACAGCAGGTGTGAACAACATCAATCCAGAACTTCTCAAAGTAAACTCTGAACTCAGTACGTTGTGAAAGTACCGAAAAAGGGTGATCTGACTGAATGCCACAATTTTAGGGGAATAACTCTGCTTCCAATGGTGAACAAGGTTTTGGCTCATATAATATTCGACAGATTATCATCCTCTCTATTACCTGGCCCACCATTCCTGCACTGAACATGTAAAGAGTCTGCGTATTATAATTAAGCAATCTGCAGAATGGAGAACGCTACTATACTGCATATTTATCGATTTTTCGAGAGCGTTTGACACCCTTCATCACGAAGCTATATGGAGGGCACTTCAGTGTAAGTGCATTCCCGAAGATATGATTGACTTAATCCGCGGCTTGTATCGTAATGCAGTTGGTAGGGTGTTACATGGTCGTACTCTTGGAAATAAATTCAAGATATATGCCGGAGTTCGTCAGGGCTGTGTCCTGTCTCCATTACTTTTTAATATAGTATTGGACATGATAATGAAACAGGCAACTAGCACTAGGAGAGGTATTACATGGGACTTAAATGGACGAATAGAGGAACTTGATTATGCCGATGATATATGTCTCTTATCACACACATACAACGACATGGCGGCGAAACTGAGGGATATCCAGTCTATATCATCTGAAGCCGGTTTACATATAAAGGACGTAGAATCCTTTGTATATCTTGCAAGCATTATATCGTGGAGATATTGGAAATCGCATCAAGAAAGCTAATCAAGCTTTTGGAACGCTGCAAAGAGTGTGGAAATTCCCGCAAATACATTTGCAAACCAAGCTTCGGCTATTTTCATCTAACGTACGATCCGTGTTACTATATGGTAGCGAATCCTGGAACATCACATCTAATGATTTGCAGTTATTGCAAGTATTTATCAACCGCTCTCTTCGGAAATTATTGAAGATATTCTGGCCCAATACCATTTCCATTGGAGACTATAAGAGAGAACCGGGGAAACCTTAGTCTCAGTTGAGTTAACGAAGCAAAAATGGAAATGGATAGGCCATGTATCGAGGAAGAATCCCGCTGATATAGCCAGAAACGCCATAGAATGGAATCCTCAAGGAAGCAGAAAAAGAAGAAGACCAGCAAAAACCTGGGGGGAAAAGAAAATCTTTCGAATTTGTATACTTTATACATTGAAATTCAAAAGTGTTCTCTTTCGAATCGAATTACACAACAACCCCCCTGGCGACGACAAATCGAATCCGAGACGAATGCAACTGGAAGTAGTTGGGCCGATATAAAACTAATGGCGATCAGAATGAAACAACTTTGTTGTGGCCCTTTATTTCACCCTGGAACTATAGGAAATAATATATGTGATAAAAAAAAGTGAAAGCAGATTCTTGTTTAGCTCGTTAAATTCCATGGATATTTTCACTTAACTGAATGAAAGCAGGATTTGTGCAACAATTTCGAGATACGTGGGTTATTTTACTCATAGTCTTACCAGCTTTGAGATAAAGATGATAAACTGAAACATTTTTGATGTTTTCACTTTTCAAAAGAAAATTTAGTAAAAAATATTTAATTTTTTTTTTCGGACTCTTATTTCGAAGTAAGTCCGGGTTCACACACAGCAATTTTTCTTGCCGCAATTATGACTTCGTAGACGAGAGAAGCAAAGAGAATGTAAAAGTTTACTCTTCCCTTCTCCTCTCTCTTCTATAAACTCAGAATTGCGGCAAGAAAAATTGCTGTGTGTGAACCAGGACTAACTCAGAAACTATTGATGGCTTAAACATTTTATAATAGTACGACTTAGAGCTAATTTTATTCCGCATATTTTGGTGTATCACTTATTATAATTGATATATTGCTATTGAGAGCATAATTTTAAATAATTTGTCAAAGAAGATTATGAATTTTACGAACAATTCCTTATTTTCTATATACCGAAATGCGTTTAACTACGTTATAGAGAGTCTGTTATTTAAAAATAAGAATCAGTTAATTGGAATCAATGAAAGTGGAATGCTGCACTAATATTTTCAATTTATATCGAAATAGTCGTTTTGTATGGAATAACCCATATTCTATTTAAAATAAAATTGTGTGAATATTTTTTTGTTGTCTTCTTCGTTTTATTTTTTTAATTTCATTTACATGTTAAAGTACACTTTAAAAAACACTTCTTATTTTCTTTTTTGAGGATTATTATTCTTTTCGTTTTTTTTTTTTTTTTTTTCTAAATGCATAGTTTTTTTTCTGTCTAAATATATTCCGCTTAGAGGAATTGGATTTTTTTCGAAATAGATTTTTTTCCACTTTAAAGAAATGCAAAGTAGTTGTTCAATTTTTGTTGTTATATTGGTCTTATTTGCATACGAATGCAAAGCAAAAAAAAATCTAAAAAAGAAAAAAAAAAAACTTTATTTATATTTATTTTTATTTAAACAAACATTCTTTTGGCATTTGGAGTGTGAGTATAAGTGATCGCACGTTGGGGTATCTTGGAAAGAAATTGAAAACAACTGCAGGAAAAAAAAAAAAAGAACAACAAATAGATATAAAATATACTTATGCTAAAATTTGTGTGATGTACGAATATATTTTGGTCAATTTAAATTGTGTTGTGAATCAAATTTGGGGGAAATACATGTTCACACAAACAACCATTGTATGTGGAACTATGTTTGTATGTATGTGTTTGGAAGTGTCATGTTGGTATGTGTGGGTATGTGTTAAGAGAAAAAGAGATGTAGAAAAAAAAAACACTTAAATTGTCTTTTTGCAAATGAATGGCATACATTTTATTTTAGCCATATCCAATATATTTGTTTGTTTATTTTTTATTTATTTTTTTTTTTTATAAACAGGGAATTAAAGGAATTAATTATTATTAAGGTAGTTACAAATGTTTAATTTTGATTTAAATAGTTTACTTGAATAAGAACTAGTTAGAATGCTATATTCAGCATAATTGTTTTAATAGAGGTACTTTATTATGAAAGTCATATTTTTTTACTTATTATAAAAATGGTACTTTTTGAAAAAGAAAAAATGTTTAACGGTCTTTTTTTAAAAAATGCTACTTTTTTGATAATAAATAGGTTTTCTTTCTTTTTATTTAACTATTTTTTTTATATTGTTACCATTTTTAAAAATTGTTTTTTTTTTTTCGCACCTTTTTAAAAATAGGTAGATACATTTTTTCAAAATTAATACTTCTTATTGACAATTTGTACATTTTCTATAAAAATAAAATGTTTTTAGTAGTAGTTTTTAGAAATTAAAATTTTTTTTAATTCCATAGTTTCCATAGTGGAAACTGTATTATGAGTAACGTTATGGCCAAAAGTATAGACTCCGTTACTCTACCGTAAATGTAAAAACTTAAATGTAAAAGGAACGTAAGTGGATGGTTACTCAAAAACGTAAATGTAGCCAGTACTTTGTTGTTGTTTTGTACACCTCAACATCAGTGATATCAATTACATGTATTTCCAGTAGATCACATTCAAATTGAAAATCGCCAGATTTATTGGTTTGTATTTTAGCGATTTGTATACAAAACAAAATTTGTGCTTTTATGACAAAAATTTTAATCTTTATTATTAACAAATTATTATTATTTAAATTATTTTAAACATTTTTTAGTGAAGAAAACAGCAAAACAAATTGTCCAATTGATAAACCTTTTACAGCGATTTTTTACGAAGATTTACTATATTGAAATAAAAAGCTGTCAACACTGTTCTTACAGCTGTCACGTAAAAACGTAGAGCGACCTAATTTGATTAGGTTGCTACGTAACATTTACGTTTTTGAGTACACATACACACATAACTCTCATAAGCAAAACGTTGATTCGCTACATTTACATTTACGGTAGAGTAACGGAGTCTTAACAGTCATAAATGTACCTTCAAATATGCCAAACAGCTTGGAATCTTTAGTTGACTCAATTTAACAATGTCCGCCCTTCTTTCCGCCCATGTAAACGTTATAATCAAACTACTTACAAATTGAAATTTTGTTGACTCTGCATAACCCAGGACGAACTCAGTTGAAATTGGTTAAAAAAAGTTCATTATTTCAACTAGCCCCAAAACAAATATTGTTCCGCAATTTGGCTTGACGTCCTTAAATACGAGCTTTTTTTACAGAATTCAACACTAATGAATGTAGAGAAGGAAAATGGCCAAATATCTTTTTAATAAAAAATTAAAGCACTAAATTTCAGAAGGATCAGTTTAAAATGTACCATGGTTCCCATGCAAAGCCTCCTTCTGAAAATTACTTTGTAATTAATAAATGCTACATGAATTTTAATATTACAATACTATTTGTCATACATAAATACTTTTTTTTTAAATATAAATCCAAATTTTACAAGACTTAATACTCAATTGACAACAGGTCTTATAGAAGAACCTCTCTGAAATATTTAAAATTCATCTTCAGTTCTCTATAAGCGATTTAAAATCTGAAGTCTGGTACATTTTCCCAAAAAATATTTCGATTTTTTCGCAAAAAAAAAAAAAATATATATATTACTACAATGCAACTTTTGAATATTTTAACCATAAAAGGAACAAAATTATGAAAATTTTATTCATTTTCCAAAAAAAAAAAAATGGATTTTTTTTCGTATGATATACTAAAATAAAAGTTTTTCAGGTTCAAAATAACGAGTTTTTTGACACCTATTTCTAGACAAAACATACAATTTTTTTGGACAAAATATTCTAGATTCGATTATGATAAATTTTAAAACTTTTTTAGATATTTTTTTCATATTCAGACACCCTTTGAGGAGTCGTTTTAGAATTTTTTTCAACTCGACACTCCAATGTAAAAACACAATAACTTTTTTATTATTATTTTTTAATTGGTACTATTTTGCAAAAATTTTTCCAAAGATACAAAATTTAAAAGAGGTTCACAAATTTTTAATTATACCCTACACCACCATTATGCGTTTGTGCTGATGTTTGTAACATCCAAAAATATTGGTCAAAGATCCACCTTAATTTATACCAGGCGGCTTAGAATCACTTTCTGAGTCGATTTAACGATGTCCGTCCGTCTGTCTGACCATCTGTCCGTCCATGTAAACCTTGTAATCAAACTACAGGTCACAATTTTGAACAAAAATTAATGAAATTTGGCACACAGGTTTCTTACAGTTCAGAGACAAAGCCTATTGAAATCGGATATGATCGGTTCATTATTTCACCTAGCCACCATACAAATGTCCTCCCGGAAAAGGGTTTAACGATCATAAATTCCTTAAATAAAGTAATATTTCAATGAAATTTGGCACATATATATGTAGTTTTCTCCAAAAAATTTCCATTTGAACTTTGAAAAAAAATAATTATTTACAAGAAGTAGGCTTTGTATTTTTTTGATTTTATATTTTCTTGCAGGGATCCATGACATTTATACAATTTTTTTATAAAATCTAAGAGAAGCAAAAACTTTTTGGTTTTCGGTAATGACATCTACTTATTAAAGTACTTTCTTGGAAATGAGGCGTCATTATTATTTGCATTCTCTACATCACATAAATAAGTACTCAATAGTATAATAGCACAGTAAGTTACAATCACATGGATCAGTTGGCTAGAGTGCTGCATTAGCAACCAGAAGGTTGCTGGTTCAACCCCATTCTATTAGTTTTTTTTTTAACAAAATGTCTAAAAATATATTTTATGCTAAATCAAGTTTTGTAACTTTGGAAATTAAGTGCGAGATAGTGTACTGAGTAAAAAATTATATATATAGTCTGCTTAGCTTCTAAAAGTATTGTTTTCTTATGTATGGAACATCAAGACCTAAGTTTATATTAAGTTTCATTTCACGGTCTTCCGTTTTAAGGTTCGTTAATTTAAAAAAAAAATAATAATAATATTTTTTTAAATATATTTTCTTTTTCGTTGCAATTCAAGTCGATAACTCTATAGGTTATAAACCCCACTTCTGTCAACCCCCATCATCACATCAATAAAAATTAAGAACTCTGTAACTCATATTACTGTAACAGTTTAAATGAAAATAATGAACGCACTCTTTTAACAAACCACTTTAATCCCCAATAATGATGGTGATGATCATCATCCTCAGATCATCATGATGATCACGATGACTATGATCCTCATCATCATCATATCGAATATAGGTCGAAATGATATAAGAATTAAAATATTTAAGAAAAAAAATAAATAAACATTTTTAAGTCAAAACATAACGGTTTGGAGGAGCAAAATTTTTTTTTTTTTTTAGTTTTTATAAGTTAAATGTTCAATTTCATTTGTTGTTGTTTTTTTTTATGATTCCAATTGTATACAAAATTAAACAAAACTCAAAAAACAATCCAACACCAAAAAAAAACTCGCCGAAAAAATGTATCAGTTCCTTTTTGAGCATACGGTTTGTCTGACATACACAATCTTACACATTCATTTGTTTCATTCATTATTAAATACAGTTAAAAATAAAAATCACGATTTTTTATTATTTAAGAAAAAAGTAAAAATAAAAATATGCTACCAACCCACAGTGATTCCCTCCAAAAAAAAATGTAATAAACAAAAAAGTAACTACAACAATAACTACAACCAAAAAAAAATTGTATAATGAAGGTTGATTTTTATATGATTTTATAAGTTTTGTACATAGTTGTTGTTATTGCTTTCCTCATCTCCAGCGCAGGTGAAAAAAAGATAAAAGATAACAAACAACCAGCACTTGATGTTCACATCATACTCATCTACAAATTACGTTACTTTTTTTAAAAAGTTTATGAAGTTTATTTTTTATCTTACGGTAAGCACACACAACTCTGCTACTAATTGAATAAATCAAAAAAAAAAAAAAAACGAAACAACTAAATTTAGGCCTTAATTTGTTTCTGCCGAAATAACCAAAAACATATAAAAACTCTCTTGTTCTGATCTAATTATAGGTTTCCTTACAATTGGCAGAAAAGAAATCAAATTGTTCTGGTTCCCTGTAGAAGAGGAAAAAGCGAAAAACACATTTATGCCAACTGCATTTATGCGAATGTTCTTTATCTCTTTATTTTTATTACAATCGCATCGCATTTGACTTTAATCGTTTGTTGTACATTAATTTTGATCAGAACGAAGAGATAGCGGTCAAAAAAATTATGCAAATTAAAAAAAAAAAAAAATTGCATATTTTAATTTTTTTTTTTTTTTACATAAGAAAATAAAATTTTCCACAGAAAATGTAGCCTCAACTTAAGGAAATTTTCTATAGAAAATGTATTCCCAACTTAAGGCAATTTTCTATAGAAAATATAACCTCAATTTGAGGGAATTTTCTATAAAAAATATAACCTCAATTTGAGGGAATTTTCTATAGAAAATATAGCCTCAATTTGAGGAAATTTTCTATAGAAAATATAGCCTCAATTTATAGAAAATATAACCTCAATTTGAAGGAATTTTCTATAGAAAATATAACCTCAATTTGAAGGAATTTTCTATAGAAAATATAGCCTCAATTTGAGGAAATTTTCTATAAAAAAATATAGCCTCAATTTGAGGAAATTTTCTATAGAAAATATAGCCTCAATTTAAGGAAATTTTCTATAGAAAATATAGCCTCAATTTCAGGAAATTTTCTATAGAAAATATAGCCTCAATTTGAGGAAATTTTCTATAGAAAATATAGCCTCAATTTGAGGAAATTTTCTATAGAAAATGTAGCCTCAATTTGGGGAAATTTTCTATAGAAAATGTTGCCTCAGTTTGAGGAAATTTTCTAAAGAAAATGTAGCCTCAATTTAAGGAAATTTTTTAAAGAAAATGTAGCCTCAATTTGGGGAAATTTTTTATAGAAAATGTAGCCTCAATTTGAGGAAATTTTCTATAGAAAATATAGCATCAATTTGAGAAAATTTTCTATAGAAAATATAGCCTCAATTGTAGGAAATTTTCTTTAGAAAATGTAGCCTTAATTTGAGGAAATTTTCTATAGAAAATATAGCCTCAATTTGAGGAAATTTTCTATAGAAAATATAGCCTCAATTTGAGAAAATTTTCTATAGAAAATATAGCCTCAATTTGAGGAAATTTTCTATAGAAAATATAGCCTCAATTTGAGGAAATTTTCTATAGAAAATATAGCCTCAATTTGAGGAAATTTTCTATAGAAAATATAGCCTCAATTTGAGGAAATTTTCTATAGAAAATATAGCCTCAATTTGAGAAAATTTTCTATAGAAAATATAGCCTCAATTTGAGAAAATTTTCTATAGAAAATATAGCCTCAATTTGAGGAAATTTTCTATAGAAAATATAGCCTCAATTTGAGGAAATTTTCTATAGAAAATATAGCCTCAATTTGAGGAAATTTTCTATAGAAAATATAGCCTCAATTTGAGAAAATTTTCTATAGAAAATATAGCCTCAATTTGAGGAAATTTTCTATAGAAAATATAGCCTCAATTTGAGGAAATTTTCTATAGAAAATATAGCCTCAATTTGAGGAAGTTTTCTATAGAAAATATAGCCTCAATTTGAGGAAGTTTTCTATAGAAAATATAGCCTCAATTTGAGGAAATTTTCTATAGAAAATATAGCCTCAATTTGAGGAAATTTTCTATACAAAATATAGCCTCAATTTGAGGAAATTTTCTTTAGAAAATGTAGCCTCAATTTGAGGAAATTTTCTATAGAAAATATAGCCTCAATTTGAGGAAATTTTCTATAGAAAATATAGCCTCAATTTGAGAAAATTTTCTATTGAAAATATAGCCTCAATTTGAGAAAATTTTCTATAGAAAATATAGCCTCAATTTGAGGAAATTTTCTATAGAAAATATAGCCTCAATTTGAGGAAATTTTCTATAGAAAATATAGCCTCAATTTGACGAAATTTTCTATAGAAAATATAGCCCCAATTTTAGGAAATTTTCTATAGAAATATAGCCTCAATTTAAGGAAATTTTCTAAAGAAAATGTAGCATCAATTTGAGAAAATTTTCTATAGAAAATTTCCTCAAATTGAGGTTACATTTATATATAGAAATATTGAATACTTTTTTATCAGACTTTGGGATAATACTATAAAACAATTTGAAAAGTTTTTCAAACGTTTATTTCAAAAATGATTTGATCAAATTAAAAATTGATCTGATATACATTTCTTGTGAATAGTTTACTAATCCTTAATCTACATTATATTAAAGCTAAGCAAACCATTAAAATCAAAAACATATCTTAAATATAAATCAATGCAAGTAACTGTCAATAATTTACCCACAAAAACACACGAGTGCCAAATCATACACGCACCAACACTTTTTCCGTAATTTGTAAAAATATTTTTGGATTTTTTTATTATAACCAATGTTTAATTTGATGTTGCTACTGCTAGTGCTGTTGTTAATGTTATTGCTGCTTCAATTGCTACTGCTGTTGATGATGTTGTTTGTTATAGTTGCTGTCGTCATAATTGCATTGAAAGCAATTGCAACTGAATTTGTAGTAAAACAAAAAAAAAACATATGAAAAAGTGAAACACATCACCGACACGTTTTTACTATATTTATATATGACTTAAAGGCAATGATGATCTTTTTTTTAATTTTTTGTTGCCAGCAAAACCATAATAAATTCAGTAGAAAAAAATTTGTAAACCAAAAATAATCCTACGCACTAAATTGTGCGAAAATGAAATAACAAAAAAAAACGATCAAAATACATAAATGCAACAATGTATTTCAAAGAGCATTATTACACTGAAACAATTTTTAAGGAATTTTAAAGGAAGATAAAAAACTTTTAAAGCAGGTGTCATTTTTTAAAAACAAGTGACTCTTTATTTTATTAAATATTGTCATATCTGAAACTAATAGTACGATGAAAAAAAAATCCTAATCTTTGTTATTTAAAATTTGTAACAAGGGATTATTTTAAAATGTTCAGAGAGACAGTTTTAAGTTTCATTTTTAGGAAGCTGTTTCTACCTTGGTTTAGTCTAGATTAGATTCAAATTAAGTACTTTCCTCACTCGGCTAAATGAGGGGTCTTTCGAGTTCGAATTTTGCAGAACTGAATATTGCATTCAATAGCTAACAATATGCCGACCTGACGAACCAAAACACTGTGAGAAATATTGTTTATTTTTAAAATTGCCTAAAATGGGTTTGTAAAGCTTTTTAAATTAATTTTTTAGGAATGCAAGATTGTTATTTGTTTTATACATTACATAAGAAAAAATTGAAAGCAGATTCGTGTTTAAGTAGCATGCTGAATTCCATCTAGTCTAACTAGCTTTTGCTAGCCAGTGTATCAATTTGAATTAATCCATGAGCAAATTATTTGGTAAACTCTCTTCAAATTTGAAAATTATTGCATAAGTTTAAATTGTATTAAAAATACATGACATTTAGAGGAACGAGGGTAGATAGTTCTCCATCTGAAATAATATGAATAATATTTCAGAAAACACTGGTCAACAAAAAAAAATTTTTCGTGCTTCTTCAAAAAAAAAAAAAATATGTGGACTAGATGGAATTTTGCATGCTTAACTCAAATCAGCTTTCAGTTTTCTCCCATCAGGTCGAAAAAGGTATGCACGATTGAAATAAATAATACACCAAAATATGTGGAATAAAATTGGCTTTAAGTCGTTCTACTAACAAATTTTTATCCGCTCAATAGTTTTGGAGATATTTCGAAATAAGTGTCCGAAAAAAAATTGTTCATTCTAAATTCAAGATTTCTTTTTTTTTTTTACTAAAACTTCTTTTTAAAAGTGAAAACATCAAAAATGTTTAATTTTATCATCTTTATCTCAAAACTGGCAAAACTACTAGTAAATAAAGCTACGTATAATAAAAATTGATGTACAAATCTTGATTGGATTCACAGTTAAGTTAGGATACCTCAGTAAAGTGGGTAAAAAAAAATTTGTTTTTTTCTTAAATAAAAAAAATAGGTGGATTAGATGGAACTTAACGTGCTAAATAAGAATTAGCATTTACTTTTTTTCTATCACGTTTCGATTTTCTTTTATGGGCGTGACTACTATGACCCCGCCTTTAGGCAGTCACACTTATATAACTCGAGAACGGTTTGTCTTTTTAAGATAAATTAAACTCCAATATATAGTGATATAAATTGTCTTTGAGCTGACTTTACATAATTTATTTGTCCAGTTAATATTTCCGTAGTTATTTGAGAATTAGTAGCGAAAAATAATTTTTTTTTTTTTTTTAATGGTGAAAGTTTTGATCCATAACTCTGAAATTCTTGAGCAAATAAAAAATATTGTTGACATATCTTGAAGACAATTTTTGTATGCGTCTTTTGGTATATCATTTATCAAAATCATGTAAACGTTTTTTGAGTCTAAATTTAGTCTAAATTTGACAAACCATTCTCGAATTTTATAGTACATGATTTTTATAAAATCAGTACATGATAGAAAAAAAGTGAATACAGATTCTTGTTTAACAATATCCACCTAGTCCACCTATTTTTGTTTCAAGAAAAAATATTTTTTTATTTTTTTACCCTTCACTGTATTTCTACACAATTGTATGTAACATGGGTATTTTTACTTAACTGTGAATACAATCACGATTTGTGCATCAATTTTGAAGACGCATACCTTACTTTGTTTGCAGTATTAACAGCTTTAAAATAAAGATGATAAACTGTAACATTTTTGATGTTTTTATTTATTAAAATAAATTTTAGTAACAAAAAAAAAAAACTAAAATTTTGCATAAAAATGATTTTTTTTTTTGGGCACTTATTTCAAAATAACTTCGAAACTATAAAAAAATTAAGTTTTACTGATTTGAAGATATTTTTAGTACGCATATTTTGGTGTATCACTTATGTTAATCGTACACACCGTTCTTGAGTTATGAGGAAATATACTAAAGTTATGAGGAAATATACTAAAGAAATATTAGACACGCCCATAAAAAAAATCCAGACCTGATGGAAAAAAACTGAACGCAGATTCGTGTTTAGCACATCAAAATTCATCAAATCTAACTATTCGTCTATGGGGGAGGATTTTTTTGTTGACCAATGAAATTTTAACAAATATTTTATTTTAAATGTACTAAATTTGGCGAATATTTTAGGAGAGTTATATTTGTTGAAATTTTGTATAATAGTTCATGCTATGTTAGCTTTATAATTTATTGATAATTTTATACATTTTCAAAATGAACAATTTGATAATTATTTGAGAACAAATTTTTAAGCAAATTGAAATTAAAGTTTGAATTAACCTTTGATATCAAAGATAAAATATATCATTTTTCAAACGTTTGAAATTTTATAAGTAGTTGAAGAATGGGGATTCGTGCACGACCAAATTGAATGGGGATTCGTGCACGATGAAATTGAATGGGGATTCGAACACGATGAAAATGAATGGGGATTCATGTACATTGAAAAATACGTATAAGAAATGAATCTTCATTTGATCGTTTAATGAAAACTGTGCCTACGCGCACACAAGAATTTTCCTTCTATATTCCCTTTTATGTAGACCTTCGTAAAATGCTAGTTTGCAGTAAGGTGATCTTACGTTTGAAGAAAACTGACGAGTTACATAAAAGTATAGGTATTTTTTATTTTTTTACCTTTTTTAATAAAAATGAAAAATATTGTAACAAGACACCTGCTGTTATTTTGTTCTATATTCATTTTGTACACACCTTCGTAAAATGTAAGGTTACTGGTAATCTCATAGTTAAAGAAAATTGAAGAATATTATGAGGCAAATATAATTACATAGATATTCTATTTCTATATTTACGCCTTTTTAATAAAACTGATCTGAAGAGAAAAATCTATATTGATTATGTATTATTATTTTTATTTTTTAATAAAACGGTCAAATATTATAACATACATAAAATTGTATATTTTATAGTTCACGAATAAGTGAAAAGCAAGAGCATATCAGAGTCACACTGTGTTAAATCTAAAACTCTCTCATTATTAGTACCCGGTAACTCAATCTAAAAAATAAAACCCAAGAATATTCTAAGAAGTCACATGATGTTTCATGAACTTTATCGACATAAGTATGTTAATATATGAATGAACTTGTTTACAAAATAGTTTGAGTTATTTTTGTAAACCATGAAAGTGATCTCCTATTTGAGGAAAACTAAAATATGAAAACATTTTAATTGAATATTTCGTATCTATCTATCTATTTTTCTTTTTTTTTTTTTTTTTTTTTTGTATAAAACTCGGTGAATATTAGTTTTAAAAAAGATCAAGAACTATTACTTCTTCAAAATAAAAAATAATAAAATAATAATAATAAAAAACCCTCGTATTAATACCTTTATTATCATTTAAAGGAAGATAATTTGTAATTAACACTGTTTATTGAAAATAATTTATTATTAAATACACTTAAGATAAATAAATAAAAATTACATATTTTATTTAAAAATTTAAATAAATGACTTTTCCAAAAGCGTTTATTGCCTAATATTGCTTTACACCTATAAATACAAAAAAAAAAATCACAAACTTTCACTAAAAATCTTATTACCCTAATATTTATGATTTATATAGTATAAATAATCATTTCATCAACTCTAAAAATAAAACAACGACAAAAGCCAATACATATTATCAATCACTTCTATTACATCTAGAAAAAATATATAATAACTTACATATACACACGTAAAGAAAAAATATGGTTCCTGTGACCATAAACTAAGAGCAACATACTATGATTGTAATATACGATTCCAGGTTACAAAAGGTATATTTGTACGTAATCATTATTATGATTCCAATTTATAATTTATTAGTAAGGTTCATAACCTTATTAATAACTTTTAGTAAGTTTTATAACCTTTTATTAAGTATTGCTTTCAATTTCATTATGTTTTTATCATTTAATAATTCCATGTTATCATATATATAAACTAATTTCATCATATATATAATTCCATTTTATCCTATATATTATTCCATTCTATCATATATATGAACTAATTCCATCATAAGTATAATTCCATTTTATCATATATATAATCCCATGTTATCATATATATATAATTCGATTTTATCATATATATGAAAAAATTTTATCATATATATAATCCCATTTTATCATATATATGATCCCACATCTTCGTATTTATATTCATTTGTACCACGATATGTGGTACAATCATCTGAATAAAATCAAAACTTGTCAATTTATATTTCTTCATATATAAACTAAATGAGAATTATAACTACTAGACTGATACACAAAAATATGTATTCAAAAGGCGTTAAAAGTTAATGGCTTAATGGTTGTAAAATTAACCAAATTTTTAAAATGAAATGAATGGTTATGTAATTAACTAAATAGTTGTAGAATTCACTAAATGATTGGATTTATTAATAAATATGATTTCATATAAACATATTTAAATACATATTAAAATTCAGTGAACCATATTAAAATTTTGATTGTGGGTAATCATTAAATGATTAAACAGAATCATAAACGTTGCTATCATGAACACAGTATATTTAAATCAATGAAAAACGGCTATATAATCATTGAATAGTTGTGGTGAACATGCTGTAACCATGTTTTTTCTCTGCGTGCACATTTATATTTACATGTCATTTTGTCTACAATATTATTATACAATTCACAATAAGAATATGCAACAAACATTTTTTACATTCCTGTAAATTACCTTAAAATTTATCTGACTACAATACACATTCCGTTCAAATGTCCACTATATATTGCATATTACTTCATAAATTATGACAAAAAAAAAAATATATGCAAATACACTAATAACATCAATCACAAACTCTAGACTATCATAAACTGGATCTAAAAACTGATAAATTGCTTCTTAATATTTGTAAATCGCTAATTAAAACTGATAAACCGCTTTTTAAAATTGCTAAATCGACATATTGTATAAAACATAGTAAGACTCATAACAAGATCATTATATTCATATTTGCATTATTAAATGTGTCTATAAACTTGACATAAACAAAAGGATTAGATTTTATTATAACTCCCTTATAAAAGTATGATCTGACATTATCAATAAATACTATGAGTTTTTTTGACTTCTTTATGTGACATGACATCTTGATTTTCTGAAAATGTCTAATAAAGGGGGGATAATTTTATAACTGAATATATACGATTTACATCAAAGTATATTCTTATACTGTTGATGATAAATTACGAGTTTTTTTACTTATCTTTTTTATGACAGTTCATCTTATTATGAAAACTCATCTTATATCACGTCATTTATGTAATTTTCATCTGCTTGAGCAACTATTTTACTAGCTATCAGTCTGTATATTTATTGTATATATTCCAAAAATAAATGCAATTTTATGCTATTCAAATTCGCAAGATATTATATATTATATATATATATTATATATACATTCTATGGTTGTCATTCGAACAAAAATTATTCGATTATTCGTGGAACAGTTTTTATTAATCTTTTCGAACTAACCAATTTTTTTTTAATTTAGAATAAATAATAATTATTCGAAAAATTTTTAACGATTAATCGAATAACTTTTTAAAAAGAGTGCCATTATGAAATTCGTTATATGTGTAAAAAGTTTTGTTTATTTGGAAAACTCTGTCGAAAATTATTGAACATTTTGTTAGGATATGTAAATGTGTAAAACACCTGTTAATAAATTTTGGGTTAAACCCTTTCACGAACAAATAGAGTAGCTTTTCTAATGATTTAATCAAACGCCTTAAAGTTTTTTTAAAATTCAACAAAAAATGAAACAAAAGTATATGTAAATGCTATAGTTTTGAGATTTTTTGAGATCTATTTTGAGTTAAGTGATGCGGAATTAATCGAAGATTCTGAAATATATGACGATGTTTTGTTAACTGAACTTAATCAATTAATCAATAAATAATATTAAAAACAGAAAATAATAATAATTCTTTATGAAGTATTATTTTGAATGAAATCTAATATCATTACATAATTTTTCTATTATTTAAATATGGGATTAATTTTTGTAAATTTTTTGTTCTATCTTAATTAATTGTTATTTTTAGGATTGTTTTATGTTAGCATTGCCGAAAATTTATTTAAAAAATACTAGTTTTTACATTATTTTTAACATGTAATTAATTATTCGAACAATATATTTTATTCTTTATTCGTTGGATTAATCGAAGAAAATTCAAATTTAATTCAACCACTCGAATAATGAAAAAAATAAAAATAAATAAAATTCTATTGGATCAACTTCAATATCGAATAATTGACAACCCTAATCAACTCAAAGTATGGTTCTAGTGAGCATAAACTAAGATCAACATACTATAATTGTAATATATGATTACAGTTAAAAATATGATTCAATTTAATAATTTTTTTATAATATTGCTTCTAATTTCATCATGTTTTTATCATTTAATAACACTCACAGAAAAAATTATTACGGTCTTTTTTTCAATTAACATAGTTGTTTCATTTTGCATCAAAATTTGATAAATTTATTGAAGCAAAAATAAAATAAAAATAAAATTTGACTATACTTTTATATCTTATATACATTTTTAATTCATCCAATCAACTACTTGATTGATTTAATTAATTTATTAATTGGGAATTTTTTTCTGTTTTGTATTTTTTATAGTTTTTAGTAATTGATATAATCATTTTGGTGAGAGGTGCAAATTTAAACAAGTTTTTAATTAAATGAATTATTTTCATATATATTTGTTAATTGGTGACCTTTTTCTGTGCTATTTTGCCATATATATAAAAAAATTTCATCATACATATAATTCCATTTTACAATCCCATTTTATCATATATATATAATACCATTTTATCATATGTGGTACATATCGCATATACCATTCATAATACTGAATATAAACAAACCTTGTCAATTTATATTTGTTCATATCTAAACTAAATGGGAATTAATGTACTAAAAAACTACTGGACTGATACACAAAAATGTGTATTCAATATTTATTAAAAGAAAATAAAAATATTGGCTTAATGGTTGTAGAATTAACCAAATTGGTAAAATTAACTGAATTTGTAATATTATCACTATTAACTAAATAGTTGTAGAATTGACTAAATGTTTGGATTTTTCGTAAAATATGGTTTTATATAAAAATATTTAAATACATATTATATTGCAGTCAACCATATTAAAATTTTGATTGTGGGTAATCATTAAATTATCAAACAGAAACATAAACATTCCTATTATGAACATGGTATTATTCAAATCAATGAAAAACAGCTATACAAACATTGAGTATTTGTAGTGATCATGTTGTAACCATGTTTTTTCTCAGCAAAAAAGGAAATGAAATTAGTTGAAAAAGTCATTTAACATTATGTTATCATTTGAAGGAAGTACGTAGTGGAGAAAAGAGCTGCAGACGTTCTTTTTTTTTAACCCATGGTTGTCATTGCTAACATGTTTTTTTCTTTTTAAGTTCATATTCATTCCGTTTGAAGTATTTCTCATAAAACTAAGTTTTTAAAAGTTTTAATACAAATTCTTTTTTAGTCTTATAAATAAATAATAAAAATGTTTTAAAATTTATGAAATTTTAATTTTCTTAGAAATTATAAACTTTTTTTACCGCTAATAATTGATTTATTTTTACTTTTTGGAAGTAATTATTAAGAACTTCCAAAAAGAGTTTAATATATACACTTAGTTATACCTTTGAAGTGATAAAAAAGTTCTTTTTGAACGCATTTGATCATTTATTTTTAAAGAGGTGTTTACATTTCGTTTCAAAGCTGTTTAAAAGCTGGTCAAAAGCAGTTTTAAATTATTTCATTATTAATTAATTTTATTTAATAATACAATTTCATAAAGTAATAAATATTGTTATATTATTTCATTTTTACTAATCTAAGAGTTATGATCATTTGAGAATCCTAACCATTTTACATAATCTTTATCATTTTTTATTTTTAAAACTTTCTCAACTAAATAGACGTTAGGAAATCTAGTTGAAAGAAGTTTTTCATCATAAATTCCTCCTTTGATTGGGGCGCCCGTGTAGTTTTCTAAAATATGTTGGAAAAGTAATTTTAATTTATTTGATTTCATATAATAATTTTTCTTTCGATATTTTTATATCACTATCTCCAAATTTTCACTCATTATTTGAGTTTCTATGTGGAGCATATGTTGTATCAAGTAACTAATTTTTCTGTAAAAATGATAAATCAACTGATTCTGATGAATTATTAGTAGAATTAAAGCTCAAGTCATCATTCATATATTTATATGTAATCTCACTATTTTCTTCTTTCTTTGGTGTAGTAGTAACCTCTTTAAGTAAAATTCTATTAAATGAAGAAGCTTTTGAACAGCTCGTAAACAGCTCTTAAACAGCTTCAAACAGCTCTTAAACAGCTTTCAAACAGCTCTTAAATAGCTTTTGAACAGCTCTTAAACAGCTTTTAAACAGCTTTTGAGCAGCTCGTAAATAGCTTTTGAACAGATCTTAAACAGCTTTTGACCAACTCTTAAACAGCTTTTGAATTATTTTTGATACAATGATCTCATTATAAGTATTGAAAGTCACTAGGAAGAAATGTAAAAAATCTCAAATTCTAAGGAATGTATGTAATTTAGACTGGTCTAAAGAATATACGAGGTTTGCGAACGTTATTATATATATTTTTTTTGAGACGTGATTTTAAGAACCTTTATTTTTTCCATATAATAGAAAACTGCGTTAACAAACATATTCAGTATAATATACATATCCAGCAAAAAATACATACATATCCAGTTTCTTAAAAATTATTAACCTTTTTTACCGCTAATAATTGATTTATTTTTAACTTTTGGAAATAATTATTAAGAACTTCCAAAAAAAAAAAAATTCATTTAGTTCTACCTTTGAAGTGATAAAAAAAAGTTCTTTTTTGAAGGCATTTGTTTTGAAGGCATTTGTTGTTTTTTTTTTTTTTCTGGATATGTATATTATACTGAATATGTATGTTAACGCAGTTTTCTATTATATGGAAAAAATAAAGGTTCTTAAAATCACGTCTCAAAAAAAAAAAAAAAAAAAAAATATAATAACGTTCGCAAACCTCGTATATTCTTTAGACCAGTCTAAATTACATACATTCCTTAGAATTTGAGATTTTTTACATTTCTTCCTAGTGACTTTCAATACTTATAATGAGATCATTGTATCAAAAATAATTCAAAAGCTGTTTAAGAGTTGGTCAAAAGCTGTTTAAGATCTGTTCAAAAGCTATTTACGAGCTGCTCAAAAGCTGTTTAAAAGCTGTTTAAGAGCTGTTCAAAAGCTATTTAAGAGCTGTTTGAAAGCTGTTTAAGAGCTGTTTGAAGCTGTTTAAGAGCTGTTTACGAGCTGTTTAAAAGCTGTTTACGAGCTGTTTAAGATCTGGTTAAGAGCTGTTCAAAAGCTGTTACGATCTGTTCAAAAGCTGTTTAAGACCTGGTCAAAAGCTGTTTAAGATCTGGTCAAAATCTGTTTAAAACTTGGTCAAAAGCTGTTTAAGATCTGGTCAAAATCTGTTTAAGAGCTGTTCAAGAGCTGTTTAAGAGCTGTTTGAAAGCTGTTTAAGAGCAGTTTACGAGTTGTTCAAGAGCTGTTTAAGAGCTGTTTTAAAGCTGTTTTCGAGCTCTTCAAAAGCTGTTTACGATTTGTTTAAAAGCTGTTTACGATTTGTTTAAGATCTGTTCAAAAGCTGCTTAAGATCTGGTCAAAATCTGTTTACGAGCTGTTCAAAAGCTTCTTCATTTAATAGAATTTTACTTAAAGAGGTTACTACTACACCAAAGAAAGAAGAAAATAGTGAGATTACATATAAATATATGAATGATGACTTGAGCTTTAATTCTACTAATAATTCATCAGAATCAGTTGATTTATCATTTTTACAGAAAAATTAGTTACTTGATACAACATATGCTCCACATAGAAACTCAAATAATGAGTGAAAATTTGGAGATAGTGATATAAAAATATCGAAAGAAAAATTATTATATGAAATCAAATAAATTAAAATTACTTTTCCAACATATTTTAGAAAACTACACGGGCGCCCCAATCAAAGGAGGAATTTATGATGAAAAACTTCTTTCAACTAGATTTCCTAACGTCTATTTAGTTGAGAAAGTTTTAAAAATAAAAAATGATAAAGATTATGTAAAATGGTTAGGATTCTCAAATGATCATAACTCTTAGATTAGTAAAAATGAAATAATATAACAATATTTATTACTTTATGAAATTGTATTATTAAATAAAATTAATTAATAATGAAATAATTTAAAACTGCTTTTGACCAGCTTTTAAACAGCTTTGAAACGAAATGTAAACACCTCTTTAAAAATAAATGATCAAATGCGTTCAAAAAGAACTTTTTTATCACTTCAAAGGTATAACTAAGTGTATATATTAAACTCTTTTTGGAAGTTCTTAATAATTACTTCCAAAAAGTAAAAATAAATCAATTATTAGCGGTAAAAAAAGTTTATAATTTCTAAGAAAATTAAAATTTCATAAATTTTAAAACATTTTTATTATTTATTTATAAGACTAAAAAAGAATTTGTATTAAAACTTTTAAAAACTTAGTTTTATGAGAAATACTTCAAACGGAATGAATATGAACTTAAAAAGAAAAAAACATGTTAGCAATGACAACCATGGGTTAAAAAAAAAGAACGTCTGCAGCTCTTTTCTCCACTACGTACTTCCTTCAAATGATAACATAATGTTAAATGACTTTTTCAACTAATTTCATTTCCTTTTTTGCTGAGAAAAAACATGGTTACAACATGATCACTACAAATACTCAATGTTTGTATAGCTGTTTTTCATTGATTTGAATAATACCATGTTCATAATAGGAATGTTTATGTTTCTGTTTGATAATTTAATGATTACCCACAATCAAAATTTTAATATGGTTGACTGCAATATAATATGTATTTAAATATTTTTATATAAAACCATATTTTACGAAAAATCCAAACATTTAGTCAATTCTACAACTATTTAGTTAATAGTGATAATATTACAAATTCAGTTAATTTTACCAATTTGGTTAATTCTACAACCATTAAGCCAATATTTTTATTTTCTTTTAATAAATATTGAATACACATTTTTGTGTATCAGTCCAGTAGTTTTTTAGTACATTAATTCCCATTTAGTTTAGATATGAACAAATATAAATTGACAAGGTTTGTTTATAT
This sequence comes from Protophormia terraenovae, assembly GCA_951394005.1. Taxonomy (NCBI): domain Eukaryota; kingdom Metazoa; phylum Arthropoda; class Insecta; order Diptera; family Calliphoridae; genus Protophormia; species Protophormia terraenovae. The sequence continues at coordinate 33,746,590 of OX596073.1, forward strand.
TCAGTATTATGAATGGTATATGCGATATGTACCACATATGATAAAATGGTATTATATATATATGATAAAATGGGATTGTAAAATGGAATTATATGTATGATGAAATTTTTTTATATATATGGCAAAATAGCACAGAAAAAGGTCACCAATTAACAAATATATATGAAAATAATTCATTTAATTAAAAACTTGTTTAAATTTGCACCTCTCACCAAAATGATTATATCAATTACTAAAAACTATAAAAAATACAAAACAGAAAAAAATTCCCAATTAATAAATTAATTAAATCAATCAAGTAGTTGATTGGATGAATTAAAAATGTATATAAGATATAAAAGTATAGTCAAATTTTATTTTTATTTTATTTTTGCTTCAATAAATTTATCAAATTTTGATGCAAAATGAAACAACTATGTTAATTGAAAAAAAGACCGTAATAATTTTTTCTGTGAGTGTTATTAAATGATAAAAACATGATGAAATTAGAAGCAATATTATAAAAAAATTATTAAATTGAATCATTAAATGTCGAAAAAATTATAAAATGGAATCATAATAATAATTAAGTACAAATACGCTTATTTTTAACTGTAATCATATATTACAATTATAGTATGTTGATCTTAGTTTATGCTCACTAGAACCATACTTTGAGTTGATTAGGGTTGTCAATTATTCGATATTGAAGTTGATCCAATAGAATTTTATTTATTTTTATTTTTTTCATTATTCGAGTGGTTGAATTAAATTTGAATTTTCTTCGATTAATCCAACGAATAAAGAATAAAATATATTGTTCGAATAATTAATTACATGTTAAAAATAATGTAAAAACTAGTATTTTTTAAATAAATTTTCGGCAATGCTAACATAAAACAATCCTAAAAATAACAATTAATTAAGATAGAACAAAAAATTTACAAAAATTAATCCCATATTTAAATAATAGAAAAATTATGTAATGATATTAGATTTCATTCAAAATAATACTTCATAAAGAATTATTATTATTTTCTGTTTTTAATATTATTTATTGATTAATTGATTAAGTTCAGTTAACAAAACATCGTCATATATTTCAGAATCTTCGATTAATTCCGCATCACTTAACTCAAAATAGATCTCAAAAAATCTCAAAACTATAGCATTTACATATACTTTTGTTTCATTTTTTGTTGAATTTTAAAAAAACTTTAAGGCGTTTGATTAAATCATTAGAAAAGCTACTCTATTTGTTCGTGAAAGGGTTTAACCCAAAATTTATTAACAGGTGTTTTACACATTTACATATCCTAACAAAATGTTCAATAATTTTCGACAGAGTTTTCCAAATAAACAAAACTTTTTACACATATAACGAATTTCATAATGGCACTCTTTTTAAAAAGTTATTCGATTAATCGTTAAAAATTTTTCGAATAATTATTATTTATTCTAAATTAAAAAAAAATTGGTTAGTTCGAAAAGATTAATAAAAACTGTTCCACGAATAATCGAATAATTTTTGTTCGAATGACAACCATAGAATGTATATATAATATATATATATATAATATATAATATCTTGCGAATTTGAATAGCATAAAATTGCATTTATTTTTGGAATATATACAATAAATATACAGACTGATAGCTAGTAAAATAGTTGCTCAAGCAGATGAAAATTACATAAATGACGTGATATAAGATGAGTTTTCATAATAAGATGAACTGTCATAAAAAAGATAAGTAAAAAAACTCGTAATTTATCATCAACAGTATAAGAATATACTTTGATGTAAATCGTATATATTCAGTTATAAAATTATCCCCCCTTTATTAGACATTTTCAGAAAATCAAGATGTCATGTCACATAAAGAAGTCAAAAAAACTCATAGTATTTATTGATAATGTCAGATCATACTTTTATAAGGGAGTTATAATAAAATCTAATCCTTTTGTTTATGTCAAGTTTATAGACACATTTAATAATGCAAATATGAATATAATGATCTTGTTATGAGTCTTACTATGTTTTATACAATATGTCGATTTAGCAATTTTAAAAAGCGGTTTATCAGTTTTAATTAGCGATTTACAAATATTAAGAAGCAATTTATCAGTTTTTAGATCCAGTTTATGATAGTCTAGAGTTTGTGATTGATGTTATTAGTGTATTTGCATATATTTTTTTTTTTTTGTCATAATTTATGAAGTAATATGCAATATATAGTGGACATTTGAACGGAATGTGTATTGTAGTCAGATAAATTTTAAGGTAATTTACAGGAATGTAAAAAATGTTTGTTGCATATTCTTATTGTGAATTGTATAATAATATTGTAGACAAAATGACATGTAAATATAAATGTGCACGCAGAGAAAAAACATGGTTACAGCATGTTCACCACAACTATTCAATGATTATATAGCCGTTTTTCATTGATTTAAATATACTGTGTTCATGATAGCAACGTTTATGATTCTGTTTAATCATTTAATGATTACCCACAATCAAAATTTTAATATGGTTCACTGAATTTTAATATGTATTTAAATATGTTTATATGAAATCATATTTATTAATAAATCCAATCATTTAGTGAATTCTACAACTATTTAGTTAATTACATAACCATTCATTTCATTTTAAAAATTTGGTTAATTTTACAACCATTAAGCCATTAACTTTTAACGCCTTTTGAATACATATTTTTGTGTATCAGTCTAGTAGTTATAATTCTCATTTAGTTTATATATGAAGAAATATAAATTGACAAGTTTTGATTTTATTCAGATGATTGTACCACATATCGTGGTACAAATGAATATAAATACGAAGATGTGGGATCATATATATGATAAAATGGGATTATATATATGATAAAATTTTTTCATATATATGATAAAATCGAATTATATATATATGATAACATGGGATTATATATATGATAAAATGGAATTATACTTATGATGGAATTAGTTCATATATATGATAGAATGGAATAATATATAGGATAAAATGGAATTATATATATGATGAAATTAGTTTATATATATGATAACATGGAATTATTAAATGATAAAAACATAATGAAATTGAAAGCAATACTTAATAAAAGGTTATAAAACTTACTAAAAGTTATTAATAAGGTTATGAACCTTACTAATAAATTATAAATTGGAATCATAATAATGATTACGTACAAATATACCTTTTGTAACCTGGAATCGTATATTACAATCATAGTATGTTGCTCTTAGTTTATGGTCACAGGAACCATATTTTTTCTTTACGTGTGTATATGTAAGTTATTATATATTTTTTCTAGATGTAATAGAAGTGATTGATAATATGTATTGGCTTTTGTCGTTGTTTTATTTTTAGAGTTGATGAAATGATTATTTATACTATATAAATCATAAATATTAGGGTAATAAGATTTTTAGTGAAAGTTTGTGATTTTTTTTTTTTGTATTTATAGGTGTAAAGCAATATTAGGCAATAAACGCTTTTGGAAAAGTCATTTATTTAAATTTTTAAATAAAATATGTAATTTTTATTTATTTATCTTAAGTGTATTTAATAATAAATTATTTTCAATAAACAGTGTTAATTACAAATTATCTTCCTTTAAATGATAATAAAGGTATTAATACGAGGGTTTTTTATTATTATTATTTTATTATTTTTTATTTTGAAGAAGTAATAGTTCTTGATCTTTTTTAAAACTAATATTCACCGAGTTTTATACAAAAAAAAAAAAAAAAAAAAAAAGAAAAATAGATAGATAGATACGAAATATTCAATTAAAATGTTTTCATATTTTAGTTTTCCTCAAATAGGAGATCACTTTCATGGTTTACAAAAATAACTGAAACTATTTTGTAAACAAGTTCATTCATATATTAACATACTTATGTCGATAAAGTTCATGAAACATCATGTGACTTCTTAGAATATTCTTGGGTTTTATTTTTTAGATTGAGTTACCGGGTACTAATAATGAGAGAGTTTTAGATTTAACACAGTGTGACTCTGATATGCACTTGCTTTTCACTTATTCGTGAACTATAAAATATACAATTTTATGTATGTTATAATATTTGACCGTTTTATTAAAAAATAATAATACATAATCAATATAGATTTTTCTCTTCAGATCAGTTTTATTAAAAAGGCGTAAATATAGAAATAGAATATCTATGTAATTATATTTGCCTCATAATATTCTTCAATTTTCTTTAACTATGAGATTACCAGTAACCTTACATTTTACGAAGGTGTGTACAAAATGAATATAGAACAAAATAACAGCAGGTGTCTTGTTACAATATTTTTCATTTTTATTAAAAAAGGTAAAAAAATAAAAAATACCTATACTTTTATGTAACTCGTCAGTTTTCTTCAAACGTAAGATCACCTTACTGCAAACTAGCATTTTACGAAGGTCTACATAAAAGGGAATATAGAAGGAAAATTCTTGTGTGCGCGTAGGCACAGTTTTCATTAAACGATCAAATGAAGATTCATTTCTTATACGTATTTTTCAATGTACATGAATCCCCATTCATTTTCATCGTGTTCGAATCCCCATTCAATTTCATCGTGCACGAATCCCCATTCAATTTGGTCGTGCACGAATCCCCATTCTTCAACTACTTTTATAACTGTGTGTTGTTAGGCTATTTCTTAAGCTATGTGTGAGCCTCCAAGTGAAAATCCGGAATCATATAAATATTTGAATTAAATGGACAAGAACAAATGCTAATTTAGTTAGTTGCCTAAAATATATCTTAAATTAAATAAATCTATTTCTTGATTGATTGGATTATTTTTTCGTTCACTATAAAAATTGCATTCATTTTTAATATTTTCAATAACATTAATTCTGCTATAAAACGCATTTATCTGTTTTTTTTCTTAAAATTATGTTATATAATAAGTATACTTTAATTTACATTTTGATTTATTAATTTATAGCTTTTAGTTCAAAAGTTATAACAAAAAGTCTAAATAAAGCCCATTTTCCCTGAAAAATAATTTTAAAAAATTTGTTTCCAAGATATTTTTTATTTTAAATTGTTGTATTTTATGTATTTATGAATATCCATTAATAAAAAAACATATATTTAAATTAAAGCATCCACGAATTAATCCCCTCTTTCTCTATGGTTCAACCCAATGTGCGATCTAACGATGTCAGTCCATCCTTCTGTACGTCAAAGTACAGGTCGCAATTTTGGCACATATAACTTTTATGATACAAGAACGAAGCCTATTGAAATTGGTTGTAAGCGGTCCATTATTTTACCTAGCCCCATACAAATGATCCCCCGGAATAGAGTTTCAACACTCAAAAATGCCTTAAAAATAAGAATATTTGCATGAAATTCGGTGCAAAGAAGTTCTGTACAAGTATCAATCTTTGTACCAAATTTTATGAAGATCGGTCCACGATTGACCATAGCTCCCATATAAACCCCTCAATTTACCACAGGTCTAATATAAATCCCCTTCCCGTATTTTTATGCTCAAACACCAGGGTATCATATATATCGGTCTTGATCGACCATATCTTATATTCTCGTATTCATAAGATTTTGGTACTGTGCAAATCGTTGATATAATTGACTGCCAAATTTGATCGTATGAATTCTAAAAATTATTTTCGATAGGAAGCTTTAAGTGGAATCTAATTTTAGGCCAATATTCACATCATTAGGCATCATAATTTTCACTTAAATAGAAACCGTGTAAAAAACATAAACATTTTTATGACAGTTTCAACCAATTTTACTTTTAAATTATGACCTGTAGATTTATCAGATGGTTTAATGGAGGGACTCACGGACATCGTTGAATTGGTTTATTTAGTTCTAAATTTCACATTTTAAGGTAGTTAACATAACATTATTTTTGGGCATTATAAGCATTATCAAAAATGTCTTTTAAATAAAATACAATGATGTAAGTTGTAATTATAATAAAATCATAATATATTTTTACATTTACATTTTTAATTTTCTGAAATCTTTCATTCTTTAACGATACCAATATTTTGTAATAAAAAACTTTTGATTTAGTAAATGCCGCAAAACTTCATATTGTGCCCCAGTGTGCAATGGTTTTACTTGTTCTAAAAATATTACCAAATATTTTTTTTATAAAAATTGGTGTAAATGCAATCGTAAGATGCTAACACTATAATCACCAGTTCCTTTCACAACTATATTTGTAAATTAATCGGTTCAGCAATTTAAAGTAACATTTTTAAAAGTTTTGTTATTGTAATATTCCTTCTTAGAAAAAATATGGTCTATTAAAGGATTTATGAAAGATAAAGACTTTTTCAATTACTTTTTTAATTGTATCAATTATTTAATTGATCAAAATTCAAATTTTTTTATCTACATATCTATCTATTTATATATCTAACTACCTGTATGTATGTCTATTTGTCTATCTATTTTGCTTGAGAATTTTACCACTTTTTTTAATTAGTCTCAAAAATATAATAAAAATAAAAAAAAACCTACAAATTAAATATTCATTCAAAATCAATTTTCGTACCAAATAAAATGTTTACAAATTGCTGTTTAATCAAAAAAAAGTTTTCCCTAATACACCCTTAACCTTAACAAGATTAATGTTTCTATTATATGTAAAAGTAAAATTAATAAGAGACACTACTGATACTATTTAAAATCAAGTTTAATTAATATTTCTTAAAAGCTTATCGCTATAATGATTTGCGATGAAATAAACCTTAAAAAAGTTTTGAGTTAATTTTAACGCAAATTGTGTAAAAGAGTAACTTTTAAATTTACTTTATTTTTTTCCTTAACAAAAGATATTTATATCCACTATCCAAAAATTAAGAATATATTGTGTTTGTCATTCCATTTGTAATATATCGAAACATTCGTCTAAGATCCCATTAAGAATATATTTATGATTCTCTTGAAATTATAAAACGATCTAGTTATATCCATCTTTCTGTCTGTTGAATGCACAGTAGCGTTGGTGAGGGTCACCTAGGGGTTGCCAAAAATATCCACCTTCGATAAGGTTTGTTTGGTATTGAAAGTTGGCTAAAGCAGTTCATATATATGAAGTTATGAGCCAAAAACCAGAAAAATATTGATAGTCGTCGTAACTCAGGTTCTTATTTTTATCCTCATTTATATCTCATGAATCGATAATTTTAAAACAAATGAAGTTTGGCACAATGATTTTTTATTAATCAAAAATACACTCTGAAAAGAAGTCCGTTAATCCGGAAAAAGTTTTGGACAAAAATTGGTGCGCTTTATGAGAACCGGAGCAATTTTAGAGTACACAAATACAAATACAAAAGCCTGTACGAATGCAACTTTGCATGAATGGTTCAATGATTGCCCGCCCACATTTTTTATAAGGTGAACATTTTAATTAAAAAATACACACGCGAACTTTTTTCGCACAGGATCTAGAAAGCTTTTCCATTTGGTTGGTTTCGTTATTGTGAATTTATCCTGAACCAAGTTTCGTTTAAATCATTTGATCATTTTGATCGATCTGTAATAGAATTCCTTTGTCAAAACTTAATCAATTGATAGCAAAGTAATAAAATTTTGTTTTTATTTCTTTGACTCTTTTTTGTACGCACACCTTACAATTTTAAATATATTTTCTTCTTATAATTTGGAAAAGTTTCGACCAATAATACCAGCGAAAAGTGCGAAACAAGATTTTTCATAAAAACTTTACAGATATATTTTTTTTTAATCCTAAAAGTTAGAACAAATGAACTTCGTCCTTCGATTTGGCTATATGACAAAAAAAATTGCATAGAATTGGTGATAATTACACCGGTCGACAAAAAAAAATCCTACCCCATAGACAAATAGTTGGACTTGATGTATTTTGATGTGCTAAACACGAATCTGCTTTCAGTTTTTTTCCATCAGGTCTGGATTTTTATGGGCGTAACTCAAGAACGGTGTGTACGATTGACATAAGTGATACACCAAAAGATGCGTACTAAAAATATCTTTAAATCTCCCAAACTTAATTTTTGTATTTGAGATTTTTTTGTTACTAAAATTTGTTTTAATAAATGGAAACATCAAAAATGTTACAGTTTATCATCTTTATCTTTAAGCTGGTAATGCTGCGAACAAAATAAGGTATGTATCTTCAAAATTGATGCACAAATTCACAGTTACCCATGTTACATACAATTGCGTAGAAATACAGTGGAGGGCAAAAAAATTTTTTTTATTTTTTCTTGAAACAAAAATAGGTGGACTAGGTAAATTTTGACGAGTTAAACAAGAATCTGCATTCACTTTTTTTCTATCACGATTTTTTTTAGATGCATGACTAATATCATCACCTTATTCAGCGGTCACTAAAAAATTCGAAAACGGTTTGCCAAATTTAGACTATAACTCAAGATCCGTTTACACGATTTTGATAAATGATACATCAAAAGATGCATACGAAAATTGTCATCAATATTTTTTATTCGCTTAAGGATTTCAGAGTTGTGGATAAAAATTTTCACGATTTTTCGCTACTAATTACCGAATAACTACGGAAATATTAACTGAACAAAAAATTATGTAAATTCATTTCAAAGAAAATTTAGGTCGCTATATATTGGAGTTTAATTTATATTAATAGGACAAACCGTTCTCGTGTTATGCAAGTGTGACTGCCTAAAGGAGGAGTCACAGTAGTCATGCCCATAAAAAAAATTAATGCGTGTTAGAAAAAAAGTAAAAGCTGATTCTTATTTAGCACATTAAATTCCATCTAATCCACCTATTTTTTTTTTTTTTTTTTTTGTAAGACAAACAAACAATTTTTTTGCCGACTAGTGTATTTCCACTTAACTGTAGGAATGTATGGGTATCCTAACTTAACTGTGAATACAATCAAGATTTGTGCATCAATTTTTATGATACGTGGCTTTATTTACTCGTAGTTTTGCCAGCTTTCATATAAAGATGATAAAGTGAAATATTTTTGATGTTTTCACTTTTAGAAAGAAGTTTTAGTAAAAAAAGAAATCTTGAATTTAGCATGAACAAAATTTTTTCGTACACTTATTTCGAAATATCTCCAAAACTATTGAGTGGATAAAAATTTGTTAGCAGAACGACTTAAAGCCAATTTCAAATATTTTGGTGTATTATTTAAATAAATCGTGCATACCGTTCTCGAGTTATAGTGAAATATACTTGAGTAATCGGCTTATTTAGGGCAATATTATACACGCCCATAAATAAAATCTCGACCTGATGGGAGAAAACAAGTTTAGAATCCGGAATTCCATCTAGTCCACATATATATTTTTTTTTTTTTTAAAGAGCACGAAAAAAAATTTTTTGTTGGCCAGTACTATATTCAAATTATTTTATTTTAAATTTTTGTTTATAACTTTTTTAGATTAACTCCTTTTATGTTTTAAGTATATCAAAGAAATATAAAGTTATAAAATTTTTATGTAGCTCGTTTTAAAAAGACAAATCTCAATTTTAAAGTTTATTTAAAAAATTGTTCTCAATTTACATATAATCCTAAAATACATCACCTTTTGCTCTTTGAAGTAACTAAAAAAATTATATTTAAAGGATTAACAATTTTTTATTACTTAATGTTTAAAACAACAAAAAATATATGAATAAGCAAATATCTGTTACAGGAATTAAAAAATAAAATAAAATCATATATAATTTTGTTCGTTTCAATCTCTTATTTTAAATATTAAAAAATAAATTACAAGAACAAAATATTTACTTCACAATTGCTTACCCTGATTAATTTTTATGTTCAAATTGATGTAAATTTGTATATTATTTTCTTTAATTTTTTTTTTTTAACTTTATCTCTCAATTTGTGTAATGGCAAATATTTGAAATATTTAATATTTTCTGATATACTTTTATTTTACTTATTGCTTTCCTCTTTAAATTCTATAAATGGCAAATTAAAATTTTTTTGTTATCATTATTACATATTATATATTTTTATCATTCACTCACTCACTTTAATAACTTATTTAACAAAAAAATTTATATTTTTTTATATCACAAAACACACACACTAACACTTGCGGAAAAATATTTTATTTGTTTTATTTTTAACTGATGTTCGCGTTTTTGTTTTTTATTTTTCAAAAATTTTGCTGCTGTTGTTATTATTTTATTTAGTTTATTTTTTAATTCATTTAAATTTTTTTTAGATATTCCCTACATTAATTTACTTGTTTTGAAAAGGTATCACAACTGTTTTCTTTTATAAAAATTTAAATATCTTAGTTAATTTTAAAATTACTTTCAAACTTTTATTAAACTCACTTTATGTTTAAACCTTAAGTATTTTAAATGTTATTTATTTAAAACAAATGCTTTTTATTTTTTATTTAATAACATTATTTTTCTAAATTCGTTTCGTTTTCGTATTATAAACTTTAAAAAATAAACAAAACAAAAAAATTAAATAAAATTATTTTCAAATGCGAGAGTAAAAGACAACCGCACGCTTCGATACGTTGTTGTTTAATAAATGATCAACTACCTGAGCTGTGTGTAGTCTATCTAAAACAGAGACATAATAATGAAAATGATAATAATGAAGTTGTTGTGTATAGAAGTATTTGTTGTTAATTTCAATCATTATGATGTTGATGCACATGAATTAGCGCCACAATTTAAGAGTAAAAGATCCCCATTTGTATGCATACAAACACACACACACACTTCCAAAAACACATATACAAATAAGAGCTCCAATTGTTTTAGGAGAGCCAATAAGAAATGTAAACAATAAAGACAACAAGATTTTAAATGAGATGGGAAAGAGAGTTTGTAAACAAAACAAAAATTAATATAAAAGCAATATTTTCTTAATATGAAAAATAGTTTTTCACAGCTAATTATACACAAGAATTGGAAATTTATAGTTATATAAGTGTAAATATTTGCAATTAAAAAGTAAGTAGTAAAATAATTGAAATATTCATCCAATAAGGAGTAAAATCAAAATACAAATAATATTTTATAGTTTTTTTTTTTTTCATACAATAAAAAATCGAAACTAAAGACCATACGTAGTAAAACTACGTAATCAATTTTTCTCCAGGACGCACCTTGGGGTAAAAGGAGTCAAAAGTGGCGATTAATTGAATTTTGAAACTTAAATTTTTTATTATAAAGTTGGGTATCAATATCAAATAAAATCTTTACCCTTTAGAAAACATGCTTGCATGTATTATTTTTCTTATATATTCTTCGAGATATATTCATTTGAAATTGTAACAATCTCAACTATGCAAGATGTTGGTCAAGTCTTTTCCATATATGTATATCCTAACATTTTCAACGGATTTTATCATATTTTATGCAGTTTATTAAAGAACAAAATTGTCTATCGAATTAAGAAAGTTGATATCTTTATTGAGTCAAAAAATAAACGATTTTGTATTGGCAAGTTTGCAAAAATTAATAAACAGACGGAGGGGAAGACAGACATTAAAATTCTTTAAAAAAGTCTTAAAATTCCAAAATTATATTATTTTTTTTACTTCTTGATCAATATCAAAACCAAATCTAAATATTAAAGTATTGATATCATCTTTTCCTGAATTAAGTGCCATTTTCAACACATTTAACCTAAATGTATAGACGGACGGACATTACCATTCAGCCAAAAAACATCTATATATATAATTCTAAAAATGCATTTTTTACTTACTAATAAATAAAAAAAATTAAACGTGATTATTAAAGTGCACAGTGGGGCCAAAAGAAAAATAAATGGTAATAAGTCTGGAACTTTGAAACCACTTAACCGATTTAGATGAAACTTGAAACATCGATAGAGGAGGAGTTAGGTTTTCAGAATATTGTTGGATAGAGTCTGTAGCTGCAGCACGAACTACAGTGAGCCAAAGTTGACTACCTCGAGAGTGATAAACATATCGAGGCTTATAACTTTTACAAATATTAACCGATTTTAAATACTTTTACATTTTTGAATTCTCCTAAGCAAGACAAGGAAAAAACATGCTTATTGTGCTACTAGAGGGCGCTAAAGTCAGAGAATTTAAAGCCAAAAAAGCTGGTTTTAAACTATTTTAGGAAAAAAATTTTCAAAAATTCATTTTTTGATGCAATGCGTCGAAGTTTCGTTTTTTCAATACCTCAGAATTTAATAATTATAATACCTTGTTATGAAGTTTGCAAAATTCAGTTTTTAGTGATGTAGTGTTGTTCATATTCATCCATTTATTGCAAAATTAATCATTTTTTAAATAAGTCATAAGACAATGTCATTTATATGCATTTTTTAATTGCACTTACTCGAATCTCTAAAGTCGCATTAAATAAAAAAATCTTAGTTTTTTTCGAACGCCTTATTGATTTTAATATTGAGTATTGAAGCAGCTACAGATTGACATATGTCATCGCCAATTTTGATTAGCGCCTTGGATGTGCCTCGACGATTAATGTTAAACTAAAAACATCGCGTTCTCAGCCCATGAAAGCCTTTGATGAATATTTTTAGTGAAATTATATTTTCTGCGTAAGTAAAACTTTCTATACACGTTTAGCAAATTAATATTTTAAATCTCCACAACGATTTTTAAATGTCATTTGGAAACCTTCTTTGATAACACTATATTCTAGCTTCATTAAAATAACGTTGCGAGTGTACCTCGCGAAAAAGACGCCTCTTGGAGCCATTCACGTTTCTTCTCTCCAAGTTTGGGTACCTCCTACAGCGTTTCTGTTGAGGGCACATTATAGAGATATATGTCAAATGATGCATAATTTCAAGAGCTTTTAGGCTATGTTTCGAATTTTGAAATACCCGAAACGGCGTAAAATCCCCAGCGAAAAAACTGCAAAATTTTAAAATTTTTCAAAATTTGGTTTCACGGCTTTTGCACAACACAATTTGACATTGTTTAATGGCACGCTAATTTAATCCATGCTGATCCTTTTCTACAAGTGTTTGTAGTCTACATTAGAAGAATTGGACATTTATGCTAAAATTTGCGACTATAGCAAGAAAAAGAAATAAAAACAAGCTAGAACGCTATATTCGGCCATGCCGAATCTTATATACCCTCCACCACTGAGACAATGTTTTCATTAGTTTTTATATAGGAAAATTTTTCCGGAAAGTGGTGCTTTTATGATTTACTTATTAATTTTTGGCGTCCATAATAGGGTCGTGGTTTAAATTTGTTCAAATAAAGTTTTATATTGTATATAAGATATTTTAACCAATTGTTAGGCAAATGAATTGTAGAAAGTAAAAAGTGTGAAATAAAATATACAAATGCAGAATATTACATTAATACTAACATTTATATGAATTAATACGCTTTACGATTATTACCGAAAGTGCGTTAATATGAGAGCTATTATAAATTGACCGAACCTCATAAAATTTGGCACTGTGATTTCTACTTAAAAATATATCATTTGTGTCGAATGTTTACTTGATATTGACATCTGTATGGGATTTATGCACCTTAAAGTGATTTTCGGAAGAGGGATTTGTATGGGATCTATGGTCAAGTATGGACCGATCTTGATGAAATTTGGCACAAAAATATAAAACTTCTTTGTACCGAAAGTCTTTAAAATATTGTCTTCATGATCATTATACCTCTATTCCGGGAAGATATTTGTATGAGGACTTGGTCAAATAATGGACCGATCATAACCATTTTCAATATGCTTCGTCTTTTTGCCAAAATAATTATTCATGCCAAATCTCATGACGATATCTTTAAAATTTACAAACCTGTACTTTGTCATAATATTTACATGGACAGTCAGCCAGACGGAAGGACAGACATCGTTAATTCGACTCACACAGTGATTTTGAATCGAACGGAGTATGATGAGGGGTCTGATAATTTTTTATATTTCTGTGCAAAGTCGATTTAAAGAATGAAAAACTGAAATCTTATATTGCGTTCAAATCGAAACTCGATTGTAAAAGCATATTTGTACACAAAATAGGCCTTTTTTGCTTCACTATATTAATCGTAAACATTTTAATTTTTCCGAATTTAAAATTTATCATTATAATCAATATAATAAAATTTATCAATTATTTTTATCAATCTGTGCTTACATCAAATTTATATTTAAGGAGGCGATTAGGGAATCGTATTATTAGACCTGTGGCCAGTTGTGGATCGATACTTTTACCAAGTGTAAAATAAAATAAAGTATACAAATATAGAATATTACATTAATGCTAAGAGCCTCCAAAAAAGAATATTTTAATCACTTCAAAAGTGGAATAAAGTGCAAATTTCGAACTTTATTGGAAATTCTTAATAATTACTTCCAAAAAAGTGAAAATAAATGAATTTTTAGCGGAAATTATAAATTAATGCTACTTTTCATAGAATTTCATTAAAATATTACCATTATGAACGTTAAACACCTATTCCGGGAAGACATTTTTATGGGGGCTAGGTGAAATAATGAACCGATCATAACCAATTTCAGTAGGCTTCGTTTTTATGTCAAAATAATTATTCGTGCCAAATTTCATTACGATATCTTTAAAATTACAACCTGTAATTAGTTCACAGGGTTTATTGTAATATTTTGAAACTGCTGTGCACTTATATATGTATATTTCAACGTGTTTATTTTTAAATAATAAAACGTAACTTTTGAACGGATAAATATATTTCAATGAAATTTAACACAGTTATTAAAATGATCACCCTGTCGTTATAAGAGGCGTGGTTTATTAAAAATTTTTTTGTGTATTTAGCCAACATATGGGGGTAACTTTCTACGGTATTTTTATTTTAATATTAGCTTTGACATTTTTGTGCTCCACAAAAAAACTAAAACACAAAAATTAAAATTAACGAAATTCTGATAGGGCTAGAGGGGAGACTGTTACACCAACTGCCCTCGGATTTGTTTTACATGCATTTATATTAAGCATTCTTTTAGAAACATGAAAAAAAAATATGGTCCAGAGGAAAATAATGGATTTTAAAGTGAAAAAATTTTACCACCTTTAAAAAAATCACAAAAAATCACAATTTTTTTCAAATTTTCTAATTCAAAATAATATAACCAAGGTTGGAAACCGATACTGTTATAAATACCGATACCGATTAAATACCGTTTAAAGTTGGTTACCGTAACTGATACCGATACCGTAATTATTATTTTGTTAAAAGTACTGGTATTCAAATACCGTTTTCCTCTGTACCGGTATATACCGGTAATTTAGTTTCGGTATTTTAAAATTATATTTTTTTCCACAGAATATGGTATTGCAAAAATAATTTCACAGTTAATTTACTTGAAAAAATAAGAAAGATAAACGATAATAATAAGTTTATTTCATGTATTAATTATAGAATTTTATTTTAAAGAGGACTTTTATTGTTTGTTTCTTGATTGTATCATTTGCATTAAATATATTTTTAAAGATGTTTAAATACCTTAAACCTAGTGCGAACACAAAACACATTTCAACTTACGATTTGCTCTAAATGAACTTACTGTTGAAATTAATGATACGTTTTTAGTTAACTATTTGATATTTGCTTCTATGAAGATTCTCCCTTTAATTTTAGTTTTTCCAAAAGACCAACAATTTTCCTTCAGAAAGTCACAGCTTAGGCTATCTTTTCGGGAATTTTGGCCGTGATTCGCGGGAATTTTAAAAGCACTTAAACGAAATAAAACTGCATGAACAAACTATTATATATTTTGCGCATTGAAAGGATCTTGTAAGCATCTTAAATATACGATATAAATTTGTCATTGGTATGGACAACATCCGGAATTAATCAACAAATTTGATGAATTCCCCAAAATATTCATATACAAATATGGAACTTAATATATATTTTTTTTTTTTTTTTTGCGAAATTTTAGTAAAAATTATTTAAAAATTTAACTTTTTTAAGTTTTTTCCAATTTTTTAATAATAACGGTATTTACCGGTATTTTAGTTTCGATACCGGTATACCAATACCGATATAATTTAAAATACCGTTATCGGTACCGTTACCGAAATAAAGTAAACATTTAATACCGATACCGTTATTCGTTTCGGTTTCCAACCTTGAATATAACTTTTTATCTAAACTACGTAGGTATATGATCCTTGCACAAAAATTGTTCGCTGCCAAATTAAAAAAACTAAAAAAAACATGTCCAAAAATGGGTCAAAATTTTACTTTGGTCCAAATATCTCTAAAAGTAAAAGAGATAACCCACACATGTAAGCGTATTTTTTGTAGAGAATTATAAGGATTATCTGTGTGCAAAAAAATTTTTTTCAATCAAATCATAAATGAAATTTTGGCGATTTTTAAAAAAATTTTCATACCCGAGGTGACCAACTTTGGAGCGTATTTTTTGTAGGGAATTATAAGGATTATCTGTGTGCAAAAAAATTTTTTCAATCAAATCATAAATGAAATTTTGGCGATTTTTAAAAAAATGTTCATACCCGAGGTGACCAACTTTGGAGGTCCACCTCTCGTCCTCCAGACCCGCTACGAACCTGTCCTCCTCGAAATCAATTGCCATATACCTCAGGATTACCCATGTGATTCAAATACATCCAGCAGTTCTAAAGTTACAGAATTATTTCCAAAAAATTCCGTTTTGGGACCACTGTGTGCTGCACATTTACCATAGAAATGAAAAAAATGTGCAAATTTCACTGAAGGGGGTCATGTTTCAGTTAGTTTTTAAACGATTGTGTAAAGTATTTATGCAAGTATTTGTTATCATTGGAAAGGCTATTACTTGAAAAATAATAATATATAAACGATAAAGTATTCGAACTAAACTTTTTAATTAAATTGATCAAAAACGAAAAATTTTTGTATTTAGTGTTATTTTTCAAAAAAAAATAATATTTGAACTTAAATAAAATCTATATTAATTAAGCTATCATTATGAAATTTGAGTATAATATAAAAAAGTTGTCCTTAGAAGAAGAGTGAGTATAAATAGATTCCCACTTTTTTATTCCGAAATACTCAAAATTCCAGTTTGGAGAAAGCTTGCTTCAAAAATTTACTTTTTTCAGTAAGATGGTCATCTTGTCGTTATAAGAGGCGTGGCTTATTAAATACTTTTTGTGTGTTTAGCTAACATATATAGGTAAGTTTTCAAGGTTTTTTTTTTTTAATTTCAGCTTTGTAATTTTTGAACTCCACAAAAAACTAAAAAAAATAAAAATTAAAATTAACGAAATTCTGATAGGGCTAAGCGGGGAGACTGTTGCCCCAACTGCCCTTGGATTTATTTTACATGCATTTGTGTTAAGCATTCTTTTAGGAACATGAAAACAAATTTATGGTCCAGAGGAAAATAATGGATTTTAAAGTGAAAAAATTTTACCACCTTTTTGAAGAAAATTACATTTTTTTCAAAATTTCTATTTTAAAACAATATAACTTTTTATCTAAACCACATAGGTATATGATTCTTGCACGAAAATTATTTAGAGTTTTGTACAGAATCCGGAGAATCTTTTAGAAAAATCTTAGGACTCAAATTGAGCCCACCAAGTTAAAAAAAAATAAATGACCAAAAATGGGTCAAAATTTGACTTCGGTCCAAATTTCTCTTAAAGTAAAAAAGATATCGCACACATGTAAGCGTATATTACATTATAAGGACTATCTATATGCAAATCATAAATTAAAATTTGGCAATTTTTTAAAAAAATTTCATACCCGAGATGACCAACTTTGGAGGTCCATCGCCGTCCCCCAGACCCCCAAAGGACCTGTGCTCCTCCAAATCAATTGAAGTACACCTCAGGATTTTCCATGCGATCTCATTCAAATTCATACAGCAGTTCTAAAGTTACAGAATTATTTCAAAAAAAATTCGTTTTGGAACCACTGTGTAGCGGTAATTTCATGGAAGAAAATTCTCTTATCATAATTTAAGGAAAGAGTACCAATTAAAAATATTAAGAAACAAATTTTAATTTACTTCAGATTAGATTATAAACAATAATTATTCAACTGTGGATTTAAATTTTTTATTTTTTTTTTTTAATTTAAAAATAAATTAATAAAAATATTCGTTACTCCCATAGTTTTTATACGTACATATTTATACTTATGCCTTTATTTTATAACTCAAACATTCGTACTGTTAACGTTAATAACATGAATTTTTTGAATTTTGTATTCCGTAAACTAATTTTTTTTTTTAACATAACGAAAATCTGTTACTAACGTAAAAAACGTTATCATAACAGAAATTCATATTCTATAAGCAATGTTATGAGGAATTAACATGTCTAGTTCAACGATAGGTATTTTGAAGGTGATAACTTAATTTTATCTTAAATTGTTGCTAAATTAATGAAATTTTGGGAGGAAAATAGGGGTTTTAAGCACAAATGTATAAAATCAATGAATATAATTTACAAATACAGGCCTGTTCTGGAATCACGGTGATTTCAAATCACGAACGATTTTGAAATCACGCAAGTGATTTTCAGCTGTTCTGGAAATCACGTGATTTAAAATTTTTCGAAGTGATTTTAATTTTAAGAAATCGTGAGTAAAAAGCAAATTTTTTATTTTGTATACAATTAAATAAAATTGAATATTTAGCATTTTGAAATATAAAATATTTAGACTTTTATTAAAATGCCAGGAGCAACGTTATTGGCAATAATTGCTTTAAAAAGGAAGAAAATAAATTATGAGCGAATTAAAAAACGTTATTTGCGGAACCTATCAAATCCTACAGAAACAGAAGAAAAGTTGTAGGTAAACAGCTAACAGGAAAAGAAAAACTGAAATCACGAAATCTTTTCAAAGTAAAGAAAAATTTAAACGCAGAACTAAAGGTGATTTCAATAAATGGCTATTTTTTAATAGTTTTTCAATAAAATTAAATATTTTCAAACAAAAATGGATAAAGAACATAATAAATTATTTATATAAGCCATTTTACATTTGATTAACAACACAGTATTTGCAAAAATAAGCAAGTGATTTGAAATCGACACTAAAATGTTTACCGATTTGAAATCACGTGATTTCACAATTTTTTGTGCATAGAACACCTTTTAGGTGATTTGAAATCACTTCGACAAAAAGTGATTTCCAGAACATACCTGATAGAGTCTTTTTTGGGAGATATGGTCAATTATGAACTTATCTGAATAAATTTTTAATTAATGGTTACAAAAGATGTAATTTTGCAAACTTTTGCAAATATTACTATTATACATCTATTGATGTTTATCTACCTCTATCTACTCTAATGAACCTATTTTACAAGGTCAAGTCAGGAAAATTTGGAAAAACTTGATATATGTATGTAGTATGTATGTAATGGTGCAAGTAAGAAATGTAGTTGTGGATGATTTTCAAAAATAAACGACCTCCAAAATTCTACAATTAAGAGCCAATTCGTTTTATATATTTTATGACGCGTACGTTCAAAGAATGTCAGATCTATTGAGAACAATTCTGTATAAAAGTGCGAAGAGAATCTTCGTCGTAGCACTTCGCCATGTAGAAAAAGAGGTTTTGCATAAAGTTATTGTGAAAATTTCACCCGCAATTTGAGAACTTTCATTGTGTAATCGCTGTGTTACGTTCAATAACAATAGATCCGTTGTTCCTGAAAGTGTAGAGAAGATCCATCGTCATGCACAAAAGCCCATTTTGCCTAGAATTAATAATTTATTTGGTCATGGACGACATTTCAGAAGAGCTAAACTACATATCGCGCAGAGAATACGTAATGATCGTTCCCAATAAACGGCTGGAGTGTATGATATCTTGCAAAAATGACTCGAATTAGCCACCAAGCTCGAACGTTTTGACCCTTTCTGTAGACTTCGGTAATCGTCTGTTTCTTTCAATCATTGAAATATATTAAATATATTTTTATTTAGTTATTATACCCTTCACCACAGGTGTAAAGGGTATATATAAGTTTGTCATTCCGTTTGTAATTTCCACAATTTTCGTCGGAGAGCAAAAAAGTTTATATTTTCGGAATCCTTGTAAGAAGCGATGACGATTGGACCATTCCGTCCGTCCGTGTGTCGGTTGAAATGGCGTTTATGAAGCCCACCGATAACTGACATATATAATATGTATGTCAAACGATCGGAAATGCTTTCGAGAATTTTGCTATTGGAATTCAGCAAGATAGGTTCATACAATGCGGAGATATGTTCAAAAAACCGGTTTTTTGAACCGGTTTTCCAGTTTCTGAAGCCTCTGTATACACTACGGACTTCGTTTTTACAAAGAATTCTCGGACATTTTTTTCTGAATTTTTGTTCTGAAAAAATGAAATAAATCGGTTGAGTAATAACTGAGATATCGGACAAAACGCATTTTTTATTTTTTGAAGCCAGCAGTAATATGATGAATAACAGTGTTGTTGTTGTTCTTTGTATATGCAGTCTGTACAAAAATAAATAGATATGGAATTGTAGTTGTTTATTTTTAAAAACTAAAACATATCTGTTAAGAATATACATAAATACATACACAAACATGTATATTAAGCATTGTAATGACTATTAGTGACGTTTTTTGTTTTTTGTATAGACAAGTAGTTTAGTTAGCAACAGCAGTAATATAATGAATAACAGTGTTGTTGTTGTTCTTTGTGTATTCAGTCAGTTTGTACATACAAAAATAAATATATATGGAATTGTTGTTGTTTCTTTTTTAAAAGCAAAGCCTGTTATGATTGTTTTTTTTTTCATATTCAAATTTTCGTAGTTTGAAAATAATTTAGATTTAGAAAATATGCAAGCATACGTTAAGGCGAAAATTTTATTAATTGTCGGTAATATGGTAATATGATGTCGATAAGATGGTAATATGGTGAAGTGTATCAAAGATTCGGCACAGCCGAATCTTTTTTCAATTTCATTTTTTTTTTTAATTTTTTTATAATTTATTTGTCATTCAATTTATTGTTACCATACTAAAAATATATATAATTTTAAAATATTGCTTTCCTAAAATCAACTCAGAAAATTACAAAATTTTTAACTGGCAATTATATAAACAATTTTAAAATGACATAACGTAATCTGTGTAACAGTAACATTTTTTATTAATGTTAAAAGTAACAAATGATACAGAATACCAAAAATAACTGTTAACGTTTTCGTTTCTGTACACTAACAGAACGAACGAAAAGTTATAGAATTAGGCTATTAATGTAAAATAAAAGTTTGTGTATAAATATTTCCCAAAATGTATGAGCATTAAAAATAAATTTTAATTAAGTTTTTAATTACTGTAACACTAATCTTTCCCACATGTAAATTCCTCTGAAATAAAAATGCAATTTTATTTATAATAAAAATTTGCTAAACATTATTTAATTTTTGGTTATTTCCTGCTAAAATAATGTTAGCCAGTTGTTTCCTGTTGTCAAAATATAAAAAAAAGAAGTAAACAAAATTTGCAATAATGCAGTTCTATATTAAAGCTCTTAAAAATACACACATATTGTTACATGTATGTATTTGTTTTTCTCTTTGTTAACAATGCAGTGTTAAAGAGAACAATTTACAATTAAAGATTTATTCTCTTAAATGCCGTTATTTTTAAAAAGCTGGAAGAAAATCAAAACAAACAAATTAAAATTGCAAAGAAATGCCGGCAGGAAACTAAATTAACTGAAATTTTAAAAATTTCTAAATAAATAAAAAGAAGAAAATTTGAAATTAAATGAAATAATTTGGCCAAGCAGAGAACAAGCAAACAATTATTTAAATTAAATGTAATTTTGTTTTGTTTTAGTTTTTATTCCCAAAAATATCTTAAAATTACTAATAACCACATAAATTTCCCTTTCACATCATTGTTACAATTTTCTTATAAGCCTGGTCAAAATAAACTATATTTGACAATAACAACAAAGTTTCAAAGTTCGTTCACATGCCAAAAACAAAATTAGCAGAAGAAAAAGAACACAAAATAAAACCGCAAACTGTCTGTAGGTTATTTGTTGCAGTAACTTGTCTTCATTTAGCTGTTTTTTTTTTTTTTTTTTTTCAAAAATTGTGCTGTTCTTAGCGTAATTTAAGTAGGTACAAAGGTAGAACAGCAACAACTGCTTAAATGACTAAAAAACGTTATAATAATATTAAAAATTTAGTTATTATTGCCAAAAAATTATGATTGAAAAATAATAAATAAAATTATGGTGAATAATGATTTTGGGGCGCCATATTTACATAATATATGTTTGTGTGCACGTACGGATGTGGCTTTTTTTAAGTGGTAGAACTTTTAAAACAAAAAATAATTTTTAACAAAACGAGTGCAATTTTTATTTAATAAATTTGCATTTAAGTTAATTTAAATATTATTAAAATTTAACGGTCAAAGTTTTGTTAAAAAAGTAAATAAAACGAGAAAGAAAGATATAGTCTGTCAAGCCCGACCATATGATACCCTAGACCATTGTGTACACCAATATTCAAGGAGGAGTCTTTTATTAGACTTGGGGCCAATTGTGGACCGATACTCATATTAAGTGAAAAATAAAACATACGAATACATAATATTACGTCGATGATAACATTTATATGAATTTATTATCTTTTGGGTGATTCCCGAATAAGAACCTTAAGGGAGCTATGGTAAATTATGGACCGATCTTTGCAAAATTTGACACTATCATTTATATTTATATAAAACTTATTTGTGTCGAATATTAACTTAATATTAACATTTTCATGGAATTTATGCCCGTTAAAGTGATTTTCTAAAAGGGGGTTTATATGGGAGCTATGGTCAATTATGGACCGATCTTCCTGAAATTTGTTACACAGATTTAGATATATATGGATATATTAGATATATATACGCCATTAAAATATTGCTATAAATAAGGGATTTATGGGGTTTAAGCCCTTTTCCGGTGGGACATTTGTATGGGGGCTAGGTAAAATAATGGACTGATCATAACCAATTTCAATAGGCTTCGTCCTTTTATTAATTTATGTTCAAAATTGCGACCTGTAGTTTGATTACAAGGTTTACATGGACAGACAGACGGTCAGACGGACTGACATCGTTAAATCAAAGTGATTCCAAGCCGATTGGTATAAATTAAGGATGGTCTTAGACCAATATTTTTGGGTGTTAAAAACATCAGCACAAACGCATATGGTGGTGTAGGGTATAATAAAAATTTGTAATTTTAAATGAAAATATGAATGATTGGAGATGAAGTTTAAAGTTTTTCCTTGGCTGGCAATGCCCAACAAATCTAATTAATTGTACTATACATTTGTTAAGGTCGAAAAGAATGCGTAAAATGTGTCAAAAGTGGTGATTAATTGAATTTTGAAAAATTATTGTTCGGAATAATATTGGATACCGAATGAAAGAAGATAACCTTATGTGTAAATAGCAACAAAAATCATTAAACTAAGTTGTGTTGTTTTCTTGTATGGAGCTTTAAAAGTTCAATATTTTTTTATATATTGGAAAAAGAGCAAAAGATTAAATTTTCATCCATTTTCGGCGTTATTTTTTTAATGAAAAGTCTTTCAAAAGGTTAGAATGGAACTGTAAACTTCAACTATTAAGGTATACTTTTCTTCAAGTATTTGTAAATTATATTTTTTCTAAATATTATATTATACAATAATTTTCAACTTTCATGGAATACAACTTGAAATGTTACAGGATGTTTGTTCTGAAAATTTTCTGAAAAATATTATAGTAGAAGGGGAAGCATTCGTTTTTGCCAATTATCACTTGTCGAATTTACCCTATGGGATGGAGTAGTTTCGACGTTTTTGGTCACTTCAGAAATTTATAATAAAAATTAAATTAATATGGAGATAGTCAGGATGAAAAGGACTTAAATAAAAAAAGTTTATTGACATCGTCAACCGTTTTGAAAATACTGTATTTTAAACAAAAAAAAGTGACGAATGCTACCCCGTCTACCCTACATATTGACAACTTTAATAGTGCACAGTTGTTCCAAAACGCTTTTTTTGAAAATTCAGTAACTATTGAACTGTTAGAGATATCTCAATAAAATTTCACATGCTGAGGTTTTTTCGATTTTTATATTTGGTATCTAAAAAAACGTTAGAATATGGAGATTGATAATTTATAAAAAAAAAAGTTAGCGGAATGTAATTAGATAGCAGAATTTCTTGAAGGACTTGAAATTTAGCATTTTTGGATTTTTGTTATACCCTTCACCACAGGTGTAAAGGGTATATATAAGTTTGTCATTCCGTTTGTAATTTCCACAATTTTCGTCGGAGAGCAAAAAAGTTTATATTTTCGGGATCCTTGTAGGAAGCGATGACGAAAGGACCATGTCCGTCCGTGTGTCGGTTGAAATGGCGTTTATGAAGCCCACCGATAACTGGCATATATGATATATATATCAAACGATCGGAAATCCTTTCGAAATTTTTGCTATTGTAATTCAGCAAGATCGGTTCTGAAGCCTCTGTATATACTACGGACTTCGTTTTTGCAAAGAAGGCTTGGAAATTTTTTTTTCTGAATTTTTGTTCTGAAAAAAATGAAATAAATCGGTTCAATAATAACGCATTTTTTATTTTTTGAAGCCCTTGTTTAAGCTAGAGATTTTTATTTTTATATAGATCAGTCATAAATATTTTTATAAAATTTCGGTTTTTTAATAAAACTAATTCATTCATAATCAACAGAGTTATGGCCCAAAAACAAATCTGTTAAGAATATAAATACACACACAAACATGTTTATTAAGCATTGTAATGACTATTAGTGAAGTTTTTGCCTATAAGATAAAGTATCAAAGATTCGGCACAGCCGAATCTTTTTTCAATTTCATTAAAACAAAATTAATATTTAAACTTTAATAAAATTTAAACGAATGGTGATATTATATTGAAATTTTAATATAATATGTATAAACTTGTCCTAAAATCAGAAAATTAAAAAAAATCCCACTTTTTTACATGAAAATACCCAAAATCTCAATTCGTATAAAACGTGTTAAAAAATTGGTACTTTTTTAATTGAAATGGTCACCCTGTCGTTATAAGGGGCCTCCGTCAGAAAACACTTTTTGGGTGTATACCTTACATATAGAGCTATAAAAATAAAATAATTTTAAGTCGATCCCAGCTTTGCTATTTGAGAACATAACAAAAAAATTCCAAAATTGACAAAATTTGAATAGGGCTTGTGGGCAGACCTTTGTCCCAAACTCCTCCGGATTTACTTTACACGCATTTACATTAAGATTTCTTTTGAAAACATTAAAAAAATTATAAAGCCCAGAAAAAAAACAATTTTATCACTGAATAAATATTGCCACCTTTTTGGAAAAAAAAACCCAAAAAATGTAAAATTTTGTTATAGTTCCAAATTCAGATTAATGTAACCTTTTAACGGATTCATATATTTATATATTTATATTATTTAGAATTTTGTGAAGAATCTGGCAAATATTTTAGAAAAATTCTAGTGTCAATATTAAACCCGCCAAGATAATAAAACTAAAAAAAACGAGGCTAAAAATGAGGTAAAAATTTATTTCGACCCAAATATTTCTTAAACCAAAAGACATAACCTACACATTGTAGAGATTTACAAGGACTATCTATATATTAAATTTCTTTTATGTCATATCATAAATTAATTTTTGGCGATTTTTCAAAAAAATTACATATCCGAGATGGTCAACTTCGGAGGACCCGCTAGTGGCCTGTACTCTTCCAAATCAACTCGAAAACACCTTAAATCTGACCATGTGCAATTTTATTGTGATACCTCTAACGGTTCTTTTCTTACTGTATTATTTACAAAAAAAAAGCGTTTTGGAACAACTGCGCAGTGGTGGGCAAAAGTAAATCTTTTTTAATTTTTTCTTGAAACAAAAATATGTGGACTAGGTGGATTTTGACGAGTTAAACAAGAATCTGCATTCACTTTTTTCCTATCAGCGGTCAGACTATAAAACTCGAGAATGGTTTGTCCAATTTAGACTATAACTCAAGAACCGTTTACACGATTTTGATAAATGATACACCAAAAGATGCATACGAAAATTACAGTCGAGGTGTGTCAATAATATTTTTTATTCGCTCAAGAATTTCAGACTTATGGATCAAAATTTTCACGATTTTCCAAAATTAATTAAAGAATAACTACAGAAATATTAAATGAACCAAAAATTATTTAAATTCAGCTCAAAGACAATTTAAGTCGTTATATATTGAAGTTTAATTTATCTTAATAGGACAAACCGTTCTCGAGTTATACAAGTGTGACTGCCTAAGGGCGGGGTCATAGTAGTCATGCCCATAAAAAAAATCAATACATGATAGAAAACAATAAAGGCTGATTCTTATTTAACACGTTAAATTCTACCTAATCCAACTATTTTTTTATTTAAAACGAAAAAAACAATAAAATTTTGCCCACTAGTGTATCTCCACTTAACTCTAGGTATGCATGGGTATCCTAACTGAAATGAGAATGCAATCCAGATTTGTGCATCAATTTTTATGTTGCGTGGCTTTATTTACTCGTAGTTTTACCAGCTTTGAGATAAAAATGATGAACTGAAACATTTTTGATGTTTTCACTTTTAAAAAGAAGTTTTAGTAAAAAAAAATAAATCTTTTAAATTTAGCATGACACAATTTTTTCGGACACATATTTCGAAATATCTCCAAAACTATTGAACGGATAAAAATGTGTTAGTAAAACGACTTAAAGCCAATTTTATTCCACATATTTTGGTGTATTATTTACATAAATCGTGCATACCGTTCTCGATTTATAGTGAAATATACTCGAGTAATCGGTTTATTTAGGACGAAATATTAAACACGCCCATAAAAAAAACTCGACCT
The DNA here is from genome assembly GCA_951394005.1 of Protophormia terraenovae. Lineage (NCBI taxonomy): Eukaryota > Metazoa > Arthropoda > Insecta > Diptera > Calliphoridae > Protophormia > Protophormia terraenovae. Next base: position 33,773,484 of record OX596073.1, read on the forward strand.
GATGGGAAAAAAGTGAAAGCAGATTCGAGTTTAGCATGCGGAATTCCATCTAGTCCACATATTTCTTTTTTTTTTAAGGAGCACGAAAAAAAAATTTTTTGTCGACCAGTGTAATCATTGTTTTTTTTTTTTTAATTTATATGGTTTTTTAAATTGTTTTTTTTTTTAATTAAGTACAAAATTGACCACATATCGGGGCTTATAACTTTTACAAATATGAACCGATTTTAAATATATATACATTTTTGAATTCTCCCAAGCAAGACAAAGAAAAAAACGTGCTAAATTATTTCTTATGATTTAAAAAATATTTGACTTTAAAAAATAAATTTCTCATTTTTCGTTTTGATTTTTTTGCAATTTTGCTCCATAACATTTAAAATAAAACTTCTTAACTTTTTTTAAAAATATGTTGAAATTCTCTATAATTTTCTAAATAATGGTGATTTTTTTTATTTATATATTTAATTTTTTTAAACTTTAGTTAAAAAAGTTTAATATTTTTTACATTTTCTGAAAGACTGGAGTTCAAGAAGACGTGTAAGTATAATTTTGAAAAGTTCCCTACATCCAACAGTGGTCAAAAATGGTAAATTTTGGATGAAAAGTTCAACTTTATGATTCTCCAAAAAAATTATTGTTGACTTCTGCGAATTAAATTAGATAGTTCAATATGTTCTTTAAGGCTTTGCAAAAAAATATGACAGTTTACCGGTAAATTTAGTCACATGAGGCAATTTTCTGAAAATACCCATATTTTTTATAATAAAAATTTTGACCTTTAAAAATATATAGTAAAATTTTACACATTTTTCTGATCTTTACATTTATCAAATCTTCGTTAAATATTTTATAAAATGCGCAAAAAATATTTATATACCTATAATAAGCATTTAGAAAATATATTAAATTCAGTTATAAAGTTACTTCGAAATCACTTCTACATTTACACATATATAAATTTATATTGTGAAATTTAAAAAAAATGTTTGACATAATACAACAAATCAGAAAAATTAAAAAAAAATTCCTGAAATTTTTAGCTTCGCGATGACGTGCAACTTTTCTTACCCCGTTTGCTTCTCTGCACCTCTTGCCTACAAACACAAAGGCTGCAGCGATTTTTTCCAAGGGAAATCCATAATATATGTAAGTGGTCGCTAATTTTCATCTTCCTTCAACCAAAATCTTCTTTAATTTTTTTTTTTTTATAAAATTTATTAATGAAAAATATTTTCATTATTTTTCCAGCAACATATTTTTTATATTTTAGTTTTGAAATAAAAGAATTTTTCACTTTTTTCTTTAATATTAAATTATTTCAAACACAACGTTCATATAATTCAAAAATACCACCAGCATTATCGATATTCTGCATTATCATACTAATAGTTGTATTTTTTGGTATTAAATTACTGCAATGTTTTCTTTGGTTTACTTACAAAAAATCTTTAGCATACTTTCAGGAGGATAACGAAAAATAAATGTCGCCCCAAGGGCGGCATTCGGCTGTAAGCCGGCTGAGTCGAGCCGCCGGAGGTTTTTTAAGAGCCGCCGCCGCCGATAAAATTTCGGCTAAAGACCGGGTTAGTTGGTTGTTTATGTGATGTTGATGTTCCGTTTATTTACGGGAAGAATTTTGTGCAATTATCCAAAATTAATAACGTGACATATGTTTGTGACATTTGTTAGCAAAAACACAGAGTTACCATAAATTATTTACTTTAAAAAGCCTAAAAATGGAACTCTGTTTAAAATTAAACATGCCAAATATTTATCTATTTAGTTGTTTGTGCATTTAAGTTTGTGTGATTTTTTTTCCGCCGCGAACCAAATTCTAGTTCGTCGAACATTTTGCCGCTTCGTCAATTCATGGAAATTATCGGCAATCATCGCAAATTAATATTTTTGTATTGGCGGCAGCGTTGCCATAACGGCATTTAAAGTGCAATTCTAGCACTTATTTTTTGGGTACTGCACCTTTTTGCGAAAAAAAGGTGCTAGATGCTGTTTAGCACCTTTTTATACTTTTTTTATAAATAAAATAAATTTTTTTAGCATTAAAAGTGCATTTCTAGCATTTATTTTTAGTTTTTGCACTTTAATTTTAATTTTGGATAAATAAAGCACAAAATAGCTAAAAATATCTTTGTATAGTTTACCGATCAAATTTTTTTTTACAACTCCAAAACTAATAGCCATACTAATAACCATACCTTATGTCAGACTTTTCAAAATGACGTAACTACTATAAAAATATTTTCTGACCTCCATTTTAATGGAAACATTTTTTACTAGTTATTATTCATATCTGACATTTTACCAAATTTAGAACGATGCTGATTTCTTTTACAAAACATTTGCAATATCAAACAACTGTGAACAATTATTTGTAAAAGTAGTGGTTGCACAATTTTGGTAAAATATTTAACAAATGTGAACATAGTTTTAGGAAAATACCTACGAAAAAATAAAAGAAGTAAACCCATTCTCACAAAAATGTACCTGAAATGCAATAAAAGCTCTTACATAGGGAATAAAATATTTTATAAATTTACGAGTTGTGTAGATTTATCCGGTTGAATGAAAACCATTAATGTTCTTATTTAACAAAATTATTTTATACATTTTTCAATAAGACATACTTATGTATGAAATTTACTGTGTTCCAAAATATAATGTGATTAAGTATGAAGATGGGAAGTTATTCTGAATTGATTTGTTCCTTTGGAATTAAGAATATGACCAATATATTGTGCGTAAACCATAAAAATTAAAAAAATATATTAAATTAGTGAATATATGCATAAATAACAAAAATGTTTATTATAATTCTTTATTTAATATTTAGCACTTTTTTTCTAAAGAATTGCACTTTTTAACAATCATTTAGCACTTATTTTTACTAAATTGCACCTTTTTAATAGCCATTTAGCACTTTTTCTCAGAGAAGTTCTGGCAACACTGATTGGCGGCAAGGTTGTTTTTATTAATCTTTTGGTGTTGTGTTTTTTATATAAAATTAAAATAAAATATCTTTGAAATTTGTTCAAAAACCGTGTACACATAAAAATAAACGTTATTTTATATATACGATATTTTAGAAATTTAACTATAGAAAAAATAAAAAAAATAAAAAATACATTATTAAAACTATTCCAATTAGATTTTAAATTGATCTAATTTAGATTATTATTATTGGTGAAGATGATTGTTGTGCTTTTATATTGGAAATTTTGTAACAAATAAGTAAATAACAAACTAAAAAACCAGCGAAAATGTAGATTTTTCAATAATGTAAGCAAACTTTTTTTGCTTTATAATTATATCATTTTATGTTAATATATAATGCTTTACTTACATATTGCAACAACGTAAAAATTCCAAAGATCTTAAAGGATATATAAAAAACTTTCATCAATAATGTCTTTCATATGTTTGTACGTCTTTCTTCTACACCTAGGAGGTGTATATTTAATTTCATTAATGATATTAATTTCTTTATTTATTTTCAGTTAAAAAAAAACTAAATTCCTTCTTGCTATGAATTCAAACACGTTAATATTGTTAAATCTGGTGGTAGTAGTGACTTCTACACAAATTATAAGACCAAATCCTCCATTATATTAATAGAAAATAGTAAATACAAATGTCAAAAACTTGAAAAACAACATCATTTAATTGAATTTCTTTTTATAAAAATTAAATTTAAACAAATTTAAAGAATTTTATATTTATTATATTTATTAAAAAATTTATTTTATATTTTTTGTACTACAAATTGTTCCGAAATCAATGATTTTTATGTTCTATTTTTTCCAGATTTCGAGATGTTTTGATGATGCTTTGACTACTTATTTTAAAGAAAACGAAATTTATTTTTTCAACAACTTACAGTGGCTCACAGCCACTACTTCTTTTTGGAAAAGTACTTCCATGCAGGGTCCACGCACAGTGCTATATAAATGAGTATTGGTTACAAACCATTTTAAAATGGTCACTTTAAATGGTTAAAATATATGGTACAAGAAATCATTATAAGTTTTTTTTTTCATGAAAATCGGTTAGACAATAAAAGGCATTGATGATGTACCGAAGAAACATTTATACAATCGTGACTGCGACAACCTACGGATCTCAGCACCAAAACTGACATCCGGAATTCAAACAATGTTGCGTCAAAACTTTTTGCCATACATTGCAAATACTGGATTTTGTACTCGTCTTCATGGCGTATCACTGTCGGATTCTGGAGTCACAAAATCCATACATAACATTCGTAAGTGTAGTCGTATTACAAATTTATTGGAACATTTATTTATTATATTAATATATTCAATTAATTTTGGTAAATAGAAAAAGTTCTTATTGGACGGGAATACGGAGGACTGGTTCGTAGAAAACTTCTAGTGCCTACAAGTCTTAATAGGTAGCAAAACTAAACTTCTTCGTAGAACTCTATTATTTTTTGTTAATTAGTTATAATTCTATATATTAGGCTCTTTTTTGTGCGAGAACAGAATACCGAGCTGAACCAAAAAAATTTTAAAATAACAGTGAAACATGTTGGTGGCAGTTTCATGGTTTGGTAGGTCAGTTAATCGATTTTACGATCAACTTTTTCATTTCGATTTTCAAAATCGATTAATCGGTCCCCAAAATCGATTTTATTTTGAAGTCGATTTTTTATTCATAAAGTCAAAAGTGTATCAAAAACAACTAAAAAATTTAAATTAATAAACCTATAAAATGATTTTAAACGTTCAGGTCACAAGTAATACATATATTAAAGGTATGTATATAAAATATAAGAAATCTGTAAACATTTAATTTATCCATCAATCCAATCTTCTTCAGCAAGGCTTACAAAGCCTTACATTTCGTTCCCACGACAATTGGATCTTCGCTCCGGAACGACCCGAGCTCAGCTCTGCCAAAGATTGTCAACTCAGCGACAGCTGTATCAACCGGAAGTTTTTTCCCCAGGGAGGAACTTCAGACATCAGCAGAATTGTTACAACAACAACAAGCCTTACATTTAAATCAATGCTCACTACTAAGCATGTTTCTTTGTTGTGTTATTATTTCAAGAATTGGCGTTCAAACGTTACTAAACGTTCTGGAGCTATTTGATTAATATTTGGATACATTTTTTTTTTTTTTTTCTTTCAGAGGATTTAGAAGACTGTTTTGCAAAATGCCCAGCTAGGGATAATGTGTAAAAATACTAAGATCTTTTTCAAATTGAATACTTACTGAGATTTTTTTTTTTTTTTTTCATTTTCCTAAAAAATTGGCAAACTCGACTTGGGTCTTTATTAAATTTCACTTTTAATTTAAATTTTGATATTTTTTAGTCCTTTATTTTTTCTTCCTTAAAATCGATTTTCGACTAAAATCGAAATCGATTTACCTTTCCCTAGACAGTAGTAGATACCTTTATATCCTTTAGAAGGATAATTTGTTGCAGAGTGCAAAAAATCATATTTTTGATATTGCCAACATAACGATCCGAATAATAAATTTGGTATTGTGTACAATTTGCTAATATATAAAGGCCCAATTTTAACAACACTCTCTAAATAGTCGCCAGACCTCAATATTATTGAAATTTTGTGGTCCATATTGGAAATTTACATAATAAAATAGGTATTAGGACCTAAAAATGCACTATGAACACATTTCACCTAATATTACATAAAAACTGGACGCACGCAAACCGCCTCTAATCTGTTGCATACAATTAAGACTACCATTCCACATAAAAAGTAATCAGGTATGTGATGAAAATCGATTTCGAGCCAAAAACGAAAAAGGTTGTGATACATATAAAATTTTCGATTTCAATTTCGTGTTATTGTAAAAACGAAATCGATTTCATTTTCCATTTTGTTTTATGAAAAACACAATAAATTAGGTTGCGATCATGGTTGTGATAAAAACGAAATTGACATGATTTCATCGTTTTCAAATCGAAAAAATGTTGGTACTCGTTTTAAAATTGAATTTGATTAAAACTGTTACAAAAGAACTAGAATCATGTGGGTAAAAAATAAAAGCTATATTGTAGAAAGAAAAATAAAATAAATAATACCTTTTAAAGAATATACAGTTAGGGACAAAACTATTTGTACACCCATGCATTTCGTATATCTTCAATAATTTATAAAGAATAAAAAATTATTATATGTAGTTTTAATTCAGGTCCATTTTTATTGAATTATTTGATAAAAAATAAATTAATATATAACACATTGTTAAAAAAAAGTACAATTTAAGTAAAAATCTTTGGGACAAAAGTATTTGTACATCAGTACTTTGTACAATTATTTGTACATTGGACTCTTGTATGATGATTTTTTTAAATACCGTTATATTTTCTTCGTTAATCGAGTTTTATTTTACAAAATAAGAAGTTGGTTTTAACGTTTTGAATAATAAGCACATCAAAAATGGGAAAGCGAAAAGAGTTGAGTTTGGATATTAAAAATTTATTTATTGATGAACATAAAAAAGGAAAATCTCTCCGGAATATAAGTAATTTAGTAAATTTGCAACATTCCACAGTACAATACATTGTAAGCAAGTATAAAAACAGCGGATCTGTTGAAAATGTGCATGAAGGTATACGAAATATATGAGGTGTACAAATAGTTTTGTCCCTAACTGTATATTGAGTCAGAGGTTAAGAAAAGTATAGAAATTCTGTAAATCCTAAAATTTTTTATTCTGTTGCTTTAAAACACTGAATATTCAGGTATGTGATAGAAACCGATTTCGAATGAAAATCGAAGCAAAATAGTCAAAATGTGTGATACAATTCATATTATCGATTCTTCTTCTTATTTGCATGAAAACGAATTCGTTTTCATTTTCCATATTGTTTCTATGAAAATATCAAAAAAAGAATGTGACAGAAAACGAAATTTAAAAAAATGTTAACGTTTTTAAATCGAGTAAACATTTGATATCGTTTATATTTATTTTCCAATAATTGAAGAAATATTTTGAGTAAAATGTAAGTATTTCTTATTTTATGGTAAATAATTGTGAAATAATTTTGTTTAAAATAATTTTAGGGGAAAACACATAAATATTCAGCAAGAAAACATAATGATAGAATACATGGAGAACAACCCACAATTAGCCCAAGGTTTTTCTAAAGGTGATAGAGTAGATACGGAGAGTCTTTGGCAAACACTTACAAATAATCTAAACAGTATCGGACCACCAACAAAAAAGAAAGAAACTTGGAAGAAGGTACAATATATGTAATAAGGTATATCCTTTAGAGTTTCATTAATGTTATTCAATAGGAATGGATGGATAAAAAGTCTCAAATAAAGAAAAAAATTTCAACTAACAAAAAGGAATCACGAACTACAGGCGGAGGACCTTACAACCAGTTATATATTTCTAGCAAAGAAGAAGCTATTGGTAAGCTTTGCGGTTTGTATGATGTAGTCGATGGGATCGACGATAGTATTGCTTGTGTTGGACAATATGTTGAAACAAATGAACCTTTAAGAAAGACAACGCATGACGAAGAGGAAGGTGAAAACGTAAAAGAAGCAGATGCAGACGAAGAATCTACAATGAATCAACCTGTAAAACAAAAATTTGTGGCAGATTCTCTACAAAATAATTTGAAAAAATTTATGACCGATGAAACCAAATGCTATGCACAGATCTCTGAAACGTTGGGAAACTTGGTGACCACCGTGAAGGAAAATACAGACATTCTAAAAAGTTTTGAATCAAACACTAAACGCATGTATAGATCATTGGAGAAAATGTCGGATAGTCTCAAAGAACAGACTCAGTCCATTCAAAAACAAACCGAAGAATTTACTAAACAAAGAAATGAATATGAAAGACATCATAAAGCAATTGAAAAATGTGATAAAAGCTAAACTTTTGGAGCTTCAAAAAGGACAGCTAAATATTTTAAATTAATGTTTTCTTAACTTTAAAATGATTTTTCTTTAAGTTTCCATGAAAAATTCTATATTATTTATATTTAATAAATGAATTAAAAAATTAAACAAATATTTTGAAATTAAAAATAATTAACACAAGCTTTGGGCAACGTTATCTCGGAGTCTTCTTGCTTCAACATTTTTTGTATCGGTATAAACTTATTCAGCATAATTTTCTTTAATCCAGTGGTGGCATAATACTTGCTCCAAGACTTTTAACATTTTTTTGAGGGATTTTGAAAAAGTGGTGCGATGAATTGCAATGAATGCATCATTGCCAACCGACCGTTGAAAGGTCCCTTCGGCGAAAAATCTTAACATTGCGGCCAACTCTATTGTTATGGATACTGAAGTGGAGTGTAATTGAGGAGTGATCTTCTCCAATATCCATAAAAATCCCTCTTTATTAATTCTAAAAAATTCAATAAATCTGAAAAAAATAAATTAGACAAAGTTAACAAAAACAAACGAATTCACTCTTACACATTTTCAGGCAAATCCAAAGGATTGGAGGAATCGCGTAACTTTCTACGTTTTATGTTTTCAAACTTTTTCTTCTCATTTAATAATATAAAATACGTATTTATTATAAATGCCATTTTATATTTAAACAATTAAAAATACTTTTTATGTTTGACATACAATTTTTTATTTACGTTTTCGTGCTTTTTTTTACATGAAATAATTCGGAATGAAACAAATATGGAACATAAAATCGATACGATTTCCATCACATATAACAAAATCAAATTCGTTTTTAACATTCGATTTCATTTGAAAACGAATCGATTTCCATCACATACCTGATTAAGTTTAAAACTTAAAATATATTTAGTAATTTGTGATGGAACTTGTAATGAAGCGATGTACCTTATTGTTTAAAAACCTATCAGACACTCGAATTAAACTGTAACTTCACATATGGGTTTTACAATTTAACTTTTAAGGTTTCTGGATATATCTACCACAAAGGGAAAAACAGATTTTGAATATTCAAAATAATCATTGTGCTAACCCAATTTAAAATCACCAGTAAAAATTTAAAACCAATGCAAAGTCCAAACTGCATCTGCTAAAAAGCGTTCCTATTAAAATATTGCATTAATTTTTTTTTTTTAGGCTGAATTAATTAATCGCCAAAATTGTTATTCCTCCACATTATTCCTCCACAAAGTGTTATTTTTATGGGCAATGTTTTCTTTTTTATTCAGAAGCAAGGAATATCTCCTTTGTGTCACCTTCACGCAAAATCTAAAAAACTTAACTTTTAATAATTTTTTATTAAAAAATTAACATTAAAATAAAATTTATTTAATTTAAATAATACAAATTTCAAAATTAATTTGTTGTGATTTGACAAGAAACATATTGAACAGAAACAAAAATGGAAAATGAAAACGATCGAAATTCATCACAACATAATCGATTTAAGAATACGATTTACTTTTGAAATTGATCGAATTTCATCCCACACCTGAATGTAATTATCGGTCGTAATTTTCAATTTTTTTATGTCATAAGTGGGTGCTTAAAATAAGCTATGAGATAAAAATATTGTATTTTTCTTTTCATATCTTTAATTTGCTTAAAGGCAAACTTTAACACTAAATAATGATTCTATATTAACCTAGAAATCTTCCTCTTTCTTATGATACCAAATTTTATTTTTAATTGCAGTCTGTTACTTTGTCATGGAGCTTTGAAAATAAAATTGTATAATGCATAATTTAAGCTCTGAGCCACTGTATATTAGTGTGTAGCAAAATCTCAAGAGTCTTGCAATTTGTTATTCACTTTAAAAAGAAAGAGGAATAACGACACATGTCTTCAAGATTATCACACGTTACGCTGTAGAATACATTTCATTTCTCTCCGGAGTCAGTAACAACTTTAGCGTGTTCATCATAATTCGTCGATGGTTATATGAATTATTTTTCCATTCATATTATGGACGCAAGTTTTTTAATCTTTTTGTATAATAAAAATTCAACATTAATCTCAAGCCAAGAAGCTACTATAGAAAATTACATATACAGCGAAAGCTTCCATAGGCGGTGATTTTATCCGTTATCAGGACATGTCCGTCTATGGGATATGGTTCATCATTTTTTTTAATAAGAGGTAATTCAGTAGCATAGGTACTGGTATCTTTTTATTTCAACATCCAAGATTGATTGTAATGAATTACCTTATAGATAAAAATATTCTTATATATACATATTAAAATGCAAAAGACCGTAACGTGACGTAAAAATCAAATTTCAAATTAATTAATTATTTGATTTATTCAACAATTTGATTAAATATATTTATGATTAATCGATTAATTTTGGTTTCATTTGTTCAAAATTATGATTAATCAATTAATCAGGAATTTAAATAGTTGAAATCGTGAATAATTCAATAATTTTAAATTTATTTGACTTTCTTTTTTATGTTTTTAATTTTCATTATAATATAAAAAAAATGCATGCAAAGTCGTTTGAAAATATAAAATGTGGGTCGTTTAATCACCAAATAATATATATTTAGCATTTTTTGTTAAACGAGCAGTGTTTTAATTAAACTTTAGTTAAAAAAGTAAAAATTTAATAAAACTGTAACAAAATATTATATCGAATGAAAAACAAAAACATGTTATTGACCATTTTAAGGTTGACAATATTTTGCAGAGAAAAAGTAAATTGTTAACTTTTACATGTTTTTTACCCAAATCATTTAAATTAATGGTTGATTATTGAATACCACTCAACTAGACATATAATTGTAACTAAGTGCACTCAAACCTCTTATGCCAATTAATGCTTAATTTAGGAAAGGAAAAAATTCCGGTCTGTTCTCAAATAGTTCCGAATTTAGAAAACGTAAAAAATTACCAATGTTTTAAAAAAATGATTTAAAGTTTGAAGTGCAAAAAAACTGCAATATTTTCACTATTTCACTATATTTAAAATTTCGTTAAAATCGGTTCAGCGGTTTAGGCGTGATTGAGTCTACTCGATTTTATAATATTGATATGGATTAAAAAGACCTTCTTCCTTAAAACTTAAAAGGAATATCTCAACAACACACCAACTTAAAAATTAATTTCATTTTACTATAAAAACCACAAACAAATTATACTTCATTATTTATAACTTTATTATTTCTTCAAATGATGAAAATAATATTCAGTTTATTGATTTCTCGTCAGATATGTAGGTCTTTATTGTTCAAGAATTCAGTTTCATACCAATTATTGTCCAATCAAATTTTTTATGCGATTTTCTTTGAATTTTAGTACTGCATTTTAGTTATGCGAATTTTGAATTAAATGGAACATATCTTACACTTTTGTATGCAAAATAAGTTTTGTGATATTCTTTGGAACGTTTAAAAAGAGGTTAATTAATTAATGTATATATTTTATTAATAATTTATTTTATTAAAATAATTTGTATAAAAACTACAATTACACATATTTGTATAAGATTATATGGAACACTATGTATAAAAGGCCACTTTTAAGTTATTACATTTTCGTATAAAATGGACGGAATGTTAAAGAAATTGTCCTTTTTTTAAACTACAAAATCTTAGTAAAAATGCTGTTACAATTGCAATTTACACTAAAAATGTGCAATAAAGTGCATTGTAAAAAAATGCATGCATTAATATTAAACATTAACTAAAATAATTTGAACAAAATATTAATTGTTTCTTGACGACGATTAAGGCATTAAAAGTTCAATATTAGGATTTTGAATTTCTAAAAAGATTTGATACTGTGAGAAAACACACAGCCAACAATAGAACTGCAAAGAAAGAAAAAATAATTATGTATAGATAAAACAAAAATTGATTTAAATTATCAAAGCAACTTACATTATAAGCCATCCAGCAGAAATTTATTAAAGCAGAAAAAGTTTGCTCCAACTAATAATAATAAAATTATATAAATTATTATGTTAAATGAAATTAATTTAAAATAAACTTACATATATATAATAGCCCCCAATAAGCCATAAACCAAATATCAATTGAAATAAAATGGCTATACCCATTAAGATTAACCAGGGTAAAAGCCAACCGCGTACACTAAAATTTATAAAATTTTATACAAATAAATCAATGTTGTAAAATACTTTACAAACACTTATTTAAACTTACCTTATTTTAATGCCATAATACACCAAATAAGATGAAATAATAATTAAAACAAAATAGAAAATAAAGAAACCACCCACTATGGGCATGGAGCTGCGTATATCAGTTTCAAATAATGGGGAATATAATTGAGAAGATTCACCACCCGTCAACATATAAACCACCTATAAAATTAAAAAAAAAATCATTAACATATCAAATATGTATTCCATTCTGAAAAACGTACCATAGTTATGAGCACCACTGAAAGGGCAGCTGTATAAGCTGCCACCGCATAACTGCCTGTCTTAACATTGTTGGACCATATAATAGGTGACCAGCAAGAGTCTAAAACTACCATTTTGCTAAAATATATTAAACATTACTTAGTTTTCCAAGTTTTCTTTGAAAATTTCTTATAATAATTTCACTAGTTTCTTTTTAATCTGTGTCTCATTCAAGTCACACACATTCTCACAAAACTGTCATCATATTGTTTTTAATTTTTTTGGGAACACGCCCTGGTTTAGTTAATTTTTAAGCTGGCATTTTTTACCACTAAATTTATTTACTTTTTACGTTTTCCTTACCTTTTATTTTTAAGTTATTTTAAAGTATCTTTTTAATTATTATTTAATTTTTATAAATACTTTTAATTAATACTTTTTTATTTATTTTTTCTCTTAAAGAATGTTGATTTGTAAAATGTAAACAAATTAATTGAAACTGTACAAAGCCTCTCTTCTCGTTCTCTCTGATTGGAGTTGAATGAGTTAAAAAAAATGTGTGACAACCAGAGACCTGCGCCGAACGATTTTAACGGCGGCGGCGGCTTTGCTAAAAATTGTCGGCGGCGTCTCAAAATCGGCTGTTAGCCGGCTGAACATTGGTTCACAAATGTGTCCCATTAGATATAGGGGGGTCCGAAGACCGTTTGTTTGAACATTATTTATAAGTATTTCCTTAAAGATTTATATCATACATTTTTGTATTTTTGGCATAAATAGAACTCCCTAACTCAGCTCCAATTTATTTGATTTTTTTCGCCATTGATAGTACTTTTATCGGTGAAAATAATGATGTAAAAATTTGTCAGCGCAATTAAATATTTTGGAAGTTATAGGGCTTTGAAAATCGAATTTCCCTAAGAAACTCGCATTAAAAAAATAATTTTTATAAAAAAAGTTGAGTAAAAAGGAAGAATTACGTTAGCGAAGCCGCTTTTGAACATACCACAGAGTTAAAAGTCCTTCCGCCCGGCCGAAGGCCGACTATTTAGAAAAAATTATTTCCACAAAAAAATTATTTTTTTGTACTAAAAATTACAAAATATTTAAAAAAGTTGTTTTTATAAAGTTTTTATATTTTTTTTATTTATTTTTATAAATGCGCAAGTAAGAGCTTTTAATTGATACCTTAATCTTTGTAATCGGATAAATAGTATGGGAAATATTTACGATTTTAAGTGAATTAGAGAGGTAAATGAGTACCGTATTTTTGTACTTCTAGTGTGTCAAAACGGAAGACTTTTTGTTTGAACATTATTTATATTTTTAAAATTATTAAAAACGTATATATGATCTTGACACAGATCTTCTACCTACACATGTAAAATTTCAAGCTGGAGCAGTGTTGTCAGTGGAAATTTTTAAGAATACCTACGGCTGATGAATAAACCGATTTTCCCTAAGCGTCCAAAAAATTTGAATAAGTTCTTTAAGATTTTTTTCTAATCTTACCGTTTAAAAATGCTAATTATCAACCTCCAAAAATTAAACTTTAGAAAATTATATTTTACTATGTCTACTGATATGTATATTTTAATTCATTGCGTTTTTACTATTTTATTAACAAAAAATATCTGATGAACGAGCCAAGTACTAAAGATTTATCCTAAAGTTAGCGGGTGAAGAAAAAATTATTCTTCAGGATAATATTTCATAATAGGGGATCAAATTCTACATTTTAAATTTTATACTTAATGATAAATGTAATATTGAAAAATGCAGAATACAGATGTTTATTCCAAAAAACAAATTGACTTGTTTTTTCATATATTTCAAAGCCAGAAAACATCTCGATTTGAGTTATTTAATTATTTAACACAATAAAAACATCTAAATTTCCATACAGGGAAGAAATTTTTAGTATTTTTAGTACATAGAAAATTGTTTAAAAATGGATTTTTAAAAATTGCCGAAAAGTTTACAAAAAAAAATTATAAATTAAATTTATATTTGTTCACATTTATTATTTGTTTAAAAATTTTATTTTTGGAATTAGAAAGTATTTGTGTGTAAAATTTTTATTTAAATCAACAATTTGTGAAAATATTTTGGCAAACGAAAAACAGGCCAAAAGGATACACATAAAAAAATTATATGTGAACAGTGATGCTTAAACTTATTGTGTTTCTTAAAAAACTACATCACTTTTAACGGTATTTTTTAAAAAATCAATTGAAAATAAGATTTTCTATTTAAATTTTAGAAAAGATCATTGGAAAATTAGATTTTTCATTAAAATTTTTAAAAATAACAATTGAACATGAGATTTTTCATTTAAATTTTAGAAAAGAACTGTTGAAATTTCTATATTTCATTAACATTTCAGAAAAGATTAATTGAAATTACAATTTCTATACAAAATTTGGAAAATATCAATTGAAAATTAAGTTATTTATTTTGCATTCAGAAAAGAACATTTGAAAATAAGTTTTTTATATCAAATTTAGAAAAGAACAATTTAAAATAAGTTTTTATATTTTAAATTTAGACAATATCAATTTATAATTAAATTTTACATTTTAAATTCAGAAGAGCACAAATGAAATTCAGTTTTTTATTTTAAAATTTAGAAAAGAACAATTGAAATTGAGAAAAATTCATTAAAACTTAGAACATTGAATGAGAGAGATTTAAATGATAACATAATGTTAGGTCAACTTAATTTATATTACCTTTAAGCAAATAAAATTTAGAGATTGTATCAAATTCTTCTGGAGTGTAAAGTATGAATTAATTTTACTCTTTATGCAAATTTCACTCTATATATTATTTCAGTTGAAGCTCTGAATTTAATTTAGTTTTTTCAAAATTTCAATTGTATTTTTTTAATTTTAAATGAAAATTCTTCTTTTCAAAAATTAAAATAAAAAATTCAAATTTAAATTGTTATTTTCAAAATTATAAATGGAAAACCTAATTTTCAATTAATCTTTTCTCAATTCTAAATAAAAAATCTCACTTTCAAATGATCAATTCTGAAATTTATGTGAAAAATGTAAATTTCAATTGTTATATTCTGAAATTAAAAGAAAAATATTATTTTAATATGTTCCTTTCTGAATTAAAATGATATTTTCAAATTTTGAATTGGAATATCTCATTTGTTCTTTTCTGAAACTGAATTCATAAACCTCATTTTTAATTGCTGTTTTCATAATATCATATAGAAAGTTCTTATTTTAACTTAAAAATTGTGTAGTAAAAAGCATAATATTAAATAACATATAACACAATAACTCAAATAATATACTTTGTGAATTGGGTAAATATGTATTTAGTTCATATTTTAGTTCATATTAACACACGTTTTGCTTTTTAAAATTATTTTATCATTGAAATTATGTCAGTTATTATTCTTGAAGTCAACCTGTTGATTTGTTGTGAGTTTGACCAACATGAGTAACGAAAATGATGTTCGTGCTATAAATTATTAAAAATTTTCAAAAAAAAAAAAAAAAAAAACAAATTGGTCCTACAAATAATTGGTCGAAGAATTAAATGTCCGCTGTCATACTGTTTTCAATACTAGATAAATAGAAAAACACTTTTCAAATAAAATTTTTCTTAAATGGAACAAAATTTATGACTGTTTTTGAAATTAATGTTACGATCATTTGACTTTTGTCAATACTATGGATGTGCGATTAATCGGTTATACAAAACTTTATTTAATCTATACACATATTAATCAGTTAATCGATTAATCAACAATTCTAATTAATAAAAATTCTGATTAATTACTTTTAATTTTGATTAATCAAATTTGAATAATATTATTCAATGTTCTCAAATTTAGTTTACAATTAAACAAATGAAACAAAAAATGCTAAATATATAATATATGTTATTTGGTGATTAAACGACCCACATTTTATATTTTCAAACGACTTTCATGCAGTTTTTTATATTATAATGAAAATTAAAAACATAAAAAAGAAAGTCAAATAAATTTAAAATTATTTAATTATTCACGATTTTAACTATTTAAATTCCTGATTAATTGATTAATCATAAATATATTTAATCAAATTGTTGAATAAATCAAATAATTAATTAATTTGAAATTTGATTTTTACCTCACGTTACGGTCTTTTGCATTTTAATATGTATATACAAGAATATTTTTATCTATAAGCTAATTCATTACAATCAATCTTGGATGTTGAAATAAAAAGATACCAGAACTTATGCTACTGAATTACCTCTTATTAAAAAATTTGATGAACCATATCCTATAGACGGACATCTCCTGATAACGGACAAAATCACCGCCTATGGAAGCTTTCGCTGTATATGTAATTTCCTATAGTAGCTTCTTGGCTTGAGATTAATGTTGAATTTTTATTATACAAAAAGATTGAGTGAATGCGTTCATAATATGGATGAAAAAATAATTCATATAACCATCGACGATTTATGATGAACACGGTAAAGTTGTTACTGACTTCGGAGAGAAATGAAATGTATTCTACAGCATAACGTGTGATAATCTTGAAGATATGTGTCGTTATTCCTCTTCCTTTTTAAAGTGAATAACAAATTGCAAGACTCTTGAGGTTTTGCTACACACTAATATACAGTGGCTCACAGCTTAAATTATGCATTAAACAATTTTATTTTTAAAGCTCTATGACAAAGTAACAGACTGGAATTAAAAATAAAATTTGGTATCATAAGAAAGAGGAAGATTTCTAGTTTAATATAGAACCATTATTTAGTGTTAAAGATTACCTTTAAGCAAATTAAAGATATGAAAACAAAAAATCCAATATTTTTATCTCACAGCTTATTTTAAGCACCCACTTATGACATAAAAAAATTTAAAATTACGACCAATAATTACATTCAGATATGTGATGAAATTCGGTCAATTTCTAAAGTAAATCGTATTCTTAAATGGATTAGGTTGTGATGTTCAATATGTTTCTTGTCAAATCACAACAAATTAATTTTGAAATTTGTATTATTTAAATGAAATAAATTTTATTTTAATGTTTTTATGTTAATTTTTTAATAAAAGATTATCAAAAGTTAAGTTTTGCGTGAAGCTGCCATAAAAGAGATATTCCTTGCTTCTGAAAAAAAAAAATTGCCCATAAAAAAAAACATTTTGTAGAGGAATAATAAATTTACATTTTTGGCGATTAATTAATTAATTCTACAAAAATAAAAATTAATGCAATATTTTAATAGGAACGCTTTTTAGCAGATGCAGTTTGGACTTTGCATTGGATTTAAATTTTTACTGGTAATTTGAAATTAGCACAATGATTATTTTGAATATTCAAAATCAGTTTTTTCCTTTGTGGTAGATATATCCAGAAGCCTTAAAAGTTAAATTGTAAAACCCATATGTGAAGTTACAGTTTAATTCGGATGTCTGATAGGTTTTTAAACAATAAGGTACATCGCTTCACCACAAGTTCCATCACAAATTACAAAAATTTTAGGATTTACAAATCTCTATACTTTTCTTAACCTCTCCCTCAATATATATTCTTTAAAAGGTATTATTATTTATTTTTTTTATTTTTCTTTCTACAATATAGCTTTTATTTTTTACCCATGCTTAATGATCCTTAATGATTCTAATTCTTTTGTAACAGTTTTAATCAAATTCAATTTTAAAACGAGTACCAAAATTTGTTCAATTTGAAAACGATAAAATCATGTCAATTTCGTTTTTATCACAACCATGATCACAACCTAATTTATTGAGATTTTCATAAAACAAAATGGAAAATGAAATCGATTTCGTTTTTACAATAAAACGAAATTGAAATCGAAAATTTTATGTGTATCACAACCTTATTCGTTTTTGGCTCGAAATCGATTTTTATCACATACATGATTATTTTTTATGTGGAATGGTAGTCTTAATTGTATGCAACAGATTAGAGGCGGTTTGCGTGCGTCCAGTATTTGTGTAATATTAGGCGAAATGTGTTTACAGTGCACCTAACACCTATTTTATTATTATGTAAATTTCCAATATGGACCACAAATTTTCAATAATATTGAGGTCTGGCGACTTTATATATTAGCAAATTGTACACAATACCAAATTTATTATACGGATCGTTATGTTGGCAATATCAAAAATATGATAATATGCCCTGATTTTTTGCACTCTGCAACAAATTATCCTTTAGGATATAAAGGTATCTAATACTGTCTAGGGAAAGGTAAATCGATTTCGATTTTAGTAGAAAATCGATTTTCAGGAGGAAAAAATAAAGAACTAAAAAATATCAAAATTGAATAAACTGACGACAGATGACCCACAGTTCTACAAAGAAGTTTAGTTTTGCTACCTTTAAAGACATGTAGGCACTAGAAGTTTTCTACGAACCGGTCCTCCGTATTCCCGTCCAATAAGAACTTTTTCTATTTACCAAAATTAATTGAATATAATAATACATAATAAATAAATATTCCAATAAATTTGTAATACAACTACACTTACGAATGTTATGTGTGGGCTTTGTGACTCCAGAATCCGGCAGTGATATGCCATGAAGACGAGTACAATAATCCAGTATTTGCAATGTATGGCAAAAGTTTTAACGCAACATTGTTTGAACTCCGGATGTCAGTTTTGGTCCTGATAACCGTAGGTTGTCGCAGACTGCGATTGTATAAATGTTTATTCGGTACTTCATCCATCAATGGCTTTTATTGTCCAACCGATTTTCATGGAAAAAAAACTCATAATGATTTCTTGTACCATAGAAGCATATATTTTAACCATTTAAAGTGACCATTTTAAAATGGTTTGTAACCAATACTCCTTTATATAGCACTCACAGTGCTATATAAGTGCGTGGACCCTGCATGGAAGTACTTTTCCAAAAAGAAGTACTGGCTGTGAGCCACTGTATGTTGTTGAAAAAATAAATTTCGTTTTCTAAAAAAAAAGTCAAAGCATCATCAAAACAATAAAACATCTCGAAATCTGGAAAAACAGAACATAAAAATCATTGATTTCGGAACAATTTGTATTACAAAAAATATAAAAGGCTTATAGTCGACACAATACCTATTTTATTATTCATTTTATTCTTTAAATTTGTTTAAATTTAATTTTTATAAAAAGAAATTCATTTAAATTATGTTGTTTTTCAAGTTTTTGACATTTGTATTTACTATTTTCTGAAGCAGCAGAATCTCTGCTGACTGTGTCACAGCATCGACGACGTTGTACTTGCCTTCATACACTCATCATACACGATTTACATGTAAATCAAATGGTATGATGATTTGCACAAACCTGGCTAAATAATGTTGTCATACACGACTCATAAGCACCTGTGTTAACTTGTAGGATCATACGTATGATCATACATCAGTGCAGCGCAGCTTCATCCATCAAATTCAGCAAATATCGTTGCCATGTGGGGAGGAAATTTGCCGCCGAAATTCATGAGTCGACAGCAATGCTAAAAATGTCGCCGACATTATAAGGAAACTTATGAAAAAAAAATTGTAAAAATTAATATTAAAATTTAAAATTTCAAGAATATAAAGAATTTACTAAAGGTTTTATATTAAATTCATTAAGCTTGACCGAAATCAGTGGCTGTAATTGAGTCGTGTTTTAGCCGAAATTTTATCGGCGGCGGCGGCTCTTGAAAAAACTCCGGCGGCTCGACTCAGCCGGCTTACAGCCGATCGGCGCAGTTCTCTTACTGTCATGTAAACATTGAGTTGAGTTGTATTTTAGGGTAGTAGAAATTGGATAAATTTTTAAATTAAATTATAATATAAAATCGCGTTTTTTTAATAATTTATTTTTTGTGATTTTAGCGGTTAATTGGGAGTATTTTAACAATACTTTCAATTTAATAATTTTACGATCATTATTTTTAGTATGTACAACAATTTTTTGTAGTTCGGTGTTTTTTTTCTTGAAGTTTTGAGATTTTTTGAACTTTTTATGAATTTTTGGCATAATTGATTTTTAAATAATATTGATACTGATCTACAGTTCTTTTACTTGTAATTATAGTGACATACAAAATTTTGTCCGCTCCTTAGTTTACGAGTTATATTTATTTGAATATCTTTATTAATGGATGTCCGATCTAAATTATATTGATACTGTTTAAAATCACTTATAAATACATTTTAAATAGTACACCGTATAAATTAACTCCTTGGAATTTTGTATCAAAATATTGAATATATAATATAACGATTTTTTAGTATAACAATTTTGTTGCAATTCGAGAAATTTTTCTGCAATTTTTTTTTTTTATTCACCAATTGTAATTTCTTGATTTCTTGAAATATGGCGATTTTGAAACCATAGACTAATAATCTTTAAACTTTTTTTAATGAGGATCTTTGATAGTTTGGTAGTGTTTTAGGTATTGTTTTGTAATTTTCAGTTAAGATTTTTTTTACATATTTACTTTTGTTTCTATGAAAAATATACAATATTTTTCACATAATTAGAAATTATACCATCTAGAAAATAGAATTCATTTAAAAAAGTACTGACAACATGCAAATAAAAATAACTTGCAAATAAATAATTCACTGTTTACACTGGGTCTACACATGATTTTTTATATCATAATATGTAACATAGAGTGTCAAATCCGCTCTCTGAGAGAATTATCTCACGTGTAGACTAAAATATTAGTATTATAAGAAATTTTATGAGACTGTGGTGATAAGATTTTTCTACACAACTATCTTATAAGATTTACTCTCAAAAAAATACACATATACGAGTTTGTTTGTGTGTGTGAATGTTTACTTTTAAAAGTACTTAAAAACTATGTTTTTTTGTTTTTTTTATTTTAATGGTTATTCTACATTCAGGAACAAATTTTCATTAAAATTTTGCATAACAATTTCGAATTTCTTAAATAAAAGTACATGTTTACTCTGTGACTGAATGAAAATAATGAAATATTATGAGATTTATTAGAATACATTTACCCCTCGTTTAAGATTTAACATAATATAAACAAAATGTTTACTCTCTTCTGCCGGCGTTTTCTTATATTATGTTCACATACATTAGTTTTCGAATTGTTTTTTAAAAAACACAAAGAGTTTTAATATCACAGTTCACATATAATTTTATTGTGTTTTTCCTTTTGGCCTGTTTTTTGTTTGCCAAAATATTTTCACAAATTTATTATTTAAATAAAAATTTAACACACAAGCACTTTCTAATTCAAAAAATAAAATTTTTAAACAAATAACATTTATGAACAAATATAAATTTAATTCATAATTTTTAATTTTTTTGTTTATAAACTGTTTGACAATTTTTACAAATTCTTTTTTAAACATTTTCTGTGTACTAAAAATACTAAAAATTCCCTGTATGAAAATTTAGTATGTTTTTATTGTGTTAAATAATTAAAAAACTCGATTTGAGATGTTTTCTGGCTTTAAAAATATATAAAAAAACAAGTCAATTTCATTGTGTTTTTTAAGAAAACGACTCGTTTTTCAAAAAACCTTTATATGTGAACATAGTATTAAATTTTAAATTGTCTTGTTTAACGAAAATTTTATTTTTTTTCCAGTTTGTATAATATAAAATTATTTGTTAAAAAAGTGAAATTTTAAAAAAGAACAATAAATTCGACAGCTTATGTTAAACATTATTAGCTTTGTGTTTAAACATTTATTGCAAAATAGATTTCTTATTGGCCCTCACTTAACATTTACAATTGAGGACAAAAATGTCTACATGTAGACTAGGGCTTCAATTGATAAAAATTGTCATCACTGATAGAAAACCCGAAAATAAGCAATGTTGCCAGTTTAAAATTTTCTTTTCTTATATGTTTTCTCACTCTAATTTTTTGTCTCTCTCATTCAGGGTTTCTTTTTGTCATTTCCCTTTTGTCTCGTTCTTTTTTGCAGGAAAATTTATTTTGTAACTTCATTTGGTCGGCAATTATATATTTTTGTGTTGTTTTTTTATAGCGTGTGGTTAGTTTTTAAAATAATAAGTGTAGTCTCTAATAAGAAAGAAATTATTTATTTACAATCGTTTATAAAAAACTATACTGAAATCTTAAAAAAATCCAATAAGAGAAATCTTTTGAATAAAAATTTGGAAAACTTGTGCAAATATTTTCTAAAAAGGAAAAAAAAACATACATACAGCGCATCTTTTCTCATTAACAATATTTTAAGCCAAAGCTTAATATATATTTTATAGAGCTCTCTTTCATAGTGGAGAATATGTTTTTGTATGCATGAGTGTATGTTTATTGTTTTTAAGTAAATAGTGTTGCCAGGACTAAATAAAATATATGCGAGACTTAAAAATATAAATTATAATAATTTAATTTATAATTTAATATTTATTTATCAAATTTTCTAATGTCTTTACGTTGTTTTGGTAATATTATGTCATAGTTTTCCTATTAAATAAATGTTATATTATTAAATTTATAATTTTTATGGCAACACTCTAGGAAAATATTTTGTAAGGGTTTGCAAGTGTGTGTGCTTTTTGTCAATACATGTAAAAACTTTCGTTGACTTTTTTAGTTAAATTTTGTTCGTGCTAAGTTGAAGACGTGAAGAAAAAACGCCAAATAGAAACTTTTGAAGTGTGTTAATAAGAGAAATTATAAAGGCTAAAAGACTGAATTATTATTATTTTTTGTAGGAATTCGTAACAATAAAAAAAACAATTATAAGGAGAAAAAAGTGAAAGAGAAATACAAGACAAGTTAATTGCGTTTTGTGTTTTTAACAAATAAAAGAAAATTTTGAACAAATAAAAAGGCCACCACTTTTTTTGGTTAAACAACACAAAAAGTTTTTTAGAAAATGTCGACACCCGCACGCAGACGTCTTATGAGAGATTTTAAAAGGTATGTATAATAAATAAAAATGTAATGAAAATGAAATAACAGTTCTTTTAAATTAAAACGCAAAAAGCATATTTATAGTGATTTTTCTAATTGTTATTGGATAAAATTTTCTTTGCTAGTATGACTTTTGTTCATTAAATTTTCTCTAAAAAGATAAATTACGTGTGATTTTTATTTTGTGCTGTAATTTCTTGACTTCCCTTCGGTCCCCTTTTGCTTGAGAAAAAAAATGTTTTTTTTTTTTTCTTATTTTATATTGTAAATGTGTAATTGTGTTGGTGTATACAAGATCTCTCCCTCTCTTTGGTGATTTGCTGTTTTTTCTTTTTCTATGTATTTTGTTATTGGTTGGCATTTTTTCATTTGCCTTATTCTGTTTTCTTATTTATGTTTTTGAATATTTTTTAAAATAAATTTAGCAATTCCTCTTTTTTATAAAAATACCAAATTACTTCCCGAATTTTCTATTTATTGTTTTTGTTTTCCTTGTTACGATGTTGTCTTTATTGTTTTGTTATTTTATAAAAACTTGATGATGACAAAAACAGAATATTTACTTAAGAATTTCATTTAATTTGGCAATTGCCTTTTTTTTCAAAAAGTCTCCCATTTGTCTCTTTTTCTTCTGTAGTTGACTCATCCCTGTTTTTTTATTTTTTTAATTTTATAACTTTTTAGATATTTTTGCTATTTTGTTTTTTCTTCATTTGTCTCTTATGCTTTTATTTATTTTCATTATATTCCCTTGTTTTTTTGTTATTCTATTTTCAAGGATATTTCTTGTTACCTAGAAAAATGTCAAGGATAATTTTGTTAATTATATTATATTTTTGTAAAATTTTTTTTGTTGGTTTTATAAACAATTATCAATATTTGAAGGTCATACATATGTTTGCATATTGTCAATTTAGTGGATTTGTTTACATTTATCATGTTGATTTTAATTGAATGTAAGTTTGTGAATTTTGCAAATTGTCAAATTAGTTTATTATACATCTGAGGTGGGCAAACATTGGCACCTGCGTACAATACGTGTTTGCACTTTCCGCCACAATAAGATATATTAGTGGTGGGTAAAACATTAGCAACCGAAAACTAAACTTTTTTGGGTGTAAATCAAGATCTTCGGCACAGTTGATTTTTAAACAATTTTAATAGTGATTCTATAGTACTTTTACATGTGCAATAAAAAATTTTGTCCGCTCTTGCTCGGTTTACGAGTTATAGGCCCTCAAAGTTTCAATATATTTTCCTGAATATCTTTATTAATAATTGTCGGATCTTAATTATATTGATGTCATTTAAAAGCACTTATAAATACCTTTTCAATGGTATATAACACTAACATATTAATTAATTATTTGGGAACAAAATTGACATTTTGTATAAAAATGGCGGAACTTAACAAAATTTTTAATATTCGAAAAAAGCTTATTTAGCGAAGCCGGTGTTCGACATACCCAGAGGAGAAAGTCTTTAAGCCCGGCCGCAGGCCGGCTACACAGAAAAACCTTTTTTAAGTCGGAAAAAAATATAATAATTTCAAGTGTGCCGAAGATCTTGATGAGTGCCCTTTTTTGTTAAAAATATTTAAAGCAATTGGCTTAAATTAGATGTTCTGATTTAGCTCCGATTTTTTTATTTTTTCATCATTAATAGTGCTTTTAACGGTGAAAATATTGATGTATACATTTTTGAGTGTAATTGAATAGTTTGTAAGTTTCAAGGCTTTTGTAAATCGTTCTTCCTAAAGAATCTCATATTCAAAAAAATTGTTTTTTTTTTTTTGTTAATGTAGGATAAAAATATATTAAATATTAAATATTTAGTGGCATCGCCATTGTTTTTATCACTTTCGAACACCTTTTAGTCATTGAAGCAATAAGCTTTTCAATATGGTCATTGGTAATAGCATTTATTTGCTTCTTAAAATCTGCGATAAATTTATCGCCAATTTGGAATGGAATCTGGTTGAATTCAGTAGATTATAGCGGTTATGACAATTCATTTATTAATTAGTTTTTTTTTTAGTTTCAGTAAATTGAATCTCTAATATGCACTTTTTACTAAAAGTAAAACAATTTATCGACGTTTATTTTTCTTATTTTATTAATTATTAAATTAATCAAATAGTGATAATTTTAACAATTGAATATAACATTTTTTTTTACGATGAATTTCAATTAATAAAATAATAGAGTATGTATTATTCGTAATTGAAATTGGATTTTAAATTTTTCTATGTAAAATTTGAATTTAAATTGTTAGAAAACTTTGATTTTGAGTAATTTATTTAATTATACAAATATTTTAAATTTTTTTAAAATTCTGATTAATAATTTAATTGAAAATTTTTCGAAAATATTTTTTTCTGTATAGTAAACAATAATTTTCTATTGCTATAAAATAACAGAATATTAGAAATATTAAATATTCAAAATATTTAAGAAGCAGAAAATAAATCCAATCGTAAAATATCATTTCAGTTTCGAATATTTTGACCTCGACTGTATTTAGAGAAGTAAGGCTATAAATATAAAAAATTTAAAGAATTTAAAGAGATAAAATTAAGATGGTTATAGAAAAAAAACTTTTTTGGAGCTTCAGGGCTGGTAATGTTTTTATACTAGTTATTAGTTCTGAAGAAAAAATATATTTCCATTATTTGAGAACTTTAGGATATTAGTCTGTATAGTGATAACTAATATTTCACTTTTAAATGGTTGTAAAAATTAGTACCTCAAAACAATTTTATTATTATTTTTTGTTGATGTTCCGCTTTAATAAATTTAAACCATATTAATATTCGTTTAATATTTAGTTTCAATGTTCATGTATAAAAAGTCCCTTTGGATTTTCTATACATAACAATTTCTGTCAACGCTTTTTTAATTCAAAACATTGTTTTAAAATAATTCATATTAGGGCTGATACTTTTATGATGCCTTTTAAAGATTTTCAATCTTTATATTATGGATATTATTAAAACAAATTTTGCAACTTTCTATTTTATTTAAGTTTTTGTTTAATCTACTTTAAACAAATAAATAAATGTATGTATCTTTATTATCTAAAGCCATTAAATATCAGACTTTTAACTATATAAATATCAAATTGATAATAAGTACATATGTACATACTTTTTAATCATAACAAAAATATAAACATTTTAGCAAAGTATGTATGTCTATCTTAAAAATATTCCTAAAAACAATGTTTATACACTGTATTAAATATCTTTTATATACCAAAAATAATAAATGACATTTTGTAGGTCATTTATTCTTTACATTTTATTTATACATACCATTTTCTATGATTAATTTATTGTTTATTTAATATTGTTTTTACTATTTTTCATTCCACCCCGTTAATAATAAACAAATATTTATGTTTTTATAAAACCTTTTTCTATAACTATTTTAACTTTTTTTAAGACAAAAAATACGGTTGAGGAAGAAATGTTTACCAATAATTTGTCTTTATGTAAAAAAATGTATTATTATTTTTTTAATAAGTCTAAAACACGCAACTTTTGTTTTTCTTTTGCAAATAATAAAATGGAATTTAAAATAGGGAATGTGATACTTAAGTACAAACTGTATAACAATTTAAATAAAATTTGTACAAGTTTATCAAAAAAAGGTCATCAGTTCACTGGAGAGTAGACAGAAATTAAAAAAAAAAGATTATTTTAAGTGTTTAGATGATTTTGCAAATTATTATATTTTATTACAACATTGGAGATTTTGAAGATTAATTACAAAGTATGTAAAATATATATAAAATATATTTTGTGCAATTTAATTAAAATGTTTTAAATTTGGAAAAAAATGCTACATAATGTTTCAGAAAATATGTAATTTAAAATATATATAAAATATTTTTTTTTTTCCTTCAAAACAATTTAGCTGGGGAAAAAATAGTTATATTCTTTGTCCATTTTTTTCATAAAATGTTTGTAAATATTTTAGTTTATTATTTATATGGATCAGTTTATCATGTTATTTGTTAAATTCACATTTTTACTATTGCTTTAATTATATTATTATTTTTTTAATGTGGTTTATTTTATAATCTATTTTTATAGTTCTATTTTAAACAAAAATAAATTGATTGCAATTTTCTTTGTTAATGAATTGAATTCGCACATGAAATTAACAACAAATAAATACAAACTAAATAAAAATTTAGTATATAAAACTACAATTTGTTGCCTACAAAAAAAGCATCAATTAAAAAACTTAAATATTAAATTTGTCTAGTGTGTCATTGCAATTATATGTTCTAATACATCATTCATGGCAGAGCTGTTCAAAATTATGGTAATTTGAGTGCCTAATATGAAAAATTATTTTTTTCTCTTATTTAAAATTTAAATCGATTAGTTCTTTTAAAATGTAGTTTTTTTAATAAAAATATTTTGAATATTCATTATTGTAGCGTTTTATTTTCTGAAGGACGATTTTACTGTGTAGCACTGGACCTATACTTGTATTAAGTGCAAAATAAAACATACGTATGCAGAAAGAACATTACGTTGGTACTAACATTTGTATTAATTTATGCACTTTTGTGTGATTCCCGAAATTGGGCTTATATGGAAGCTATGGTCAATTATGGACTAATGAAATTTGGCATAAAGATAAATACTTATAAAAATCTTCTTTGCACCGAATTCCATTAAAATATTTTATTATATTTAAGGCATTTTCGTTAAATCCCTATAGCGGGAGGAAATTTGTATAGAGGCTAGGTAAAATAATGGAAATTAAACTTTTTGAGGGTTTTTGGTAAAATTTTAAATTTTTTGGGGATATTTAAAATTTTTGTTTAAATTTCCAATTTTTGGCAAGATTTAATTTTTTTTGGTGAAATTTTTGCCGAGATTTCAAGTTTTTTGGTAATATTTTAAATTTTGGTGAAATATAAAATTTTTATAGAATCAGCATTAAGTTGTTGTTTGTATATATAACACAATTTTTTGTTGGATTTTCAGTTTTTTTGTGAAATTTAAAATTTTTGGTGATATTACAAATTTTTTGATTTGAAGTGATTTCTTTGAAATTTAAATTTTATGATAAAATTTTGAATTTTTAGTCAAATATAAATTTTTTTGGAGAATCTGCTTTTTGATCAAATTCTAAAATTTTTCGAAATTTTTAATACATATTTTGTGAAACTGTATTTTTTTGTTAAATATTCATAATTTACTTGTGAACTTTGTAAACATTTCGCGTTTCTGTGACGGTGGTACCAATTTAAATATATATAAAGTATTTGCAATAAATTTATATATAAAAAAAAAATATATATATTAAATTAAATAATAAAAGATTTAGGACAATTAAATTATATATTCCGTTCTTAAGAAATACAAATACAATTTTCACAACTATCACTATTCACTATTAGTTTTACAATTTATTATTATTATTATTTTTTTTTTTCACTTTAAAATATTCAAAACAGGAAATTACAAAATTTTATTAAATTTTTTGGATGAAAATACATATTTAGAAAATCAATTTTAAAATTCTAGTAGTCATCCTGTTTTTAGCAGATTGATTCATATAATATTTGAAGTAAACACATTTAATGTCAACAAAAAACAGACAATTTATTATTAAACACCCTGTTTTAAACAAGAAGACTATAAATTTCTCGAAATAAAATTTTCTCACAGTTACAGAACACGGGTACAGATTCGAAAAAAATCTGTTACTACTAAAACGAAAATTTCACTAATGACAAATTATGTAAAAAATTTATGGGCTGCAAAATATTCAAAATTTTTCTTTTAAGTCCAACACATGGAAAATTTTGCTCTTCAGTGTAATATATGCAAAATAATGCTCTTAAGTATAAAATATGCCATTTAAATTGCTAAAATATGCTTTAGAAAAAAGGAGTTGCTATGAAATTATTGCAAAATATACTGCTAAGCGCAAAATGTTAAAAAAAATGCTTAATTAGTAAAATTGTGTGAAACGGATAAATAAGTAACAATTTAGTTCATTTGAAGCCCAGAAAAAGTATGATTTACCAGTATTTTTGGCCTTTGAAATCTTAATAATGTACCTGCTTTACAATGAAGCAAATTTCATGAACTCAATTTAAAGAAAGGTTGGAAAGCTTAGAGTCTTTAACGCTAAGATTATAAAGTTCTTCCAGCGTCATTAACCTGTAGACGGCTCGAAGGATCATTAACAAGTTACATTGGTAATTAATTTTGTTATTGTAATCTTGGATTTATAATATTGTTTTTTAGTTTACTATCCAAAAATATAAACTAATTATTTGGCATACTTTTGTTATAAAAAAGGGCGCAAAAAAGTTTTATTTACTTTTCTAAACAAATATATTTTAAAGATGCTCAACGAGTTTTCCCTGACGTGCCCGCCTTTGTTGAAACCTTATTTATAGACTCTTTGTCTTGTTTTCTATGACAGATGTTGACGATTTGTTTCTATATTTTATTTTTAACAAGTTCAACGTTTTAATTAATAAATGTAATAAAAAAACGAAAATCAGAAAAAAAAAAAAAATAATATCTGGCTTTAAGCCAACATGCAATAGTTTTTTTCAACACATAAACAAAAAATAACTAAGTACCTACTATATTACGAATGAGTACTAGTACGAAAGAAAACACAAATGAACCAACCAATAAACTTTAGTAGTATAATGCACCTGATGCAATCATTTTAAAATTGATGGTTCATTTAATTTATTATTTGATTTTTTATAATTTTTATTATTCTTGATTCAACTTTGCTATTTATTTTCTTTCTATTGCTACATCTTATACCATAAATGAAAACAATTTGAAATGTACTATTTTTTCATTAATAAAAATGAGTTAATTGTTTCAAGAAATGTTTTTTTTAATAAAATGACGCATTTTTTGGTTTTTAATTTAGATTTTTATTAAAAACCATTAACATTTCATGATTCATTTATCTTGCTAATGTTTAAATATATATTCTTTTATACATATAATTTTAAGAAAACAATTCCTTAATTTATTTACATTGAAAATTTAAAATTCAATTTTTTTGTGTTTTGTGTAGGTGCTAAAACAAGTCGTGTGGCATCTTAAAAATAATATTTATTAATTGTATTTCATTCTTTTAAAAATCATTTATAATTCTTTTGTCGGAAACTTTTTGTTTTTTCTATAAAACAAAGAATTTTGTTATTTTTGATGAAAAAAAAAAAAAAAAAAATCTTAAAATTATAAGGAAACTTTTTGGGAAGATGATGATTTGTAAAAATTATGAACAATTATTTAAAGTAAATGTAATACTAGTCAAAAATATTGTTTACAATTGAAGCTTAAATATAATTGCTTTTTGATATGCAGGATAGAAGAAGTTAATGATTTATGTTGAAATGATTTGTGATTAAAGCTATAATATAATTATATATTGACTAATGATTAATGTTAAAAATCGAATTTCCAAAATTTTATCTAAAAATTGGGTTAAATTTGATCAAAATTTACATATTTATCTGTACTAAAATAAATTATGACAAAATATTTAATATAAAAACGAAATTTGAATATTCGAACTGAATTTCGAAAATGAATTTTAGCTCAAAATTGGGCACAATTTTATAAAAATCATTTTATTTTTATGGAATACAATTTTAGATACGTTATTTATTTGTGAGTAAATTTTAACCAATTTCGAATATTCGAATTTAATTTCGAAAACAGATTTAAGCACAAATTAGGATAAAATCTTTTAAAAATCGTTATCTCTACTAAAATAAATGAATAATAAAATATTTAATACGAGAACGGTTTCGAATTTTCGAACTTAATTTCGAAAATTGATTTTAGCTTTAAATTGGCTAAAATTTTATAAAAAATAACGTATTTATCCTAAATAAAATTTTTAATAAAATAATTCATTCGTTTTAAGCAATTTCGAATATTCGAACCTATATTATTTTATATTTTTTAAATTTTAATTTTTATAATTTTTATTTGATTAAAATAAAAAATAAAAAATAGCAAATTCAGGACTAAGGTTTGCATTTAATCGCATTTTTCCATAATCGCGATTACAATTGTAATGAATTGCGATTAACGATTAATCACATTTTCATTAAATAAAGATATAACAGAATAATTTTTGGCATTAAAACATATTAAAGGTATTCACCACATAATTTTGCAACCCTAGGAATTCTGCACAGTTTTAACTTGACGTGAGCAACCAATTTTGAAAAAATTATATAAAGTTAGCGAAAAAAGAAATTCGTTTTTTATATATTTTTTTATTTATATACATCAACCCAGGAAAAAATGTATTAGTTCTACAACTAGTTCCAGAACACATGAAAATAGCCTGTGATTGCCAATGATTTTTGTTTGAAATTGTCACCTCCAGAACTAGTTCTGTGGAAGTGTTAGCTAGCAAGTACCCATTCTATGGAACGGTTCTAGAACTAGTTCTTTAATCAATGATTTTTGTTCGAAAAAGGTTTTGGAACCTCTTTTTTATCAATTCATTTAATTTAATTTTGTAAATACTCTTTTTTTTAAGTTTTGAAATTTTTTATACAAGTTTTTTGAACAGTTCTAGAGTCATTCGAAAACCAGTAATTTGTCAGAAGTGATGTAAAAGTCATGCAGAATTAGTTCTTTAGCACTAGTTCTCTTAAACATTCCTTACAACGAATTTAGAATCACAATAAAGTTGTACTCCATTAGTGTCAGAATTGGTTGTGATATCACTAGTTCTGAGGATGTTATTAAATAATCTGAAGTGGTTCTGATTACACCAGTTCTAGAACTAATGATTTTAGAACATTTTCTAAAATTTTTCTTGGGATATTGTATTTTTTATTTTATTTATTTTAGATTTTATTTTCCCCTTTTTTACTTTTATTCTTACGGAATATTTTTTTTACTTATCCAAGGTGCTTTGTTTAACAATGTGAATTTAATTTATTTAGATATTTTACTTTCTATTTGTAAGATTCTTGATCTTCATGAAAAATACCGAGTCACTTTCTATCCCTGATGGATATGGAATTCTATCTTTGATTTTGAGTTTCATATAAAATTTGTCTATGTTTATAAAGAACCAAAAGAATAAAAAAAAAAAAAAAAATTAAAAATAATAATTTGCGTGCCTAATATTACCAAATAAATATCTTAAATCCTTATCAATTAAACGAAACATTGCCTTAAATGTTTGGTTTACTGTCTTAATTAATGTCATATACTTTTGCCCACCTTCATTTTCTAAAATTGACTTGAGTCATTCTATTTATTTATTGTTTATATATGCACAATTCAAACAATTGAAATAAACAAACAGAATTCAAAGAAGAGTAGACAAAAAATTGAATTTTAAATTGTTATTGACTTTTAATAGAAAATATGTATTTTAATTATAAATGAAACAAACGTACACAGCTATATACATATATAAAATTCAAATCATCTTTTTCCAAGAGTACTTTAATAATAACCAGGGCAAGTTTTTCAAGCTTTTCGCTTGAAAAGTAAACATTTGCATATTTCAAAAGAATTTCACAAAAAATGCTCATATTTTAAATCTTTGCATAAATTTGCATATAATGGATACAAAAGTTAGTTTTCTTAACAAAAACACAATTTTTTGGTGATTTTCTGGAGTTCCATCAAATGATTTCTAAAATCTTTTTTGTGAGTATTTTGAATACTTTGCAAATATTGTAAAGAAAAAAATTCGGAAGCGCCAAATATGATACTTAAAATTAAAATAGTTATATTTTTATAAACATCGAAATCTATTTGAGATATGAAGTTAAAAAATGCATATTTGTGCATATTTTCTACACATTAATATATAAGAATGCATAAATTCGTTTGTTTTTATATACATATTCATGCTATTTTTGCATATTTCTGTGCATATTATACCATTTTTTCTTGCTTTTTCAAGCGCATATTTCAATTATTTTTGTGCATATAAAAACTTGCCCTGATAATAACAAATCATCTCCTTAGAAATATCCTCTTTTTTTCGCTCATACTTTTATGAATCATAATTCAAGTGTAAACTAACTATATATATAAACGTATCCACTATATGTAGCACATTGATTCAAATGTATATTGACTTATGTAAATTTACTCCTGAATAATTTAAATATTTCAGTATTTATTTATTTTTATTTTTTTGTTATTTACTTTTACTCTTTGTATTTTATGTAAATAAATTTATTTTCTCTTTCTGTTTCTTCTTGTAGACTTCAAGAAGATCCACCAACTGGTGTTTCTGGAGCGCCAACAGATAATAATATTATGATATGGAATGCTGTGATTTTCGGTCCACACGATACACCATTTGAGGATGGCACATTTAAATTAACAATAGAATTCACTGAAGAATATCCAAATAAACCGCCAACGGTGAGATTTGTATCAAAAGTATTTCATCCCAATGTTTATGCAGATGGTGGCATCTGTTTGGATATATTACAAAATAGATGGAGTCCTACATATGATGTATCAGCTATATTAACATCTATACAGGTAAGATACTTTTATTTAAATCATACAATGTTAATTTGAATAATTTTATTGATATATTATTCTTTCCTGTTTAATTTTTTAGTCTTTATTGAGTGATCCAAATCCAAATTCTCCAGCTAATTCAACAGCTGCCCAACTTTACAAGGAAAATCGTCGTGAATATGAGAAACGAGTGAAAGCTTGTGTCGAACAAAGTTTCATTGACTAGCCATCCGCCGCCACCGCAGCCGTTAAAGCCTTTAATTTAATGAAAATTAATCTTAAACAAAAACAACAACATGTACGTACACCTGGAGTTCATCATACTCAATTCACATCAACAAATATAGTTACAGCAACCATTTCCGTTTTATAAAAACAAAAACAATAATGATAACAGACATGTACAACAAACAAACAAAATGGGAAAAAAGGAAAATGAAAATCATACCAAGTAAAAAAAAAATAATAAATCAAATAAACATTTCAGTAGAAATGTTAAAAAAAAAAAACAAAAACAAAATTCGAAAAAAATCAATCAATAGGAAATGGTTTTTAGATTTGATAAAAAAATGCTTTTTACTTATTTTTCCTATTTTCTTAACTCCTGCTCCTCCTAAAATAAATCCTCGTCCTTTATTAGCAATATATTTAATATTATGTGTGCAACTGCGGAAAAGCAGCCTCCAAAAACAACATAAAATAAAATTAAAAATAAACAAAAAACAAAGAGAAAAAAAAAACTAAAAATGAATTAAAAACTCATTGTTTTAATTAAAAGTAAAAGAGAATTAAAAAAAAACAAAATAATTAAATATCATTATAATACAAACAAACCTCTACACACATACACTCTCTTATAAATCTACATTAAACAAAATACATTTAAAAATAAAATTAAAAAAAAACAAACATAAAAATATTAATGTTTAAATATATTAAAAAATAAAATAAAAAGATATAAAAACAAAATATATATATTTAAAAAAAAATTAATAAATTTTTGTGGTCATTATTTTCTTTATTATGTAGTTGGTTTTATTCTCTTTTCCAATTCCTATTTATAATAAATATTAATGTACTTTTTTTTGTTTAAAAATTTTGTTTATTCTCAATTCTTTTAAAGAAATCTTATAAAGTTCACTTAGATTTTCCTCTTTTTCTATTACATCCTATTAGGGATTTAATTTTAATTTCTTTAGTTTTTTTTTTTTATTTAAATATTTCATTTGTTTCTAAATTTAGTTTTTATTAAGCCTTTTTCATCTTAGCATTCAATATTGTTTTTTTTTCCTTTTTATTGCTTTTTCTATTAATTTTGTTTTACATTTATTATTATTTTTTTTCTAAAAATTAAATTATTTCTCTACTTAAAACTTAGCATTATGTTTTAAATTTATAATTACTATTATTATAAATGTAATTACAAAAAATAAAACAAAACAGAAGCAAAGCATTATTAAATTATATCGCAAAAAAATAAGAAAAAAAAAACATAAAAAGATAAGAAATCAATAAACTTAAAATTAAAAAAATATATATAGTTAAATGAATTTTTTAATCTGTTGAAACTGAAAGGATTATTCTTTTGTCGAATAATGAAGGGGGTCCGCGAAGAATTTTAAACCACTATGTTAAACTAAAGCTCGGCAAAACAAAAAATGTTCACCCATGCCAAATAACATGCTGTCTGGAATGCTCTTGGACCAGAACTGCTAGAAAGATTGGAAAAGTCTTAGCATCCGATGGATAATACTTTAAATAAAAAAGTATAAGAATTAATTCATAACCAATTTGTTTTCTTGGCGACCCTACAAAAATTATACAATTTTGCCATTTAATAATTTTGTATTAGTATTATTAAAGATTTGAACCAAAAATTTGGCTTGTTTTTAAACATTTTCTATTTCAGAGGTACCCTATTTTTAGCCCCCATAGCTCCGCTCCTGTGATGTATAAAGGGTCCTCCTTTCAAAGTTAAAATTTTACTCTCTTCTGCTACACTATGAAAATTTATGTAAATCCAACCAGGTGATTAGAAGTTATAGATATGTTTCCAAAAAAGTTTGAATATGTCCCACTTTGTGATGTTTGATAAAGCAATAAAGTAAAATGTGTTTTTTGTATGCAATTGGAAAACACTAATTTTCCAAATGCTTGTGGAAAACACACTCAAATAGCTTGATGGAAGTTGAT
Organism: Protophormia terraenovae; assembly: GCA_951394005.1. Lineage (NCBI taxonomy): Eukaryota > Metazoa > Arthropoda > Insecta > Diptera > Calliphoridae > Protophormia > Protophormia terraenovae. Next base: position 33,809,446 of record OX596073.1, read on the forward strand.
GGTTACATTTTAAAATTTTGCTTTAAGAATCTTATTATTTAAAACGAGAAAAAAATATAAAGGACCGACCATATGATACCCTACACCATTGTCTATGAGTACCAAAATTCGGGAAGGGGCCAATTGTGCACCGATACTTGTATTAAGTGTTAAATAGAACATGCTAATACAGAATATTACATCGATACTAACATTCACATGTAATTATGCACTTTTGGGTGATTCCTGAAATTGGTTTTTATATATATAAATTTGGTACATGGATTTATACTTATATAAAACTTATTTGTGCCAAATTTCATTAAAATATTCCTATTTTTAAGGTATTTATGAGTGTTAAAACTCTATTCCGGGAGGACATTTGTATGAGGGCCAGGTGAAATAATAGCCCAATCATGACCAAATTCAATAGTCTTCGTCTTTGTGCAAAAAAAAAAAAAAAAAAAAATTATGTACCAAATTTCATCAAATTATATTCAAAATTGCGACCTGTACTTTGCGCACAAGCTTTACATGGAGAGCCAGCCAGCCGACAAGACGGACAGATATGGTTAAATCGACTTAGAAAGTGATTTTGAGTCGAACGGTATACTTTAGGCTAAACCAGCAGAGATAGAGCCAAACGGACCAAAATCTATAATCACTCATATTTCCTTCGAAAAGTCGATTTTTATATGAAAAACATAAAAACCGATTTTAAAGCTAAACCAGCAGAGATAGAGCCAAACGGACCAAAATCTGTGCACTCATAATTCCTTCGAAAAATCGATTTTTATGTGAAAAACATAAAAATCGATTTTATAGCTAAACCAGCAGAGATAAAGCCAAACGGACCAAAATCTATACTCACTCATATTTCCTTCGAAAAGTCGATTTTTATATGAAAAACATAAAAATCTATTTTAAAGCTAAATCAGCAGAGATAGAGCCAAACGGACCAAAATCTGTGATCACTCATATTTCCTTCGAAAAGTCGATTTTTATATGAAAAACATAAAAACCGATTTTAAAGCTAAACCAGCAGAGATAGAGCCAAACGGACCAAAATCTATAATCACTCATATTTCCTTCGAAAAGTCGATTTTTATATGAAAAACATGAAACCGATTTTAAAGCTAAACCAGCAGAGATAGAGCCAAACGGACCAAAATCTGTGCACTCATAATTCCTTCGAAAAATCGATTTTTATATGAAAAACATAAAAATCGATTTTAAAGCTAAACCAGCAGAGATAGAGCCAAACGGACCAAAATCTGTGATCACTCATATTTCCTTCGAAAAATCAATTTTTATATGAAAACCATAAAAATCGATTTTAAAGCTAAACCAGCAGAGATAGAGCCAAACGGACCAAAATCTGTGATCACTCATATTTCCTTCGAAAAATCGATTTTTATATGAAAAACATAAAAATCGATTTTAAAGCTAAACCAGCAGAAATAGAGCCAAACGGACCAAAATCTGTGATCACTCATATTTCCTTCGAAAAATCGATTTTTATATGAAAAACATAAAAATCGATTTTAAAGCTAAACCAGCCAAACCAGATAGAGCCAAACGGACCAAAATCTGTGATCACTAATATTTCCTTCGAAAAAACAATTTTTATACGAAAAACATAAAAACCGATTTTAAAGCTAAACCAGCAGAGATAGAGCCAAACGGACCAAAATCTATAATCACTCATATTTCCTTCGAAAAATCGATTTTTATATGAAAAACAAAAAAATCGATTTTAAAGCTAAACCAGCAGAAATAGAGCCAAACGGACCAAAATCTGTGATCACTCACATTTCCTTCGAAAAATCGATTTTTATGTGAAAAACATAAAAACCGATTTTATAGCTAAATCAGCAGAGATAGAGCCAAACGGACCAAAATCTGTGATCACTCATATTTCCTTCGAAAAATCCATTTTTATATGAAAAACATAAAAACCGATTTTAAAGCTAAACCAGCAGAGATAGAGCCAAACGGACCAAAATCTGTGATCACTCACATTTCCTTCGAAAAATCGATTTTTATGTGAAAAACATAAAAACCGATTTTATAGCTAAATCAGCAGAGATAGAGCCAAACGGACCAAAATCTGTGATCACTCATATTTCCTTCGAAAAATCGATTTTTATATGAAAAACATAAAAACCGATTTTAAAGCTAAACCAGCAGAGATAGAGCCAAACGGACCAAAATCTGTGATCACTCATATTTCCTTCGAAAAATCAATTTTTATATGAAAACCATAAAAATCGATTTTAAAGCTAAACCAGCAGAGATAGAGCCAAACGGACCAAAATCTGTGATCACTCATATTTCCTTCGAAAAATCGATTTTTATATGAAAAACATAAAAATCGATTTTAAAGCTAAACCAGCAGAAATAGAGCCAAACGGACCAAAATCTGTGATCACTCATATTTCCTTCGAAAAATCGATTTTTATATGAAAAACATAAAAACCGATTTTAAAGCTAAACCAGCAGAGATAGAGCCAAACGGACCTAAATCTGTGATCACTCATATTTCCGTCGAAAAATCCATTTTTATATGAAAAACATAAAAACCGATTTTAAAGCTAAACCAGCAGAGATAGAGCCAAACGGACCAAAATCTGTGATCACTCGTATTTCCTTCGAAAAATCGATTTTTATGTGAAAAACATAAAAACCGATTTTATAGCTAAATCAGCAGAGATAGAGCCAAACGGACCAAAATCTGTGATCACTCATATTTCCTTCGAAAAATCCATTTTTATATGAAAAACATAAAAACCGATTTTAAAGCTAAACCAGCAGAGATAGAGCCAAACGGACCAAAATCTGTGATCACTCACATTTCCTTCGAAAAATCGATTTTTATGTGAAAAACATAAAAACCGATTTTATAGCTAAATCAGCAGAGATAGAGCCAAACGGACCAAAATCTGTGATCACTCATATTTCCTTCGAAAAATCGATTTTTATATGAAAAACATAAAAACCGATTTTAAAGCTAAACCAGCAGAGATAGAGCCAAACGGACCAAAATCTGTGATCACTCATATTTCCTTCGAAAAATCAATTTTTATATGAAAACCATAAAAATCGATTTTAAAGCTAAACCAGCAGAGATAGAGCCAAACGGTCCAAAATCTGTGATCACTCATATTTCCTTCGGAAAATCAATTTTTATATGAAAAACATAAAAATCGATTTTAAAGCTAAACCAGCAGAAATAGAGCCAAACGGACCAAAATCTGTGATCACTCATATTTCCTTCGAAAAATCGATTTTTATATGAAAAACATAAAAACCGATTTTAAAGCTAAACCAGCAGAGATAGAGCCAAACGGACCTAAATCTGTGATCACTCATATTTCCGTCGAAAAATCCATTTTTATATGAAAAACATAAAAACCGATTTTAAAGCTAAACCAGCAGAGATAGAGCCAAACGGACCAAAATCTGTGATCACTCGTATTTCCTTCGAAAAATCGATTTTTATATGAAAAACATAAAAACCGATTTTAAAGCAAAACCAGCTAAACCAGCAGAGATAGAGCCAAACGGACCAAAATCTTTGATCCTAAAATTCTAATTTAAAGCTAAACCAGCAGAGATAGAGCCAAATGGACCAAAATCTGTGATCACTCACATTTCCTTCGAAAAATCGATTTTTATGTGAAAAACATAAAAATCGATTTTATAGCTAAACCAGCAGAGATACAGCCAAACGGACCAAAATCTTTGATCCTAAAATTCTAATTTAAAGCTAAATCAGCAGAGATAGAGCCAAACGGACCAAAATCTTTGATCCTAAAATTCTAATTTAAAGCTAAACCAGCAGAGATAGAGCCAAATGGACCAAAATCTGTGATCACTCACATTTCCTTCGAAAAATCGATTTTTATGTGAAAAACATAAAAATCGATTTTATAGCTAAACCAGCAGAGATACAGCCAAACGGACCAAAATCTTTGATCCTAAAATTCTAATTTAAAGCTAAATCAGCAGAGATAGAGCCAAACGGACCAAAATCTTTGATCCTAAAATTCTAATTTAAAGCTAAACCAGCAGAGATAGAGCCAAATGGACCAAAATCTGTGATCACTCACATTTCCTTCGAAAAATCGATTTTTATGTGAAAAACATAAAAATCGATTTTATAGCTAAACCAGCAGAGATACAGCCAAACGGACCAAAATCTTTGACCCTAAAATTCTAATTTAAAGCTAAACCAGCAGAGATAGAGCCGAATGGACCAAAATCTGTGATCACTCACATTTCCTTCGAAAAATCGATTTTTATGTGAAAAACATAAAAATCGATTTTATAGCTAAACCAGCAGAGATACAGCCAAACGGACCAAAATCTGTGATCACTCATATTTCCTTCGAAAAATCAATTTTTATATGAAAAACATAAAAATCGATTTTATAGCTAAATCAGCAGAGACAGAGTCAAACGGACCAAAATCTGTGATCACTCATATTTCCTTCGAAAAGTCGATTTTTATATGAAAAACATAAAAATCGATTTTATAGCTAAATCAGCAGAGACAGAGTCAAACGGACCAAAATCTGTGATCACTCATATTTCCTTCGAAAAGTCGATTTTTATATGAAAAACATAAAAATTGATTTTATAGCTAAATCAGCAGAGATAGAGCCAAACGGACCAAAATCTGTGATCACTCATATTTCCTTCGAAAAATCAATTTTTATATGAAAAACATAAAAATCGATTTTATAGCTAAATCAGCAGAGACAGAGTCAAACGGAACAAAATCTGTGATCACTCATATTTCCTTCGAAAAGTCGATTTTTATATGAAAAACATAAAAATCGATTTTATAGCTAAATCAGCAGAGACAGAGTCAAACGGAAATCTGTGATCACTCATATTTCCTTCGAAAAGTCGATTTTTATATGAAAAACAAAAAAATCGATTTTATAGCTAAATCAGCAGAGATAGAGCCAAACGGACCAAAATCTGTGATCACTCATATTTCCTTCGAAAAATCGATTTTTATATGAAAAACATAAAAACCGATTTTAAAGCTAAACCAGCAGAGATAGAGCCAAACGGACCAAAATCTGTGATCACTCATATTTCCTTCGAAGAATCGATTTTTATATGAAAAACATAAAAACCGATTTTAAAGCTAAACCAGCAGAGATAGAGCCAAACGGACCAAAATCTGTGATCACTCATATTTCCTTCGAAAAGTCGATTTTTATATGAAAAACATAAAAATCGATTTTATAGCTAAATCAGCAGAGACAGAGTCAAACGGACTCTGTCTCTGCTGATCGAAAAATCGATTTTTATATGAAAAACATAAAAACCGATTTTAAAGCTAAACCAGCAGAGATAGAGCCAAACGGACCAAAATCTGTGATCACTCATATTTCCTTCGAAAAGTCGATTTTTATATGAAAAATATAAAAATCGGTTTTATAGCTAAATCAGCAGAGACAGAGTCAAACGGACCAAAATCTGTGATCACTCATATTTCCTTCGAAGAATCGATTTTTATATGAAAAACATAAAAACCGATTTTAAAGCTAAACCAGCAGAGATAGAGCCAGACGGACCAAAATCTGTGATCACTCATATTTCCGTCGAAAAATCCATTTTTATATGAAAAACATAAAAACCGATTTTAAAGCTAAACCAGCAGAGATAGAGCCAAACGGACCAAAATCTGTGATCACTCGTATTTCCTTCGAAAAATCGATTTTTATATGAAAAACATAAAAACCGATTTTAAAGCAAAACCAGCTAAACCAGCAGAGATAGAGCCAAACGGACCAAAATCTGTAACCACTCATATTTCCTTCGAAAAATCGATTTTTATGTGAAAAACATAAAAATCGATTTTATAGCTAAATCAGCAGAGATAGAGCCAAATGGACCAAAATCTGTGATCACTCATATTTCCTTCGAAAAATCGATTTTTATATGAAAAAAATAAAAACCGATTTTAAAGCTAAACCAGCAGAGAAAGAGCCAAACGCACCAAAATCTGTGATCACTCATATTTCCTTCGAAAAATCGATTTTTATGTGAAAAACATAAAAATCGATTTTATAGCTAAACCAGCAGAAATACAGCCAAACGGACCAAAATCTTTGATCCTAAAATTCTAATTTAAAGCTAAACTAGCAGAGATAGAGCCAAATGGACCAAAATCTGTGATCACTCACATTTCCTTCGAAAAATCGATTTTTATGTGAAAAACATAAAAACCGATTTTAAAGCAAAACCAGCTAAACCAGCAGAGATAGAGCCAAACGGACCAAAATCTGTGATCACTCATATTTCCGTCGAAAAATCCATTTTTATATGAAAAACATAAAAACCGATTTTAAAGCTAAACCAGCAGAGATAGAGCCAAACGGACCAAAATCTGTGATCACTCGTATTTCCTTCGAAAAATCGATTTTTATATGAAAAACATAAAAACCGATTTTAAAGCAAAACCAGCTAAACCAGCAGAGATAGAGCCAGACGGACCAAAATCTGTGATCACTCATATTTCCTTCGAAAAATCGATTTTTATATGAAAAACATAAAAACCGATTTTAAAGCTAAACCAGCAGAGATAGAGCCAAACGGACCAAAATCTGTGATCACTCATATTTCCTTCGAAAAGTCGATTTTTATATGAAAAATATAAAAATCGGTTTTATAGCTAAATCAGCAGAGACAGAGTCAAACGGACCAAAATCTGTGATCACTCATATTTCCTTCGAAGAATCGATTTTTATATGAAAAACATAAAAACCGATTTTAAAGCTAAACCAGCAGAGATAGAGCCAAACGGACCAAAATCTGTAACCACTCATATTTCCTTCGAAAAATCGATTTTTATGTGAAAAACATAAAAATCGATTTTATAGCTAAATCAGCAGAGATAGAGCCAAATGGACCAAAATCTGTGATCACTCATATTTCCTTCGAAAAATCGATTTTTATATGAAAAAAATAAAAACCGATTTTAAAGCTAAACCAGCAGAGATAGAGCCAAACGCACCAAAATCTGTGATCACTCATATTTCCTTCGAAAAATCGATTTTTATGTGAAAAACATAAAAATGGATTTTATAGCTAAACCAGCAGAGATACAGCCAAACGGACCAAAATCTTTGATCCTAAAATTCTAATTTAAAGCTAAATCAGCAGAGATAGAGCCAAACGGACCAAAATCTTTGATCCTAAAATTCTAATTTAAAGCTAAACCAGCAGAGATAGAGCCAAATGGACCAAAATCTGTGATCACTCACATTTCCTTCGAAAAATCAATTTTTATATGAAAAACATAAAAATCGATTTTATAGCTAAATCAGCAGAGACAGAGTCAAACGGACCAAAATCTGTGATCACTCATATTTCCTTCGAAAAGTCGATTTTTATATGAAAAACATAAAAATCGATTTTATAGCTAAACCAGCAGAAATACAGCCAAACGGACCAAAATCTTTGATCCTAAAATTCTAATTTAAAGCTAAACCAGCAGAGATAGAGCCAAACGGACCAAAATCTATAATCACTCATATTTCCTTCGAAAAATCGATTTTTATATGAAAAACATAAAAATCGATTTTAAAGCTAAACCAGCAGAGATAGAGCCAAACGAACCAAAATCTGTGATCACTCATATTTCCTTCGAAAAATCGATTTTTATGTGAAAAACATAAAAATCGATTTTATAGCTAAACCAGCAGAAATACAGCCAAACGGACCAAAATCTTTGATCCTAAAATTCTAATTTAAAGCTAAACCAGCAGAGATAGAGCCAAACGGACCAAAATCTATAATCACTCATATTTCCTTCGAAAAATCGATTTTTATATGAAAAACATAAAAATCGATTTTAAAGCTAAACCAGCAGAGATAGAGCCAAACGCACCAAAATCTGTGATCACTCATATTTCCTTCGAAAAATCGATTTTTATGTGAAAAACATAAAAATCGATTTTATAGCTAAACCAGCAGAAATACAGCCAAACGGACCAAAATCTTTGATCCTAAAATTCTAATTCAAAGCTAAACCAGCAGAGATAGAGCCAAATGGACCAAAATCTGTGATCACTCACATTTCCTTCGAAAAATCGATTTTTATGTGAAAAACATAAAAATCGATTTTATAGCTAAACCAGCAGAGATACAGCCAAACGGACCAAAATCTTTGATCCTAAAATTCTAATTTAAAGCTAAACCAGCAGAGATAGAGCCAAACGGACCAAAATCTATAATCACTCATATTTCCTTCGAAAAATCGATTTTTATATGAAAAACATAAAAATCGATTTTAAATCTAAACCAGCAGAGATAGAGCCAAACGGACCAAAGTCTGTGATCACTCATATTTCCTTCGAAAAATCGATTTTTTTGTGAAAAACATAAAAATCGATTTTATAGCTAAACCAGCAGAAATACAGCCAAACGGACCAAAATCTTTGATCCTAAAATTCTAATTTAAAGCTAAACTAGCAGAGATAGAGCCGAATGGACCAAAATCTGTGATCACTCACATTTCCTTCGAAAAATCGATTTTTATGTGAAAAACATAAAAATCGATTTTATAGCTAAACCAGCAGAGATAGAGCCAGACGGACCAAAATCTGTGATCACTCATATTTCAGTCGAAAAATCCATTTTTATATGAAAAACATAAAAACCGATTTTAAAGCTAAACTAGCAGAGATAGAGCCAAACGGACCAAAATCTGTGATCACTCGTATTTCCTTCGAAAAATCGATTTTTATATGAAAAACATAAAAACCGATTTTAAAGCAAAACCAGCTAAACCAGCAGAGATAGAGCCAAACGGACCAAAATCTGTAACCACTCATATTTCCTTCGAAAAATCGATTTTTATGTGAAAAACATAAAAATCGATTTTATAGCTAAATCAGCAGAGATAGAGCCAAATGGACCAAAATCTGTGATCACTCATATTTCCTTCGAAAAATCGATTTTTATATGAAAAAAATAAAAACCGATTTTAAAGCTAAACCAGCAGAGAAAGAGCCAAACGGACCAAAATCTGTGATCACTCATATTTCCTTCGAAAAATCGATTTTTATATGAAAAACATAAAAACCGATTTTAAAGCTAAACCAGCAGAGATAGAGCCAAACGGACCAAAGTCTGTGATCACTCATATATCCTTCGAAAAATCAATTTTTATATGAAAAACATAAAAATCGATTTTAAAGCTAAACCAGCAGAGATAGAGCCAAACGCACCAAAATCTGTGATCACTCATATTTCCTTCGAAAAATCGATTTTTATGTGAAAAACATAAAAATCGATTTTATAGCTAAACCAGCAGAAATACAGCCAAACGGACCAAAATCTTTGATCCTAAAATTCTAATTTAAAGCTAAACTAGCAGAGATAGAGCCAAATGGACCAAAATCTGTGATCACTCACATTTCCTTCGAAAAATCGATTTTTATGTGAAAAACATAAAAATGGATTTTATAGCTAAACCAGCAGAGATACAGCCAAACGGACCAAAATCTTTGATCCTAAAATTCTAATTTAAAGCTAAATCAGCAGAGATAGAGCCAAACGGACCAAAATCTTTGATCCTAAAATTCTAATTTAAAGCTAAACCAGCAGAGATAGAGCCAAATGGACCAAAATCTGTGATCACTCACATTTCCTTCGAAAAATCAATTTTTATATGAAAAACATAAAAATCGATTTTATAGCTAAATCAGCAGAGACAGAGTCAAACGGACCAAAATCTGTGATCACTCATATTTCCTTCGAAAAGTCGATTTTTATATGAAAAACATAAAAATCGATTTTATAGCTAAACCAGCAGAAATACAGCCAAACGGACCAAAATCTTTGATCCTAAAATTCTAATTTAAAGCTAAACCAGCAGAGATAGAGCCAAACGGACCAAAATCTATAATCACTCATATTTCCTTCGAAAAATCGATTTTTATATGAAAAACATAAAAATCGATTTTAAAGCTAAACCAGCAGAGATAGAGCCAAACGAACCAAAATCTGTGATCACTCATATTTCCTTCGAAAAATCGATTTTTATGTGAAAAACATAAAAATCGATTTTATAGCTAAATCAGCAGAGACAGAGTCAAACGGACCAAAATCTGTGATCACTCATATTTCCTTCGAAAAATCGATTTTTATATGAAAAACATAAAAATCGATTTTAAAGCTAAACCAGCAGAGATAGAGCCAAACGAACCAAAATCTGTGATCACTCATATTTCCTTCGAAAAGTCGATTTTTATATGAAAAACAAAAAAATCGATTTTATAGCTAAATCAGCAGAGATAGAGCCAAACGGACCAAAATCTGTGATCACTCATATTTCCTTCGAAAAATCGATTTTTATATGAAAAACATAAAAACCGATTTTAAAGCTAAACCAGCAGAGATAGAGCCAAACGGACCAAAATCTGTGATCACTCATATTTCCTTCGAAGAATCGATTTTTATATGAAAAACATAAAAACCGATTTTAAAGCTAAACCAGCAGAGATAGAGCCAAACGGACCAAAATCTGTGATCACTCATATTTCCTTCGAAAAGTCGATTTTTATATGAAAAACATAAAAATCGATTTTATAGCTAAATCAGCAGAGACAGAGTCAAACGGACCAAAATCTGTGATCACTCATATTTTCTTCGAAAAATCGATTTTTATATGAAAAACATAAAAATCGATTTTATAGCTAAACCAGCAGAGATAGAGCCAAACGGACCAAAATCTGTGATCACTCATATTTCCTTCGAAAAATCGATTTTTATATGAAAAACATAAAAACCGATTTTAAAGCTAAACCAGCAGAGATAGAGCCAAACGGACCAAAATCTGTGATCACTCATATTTCCTTCGAAAAGTCGATTTTTATATGAAAAATATAAAAATCGGTTTTATAGCTAAATCAGCAGAGACAGAGTCAAACGGACCAAAATCTGTGATCACTCATATTTCCTTCGAAGAATCGATTTTTATATGAAAAACATAAAAACCGATTTTAAAGCTAAACCAGCAGAGATAGAGCCAAACGGACCAAAATCTGTGATCACTCATATTTCCGTCGAAAAATCCATTTTTATATGAAAAACATAAAAACCGATTTTAAAGCTAAACCAGCAGAGATAGAGCCAAACGGACCAAAATCTGTGATCACTCGTATTTCCTTCGAAAAATCGATTTTTATATGAAAAACATAAAAACCGATTTTAAAGCAAAACCAGCTAAACCAGCAGAGATAGAGCCAAACGGACCAAAATCTGTAACCACTCATATTTCCTTCGAAAAATCGATTTTTATGTGAAAAACATAAAAATCGATTTTATAGCTAAACCAGCAGAGATAGAGCCAAATGGACCAAAATCTGTGATCACTCATATTTCCTTCGAAAAATCGATTTTTATATGAAAAAAATAAAAACCGATTTTAAAGCTAAACCAGCAGAGAAAGAGCCAAACGCACCAAAATCTGTGATCACTCATATTTCCTTCGAAAAATCGATTTTTATGTGGAAAACATAAAAATCGATTTTATAGCTAAACCAGCAGAAATACAGCCAAACGGACCAAAATCTTTGATCCTAAAATTCTAATTTAAAGCTAAACTAGCAGAGATAGAGCCAAATGGACCAAAATCTGTGATCACTCACATTTCCTTCGAAAAATCGATTTTTATGTGAAAAACATAAAAATCGATTTTAAAGCAAAACCAGCAGAGATAGAGCCAGACGGACCAAAATCTGTGATCACTCATATTTCCGTCGAAAAATCCATTTTTATATGAAAAACATAAAAACCGATTTTAAAGCTAAACCAGCAGAGATAGAGCCAAACGGACCAAAATCTGTGATCACTCGTATTTCCTTCGAAAAATCGATTTTTATATGAAAAACATAAAAACCGATTTTAAAGCAAAACCAGCAGAGATAGAGCCAGACGGACCAAAATCTGTGATCACTCATATTTCCTTCGAAAAATCGATTTTTATATGAAAAACATAAAAACCGATTTTAAAGCTAAACCAGCAGAGATAGAGCCAAACGGACCAAAATCTGTGATCACTCATATTTCCTTCGAAAAGTCGATTTTTATATGAAAAATATAAAAATCGGTTTTATAGCTAAATCAGCAGAGACAGAGTCAAACGGACCAAAATCTGTGATCACTCATATTTCCTTCGAAGAATCGATTTTTATATGAAAAACATAAAAACCGATTTTAAAGCTAAACCAGCAGAGATAGAGCCAAACGGACCAAAATCTGTAACCACTCATATTTCCTTCGAAAAATCGATTTTTATGTGAAAAACATAAAAATCGATTTTATAGCTAAATCAGCAGAGATAGAGCCAAATGGACCAAAATCTGTGATCACTCATATTTCCTTCGAAAAATCGATTTTTATATGAAAAAAATAAAAACCGATTTTAAAGCTAAACCAGCAGAGATAGAGCCAAACGCACCAAAATCTGTGATCACTCATATTTCCTTCGAAAAATCGATTTTTATGTGAAAAACATAAAAATCGATTTTATAGCTAAACCAGCAGAAATACAGCCAAACGGACCAAAATCTTTGATCCTAAAATTCTAATTTAAAGCTAAACTAGCAGAGATAGAGCCAAATGGACCAAAATCTGTGATCACTCACATTTCCTTCGAAAAATCGATTTTTATGTGAAAAACATAAAAATGGATTTTATAGCTAAACCAGCAGAGATACAGCCAAACGGACCAAAATCTTTGATCCTAAAATTCTAATTTAAAGCTAAATCAGCAGAGATAGAGCCAAACGGACCAAAATCTTTGATCCTAAAATTCTAATTTAAAGCTAAACCAGCAGAGATAGAGCCAAATGGACCAAAATCTGTGATCACTCACATTTCCTTCGAAAAATCAATTTTTATATGAAAAACATAAAAATCGATTTTATAGCTAAATCAGCAGAGACAGAGTCAAACGGACCAAAATCTGTGATCACTCATATTTCCTTCGAAAAGTCGATTTTTATATGAAAAACATAAAAATCGATTTTATAGCTAAACCAGCAGAAATACAGCCAAACGGACCAAAATCTTTGATCCTAAAATTCTAATTTAAAGCTAAACCAGCAGAGATAGAGCCAAACGGACCAAAATCTATAATCACTCATATTTCCTTCGAAAAATCGATTTTTATATGAAAAACATAAAAATCGATTTTAAAGCTAAACCAGCAGAGATAGAGCCAAACGAACCAAAATCTGTGATCACTCATATTTCCTTCGAAAAATCGATTTTTATGTGAAAAACATAAAAATCGATTTTATAGCTAAACCAGCAGAAATACAGCCAAACGGACCAAAATCTTTGATCCTAAAATTCTAATTTAAAGCTAAACCAGCAGAGATAGAGCCAAACGGACCAAAATCTATAATCACTCATATTTCCTTCGAAAAATCGATTTTTATATGAAAAACATAAAAATCGATTTTAAAGCTAAACCAGCAGAGATAGAGCCAAACGCACCAAAATCTGTGATCACTCATATTTCCTTCGAAAAATCGATTTTTATGTGAAAAACATAAAAATCGATTTTATAGCTAAACCAGCAGAAATACAGCCAAACGGACCAAAATCTTTGATCCTAAAATTCTAATTTAAAGCTAAACCAGCAGAGATAGAGCCAAATGGACCAAAATCTGTGATCACTCACATTTCCTTCGAAAAATCGATTTTTATGTGAAAAACATAAAAATCGATTTTATAGCTAAACCAGCAGAGATACAGCCAAACGGACCAAAATCTTTGATCCTAAAATTCTAATTTAAAGCTAAACCAGCAGAGATAGAGCCAAACGGACCAAAATCTATAATCACTCATATTTCCTTCGAAAAATCGATTTTTATATGAAAAACATAAAAATCGATTTTAAAGCTAAACCAGCAGAGATAGAGCCAAACGGACCAAAGTCTGTGATCACTCATATTTCCTTCGAAAAATCGATTTTTATGTGAAAAACATAAAAATCGATTTTATAGCTAAACCAGCAGAAATACAGCCAAACGGACCAAAATCTTTGATCCTAAAATTCTAATTTAAAGCTAAACTAGCAGAGATAGAGCCGAATGGACCAAAATCTGTGATCACTCACATTTCCTTCGAAAAATCGATTTTTATGTGAAAAACATAAAAATCGATTTTATAGCTAAACCAGCAGAGATACAGCCAAACGGACCAAAATCTGTGACCACTCATATTTCCTTCGAAAAATCAATTTTTATATGAAAAACATAAAAATCGATTTTATAGCTAAATCAGCAGAGACAGAGTCAAACGGACCAAAATCTGTGATCACTCATATTTCCTTCGAAAAATCGATTTTTATATGAAAAACATAAAAACCGATTTTAAGGCTAAACCAGCAGAGATAGAGCGAAACGGACCAAAATCTGTGATCACTCACATTTCCTTCGAAAAATCAATTTTTATATGAAAAACATAAAAATCGATTTTAAAGCTAAACCAGCAGAGATAGAGCCAAACGGACCAAAATCTGTGATCGCTCATATTTTCTTCGAAAAATCGATTTTTATATGAAAAACATAAAAACCGATTTTAAAGCTAAACCAGCAGAGATAGAGCCAAACGGACCAAAATCTGTGATCACTCATATTTCCTTCGGAAAATCAATTTTTATATGAAAAACATAAAAACCGATTTTAAAGCTAAACCAGCAGAGATAGAGCCAAACGGACCAAAATCTGTGATCGCTCATATTTTCTTCGAAAAATCGATTTTTATATGAAAAACATAAAAGTCGATTTTATAGCTAAACCAACAGAAATACAGCCAAACGGACCAAAATCTTTGATCCTAAAAATCTAATTTAAAGCTAAACCAGCAGAGATAGAACCAAATGGACCAAAATCACTCATATTTCGTTCGAAAATTCAGCAGAACCAGCTAAACCAGCAGAGATAGAGCCAAACGGACCAAAATCTGTGATCACTCATATTTCCTTCGAAAAATCGATTTTTATATGAAAAACATAAAAATCGATTTTAAAGCAAAACCAGCTAAACCAGCAGAGATAGAGCCAAACGGACCAAAATCTGTGATCACTTATATTTCCTTCGAAAAATCGATTTTTATATGAAAAACATAAAAAATTTTAAAGCTAAACCAGCAAAAATACAGCCAAACGGACCAAAATCTGTGATCACTCATATTTCCTTCGAAAAATCGATTTTTATGTGAAAAACATAAAAATCGATTTTATAGCTAAACCAGCAGAGATAGAGCCAAACGGACCAAAATCTGTGATCACTCGTATTTCCTTCGAAAAATCGATTTTTATATGAAAAACATAAAAATCGATCTTAAAGCTAAACCAGCAGAGATAGAGCCAAACGGACCAAAATCTGTGATCACTCATATTTCCTTCGATAAATCGATTTTTATATGAAAAACATAAAAATCGATTTTAAAGCTAAACCAGCAGAGATAGAGCCAAACGGACCAAAATCTGTGGTCACTCATATTTTCTTCGAAAAATCGATTTTTATATGAAAAACATAAAAATGGATTTTAAAGCTAAACCAGCAGAGATAGAACCAAATGGACCAAAATCACTCATATTTCGTTCGAAAATTCGATTTTTATGTGAAAAACATAAAAATCGATTTTAAAGCTAAACCAGCAGAGATAGAGCTAAACGGACCAAAATCTGTGATTACTCATATTTTCTTCGAAAAATCAATTTTTATATGAAAAACATAAAAATCGATTTTAAAGCTAAACCAGCAGAGATAGAGCCAAACGGACCAAAATCTGTGATCACTCACATTTCCTTCGAAAAATCGATTTTTATATGAAAAACATTAAAAATTCATATTTCCTTCGAAAAATCGATTTTTATATGAAAAACATAAAAACCGATTTTAAAGCTAAACCAGCAGAGATAGAGCCAAACGGACCAAAATCTGTGATCACTCATATTTCCTTCGGAAAATCAATTTTTATATGAAAAACATAAAAACCGATTTTAAAGCTAAACCAGCAGAGATAGAGCCAAACGGACCAAAATCTGTGATCGCTCATATTTTCTTCGAAAAATCGATTTTTATATGAAAAACATAAAAGTCGATTTTATAGCTAAACCAGCAGAGATAGAGCCAAACGGACCAAAATCTGTGATCACTCATATTTCCTTCGAAAAATCGATTTTTATGTGAAAAACATAAAAATCGATTTTATAGCTAAACCAGCAGAAATACAGCCAAACGGACCAAAATCTTTGATCCTAAAATTCTAATTTAAAGCTAAACCAGCAGAGATAGAGCCAAACGGACCAAAATCTATAATCACTCATATTTCCTTCGAAAAATCGATTTTTATATGAAAAACATAAAAATCGATTTTAAAGCTAAACCAGCAGAGATAGAGCCAAACGCACCAAAATCTGTGATCACTCATATTTATAGCTAAACCAGCAGAAATACAGCCAAACGGACCAAAATCTTTGATCCTAAAATTCTAATTTAAAGCTAAACCAGCAGAGATAGAGCCAAATGGACCAAAATCTGTGATCACTCACATTTCCTTCGAAAAATCGATTTTTATGTGAAAAACATAAAAATCGATTTTATAGCTAAACCAGCAGAGATACAGCCAAACGGACCAAAATCTTTGATCCTAAAATTCTAATTTAAAGCTAAACCAGCAGAGATAGAGCCAAACGGACCAAAATCTATAATCACTCATATTTCCTTCGAAAAATCGATTTTTATATGAAAAACATAAAAATCGATTTTAAAGCTAAACCAGCAGAGATAGAGCCAAACGGACCAAAGTCTGTGATCACTCATATTTCCTTCGAAAAATCGATTTTTATGTGAAAAACATAAAAATCGATTTTATAGCTAAACCAGCAGAAATACAGCCAAACGGACCAAAATCTTTGATCCTAAAATTCTAATTTAAAGCTAAACTAGCAGAGATAGAGCCGAATGGACCAAAATCTGTGATCACTCACATTTCCTTCGAAAAATCGATTTTTATGTGAAAAACATAAAAATCGATTTTATAGCTAAACCAGCAGAGATACAGCCAAACGGACCAAAATCTGTGACCACTCATATTTCCTTCGAAAAATCAATTTTTATATGAAAAACATAAAAATCGATTTTATAGCTAAATCAGCAGAGACAGAGTCAAACGGACCAAAATCTGTGATCACTCATATTTCCTTCGAAAAATCGATTTTTATATGAAAAACATAAAAACCGATTTTAAGGCTAAACCAGCAGAGATAGAGCGAAACGGACCAAAATCTGTGATCACTCACATTTCCTTCGAAAAATCAATTTTTATATGAAAAACATAAAAATCGATTTTAAAGCTAAACCAGCAGAGATAGAGCCAAACGGACCAAAATCTGTGATCGCTCATATTTTCTTCGAAAAATCGATTTTTATATGAAAAACATAAAAACCGATTTTAAAGCTAAACCAGCAGAGATAGAGCCAAACGGACCAAAATCTGTGATCACTCATATTTCCTTCGGAAAATCAATTTTTATATGAAAAACATAAAAACCGATTTTAAAGCTAAACCAGCAGAGATAGAGCCAAACGGACCAAAATCTGTGATCGCTCATATTTTCTTCGAAAAATCGATTTTTATATGAAAAACATAAAAGTCGATTTTATAGCTAAACCAACAGAAATACAGCCAAACGGACCAAAATCTTTGATCCTAAAAATCTAATTTAAAGCTAAACCAGCAGAGATAGAACCAAATGGACCAAAATCACTCATATTTCGTTCGAAAATTCAGCAGAACCAGCTAAACCAGCAGAGATAGAGCCAAACGGACCAAAATCTGTGATCACTCATATTTCCTTCGAAAAATCGATTTTTATATGAAAAACATAAAAATCGATTTTAAAGCAAAACCAGCTAAACCAGCAGAGATAGAGCCAAACGGACCAAAATCTGTGATCACTTATATTTCCTTCGAAAAATCGATTTTTATATGAAAAACATAAAAAATTTTAAAGCTAAACCAGCAAAAATACAGCCAAACGGACCAAAATCTGTGATCACTCATATTTCCTTCGAAAAATCGATTTTTATGTGAAAAACATAAAAATCGATTTTATAGCTAAACCAGCAGAGATAGAGCCAAACGGACCAAAATCTGTGATCACTCGTATTTCCTTCGAAAAATCGATTTTTATATGAAAAACATAAAAATCGATCTTAAAGCTAAACCAGCAGAGATAGAGCCAAACGGACCAAAATCTGTGATCACTCATATTTCCTTCGATAAATCGATTTTTATATGAAAAACATAAAAATCGATTTTAAAGCTAAACCAGCAGAGATAGAGCCAAACGGACCAAAATCTGTGGTCACTCATATTTTCTTCGAAAAATCGATTTTTATATGAAAAACATAAAAATGGATTTTAAAGCTAAACCAGCAGAGATAGAACCAAATGGACCAAAATCACTCATATTTCGTTCGAAAATTCGATTTTTATGTGAAAAACATAAAAATCGATTTTAAAGCTAAACCAGCAGAGATAGAGCTAAACGGACCAAAATCTGTGATTACTCATATTTTCTTCGAAAAATCAATTTTTATATGAAAAACATAAAAATCGATTTTAAAGCTAAACCAGCAGAGATAGAGCCAAACGGACCAAAATCTGTGATCACTCACATTTCCTTCGAAAAATCGATTTTTATATGAAAAACATTAAAAATTCATATTTCCTTCGAAAAATCGATTTTTATATGAAAAACATAAAAACCGATTTTAAAGCTAAACCAGCAGAGATAGAGCCAAACGGACCAAAATCTGTGATCACTCATATTTCCTTCGGAAAATCAATTTTTATATGAAAAACATAAAAACCGATTTTAAAGCTAAACCAGCAGAGATAGAGCCAAACGGACCAAAATCTGTGATCGCTCATATTTTCTTCGAAAAATCGATTTTTATATGAAAAACATAAAAGTCGATTTTATAGCTAAACCAACAGAAATACAGCCAAACGGACCAAAATCTTTGATCCTAAAAATCTAATTTAAAGCTAAACCAGCAGAGATAAAACCAAATGGACCAAAATCACTCATATTTCGTTCGAAAATTCAGCAGAACCAGCTAAACCAGCAGAGATAGAGCCAAACGGACCAAAATCTGTGATCACTCATATTTCCTTCGAAAAATCGATTTTTATATGAAAAACATAAAAATCGATTTTAAAGCAAAACCAGCTAAACCAGCAGAGATAGAGCCAAACGGACCAAAATCTGTGATCACTTATATTTCCTTCGAAAAATCGATTTTTATATGAAAAACATAAAAAATTTTAAAGCTAAACCAGCAAAAATACAGCCAAACGGACCAAAATCTGTGATCACTCATATTTCCTTCGAAAAATCGATTTTTATGTGAAAAACATAAAAATCGATTTTATAGCTAAACCAGCAGAGATAGAGCCAAACGGACCAAAATCTGTGATCACTCGTATTTCCTTCGAAAAATCGATTTTTATATGAAAAACATAAAAATCGATCTTAAAGCTAAACCAGCAGAGATAGAGCCAAACGGACCAAAATCTGTGATCACTCATATTTCCTTCGATAAATCGATTTTTATATGAAAAACATAAAAATCGATTTTAAAGCTAAACCAGCAGAGATAGAGCCAAACGGACCAAAATCTGTGGTCACTCATATTTTCTTCGAAAAATCGATTTTTATATGAAAAACATAAAAATGGATTTTAAAGCTAAACCAGCAGAGATAGAACCAAATGGACCAAAATCACTCATATTTCGTTCGAAAATTCGATTTTTATGTGAAAAACATAAAAATCGATTTTAAAGCTAAACCAGCAGAGATAGAGCTAAACGGACCAAAATCTGTGATTACTCATATTTTCTTCGAAAAATCAATTTTTATATGAAAAACATAAAAATCGATCTTAAAGCTAAACCAGCAGAGATAGAGCCAAACGGACCAAAATCTGTGATCACTCACATTTCCTTCGAAAAATCGATTTTTATATGAAAAACATAAAAATCGATTTTAAAGCTAAACCAGCAGAGATAGAGCTAAACGGACCAAAATCTGTGATCACTCATATTTCCTTCGAAAAATCGATTTTTATATGAAAAACATAAAAATCGATTTTAAAGCTAAACCAGCAGAGATAGAGCTAAACGGACCAAAATCTGTGATTACTCATATTTTCTTCGAAAAATCAATTTTTATATGAAAAACATAAAAATCGATCTTAAAGCTAAACCAGCAGAGATAGAGCCAAACGGACCAAAATCTGTGATCACTCATATTTCCTTCGAAAAATCGATTTTTATATGAAAAACATAAAAATCGATCGATTCGATTTTTATGTGAAAAACATAAAAATCGATTTTAAAGCTAAACCAGCAGAGATAGAGCCAAACGGACCAAAATCTGTAATCACTCACATTTCCTTCGAAAAATCGATTTTTATATGAAAAACATAAAAATCGATTTTAAAACTAAACCAGCAGAGATAGAGCCAAACGGACCAAAATCTGTGATCACTCATATTTTCTTCGAAAAATCAATTTTTATATGAAAAACATAAAAATCGATCTTAAAGCTAAACCAGCAGAGATAGAGCCAAACGGACCAAAATCTGTGATCACTCACATTTCCTTCGAAAAATCGATTTTTATATGAAAAACATAAAAATCGATTTTAAAGCTAAACCAGCAGAGATAGAGCCAAACGGACCAAAATCTGTGATCACTCATATTTCCTTCGAAAAATCGATTTTTATATGAAAAACATAAAAATCGACCTTAAAGCTAAACCAGCAGAGATAGAGCCAAACGGACCAAAATCTGTGATCACTCATATTTTCTTCGAAAAATCGATTTTTATATGAAAAACATAAAAATCGATCTTAAAGCTAAACCAGCAGAGATAGAGCCAAATGGACCAAAATCTGTGATCACTCATATTTCCTTCGAAAAGTCGATTTTTATATGAAAAATATAAAAATCGATTTTATAGCTAAATCAGCAGAGATAGAGCCAAACGGACCAAAATCTGTGATCACTCATATTTCCTTCGAAAAATCGATTTTTATATGAAAAACATAAAAATCGATCGATTCGATTTTTATGTGAAAAACATAAAAATCGATTTTAAAGCTAAACCAGCAGAGATAGAGCCAAACGGACCAAAATCTGTGATCATTCACATTTCCTTCGAAAAATCGATTTTTATATGAAAAACATAAAAATCGATTTTAAAGCTAAACCAGCAGAGATAGAGCCAAACGGACCAAAATCTGTGATCACTCATATTTTCTTCGAAAAATCAATTTTTATATGAAAAACATAAAAATCGATCTTAAAGCTAAACCAGCAGAGATAGAGCCAAACGGACCAAAATCTGTGATCACTCACATTTCCTTCGAAAAATCGATTTTTATATGAAAAACATAAAAATCGATTTTAAAGCTAAACCAGCAGAGATAGAGCCAAACGGACCAAAATCTGTGATCACTCATATTTCCTTCGAAAAATCGATTTTTATATGAAAAACATAAAAATCGATCTTAAAGCTAAACCAGGAGAGATAGAGCCAAACGGACCAAAATCTATAATCACTCATATTTCCTTCGAAAAATCGATTTTTATATGAAAAACATAAAAATCGATCTTAAAGCTAAACCAGCAGAGATAGAGCCAAATGGACCAAAATCTGTGATCACTCATATTTCCTTCGAAAAGTCGATTTTTATATGAAAAATATAAAAATCGATTTTATAGCTAAATCAGCAGAGATAGAGCCAAACGGACCAAAATCTGTGATCACTCATATTTCCTTCGAAAAATCGATTTTTATATGAAAAACATAAAAACCGATTTTAAAGCTAAACCAGCAGAGATAGAGCCAAATGGACCAAAATCTGTGATCACTCATATTTCCTTCGAAAAATCGATTTTTATATGAAAAACATAAAAATCGATCTTAAAGCTAAACCAGCAGAGATAGAGCCAAACGAACCAAAATCTGTGATCACTCATATTTCCTTCGGAAAATCAATTTTTATATGAAAAATATAAAAATCGATTTTAGAGCTAAACCAGGAGAGATAGAGCCAAACGGACCAAAATCTGTGATCACTCATATTTCCTTCGAAAAATCGATTTTTATATGAAAAACATAAAAATCGATCTTAAAGCTAAACCAGCAGAGATAGAGCCAAATGGACCAAAATCTGTGATCACTCATATTTCCTTCGAAAAGTCGATTTTTATATGAAAAATATAAAAATCGATTTTATAGCTAAATCAGCAGAGATAGAGCCAAACGGACCAAAATCTGTGATCACTCATATTTCCTTCGAAAAATCGATATTTATATGAAAAACATAAAAACCGATTTTAAAGCTAAACCAGCAGAGATAGAGCCAAATGGACCAAAATCTGTGATCACTCATATTTCCTTCGAAAAATCGATTTTTATATGAAAAACATAAAAATCGATCTTAAAGCTAAACCAGCAGAGATAGAGCCAAACGGACCAAAATCTGTGATCACTCATATTTCCTTCGGAAAATCAATTTTTATATGAAAAACATAAAAACCGATTTTAAAGCTAAACCAGCAGAGATAGAGCCAAACGGACCAAAATCTGTGATCACTCATATTTCCTTCGAAAAATCGATTTTTATATGAAAAACATAAAAATCGATTTTAGAGCTAAACCAGGAGAGATAGAGCCAAACGGACCAAAATCTGTGATCACTCATATTTCCTTCGGAAAATCAATTTTTATATGAAAAACATAAAAACCGATTTTAAAGCTAAACCAGCAGAGATAGAGCCAAACGGACCAAAATCTGTGATCACTCATATTTCCTTCGGAAAATCAATTTTTATATGAAAAACATAAACGGATTTTAAAGCTAAACCAGCTAAACCAGATAGAGCCAAACGGACCAAAATCTGTGATCACTCATATTTTCTTCGAAAAATCGATTTTTATATGAAAAACATAAAAATCGATTTTAAAGCTAAACCAGCAGAGATAGAGCCAAACGGACCAAAATCTGTGATCACTCATATTTCCTTCGGAAAATCAATTTTTATATGAAAAACATAAAAACCGATTTTAAAGCTAAACCAGCAGAGATAGAGCCAAACGGACCAAAATCTGTGATCACTCACATTTCCTTCGAAAAATCGATTTTTATATGAAAAACATAAAAACTCATATTTCCTTCGAAAAATCGATTTTTATATGAAAAACATAAAAACCGATTTTAAAGCTAAACCAGCAGAGATAGAGCCAAACGGACCAAAATCTGTGATCACTCACATTTCCTTCGAAAAATCGATTTTTATATGAAAAACATAAAAATCGATTTTAGAGCTAAACCAGCAGAGATAGAGCCAAACGGACCAAAATCTGTGATCACTCATATTTACTTCGGAAAATCAATTTTTATATGAAAAACATAAAAACCGATTTTAAAGCTAAACCAGCAGAGATAGAGCCAAACGGACCAAAATCTGTGATCACTCACATTTCCTTCGAAAAATCGATTTTTATATGAAAAACATAAAAACTCATATTTCCTTCGAAAAATCGATTTTTATATGAAAAACATAAAAACCGATTTTAAAGCTAAACCAGCAGAGAACGGACCAAAATCTGTGATCACTCATATTTCCTTCGGAAAATCAATTTTTATATGAAAAACATAAAAACCGATTTTAAAGCTAAACCAGCAGAGGTAGAGCCAAACGGACCAAAATCTGTGATCACTCATATTTTCTTCGAAAAATCGATTTTTATATGAAAAACATAAAAATCGATTTTAGAGCTAAACCAGCAGAGATAGAGCCAAACGGACCAAAATCTGTGATCACTCATATTTTCTTCGGAAAATCAATTTTTATATGAAAAACATAAAAATCGATTTTAAAGCTAAACCAGCAGAGATAGAGCCAAATGGACCAAAATCTGTGATCACTCATATTTCCTTCGAAAAATCGATTTTTATATGAAAAACATAAAAATCGATTTTAAAGCTAAACCAGCAGAGATAGAGCCAAACGGACCAAAATCTGTGATCACTCATATTTCCTTCGGAAAAGCTAAACCAGCAGAGATAGTGCCAAACGGACCAAAATCTGTGATCACTCACATTTCCTTCGAAAAATCGATTTTTATATGAAAAACATAAAAACCGATTTTAAAGCTAAACCAGCAGAGATAGAGCGAAACGGACCAAAATCTGTGATCACTCGTATTTCCTTCGAAAAATCGAATTTTATATGAAAAACATAAAAACCGATTTTAAAGTTAAACAAGCAGAGGTAGAGCCAAACGGACCAAAATCTGTGGTCACTCATATTTCCTTCGAAAAATCAATTTTTATATGAAAAACATAAAAACCGATTTTAAAGCTAAACCAGCAGAGATAGAGCCAAACGGACCAAAATCTGTGGTCACTCATATTTTCTTCGAAAAATCAATTTTTATATGAAAAACATAAAAATCGATTTTATAGCTAAACCAACAGAAATACAGCCAAACGGACCAAAATCTTTGATCCTAAAAATCTAATTTAAAGCTAAACCAGCAGAGATAGAACCAAACGGACCAAAATCTGTGATCACTCATATTTCCTTCGAAAAATCGATTTTTATATTGAAAACATAAAAACCGATTTTAAAGCTAAACCAGCAGAGTTAGAGCCAAACGGACCAAAATCTGTGATCACTCATATTTCCTTCGAAAAATCAATTTTTATATGAAAAACATAAAAATCGACTTTAAAGCTAAGCCAGCAGAGATAGAGCCAAACGGACCAAAATCTGTGGTCACTCATATTTTCTTCGAAAAATCGATTTTTATATGAAAAACATAAAAATCGATTTTATAGCTAAACCAGCAGAAATAGAGCCAAACGAACCAAAATCTGTGATCACTAATATTTCCTTCGAAAAATCGATTTTTATATGAAAAAAATAAAAACCGATTTTAAAGCTAAACCAGCAGAGATAGCGCCAATTGGACCAAAATCTGTGATCACTCATATTTCCTTCGAAAAATCGATTTTTATATGAAAAACATAAAAATCGATTTTAGAGCTAAACCAGCAGAGACAGAGCCAAACGGACCAAAATCTGTGATCACTCATATTTCCTTCGAAAAATCGATTTTTTTATGAAAAACATAAAAATCGATTTTAAAGCTAAACCAGCAGAGATAGAGCCAAACGGACCAAAATCTGTGATCACTCATATTTCCTTCAAAAAATCGATTTTTATATCAAAACCATAAAAATCGATTTTAAAGCTAAACCAGCAGAGATAGAGCCAAACGGACCAAAATCTGTGATCACTCATATTTCCTTCGAAAAATCGATTTTTATATGAAAAACATAAAAATCGATTTTAAAGCTAAACCAGCTAAACCAGATAGAGCCAAACGGACCAAAATCTGTGATCACTCATATTTCCTTCGAAAAATCGATTTTTATATGAAAAACATAAAAATCGATTTTAAAGCTAAACCAGCAGAGATAGAGCCAAACGGACCAAAATCTGTGATCACTCATATTTCCTTCAAAAAATCGATTTTTATATCAAAACCATAAAAATCGATTTTAAAGCTAAACCAGCAGAGATAGAGCCAAACGGACCAAAATCTGTGATCACTCATATCTCCTTCGAAAAATCGATTTTTATATGAAAAACATAAAAATCGATTTTAAAGCTAAACCGGCTAAACCAGATAGAGCCAAACGGACCAAAATCTGTGATCACTCATATTTCCTTCGAAAAATCGATTTTTATATGAAAAACATAAAAATCGATTTTAAAGCTAAACCAGCTAAACCAGATAGAGCCAAACGGACCAAAATCTGTGATCACTCATATTTCCTTCGAAAAATCGATTATTATATGAAAAACATAAAAATCGATTTTAAAGCTAAACCAGCAGAGATAGAGCCAAACGGACCAAAATCTGTGATCACTCATATTTCCTTCGAAAAATCGATTTTTATATGAAAAACATAAAAATCGATTTTAAAGCTAAACCAGCTAAACCAGATAGAGCCAAACGGACCAAAATCTGTGATCACTCATATTTCCTTCGAAAAATCGATTATTATATGAAAAACATAAAAATCGATTTTAAAGCTAAACCAGCAGAGATAGAGCCAAACGGACCAAAATCTGTGATCACTCATATTTCCTTCGAAAAATCGATTTTTATATGAAAAACATAAAAATCGATTTTAAAGCTAAACCAGCTAAACCAGATAGAGCCAAACGGACCAAAATCTGTGATCACTCATATTTCCTTCGAAAAATCGATTTTTATATGAAAAACATAAAAATCGATTTTAAAGCTAAACCAGCAGAGATAGAGCCAAACGGACCAAAATCTGTGATCACTCATATTTCCTTCGAAAAATCAATTTTTATATGAAAAACATAAAAATCGATTTTAAAGCTAAACCTGCTAAACCAGATAGAGCCAAACGGACCAAAATCTGTGATCACTCATATTTCCTTCGAAAAATCGATTATTATATGAAAAACATAAAAATCGATTTTAAAGCTAAACCAGCAGAGATAGAGCCAAACGGACCAAAATCTGTGATCACTCATATTTCCTTCGAAAAATCGATTTTTATATGAAAAACATAAAAATCGATTTTAAAGCTAAACCTGCTAAACCAGATAGAGCCAAACGGACCAAAATCTGTGATCACTCATATTTCCTTCGAAAAATCGATTTTTATATGAAAAACATAAAAATCGATTTTAAAGCTAAACCAGCAGAGATAGAGCCAAACGGACCAAAATCTGTGATCACTCATATTTCCTTCGAAAAATCGATTTTTATATGAAAAACATAAAAATCGATTTTAAAGCTAAACCAGCAGAGATAGAGCCAAACGGACCAAAATCTGTGATCACTCATATTTCCTTCGAAAAATCGATTTTTATATGAAAAACATAAAAATCGATTTTAAAGCTAAACCAGCTAAACCAGATAGAGCCAAACGGACCAAAATCTGTGATCACTCATATTTCCTTCGAAAAATCGATTTTTATATGAAAAACATAAAAATCGATTTTAAAGCTAAACCAGCAGAGATAGAGCCAAACGGACCAAAATCTGTGATCACTCATATTTCCTTCGAAAAATCAATTTTTATATGAAAAACATAAAAATCGATTTTAAAGCTAAACCTGCTAAACCAGATAGAGCCAAACGGACCAAAATCTGTGATCACTCATATTTCCTTCGAAAAATCGATTATTATATGAAAAACATAAAAATCGATTTTAAAGCTAAACCAGCAGAGATAGAGCCAAACGGACCAAAATCTGTGATCACTCATATTTCCTTCGAAAAATCGATTTTTATATGAAAAACATAAAAATCGATTTTAAAGCTAAACCTGCTAAACCAGATAGAGCCAAACGGACCAAAATCTGTGATCACTCATATTTCCTTCGAAAAATCGATTTTTATATGAAAAACATAAAAATCGATTTTAAAGCTAAACCAGCAGAGATAGAGCCAAACGGACCAAAATCTGTGATCACTCATATTTCCTTCGAAAAATCGATTTTTATATGAAAAACATAAAAATCGATTTTAAAGCTAAACCAGCAGAGATAGAGCCAAACGGACCAAAATCTGTGATCACTCATATTTCCTTCGAAAAATCGATTTTTATATGAAAAACATAAAAATGGATTTTAAAGCTAAACCAGCAGAGATAGAGCCAAACGGACCAAAATCTGTGATCACTCATATTTCCTTCGAAAAATCGATTTTTATATGAAAAACATAAAAATCGATTTTAAAGCTAAACCTGCTAAACCAGATAGAGCCAAACGGACCAAAATCTGTGATCACTCATATTTCCTTCGAAAAATCAATTTTTATATGAAAAACATAAAAATCGATTTTAAAGCTAAACCAGCAGAGATAGAGCCAAACGGACCAAAATCTGTGATCACTCATATTTCCTTCGAAAAATCGATTTTTATATCAAAAACATAAAAATCGATTTTAAAGCTAAACCAGCAGAGATAGAGCCAAACGGACCAAAATCTGTGATCACTCATATTTCCTTCGAAAAATCGATTATTATATGAAAAACATAAAAATCGATTTTAAAGCTAAACCTGCTAAACCAGATAGAGCCAAACGGACCAAAATCTGTGATCACTCATATTTCCTTCGAAAAATCGATTTTTATATGAAAAACATAAAAATCGATTTTAAAGCTAAACCAGCAGAGATAGAGCCAAACGGACCAAAATCTGTGATCACTCATATTTCCTTCGAAAAATCGATTTTTATATGAAAAACATAAAAATCGATTTTAAAGCTAAACCAGCAGAGATAGAGCCAAACGGATCAAAATCTGTGATCACTCATATTTCCTTCGAAAAATCGATTTTTATATGAAAAACATAAAAATCGATTTTAAAGCTAAACCAGCAGAGATAGAGCCAAACGGTCCAAAATCTGTGATCACTCATATTTCCTTCGGAAAATCAATTTTTATATGAAAAACATAAAAACCGATTTTAAAGCTAAACCAGCAGAGATAGAGCCAAACGGACCAAAATCTGTGATCACTCATATTTCCTTCGAAAAATCGATTTTTATATGAAAAACATAAAAATCGATTTTAGAGCTAAACCAGGAGAGATAGAGCCAAACGGACCAAAATCTGTGATCACTCATATTTCCTTCGGAAAATCAATTTTTATATGAAAAACATAAAAACCGATTTTAAAGCTAAACCAGCAGAGATAGAGCCAAACGGACCAAAATCTGTGATCACTCATATTTTCTTCGAAAAATCGATTTTTATATGAAAAACATAAAAATCGATTTTAAAGCTAAACCTGCTAAACCAGATAGAGCCAAACGGACCAAAATCTGTGATCACTCATATTTCCTTCGAAAAATCAATTTTTATATGAAAAACATAAAAATCGATTTTAAAGCTAAACCAGCAGAGATAGAGCCAAACGGACCAAAATCTGTGATCACTCATATTTCCTTCGAAAAGTCGATTTTTATATGAAAAACATAAAAATCGATTTTATAGCTAAATCAGCAGAGATAGAGCCAAACGGACCAAAATTTGTGATCACTCATATTTCCTTCGAAAAATCGATTTTTATATGAAAAACATAAAAATCGATTTTATAGCTAAATCAGCAGAGATAGAGCCAAACGGACCAAAATCTGTGATCACTCATATTTTCTTCGAAAAATCGATTTTTATATGAAAAACATAAAAATCGATTTTAAAGCTAAACCAGCAGAGATAGAGCCAAACGGACCAAAATCTGTGATCACTCATATTTCCTTCGAAAAATCTATTTTTATATGAAAAACATAAAAATCGATTTTAAAGCTAAACCAGCAGAGATAGAGCCAAACGGACCAAAATCTGTGATCACTCATATTTCCTTCGAAAAATCAATTTTTATATGAAAAACATAAAAATCGATTTTAAAGCTAAACCAGCAGAGATAGAGCCAAACGGACCAAAATCTGTGATCACTCATATTTCCTTCGAAAAATCAATTTTTATATGAAAAACATAAAAATCGATTTTATAGCTAAATCAGCAGAGATAGAGCCAAACGGACCAAAATCTGTGATCACTCATATTTCCTTCGGAAAATCGATTTTTATATGAAAAACATAAAAACCGATTTTAAAGCTAAACCAGCAGAGATAGAGCCAAATGGACCAAAATCTGTGATCACTCATATTTCCTTCGAAAAATCGATTTTTATATGAAAAACATAAAAATCGATTTTAGAGCTAAACCAGGAGAGATAGAGCCAAACGGACCAAAATCTGTGATCACTCATATTTCCTTCGGAAAATCAATTTTTATATGAAAAACATAAAAATCGATTTTAAAGCTAAACCAGCAGAGATAGAGCCAAACGGACCAAAATCTGTGATCACTCATATTTCCTTCGAAAAATCAATTTTTATATGAAAAACATAAAAATCGATTTTAAAGCTAAACCAGCAGAGATAGAGCCAAACGGACCAAAATCTGTGATCACTCATATTTCCTTCGAAAAGTCGATTTTTATATGAAAAACATAAAAATCGATTTTATAGCTAAATCAGCAGAGATAGAGCCAAACGGACCAAAATTTGTGATCACTCATATTTCCTTCGAAAAATCGATTTTTATATGAAAAACATAAAAATCGATTTTATAGCTAAATCAGCAGAGATAGAGCCAAACGGACCAAAATCTGTGATCACTCATATTTTCTTCGAAAAATCGATTTTTATATGAAAAACATAAAAATCGATTTTAAAGCTAAACCAGCAGAGATAGAGCCAAACGGACCAAAATCTGTGATCACTCATATTTCCTTCGAAAAATCAATTTTTATATGAAAAACATAAAAATCGATTTTAAAGCTAAACCAGCAGAGATAGAGCCAAACGGACCAAAATCTGTGATCACTCATATTTCCTTCGAAAAATCAATTTTTATATGAAAAACATAAAAATCGATTTTAAAGCTAAACCAGCAGAGATAGAGCCAAACGGACCAAAATCTGTGATCACTCATATTTCCTTCGAAAAATCAATTTTTATATGAAAAACATAAAAATCGATTTTATAGCTAAATCAGCAGAGATAGAGCCAAACGGACCAATATCTGTGATCACTCATATTTCCTTCGGAAAATCAATTTTTATATGAAAAACATAAAAACCGATTTTAAAGCTAAACCAGCAGAGATAGAGCCAAATGGACCAAAATCTGTGATCACTCATATTTCCTTCGAAAAATCGATTTTTATATGAAAAACATAAAAATCGATTTTAGAGCTAAACCAGGAGAGATAGAGCCAAACGGACCAAAATCTGTGATCACTCATATTTCCTTCGGAAAATCAATTTTTATATGAAAAACATAAAAACCGATTTTAAAGCTAAACCAGCAGAGATAGAGCCAAACGGACCAAATTCTGTGATCACTCATATTTCCTTCGAAAAATCGATTTTTATATCAAAAACATAAAAATCGATTTTAAAGCTAAACCAGCTAAACCAGCAGAGATGGAGCCAAACGGATCAAAATCTGTGATCACTCATATTTCCTTCGAAAAATCGATTTTTATATGAAAAACATAAAAATCTATTTTAAAGCTAAACCAGCAGAGATAGAGCCAAACGGACCCAAATCTGTGATCACTCATATTTAATTCGAAAAATCGATTTTTATGTAAAAAACATAAAAATCGATTTTAAAGCTAAACCAGCAGAGATAGAGCCAAACGGATCAAAATCTGTGATCACTCATATTTCCTTCGAAAAATCGATTTTTATATGAAAAACATAAAAATCGATTTTAAAGCTAAACCAGCAGAGATAGAGCCAAACGGACCAAAATCTGTGATCACTCATATTTAATTCGAAAAATCGATTTTTATATCAAAAACATAAAAATCGATTTTAAACTAAATCAGCTAAACCAGATAGAGCCAAACATAAAAATCGACCAGCATAAACCAGCAGAAATACAGCCAAACGGACCAAAATCTGTGATCACTCATATTTCCTTCGAAAAATCGATTTTTATACCAAAAACATAAAAACCGATTTTAAAGCTAAACCAGCAGAGATAGAGCCAAACGGACCAAAATCTGTGATCACTCATATTTCCTTCGAAAAATCGATTTTTATATCAAAAACATAAAAATCGATTTTAAAGCTAAACCAGCCAAACCAGATAGAGCCAAACATTAAAATCGACCAGCATAAACCAGCAGAAATACAGCCAAACGGACCAAAATCTGTGATCACTCATATTTCCTTCGAAAAATCG
Organism: Protophormia terraenovae; assembly: GCA_951394005.1. Lineage (NCBI taxonomy): Eukaryota > Metazoa > Arthropoda > Insecta > Diptera > Calliphoridae > Protophormia > Protophormia terraenovae. The sequence continues at coordinate 33,841,382 of OX596073.1, forward strand.
ATTTTTATATGAAAAACATAAAAATCGATTTTAAAGCAAAACCAGCTAAACCAGCAGAGATAGAGCCAAACGGACCAAAATCTGTGATCACTCATATTTCCTTCGAAAAATCGATTTTTGTATGAAAAAAATAAAAACCGATTTTAAAGCTAAACCAGCAGAGATAGAGCCAAACGGACCAAAATCTGTGATCACTCATATTTCCTTCGAAAAATCGATTTTTATATCAAAAACATAAAAATCGATTTTAAAGCTAAACCAGCCAAACCAGATAGAGCCAAACATTAAAATCGACCAGCATAAACCAGCAGAAATACAGCCAAACGGACCAAAATCTGTGATCACTCATATTTCCTTCGAAAAATCGATTTTTATATGAAAAACATAAAAATCGATTTTAAAGCTAAACCAGCAGAGATAGAGCCAAACGGACCAAAATCTGTGATCACTCATATTTCCTTCGAAAAATCAATTTTTATATGAAAAACATAAAAATCGATTTTAAAGCTAAACCTGCTAAACCAGATAGAGCCAAACGGACCAAAATCTGTGATCACTCATATTTCCTTCGAAAAATCGATTTTTATATGAAAAACATAAAAATCGATTTTAAAGCTAAACTAGCAGAGATAGAGCCAAACGGACCAAAATCTGTGATCACTCATATTTCCTTCGAAAAATCGATTTTTATATGAAAACCACAAAAATCGATTTTTAAGCTAAACCAGGAGAGATAGAGCCAAACGGACCAAAATCTGTGGTCACTCGTATTACCTTCGAAAAATCGATTTTTATATGAAAAACATAAAAATCAATTTTGAAGCTAAACCAGCAGAGATAGAGCCAAACGGACCAAAATCTGTGATCACTCATATTTCCTTCGAAAAATCGATTTTTATATGAAAAACACAAAAATCGATTTTAAAGTTAAACCAGCAGAGATAGAGCCAGACGGACCGAAATCTGTGGTCACTCATATTTCCTTCTAAAAATCGATTTTTATATGAAAAACATAAAAATCGATTTTAAAGCTAAACCAGCAGAGATAGAGCCAAACGGACCAAAATCTGTGATCACTCATATTTCCTTCGAAAAATCGATTTTTATATAGATAGAGCCAAACGGACCAAAATCTGTGATCACTCATATTTCCTTCGAAAAATCGATTTTTATATCAAAAACATAAAAATCGATTTTAAACTAAATCAGCAGAGATAGAGCCAAACGGACCAAAAACTGTGGTCACTCATATATCCTTCGAAAAATTGATTTTTATATGAAAAACATAAAAATCGATTTTAAAGCTAAACCGGCTAAACCAGATAGAGCCAAACGGACCAAAATCTGTGATCACTCATATTTCCTTCGAAAAATCGATTTTTATATCAAAAACATAAAAATCGATTTTAAAGCTAAACCAGCAGAGATAGAGCCAAACGGACCAAAATCTGTGATCACTCATATTTCCTTCAAAAAATCGATTTTTATATGAAAAAAATAAAAACCGATTTTAAAGCTAAACCAGCAGAGATAGAGCTAAACGGACCAAAACCTGTGATCTCATATTTCCTTCGAAAAATCGATTTTTACGTAAAAAACATAAAAATCGATTTTAAAGCTAAACTAGCAGAGATAGAGCTAAACGGACCAAAATCTGTGATCACTCATATTTCCTTCGAAAACCAGCAGAGATAGAGCCAAACGGACCAAAATCTGTGATCACTCATATTTCCTTCGAAAAATCGATTTTTATATCAAAAACATAAAAATCGATTTTAAAGCTAAACCAGCTAAACCAGATAGAGCAAAACGGACCAAAATCTGTGGTCACTCATATTTCCTTCGAAAACCAGCAGAGATAGAGCCAAACGGACCAAAATCTGTGATCACTCATATTTCCTTCGAAAAATCGATTTTTATATCAAAAACATAAAAATCGATTTTAAAGCTAAACCAGCTAAACCAGATAGAGCCAAACATAAAAATCGACCAGCATAAACCAGCAGAGATGGAGCCAAACGGACCAAAATCTGTGATCACTCATATTTCCTTCGAAAAATCGATTTTTATATCAAAAACATAAAAATCGATTTTAAACTAAATCAGCAGAGATAGAGCCAAACGGACCAAAAACTGTGGTCACTCATATTTCCTTCTAAAAATCGATTTTTATATGAAAAACATAAAAATCGATTTTAAAGCTAAACCAGCTAAACCAGCAGAGATAGAGCCAAACGGATCAAAACCTGTGATCACTCATATTTCCTTCGAAAAATCGATTTTTATATGAAAAACATAAAAATCGATTTTAAAGTTAAACCAGCAAAACGGACCAAAATCTGTGGTCACTAAGATTTTCTTCGAAAAATCGATTTATGTAAAAAACACAAAAATCGATTTTAAAGCTAAACCAGCAGAGATAGAGCCAAACAGACCAAAATCTGTGATCACTCATTTTTCCTTCTAAAAATTGATTTTTATATGAAAAACATAAAAATCGATTTTAAAGCTAAACCAGCAGAGATAGAGCCAAACGGATCAAAACCTGTGATCACTCATATTTCCTTCGAAAAATCGATTTTTATATGAAAAACATAAAAGTCGATTTTAAAGTTAAACCAGCAAAACGGACCAAAATCTGTGGTCACTCAAATTTCCTTCGAAAAATCGATTTTTATATGAAAAACATAAAAACCGATTTTAAAGCTAAACCAGCAGAGATAGAGCCAAACGGACCAAAATTTGTTGTCACTCATATTTCCTTCGAAAAATCGATTTTTATATGAAAAACATAAAAATCGATTTTAAACTAAACCAACAGAGATAGAGCCAAACGGACCAAAATCTGTGGTCACTCATATTTCCTTCTAAAAATCGATTTTTATATGAAAAACATAAAAATCGATTTTAAAGCTAAACCAGCAGAGATAGAGCCAAACGGATCAAAATCTGTGATCACTCATATTTCCTTCGAAAAATCGATTTTTATATGAGAAACATAAAAACCGATTTTAAGGCTAAACCAGCAGATACAGCCAAACGGACCAAAATCTGTGATCACTCATATTTCCTTCCAAAAATCGATTTTTATATGAAAAACATAAAAATCGATTTTAAAGCTAAACCAGCTAAACCAGATAGAGCAAAACGGACCAAAATCTGTGGTCACTCATATTTCCTTCTAAAAATCGATTTTTATATGAAAAACATCAAAATCGATTTTAAAGCTAAACCAGCAAAACGGACCAAAATCTGTGATCACTCATATTTCCTTCGAAAAATCGATTTTTATATGAAAAACATAAAAATCGATTTTAAAGCTAAACCAGCAGAGATAGAGCCAAACGGACCAAATTCTGTGATCACCCATATTTCCTTCGAAAAATCGATTTTTATATGAAAAACATAAAAACCGATTTTAAGGCTAAACCAGCAGAGATACAGCCAAACGGACTAAAATCTGTGATCACTCATATTTCCTTCCAAAAATCGATTTTTATATGAAAAACATAAAAATCGATTTTGAAGCTAAACCAGCTAAACCAGATAGAGCAAAACGGACCAAAATCTGTGCTCACCAGGGAAACCAAAATATCCAATTGCATGTTTTTTCCTGGACGTTGAATGAAGCCATCGATTAAATATTTATCCGTTTCAGAACAAATAAATCATTTTGGCATCGATTTGTTAGTGCATATTTTTGCATTTGGCGATTTTTAGTGCTCATTTATACCATATCTTGTTATTATTAGGTCATATTTAACCATTTTAGAACATATTTTGACATTTTAAGGATAATTTTTTTATACCTCATGAAATGTTTTTCAAATTTGATTTTGTAAAAAAATTAGAAAACAGAAAAATAATAATTTTAACTCTACGTCTCCACGAAGAAATTTTTATTTCCTAACATAAGAAATAACTTCGGCAGAGTAACGGAAACAATCTTTTATTTCCAACTCTATGTTAAGGGGTGGAAAAACGTACATGAGAAATTTTAATTTCAATTTGTCTTTTTTTATGAAAATGTTATTTTTTTCTCCTTTTTGTTTTTCATTTGACTTTTTAAAACAAAATTAATCAATTTTCCATCTATGTTTTGTTAAAAAAAATTAAAATTTTAGAAAATAAACATAAATTTGACAGCTTTTGTTAAAACATTTGTGTTTAAACATTTATTGCGAAATAGATTGCGCAATAGATTTCTTATTGGTCCACAAGTAACATTTTGTAGACAGAGATAGAATTTTACAATTTCGGACACAAAAATGTCTGCGTGGAGACGTAGAGTAAAATTAACTTTAATGGATACTATTTTATCGTCGTTGTGAAAACAATTTTTTTTATGAAAGCATATCGAGCTCTAACAGCGAAAATGTTGTAAGTGCAGAAAACAAAATTTTACAGGAGAAGCATTTTTGTTATTGTTTACATATTGTTTTATGTATGAAAAATGTCACGATAAAATTACGCTATAAATCTGAAATGACACCTGATACGTCGATAAAATTTTGACAAATGATCTAAATGGTTCTAAATTATAGATTTTCATCAAAACACGAATTTCGAAAGTCAGTGATCGATATGATAATTTTGATAATTTTTTAACTAATAATAGTGTCTAGAATTAGATGGGTAAGAAAATAGAAGATCAATAATATTTTTATGAGATACAGTAAAAAATGGGGAATCAAATTTTGACGCGGTTGATAAATTTCAGTTTTGCCTTATTTTATAACGTTGAAATGTTAATAAAACCATTTGTTTTAATAATTTTGTTAAAAAATTATACAAAAACTTTGTTTTTTAAGTGCATATTTTCGCGTTTTTTAGAGCATATTTTTCGTTTTTTTACTGCATATTTAATGCGCATAAAACCCATTTTTTTAGAGCATATTGTGGTTTCCCTGGTTATAACAAATAATAAAATTTCAGCAAAAATATGATATTTTGACTCTGACCTCTTTCTATTAATAAACGGTAAACCGCAATAACATAAAATTTTATGGACCAAACAAAATTTACTTGCCTTAGAAAGGATCACAATATTAAATAGCATTTCTTTCTAATAAACTCGAATAAAAATTTTAAAAATCGCGTTTTTTTTTTATAGACAATTTTTAAATTTTACTAAGAAACGAAATGATTAACGCGAACTGATTCTACAATGCATTCGAGTCACTATATTTATATAAAAGGATTTTAAAAAACCATAAAAAATTTTTTTGAAGTGCTAAAATCAGAAAAGCTAAAATTTTTGTTGTTACGTGCATTTTGGTAAAAAGGAATTTTCCACAGAAGGCCCACCTTGATCTTGAACAAATAAAAATTCGTATTAGTTTTCTTGAAATTTTTGTTTTTCTGTTTATTAATACAATTACATAGATTTTGATTTAATTTCTTTTACAATAAATGCTGTATTTATATCCTTTTTATAATTTTTTTATTAAAATTGTATACGATTTTTGTTGAATTATTTTGTTAATAAGAGACATTCTAACTACAAGTACATACAAAAAATAATACTTAAATCAATAAAGACTTTAATAGACGTTGTTAGGGTTTTGTAGAAAAATATAGACTTGATTATTTTTATTTTTATTAATATATTTTTTTGCTTTTCTTTCGTTTAAGGCATCATTTGTTAAATAATTATTATTAATATAAATTTTTAATTTTATATTTTTAGAAAATTTGTTATAATAAAAGTATACATAATACTAATGTTTAAATATTTATATTAAAAATATATTTATATAGGTATATGATTATTTGAATGACAAGTTTAACTTAATATAGAAGACAACATATAAAATTTTTAATTTTTTGATAAATTTTTTTATTATTTTTCTACCACAAAAAAACACACGATAAAATAAAGGAAAAATTTAGGTATATAATTATTAAATTTTTTATATTTACAATTAATAAAATTGATTTACATATAAAATGACATTTATAAAAAAAAAAACATATACCAAAATTTAGTTTAAACCAAGTTTAACTAAACTTGTCATATATATGTCAAAATATATTTTGTATGATCAGTTTATAAAAATTATAAATCAAAAAATATTTAAACATTTTGTTTTTTTTAGATTTCTTTAACATATTTTAGATTTCTGTTAAATTTTTATAAAATAATATTTTTTTAAAAAATACTTTAAGGCACTTAAAGTTGGATTTTTTACAAAAATTTTAATTATAAACTCAAATTGCACACTAGCGTTTTAAAAACTTTTCTTGTTTACGACAATTTAAATTTAAATAAAAGAAAAAAACTAAAATTGATATTTTTAAAATCAATTGTGAGCAGTTGAAGCATGAATATTTTTAAAATCTTGGGTTTGGGTAGTGCTGCGTAAAACCTCCAACCATCTGTAATTAAAGAAAAAATATATATATATAAATATTTTTTATTTTTAATTTACTACAAGTTATATTACCTGTGATAAGTATGTATACTTTCAGCCCTAAAGAAGTAGACATGATTTTTAAATGACAACTTGAAGACAAATTCTTTTTGTACAGCATCTTGTGTGCCTGGCGGTCCCACTGTATAGCCCAACAACGGCAGACTGGCCAAGGCAAATTCATCTTGATACGATTTATAGAAATACAAACAGAATGAGGTAAAGACCACCCATAGTTTTTGCCAGCCACTGCTGTTCTTGAATTTACGCAGTAAGTAGCCAGACAATTGGTTTTCGGCGGAGATGAGATGATCTCCCAAGCCTACGGTGGCGCCACGATGCCAACAAACGTGTAGAGCGGTATTGCTTCGCGAGGGTGGCGTTTTGTTTTGTGTATTTTGTTGCTGTTGCTGGAGTAATTGTTGTGCCGTCAGTGTACTGTTGTTGCCATTCGTCAGGCCAAACAAATCGAGACCCTCTTCGGAGGAGGCTAATAGAAAGAAATGGAGAAAAGGGATTAAAATTTGTATTAATTTATATTAAAGTAATTAATTATGAATTTTTGTAATTAAAAGTAAATTGATCCCATCAGAATTTTGGATTTAGAATTTGATTCAGATAACGGATCCAGTGATTTAAAAATATTCTTACTTGGTACTAAATCTTCCTTTTCTTGGCAGCCAAATAAAAAGTAAATTTTTTTTATATAATAAATTTACCTTTTTTTTAATAAAAATTGTTATTTAAATAATACTCACTGCAATTTTTTAAATTCAACGTCAATTGTGTATGAGGTTTATTTTTTATATCCGCTGCCGCTTTGGACAATTCGGCCAGCCAAAGTGTCTTTTCGGCGGTGGTACAAGCACTAACTGTAATTGCACATTGACCACCAAATATAGAAAATGAATTATGTTCACCGTTTTCGGTTAGTAATGATCTAACGGGAACATGACCCAATATACGGAACGACTGATCAATGGGTGACTTAGAACCATAAAGTAAAAGATCAGAGAAAAGGAAAAACATGCGTTGTTGTAATCCCCGCCTGGAGTGTTTGAGTAAACAACCCTGTCTAATGAGTTTACGTTGACTTTGCACCAATTTATCGAAGCCATTAATGTCACGCTGAAGTTCGCATAATTGTATGAAATTCATAGACTCGGGTAGTTGATTGCGTATTTGTTTGGCAGAGCGGGAGAGTAAATGATAGACTGCCTGACAGTCGGCATAATCTAAATGTTCTTCGGTATAGAAATCACAAAGTCCTGAAATTATTTATAAAACATGAAATTAATTTCTTGATCATTAAAAAAAAATATATATTTAAAAAATTTAAACATACTTTCCAATATCAATTGATAATGCAGCATGCGATTGAGCGGCTTCAATAACAATTCTCCTATGGGTAAATAACAAATCTTTTGTTGTTCAAAATCTTTATAGATTTGTTGAAAACGATTGTCTGTCTCAAACATTTCATTAAGACATTGTAAAATTTCACCATGAGCCTGAACATATTCATCATATATGGGCAAAGCAGCCATATTTTTTAGCATAACATCTCCTATACGATGGGTATCATGTGTACCACGTCCCTCCCACAATACCATACGATGTTCTAAATCTCTTAAGAATATATTATGATGTTGACCCATAGATTCCAACATCTCAAAGAGAGGCTGTAAATTCTCCACATCTTCGGCTGTTAGTTCTTGACGGAAATGATGATTAAGAATTTCTAAATCCTTTTTATAGGTACGTTCACTCATCAGTAGTTCCTTGGCCAAAAAGTAAGATTTTTCAGTGGGCCATTTCTGTTAGAGATAAAAATATTATATAAAAAAAAAAAAAATATTGTTACAAGAAATCTATTAAAAAATACTTACTCTCTTTTTGGCTTCAGCATCATTTTCATTACTACTGCTTGCTGCCCCTGTGGCACTTGGTCCATTGTTATTTACTATTGCTGGTCCTGTTGTCATTTCCTGTCTTTTAGCATGTTGTATTTCAGCCTGTATTACATCATAGGTACCCGCCTCTGATCGTGAAAGTGATGAAGACTTGTCTGATCCTAGGGTTAAGTCTCTTCTATCCAGCGACATATTGCCATTTATACCGTGATAAACTTCTAGGTGGAAATAATTAAGAGGAATTTATTTATTAAAATAGAGCATAATATTGGCTTATTGTTTTAAAGATAAAGTGTTGACTGGCTTAAGGAGCCATCAATTAACATTAAATAACTATAAACGGCCTTAATTATAACCACTAGGCAAATATGTATTAGAATATTTGTGTAAATTCCAATATATGTTCCTAGGTAAATCAAACTTTTAAAATTGTTTGTTGAGTATTATAATTAAAAAAAATGGATTTTGGACAAAATTTTGACATTTATTGCGAAAGATATTTCTTATAGCTCAAATAACAAAGATTTTAGTCTACAGTATGACTTAACTTTATATAAATTGGGCCTGGAGAATTTTTGGTAGGATGATAGGTTTTGTAATGTCTATAATAGTTATCAGATACCAAATAATGATGTCTGTTAAATAACCCTGATAACTTAAAAATATCCCAGCAGTTTATTTGGTGGCAATTAACCCGCTTTTAGACAGTAAGATTCATTGGTGTATAGTCACCTGCCGCTCTCCATCGATCACCAATGAGCGTATTAGTAATTTCCACTTTACTAACTCTATGGTAAGCGGGAAGAAGACGAAAAGATGAATTTAAAACATTTTAACTGACCCATTGTAACCAGTAAAAATACACTTTGTAGCCGTTGAAGTGATTGTGTATATAAAAAAAGGGCCACCTTGTAGTCGTGGTAGTGCCTATTTGTCATTTTTTTATTGACCCTTTGGTAGTCGTGGAGGTGATTGTGTGCGTAAAAAAGTGACATTATGTAGTCGTCGAGGTGCCAATAGACTTCTTCCTAGGATAAGCCCATGGTATATATATACACTGCCGCTCACTTGAATACGACATATACAAAAATTGCTTTTGGCATTTAATATTTCGCTAGTGAATAATAAATAAAGCAAACTTTTTTAAATTTAAATTAATCTTTATTCATACGATATATATATATATATATATATATATATATATATATATATATATATATATATATATATATATATATATATATATATATATATATATATATATATATATAAACACTTTTTATTAGAGATAACCTAAAAAAATGCGGTTTGGAATTGAGTCATAAAGGCTTTTTATGTAATCCAAAGAAATCGTACTCCACGCTTTGTTAATGGCTTCAATTAGGTAGGATTTTCTTTCATACGGTTTTCCAGATTCATACACTTTACGAGCTAGCCATCCCCATACATTTTCCATTATATTTAAATCTGGGGAATATAGCGGCTAATCAACATTTTGTTTTCAAATCCAGTTTTTAATCACATTTGCAGTATGAATAGGTGCATTATCATGTTGATATGTCCATGATATAGAGCTAAAAATATTGGAAAAATGGAGAAATGCTTTTTCCAGAACAGTAATATACGAATTCGCATTCATTTTTGAAGTAAAATATTGCAAATCGCTTGTTCCATAGTAGGAAACTGAACCACAAACCATCACGCCTCCAGCACAGCTTGATGACGCTCCAAATAAATTTCTTCTTTTCGCAAATCGTGGAAATAATAACTGTAGCCATCTGGTCCTTCTAAATTGAATTATTTTTTTATCGGAAAATACTACTCTGTGCCATTGTTTTTCCCATGTCATATGGTGCCGGCTAAAAAGTATTCTTTTTTCTTTTCGAGATGAGTTAAGGAAGGGGTGATTTATTTTTAATCGTTTAAGATTAGTAGCTTTCTGTATTACACGCTTTACTGTTGCTAAGCTTGATTTAATACATCTTTGATTTTTGCAGCCGAAAGAACAGTATAGGTACCTCCTTTCATATCATTTCCATAATTGGATGGATTACGGAGATAATTACTGACCACACAACGAGTTCGACCAATTTTATTTGCTATTTGGCTAATATTTAGTCCACATTCCTTATAGGCTTTGAATTTGTCAATTTCCTCGTTTGACAACGCTTTTTTTCTTCCCATTTTGTAGGAATTCAAAACAAACTAGTTTAATTTTTATTAAAATCAATAAAAGCATACTTTTCAGATGTTAATTTGTTACAAAATAAAATAAATAGAAAAATGTCGTATTCTGATGAGCTAAAAAAATAACTTTAATAAATGTATAAAAGCAATCTTTAAAAATGCTTTGTTTAATCTAAATGAAGGACATTAATGTTAACGTTAGAGTTGTGTCCTTCATGAACGAATCGATTCAATTGAACGAATCAGTAAAACGAACGATGTTGACTCGTTCTTTCTTTTTGATTCATATCGTTCATTTTTGCATTGTTTCAGACAAAATTTTTTTTTTTTTAATTTGTTTATTTTATTCGTTAAGACTCTGCTTCACTTGTGGTTTATAAATTCACACACTCATCGTCCAGACTCTGTTTTATTTGTTGTCTATACACACTCAACGTTTAGACTCTGATCCATGTTAAAAAATGAACGATGAACGAAATGAACGAACTGAATCATTTTATAATTTTGAACGATGTGAACGAAACAGTAAATGAACGATTATGCCCAACTCTAGTTAACATCAAACTGAAACTGTAAAAACTTTAAATGCAAAACAATGTGCACATTAAATTTTAAATTTATGTCTTTTAATAACACAGAGTTACAAAATGGGAAAAACTTTCTGCGGCACAGGGTTTCGCAGTCAATTCGGATACACGGAATTAATAAGTATTAAGCCTTTAATCCACTATTTATACCCACCATCAAAAAGATGGGGGGTATATTGATTTTATCATTCTGTGTATAACATGTCAAAAAAAAAAAAAATCATTTAAGACCCCATAAAGTATATATTTTATGGGTCCTGGTTAGATTCTGAGTCGATCTAGCTATATCCGTCCGTCTGTCTGTTGAAAGCAGAATAGGGCTTGAATTTTGGCTCGAGTATAGAATTGAGTTAAATTATCAATATATATATTTTTTTTTTAAATATTGTAAAACACCGTTATTTGAGATATTCATTTGATCTTTGAACTTTCGAAGTATTTTAATTTCGTACAGGTCGTTTTAAAGTCAATATCTTTTTCTATTAAATGAAATAAAAATTCGAGAACTCGACAGTTTTTGTATACCCGCCATCAAAAAGATGGGGGGTATATTGATTTTGTCATTCCGTGTGTAACATATCGAAGGAATCATCTAAGACCCCACAAAGTATATATTTTCTGGGTCCTGGTTAGATTCTGAGTCGATCTAGCTATGTCCGCCCGTCTGTCTGTCTGTTGAAAACAGGATAGGGCTTTATTTATTTTACAGACGGACGGACATAGCTAGATCGACTCAGAATCTAACCAGGACCCAGAAAATATATATTTTCTGGGTCCTGGTTAGATTCTGAGTCGATCTAGCTATGTCCGTCCGTCTGTCTGTCTGTTGAAAACAGGATAGGGCTCGAACGGGACAACGTAGGGGGACGAAATTTGGCACAAATATTTATCTTATATAAGGTTTGTTTGGTATTGAAAATGGGCAAAATCGGTTAAAAACAAAAAAGGTATGGGCTAAAAACTAGAAACACAGGGTGTCCGTTTCATACTTTTCTGCAGATATCTCATTAACAAAAGCATGTACAACATCGAAATCTTGTATAAATAGTTTGAGGGTCAATATAAACTTGGAAACCAAACATGGACGTGGTCTGCCACTTTACCGCCCACCTCCCATATAAGATGAAACTTCAACGAAATTGTGTTCAAATAGTTCAAGGACCAATGTAAACTCGGAAAAAAATGGGCGTGGTGCGCCCACCTATATAACGTAAAAATTGAAAAAGTTGATGAAACAAGCGCGAATATAACATCCCAGCAAAAACTTTGCTTTCCTGGTAAGCTAGCAGGTATAATTGGAAATAAAAATAAACTACTTATTTTTTGTCTCAATAACTAGTTATTTTTGTTCGAGTTGTCCATGAATTCTAGTAGTTATTTTTAGACTCTAGTGATACTAAAAAATATGTACCTTAACAAAAATAAAAATAAAAACAAAAAACGTTTTAACTAGTCGTTTTTAATGACTAACGTCTTACTCAGTACACCAATTCGCACTTAATATTCAAAGCTAAAAAACTTGTTTTAGCATAAAATATATTTTTATAACATTTTGTAAAAAAAAAACGAATAGCATCAGAATGGAGTTGAACCGGCAACCTTCTGATTGCTAATCCTGCGCTCTAGACAACTGATCCATGTGATGTAACTTACTCTGCAATTATACTATTGAGTAGTTATTTATGTAATGTAGAGAAGCCAAATAATAATGACGCCTACTTTCCAGGAAAGTACTTTAATAAGTAGACGTCATTACCGAAAACCAAAAAGTTTTTGCTGTGATGCTCTAAAAAAACGCGAAAATATGTATCGATATGTATGTATTACAGCGAAATGCTTTTTATCGTGACATTTTTCATACATATAACAATGTGTAAACAATAACAAAAATACTTCTCCTGTAAAGTTTTGTTTTTTGCACTTACAACATTTTCGCGGTTAGGGCTCGATATGCTTTCATGAAAAAAAAAAGGTTTTTATAACATAAACTTCAATAATAATATTCAATATTGTTGCTACAAGACAAGCTTCTTAATGATAAAATGGTATCCATTAAAGTTAATTTTAAAATTATTATTTTTTTTGTTTTCTAATTTTTTTATAAAATCAAATTTGAAAAACATTTCATGAGGTATAAAAAAATTATCCTTAAAATGTCAAAATATGTTCTAAAATGGTTAAATATGACCTAAAAATAACAATATATGCTGTAAATATGCACTAAAAATCGCCAAATGCAAAAATATGCCGTTAAAAGTAAAATATGCAAAAATATGCACTAACAAATCGATACCAAAATGATTTATTTGTTCTGAAACGGATAAATAATTTCATTCAACATCTAGGAAAAAACATGCAATTGTATATTTGTGGTTTCCCTGGTAATAACTGTAGCGAATTTCTTTGAAATCGGAAATATCAAATCCGAAAATGCCTGTCTATTGTCCGTTTTGATATGGAATTACTCTATTAATTAAAATAATAAAAAATACCAAATACAAATCGAAAAAAACTTAAATTTTTACAAAAAAAAAAAAAAAAAAAATAGTAAACAACTCTTCTCTATACTACAGTGACTCACCAAAAGTAAAACACCAGTTAGTTTTTTTAATGATTAATTTTTATTTATTTTTATATTTCATTTTTAAAGATGTTTCATTTTGTGTATTTTTTTATTTTTTGTTCTTGTAGTTTTTATTAAAGATTAATAAAGAGGATTTGATTAAATTGGTTTTTCGGATCGTTTTTATTTTATATTTTTATTATTTTTTTAAATTGTGTAATATTTTTCTTTTTTGTTAAATGATTTTATTGTTAATAACTATTTTTTCACGAGTTTTTATAAAGTTTGAACAGTGTTTTATTTAATTTATTATTTTTAGATTATTGAAATATTTTCAAACAAGTTTTGCTCGGCATTGTAAAACCAAAAATTATTTAAATGATTCAGCTAAAATTAATCATTTAGTTTCTTTCATTACCTTTTCAATACGTTTTAAATTTAATTTTAACATCTAAATTAAATAGTAAAAAAATGGATTGTTTTTTTTTATTTTTTTTTTTTTTTGTTATTTAATTAAACCATTTTTTAACAAATATATACTTAAATTTAAGACATAAATTATTGACACAATGTTTTTGACTGTTGTTTTTTTTAGCAAAAATTTTGATTTTTTTAACACAAATTAAGCAAGTACACAAGAGGGAAAAGGAAATAATTAACAGGATTTTTAATAAAAATTTGTCAAACATTTAAAAACCATTTTGATTTTGTTATTATCTGACAAAATTTTTTTGTTAATTTATTAAAAACCTGTTATTATTTCATGGTTAACATTCTGTTTTAATTGATCATAAAAAGCTTTAAAATTATTTAATAGTTTTTCCTTTTATTATTTTTTTGTCACTTGGGTTTTTAACTGGAAAAAGGTACAAGTTTTTTTTTTTCGTGTTACCATTTATTTTTTTAATTTTAAAAACTGGTAACTTTTTCGAAATTATCTTTATTTAAACTTAATTTGCCACTTGTTCTCTTTTTGTTTTTTTTTTTTTTTTTTTTTTTTGTAACATTTATATAATTTATATTTTTTTATTTAGTGTTTTTTTTTTTTTTTTTTTTTGGGGGGGGGGGATTGTATATAATCTAAAATTTGGCACTAAATCCTAACTAGTTATAATACTCAATATGGTTAAAAATGGGCATATAGTGCTAAAAGGATTTAGAGAGATTTTGAAAATTTTTACATATGCAAATAATATTACACCCTGTTTAAGGCGAAAAAAAAATGCACGCCTTACCATATAAACTAAATGACATGAGGCTAATTAGTGTATAAGAGTAAATGTGGGAATTCTTAAGAAGTTTCAAAATTATTTTTTTATAACTCATTTCTAGTTCATAATAAAATAGGTAATAGGGTTAATTACAAAATTCGTTGAATCAATTACATTTGTTTTAAATGTTGTATGTAATATAAATATTAAAATTAGCTTTATAAACTATAGCCAAAATTGTTCCAAGGCAAAAGCAACCAACTTGGAAATATTGTCTTTAAGACAGTATCATAAGTGACTTATATTGTAAAAGTCATTAGGTAATGACATTTATATTTTCTACAGAATAGTATCATATGAAAATAGGTGTATGTATGAATGACTTTGATAGCTAGAAAATCTACGATTAGATAGATACAAGCGCGAATGTTATATTCTCGGCCGAATCTATATACCCACACGCAGAGAAAAAACATGGTTACAGCATGATCACCACAATTATTCAATGATTATATAGCCGTTTTTCATTGATTTAAATATACTGTGTTCATGATAGCAACGTTTATGATTCTGTTTAATCATTTAATGATTACCCACAATCAAAATTTGAATATGGTTCACTGAATTATAATATGTATTTAAATATGTTTATATGAAATCATATTTATGAATAAATCCAATCATTTAGTCAATTCTACAACTATTTAGTTAATTACATAACCATTCATTTCATTTTACAAATTTGGTTAATTCTACAACCATTAAGCCATTAACTTTTAATGCCTTTTGAACACACATTTTTGTGTATCAGTCTAGTAGTTATAATTCTCATTTAGTTTATATATGAACAATTATAAATTGACAAGTTTTGTTTTTATTCAGTATGATTGTACCACATATCGTGGAACAAATGAATATAAATATGAAAATATGGGATCATATATATGATAACATAGGATTATATATATGATTAAATTAGTTCATGTATATGATTAAATTAGTTCATATATATGATAAAATGGAATTATATATATGATAACATGGGATTATATATATGATAAAATGGAATTATTCTTATGATGGAATTAGTTCTTATATATGATAGAATGGAATAATATATATGATAAAATGGAATTATATATATGATGAAATTAGTTTATATATATGATAACATGGAATTATTAAATGATAAAAACATGATGAAATTGAAAACAATACTTAAGAAAAGGTTATAAAACTTACTAAAAGTTGTTAATAAGGTTATGAATCTTACTAATAAATTATAAATTGGAATCATAATAATGATTACGTACAAATATACTTATTGTAACCTGGAATCATATATTACAATCATAGTATGTTGCTCTTAGTTTATGGTCACAGGAACCATATTTTTTCTTTGCGTGCACCATCTATTTTTTCAAATTTACGTTACGTTATATGGGAGGGGGTTGGTAAAGTGGGCGGACCATGCCTTTTTTTTGTTTCTGAGTTTACATTGGTCCTTGAACTATTTGAACACAATTTCGTTGATTTTCACCTTATATGGGAGGTGGGCGGTAAAGTGAGCGGACCACGACCATTTTTGGTTTCTGAGTTTATATCGACCCCCAAACTATTTATACAAAATTTCGTAGTCGTACATGCTTTTTAAGTGATATTAGCAGAAAAGTATGAAACGGACACCCTGAGTTTCTATTTATTAACCGATTTTGCCCATTTTCAATACCAAACAAACTTTATATAATATAAATATTTATGCCAAATTTCGTCTCCCTATGTTGCCCCATTCGAGCTCTATCCTGCTTTCAACAGACAGACAGACAGACGGACGGACATAGCTAGATCGACTCAGAATCTAACCAGGACCCAGAAAATATATACTTTGTGGGGTCTTAGATGATTCCTTCGACATGTTACATACGGAATGACAAAATCAATATACCCCCCATCTTTTTGATGGTGGGTATAAAAATATTAAAATTTTGAACCAGAACACAGTTATTACAAATATCGTTGGATAGACTTATGTGTTGGTTCAAAATGTAACTGGGTTTAATATTGATATAATTGATATACAATTTGGAATTTATGTTAGAATACTTAATAGTAACTTTTATAAATGAATTTCTATTATTTTTATTAATTGTATTTCTTTTAATTAATGAATCATAATCAATATGATGGGTAGTAGGCATCACGTATGCGTATGCATTGTTGACTGAATGCTGATATTTTCAATTCTAAGTAGTGACCAGAGAAGGAAAAAGTATCACTGCACGCAAAGAAAAAATATGGTTCCTGTGACCATAAACTAAGAGCAACATACTATGATTGTAATATATGATTCCAGGTTACAATAAGTATATTTGTACGTAATCATTATTATGATTCCAATTTATAATTTATTAGTAAGGTTCATAACCTTATTAATAACTTTTAGTAAGTTTTAAAGTCTTTTCTTAAGTATTGATATCATGTTTTTATCATTTAATAATTCCATGTTATCATATATATAAACTAATTTCATCATATATATAATTCCATTTTATCATATATATTATTCCATTCTATCATATATATGAACTAATTCCATCATAAGTATAATTCCATTTTATCATATATATGAACTAATTTAATCATATATATAATCCAATGTTATCATATATATGATCCCATATTTTCATATTTATAATTTGTACCACGATATGTGGTACATTCATCATACTGAATAAAAACAAAACTTGTAAATTTATATTTGTTCATATATAAACTAAATGAGAATTATAACTACTGGACTGATACACAAAAATGTGTATTCAAAAGGCATAAAAAGTTAATGGCTTAATGGTTGTAGAATTAACCAAATTTGTGAAATGAATGGTTATGTAATTAACTAAATTGTTGTGGAATTGACTAAATGATTGGATTTATTCATAAATATGATTTCATATAAACATATTTAAATACATATTATAATTCAGTGAACCATATTAAAATTTTGATTGTGGGTAATCATTAAATGATTAAACAGAATCATAAACGTTGCTATCATGAACACAGTATATTTAAATCAATGAAAAATGGCTATATAATCATTGAATAGTTGTGGTGATCATGCTGTAACCATGTTTTTTCTCTGCGTGTGACAATACATTAAATTTTTGAATGCAATAATCATGTAGTCATAACTAAGATATGTCGCGTGCTGATTAAGTCTAGAGGAAATTTGACAAAATATATGAATATATAAATACTAAATTGTATGTAGCATGGGTATTTTTACTTAACTGTGAATAAAATCAAGATTTATGCATCAATTTAAGATAAAGATACGTGCCTTATTTGATTCACAGCATTACCAGTTTTAAGATAAATATGATAAACTAAAACATTTTACACTTATTTCAAAATAACTTCGAAACTATTGAGCACATAAAAAAATAAAGTTTGGGTGATTTGAAGATATTTTTATTCTGCATCTTCTTAGAAAGAAGAAGTTTTAACATATCCTAAAATTTTTTGTACGCATGGATGGAACTTTTCTGGCAATTTTTTCCGAAACATACTTTATTAAAAATTATAGTGTAAATAACCTTCAAAGAAATGAAGTGGTATTTTTTTCCGATACAATAATCTTCCTTTTCGTTTCTGGGGTTCTTTTATGAGGTCTAATACGAGTTTCTATCATTTATTTTTTATATAAGGCATTTTAGATAAAATGTAGATATCTCCCTAGATCCTATTTGCCATTTTTTTCCACTTTTCTCTTGTTTTGAACCATTTTTCTCTTTTATTTGGTTAATGATTGTTTCTTCCTATTTTCTGTGTCTGAATATTATTTTCTTATAATATTTTCAACCTAAATGCAACTACTGTTCTTATCGTATTATATAAAAACAATAAAAAAATTTACTAACTGTATCTATTATTTTGAGTAACAATTTTTGGCATTTATTTAATTGCATGCTCATTCATACTTGCCATTTTTTAAATTAATACGGTATTGCCAGATCAAATTGATTACAAAGAAAAAAAAAAAAAACAAACTATTTTTGAAGAATTTTCCAAAGTTATAGTCACTTTAATATCATCCTAAAATTTGTATCTATTATTTTGAGCAGATGTGTATCTTTCTTGTTTTTGAACAATTTTGTAAGAACTAGTGGCTTTTAAAAAGGTAGGGATTGTAAATTTGTTCTTCAGACTGATTTGTATAATACTTTTACTGCTTTCCAAACTATATTAAAAAAATTAAAACTATGAAATAAAATGCCACGTGCTTTTTAGAGGAGAAAATATCCAGTTCAATTTATTTTAGCTTTCCGTCTAAAATTTCAACAATATCGAAGATCTCAAACATAATATATATTTAAGGTCGTTATAAGTTGGGGAGTCGAAATTGCGATATATGTCTTTATTTGCATTAACCTAGCGGACATAAATATGTAATAAGTTAATATATCGGTTGAGCTCCTCAATTCCAAAAACAGAAAATATAAGGACTTCGTTCATATATTCAACCGAAATTATTTTGATGTTTTCATCAAAAACTTATAAGGCTCCGATACTCTACCGTAGATGTAAATATGTTAAAACGTAGAGCGACCTAATTTGATTGGGTCAGTACGTTACATTTACGTTTATGAGTACCCGTATACACATAACTCTCATAAGCAAAACCTATCAGCTGATTCGTTACATTTATGCTCACGATAGAGTAAGGAGGCCTTTACATTTCTTAATTCTACATGTATAATGACGATTTATATAGCCAGAATATGTTGTAAATTAACCCTTTTTTGCTACAAAATTGATATAAAAATTAGAAAATAACAATAAATTTATATTTAAAAATTTTCAATAAAAAAATTTTTACAATAAATTTAATGATTTATATATGAACCAGGTAGTCACAAATATACAGTCTTCAATATTTTAGGATCTGTTTGTTAATTTGATACCAATATTATGCGATTAAAATTTAACAGAAAAAAATGTTTGATTCATATTTGCATAAAATATAATATAATGTTTAAAATTAAATCTATGGGTAATGATGTATTAAATTAAAAATTTTAAACGCCTAAATGCCCATTCAAATTTTAACAACTTTGGTTTTATTGACATATTGAGTATTGTTATAAATGGAATATATAATTATGTATAATACTTATAATTTTTTTTTATTTATAAGAAGAGTTTTTATATTTTAAAATCAAACTCTAAATGCAGTTTTAATTTTTTTCTTTTTGTTGTTTTAATTTTTCAAATACTTTTAGTTATTTTTAAAACATAACGTAAATTAATAAATATAAGTTGATTTTTAATAAAAAAAAAGTATTTTCATTGCGTAGAAATTTTAACTTAAATATATATGTAATTAGATTAAATTTGATTTATTTGGCAATTTGATTATAAGGAAAAATAACTTAATTTAATTTGATTTTTAGGGTAAGTAATAAAAGATTTCTTTGAAATAATTTTTTAATAAAATATAAATATAATCTGTTTATATATTTATGATGAATAAAATGTTAATATATTGGGGTCCTTTGATTTTCTTAATCTCTGTTGAAAAGGACTAATTTTTCCAAGAATGTTTTGTCAGTTTCTAATTCGAGTTTGTAGTGATACTTTACCTATTTCTACTTTACAAATTAGTTTTAAAAATAATCAATTATTCATTTTTTTTAGTTGAATTTCTTTTAATGTTTTAAGTTTTTAGGGTAATTTCGATTAATTTTTTATAGTGTGATCCAAAATTGAACGTCTGATTTTTTATCTTATTTTTTATATTTAAATTTAGATACTTTTTTTAAATACTTTTTTTTCGCTCTCTTTAAAAGTTATTCAAAAACATATATAACTTTTTGTTAGCGCATTTTGATTATTTAATATTTTGAGTAAGTCATTAAATCGCAAGTGAGCGTTAAATATACCGAAAATTTAAATTTGTCTTAATTTAACCAAATATATTCCCTATTTATCTGACCCCAAGAAACCTTCAGAAATAATTAGAAATTATAAACAGATCTTTTATGATTGAAAGATTTACAAGTCGTATTTTTTCGTGTTTTCTTTGGACCGGTATTTGTATTAGAACTAGACAAAATATTTTTGTACGAATTTCAATTAAATTATTAATCAGAATTTTAAAATGTATTCAAATTAAATAATTTAAGTTATCTAACTAATTAAATTAAAATTTTACACAGAAAAATCTAAAATCCAATTTCAATTACGAATAATACATATTTAATTATTTAATTAATTGAATTTCAATATATGAAAAAAATTGTATATTAAATTATTCAAATTATCACTTATTTTTATTTATATTTGATTAATTTATTAATCGATACAATAAGAATAATAATTGAAAGCAGATAAATTATTTTATTTTCAGTAAAAAGTATTAGAAATTTTAGAATTTTGGTTAATTGATACAATTATAAAAGTAATTGGAATAGTTTTTATCTTTGATAAATCGTTTAATAGACCATATTTTTTTCTGTGGAGGGAAACCATAAATATTAAAAAAAGTGTTCTGTGAAAAAGTTTTCTTTATGTTGTATACTGGTTCAATATTACTTTATTTATTTGATCATTGTTGCCTTTATAATTCAAATTATTAAAAACTTATCTTCAAAATGTCGAAAAATGTTTTAAAGGATTCAAATATGCCCTATAAATCGTTCTGAAAATTGCTATATTAAAATATGCACCTTCAAATCGGTGCCGAAATGCTTTATTTTGTTTTGAAACGCATAAATAATTTATTGATGATACAAGAAAAAATATGCTCATTACATTTGTAAAAATGTTTCATATGCGTAGAAAAATAATCACCAAGATCTTTTTCTAATTCAAACTTTTTTGATCTGCTTAAATACATTTTTTTTGCGTGCGTTCAGATTAGGCAAGTTTTCTTTCATATAAAAAACGCATGCTGTGTTAGCAAATTGTTATCGTCATTATCAGAATTAATCGTCATTGTAGCATTATTTAAAATTAAATTTCCTTCATTTTGCACATATACTGTAAATCTTTCAATTTAATTTTAATTTAATAAATTATTTCACATAATACTGATTTAAATAGATTTCAATTATTAATATAATGTAAATAATTTAACCAAAGTTTTTAATATACATATATATAATTTTTTTTAAATAAATATTATATTTTAATAAAATATTTTTGATTAATATTTTACATAGAACTTAAAAATAAGTATGACTCTCAATTCTCTTCATAACAGTGTTGTAAAAAATAATGTTTACAGGTTTAAATCTTGGAAGTATGCTTTCATTTATAATATTATAAAGCGCCTATGCATTCTACAACACTGTGAGAAAATAATCTTTATACATAATATTATTGTATGTTAAAAAAATATATTAAATATAATAATTAATTTATTTTTTGTTTTTTAATTCCAAAAAAAAAAAAAAAAAAAAAAATAATAATATATTATTCACTCAAAGTTTATTTTTGATTTTAAATTATTATAATTTCTTTTTGTTCCAATTAATTTTTTTTCCTTAAAAATTAAAGAATTTAATTAAATTTGTAAAACGCAATCAATTAATTATAGTTTTAATTATTTTGTTTTTTTTTTTATAATTTTATGTAAACTATCTTTTTTTATAATTTTAAATTGTTTCTGTTTTATTTGTCAGAGTTTTAAAAATGATTTTAATTTTGCAATCATTTTTTAAAGTTCAATTTCTTCCTTTTATTTTGTCTAAATAACTAAATAGTTTTTTAAAAGTATTTATTTTAGTAATTTGTTAGATTTTCTTTTTTGTAATTTTTCATTATTCGATGAATAAACAGTGCATGTTATAAGATTTTTTTTTGTTAAATAATTATTTTGTTGCTATTTATTTATAATAAATAACTCAACCTAATATAATTTCTTTTTAGTTTTGTTGTTAATTTTTAAACCTACACAGACAACTTCTACTTTAAAATTGGTTGTGTACTTATTTTCTTTTTCTGTTAATATAGTTTATATATTATGTATATATTTTTTTCTTTGAGTGTATGTTTTTTTTAATTCGTTTATAGGGTGTATTTGCAATTAAAATTTTAAAAATGTGTATAATTTGTTTTATTCTGTTGGTTTTTCTTTTTTATTTTTATTCTTTATTTTAACAATAAATTTTTTTAATTTAAAAACTCCGTTTTTTTCGTTTAAGTAACGTTTGGAAAAAATAGATTCTGTTACTGGAAATAAAATCAGTCTCAATAAATTAAACTTGTAGAAGGGTTTTTGGGATGAAATAATTAAAAAATTTAGTTTCGAGAAGCTTTTATTAGGAACAAATAGGGGAAATCTTATAAAAGGATTTTTAAGTTTAGTCTAAAGAACAATTCTAAATACATACGTTTTAGTTATAATGGAAGGAAATAAGAAAATATTGTTTAACTCTTTGATAAGTGAAGGGTATGAAGGTTGTAGTTGGATGTGTTTGTTGTCTTGTCTATTTATAGATTTTCTAAATGATTTATAAGCACTAAGTGAGAGAAATGTTGATATTTATTATCATATGACTTGATAAACTTAAGTCCCGTATTTATTCTCTCAACATCACAAATTTTAGAATATTAGGTTTTAAATTGGATTCCCTATATTAAGTTTTAAATCAACATAAATTTAATTTCCTTTCAAACTTACGAACACAACCAAAATAATTCCATAAATGGACAACTGATACATTTTCATACCAATTTGGATTTCAAATAAAATCATCATCATCATCAACTTCCTCTATATGACTTGTAATTTTTTTCCTGTTGCACCTGCACCTCGGAGGGAAAACTGACTACTGGGGGGGTTAATAGGATGAGTATCATGGTATCATTATTAATTCTAGTCAAAAAACTTTTGAATCTATGTATATTGAAATCTATGATTAACTTTTGATTAGTAAAACTGGTTAACTTTATGATTATATACCTAATAATGTAAGGTTTTTGTTATTTAAATCGTTAAGATTACTGATCACTTAGATCATCTGAATCGTGAAATTTAGGTGGTGGATCTACACGTATGTCCAAGCCACAAGCAAAACGTTCATATTCAATGGGTTCGTTTTCATAATCGGATAGAAAGTCGGGATAGGGTAATTCTAAGTCTCCAGCATTAGATTGAGAAATTTGTTGGCTACTACAACCTGCTTGACTTCCACTACCTATTATTGCTCTAGAACTACAGCTGCCTCCATTACGTTTAATGGTACCGGTAGTGTGATAAAAACTACTACTATCCTCACTACTATTGGCCATGTCATCGGAGAGACCAGCTTTTGATTCTACTTCGCTCTCTTCGGGATTACAATAGGATCTACCGTGATATTGGGAGGATGATTGATGTGTGCCAATAATGGAATCTTCTCGCTTTAATTGGCGTTTTTTGGTGCGTGCTGGCTTAATGGGTTGCCCCGTGGAGGGAGGCATAGGATGGTTTGCCGGCTGTGGTTTATTTACCGACATTGTGCGCATTTGTTGTTGTTGCATGGATTGATACATGGGATTTGTTATGTGACCCAAACGATCGTAGCGTGGAAAACCCATTTCATCTACATTATCAGTCATATCTAAGCTTTCAAATGCTGAAGATGTAGATGAAAAGGCCACACCCGAATAGTGGGGATAATCATCGTATTCGTCGGTTTCTTGTTCATGCTCCTCTAATTCCTCATCGAATTCGTAGTATTCATGTCGGTAGGAAGGATCAGAACCTCCAGAATCCATTTCTGGCATATAACCTTCCGAACATTCTGAACTTTCCTGCTCCACCAAAGTACGATCGGAGGAACGTATACGTTTAGCGGTAATCTGACGCTTTTTGCGATAACCCCTTGTACGTAGTTTAGGATCTTGAGCTCGCACATCTATGGAGCTGTCAGTATCATTGCCACTAGGTGGACTTTTGACCATGGGTGTGCGAGTGATAGAACTCTTACGGGGTGGTTTTTGTATCAATTGATTGGGTGGCGATTCGGAGCTTAAACTACTCGAGTAGTAGGGTGAACATTTAATTAATTTTTCAGCTCTGTTTGGCAGCATAGGTGACGAATTTTCGGTACTCGTTGTATTTTCACTATTAACAGTGGTTGTCGTTGTTGTAGCCGACGAGGCACCACTTGTGCCTCCGCCCATCGAAGACGATTCCTCGTCTATGCGGGCCGGCATAGATTCCAATGATGATTGTTGTGATTGCGAGAGCATGTGTTCATGGAATGAATTCGATTGTCTTAATTTATTCGTTTTATATTCACGGATTTGAGATTTCGACAAGGTTTTGTCGTCATAACTATGATGCTTAGCTAAAGGTTTTTCTCCAGGAGGACCTACTGTTTGAGGTAAATCACTAGGAGATGTTATGGGTGGTATTGCAGGGATAGGTGGGGGTTGTTTGGATTTTACTTCAGCTATTTGTGTAAGTTCTTCCTCTTCTGCAGCTTTAGCTGCAGCTGCCTCTGCTACTCCGGGAGTTTTCATGTGTTTAAGTAAGGCTTGCATTAGGGGTTGGGTGACTTGCATTTTGGGTTTGACTGGGGGTTGGGGAGCTTTGGGTTTTGTGGGAGGTTGTGGGGCTTTACCTTTTGAAGTTTTCGCTTGGCTTTGTGCAGCTGTTTGGGACTGGGATTGATGTAATGGCACAAATTCTTGACTTTGATAGCGTTCCGTTAGTTTCTCACTAGGAGCATAGAGACGTTCGACAAATGATTCACTCTCTGAACAGATCTCTTGACTTTGATACAGCTTGGACATCATTTCCAAAGATCTACGTTTACGTGCTGCATTAGTTTCGGCCATATCATCCTTACCCGTTATTCTTACCGGCATACCTGGTCGGGCTTGGTCACTCATCTTAGGCGGCGATGTTCTCTGTTGTCCTAAATCTTCTATGCTAGTCCTTTGATTACCATTACTACCACTTCTACGATGGACTTGGGGTAAAGAACCTCGCTTTTCTTCTGAGAGAGATTTTTTACTACCTACTTTTGATTGTTTTAAAGGTTGATAATCTATAAAACTACCTCTACGATTACCTCTTTGATCGGCACCTTGTTGACCCTCTCCTGGCGCTGCACCTACTAAAGTACGGCTGCTGGAAGTGGACCACTCGGTTATGGTGTGAGCCATTTCGGTTAAGGTCAATGTGGTGTCATCACTTTTGGTGGCCGAGGTTGTCTCTGACATTTTATCAGTTTCAGAGTTTGACAAAATATCGTAACGTAAACCATCCGATGAACCATTATCTCCCGAGAATTTATTTGAAAAACTATTACTTTGTTCATTAAGACTTTCAGCCGATTTATTAATTGAGCTCATGCTTGATTTTGTGTGATTCGATTTTTCCGATTTCGCACAAGAATGGGTAGAAACTGCTGATAAACTATCCGAACCAGAAAGATTAGCATATTGTCTTACCGTATTCGTTCCGGTAGACCATTCAGATATACTAAGACCAATGGAAGTGTCTTCAGAATGAGAGCTATGTGTACATTTCTTTTGTTGTAGACCCATGCGTACGGTGCCATCCAAATCAGTGCCAATAGAACTGGTCTCTTCTTCCGAATGACTAGAATGACTACATTTTTTACAGCTTCCTGTACTAAGACGTGGTTCATAATTACGTCTTACGGTCGTCTGATCTTCCATATAAGTACCTCCCGAAGCTGAAAGTATATCATCTATAGATGTATCTGAATTATTAGAACCTCGTGATAGTTTTCTTATATATTCATTAGTTCTAGTCTCATCTGGTGATAATTGCACTCGTATAGTACCTGGCATAAAAACGTCATCACTGGAAAATAATTCATCTTCTGAAATGGGACTTCGGGGAGCCGGTGATCTAGTAGGTTGTGACATGATTATCGATTCTGGACTTGAGTCTTTGCGTAAAGGACTAATTTGTTGAGATTTTGGTGAAGATGAACAGGTGACATTAAATGAATTGGATAGACAAGATGCAGCACTTAAAGTAGAACTTAAACAAGTGGGTGTATCATGTTGTAGATCATCACTGCCAAAATCTTTATCCTCGAAAGCCGATGACATTAAATAAGCGGTATCTTCATAAGGCAAAACCTTAGCTACATCAGGTGGTGTAATGGGAAAATCTTCACATGAAAGTTTATCCTCATCCTCATCTGTCCTGTCAGTAGTGGTAAAGGAATCAATCATTATTTGATCGGCATTTTGTGCTTCAGAAGTATAAAATGTTTCAATGTCCTCTACTACGACAGGAGTTTCAATGGCACTCGAGGGTGGAGAAGGCCAATCTTGTGAGTCTTGTGACTGGAATGACATGCTAGCCTTCCAACAGAATGTCTTAGGTACTGGTTTATCCAAATCTGGCATTTGATACAAAGAATCTTCTGGTTTTACCGGCACATGATCAAATGGTATTTCTGGTAAAGGCCAGTCTTCAGAATCCTGACTGCCGGCATTTGATAAACACATTAAAGTATGGCGATCTTCACCCTCGCCATCTACCTGGGTTACGGAGAATCTTCCAGTTATAACGGTGGGAGATTTAGGTTCATTAAAGCTGCCAATACTGGATAAACGATCTCCCGTTGCCGAATCGCATGGAATTTCGGGCATCTCTGCTGAAGTTCTACGATCTGCATCCGAAATATAAGCCAGATTTGTATTGCTTCTAGAATCAGAACTCAAACTGGGTTGATGATCTGTCGACGCTACTGATTCATCGCGCATGCTAACCGAATGTGTTGAAGCCTTGCTAACATCATCTTCCATACTTGACTTTTCGGAAGCCGTACTGCGTTCTGAGATCCTAGAGAGTGTTCTACCTAAAGTGAAGCCAGAACTATAACCAATAATATCCGTAGGATTAACACCTATACCATTTAAGTTACTCGTCATAGATGGATATCCAAAAGTGGTAGGAAAATCATTAAGTTCATCCTGAAAACTAGTATCACTTTCTTTTTGATCATCCGGGGATACTTCCTTAAATTCACTATCGGATGAATCTCGTAAAGGATTATTTGCATCATAACGTTCATAGCCATCAGTTTCCACATGATGCCAAGGATCATCGGTGCTAGAACTATTGCTGCTCTCAATAGTGAAAGGTTTCCAGGTGGATTGTTGCTCCTTGATTTGCAGTTCGCCTCTTCGATGAGCTGCTCCCATAGATCCAGAGCTACTTTCAGTTTCAAAGGAACCTCGGGATTCGACACTTAAGGAACCCTTTGAATCAAAGCTAGATTTGGATTCTTGGGAACTGCTACCCGATTTGGCGGTTTTTTCTCCCTCTGCCTTACCTACTGCCAATTTGCGTACTGGTTTTTCTATTTTGGGTGGCTTTTTAGAACTTCCAGAACTTGATTCTGTGTCTTCGGGTCGTTGCAAAATTTTAGCTATTTTCTCTTCAATGGGATCCAAATAAGATTCAGTGCTGTTGCCCAAATCGATGGGACTTTGTTTTTCCAATGTGGGTGTCGAAGGTTTGCGTACTATAATTTTATTTTCTGTCACAGTCTCATTGGTAGGAGTAACATCTTTGGATGATGAAGGGCTAGTAGGAGATTGTACTTTTCCTTCAGCAGCTGGTTGAACTTGAGAGCTAACTTCTAATTTAAGCATTTTTTGTTTAAGTTCCAGACATTTTTTAGCCTCTAAGTCACCAAAATCTTGGGAAATACCAAGAGGTCTGGCTATAGAACAGCTAACACTAGATTCTTCTTCAACCGAACTTTTCTCTTTACCACCACTTACTGACAAACTCCAATCGCCCTTTTCTCCCCGGGCAGGACTTACATCCTTTTCTCCACTAGTCCAGGAGTCAGAACTTTTAGATTTGTCACTTTGTTTTTCTAATTTGCGTTTATTTTCAGTTTTTTCCTGTTGTTTTTCAAAGGTGTCTAACACAGACTTTTCTACCATGGGACTAGTGTTGGGTGGTGTCACTAATATATTCAGATCGGAAGTAGGTGTGGCACAGTTAGAATACTCAAGAGGTATGGCATCCTCTAAAGTTGCCTGTGTTTCCAAGACATTGCGATCAGGTTCTAAAGTACGTGGTTCATTTTCTGATGTGTCTGATCCTACAAATTCATCACACTCTACGGTCATCCAGGAACCTGTTTCATCACTACGACTACGATCTAAACTTAAACGATTGGTGTCGAAACGTGATACCTTAAGATGTCTTGAGCTGTCATCTTCTTCTATGGAAGCTTCTTCACATTCTATAGTGGGTACACGATGGGGATAACCACCTTCCACTTGCGGTACTGGTGACTTGCTAGCTGGCGAATGTGAATCATCTACCGATACAAATGAATCTAAACTATCAGCTGTTGAGGGTTTACGACTGTTGGCACCATCACTATCTCTAGTATCTTCAGAAGGTAATGAACGTTTAAGAATTTCCAAAGATCTTCTTTCCGATATTACCGCCTGCATATCTATATCTTCCTGAACATTGTACTGATGAGCAAACATACGACGATCTCCTATAGCACTGCGTACTGCAGCTGGTTTCTCTTCAGGTTTTTTGGTTTCTGTTTGAGTTTGTTTTTTATCATCCAAACTGCGTGCTTTTACATCTGTACCCAAATAATGATGTTCCGTTTGAGTTTTTTCCAAACTTGAAGATTTACCATCAATTTTCTTATGTACTACGGGACCTTCTATTTTTTGTTTTATTTCCTGACTCTTGGCTATTTTTTTGGGTGATTTAATGACCATGTCATCGGGTACATCAGATTTTTCTGAATCCTCAAAGGATTTATTACGATCCTCAAAACTACGACTGGCCTTTTCCAGTTTATCGGGACTGCGACCCTCATCGAAGCTACGGCTAAATTTAACCAAGGAATTATCCAATTTTCGTGGAGATTTTGCTATCAATACATGATCTTCGGCCTTGCTTTTGAATTCAGTTTCTATGATAATTTTATCTCCTTCGGTTTTTACAAGAATTTTATCTTCTGGTGCTGGAAACGGTGGTAATGTATCCTTGACGGGACTTAACATGGTTATAGTTTGTTTCATGGCTGATTCATACAGTTTCTGTTGTCTTTCCTTACGCTTGGCTATATCAGCTTCGGTTTCTTCTTGACTCTTACTCTTATCCTTGCTTAAACGACGTGTTTCTATAGAACGTGGCCTTTCCTTGGGACTAGTTTTCTTACCTTTACCACCGTCCTTCTTGATATCATCAGCACTAGTTCTACGTGATTCAGGGCGAGATCTTGATACACCAGTTTTGATTTTTACTCCTCCTTCTCCTAAAGCCAATTTAAGTTTGCCCTTACCAGTACTTTCTATACTACTGGCTCTGGATACACCTGGTGAAGTTTTTCTTGAACTATTAGCCGAGCTATAAGGAGACCAATCCGTAAATCTGTATTTGGGAATATTCAATATTAAATGATCTCCACTTTTTAATTTCATTTTGGATTTCTTTTTGTCTTTTATTTTTACACCCTGCAAAGCAATTTTCTCTATGAATTTCAAATTATTAAGCAATTCCATTTCCTCATCATCTATGGTAACCGTTTTGAGTATGGAATCAGTGCCCACTGACGCATAAGTAGTTTGGGTTGGTATAGAACCAGCACAGGAGTGAACACTGTCGGCTGTATCATCTTCTTGTTGGGGCTTAACGCGTTCCAAAGATTTTTCTTCTAATATTTCGGCTTCTTCTTCGAAACCTACTGTGTCATCTTTGGAGGAGAAAGCATTCATGGGTGGTAATCGATGAAGAGATATTACTGGTGTATCTAAGCTCTTGGTACGTCTTTCCGTAGTGGGCGACTCTAATGTGGCCTTTTGTCTTTGTAGAGATACCGAACCTTCGGAGAGATTTAAACGAGCATGAGCAAATAATATGGGTGCATGACCCTTAGATCTCATGACCAGTGAAGAATCAATAATTTCTTCTATTAATTTCACCTTTGATTTGGGTATCTCAGTTCGGGGAGTGGTTTTTTTCTTCAAAGTATAATCTATATCTGATTCGGTTATCTTTTCTTCGTGACAAGTTTCGTAGATGTCGTCGTTGCTGCGGAAAAATTCATTATGTTCTAATATGGGTGACGGTATATTTTCGTTGCGTTGATAATCATTGGTGCACTCATCCATGCGATTTCGTATTGGCATATGGGGTTCATCTTCCGAAGATGGTATAGAAATAGAACGTTCTGAAATTCTCCTCAGTTCAGTGGCATTGGCATATTGGGGATCCAACTTTTGTGTATGATAACGACTCTCCAATTCAGCCAAACGACGGCATTGAGGTGGAGATCCCTCGATTTCCGTAGAGCTCATGGTTTGTCCTCTACCCCAGGCAGCGGATATCAAACGGCTTTGTTCTATTCTTAATATAGGCTCGATTTCTTTGCGCGATTGTGGTGGTGAAAATTCCAAACGATCTGGTATAGCTTCAGCCGATCCAAATACATCGTCCGAGTCTAAACTTTCATCATCGGAAGAAAATGATGTTATGCGTGTTTTTCCCTTTTTGGGTTTTCCCGATACTTTGGTTTTTGGTATAACTCTGGCCTTGAGGGATTTACGGGCATTGGCTTGCAATTCTTGTCTTAAACTTTGTATAAGTTCCATTTGTTTTTGTTCAAGTTTGTTCTTTTGTTGCTGTAGACTTTCGGTGCGTGAACTAGTGGCTGAATCTGATTCAATTTGACTGAGTTTCTTATTGAGTTTTTCCAATAATGAAGGTTCTATTTGTTTGGTTATATCCCGTTTAGTGGGAGAGGATAATTGTATAATCGGTATGGTTTTGTCCACTTCCAAAGTTATGGGATCCACTTTCGAGAGATCTATATTTTGGGTAAATAAAAATTCTTTAGTTTCTGCCGGTAAAAGACTGTCTAGGATATCGGGTAAAAAGTCGGCTTCTTGGGATTGTAATCCCTTAGTGGCATCCACTTTGGGAGATTTCGGTGATTTAGGGGATTTGGGAGACTTGGGTGATTTTGGTGATTTAGGAGATTTGGGTTTATTGTGTTTCTTCTCACTCGGTGAGGGAGCAGTGCCATTCATAACATGTCTTTTGTGTAGCACATACGGTATGTCTTCTTTGAGTACCTTGGTGAAACGTCTTTCGTATTCGCGGAAGAATGATTTGGGCATTTCAAAACCCATTTTTGGTATATCTTGGGTCTTAACTGGAGAATCATAACATTTGGGCATTTCAAAGTTACCATGAGCTTTACACAAAGGAGGAGCACTAGGTATTTGCTTGTAAATATAATCCTCATCACTAGAATCGGCTGGTGTCAAGTCTATAGATTTTTGATGCATTAAAACATGCCTTCTCGAATTACTACCCAAACGATTGCGATTTGCCAGCGAATTGGGATCACTTTTGGTTCTCTCCACGGTGGCATGACTATAATTCAAAGGCACCATTATAGGATTGTACTCCTCGAAATGGGTCTTTGCTATTAGTTCTTCTTTGCGTGTGATTATTTGATTTTTAGCTCTGGCTTGTTGTTTCTCAAACTCGGACACTAGCTCGGGTGTTAGGGGATACTCGGGACTTTGTTTAGTTCTCTCTTCTTTACCGGGCGACTCCCATTGCTTACCATAATTTTGTAAACATTCTATACGATCACGATCAAAACTAAAGATATTTTCACTGTCTGACCTACGCCTAAAGGACGAAATCTTACATGACTGAGAATCAGATTTCTTAAATGGTGCTGTTTGATCAATTGAATCATTCGTTTGGATTTCTTTTTCTTCTTTTTTCTTAGGTGTATTTGCTGAATCTGGAGATTTTGAACTAAACGATTTGGAATTTCTTTCAATTTCTACATTTTGCAAACTTATAGAATGAACTTTAGAAGTCTTAGCTGACTTATTGCTAGGAAATGTAGAGTAAATATCACGACTATCATAAAATGAACTATTTGCCGAAGAACAATGGGTATCGGAAAGTAGACAATCGTGTGACTTGACCTTAGGACGGCCACATAAACTTTCTGTTTCCACCGCCTCAACAGCATCGTAATAATCACTTTTTGAATCCTGGCTAGACTGCAAAAACTTTTCATATTTTTCTTTCTTACTCAAATGTTTATATTTCTTACCCGTAGTGGTGGGCATTTCATAGTTTTTACCCAAATAATCTCCTACCAAGGATTCTTTGGAATCTTGGCTCGAAGCCACAGAAGTTTTACTTTTTGTAGTTTCCCTAGACTTTTTGCTATCGGTATGATAAAGACTATCACGAGATTTTTTACTAGAATCAGAACTTCTAGATATTTTGGTTTCATAAATCTCAGACCTACTCTCATTACTCGAGGTACGTGACAGAGTACCTTTGATTTTCTTATAGAAATTACCATCTGATTTGACACTTAACTTTTCGCGAGGCAAATATCGGGGATCATCCGAATCCCAAATTTCATTCATTAACTCTACTGCCGATTTGCACTTGACATCCATGGCGGATCTGTATTTGTGCTGTTCAATATCCGATTCATCGTCGGTGGGTATATAGTTACCCGAATCTAATGAACAAGAACGCATATGATCTTCAGAACGTCGACGACCACTAAAGAAATCAATATCATATTTCTCCAATAGCTCATAACTATCTTGTGATATATCATCTTGAGAACCACAGTAGTCAATATGATGACCATAGCCCCGTCTATGATGCGCCTGATGTTCCTGGGTATTATAGGTACTACCCGGATAACTGGAGGAGTAAACCTTTGAATAAGCCAATGGTGAAACATCTTGGGTGGCATCAATCGAATGATTTTTGGTAAAATATAAAGAGTGGCGAGAGTCATCATAACGGGTAACGGGAGAATCAATGCGATTAAATGAGAAGAAATCTTTATCAAAAGCTGTCATTGGTTTGGATTTTTCACGTTCGTAGTGTGAAAAATCAAATAGATCTCTACAAGAAGAACTTTTCAACCAAGATTCCTTCTCGACTTGGTCGTATATATTCTCCTCTCCTTCCTCATCGTCGTCATCATCAACTTCAACATCTACATCGTCTTCAACATCGTCATCCTGATCGTCCTCATGTTCAGTGCCATTCTTGTTATACGAAGCAGTGGAATACAGATTGGAAGAAGACATTTGATATTCTAACTTTTCGGAAGAAGTCTTGAAACGATCTAGGGGCGAGCCAGAAGAACTTCGATCATCTACTAATACCTGTGATTTGGGCATATCGGTGGCTTGATACAACCTATAGCCTGTTATATGTTGACCGATATGCGAACTTTTAGGTAAGTGACCTATAGAATGATGGGTCAAATAATGACTATCATAAGAGTCAACGGAATCTACTCCCGATAATTCGGAGTTTCTAGGCAAAGAATGAGTATGTCTAGGTATATTAACGCCAGACGCAGAACTTTGCGAGTCCACGGAAGGCGTCAAATAGTTATCTGAATAGGCTAACTTCACCCGATCCGCATTCGTAGTTGTTACATACTTTTTCGTATTAAAACCAGTGCCAAAGTATGAGGAAGATGTGTCCGAGGGATGATTTAAATCGTTATGATATTGATAATTTAAACTGGAAAATGTTTGCGGTTCCTGTGGCTCAGTCAAAGTAGTACAACTCAAGGGCATGCGTATATCGGCCGCCATGCCCAGCTGTTTAGAACGTGTATACTGTAAAATAGATTCATCGATAAACTCATCCGAGAAATGTTTCTCACGAGTTTTAGCTTTGGTTTTACGATTAACCGTAGCATAAATATCATTACGATCATTCAGATTAAGAGTCTCACTGTTGTTGATTTTATTCTCCATTTTGGGTGTATTATTAAAGTCGGGATATTTGTAATGACCAATGTCATTGATGTCGGTGTAGATAATGTTGTCTGTTTCGGTTTCTGTAGAGGTTGCATTATTATTTAACATGTTGTGTTTAGACATCGAATAATTGGTACTGCTATAATGATGGGGGGTGACAGCTTGAGATGGGGACTCCGGTAACCGATGCGGCGGAGGAGGGACAATTATTGTTGCCACCGCCGATTGCATACTCTCCCGATTGGTGGTAGATTGTGTCAAGTCCGAATCCACTTCCTCCTCGGGCAAATCCGATTCCACCAATTCCGATGCCTGCATTTGTGCCTGGACCTGTAAGGATTCTTCCATCTCCTCCTCCTCCTCCACTTCCTCCTCCTCCCCCTCCTCCTGTTCCAATTCCATAGAGCTGCTGAGATCCGCTGAGAGAGCCACTGTATTGGTGGTGGCCTGCATAGTGCGCAGACTGTTGTAATGACTGTTGCTGTTGTTGATGGTGTTGACATTGTTGAGTTGCGGCGACACAGGGACATACGCCTGTGAGGCCACTGAGACTCGACGAGGGGTGTTGCTGCTGTATAAGTGGGACAAGTGGCTCAGACCTATTTGTTTTTATTATGTTTTGTTGGTCGTTGTTGTTGTTGTTGTTAATCCAGCAAGGCATGTTGAATTGTTTTTAATTATACAAAAATAGAATCATATAGAAAAAAGTTAATTGATATATTTAACATTTTTTGTTTTGGGCAGTTGTTCATGCTTTTTTAAGGAATAATACAAACCATAAGTAATAGAACTTATAAAATAAAATGTTTAAAACACTTTTAACTCAAAATAAGTTGGCATGCTTAATGTTTTTAAATTTTTTAATAAATCACTTTAAAGAACTTAAAATTCACTAGAGGTTTAGAACTGAAAATTTAACACTTTTAACAAAAAACTTTTAATAACCGATAATGTTTTCAACGAACGAAATAATTGTTTCATAACATTTTTTTTAATAAACAATTTAAAAATGTTTAATGAACTTATCAAAATTAAATAAATCGCTAGAAATTAAATGAAGAAACTGCAAATTATATTTAAGTAAATAATTCATAATAAAATAAAGATTTTAATAACAATTTTTTTAATAGGAATCATATCTAATATTTGGAAACTTTAAATGGTGGTTGCACAGTGGGGAAGAATCGAAATTTGTTTGAAATAAGTCTGTAAATTCTAACCAGCTAGTTGGATTTACATAAATTTTGACAATTGTACATTGCACAGTGGGGCAGAATCAAAAATTTTTGGAAATAAATCTGTAACTTCTGATCGGCTGGTTGGATTTACATGAAATGTAGTATAAGTGTACCAGAGGGGTGTACAATGTTAAGTTTGGAAGGTGGACCCAACAGACCACTCAGGAGCGGAGTTAAGGGGGCTCAAAGTTGGGTACCTTTGACATAAACATTTTTAATCGCTTGCTAAATTTTTGTTTCTAGTCCGATTTCAAATATTTTTATATATTATTGTAGGCACTGATAACACCAACAAAAAACCCTACTTATCTGTTATAGTTTTTGAGTTATTTGCATTTGAATTTTTAAGTACCTCAATTTTGCATGTTCTTGGTCCAGTATTTCCGACCGATTTTAATTGTTTTTTCATTAGCTAACTAAAGAACAAAATTATCTATTGAATAAAAAAAATTGAAGTCGATATCTTTACCGAGTCCAAAAATAAACGATTTTGAATTTGAAAATTGCAAAAATTACGACTTTTTTTTTTTTTTTTTTTTGGCGAAAGAGTATCTGCACTTTTTTTTCTCTAAAATTAAATTTTCTTTAACAACATATAATAATTTTATATTTTTCTGAAAGGTATCTTCACAGAGAAGACTTTAAAATAAAAAACAAGCTAAATAACTCAATTGGTCAAGGCATATACCCTCCCGAATACTACCCGTTTTAGATGCAAGTTTTATTTTAGTCTATATTTTCTAAAATCCCAAAGCACGAACCGGCAAACGGAATGCAGTTTAAGAATCTATAATATGTTGTTAAAAGTTTTCAATCAAAATCTACGGGACTTCGGTAAAATGTAGATTTTATAACCAAAAATGTGAAAAAAACCCATTTTTGGAATTTTCGGAATTTTATTTGGGAATTGTGGAATTTATTTTACAAAAATCCTAGAGTTTTTCTCATTTTATACAATAAAATCTACAATCACCGAAAATTTTGTTAAGATATCTTTATTAACAAAGATTTTGTTATAGATAAAATATTTATAGTTTCTCAAAAAAACTAATTTTTTACAAAAATTTTGCTTTAATTTAAAAAATCAGAAAAAGTATAAACATAATTCTTCGTTATACAGAAAAAGATTGAAATCAATGTCTTTTATAGAACCGAAACTATGCCACTTTAAAGTTTTATAAGTTACGGAAAATTCCAAAAACATTGTACTATTGTGGATGTGAAAAAGCGCCACTTTAAAATTTAATATTTCACAGACTTCTTTTTTTATTCGTTAGATAATTTAGACCTTTAAGCATATACAATAAAATATAAGAAAAACCACTTTATTTATTTTATATCGAAAAAGTATTTTCCACATTTTATTTTGAACTATTTGCAGTTACATATTTTGACACTGAAATTATAAAACTTAAGATCACTGTTAAGAAATAGGATGCAATTGAAAAGAGTGGAACGAAATAATCTAAGCATACAAATTATTTTAGAATGCTTTTTTTAAATTATATACAATATTCCAATAGTAAAGGCATTGATAAAGAAGTCTGTATGCAAAATATACGTCCATTATTATTGTCCATGAATTTTGTTAAGGCCTTTATAGTGTTAAAGCGGCTCCTTTCATCAAAAACTGTTTGGCATATAATTCCTCTCATCTCTCGGACAAAGTCAGGTCTACGAAAAGCTGGCTCATGTCCTATTAAAACAGTTTTTTTCTGCAAACATTTTTTTTTATAAATTTTATTTTTTAAGAGGTGGCATCTCTGTGAAATGTATGGACCAAGTTACAATTATCCTTTTTGTAATAAAAGGAACGTTTATAATAAATTTCTGTTCTTATAAAACCCTTTAGGAATATTTTATTGTAAGTATTTGTACAATATTCTATAATAAATCCTACCAGATATTTGGTAAGTATCTGATTTTCTCATCCCGCGGTTTATTTTGTATCAATACACGAAAGAACCATCTGGTTAAGTTAAATATTTTATTGTCACTAAGAACAACTTCCTCCAATTTTTGTCCAAAATCGTTTATTTTTGGCGAACGACAGTCTTGGTGCTTTGTGAGAGTACAACAATTTAAATTTTAGTATCCCTTTTCGCATACTATATGTTGGGATATAATTTTTAAAGGTATGAATACGACTCAAAGATAATATCAGTTTAAAAATGGTTTATATTTAGCGAGGCGATACTTCTTTTTTAGTGCGAATTC
Source organism: Protophormia terraenovae (assembly GCA_951394005.1). NCBI lineage: Eukaryota > Metazoa > Arthropoda > Insecta > Diptera > Calliphoridae > Protophormia > Protophormia terraenovae. Next base: position 33,879,523 of record OX596073.1, read on the forward strand.
TTTTTATGTCCATAATATTCTTATTAAAATTTTTTTATTTCTTTTTTCAAGACTGTTTTTTCGGTAGCTTTCGCAATTGTTTGCACACATAAATATGATAAACTTTATTTCGGATTAGTTTTCAGATATTTGACAAAAAATTCAGCCACATATTCTGTATGCTGTCAACCTGGCAGACTGTTATTTAATTCAATACGTTAAACGGGACATTTCGTTAATTACTGTTACATTAATACAATGAAACATTTTAAATCATACAGGGTTCAATTACTAGGGAAACATTAATACCAAAATGTGTTATTTTAATTAAATGCTGACTAATGAATCATGATTATTTCAAAATTTTATTTTGTATGCTTAGGTTATTTCGTTCGGAGTGTTTAAAAATTTTTATATTTTTCCAAATAAACCATATAAAATATGACATTTTCCATAAACCTTTTAATGCACTTAGATTGCAGTGTCTAAACAGATAATTCATATTTTAATTATGTTTATATATAGGTAGCAAAATATGTAAACTTTTACTCTGGTTTTTTCGTGCACTGTATATTAAAAAAACTGGATCAAGATTTTGGCAAAATTGAGATACTTGAAATTTCAAATGCAAATAACTTTAAAACTATAAGAGATAAATAGCACATGCAAGCATGTGCCTTATCTAGGACTTTAGGAATAAATCAAAATATTTTAAATCGGCCAAAAAAAAAAAAAATTTGACGATCGGTTAAAAATTTTCTATGTCAGAGGTACCCTTATTTGAACCCCAATAGCTACGCTCCAGAGGATTATGTGAAGCCTACTCTCCAAAAATAAAATTGTACGCTCCTCTGTTACGCCTATGTGAAATTTAATGTAAATCCAACCAGCTGATTAGAAGTTACAGATTTATTTCCAACAAAATTTCGATTCTGCCCCACTATGGGTTGTAAGAAAATATTTCTATAAAATTTTTAAAGTTAATAAAAATTATTGAAATTTTTTCTGGCCAAAATTTCTGACCCTTTATTGTTAAAAGCCCATTAATAAAGTATCCAAATATAAAAACTGAATTTAAATAAAAAAAAAAAAAAAACAATTTAAAAAAACTTACCGATATTGTGATCGTTTTGATGCGCACGAGCCGGATCTTGAGCGCGTTGTTGTTGCTGTTGGGGTGTTAGATGATGAGTGTTGGTGTTGTTGCTGTGTTGGGGGGTAGTCCAGGATTGCGGACCCTGAGGGGAAACAGAGCGATTCGCATTCATTTGATGGTCCGCCACAACCGCTGCCGAGGGGTGTGATTGTTCCGCCGAGTCCGGCGATGCCGAGGCATAATTCTTCGTCTGATAAATCTCCACCTGGGCTGCTGTGACCTATTTATAAATAAAAATCAAATAAATCTTGAATAAAATATTAAAGTTAACAAAATATATTACTTGAGAATGCTTGCGGTCGGTAGGATTGCCTTGTTGGCGATCCAAGGTATCCGCTGCCCTCTTCGTCAGAGAAGGCGTCATCGAGTCGCTGCATTGATTGCGATAATCCCAGGCTGCTATAATTTGTGTGAAACAAAATAATTATAATTAATGGAAATTCTTTTAAATTACATTTTAGAATAACTATTAAGCTAAATAATAATAATCATGTTTTTGAAAAAAAAAACTTAAATTATTAAAAAAATAATAAATAACTTTTAATAACAAATAAAAATATTATAAAAAAAAAAAAAACAAATTAAAAGAAACTAAAAAATAAAAATTAAATACAAACCGGTATCGATTGGGAGTAAGGGATTGGCTGAAATGCTGGAGTTCACATATGTATGCGATTGACTTCGGCTACTTGCATTCAATGGCCCTTGCCGGAATGATTGTGACCTGCAGCAAGAAAAGAAAAGACAAGAGGATAGATACCACGTTTTTTCTTAAACAAATTTATCTTTTCATTTTAAATTTTTCGTTTTTTTTTTTTTCTTTTTAATTATTTAATCTTTCTCTAGTTAAATTTATATTGTTAATTGAAAATTGCTTTTAATTTTATTTTTGGTTTAATTGAAATTAAATTAATTTAATTTGTTTTATTGTAATTTGTTTTTAAATTGTGATTTTATGTGGTTTTTGTTATGAAAGTAATTTTTTGTTGTTTTCTGGTTAAGTTTCAAATAAATAATATAAGAATAATAAATAAGAATCAAATAAAATAAATAATATCAGAATTCTAAAATATAAATTATACACAAAAGGAGTCAAAAATATAAATGAAAATTTACTGGAATTTCATAGTTTACTATTATATAATTTTTGTACTTTTTATTTTTAAAGTTTTTTTACTTTTTAATAAGTCTATTACAAAGATTGTCTTTTAATGTAAGACAAATAATAAAAAGTAGTAAAATATCGTATAAAATCGAAAAATTAAAAAAAAAAATCTAAAAGTTGATAGTCGGCCATTCTAAAATTTAAAAAAGTCGACTTTTTGTTCCAACTATAATCCTTTTCAGTATCAAAATACCTCAGAAACCCACCAAGTAAGGACTGCACACGAAAAAATCCGTGCATGCTCTTGGGCTTATAACTTCTGATGTAGTGAAAAGTAAATAATTATGTTAACTGGCTTACATTTGTCATTATGCTCACTAGCCGTGTGCTAAGTTGCATGGTAATAACGAAACTAGTTTCTTTTAAAATGGAAATTGAATAAAAAATACCTAAACACATAATTTAAAATTTTCATGAAATCTTACATCGGTCATATAAATTAATTGCTAGGAAGGCTGTTGTGTCGCAAAATACAGTTTCTTGGGTCATAATATTACACAAAGAAGTCGTGATCATTGAATGGAAACCTGGTAGTGGAAGACAAATAGTATCTTCAGGCTCTACGACTCAAACAAAATAGAAAGGATTTTGAGAGAACATCTCTCTATCTGTGGAAGAAAAGTGTCACAAAATGTTAACTGATTTGGTTGGTGATTATTTATTTATTTATTTATTTGTATTGTATAATAATAATACTTAGTTGGGTAATGCTTTCAATTTTAAAGAGAGTTGCTAAATACTGATCTTTCTGTGTATTGAAATTAGCTTTCCAAAGTCCTTCGATACTTAAGGGGCAAGTGTAATATATCAATATATCGTGTAAAGTCCTGTTAAATTATAGAAATCGCACCAGTATTAGATGAGTTTTCTTTTTTTTTTAATGAAAATAGAAATTTCAGAAATTGTCTTTGTATAAATTATGCATAATACAAAATGTTCCAGAAAAAAAAAATCAATTTTCACCAAAAAGTCTAAATAATATGGTCTTAATGTAAAACGCATACAAACATATTCAATCAACTATACCTGAAAAAAAAGGGAAAATACGACTTCTAATTACTACTACACTACTTCAAAAGTGGATATAGGTGTATATTTAGGTTTTGAATACTTTCTTTGGGGGTATCTTAATTGCTGTAACCTTTTTTATTTTAATTTGTTTTCAGAAGGTTTTCTATCGATATTATATATTTTGCAACTTGAATACTTTCTAGAAACTTCTTACACAGAAACAATTATTGAATAAAATTTTTCAAGTAATTTGTTATTTATTTATTTATTTATTTATTTATTTATTTATTTATTTATTTATTTATTTATTTATTTATTTTTTTATTTATTTATTTATTTATTTATTTATTTATTTATTTATTTATTTATTTATTTATTTATTTATTTATTTATTTATTTTTTTCTTGAAATTTAATTATATTATTAATTAATATAATTAATAGTTTGAAATTATTTTTGAAAAATGTACAGCTTTTAAAAATAATCGTTTAAGAAATTAAAACATTTTGAAAAAAAATTTTCACATAGAACAATTAAATATATGTATATAATTTAAGACAATTTTCCATAAATTTAAGTCAATTACAGCTAATTTGCAGTATGATATTCTTAGATCAACCAACAGAAATTTCATTAATTATTCGGTAAGTTTACGTTTTTTAAGATATTGCATCATATTATTCTTAAGTATTTTGATGTTACTTTACATAGGGTCTACACGAGAGATTTTTCTATTTTAAGGCTGCAATAATACTGACAAATTCAGTCTACATTAGACAAATCTTTATCTTGATAAAATTTTAACGTTTGTCTTGATAAAAATTTGTCTAATGTAGACTCAAAGTTAGAACTCAAGCAAAGATAAATTGGTTTTGCTATCAAACGTCATTTTGTTGTTGTATTTTGTTGACGTTTATTTCTTTCTTTATTTTTTTTAGGAAAAAGCATAATTCTTTATGGAAATCTCAATTAAATAATTATTTGGAACAAAAATAATACAAAATAAAATAAATAAAATATACATGTATATGTTATCGTTGAGTTTTGAGAACATTCCTCGACGAAAATTAAAAAAAAAAAATAATTTATTATAATTTATTTGATCTACGTGTTCCCATATATGCTGATATAAATAAAAAATTGCAGTGGCTCTGCCGACATTTGTTATGATACAAAAATCTCTTGTGTAGACTCTGCGTTAGATATGCCCGTTATTGACGCCGAAATTAAAAACATATTGCTTGTCAAAGCTGTATATATGTGTTATGTGTATATTCTCTTCGGAAAACTAATATCAATATAATTTTGGCGATTTTTTAAACAATAAAAAAAAAAAAAATGAATTTAATATCTTTGTCTATATGGCGTACCCTAGGTTATAAAGGTTATCTTGAACATATCGCAGAGATCAGCGCTTTTATCGGACTTATCCATTGAATTAAGTATGTGAATTTAATTTTAAGATCCATTTGAATACTACATTTGAATTTCAAATATTTTTTTGTAAAATGTTATAGTAAAATAATTCTTAAATAACATAAAAATTACTGAAATAAATAATTTCAACGCAATCTTTATATTTGTATTAGCGAATACAATTAATTGTTTCTTTAATTGTATTAATAAATATTTTAATATTTAAAATTAATTGAAATTTATTAACATTTTGATGACTGAATCAAAATCAAACAAATTTTTAATTTATAAGGAGTGAGATTGAGAAAATCTTAACACATGTTTTACTTCTTAACTTTTTTCGGAAGCCATATTAAAATTTTTGTTTTTGAAAAATATGTAAGTTATTATTTTTAATGTCAACCTTGTTGATTTGTTGTAAGTTTGATCAAAATGAGTGACGAAAAAGAAATACGAGTTAAAATTATTAAAAATTTTCAAAAATCCAAATTGGTCCTATAAAAAATTGTTTCCATTGTTATTAAACAAAATTGGGTGAATTTGACTATTGATAGGAAACCTGGTTCGGGAAGAAAAAAAAAGTCCACATGATATTGGGAAAGCCAAGAAAATTGAAAATATATTGAAAAGAGCTCCAAACACATCTTACAGGAAAGCAGTTCGGTTAGCTCAGTGCTCTGACTATTAGGTGCGAAATGTTAAAGCCTGTAAAAAATTTAGAAACCAAGAATAGGGCACGGAAATTAAAATCAAATTTCATACAAAAATACCAATGTTGTATAATGAACAACGAACGTATGTGCTGACGGAGTTTTCGCAGCTTCCGGGTCAAAATTTTTATGTTACTTATGTTCGAGGGAATGTGGAAGATATGTTTAGAACCCAAAAGCAGACAAAATTTCCTAAAAAATTCCTGGTATGGCAAGCTTTATGCAGTTGCGGCAAAAGAAGCATATCATTAATTACAGTGGGCTCTATAAATACCGAAATATACATAAAAGAATGTTTGCAAAAAAGTCTTCTTCCTTTCATAAGAGTGTACATATTTTTGGCCCGATTTGGCATCATGTCACTATAGTAAGAAAAAACAATAATATAGTTTTTGTACCAAGAGAGGTCAATCCTCAAAATTGTTCGAAGCTAACACCAGTGGAGAGATATTGGGCTCTTGTGAAAAGAAAATTGAAGAGCATAAAAAGATGTCCCAAAATATTGAAGATTTTAAAAGAAGATGGGCAAACTGTTCCAAAAAATTGACTGAAACAACTATCGATTCTGGTTGCCAAAAAAGGTGCACAAGTTCATAAGTAGTAGTTAGAACTGTATAAGTTATATTTTTCTGTTATCTGTAATATAGAATCAATTAAATATAAAACAAGCGCGAATGTGATATTCGGCTCGGCCGAATCTCTATACCCACTATCAAATTTTTCAAATTTTACGTTATATAAGAGGTGGGGGGTAAAGTGGGCGGACCACGCCCATTTTTTGTTTCCGGGTTTACATTGGTCCTTGAATTTTTTGTACAATATTTCGTTGATTTTCACCTTATATAAGATAAATATCAGAGCCAAATTTCGTCTTTCTACGTTGCCCCGTTCGAGCCCTATCGTGCTTTCAACAGACAGTCAGACAGACAGACGGACGGACATAGCTAGATCGACTCAGAATCGATCCAGGACCCAGAAAATATATACTTTATGGGGTCTTAAATGATTCCTTTGACATGTTACACACGGAATGACAAAATCAATATTTTTTTGATGGTGGGTATAAAAAATCAGAACTCCAAGAACAAAAGTTCAAAATTATTGAATTTTTTATATGTTGTTAAGATTTTTTCTATATTTGTATACGTAATAATCTTGATCATTATTTTTACAAGACACACTATTTCTCTCAAGGGAAAATATTGTGCTCATTCTAATCAATACGATTATATATATGTATTTTATATCAGCTTTAAATTTAATATTCATTATTTTCAAAAATTTTAATAAATTTTACAGCCTAAAAATAACAATAATTATTTTAATTGCACAACTTCAGAAGCAATGAATAGAATTAATTAAAAAAAATAATTCTTCCAATGACAATCATGGGTTTAAATCATTGCTTCTGCAAATCTGTTTTAGCACATCCTAATCGAAAATTCTACAACTTTTCACTTTAATTAAAATCGAATTTTGTACTTTAATATCCGAATGGTAATGATTCAAAAAATTGTTATATACGAGTAATTTAAATTTCATATCCATTTTCATTTTATATCTTTATTTTTAATTAATTCTTTTAATTATGAAAGAAATTTACGAATTTAATGATTAGCGGTCACATTAATTTTTGGGAATTTATAAAGTAAATTTTTTCACAAGAAAATACATTTTTCGAAATTTCAGATTTGTCTTATGAAATTTTAATATCCTTCAGTTAAGAATAAAAAAAGATATATTTATACCCTACATCACCATAAGTGGTTGGGGTATTATGCGTTTGTGCTGATGTTTGTAACGCACAAAAAAAATTATCGGACCTCCACCTTAAAGTATACCGTTCGACTCAGAATCACTTTCTGAGTCGATTTAACGATATCCGTCCGTCTGGCTGTCTGTCCATGTAAACCTTGTGAACAAAGTACAGCTCGCAAGTTTAAAGATATCTTGATGAAATTTATCATAAATAATTATTTTGACACAAGGACGAAGCCTATTGAAATTGGTTATTCTCGGCCCATTATTTCACCTAGCCCCCATACAAATGTCCTCCCGGAATAGGGGTTTAACGATTATAAATGTCTTAAATATAGCAATATTTCAATGAAACTCGGAAGAAGTTTTGTTTAAGTGTTAATCTTTGTGCCAAATTTCATCAAGATCGGTTCATAATTGACCATAGCTCCCATATAAATCACCTCTTCCGAAAATCACTTTAACGTGCATAAATCATATACGAATGATAGTATCAAGTTAATGTTCGACAGAAATAAGTTTTATATAAGTAGAAACAACACTGCCAAAATTTATGAGAATCGGTCCATAATTTACCATAGCTCCCATATAAACCTACTTCCGGGAATCGCCCTAAAGGGCATAAAATCATATACATATATGTTAGTATCAATGCATTGTTCTGTATTTGTACATTTTATTTTACATTTAGTAAAAGTGTTGGTCTACAATTGGCCACAGGTCTAATATTTAGCTCATACACAATGGTGTAGGGTATCATATTGTCGGTCTTGACCGACTATAGTTTCTCTCTCGTTTTCTTTGGTAAATAAAAATTATTTTTGCTGGGATTTTTGATCAATAATTGAATTCAAGTTGTAGGAAAAGGATTAGTCACTTTGACCAACATACTACTTTATACACCACTACATATTTATTAATTATAATTACACATACATACTCGAATAAGCATATGTATGTATGAAAAAATATAATAAAAATAATATCTACACCTGATTGAAAAATGAATAATGAATGTGCTAGAAAAAGTACTACTTACTATAGGTATTTAAAAAGTATAACAACAACTATAGGTAAAAGGTCATACATACATTTACACACTCATACAAACAACTATTAATTATTAACTTTATACAAGTTAACGAACTAAGAGAAACAAGATTTTTTTAAAGAGTAAGACTAAAAAAAAAACACACACAGGATGTAACACACATACATATTAACACCAAAAAACAAAAAAGGATAAATAAATATATACACATACACTGCTGCTACTTGTAAGTGTATGTAAGAATACAGGTGAAAACTATAAAATATTAATGTCTCTTGGAAAGTATTACAAGTGTCATCTAAAAGGACTAACTATGAGCAAATAAAGTAAAACACTAGTTGTTAATGAATGAATATACATAATTTTGGAGTCATTGGATAACGATGATGATGAAAGTACTAGCATTTGCTACATCTAGAAGACCAATACATATGAAGCAAAAAAAATGTAAAATGTCCTGGCGTGATTGAAACATCTAAATGTGCATGTTAATGAGAATGACAAATGTTTTAAATAAAAATAAATTATTAAAATTAAGATGAAATAAATATATTTAAAGCTAAATTAAAAACAATACATATAATTATAATTATGCCAATTATTTCTTAAAACTGCATTTACAAATTGCCATTAAGGAGGAGAGGTTTAAAGATGGAAAATACATTTTAGAAAACCAAAATTTAGGGGAAACAATTTAACATACATACACTTAGAGAAAAAAAATAAAAAAAAAAACTTAAGAAACAAAAAAAAAAAAAAAAAAAGAAAAACAAAATTAAAAATTTTATTTAAAAAAAAAAAAAAAAATATATTTTTTTTTTTAACTTTGTAACCAATTAGTTGTTTAATATTTAAGTTTAATATTACATTTTGTGTTTTTAGAAATCCTCTTCTCTTTTCTAAAATTGCTTTTCTTTTTTTATTTTTGTTTTTTTTTTTTATGAGTTTTATTGTATTTTTTTGCACCATAAAATAAATTAATTATGTATTATGATTTTTCTTTTCTTTGTTTATTAAATAGAAAATTAGAAAAATTTTGAATAACAAAATATACACATACAATATTTTAGTTTTGTAGCCAGGTTTGTATTTAAAAACGGGTTTTTTAATAATAAGAAAAAAAAGTATTAATTTTTTTTTAGAAAAATTTTGTATTTGAAAATCAAGTTTAAATAAAAACATAAAAAAACTAAAAAATATTGATGATTTTGATGCAGGTGATACACGTAAGTAAAATGAAGAAAATAAGAAAATTATAATAAAAAGTATTTTTAAAAATTTCGTTATATTAAAAAAAGAAAAATAAATGTTAAAGAAAAAATTTAAAGCAATTTTCAATTAAAGTCTTTTAATGAGTTTTATTGGATTTTTGGCTTAACTTATATTTAATATTTTCACGAAAACTTAATTCTTTCAGGCATTATAATAAAGAAAGAAAATATTGGCCACACACGCACATTAAAAAATTTTATTGAGTTAGGCAGGGGACAAGTCGAAAAGTTTTTAGGTAATAGAAATTCCAAACGTTCTGGATATAAATTTAAATTCCTATAGAATTCAAAACTCAGCTATATTTAACAGAGACCGGATTTTAATACTAAAAAAACAATCTTTTTATTTTTATTTCAATCGAAAAACAATCTTTAATGTTCAAAAAATAATAAAAATCCATCATGATTTTTATTATTTTCATCAATATTTTAATTTTTTTCATCATGATGAAAATAAAAATATAAATATCTTTTGTGATATTTATATCAAAAGTTGAAAATTATTTTGAACTTTTTTCATCGGATGGAAAAAATTCTAAACAACAACAATTTCATTTGAATAAAAAAATATTTTGAAAACAAAACAAAAGTATGAATAAAAAAAACAATCATTTTAAATTTTTTTCGAACTGATATTTATCGTTAAAGATATTTATCGTTAAAGATATTTATTTTTTTCATCATTGATGGATATTTATTTTAAAAATAAAAATCCCTCACATATTTTTTTCAACAAATGAAAAAATATTTTGAACATTAAAGATATTTATTTTGATTGAAAAATAAAAATAAAACGTTTTCGGGTGCTTGATATTTAATTCCTTTTTTTTTTTTTGCTCTAAAAGTAAAGTTTTCTTTGCAGATTTTTTACGATTTTAAAGTTATTAGGATCGATGAGTTTGTAGTTAAAAATCATCAAAATCTAACTAAAAATTGTTCTCTTCTAATCTCATAGCACAGTAGGACTGTAATCTCTTAGATATTTTCTAAAACACTTCATTCGTAAAATAATGATTTCAGATATCATAAAAGTGGCTCTCACTATAAATTCCTCAGTTATCTTTAGGAGTTATCGTTAGGAGTTATCTTATCGTTGATAGTGCTTCGAGATATTTTTTGAGTTGCTGAAATTATTTCAAAGAAAAACCCACTTTAACTAATGACATCTTTATCTAAAAAAATTCGATGACACTGGTGTCCAAATTTTCCAAAACCTTAATGACGTCTAATATTATCTGCAGGAAAGTATCAAATTGAAAAAGGAAAGAATTTAACATCTCAGATGATAACGTAAGACGTAAAAACTCGAAAATTGTAAATAGTTGTAGTCTGCGACAAAAGTGTTAAAATTTTCCAATATCTAATCACCGTTACAGAAGATCTCCAGAAATGCAAATTCGAGTTAACCTTGCAGTATATCCTTTTTAAATTTTTCCAGCATCCTAACTTTTTAACCAAAATATACCATTTCAGAATCAAAATATATTTTGAAAGTAAATCTGTATGTCATAATCTGTTAGTCCAGTTTACATAAAAGCTAGCACAATCATAGCAGAGAAGTATTCGAAATTGGAATGTTTGGAAGGCGAATCTCACAGACCTTTCTGGAACGGAGGCCACCTCTCTTTCGTTAACAAAGATTTTCATATTTTCTTAATAAGGTATCCTCAATAAGGTATTTTTATTGTTGGAATCTGACATTTAAAAATTCATAATTTTACAAAATATATTTTTTAATTTTTCAATATATCGGATTATTATTCACTTAATTTCATACAAATTTATTCCTTTAGTTAAACAACAAAATTATTAATAATTTATACAAATCCTTTATACAAATGTCATTATTTTTTCTGAGTCAAAACCTTTTTTAAAGGTCACACTGGTCAACAAAAAAAATTGTTTCGTGCTCCATAAAAAAAAAAAAAATATTTGGACTAGATGGAAATTCGAATGCTAAACTCGAATCTGCTTTCAGTTTTCTCCTATCAGGTCAAGATTTTTTTTATGGGCTTGTCTAATATTGCGCCCTAAATAAGCCGATTACTCGAGTATATTTCACTATAACTAAAATTGGCTTTAAGTCGTTCTACTAACAAGAGTTTTGGAAATATTTCGAAATAAGTGTCCGAAAAAAATTTGTCATGCTAAATTCAAGATTTCTTTTACTAAAACTTCTCTTTAAAAGTGAAAACATCAAAAATGTTTAATTTTATCATCTTTATCTCAAAGCTGGCAAAACTACGAGTAAATAAAGCTACATATCATAAAAATTGATATACAAATCTTGATTGGATTCACAGTTAAGTTAGGATACCCATACCTGCATACCTACATTTAGCTGGAAATACACTGTGCGCAAAAAATATTTTTTTTTTAAATAAAATTTTATGGGCGTGACCACTATGACTCCGCCTTTAGGCAGTCACACTTGTATAACTCGAGAACGTTTTGTCCAATTGAAATAAATTCCGTAGTTATTCGGTAATTAGTAGCGAAAAATTATTATTATTTTTTTTTTTTTTTAAATCGTAAAAATTTTGATCCATAACTCTGAAATTCTTTAGCGATTAAAAAATATTGTTGACATACCTTGAAGACAATTTTCTTATGCATCTTTTGGTGTATCATTTATTTAATGGTTCTTGAGTTACAGTCTAAACCATTAGTCATGCCCATAAAAAAAAATCAGTACGTGATAGAAAAAAGTGAATGCAGATTCTTGTTTAACTCATCAAGATCCACCTAGTCCATCTATTTTTGTTTCAAGAAAAAACATTTTTTTTTGCCCACCACTTTTTACTCAATTGTATGTATACATGGGAATTTTTACTTAACTGTGAATAAAATATTTTCTTTGGACACTTATTTCAAAATAACTTCGAAACTATTGATGTTTGGGTGACTTGAAGATTTTTTTAGTGCGCATCTTTTGGTGTATCACTTATGTCAATCGTACCGTTCTTCAGGTTTGAGGAAATATACTAGAGTAATGGCCTTACTATGAGCGAAATATTAGACACGCCCATAAAAAAATCCAGACATAATGGAAAAAAAATGAAAGCATATTCGTGATTAGCACATCAAAATGCATCAAGTTCAACTATTCGTCTTTGGGGGAGGATTTTTTTGTCGACCAGTGTTATTTTAACTTCAAATCTCTATAAATTACACTTTCATAATAATATTTTTAAAACCAATAAAAAAATCTAATAAACTTATTGACACACCATTTTCTTACTCATTAAAAGACTTTATTGTTTTTATGTTCTTTTTTTTTTTCTTTATATTTTCTCAACGCAAAAAACAAAAGAAAGATTAAAAATATAATTAGAATTAAAAAAGAAAAAATATATATATATATTCTTTAACTTACCTTTGGAAATTTTGTCTTTTTACATAATTTTCACGAACAAAATCAATAATTTGTTTTTGGGTACGGCCACTATAGCTATAAATTTAAAATGAAACAAAAGGAAAAAAACCAATTAGTTTGATAATTGAAATTTGCATACATATAGTACATTATACAAATCAAAAACTTACCGAAATGAACTGCCTCTTGACATGACTCTGGTCTTGCGGCGTGGTGTATTTTGAACAACAGTACAACGGAAGAATCCATGATTTTCTACACATTTTTTCCAAAAATTTTTACATTGATTACGGCCAGGAAATAGAAACTCTACCGTATTATTATAATAGCCCTGAAAATGAAGAGGAAATTAAATTGAAAACTGAATAAAGGCATCATTTTGAAAATAGAAAATTATATGCAATATTATAATTTGTTTATAATTTTTCATATTAAAATTCGTTTTTTTGTTTTTTTTTTTTAACTTACATAACCTTCAGGATGTAATTTAACTAGGAATCGTTTACGTTTAAATGATATTTTACGTATTTTAGCCCAAGAGAATGTATTGATGCGTGTTAGATTTTGGAAGACTGCTATACCCATATGGGCAACGGCTAAATTTAATGGCATACCATCATGATCCATGGCTGGATGCATTTTCATGCCATATAATTCACAACGTCTGGCGGTTTCTAAGAGGTTTAAATCGGCTTCAGCTGGAGACTGGCCACTAAATAGAAAATTAAATCAAAACATTTTAAAATGATAATATTTGTCTACATATATACAGTGGTTTCCCAGTTTAACGAAATATATATTGTCAGGCCAATTCGTAAAATCGAAAAATTCGTTAAATCGCGAATATATTTTAGTAATAAAATATACTAAAAGATTTATTTTGAAGTCTACATTTTCACTTTTTAATGTTAAAACATAATTTAGTTATCATATAACAACAAAAGCGAAAAAATATAAAAAAAATAAAAATTTGCAAAATTAAAATTCTTAAACAAATTATTTTTTATTCGAATAACAGTTTTTTATAAATTACAAAGAATTTAAGATGGTTGTCAAATACTAGAGAGTAAATCTTTGATTGCAACTGTTCTGAACTGTTTATAATGTTAAATCGGCTTAATAATAGGGTGATCGACGAGGTTTTCCAACCGGTTTTAAAACCGGTTTTTTCAGTCAATGTGCTGTCGGTTTTTTCAAACACAAAAACCGGTTTCAAAAATAGCATTTTATTTCAGAAAACATGTACTAAATAGTGATAGTGATATTTGAAAATTTAGGAATCATTTTTTAAATATTCATAAAGACTGATTTCTTATGTTTTTAAAATATAGTTTAAGTTTAAATTGGAATTTATTCTGTAATATTAAACAAATAAATAATTAATAATTATCCTGTATGACCCAATTTAATTTTTTTGATCCAATATTTCCTTTATTTTTTAAAGGTGTTGTGTTAAAAAAGTTTCACCTGCAGAATCGTTTCAATTGAGACAGGCTTCCATATTAAGCCATGGTTTCTGTTTATGCTAACTAAAATTTAGATGATTTTTTCTACAATTTTGAAACATAATTATCTTCTAGTCATCTAGATATATAATTTGATTAGCATTTTTTCTCTTCCCAGAGCTTTCTGAAGCTACCAAACGACGTAGAAAATTAAAATTTGGCTTAATTATACAAATTTTTGTCCAACAAATCCTAATGGAGCCATATTTTGAAATTTTTATCAGGGAGCGGATTTATGTGGATTTATGTGTCTTTCTCTAAGAATTTTTTCTCTTTCCAGAGCTTTCTAAAGCTCCCAGAAGACATAGAAAATTAAAATTCAGCTTAATTATAACCCTATTCGTCCTACAAATCCTAACGGAGCCAGATTTTGAAATCTCTATCAGGGAGCGAAAATACGTGGATCTATATATATATATATGGATTTAAATATGTTTTTTCTATTCAATGTTTCCTTTCCAGAGCTTTCTGAAGCTCCCAGACGACGTAAGAAACTAAAAATCGGCATACTTATAAAACTATTCGTTCAACAAATTCTAATAGTGCCAGATGTTTCTATCAGGCACCAAAAAGTCTGTTTTGGTATTAAGAACTTTTGAGTTGCTATACTTATTGTTTGCTCTCCAAATCCTATAAAAAACTGATTCTGTATTTCGGCCATTTACGACGATTTTTTATATTTTGAAAGGTTTACGAATTTAAAACTTTAATCAATATTATTCCAATAAATTTGAACGGCTTCAAATAATTGACTTCGTTTAGGGAGAGGAAGGTGTCTAAATGTTGTTCATATTTTTTTCTTTTAATTTTCGGATTTGTTTGTGAATATTTTCATTATTATATTATTTTTCCTGACATTGTCAGGCTTTTACGCTTGTATTTAATAAATTTTATCTTAACTATAAGAATTGATTTTTTTTAAAGAAATGTAGTCTTTTGATATAAATATTAACTTCTGCAAAAAACCGGTTAACCGGTTTTTTCTGAATTTCAAAAAGTGCAACCGGTTTTTTAAAATACCAACTATTCGAACTATTCGAAAACCGGTTTCTCAAAAAAGTCGAATAATCGATCACCCTACTTAATAAGTTATTCTCAATTTAACGAATACTTTAAACGGATTTTTCAGCAAAAATTGCATTACATACATATATATGGTGGTGCATTATAAAATTACATTGCACAAAATACAAACAAAAGCATATTTAAAAAGTACTAAAATAACAGTTTTGTAACACATTTCTTTTTTGTTTTTTATTGATTTTTTATTTAGAAAATAGTTTTCAAATGAAAACCATTATCCAAACAAATATTTCAAATTCTCTTCCTTTTGCATAAAAGAGGAGAGTAGTACTCTTTCAATAGGATGAGAAATGTGTTTTATTTACTTTCTCTTATTTTTATAGATTTCAAATCACATTTTTTGGAAAAATTCGTTATATCGAGTACTAAAATATATAGATTGTTCGTAATATAGGGTACTCAATGTAAAAAATTTTGATGTGCGTTAAATAGCGAATTCGTTAAACTGAGTTTTTGTTAAACTGGGAAACCACTGTATATAATTATTTAAAATATGTTTTTTTTTTTTTTTTAAGTACTTACACATGCTTTTTATGATTCTCCATAATTTTTCTTTGCATTGGTGCATCTTGATTTGGTACAAATCGATACGATGACAAATACGTATGATCGGGATAATCTTCGGCTACATAATCACCACACGAGGCCTGTACTATATAGCTGGCCATAAGAGCGGCAGTATTTTCATTGCACTGTAAACTGCCGGTAGCTAAATCACGTTTTATTTGCAGACAAAATAAATATCTAGAAAATAGTTAAAAAATTTAATAAATAATTTAAAATAAAAATTTTATTTAAATATCATTTACCTTGTATACTCTTCCTCCAGTTGTGAGGGATCAGGTGTATAGAATTTAACACAAAAACGTAACATTGGATCAACTAGGGATAGACCAACTTGACGATTTAAAGGTTTCTCTAAATCTAACCAATATTTGGTTTGTGTTGATTTCTCTTGGTATTCTAAGCCAAAATAGTCGGCTTCTAAGAGATTTAATTGTCGGCAGACTTGATCAAAAAGAACTCTTCCTAAAGCTTTGGCCTAGAAAGAGAGACATAAAAAGAAAATTATATTAATAAAGAGAGTTTTAATATGAATTAATTTTAATAAATAATATAAAGGAATTTGTGAATAAAAAATATATCGCTCAGGAGAGCATAAAAACTAAAAAACTAAAAACAATATAAATATATGTCTTGTAAAAAGTTTTTTTTTTATTTTAAAAGAATTTTTTTTTTATTATTTTACTATTTAAAGCTGATAAGGGAACTAAAGTGAAATTTAAATTTCTAAAATCGATTTTTGATGAAAAAAGTAATCACTAGGGCAACCAAAAATATGCTAAATCATATTTTCTACTGAGCTTCAAATGAACCAAACTGTAAGTTATTTATCTGTTCCAAACAATTTTAGGAATTTTGACAACGATTCTTTACCGCATATTTTGGATATTTTTTGCTTAGCAGCATATTTTGTTTTATTTTCATAAAAAAACCCTTATTCTATAGCTTATTTTAGCAATTTAAATAAATTCTTTTTTGCATATTTTATACTTAAGAGCATAATTTTGCATATATTAAACTAAAGAGCATAATTTAGAATTTTTTAAACTTAGGAAAAAAGTTTTGCATATTTTGCAGCCAATGGAATTTTTAACATAATTTGTCATTAGTGAAATTTTCTTTTTGCTGTCAAATACACGTTTTTCAAATACGGTTTCCTAATAATTTTCCTTATATTAATAAAAAAATTTTAATTCCCTGATACATATTTTGATATATTTGCTTATAAAATCCTTATTTTAGAACATATTTTAGAAATTTAAATTACATATTTTTGTATATTTTATAATTAAGAGCAATTTTGTATATTTATTACAAAAAAGAGCTTAATTTTGTATATTTTATTCCTTTAAAAAAATTTCATTTTGTACCAATAGTATTTTTTACATAATTTCCAATTAGTAAAATTTTTATACATATTTTCTGTCATATACGTAGCAATATGCCAAAAAAAAGTACTTTTTCATTTCATTTTTTCAAGCTATGAATTCCAAATGATTTTTAATGCTTCGGTGTTAGAGTCAGCTACCTTAATATTTAATTAGGGTGTCCCTCACTTGTCCTAAAACGGAAATATAGGGTGGCCCTTAAAACTTGGATTTTTATACCCACCATCAAAAAGATGGGGGCAAAATCGGTTAATAATCAAAAAAGTTATGGGCTAAAAACTAGAAACACAGGGTGTCCGTGAAATACTTTTCTGCTGATATTTCTTCAATAAAAGCACGTACGCCAACGAAATTTTGTACGTATACTTGGTGGATTGACATAAACTAGAAAACCAAAAATGGGCGTACTCCGCCCACTTTACCGCCCACCTCCCATATAAGGTGAAAGGTCAAAGAAATTTTATACAAATACTTCATGGACAAATGTAAACACGGAAACAAAAATAGACGTGGTTCGCCTACTTTACCGCCCACCTCTTATACAACATTCGCCCTTGTTTAAATTTGTAATGTTATTGTTTTTTGTTGTTTTTCTTTGTATCACTGCTTTTGTTTAGAACATTTTTTTTTTACTGATTTTCGGTTATATTTCAACCGATTTTCAAAAAAAGTTTTTGTTTGGAAACGTATTCAAATTACCTTTCTAATTGCTGAACATATATAGTACAAGTTATAAAAAATTAATTTGAAGGTCAAAATTGTGATTTTATTCAACAAAGCAAAAATAACAGTAATTTTGTAAATAACGGAATTATGAAAAAGTTGCAGAACAAAAGTTGCTACTGAAGCCCTAAAGAACCATTTTCAATAATAAAAAGTTCTTTTTCGCAAAAGGTCGATTTTGGCATATTGCTACATATACTTACATATGTTTTTTAAATACGATTCACTAATAATATTCACTTTATAAATTGATAGACATTTTGTGACTTCCTGAGCTTTGGATGTTTTAGGTGCAAAAAGGAAATATTTTTTAGCAACTTCTAATATTATTAGAAATTGTTTTCAGTATTTTTCATAAAATATTTTTTAGCAAATGCTAGTAAAAATCTATTTTTTAGCATGAATAGTAGATAATTTAAAATTCAATTAGAAACATTTTTAAAAACAATTTTTGAATTTTAAGGGCATATTTTTAGAAGCATTTTTATGAGCATAGAACACTTTTTTATGAGTATATTTTTGGTTGACTGATGATTACTATTTATATATTTTAAACAAATCGGGTACAATTTTAGTTTTCTTACTAAATAAAAGAACAAATTTTTTCGAAAAAGTACGCATTCTTTTAAAAATAAAATTACCCATATTTATGGGTAATGTTATGAGCCACATATGGACTTCATAATATGACACACCCACATTTTACGCCTACTTTTTAAACATTTATTTTCTCAATTTATCACGTTAATAATTATGCGATTTACATGAAGTTTGGCACATGTAAAGAACGTCATTGGCTTTAAGCAAAAATGTGTTCTCATTACACAACATGCCTACGCCACGCCACGCCCACTTTCGACAACAATCCGTATACTACAAAGATGAAGTGTAAGTTTGTTTGTTTGTGCGTCAATCACGTCTAAACGGCTAAACCGATTTTTACGAAATTTCACACACAGATAGTACCAGTGCTGGTGGTGGTTCACGCCCACCTTTTTAAAACTCTCAAACGACTGAACTGATTTTCTTAAAATTTTCACAGCATCATCCTGTATGTATCTAAATTCATTCGATCGGAGCAGGGTGAGTGTTGCTTCCCATACAAAATAAATATTCATTATGGTATATCTACAGAACTAATATAGTGAAAGTCCTCAAACTTCATGTGAACATCAAGCTTATCATATCGCATTAATAAAAAGGAAATAGCATGGTTAGGTCCAGGGGGAGAGATAACCCCTATATAAAGAAAATATTAATTTTCTCATATCATAAAGGAGTATTACAGTGAAAACCTTAGAAAGTTCTAGCAGTAATTTTCATATCAAATTTCGAATAGGACGGATAGGTCCAAGGGAAGTAGTAAATATTTGATATCATTTAAAAAGGGATAGCGAAGCGCACCGGGAAAAGCTAGTTAAGAATATTTCTTTGCATTCATTCCCACTGAATGACGCAACTCAGTAGTTTTTGACATATTATCTAATGTGCGTAAACATTTAAAAACAAATTCATTGCCTTAATAAATTTGTACTCAATTTCAAACAATTTATTGGTTTTCAACAATTTGACTATTTTCAACATTAATTTATTATTTATTAAATAGTAATTTTAATCAATCAATTGTTGAGTTTTTAGTTTAATGGTTGATTAATTTCATATTGTGTAACCACATTTTTATAGTATAATTTAAGATTTAAATATTCCAGCTATTTGATATTTGATGTTTTCAGTTTTATTTTTCAATACAAATTGTTGTTAATAAAATTATTTAAATATATACAAACATAAACATGTACATACGTTTTATAGATTAATGCATTTTGTTGCATTTATGTACATATTTTATTCATTGATGAACGAGAACAAATAAATAAGTTTATATACGCTGCTTGACACATTCTTAACAATTGAAAATGTTGTCAACAATTAAACTAAATTTAGTTTCCTTTTTTTTATTTGGTTTAATTCTTATTTCATTTTATTATACCAAAGTGGGTCACTCAGTCATGTAGTTAGCCAGTAGTCAGGCATACAATCAGTCAGTCAGTCAGTTAGTCAGAGATACGGTTCTATTTGAATTGACATTAGTTTTCAATCAAATAAAAATTTTATGCTTTTAAAGTTTGTTTTATAGTAAGTGGTCTCGTTCGGTCATGCTAGTAGAGATTTGTATCAATATACATCATAATGTCATGTTGTAAGTTTAAATATGTTGAGATGACAGAATGTTGTCAATATATTTTTAAAAATTTAGAGCAAAGTTGTGATTTGAAAGTAAAAGTGTTTTAAGAAAGTTGTCTACTTTTGACACAAAAAATAACTATTAGATTTTACTTTTTTTTTTTTTTAATATTCAATGAAATTTTTATAAATGCTTTTTAAACTTTAATTATTTTTCTTAAAAATTCTAGTAAATGCAAAACATATACTAAACATATAGTTACTAAATACATATACATACATATGTATGTATTTAAAATATCAGTACAATTTTAGCTAGTGACCTTTAACACCGAGGTCTTTTTAAAAATAGTAGCAGTACGAGTATGAAATCTAACCATGCATATATGTGTTAAACCATAAGTTTTTGCCTTCTTAATTTATTAGCATCCATAAATGGAACTCGCACTCTATACATACATTCATACATATAAATAAACCTTTATATTACATATTTTCAGCTCAATATTGACCAGTATTTTAGTAGTAAAAGTAGTAGGAGTAATATCAGTAGCAATACTAATATTTGTTTAAGTAGTGATGGTATCATACTATATTTCATATTGTTATTATTAAAAAAAGGGGAGTAAATTTGTACATAATTGATATGGCAAATAAATTATGCAAAAACATATAGAAAAAAGTACAAACAAACCATGTTCAGAAATTTAGTCAGATTTTGTATGAATTTACGAGTATTACTAAAATTAGAAATTCTTGCTGTTTGGTTACCGCATATAACACCACTACATAACTCTGGTTCATATTTTGCTTCAGTATAATTGCTGGAGATGGTTAGACGCAGTACTATATATAAGTAGGTATGTAGTATGTAATAATGTTCGTTTTTGTAGTACGTGCACTTGTAGTAGTCAATATAAAAAAAAAAAAAAAAAACGCAAAACTTAAACAATATTGACATTTTCGAATAATTTATGTTGTGTTTATACAAGTATGAGCAATATGAGCAACTAACTCTTGTAACTTTAGACACGAGGTTCGTTGGAAAATTCTTTTATTATAGGGTTTACAAATTTTAAAATAAAAATTGGCAAAGTTATATACAAGTTTGTTATTCCGTTTGTAATTGTACAAAATTTTGCTAACCATAAAGTATATGTATTCTGGGTTTTCTGTCCTTTAATAACCTGAAGAGCATACATAATTGAAAATCATCAAATTAATTTTATGAGCTCGATCATTTATCAGAACCTATAGTTTGGACTGCTATATAGGCTTGAAGAAAAATCAGAAAATTTTTAGAAATGTATCTTTATGGGCACTTGATATTCTAAAAAAAAGATCTTATAATATAAACTTAGTTTTTGAGTTTTTAAAAATGTTTAGAATAAACGAATTTTTTTCAGAAAAATCCAGGATGAACTTAGTTAAATTTGTATACAAATTTATAGAAAAATAAAGGAGAAATATTATTAAGAAAATTAAATAACATATCATTTAGTTGTGTGATTGCCTTCATCAAAGCAAGTTCTCCTGACATTGCACATAAGGGCAACTGTATTGAGCTTTTTGGCAATAAATCAAAAATTCGTTTTATGATATAATGTCTATATAACTTAAAGAGGACATTTTTCTACATAAGGTTTGTTCACAATATTTGTCGTCAACGCTAATTTGTGATCGTGATTGAAGTCCAAAGTGAAAGAAACATTTAATACTTTATTTTCGTATGGCATGCATTAAGCCCAAATTACAATAGCGCGTAGTCAGCAGCAGTCTGTGCTGCCATAATCAGCTGATTAATTATAACGGCAGCAACATGTTGTGCTGACAGTGATCAGCTGATAATTTTTGCTGATACTGTTGCTGACTACGCGCTATTTTAATTTGGGCTTTAGAATCAAAAAATATCATCTGACATTATAACCAGTGTTGCCAACAAGAATGTTGCTAACTACACATAACCGATGGCCAAATTACACAACTGAAGGAAAACTACACATCAAATTTTATTTTAACATAGATAACCATTACCATTACTTCTACATTAGACAAATTTTTGTCAAGACAAACGTCAAATTTTTATCAGTATAAAACTTTGTCTAATGTAGACAGAATTTGTCAGTATTATTGCATTGTTAAATCAAAATTGTCACCACTCGAGCTCTGACAACAATGTAATATTAAAAAAAAATAATTCAATAATTTTTGGAATAAAAATATTATGTCGAACTATGTTCCAATTTATTATTTTAAAGTACAGTTCCTTTGTAAAAAAAAATTGCTGGAATTGCTTCGGAGTACATTTTATCTGTTTTCAAATTAATTAGATTACTAAATATTCTTCCTGCTGATACATTAGAAAAATGTAAAATTAAAATGAACTGAATTACTTTTTTTTTTTTTAATTTGACATGAAATATATTGATATAAAATTTCTCATTACCTAAAAGTGCGTGCATTTTCTTTGGTTGGAAATATTGGAAAATTTTGAGATTAACAATATCTACAAGACTAAAAATATCATCGGTTAAATCAAATTTACATTTAGTCTAATGTATTTCTAAGTAAAATTTCCCACAAGATTCAAGTAAAATTGTTTCTTCTGAAGAATTGTACTGAAAATTTGGCTAATTAAACTAATGTTTAAGAAGGAAAAGTTAACTTCATTACACTGAGACTTAAGATTACACATAGATTACACATGAAACTAATTACACATGAAACTAATTACACATGAAACTAATTACACATGGGCTACACATGTAAATAAAAATTACACACGATATGTGTAATTACACATGAAGTGGCAACAATGATTATAACAGAAATAAAGATTTTTACAACTTATATATGATGACAAATTTTGTTATGAATTAGTGTAAAAAAATTTGTGTCCTCAAGTGGTCACTATTATTTTTGTTTAAGTATTAAAATATTTGAAAGTAAAAAATTAACATAAATATCCAGAATTATCCATAGTATTTACATACACCTTAAATATCAGAATATCCATTTGTATATTCTGTTTTAACCAGTTCCTCAGTACCAGTTGAGTACCAATTGACACCTAACTCGTCACCAAAGTTCCAATTTTGAACCAGTTGACACAAACACACTCAATATTTAACAGTTGAGAGTCAATTTATAACATGAACATGGGTTCAATTTGGAGTTCCACCATCGACATTAATGATAAATTATAAAATGATAATAAACATAATTTAATAAAAATAATAATACAGAAAAATGTTTAAAAAGTAAACAATTACCGAATTTTTATAATTTTTATTACATTAATCGTTACTGAACCTATCCTCTTGGACCAGTCCTGCGACCTATCCTGTGACCTGTCCCAAGGGGCTAATTAGCCATCTCCAATGACAACCCCATGTAAAAGTGATAGGTTCCTCTCATATAAAGTTCCGGAACTGGGACCGGTCACTAGACCCGAGAACCTGTTACGTGACTAGTTTTGAACCGGTTTTCTTTACTCTAGGGTACTTTCGTTTGTTACTCTTTGCCACTAGCTTTTATTAATAAGATTATACCATTTTAGGGGCATTACACAGTGGTATGCATGGGAAAAAAATGTTCCCAAATTTATAATTTCCTATTATGTTGAATAAATCACAGAATAGTATAATTTTTGACATGTATTAAAGCCTTTTTAATTATTGAACAATAGTAATTAATAAATATTAATAAATTTCATATTCAGTAAAAAAAAAAAAAAAAATAGAGAAAATAAACAAGCAAGTAGTATGAAATTAATCTACAACGGACACCCTGTGTTTCTAGTATTTAGCCCATAACTTTTTTGTTTATTAACCGATTTTGCCCATTTTCAATACCAAACAAACCTTATATAAGATAAATATTTGAGGCAAATTTCGTCCCTCTACGTTGTCCCGTTCGAGCCCTATCCTGCTTTCAACAGACAGACGGACGGACATAGTTAGATCGACTTAGAATCCAACCAGGACCCAGAAAATATATATAAGGTTTGTTTGGTATTGAAAATGGCCAAAGTCGGTTAATAAACAAAAAAGTTATGGGCTAAAAACTAGAAACACAGGGTGTCCGTTTCATACTTTTCTGCTTATATTTCTTAAACAAAAGCATGTCCAAAATCGAAATTTTGTATAAGTAGTTTTAGGGTCGATATAAAGTTGGAAACCAAAAATGGGCGTGGTCCACCCACTTTACCGCCCTCCTCCCATATAAGGTCAAACGTCAACGAAATTTTGTAGAAATAGTTCATGGACCATATAATATAAAATTTTAAAAACTTGCTAGTGGGTATATAGATTCGGCCGAGCTGAATATAACATTCGCGCTTGTTTTCTCCGATTTAGAGTGTCGACTCATGATAGAGCGATAATAACAGAGATCGGCACTAAGAGAGGATATTGAAATTGGTTCATATTGTGTAGTAATATCAATTCTATTCTTCATAATGTTTTAAGATGTAAAAAAATGGCTCCAATATTTTAGAAGTTTTAGAATGATTAAAAAAGGATTATAATTTAATATTAAATTTTAAAGAACTTTGCTGTTTTCTTTCGTGCAAATACAGTATGAATTTTATAACTTTTCGGTTTTTAGTCAAGAAATCAAAGCAACAACCAATACACTTAAAAAAAGAAAAAATAAAAACTAAAGAGTAAATAATCACCAATAAGTGACTGAGTTTAGTCTGTCCATACGTCCGTCCGTCCACCCTATATCCCATAGAGCTGCTGCATTATTTCATTTTTATTTATTTATTTTTTGTCTTACAAACTTTTATTTCTTTTTTATTTCTATATTTATCTATTACAAATTTTGAACACGTACATTTTTACTACCATCACCAAAGTAGTAAATTGTATGTGTTTGGTGGATAGTTAGTATATTTCAAATAAGCAGGTATTGCCACTATTCGTATGTGGCAAAGAAAAACACACATGCAAACCAGTCAGTTACTTTGACAGTTTTAACCATAAAGGGTTTATTTTATGTATTTTAAAGAAATGGAAATATTGGTAAAAATAAAAAAAACTTGAGTATTACATTGTTTGCAAAAACAAAAATAAAAATTCAAAAATACTTTAATGGCTTTGTGGCACCTTAGAATTTACTAAAAAAAATAAATTTTAAGATTTTAAAAACTTAAAATCCCATCAAAAATTTAAGCTTTAAAGAGGATAATTTTTGTAAATGCTATAAAATTATTGGTTTTTGTATTATTAAAAAAAAATATTTTTATATTTTTTAACCCCTCCTTTTTATAGCAATAACTTTACTCTAAGTGTTTTTGTTGGCATTTCTTTTAATATTTATTTAAAAATCCATTTTATTTAGCTTGCTATGAAGTATATAAATTCCTTAAACAATTGTCAAAATAATTGTAAATAAATAAATAAATATTTTATCATTATTTACCGTTCATTGTCAATTGTTTATTTTACATTTTGGGATTTAGAGTATTTTTTTAGCATTAATTTTTGATTTCAAAAATATTTTTTTTTTTTTTTTTCACTTTTTGTTTTTTACACAGTGTGCCAATAAAATAAATATATGTTTGCTGAATTGGTTGATTTTGTTATTTTACATTATTTTTTTGTCAAAAAGAACAAAAATATAAATGTTTTATGTACTTGTTTTTTATATAGAAAAACAGAAAACCAATTTATTTATATTGATTCGTGGTAATAAAACTTATGTTTTTCCTTTCGGTATATGTTTGCTAAGAAATACTTAAGTAAGGCTACTTAAGCGTTTTTTCATTTGTCTAGTAAGGGAATAATATTCTTCTTATTTACGTCATATTTGTTATACAAAAAATTCCAAATAAGTTTAAGTGTATTCTTTTGAGAGTGTTTTATGTAGTAGAAATTTTATTTGCTTTTAGATTTAACAAATTACATGAGATTTTGATAATGTATTATGTTAAAAGGTTTTCATTGTAATCTTGAATATAATCTTATTTGTGCTTTTTAGGGGTAGAAAGAGTGAGCTTAAAAACAGTATAAAAAGGGTTATGTTAAATTAAAGGTGTACTTTATATAAACTCCACGTTAAAGCTAAAGACGATTTTAAGTAAATTTGTCATATAAAATAAAAATTGATTGCTCTTGTTATTATATGAAGTATGTAAATATATCTAATTGTATATGCCTTTAATACCATCCACATGTACTATAGGATTGAAGGAGAAACATTAACCACAGGAACACATATGCCAACTAAATATCTTGAAAATGAAGTAACCAATTTTGTGGCCCTAATCGATTTTTTTTTCTTGTATCGATTACACTGGTCGCCAAAAAATTCTCCCCCAAAGACGAATAATTGAACTTGATGAATTTTGATGTGCTAAACACGAATCAGCTTTCAGTTTTTTCCATCAGATCTGCATTTCAAGTTATAGTGAAATATACTCAAAACTACGAGTAAATAAAGCCATAAAAAAATATCATAAAAATTTATGCACAAATCTTGATTGCATTCATAGTTAAGTTAGGAGACCCATACATACCTACAGTTAAATGGAAATACACTAGTCGACAAAAAATTTTTCGTCTTAAATAAAAAATAGGTGGACTAGATGGAATTTAACGTACTAAATAAGAACTAGATTTTACTTTTTTTTGTATCACGTATTGATTTTTTTTCTATGGGCATGACTACTATGACCCCGCCTTTAGGCAGTCACACTTGTATAACTCGAGAACGGTTTATCCTATTAAGATATATTAAACTCCATTATATAGCGACTTAAACTGTCTTTGAGCAGAATTTACATAATTGTTTGTTCAGTTAATATTTCCGTAGTTATTCGGTAATTAGTAGCGAAAAAATTATTATTATTATTATTATTTTTTTTTTTTTTTTCTGAAAAATTGTGAAAATTTTGATCCATGAATCTGAAATTCTTGAGCGAATAAAAAATATTGTTGACATACCTTGAAGACGTGTAAACGGTTCTTGAGTTATAGTATAAATTTGACAAACCATTCTCGAATTTTATACACACAGAAAAAAGATTGGTTGGAAAACCGTTGCAATAATCAAAATTTACTAGGTGCGACAAAGAATTGGTTGCTGTTGTTATTAATTTGTAAATACTGAAGATTTTCCATTTCTATAATATTAAAAATGTCATTGTGATGGAAATATAATTTACATCATAATTAATTCAGTTTTGTAAACCAACTTTTGTTTTTTTAAATTTAAATTAAACAATTAAATGCTGCAACTGAATTTAAATCAGAACAAAAAGATTAAATGACTGAAATATTTGCTATAATGGGTTTGTACCTTAACTAATTTAAACTTAACCAATTCGAAAGCAATAATCGAATTAAATTCAGCATAATATGTATAATTTCTAAATTTTGTTGGTAGCAATCAAATAATTCAATTAAAAAACATTAAAAAAATGACATTAGTAAAAATATTAAAAAAAATTATTTAAGAAACTTTTTAAGACAAAAATGCTAATAAAAATGTATGTATAATATAGCCGTTAGTCAATAAATCCTGAATGTATGTACATAATTTATCGTGGAATGTCTTTGATAAGTTCAAGATATTTCATGTGTTATAAAAGTATTTATTTTATTTTTGTTACAAGCAACTTCACAACTGCAAATAAGGAGCTTCTGAACTTTTTTTACAACATTATTGCGGCCGAGAAAATAAAAATATTCTACAAACTTAGAAATTTGCGGTAGTTCTCTAAAGGACACAAGATGGTAAACTATATTTTTTATTGTATGCTAACAATATTCAAAGCATAATATATTCCTTAAATTTAGATTATTTCGTCAACAATTCTGGTTAGTGGTCCTTGGTATTCATTTTTACCTTGTTTCGCAGCTTTAAAGAAAACTAATCACCTTTTTATGAGCGGCTAACTTAGCAAATAGGAAATTTTCCAATACAAATATTAATATTTTTTCTAATTTATTTTTGCCTTTATTTTTATATACATATACTTTTTAAATAAAATTATAAACAAAAATGAAAAATTAGAATAATAATTGTTCCAAGCAATACTTTCGATGACCCCAATAGAATACTTTTTTTTAAACTGTTGTGACTACCATAAATTCAGCAATAGTATAGTACTTACAATTGAATTTAAGATAGTACGTGCAACCGACAAAAATCGATTGGCTAAAAATTCGGTTGCAGCAACCAATCTGTTTTCTCTGTGTAGTGTGACCGCTGAATAAGGTGATGGCATTAGTCATGCCCATAAAAAATCAGTACTTGATAAAAAAAAAAGTGAAAGCAGATTCTTGTTTAACTCGTCAAAATCCACCTAGTCCACCTATTTTTGTTTTGAGAAAAAATAAAAAAAAAAAAATAGTTTTTTGCCCACCACTGTATTTCTACTCTATTGTATGTAACATGGGTATTTTTACTTAACTCTGAATAAAATCGAGATTTGTGCATCAATTTTGAAGATACATTTACATTTGTTATTCGCAGTATTACCAACTTTAAGATAAAGATGATAAACTGAAATATTTTTTAAGTTTTCATTTATTAAAAGAAATTTTAGTAACAAAAAAATCTTAAATTTTCATGAAAAAGATTTTTTTTGACCTCATTTCAAAATAACTTCGAAACTATTGAGCACATAAAAAAATTAAGTTTGGGTGATTTGAAGATATGTTTGGTGTATCACTTATGTCAATCGTACACACGGTTCTTGAATTATGAGGAAATATACTAGAGTAATGGCCTTACTATGGCCGAAATATTAGACACGCACATAAAAAAAACAAATCCAGACCTGATGGAAAAAAACTGAAAGCAGATTAAAATGCATCAAGTTCAACTATTCGTCTTTGGGGGAGGATTTTTTTTGTTGACCATTGTAATTATAGTTATGTGTAATGTATATAATAAAAAAAATCCTGAGTAGCATTTTTGTGTAACACTCATTTGCTCAAGATGTCAGGGGATTTCGGAAAGTTGATTTAAATAGCCGGTTTTTACTTAATCCTATTTAAGACATATTTTACGTTAAAGAGTAATTTTCAATTTATTTAACTTTTTTTAAATTCGCATTTAATATAAAATATTTTGTGTTATAAATTTTAAGAGCAGATCTTAATTAGTCAATAATAAGACTGGCATTTCCGATAGGGGGTGGACAAAATATGTAAGAATTTAGTGAAAATCGAGCCAATCATAAATCTTTAATTAAGTTGTTTTAATTATTAAAATTAAATTTTTGTTTAACATATTGACAAGAAATACCTAATTTTTTTTTTAATGTATCATAAAATAGTAAAAATATTATCCAGCATTTCAAATGCTTGTGGTTTTATTTGAATAATTTTAACTATATCTTAAAATATTAATCATATTTTATTAAAATTATTTATTTACTTATTTAAGTACTATGTAAGTTAGAAAGTTACGACTGCTTAAAATAAAAGCTTTTTTTCGTTAAAAGCTGTATATTTAAATGGTAGATAACATGTGATATTGACTTTATCCTATTTAATATTTATAACAAAATATATAAACAATTAATAATTTTATAGCACCCTAGTGGGAAACAACATAGGTGGTCATATATTTGGTTTTTATAAATATTATTTCTATAACATTATATTCATGTGTAAATGTTTTATAATAAATAATAACTTTGCTTTAGCAATGACATAAAAAATCATTTAAAATTTTGTAATTTAATACACAATTTAAAAAAAAAAAGTTCAAAGAATCTATTATTTATTAAATATTTTATGTATAAGTATTGCTCGCTTAGATTTTAAACCCTTTTGAAAACATATAAATTTATATGTTTATTTAGGATTAAATTACCAAATTAAAACTTCACACATGTTTAACAACTACCAACTACATTAAAATTAAAACTATATTTTCTCACATGGTTCATGGTTTTTTGAGTTCTAAAACGAATTACGTATACTCTGCCTGAATGAGTGTATGCAGATTTAGGAAAATAATTAAATTTAAATTAAATATTGTGGGTTAAATACTGTGGCTTAAGCGAATAAGGGTTTTGTAATAAAATAAATTGAAGAATAATATATATATATATATTTTTTTTCTGTAGGAAAAGATTTTTAGTTTAAAGTTTAAATATTATTAGAAAGATAAAAATGTTTTTCTTTTAATTAGGATTTTGTTATGAAACTTAATAAATTGGTTGCTGCCACTGAAAGTTGGTTGTAGGAACAAAATAGTTGAGAAAAATGAATTAAGTTTAATCTATATATATAAAAGAGTAACGTGACTGACTGACTGACTGATTCATCATCCCACAGCCCAAACGGCTGAAGCTAGAGAGACGAAATTTGGAACGTAGGTAGGTCTGCCACCATATAGACCCACTAAGACGGGATTTTTGGAAATTCTCCTAAAATAATGGAGATACAAAAAAAATTGAATAGTTATCGTTATTCATTTAAAAAATAGTTGGACAGGTGTTTGGTACTTTTTTGCAATTCGGCCGTTTTAGGGAGAAAACGGGTAAAAACTGTTTTTTGGTACTTTTTTGGCACCATATGTATCTTTGAAACCAATCAACATACAGATAAAATTTATATCGTATTCATAACTTATCAAAAAATGAAAAATACAAATTTGGTACTTTTTAGAAATTCAAGTGTTTAAGGGTTAAAAATCGTACCTATTTTTGGTACTTTTTTCATAAAACCTTTTTTTATATTTATTGAAATATTCATATGGGTATTTTAATATGGGATACCACTACAATTTAGAAATTTATTGGAATATAATTTTTGATACTTCGATGGGTGAAAAAAAGTACCAAAAAAGGGGGTAAAGGCGGGAAATTACATTTTATTCAAACTTAATAATGAATTATCAATTACATTAAACATAGAAACATGAAATTAAGAAAATGTAGATAGGAATTCACAAGAGTGGAATTTGTGGTTCTTAAAGATACGTGGTCCTGTGGGTAAAAATTCAAGAGGATGGACTTTGTGGTACTTTTTTCTTCTTCTATTGGTACTTTTTTTCATTTTCTGTAATATTTAACCTAGAAACATGAAAATAAATACGCATGGTCCGATGTTGGAAAGAATTCACAAGAGGGTACTTTGTGGTACTTTTTTGTTCTTCTAATGGTACTTTCTGAATTTTCTATAATTATGAACCTAGAAACATGAAATTAAGGATACGTGGTCCTAAATGAATGAGAATTCATTAGAGGGGACTTTGCGGTACTTTTTTGTTCTTCTAATGGTACTTTTTGAATTTTCTATAATATTTAAAGTAAAAACATGAAATTAAATATGCATGGTCCTATGTGAGAAAGAATTCACAAGAGGGGTCTTTGTGGTACTTTTTTGTTCTTTCAATGGTACTTTTTTAATTTTCGGTAATATTTAACCTAGAAACATGAAATAAGGATATGTGATCCTAAATGAATGGGAATCCATAAGAAGGAACTTTGTGGTACTTTTTTTGTTATTCCAATGGTACTTTTTGAATTTTCTATAATATTTAACACAGAAACATGAAATTAAAGATATGTGGTCCTAAATGAATCCATAAGAAGGGACTTTGTGGTATCTTTTTTCGTTCTTCTTGAATGTTCTGCAATTTTCATCCTTAGAAACATAAAATTTAAAATGTAAGGTCCTAAGTTAATCAGAAACCTTTAAATGGATTTTGCGGTCCTTTTTCTTTATTCTAATATACTTTTTCGTAATTCTGATATTTATTATTCATTATTCTAAGATTATAAACCTGAAATTAAAGAGATATTGTTATTTATGGATGACATAACACCATTATTAAAAATGTTCCCAAGGGAGTTAAGAATCTTAGTTTAAATTTATTATATAGTATAGTTTTTATAAAAAATTTCCGCTGACGAAGTAGCGGGTTTATAGCTCGTAAATAATAATTTCCTAATTAAATAGTATTTTTAGTAATAGATATTAAAGCATAATTGAAAAGTTGGTTGTAGCAATAAAAATTCTATTAATTAATTGAAATTTGAGTGGAGGAAATCAAAATAAGTTTAACAGCAATTAATAATTTCAAAAATAATTGAGTTGGTTTTATAATAATTTTCTAATCACAGCCAATCAAATCTCTGGTTAGAGTTAATAGAATTTAGTTGAGAGAGACAATAAATAGTTGAAACACTTTTCCATTCCTTTTCAAAAATTGTTTGTCACAACTAAGTGCGATTTATGTTAACTTAAAATAAATATTGTATTCTTAAGTAAAAATTAAAACCAATAGGTACTTATTCAAATGTTTTGAAGTGTTAAACCTCACAAGCTGTAACTGAAAACCAATTCAAAACAAATTGCAGTTTGTGATTGTAGGAACAGAAAAAATATATACACAGAAACAGAAAACGGAACAAACCGAACAAATTTTTTGAAGTTTCAACAATAAACCAGATGTTTCGGTAATAAATGGAAATAAAAAAATAAAAAAAATAAGAAAATAAAAATGTACACAAACTAATTGTTTACATTACTCGAGTAATTATTTGTTAAACGAGTGTGTTGAACACTAAGCAATTATTTCTTCTTTTTTTATACAAGTAAATATGCACTTTTTTATAAACATTTTATTTCTTTTATCATCTATTAACAGAACTACAAACAAAAATGTATTCTAAACACGCGAGTTTGAAATCTATGACAAGTTCTTTTATCAGCACGTTTACTGCACAATGGTATTCGAGGAAATTGTTTTTTCTTTAAATCCTTACAAAAAAAAAAAAAAAAAAAAAATTTGTCTGAGAGCGAAAATCATTTAATTTTTGTTATGGGAAAACAAAATAGTTTTCAAATGCCATTTTTAAATTAAAATTTTCCAAAGAACTTGAAATAATAATAAATATGAGTAGCAGATTTTTATGAGAAAAGTTTTTTTTAGTTGAGAGCAAAAATTTTAGAGAAAATTTATGTTGAAAAAAATGTAAGTAATATTTTATTTATGATTAAATTTAATAATAAATTACACTTTAATATTCGCTATAATTTATCACAATTTTCCAACGTTTATGGTAAAATGAAAATTTTACTTGCTATAAAAGAATACTTATATATATTTTTTTTGTTACTTTTTTGTCTTTCGAAGCAAAAAAGACGCAGTTAAACTGTATTGCAGAGAAGACCCTGGAGAAATGAATTATAAAATAACAGCATAAATACCAGCAATAGTAACAAATGGTTACAAAATACGAGGACAGAATGAGAAGTTTTTGGGTATGTAATAATTGATACTTTTTATAATCGAAATTTAGAACTTAAACCAATTTCTGAGATGTGGAAAGCTTCCTGATCGTAATTTATTTGGAAATAGCAAGGGGTGAATCATTTAATGAATTTTTAAATAAGTCACACTTCCGCTATTAGACCAAGTATGAGCTGGTAATGCTATTTAGACATTACCAGATCATTTGTAATTAACTGGACTGATTGACATAAAATGACATGCAGAGATAGCTGAGGATTCATAATGTTTAAGTTCTGAAAAATTAGAGCCTCAGAGAAGGCTCCTTTAAAATATGAAAATTTTTTATATGATTCCCAAGTTTTTGTTTCATTTCCAATTTCAAAGCTTTTAGATTTTCTAACAAAATCTTGGTATTCTTTTTTTTTTTTCTATGTGAAGGAACTTTTATTATTTTAAAAATTTCGAAACAAAAATATTTGGCTTTTTCCCTTAGCAATACCATGTTGACGATTATAATCTTAAAAGCAGCTAGTAATTTTAGAAATTTGATGGTGAAATTGTACTATTAATTTAGCTATAGAAAATAATAATGTTAGTATTATTTGGAGCTAAAAGCAAAATGTTTTCTGCTAATTTTAGCCGAAATTCCATGGACTTCAATGTTTAGTGAGATAATTCAAGGCGGCCTCATCGCTTTAAAACTTTACGTAAATGCGCTCTCTGGCTGAAATCAGTTTTTGATAGGATTTAGGGAACAAAGAATGAGTATAGCTAATCAAAATTTCTTAGAAGCAAAACAGACTTTAAAAAATATTACATGAAATAAAAAATATAAAATGACGTAACTTCAGTCCCTGAAAAAAAAAATATTGCTTCTTTAGGATTTGTAGAACGAATAGTTTTATAAGTAATCCAATTTTTAGTTTTTTTACGTCGTTTGGGGGCTTCATAAAGCTTTGGAGAGAGAAAAAAATACTTGGAAAAATATACATAAATCCGATTATCTTCGCTCACTGCTAGAAGTATCAAAATCTAGCTCCGTTGGGATTTGTAGGATGAGTAGTTTTATAAATAAGCCAAATTTTAATTTTCTACCACGTCTGGGAGCTTCAGAAAGCTGTGGAAATGAAAAAATGCTTAAGAAATTACTTATGTGTAAACCAACGTATCTCCGCTAT
This sequence comes from Protophormia terraenovae, assembly GCA_951394005.1. Lineage (NCBI taxonomy): Eukaryota > Metazoa > Arthropoda > Insecta > Diptera > Calliphoridae > Protophormia > Protophormia terraenovae. Next base: position 33,914,250 of record OX596073.1, read on the forward strand.
CTAATATAAATTTCAAAATCTGGCTCCGTCAGTTCTTACATCAACTCATCTGGGAGCTTCAGAAAGCTTTGGAAGTGCAAAAGTGCATAGCAAATGACACATAAATCCGCTTATTTCCGCTCCCTGATAGAAATATCTAAATACGGTTCCGTTAGGATTTGTAAGACAAAAAGTTTTATAAGTAGCCCAAATTTTCTACGTCGTCTGGGAGATTTAGAAAGCTCTGGAAAGAGAAAAATTCTTAGGAAATTATATATATAGAAGATAGATGCTTTGAGAATATTTTAATTTTTGCGAATGAAATCTATACCAAGGTCATCCTAATTAATCTTGTTAAACTCCGAATCTATGGCGCAGGGTCATTGAAAATTGTAAGTTTCTGATTCGTGGCATCAATCGAAACTTTAGCAGCCTTTCAAATGAAGTTGCATTCCATTTCAACACCATCCTAAGGAGAGGTTATATAAAAATATTGAACAAGCTCTCATTTTAAGACTTTTGAAATGGCCTGCGTACTTTAACATATAGAATACCTACAGTTATACATAAATATGTATATGTATGTTTAATGTCACTTGTAGCTTTTACTTTATACTGCAGTATTGTTGTTTGTCACCTTTGTTTTTCTTCTTATTTTTCTCATTGTAGTTGCATTTTTAGTTTCCTTTTTTTTTTACTAAATATTTTTTTATGCAGCATCGTTTGTTGAATTTTTATTTCCATTTAACTCCTTTGGGTGTTTCCAAAAGCAACAATAGCTACAAATGCAAAGGAGGGGGGGGGGGTGTCGGTGTGTTGAAGGACAAAAAAAAATAAAAATCCTTTTTATAAGTGTACAGCATTAAAACAAAAAACTGCCACAAAACATATTGTTAGTGTTAAAAAAAAAAAAAAAAATTGTTGCTGTTACTGCCACTTGTGAGAAGTGAGATTGTTTATAGCTGTGTTCGCGTACCTGATAATTTGTAATAATTATCATAAAATGTTGCTAGAAGTTGCTAAATCGCGTTTGTTTACTTTAAAAAACTTGCAATTGGGAGCAAGAGAGAGACAAAATTTGATGAAAGTTGCTGGCTGTTTTTCTTCCATCAATTTTCATCAGCAAAACATATGTTTAAAAAAACATATGATCATTTGTTTACAAAGGTAAACAAAGAAAATCAGAATATAAAAACTCAAATTCTACGAAAGTTTAAAGAAATAAATGTAATAAAATATTACACAAATACTTACAATTCATATTTGTTTAGATTTATGTTAAAAAATTTGAATTCATTTATTAAAGTTATTTTCTGTTGAAAATCATTTAAAGAGATGCCATGTTAGCGTTTTTTGTTAAGGATTTTCAGCTTTTTCTTTTGTTTTGGTTAATAATTATATTTTAATGAATCAACTTTTAATTTAATGTTATTAACAAATAATATTTAATATTAATAGCATTTTACTTTTATTTTGTTAACAAAAAATAACAAAATTACTATGTTTTCATATTTTTATACATAGATTAGCGTTTTTTTAATTTAATGAGGGGACATTACTTTTTGTTGTTTATAAACAAAAACCTGCAAATGTTTGCAAAATGTTGTTCGCGTACTTTTTTTAATATTTTTCAATTTGAGAGTAAATTGATTTTTACTCTCTTAAGAAAAGTTGCTGTATAAATCTTGCTGGAAAGTAGGCAAACACACCTTATGTGTTATTGTCTTTAGCAGCAAGGCAAAACAGTAACTATTGCTGAAGTACTGGCAAAATGGTTGTATCCATCTTTTTATCTTTTTTTGCCAAACGAAAATACCCGTATTTATATTTTTATAAAAACCCTGGCAAATTTTATATTAAATACAATTGTTTAGAAATACGAGGTTAACTCAAAAAATCTTTTAAAAAACGTTCATAGATACAAGATTGTATAACAATTTTGTTTTTAGTAATAGCAATTTAAAAATGATCGGAAAAAAATATTGTCTTTGATTATCCACCCTCGTATTTAACATTTGCCTTCAAATCATCGTTTAAGTGTGAATTGTTTTGTGTGTGTATGTGGAATTTTTTTTTTTTACTTTTCATATGTATGCATGATTGCTATGTATGAATCCACTTTTTATTGTATTATTGTTATCACTGAGCAAAAAAGCTAATTGGATTATAAACTATTTTATCTCTTTAAAACTTTGAGATGTTATTTTACCCACAAAACAAATAAAGGGTGCTAGCTGAAAGAGTTACAGATTCACACCCAGACACACACAGACATATATCTCATCCATCCAGGAAGGATGTAACTTTTATATTTTTTCATTCATGATTTATAGTTTTATTTATTTGATTGTGGTTCACCACTAGATCTTTTCTAGAATTGTGGGAAAAAAACTATAAAAACAATTAAAAAAAATAAGGAAGAGTTTTCTTAAACAAAAGCTAACAATTATCACCAACTTAATTGTTGGTTTGAGTACTAGTTATGAATTAGTGACGATGACTACTTTTAAAACTATATATGTATATATATTTGTGACTATGTTGATACTACTATATGTCATTGGGTTGTATGTGCATTATGCGGGTCATGTGCACTTTTCTAAGACAATGTCTTTCTTGTTTGTTAAGCTCCATTAGATAAAGTTTTTCTTTTCATTTTCATGTGCTCCTTTATCAAATACTATAAATACCAGCATGATGATGTTGATGTGAATGTTCTTGTTGTTGCTGCAGTATTTCTCAGGGGCTTTAGATTGTCGGGAAGATTTTAAAAATAATTGTAAAATTGTTATGAAAAGCTTTAAGCTTTTGGGATTAAGTTAACAAACGTTTGTAATCGTTAAAGCAGCTACAATAAGTTTTATTAGGGAATATAGTCATTTTTAAAAGTTAATAGTGTTAAGTTAAAAGTTGTACTATTTAGTTATGAAAAATATAAATATGTATTATTTGAAGGTAAAAAGAAAATGTTTTTACTGCTTATTTTAGTTGTAATTTCTTGTCTTTCTAGTAGGCAAAAAGAACTATGTTTTTTTTTTGTTAACTTTGTTTAACTGTAACTTTGTATATCCTAATCTAACATAGGCGGAAAGTTTATTATTTTTTTATTAATTTGTGACCTAAAATTGTATGCTAAATTGGTATAACGACATCTGTCCATCTGTTCTTCCGTTGGTTTCAAAAACCACGGAATTTAAAGATAATTTTTGTTTAGCATTTTAATGAAACCCAAGTGTGATAGAGACCCAGAATGTTGATTAAATGTATTTCGTTATAGAATAAACACATTCCATTCCTCAAAATTAACTAACTAACTAAATCTTATTCTGTATTGGTGTAACGATGTCTATCCATCTGTCTTTCCCTGTTATTAGAATTATTGAAATTCAATAATAATTTTTTTTATTCAGTTTCTGGGAAAATGAAGTGGAAAAGGTATATAAGGGCTGAAAAAGTGTGTTTCGGCATAGAAAATATTTGCTGGAACCTAGTTATAGCTTAAAAACTCGGCTTTGGTATCGCCGAACAGAAACATCAGGACAATTATTGATAGCAACTTCTTAATGGTCCTGCGAATCGGAAGCTGCTACGACACAACCACATTTATAGATATCCAAATATAAAAGACAGCCTGAACGCAGATAAAGTGTATTGGGTCATAAAAGATGAGTATAAAAGTCCGCAAACTGAAGCAATAAGGACAATAACTTGATTATGCATTTAAAATAATTTTTGTGTCAATATCACATTTTGAGTCTGTATAATGATGTCCGTCCAGCTGTCCTTCCCTGGCTTAAAAAAACATGTTTTTTTTTTAATAATATCCCAGCAGTTATTTTAGTAACAATTTACGCCTTTTTGGCCATAATTTTCATTAATGTCTATCTACTTGGCTCACTGCTTATAAACATATTGCCACTTGCCGTTTTACTGAACTTTTGATAAACTTTAGATGACGAAAAAGAAGATAGCAATAGCCCTTATACAATAGCCTTTATACAGTAATTAATAGCTCTGAACTGTCACCAAAACTGCTGGGTTATTTTTGAATTTCTTTCATTTAAGTTTAAGATAACTCCACGATAAATAATAATGATTTAGTAAAATTTATAGGTTTAGATCGTGATCACATTACTCTTAGGATATCTATGTTAACTTGCGATTGTGGACAGATCTTAACGAGGTGACGAGACATTCTAAGCTAATGTTTAGGAAATTTTGTCCTATTTTCAAATATATATAAAAATTTTTACAATACGAAAATTTGTTGAAGACTTTTTGCAAAAAATACTGAGAAATACTGGATTTGTGATTTTTTGCATATTGAAATTTAAAGTGAAAATTTTTACTGCGAAACAATTAAAAGCACATTAGATTATATAAATAGTACAACTTTTTTTTGATTTCAGCTTTTCGATTTGAGAAATTAGAGCGAAAATTCGAAATTTGTTGGAAAAATAAGTCAAATTTGGGAAACCTTGGTTCTCGCAAAAATCAATTTTAAAAAGTTTTTTTTTCTTTAAAGTATTTTGTGTTTAATTATCTTTCAGGAAAGTATAAATAATATATATGTTACATAAGAAAATTTGTATATAACAGAAAAGAAATATGACCACTTTTTTGGCCAAAAAAAAGGGAAAAAATCGACTTTTTTTAAAGTTCAACTTTAAATGCCTGTAAGTTTTGACTCCGTAAATATTTTTTCAAAATTCTTCCTTTGCATAATTTGTATATTTGTTAATGAAATAAAAAAAAAAATTAGAAAAATTCGGGTGAAAGTTGGACCCGCTGTGGCGAAAAAACTTCACCAAGACAGGCTAAAAATTAAAAATTTTAATCTTTGAAACTTATCTCTTTAACTAAAAAAATAATATTACATGCGACGATGTTTTTTGTAGATCTCGATTAGCATAATCCTTCTGTATAAAAATCTTTCAAATCGTTGTAAATATAAGGAATCAGGATCGTTTTTAAAAAATTTTATACCCGAGATGTCCAACTTTGGGACCCTGTGGACTCGCCCTCTGTAGGTCTATATGGTCGAAGATCTTAAAATCGCCTACACCTCTACTATCACCATGTGAAATTTCACGGAAATCGGGACAGCCGTTCCGAAGTTCCATAATTATTTCCATTTCATTTTTTGAATCGCGCACTGTGTGTTGTCCAAAATAAAAAGTACTTCAGGCAATCAGCCTACCTTTATTTGAACTTAGAAGTCTTGTGAGAGTACTTCAGGATCTTAAAATGAATAAGATAACACTATTACGGAACTCAGTGGGGGAAAACTGTAATAATATGATTGCAACGATCATTGCAAAATTCAATGTGACCAGCAATAAGGGGGAGATTTTCTCATGATATAGCTTCGAAATTATATCTCTTTCTTTGCGTCCGCTTTCAACAACAACGCAATTAAGTGAGTTTCAAATACGAATGACTCTATTCTTCGTCGTCATAGTGTTGTTAATAACATATTTATTTGGAAACATTTTAGTCCTAGAAGACAGGACAGTTTAAGGTATTCATTTCAGATCTATTTTGTATCTTCAAATGCTATTTGCTTTTAAAATCTTTTTAGGTTTAAAAATTTAACATTGAAATATTTCTGTTTGCTGTAATTCTAAAACTTTTATTTAAAATACTTTTAAATTAACAATATATTCAAATTACTTAAGCAATTTTTCTTATTTTCACAACTTTTAGCAAGTTCAAATCTATTATAACTTAAAAATATATTAAAATCATTACATTGCAGACTTTTCTAAGTAAACACCACTCCCATTATTTCCAAAAAAAAAAAAAAAAATTCTATCTTGTTTCCTATTAAAATTTCCTTCTAACAACAAGTTAACAATCTTCTAAATAAAATATGTTTTACTTCAATTTCCTTCCAAACACAAATACCATAAAGGAAAATGAACATACAATTTTGAAAACTATATCTATTTGGCAATAAATCACAAAGAAAAAAGTATCTTTTTTAATTATGTGGAAAGTTGCAAAACAAAAATAAAGAGACCATGTAGTTGTTAAAATTTTAAAGTAAATAAAAAAAGCCTAACGAAAAAAGAAACAAATATTTTTATGGCCTCAAAAAAAAAAAAAAAAAAAAAAAAAAAAAAGGTATATTATAAACTGCACGAAGTAAAAATTTCGCTAAAAACGGATGCACCAAAAAGGAAATAAACCAAAGTCTATGTTGTATGGAAGCTTATAAAAAGGCTGGGTAAAAATAAAGAGCACCAATATTTTGTAAAAGATAGAACAAAATCCTTAGAATATTTTTTTAAATATAAAAGTATCAGAAAAAAAGAGCCATTAAATAATGCAGGAAAAAATAGAAAACTACAAAAAGAATTGTAGTAGAATGTATGACTACTAACTGCTTACAATTTTTTTTAAGTTTTGGCTGGCATCCAAAAACTCTGATCACATTAAAGTAAATGGAACTAACAAAATGAAATGAATTTTCTTTTATTCTGCTTCTTTTCATTCTTTCGGTAATTTTTGGGTGTTACCTACATGTAACATGTACAAAAACTAATATATATTAAACAAGATGTACTGTTTTAGATTGAAAAACTATTTATTAAAATTAACAGTAAGAATCAAAATTGGAAAAATCTTAAATTTACCAGCTAAAGCATATCAATATTTCGAAAATAGATATTCGTCTTAAGGGTCGGAATCGTTAGTCGTTAGGTTCTGAATTCAAAAAGTACCACTTCCGAAGTGGCTAATTGATATAGTATGGCTATTATGAACATATTGCACTCATGCATCATTCATCAAAATTACATTAAAAATCATATTAGAGCAGCTATATGGCATAAACTGAGCACTTGTTTATTTACGTAAAATTTTATTTGAAAAAAGTTTCGCCTGGAACGAATTTCCGCCTATTTATTTAAATTGGTATTTTAAACTGTATTTTTATACTCTTCAACACGTGTAGAGAATATATATAAGTTTGTCTACAATATTCATCTAAGACCCCAAAAATTCAGAATCTTTTTTCAAAATGCTGAATAAATGAACAAATTCGGTCCATTAGTATCCAAGATATTGGCCAAAATGCCTTTTTAGACTTTTTGAAGCTCATATACAAGCTACAGGTTTCGTTCTTGGACAGATTGGTCGTAAATATTTTTCTAAAATTTGATATTTTGTATCAAACAAATCGATTTATAAGCAACCGAGTTATTGGCAATTTTTTTTTTATTTATTTAATGGCTGCTTTGCATATTGTTGTTGTTTTTATGAGCACTGAAAAACAAAAACAACAACTAAGGTTGCGCATCATTCTAGGCTACAAGCTCCATTTTTTTGGAAAAAGTCCATTAGGTAGAGGGGGAAAATTCATACAGAAACGTAATCTAAGGACTTTGGATTTATACACAAAAAACTTTATGTTATTGTGGGTAATCGTTTCTTAATAGTAAGAGGTCAGAGTCAAAATCAAATATCAAATAAAATAAAAAAATAAAATAGTTACATTATAAGAAAAGCAGGGATATTTTCATACTAATAATACTGGTGGATTTCCTGAAGTGTTTTATATCTACGTTTTTGCGACCGTTCGTAAACTTGTAAGATATAGCCCTTTAACTAAAAAAGGTCCTTCAAACCTCATTCATTTATACTGTAAAATATTGTGAAACTATTTTTTTTTTTTTATAAACAAATTTTGTAAAAATGAAAATACGAAAATGGATTTTTATCTGAATTTATGATGATTCTGGATGATGATTCCAAAAAAATGAAAAAAAAAAAAAAAAAAAAAAAAAAAAAATGGCGAATCCAATATGTCGATCAAAAATTTGTGTACTTTTATATTAATATATAGTCAAGTTATGAAATGCAGATTACTAGAGTTTACATAAAATGTTAGATATAAAAAGTGGTGAATCCAATATGGCGTCAATCTGAAAGTGTTTTTTTTTTTCTTAAAATAAAAACAAATTTAAATTGCATATAACTATTCAAACGCGTGAACTTAAAAATTTTATTATAATTTATACTTTGACTGCCATATTGCATTCGTCATTTTGAATTTATTATTTTTTATTGCAGCGCCTCCCTATATTTTTATGTATTTTTTATGTACACCTAATTATGTCCAAAATTCAGGATCCTGATCCAATTTGATACACTTTCGGAATTCGAAAAATCGAAAAAGAAATTTGTATTCAGGGATCCCAAAACTGTCAAATCTGATTATTTAAAATTTTATCAAATAATAAAAAACAAAATTTGGTCGCCATGTTGGATCCGCTATCCTCCGCCTCTTGAATTTTTTTATTACAAATTCGTAATCAGCGCACCCAATAACTTTATTCTAATTGAAGCCAAAATTAAGGGATCATAACCCACTTTTATCCGCTATATTGCTTTTGCCTTTCAGAGTTCTGAAAATCAAAAACCATATCGTATTCAGGGACCGCAAATCTCTCAAATGTAATTATTAAAAATTTCGTAAAACAAGAAGAAAAAAATGTACCTGCAAATTGGATCCGCCATTTTGAATTTTTTTCTTACAAAATCGCAATCAGTGTAAAAGCTAATATGATATTTATTTTTTACGTAAACCAAGTCGGCTAAAATTCAGGAATCGTGGCCCGTGAGTAAATCAGAATTGAGAATTTATATATTATAGGACTCAATGATTTTAGATATTTAGAAATATATAACATATTTGATCATATTGTGATTGTGTATTGAAATTACTAAATGAGCTTATAATTGTATAAGTTTTAAACTAAACCGTGGTTTACTTTTTTAACCACAATTGTAAATAGGCTACTTTTAAGCTATTCCGAGCATGACTTTTTTTTTTTTGTGTCACCAAATATTATTTTTGTATGTCTTTGTTCCCAAAAAAAAAAAAAAAAAAAAGACAAACAAAAAACTGCTGCTGGAACTACCAAAATACATAATGAGACTTAAAGTAAATGAGCAAAAAAAGGCAATATGAACAGAAACTCAATGAATGGCTGAACAATACCAACAGATACAATTGCTGAGACCAAAGAACAAAAAACCCAACAAAAGACATACAAACACTAAAAGCAAAAAAGGGCCCAGCAGACATAAAAGAGACATATAAACCAGAAAAAAAAAAACACAATATAAAAAAAGTGTAAATGATAAAAACATTAGGCTGGCCAAAATAGCAAACAAAAAATTGGCAACAACTACCCTCGTACTCTTAAGAGTAAACAAATGAACTTACTATTTAATGAAAAAAAAAAAAAAAAAAAAAAAAAAAATCCGCAACTAAAAAAGGAGCTCTAACCGTAAAAATAGAATTTTTACTATTCGCACGTTTCACCAAAATGAAAAAAAAAAAAGATGTTTAAGGTCTTTGACCGTTTAGGTCGCGCCAAGGTATTATGTATGAAAATTATTTCATTCAACACTTCACATATTCATACATTTATTTGTACATACTTATAGTTGTAAAAAAACATATTGGGTACTTGTACTCGAACTTTATGACAAACCGGCAGCCACAAAAAAAACCAACAGCAGCAGCCAATGTAGTAACAACTATAACAGAAACATTTACATATTTGTACTTAAATATTGCGTTTTGTTCAGAAAGAGGCCGGGCAGAAAAAAGAGAGCCTAAAACCATATACTTCATACAACTTTAACCGCAAAATATTAAATATTATGAAAATGGAAAAAAAAAAGAAAAACAGAAGTGGAGTAAAAATTGGCTCAGACATTTAATATTAATACAAGTGTTGAGATGTTTTTTGTGTTATATGAATACACTTAAAGAAATTAGGGGGTTGTAAAAAAGATTTCCTTTACATTTGATAATTTTTAAACGTTTACTTTATTTAAAAAAGTCCTAAATTTATTTAAAACAAATTTAATTTAAGAGTTTAAAATTCCTTTGAAATTATATTTTCTAATTTTTATTCTTCGAGTGTAAAAACCATTTGTGGCAAAAACATATCGTTTTTTTTTTTTTTTTTTTTTTTTTTTTTCAAACAAAATTTTGTTCTTTTTTTTTTTTTTTGTGCTACTTAAATGTTTGTTATTTACCGCTTTTTAAACTTTTATTTTATTTTACTTTTGTTGCTGTAGTTTCCACTCAATACTTTATGTCAACGAATGTGGTTTCAAAAAAAAAAAAAAAGGCATCCATCCTTCATCTTTCACACACATATTTTATGGCTTGTTTAACTTAAGTACTATTTACTACTATCGTACTATGGTTGTATATACTATTTCCCACCTACTTCATCATACAATAATGCCACTCACTCGCTTTGTCTGAAATAAATGTAGGGAACCTTTTTACAAGTTTTGTGACAACTTATGTACTCTACTCTACTTTTGCAGGAGACGACGCATAAAATATTTTATTTTCGTGCTATTAACTGTATTAAATTCTGTTCAAATAAGGATTTATTATAAAACAGAACAAAAGAAAAAAAGTTTTTGGAAAAAGGAAAAAACTTTTAATGAAAACTTTTCGACAGCGAAGAAAAAGCAGCTTAATTTATGCAAAAAGTCAGGCATGTGTACTTGTATCAATCAAAAACACAACTTATTTACATGGTGTTTTTTTTTTTTACAAAACCACACCCAGAATTGTGTTTTAAGAACACAAATATTTTTTTTTTTAATTACATTACATTTACTCGATAGTAGACCACTTTAAAGACATCATTCATAAATCAGTAGTGCGATTCAGTAACTTGTTTTAACGATAATCGAATCGTTAAAAATAGTAAACAACAAAATTGTCGATTTCGTTATTCTGTAACACTTTTAACGATACTTCATTGGGTTAACTTAAAGACAAAAATTTTTGTGTTGTTATATTAAAAACAAAAAGTAGCCAAGAAGTCAACCCTAAGACTAAGTCGCTCTTTTGCGGATGTAATATGTACTTCCAAGGTTATAGTCCATGCTTCCACGTTTTTTGGAGGTAGTGATCATTTTTAAGAAAACCATTAACTGAAGCATACATTAATCTATATCAAAGGCATAATTTAATCAATCGCCGTCTTTAAATTGTTAAAAAATTTCGATTTGTCTTCAATTTTTTTGTTTTTCTTTTTTATTTGGTTTGGAACTTTACTTTTTTTTAGTATTTCCTTGTATTTATTTATTTATTTATTTATTTATTTATTTATTTATTTATTTATTTATTTATTTATTTTTTTTTAAGGAGCACGAAAAAACAATTTTTTGTCGACCAGATGAATTCTTGTCTCCAGATATATTTGGAGATAATTTTTTTTAATTATTTAAGAAGCTTTTCTTTCGGTTGGTTATTTGTTGGTATATTACGGATAATTTCTAAATGATGCTCCCTCAATTTGTACCAATTAATATAGCAACAACTAAATTATTTGGCTACGTCTGGAGAATAGTCAATGTCAATACACTTGTACAACTCGAGAACGGTTTGTCCAATTAAGTTAAATTAAACTCCAATAGAAAGTGATTTAAATTATCTTTGAGCGGAATTTACATAATTTTTTGTTCAGTTAATATTTCCGTAGTTATTCAGAAATTAGTAGCGAAAAAATTAAAAAAAAAATTTTGGAAAAATCGTTAAAAATTTGATCCATAAATCTGAAATTCTTGAGCGAATAAAAAATATTTTTGATATACCTTGAAGACAATTTTCGTATGTATCTTTTGTATCATTTATCAAAATCGTGTAAACGGTTCTTGAGTTATAGTCTAATTTGGACAAACCATTCTTGAGTTTTATAGTGTGACCGCTGAATAAGGTGTTGATATTAGTCATGCCCATAAAAAAAACCATTACGTAATAGAAAAAAAGTTAATGCATATTATTTTTTAACTTGTCAAAATCCACTTAGTCCACCTATTTTTGTCAATAGGCTTCGTCCCTAGACTGTAAGAAACCTGTGTGCCAAATTTCATTAATTTTTGTTCAAAATTGCGACCTGTAGTTTGATTACAAGGTTTACATGGACGGTCAGACGGACAGACGGACGGACGGACATAGTTAAATCGACTCAGAAAGTGATTCTAAGCCGATTGGTATAAATTAGACCAATATTTTTGGGTGTTACAAACACCAACACAAACACATAATACCCTCCCCACCTATGGTGGTATAGGGTGGTTTGCCCACCACTCTATTGTTACTCAATTGTATACATATATAGTACATGGGAATTTTTACTTAACTGTGAATAAAATCAAGATTTATGCATCAATTTTAAAGATACATGCTTTATTTTATTAGCAGCATTACTAGCTTTAAGTTGATATCAAAAGAAATTTTAGTAACAAAAAATCGAAAATTTTGCATGAAAAAGTTTTTTTTCGGACACATATTTCAAAATAACTCCGAAACTATTGAGCACATAAAAAAATTAAATTTGGCTTACTCGAAGATATTTTTAGTCCGCATCTTTTGGTGTATCACTTATGTCAATCGTACACACCGTTCTTGAGTTATGAGGAAATATACTAGAGTAATGGCCTTACTATGGGCGAAATATTAGAAACGCCCATAAAAAAAATCCAAACCTGGTGGAAAAAAACTGAAAGCAGATTCGTGTTTAACACATTATGGAAATAATAATATTAATATGGTTCAAGAACAAGGAAAAGGATTAATAACAGGAAAAGATTAATGGTTGTAGAAATAATGATATTTTTTCATATTAATACAATTTTGTTCTGGCAAAGATATTCAAAAACATAAAATTTTTGTAGTCAACTATATTAAAATTTTTATTGAATCTAAACATTATATGATAAAAAAAACATTGTTATCAATGAGAAAATAATATTGTTGTAGTGACAATGCCGTAACGATATTTTAGCTGTGCGTAACTATTTTGGATCGTATTTTAATACCTCATTTTCAAGCAATAAATTAAATTTAAATAAGTAGTATTAAAATTTTGAATTTAGTACTCCGAAGATTACCAAAAGTACAATTTAAATATTTTTTTATATATATACCGAACCTCTTTTTATTTTTTACATCTGAAGGTGGCCGTTAATAACGTAAAATTATGCTCTTAAGCGTTTAAAATGCAAAAAAGTGATATTTTTTTAATGGAAAAAAGCCAACAAAAATTAGATTTCAATTATTTTAGAATATGTCTATGTATTGACTTACGATGTAATTATTCTGGTACTTAAAGATTTTATAATTTAATAATTTTATACTCTAACAATTTTCTTCATAAAGTTTTCCAGTTGTATTTATTTCAGTGCAACAATAACAGCCTGTCCCACGATGTCGAACGAAAAATTCGTTTCGACAATTTATATGGAAAACAACAAATAAATTTAAAATTTTGTTTTTGTTTCCCTTATATTTTGTCGAACGAATTTTTCGTTCGACATCGTGGGACAGGCTGTAAGTTTTAAATATTTAATCGCATTTTTAAATTGTATTTTCATAAAGAATTCAATTTTATATCTTTTGCAATATTCAGTAAAACAAAAATATATATTTTTTTTTTCTTTTTTTTTTTATAAAAAAGTACATTTATAATGCAAGTACTATTTTCAAATGTGCATATTTTGTTCTGTTATTTTTCAACTTTTTCCCACTTGAATTTCCAATATTGTTAAAAATAAAATATAAATTTCATTTACATTTGTATATACGCAAAAAACAACTCACCTGTACTTGAAATATTGTCACTGTATCATCGAGCATTTGAATGCGCACTGTTATTTTTTTACCACCACGATGACGAGGCGTCGAAGGTGTGCCATCCACCCCTGAGGGCGTACTCAACGAATGTTTCATATTTGAACCATGCATATAAAAGTCATCGCCTTCTCTAACAGCCAATTCGGGAACAGCACCCGCACTGCTGGTAACACCACCGCCACCAGCACCTCCTCCGCCCACTTTCCTTTCCATCATAGACATTTTGTACAACAATGTGTTGAATTGAACGTGTATTTAAAACACGTGAAATAAATCTCAAATTAAAAGAAAATAGTGAAATAAAACTAATTAAAAAAAACTAAAGAGCTTAAAGCTGCTTTAGAGTTTTTTTCTTGAAGGAATTAAATTGATTTTGAGGCGACTTCTTGAGTTCCGTTTCCGTTTTAAGAGAAGAATTTTCAAAAAAAAAAAAAAAAAGAAAAGAGTTTGGAAAAAAATTACGGTGTATAATGTACCATTTACACACACACACGAATACACCAACAATAATGCAGAAATTGAGAATATGCAATTGATTGTTTGTTAGTTGTTGCTGTTTTACATTTGAAATGTAAACGAATTGTGGAAATATTGAAATTTGAATTGAATTGAATGCACTCGTGTGTTTTATCGATGTTTTTTTTACAGGGAATGCTTTTATTTGATGATTTTTGTTGTTGTTGTTTTTTTTTGTTTCTTCAAAATGCTTTAAATGTTTAAAGAAGATCGTGGGCGTTTCGTTTCAATAACAATTGCTGTTGTTTTTGAAGTAATCAAAACATAAATTGAAAAATAATATTTATCAGGAAATTAGAAGTGCAGCAGCAGTAATTTTTCTAGGAATTCTTTGTAGCTCTCTTGCGTTTTTTAAGTGCAGCAGGGTTGTATTCGTTTTTAAAACTGAGAAAGATTTTCAAAATATTTTTTTTTTTTGTATTCGTTCTCGTAGTAGTTGTTTTTTGTTCTTATTTTTTCGTTTTATTTATTTTTCAGTTCAGTATTTTGTTCTTCTTTGTTTTCTTGTGTGTGTGTTTTTTTTTTGTAAAATTAAAATTTTTGTTTATTTTTCGTAGTCTTATTATTTTTTCATTTGTATTGCAGCTTCGTTTGGTCAGTTGTTGTAGTAGTTGTTTGTTTAAATTTCGTAGTGTGTTTGGCCTTCTTCTTTATTATTTGTCTTAAACTCCACATCGTAGATGTTGTTTAATAATGACGCAATGTAGGTTGCCAAAAGAAATATTGTGTTATGTACTGAAATTAAAAGAGGAAAAAGGGATTAGTTGAGAAATTCTTACAAAAAAAAAAAATTATGAGTTTGGTAAGAATAAAAAAAGAAGTACTTTATAGAGGGAAACATTTGGTACATTTTTATAAAAGTATATTTTTATTAAAAGTATAAATTTTAAAATTTTTAAAAGAGTTTGTAAAGCGAATTAATTTTTGTAGAATATTTAACTAATCATTTTTCTCAATATTTATTTTAACAGATTAAAAAATATAACTAATGCCATTTATGTGATTTATATGTATCACTTAGACTATTCGGCTATTAAAATAATAAAATAAACCTCGAATAAATATTTGTCGAAAGAACTTATTAATATGAAATCCTGAATAATTGAATATCCTATTAAATAGACTCAAAATTAAATTTATACACTTGTTCCAAACAAAAATGGGCTCCTAGAAAAATGAGGGCTAAAGGGGGTCACATTTTGCTATTAGAAAAGTTTTGCTAAGTTCAAAAAGAAAAAATTGCTATAACACAAAAAATCGCCAAATTACATAAAATCTTTGAAATGCAAAAAATTGTTTAAATATGAACAATCACAATATTTACAAAGCCTCATATTAAAACAAATAAGAGTGCTAAATATTCGGCTGTGCCTAACCTATTATACCCTTCTCTGGTGTTTTTGCATTCTGACGATTTTTGTTTCGCGTTTTGGAGATTTTTTGTGTTTTTGTAGTGTCAAAAATGTTTTCGCTAATAAGTGCTTATATAATGGATTAAAAGAGTCGAAAAATAAATTTTGACCGGTTATAAAAGAAACGATTTAATTCATTTCTTCAGTTAAACAAATTTCGTTATCAATACCTTTAGCAAAACTTTTTTAATTTTTTATCTATGTAAAAAAATAAGAACAAGATCTATTTATCTACTGATAGATAGTTGTATAGATTATAGCTGTCTATTATACTTTCCAAACAAAAAACGAAATTCTCAATTGAATTAATTTTTGCCATAAGATTGCCCACAATATTGTAATGTATTATAATTATTTAAATTTTTGTAAACATTAGTTTTCAAAATATTGTTTTTGGAAATTACAAGTTTAACCCTAGAAAAACAAAGTGCGGAAACAAGTAGTTCTTAAAAAGTCTTGAGAATCTCCATCGAATCCTCCCCCAAAGACGAATACTTGAACTTGCTGTATTTTGATGTGCTAAACACGAATCTGTTTTCAGTTTTTTTTCATCAGGTCTGGATTTTTTTTATGAACGTGTCTAATATTTCGCCCATAGTAAAGCCATTACTCTAGTATATTTCCTTATAACTTATAAGAACGGTGTGTACGATTGACATAAGTGATACACCAAAAGATGCGGACTAAAAATATCTTCAAATCTCCCAAACTTAATTTTTTTGTGTGCTCAATAGTTTCGAAGTTATTTTGAAATAAGTGGCAAAAAAAAAAAAAACGTTTCATGCTAAATTTTTAGATTTTTTTGTTACTAAAATTTCTTTTAATAAATGAAAACATCAAAAATGTTTCAGTTAATCATCTTTATCTTAAAGCTGGTAATGCTGCGAATAAAATAAGGCATGTATCTTCAAAATTTATGCATAAATCCTAATTTTATTCACAGTTAAGTAAAAATACCCATGTATACATACAATTGAGTAGAAATACAGTGGTGGGCAAAAAAAAAAGTTTTTATTTTTTCTTGAAACAAAAATAGGAGGACTAGGTGGATTTTGACGAGTTAAACAAGAATCAGCTTTCACTTTTTTTCTAGTACGTACTGATTTTTTTTTATGGGCATGTCTAATATTATTCAGCGGTCACACTATAAAACTCGAGAATGGTTTTTTTTTTAACAAAAATAGGTAGACTAGGTGGATTTCGACGAGTTAAACAAGAATCTGCATTCACTTTTTTTCTAGTACGTACTGATTTTTTTATGGGCCTGACTAATAGCATCATCTTATTCAACGGTCACACTATAAAATTCGAGAATGGTTTGTCAAATTTAGATTATAACTAAAGAACCGTTTACCCGATTTTGATAAATGATATACCAAAGATGCATACGAAAATTGTCTTCAAGGTATGTCAACTATATTTTTTATTCGCCCAAGAATTTTAGAGTTATGTATCTAAATTTTCACCATTTAAAAAAAAAAAAAAAAAAAAAAAAAACTATAATAATTGTTTCGCTACTAATTACCGAATAATTACGGAAATATTAACTCAATAAAAAATTATGCAAATTCAGCTTAAAGACAATTTAAGTCGCTATATATTGGAGTTTAATTTATCTTAATAGGACAAACCTTTCTCGAGTTATACAAGTGTGACTGCCTAAAAGTGGGGTCATAGTAGTCATGGCCATAAAAAAATCAAAACGTTATAGAAAAAAAGTAAAAACTGATTTTTATTTAGCACTTTAAATACCATATAATCCACCTATTTTTTTATTTAAGACGAAAAAATTTTTGTTTGCCCACTAGTGTATTTCCATTTAACTGCAGGTATGCATGGGTATCCTAACTTAACTGTGAATCCAATCAAGATTTGTGCATCAATTTTTATGATACGTAGATTTATTTACTCGTAGTTTTATCAGCTTTGAGATAGAGATGATAAACTGAAACATTTTTGATGTTCTCGCTTTTAAATAGAAGTTTTAGTAAAAAAAGAAATCTTGAATTTAGCATGAAAAAAATGTTTTTTTTTCAGACACTTATTTCAAAATATCTTCTAAACTATTGAGCGAATAAAATTTTATATAAATCGTGCATACCGTTCTCGAGTTATAGAGAAATATACTCGAGTAATTTGCTTATTTAGGACGCAATATTAGACACGCCCATAAAAAAGATCTTGACCTGATGGGAAAAAGCTGAAAGCATATTCGAGTTTAGTATGCAGAATTCCATTTACACATAATTTTTTTTTAAGGTGCTAGAAAAAAAATTTTCTTGCACCCTTTCTTTCAGTGTAATAAAATTTAAAAGTTAAATTTTCAAAGCATTGAGATAACAAATTTAACCTTAGAATGCTCCACAAAAGTGAAAAATTAACTATTTAGACATTAAATAGAAAATAAAAAAAGATAAAAAGCCCTATTATGCAAAAGCGTAAACTTATAAATATTAGAGCTAGTTTTCTTAAAAGATGGTGTAGTAACAGAAAAAGAGTTAAAAGCTTTATTTCAGACAGTTTCTTAAACATTCAGTTAGAAGAATCAAGAATCAAATTAAAATTTCTTGGAAGATTTAATTTTCCATAACACATGAACTAGTATTGTAAAGATTTCACCAATTTAAATATTTCTTACACTAACTTTGAATATTCTTTAATAAAGAATTTATTTATACAGTTTCTTATTAAAATGCAATCTTTTAATAGCTAAAAAAGAAACACAACCGCTTAGCTGCAAAATAATTTATTGAATTTAGAAACTAAATGATGATTAATATTCTGCGGACATAATGAAACCATAAAAACAATTTATAAATGAAAAATATTAAAATAAACAACTCAAATAATGACTATAATATGACGATGACAATAAATATGACTAAATATTTGATATACATAAATTAAAATACTCATAGCCTAAAAAAAAACCATGCACAATTTATTTTATAATAAATTTTAAGCAAATTTAAAAATAAAAAATAAAGAAATATTAAAAATACTTCTTTTCGAATTAAAAAAATCCAATTTAAAGTTTTTGCAGCTGTTGTTTGTTTTAGCACATAAAGCAAAAAAAGAATACAAATGAAATATTCTGGAATAGATGATTTTAATGATAATGATGATGATAAAACTAACTCCATGGAGAAAACAAAACACAAAAACCACACATGTATCCAACACATTCATATTAAATTGAAATAATAATATTAAAATTACAATTGCAATGATGATGATGATTCTGAGGATTATTATGGCTTTAAGAAATTTACAGATAATGATATATGTATGTGCGTATGTTTTGGTAGCGGCATAACCAAAAATGTTGATACAAAAATGTCTACATTTTTAAATAAATTTATATTTAATTTTCAAATGATTTCAAATGTACGAGAGTTTAATAAAAGAACTTTAAGCAGCAGCCAACTTAACGTCATAACATCTACATAACTTTAAGTCAGCTGAAGTTAAATACAAGAGTGCCTTCTTCACTCAACTCAACGAGTTCAGACATATTTGGCAATGACAACTTTTTTTTTTTCTTACCCACATACATAAATGGTGTGGAAATATTTCATTCTTCTTATTTTATTCATACTTGTACTTGTTTTATTCTTCCATTTAACTACATTTAAGATTTAGTAGAGTTTGTTGGTTGCTTTCTTAGCACAGAATTTCTTTCTAAGCATAATTTACAATTTTGGATTGCTGTTGTGTTTGCTGGTTAGTTACGTGAATTTATGGTGATGGGAGAAAAAAAAGCGCTGATAGAATTGAAACTGTATGTAGGCAAAACTGACATAATAGAACTCTATTGTTTGTTTCTTAAATAGAAATTGGGGAAATTTTATAAAAAGTTATCTGATAAAAACAAAAAATTATTTTCTACTTTTTGATCTTACATGAGATCATGTATTTTGATATTACTTAAATAATGTATATGAGAAGGACAATATAAATAGCTACACAATTTGTTAAAGTTTTTCATTTAATAATTTTCAAATACAACATACTGAATATTTTGAAGACAAAGTCTCATATTAGTTTCAATAAAATTAATATGATTGAGTTTAGGGTTATCAACATCGGTTACTCATTGAACTCAAACATTTTTCTTATTATGTTGATAGCACTGGTCGACAAAAAAAAAAATTTTTGCGTGCTCCTTCAAAAAAAAAAAAAATAAAATAAAAAATTTGGACTAGATGGAATTCCGCATGCTAAACTCGAATCTGCTTTCAGTTTTTTTCCCATCAGGTCGAGATTTTTTTTTTATGGGCGTGTCTAATATTGCGTCCTAAATAAGCCGAATGCTCGAGTATATTTCACTATAACTCGAGAACGGTATGCTCGATTTATATAAATAATACACCAAAATATGTGGAATAAAATTGTCTTTAAGTCGTTCTACTAATAAATTTTTATCCACTCAATAGTTTTGAAGATATTTCGAAATAAGTGTCCGATAAATTGTTTTCATGCTAAATTCAAAATTTTTTTTTTTTTTTTAATAAAACTTCTTTTTAAAAGTGAAAACGTCAAAAATGTTTCAGTTTATCATCTTTATCTCAAAGCTGGTAAAACTACGAGTAAATAAAGCTACGTATCATAAAAATTGATATACAAATCATGATTGCATTCACAGTTAAGTTGGGATACCCATGCATACCTACAGTTAAGTGGAGATACACTAGTGGGCAAAAAAAAAAATGTTTGTCTTTAATAAGAAATAGGTGGATTAGATGTAATTTAATGTGCTAAATAAGAATCAGCTTTTACTTTTTTTCTATTACGTATGACCCCGCCTTTAGACAGCCACACTCGTATAACTAGAGAACGGTGTGTCCTATTAAGATAAATTAAACTCCAATATAAAGCGACTTAAGTTGTCTTTGAGCTGAATTTATATAATTTTTTGTTCAGTTAATATTTCCGTAGTTATTCGGTAATTATTCACGAATAAATTAAAAAAAAAAAAAATAAAATTATATGGTAAACATTTTGACCCATAACTTTGAAATTCTTAAGCGAATAAAAAATATTGTTCTTATACCCTGAAGACAATTTTCGTATGCATCTTTTGGTGTATCATTTATCAAAATCGTGCAAATGAGGTGATGATATTAGTCCTGCCCATAAAAAAAAAATCAGTACGTGATAAAGAAAGTGAAAGCTGATTCTTGTTTAACTCGTCAAAATCTACCTAGTCCACCTATTTTTGTTTTAAGAAAAAAATAAAAAAAAAACAAATTTTGGCCAGCACTGTATTTCTACTCAGGTATTTTTTACTTAACTGTGAAAAAATAAAGATTTATTCATAAATTTTGAAGATACATGCCTTATTTTATTCGCAGCATTACCAGCTTTAGGATAAAGATGATAAACTGAAACATTTTTGATGTTTTCATTTATTAAAAGCAATTTTAGTAACAAAAACAAATCTAAAATTTTGCATGAAAAAGATTTTTTTTGGACACTTATTTCAAAATAACTTCAAAACTATTAAGCACATTATTAAGTATGGCTGATTTGAAGATATTTTTAGTACGCATTTTTTGGTGTATCACCTATGTCAATCGTACACACCGCTCCTGAGTTATAAGGAAATATACTAGAGTAATGGCCTTACTATCAGCGAAATATTAGACAGGCCCATAAAAAAATCCAGACCTGATGGAAAAAAACTGAAAGCAGATTCGTGTTTAGCACATCAAAATACATCAGGTCCAACTATTCATCTATGGTGAAGAATTTTTTTGTCGACCAGTGTAGTTTATATTATTGTGGTAATATAAGTAAAACAATTGTAATAGAATATTAGTTTTTATTATTAATATTTTTATTTTCTAACAATTTGTATCAAACCTTTTAAGCTAACTCATAATATCCATCTTCTCACGATTTTCAAACGATGCAACAGAGGAGAATTATTTCTTGGCAAATTCCATAGCAAAAAGTTCTAAGAAAATAACAGAAATTGTTTCTTTGTACTCATCGTCCGTCTTAACATGTAGTTAAACTTAACTGAAATAAAAGAAAGAAATAAAAACGAAAAACTAAAAACATAGAATTGTATTCTACATTTTTCTAACGTTTGCAGTTGTACTTCATATGGTGTGTAAGTTGATGATAATAGTGCACTTCTTTTTTGATGCTACATACAATACGAGATTGATGATGAGTTTAAGCTTGAAAATAAGTTGACAATTTATGCTTAAGTTATACTAGAATATTTTTTGGATTTGTGTGTTTAGTTTTTCTTTTTTTTTTATTTCTTTGTGAAAAAAAATAAATAAAACTATGCCGTGTCAATCATGGAATGCGCTACTTTTGCGCATTCCAGCAACATTTTCAACAATAGCCTGCCTGCCTGATGATTGGGTTATGAATTAAAAGAGAACATAATAAAAAGTATTTTAAGATAAAAATAATATTTAATCAGATATATAAAGACGAATTTTTATTAATAAACATAATAAAGAAGTTGAAAAGTAAAAAATTCAAATTTATTAAAAAATCCGTCAGGTTTTAAATATTTCCATTACTAGAAAAATTAGCTGCAAGTTTAAATATTTTCATAAATTTTCTGAGTATAATTTGCTATACTTTATATCCCTTATTTAATACTCTTGTGTTCTGTTTTAAAAAGTATTTTAATTTTAAAGTTTTTTTTTCTTTCTTCCTAAAGTCTATAAATTTCTTCGTTAAACTTTGCATCACATAAATCATAATTATTATTTGCTCAAAAGCTATCACACTTTCGCTCTAAACCAACACATTTCTTGTTAAAACTATATGGCAAAATTTATGTTTCCAAAATAAAAATCAATCATAATGAAAAACTAATTTGAAAATGAGTTCATCATAAATTTATTATTAAATAAATAAATGTTTAGTTCCAAAACCAATAACAACAAAAATAGCGACAACCAACGATAAAACGTCACACGAAAAGCGCCAACATCATACCTATAATCCCTGCCCCTCCACGAACAAAGCCAACTTATAACTCTTGGGGCACATAAGAGCTCAACATCTATCTATTCAAATACATACATATTTATGTTTTTATGTATATGTTCGTTCGTTCATCCATCCATCATAATAATATTTCATTAGTGTTAAGAACGGAATAAAAAAAAACACAACCTTCCAAAAAAAAATTAAAGATGAAAAAACAAAAAAAAAAAGAAAAAAACACTATGAATAAAGAATATATGGCAAAAAGTGAAGGTCGTGTCATCATAAACACCGAATAAGAAGATGCTGCTGACGCTTATGATGATGTTTGGTGGCTTGGCTGCTAAATATAGACCCCAAAAAATATATCCATAATTACATATGTACAAGTAAAGGCAACAAACAACATTGAAAGGGTAAAAAGTCAATATCATATCATATTTGTTGGAAGCTCTCAAACATTTAAACGCACTTTAAGCATAAGTTTTTTATATGTCTTTCTTTCATTAAAAATTAAGAATATAATAAAAGAAAAAATATAAATATAAAATGTCTATGGTTTGTCGTGTGATTATATTAAATTTTTGCTGTATTTGTTTATTTTATTTATACGCGTAACTCCTTTTTATGTAAAAAAATCTAAAAATGAACGAAATTCTTAGAAAAGAAAAATGTTGAAGGGTTTTCAGACTTCAAGAACAACATGTCAAGTTGTTTATTCTTTTAGATATAGGGGGCTTCGAAAAGAGTTACAAATTTCCGATTTTCAAATATATTGAAGGATTAAGAATGATAATAATGTTATCAATATATATATATGTATATATTTTGCAAACAACAGCAAAATCTATCACTCATATACAATTCATCATGTACCGTAACTCTCTCTTGAACCAATATGAATATTACTATCTTAATTGTGCTTATGTTGTAATATAATACACAAGATACTCTATAACTAATGTGACTTTTAAACTTCGATCCCGCTTAAAATATTTTTCCCGCTTTTTATTAACAAATCCCGTTTTTTAACTAACCGTTCCTTACTTGATAACGTTTCTTAATTAATAAAGTCTTTTATAACTTGTTTAGCAATATTTTTTAAGTGTAAATTTTTTTCCACTGGAAACTGTATACTAATGAAATTGATTAAATCACATTTACTAGGAAAGCTTGATATTAATACATTTTTGGTGTGAAGAAATTTTGTTCCTTCAGAAAGATTTTTAAGTGCTTTCTAGTGAAACTGACTAAAATGGTATTAAATTACAGCTAATAAAAAGATAATAAGTATGATTTGTTTTTAGACTTTTGCAAAAAGAAAGCTAAATGATGTTGCCATGATGTACTAAAAATCGCTAATTTGGACCAAAATATGGTGAATAGCAACCATAATCGAGTACTGTCATATTATGGTTGGATTTAATGGTTGTCTGTAAATTATATTATGGTTAGATGTAGCACCATAATATTGTTGTATCACAATAAAATTATTGTTGATCTGCAACCATATTTTTGTTGTATATGTACTTGATTCATATATACAGCAATAATATGGTGAAATCACAATAAAAATATTGTTGATCTGCAACTTTATTTTTGTTGTATATGTACTTGTTTCATGTATACAGGAATAATATGGTTGATTCACAATAAAAATACTTATAGTCTCGAGAAACAATTATTATGCCAAAAAATAAATAAATAAATAAATAAAAGCCAATTAATTAATCGTATGGTAGTTTTATTAAAAATAAATCACTTTGGTATTAAAAAATGCAAAACAATCAATTTGTTGTCAATTCAAAATTACAAACGCAATAATATATTCAGGTATTGAAAATAATTTTTTTGCACATAGAATTTTAACAACAATAACGGGGTTCTAATTTAAAGATATGCTTAACATGCTGTGCCAACAATATAATTGTGAATTGAGAACATATATATAATTGCTACAACAAAATTGTTTTTAAAATAAAATATATTCAACAATAACGATGTTTGCAATGAAAATATATCTTTGCGATGAAAATAATGTTGTTGGGGCAACCATATTGAGAAATTTTTCCACTGCGTGTAAAAACTGGAGTTGAATTTTAATATATTTTCTCCGTATTCAGCTCATCAAAAAGACAGAATCATTAAATAAAACTACTAACTAAACACTTATTGAAATATCATTATTAAAATGTCTTTGCCGGATTTGTCAATAGCATTTGATGTAAAATTAAGAAGAAAAAAAAAAAAATATAAATATATATATATATATATATATATATATATATATATATATATATATATATAAAATTTGTCATCAGTTTTATAGTAATATAAAAATTATGTGCTGAATATTATTACGGGAGGACATTTTTATGAGAGCTAGGTGAAAAAATGGACCGATTACATTCTTGGGCTATTTAAGATCTATATATCAAATGGCATCAAATTGTCTTTAAAATTGAAACCTGTAGTTTGATTACAAGGTGTACATAGACGGACGGTCAGACGGATTTGTTCATGAATCTTCCTTTTAGATCCACATACATACTTTTAAGTACCTATTTATCAATTAGCCGTAATAAAAAATTTGAATGATGCTTTATCTGTCGTCCGTGTCTTCGAAGGCAGATAACAACTTAAGAGTTTATGGCAACCAAAAAGACCAAAACTATTTTCTGTTTTTCATTCTGATAAAAGTGGGCCTCGTTTCCTAACAAATTTCAACCGATATTTGTCAATACAAATACTCACAAGTATTACGCGTTGCACAGTGGGACATAATCGAATTTTTTTTAGAAATAAATCAGTAACTTGTAATCGGTAGATTTCTAAGCTGTATTCCGTTTACAGATTCATACTTTCGGATTTTTGAAAATATAGACTAAAGTCAAAACTTTCATATGAAATGTGTTACTGGGCTTGTTTTCTATGATCCCTATTAAGATACCTTTCAGAAAAGTATAAAGTTATTATATGTTGTTAAAGAAAATTTTAATTTAGAGAAAATAGGGTGTAGAGCGTTTTTTAGCCAAGAAACACGTAATTTTTGCAATGTTCAAATTCTAATTCGTTTATGTTTGGACTAAGTAAAGATATTGATTTTTTATTCAATAGATAAATTTTTTCTTTAACTAGTTTAAAAAAAAAACGAATAAAATCGGTCGGAAATAGTGGGATATATATGAAAAAACCAGACCAAGAACTTGCAAAATTGAGGTACTTCAAAATTCAAATGCAAATAACTTGAAAACTATAAGAAATAAATCGGTCTAGAAACAAATTATGGCAAGCGATTAAAATTGTATATGCCAAAGGTAGCCTAATTTGAGAACCTTTAGCTCCGCCCCTGAGAGGTCTGTTGGGCCTCCCTTCCAAACATAACATCGTACACTCCTCTGCCACGCTTATAACAAATTTCACGCCAATCCAACTAGCCGAATAGAAGTTACATATTTAGTAGTCTTTATTAGAAAATTAAAATTAAGTTTAATCTACATAAAGATATGAATTTTAGACTCAATTTTTCAAGACATATGCTCTATTCCTGAGGAGTCTGTCCAAATTTATACTTGAATACTTCTCTGCTACAAATAAGGGAATTTTTATGAAAATCTAATCCAGCTGATTAGAAACTATAATTTAATTTCCAATTTATTATGTAGAATGATATAATTATGTAGAATGATATAATTATTCTTATTTAACATTAACTAGATTCCCGTGAAAGTTCAACAACTAAGACATGTTTACTTATAAAGTGAATCAAACTAATTTCTAAGATCTAAAGTAAAATCGAAAGTAATTATTTATAAAGACGAAACTACCGAGAGAAGTATAAACTGTAAGTTATCTTAGTGTATCCTATAATTAAAATGGCTCTGAGTGATAAACATATGTTTAGTCGATTTAAATACTCTAGAAGTAACACCTCCACTTCTCAATACAATATTATATTGAATATACAGTTCGCTTTAATTTTGTTTAAAAATATATTAAAAAATAACTTAACACCTCTTGTTGCCAACACCCTATTCTATTGTTCAACACCAACGATAACTTCACAACGAAAATTATGCATCCACATATTTATGCAGATTTTTTCAATGCAATTTTTAGTACAGCTTTGTGTAAAATAAAATTAAATTAGATTATAAATAACTCAATAGGATATTCTGTGGTGTTGCCAAGACCATAAATGAATAAAGAAACAAAAGAATTTGGCTTAACGTGATTTAAAATACAAGTATCGAATAAACAAGTGACTTTTTAATAAACTTAATAAATCAATTTACTTATAGAAAACTGTAATAAACAAATTTTATAATAAAACTATAGTTGAAACAAAAGTGAAAGAAGTAGTAAATTAATTTGTAAATATTTTAAATAAAATAATGTTTATTAAATATTATATATAATAATTAATTTTCTAAAAAATCGTAAAAAAAGGTCAAAATTATACCCCAACTCTAGCCCCCTTTAAAAACCTTAAATCTGGCAACTCAATGCTTGATTCTGTAATTAAATCTATAAAAAACTATGAGTATAATATAATGCAACAATAATAAAACAATAACAGAGAAAAAAATCTGCACTAACATAATTATCATTATCAACAGAATATAATCAGCATCATTAACATGCTTACTAAACCCATACGGATTTAGGGACAACGTCATCATTAAATAAGCATGTGCTAGAAGAAGAATATAATATAATATACATATAAAGAGGAAGACATATGAATGTATTATTTATAAACGGGATAATCTTTAAAATGAGTTGTCTGAGTTTATTGTAGATTTGTTTGTATGTTTTTAATAAATTTTAATTTTCTTTTATTTTATAGCTTTTTTTTTTGTTTCTGGAGTCTATAGAAATATGTTTTTTATATTTATTTAGTCTACATAATAAATAAATATAAACTTTATATATAAGAAAAAATATATTCTCGTGCTTGTAAACACAACAAAGATAATTCATATAAATTTTTCATTGTTTTTTATGTACAAATGAGTTTTTATGTTTTTTTAATAAACTAAACAAATTGGGAGTAAAATGTTATTAAATTTATTTTAATTAGGGAAGAAGGGTTGAATGAAAAGAAAATATTATGAATATGAATGTACATACTTTATAATACATGCTCTTCTACATACGCATTATCCAACAGTTTAAATGATGGGTAATGTATTACTTTATGACAACATTATAAACTGACTATTAGTCTGGACCTATTTTATATAGTATACCTTTTGATGCCACATCTATTATATAATTTATATGGGGGCTACAACTTCCATTCGATCACTCCATGCTATTTAAAATTTGATATTAAATTTTTCCTAAAACTTTTTAAGACTCAATAAATGACTACTTTAAATATGCGAAAATTAATATTTGTTTTGTATAGGGGCTATACTTCCCCTGGCCCTATGTGTCCTATTTTTATTTTATCAATTCAATATAATAAGAAAGTAGTTCCCACAAAATTTGAGGGCTCTCCCCATAATAGTTCTTTAGATATGCCGTTAATAATATATGTTTTATATGGGGAGTAAAATTCCCCCTGGTCCTATTTATCATTCATTCATTTTAGATGTGAAGGTTAATGAGGAAGTTACTCATACAAAATATTTAGACTTTTGCTGTAATAGTTTTTTCAGATATACGGGATTTAATATTTTCCTTGTATGGGAGGTACAATTTCCCCTGATCCTATCCGTCCCATTTTCATTTTCAGTTTGGAGGTTGAGGACAAAGGTATTTCAGCAAAATTGTACCACTTTTGCTGTGACATTATTTAACTTATCCGTTAATTATTATTTTTTTTTTTTTTTGCTGAGAAAATTTCAAGAAAATCGGTGCAGCGGTTTAGCTGTCGATAAAGTTCTATCAAAAGAACCAACCAACAAACAAAATTAGATTCATTTTATATATATATAGATATATTATATCATTTGAAACTATGAACTTTTTAATATAAGGGAAAATCACTGGGCTAAATTTATTAAAATTTTGAACAAACTACTAGAAAGTCTCTTAGTAATATAGTGAGGTTCATAGTACTCCTTTTTGACAGAACTTCATTAAAGTTGGGTTACTTTTGTAGCCCCGATTTATAAATTTTGTTATCATTTTATACTAATATTTAATTTATAATGCAAGAGGACGTTCATTGGTAACATTTTCAGTAACATCATCAGTTACGAAATTGTCTCTTGAATACTTTTTGAGGGTCTATATAAGAAGTAAGATCGAAAAAATCTCAACATATATAAAATTGTCTAATTTAGAAACGGTTGATCTCAGAGTTTTAACTTTTTTTTAATTGATATTATATTATCGATCACAGAAATATATAACTTTTATAGTTCTAACCACTACTTATGAACTCGTGGACCTCTTTCGGTAACCCTTCCATTAGAGATTTGATAGTTGTTTCAGTCACTTTTTTGGAACCGTTTGTTTATCACCTTTTAAAATCTTCAATATTTTGGGATACCTTTTTTGTGCTTTTCAATTCTCTTTTCACAAGAGCCCAATATCTCTTCACCGGTCTTAGCTCTGGACCTTTTTTGCAAACATTTGTTGATGTATATTTCGTTATTTATAAAGACCACTGTAATAAATGACTAGCTTCTTTTGCCACAACTGCATAAAGCTTGCCATACCAGGAATTATTTTTTTAGTTTGCTTTTGGTTCCAAAACTTATTTTTAACACTTTCTCGAGCATTAGCAACATACAAACTTTGACCCGGAAGCTGCGAAAATCTGCCAGTACATACGTTTCGTCGTCCATTATACAACATGATTATTTTTGTATGAAATTTGATATTAATATCCGTGACTTATTCTTGGCTTCTAAATGTTTCCAGCATACCAGTCTGGAACTTTTTGGACTTTGTTTTTGTTCAAACCTTCATTGGCTTTAAATTTTCGCATCAAATAGTCGGAGCAGTGAGCTAACAGGGCTGCTTTTCTACCACATATGTTTGGAGCTCTTTTCACTATAATTTAATTTTTTTTGGCCTTTCCAATATCATATGGTCCTTTGTTTTTCTTTCCCATGGTCAAATTCTCTTGATACTGTTTAATAACATTGGAAACAGTTTGACGGTAGACCTTTATTTCTTTGGCCAATTTTTTGTACGACCAATTTGGATTTTTTTTTTCTTTAATAATTTCAGCTCACTCAGTTTGATCAAACATACAACAAATCAATATGGTTGTCATTCAAAATAATAGCTGACATATTTTTCAAAAATAACTAGATCAAAAAAAAAAAAATAAACGAGAGAAAAAGATATAGTCGGTCAAGCACGACCATATGATACCCTACACCATTGTATACATTATAATTCGGGGATGGGTCTTTTATTAGACATGGAGCCAAATGTGGACCTATACTCATATTAAGTGTAAAATAAAACATACGAATACAGAATATTACCTTGATATTAATATTTATATGAATTTATTCAATTTTGGTTGATTCCTGAAAGAGGGCCTTATATGGGAGCTATAGTAAATTATGGACCGATTTTTGTAAAATTTGGAACTATCATTTATGTTTCTATAAAACTTATTTGTGTCAAGTATTAACTTGATACTAAAATTTTTATATAATAATTTTAATTTCTGAAAAGGGGTTTATATGGTCAATTATGGCCGATCTTTATAAAAATCGGCACACTTATTTTATATGAAACTTATATGTGCCAAATTTTATTAAAATATTGCTATATTTAAGGGTTTTATGATCGTTAAACCCTTTTTCGGGAGGACATTTGTATGGGGGCTAGGTGAAATAATGGACCGATCACAACCAATTACAATAGGCTTCGTCCCTGGACCTGTGTGTCAAATTTCATAAATTTTTGTTCAAAATTGCGACATGTAGTTTGATTACAAGGTTTACATGGACGGTCAGACGGACGGACATCGTTAAATCGACTCAGAAAGTGATTCTAAGCCGATTGGTATAAATTAAGGTGGGTCTTAGACCAATATTTTTGGGTGTTACAAACATCACCACAAACGCATAATACCCTACCCACCTATGGTGGTGTAGGGTATAAAAATTGTAATACTGCTTCCGAAAAAGTTAAGAAGCAAAACGCGTGTTAAGATTTTTTCGCTCCCACTCATTAGTATCCCCTTTTCACAGAATTTTTTTACTTAAGTCCGATTTTTGGACTTGCAGCAATTTATATATTTTAAAGTATTTATCCATTCAACATTTGTTTTGCAAAAATAAATTATTTGGCTATTTTACTTTCGCAGAGTAATTAAAACATTATTTAATCTTTGGAGTGAAAATTCTTTT
This sequence comes from Protophormia terraenovae, assembly GCA_951394005.1. NCBI lineage: Eukaryota > Metazoa > Arthropoda > Insecta > Diptera > Calliphoridae > Protophormia > Protophormia terraenovae. The sequence continues at coordinate 33,945,131 of OX596073.1, forward strand.
TCGCCTGGGTCATGTTGAAATATCACTTAAATTAAGATTGTAACTCAAAATTATTATATAATTATCAGAACTGTTGGGTATATGTTTTAAAGGAATTTGTGTTTATTTAGACTTTTTATAGAAAATGTAATTAAATAAGCAAAAAAAAAAAAACAACAAACATTTTATTATTTTGAGGTGAGAGTTATTGAAAGCATGTGTTTTTATACCCTACACCACCATAGGCGTTTGTGCTGATGTTTGTAACGCATAGAAATAATTATCGGACCCCCACCTTAAAGTATACCGTTCGATTCAGAATCACTTTCTGAGTCGATTTAACGTCTGGCTGTCTGTCCATGTAAACCTTGTGAACAAAGTACAGGTCGCAATTTTAAAGATATTTTGATGAAATTTGTCACAGATAATTATTTTAGTACAAGGACGAAGCCTATTTAACGATCATAAATTCCGTAAATAAAGAAATATTTCAATGAAACTCGGTATGAATAAGTGTTATATAAGTGTTAATCTTTGTGCCAAATTTCAACAGGATCGGTCTATAATTGACCATAGCTCCCATATAAACCCTCTTCCGAAAATCACTTTAACGTGCATAAATCCCATACGAATGATAGTATTAAGTTAATATTCAACACAAATAAGTTTTATATAAATAGAAATAACATTGCCAAAATTTATGAGAATCGGTCCATAATTTACCATAGCTCCCATATAAACCCACTTCCGGGAATCACCCTAAAGGGTGATAAATCATATAGATGTTAGTAAAAATGTATTATTCTGTATTTATATAATTTATTTTACATTTAGTTAAGTGTTGATTTACAATTGGACACAGGTATAATGGTGTAGGGTATCATATGGTCGGTCTTGACCGACTATAGTTTCTCTCTCGTTTCCTTTTATTTTAATGTGGTTCTTAAATTGTTTACACATACAACCAACACATACATAAATACGCAATGTAGTACACACCGGTAACATAACCCAGCAAAATAAATTTTTCCTCAATATCAAATAAACTTTAAATTTGAAATATCTTTTAATATTACAATAAAGTAAGTTCAAATGAATTTAAAAAAAATCGACTTTTGGTGAAATTACAATTTTCACGTCAAAAATCCCAAAAATGTATATCTATAAGAAATTTATGACAGCTTTGAAAAATAATGAAGTTCTTTGAAGTTTTTTTTTTCCCACAAATTCTTTGTTTCCATTTTCATATAATATCCTAAATATTTATAGACCGATTTTTTTATTATTCAATAGCAAAATTCTCAAAACATAATCCAGTAAACTGTGTATTACACATGTCCTTCAGTTATCGGGTGTTTTTAGAAAGTGCATTTCAACATACAAAAGGACATAAAAAATGTATCGCTTTAATTTTTGGTAAATTACAATTTTAGAAGTTCTGTTAAATATCTCCAAACTATCGATTTTATTACCCATTTTGGGTTAACATTGTCTACCAAACAGATATTTTGTCATTGGAAGAAGGTACTTAGTGATGAAAAAAAGCTGCATAAGTTCTTTTTTAACCCCTGGTTGTCATTGGTAAGATATTCTTCTTTTATACTTCTTGTTCATTTATTTTGAAGTACTTCCCTTAAAACTATGTTTATAAAATGTTTTTAAACAAACATTCAGTTTAGCCTTATTAAAAGATAATAAAAATGCTTTAAAATTTGTAAAATTTTAGTATTCTTAGAAATTTTTCCTGCTAAAAATTCATTTATTTTCACTTTTTTGGAAGTAATTATTAAGAACTTCCAAAAAAGTTCAAAATGTACACTTTGTTCCACTTTTGAAGTGGTGAAAATGTTCTTTTATGGAAGCTCTTGATCGTTTTTTTGCTGGGTAATTAGTGAAATTACCTTAAAATACACTTACGCAAAAAATTAACATAATTAAAAAAAAAAAAATGTATACAATTTTACTTATTTGTTAAATTCTTTGCTGGGTAGTTTTTAATATTTTCATACCCAAAGTAACCTATATTAAAAAGTCATTACCCAACAAACCAAGAAACGATACAGTATCATTTATGATATCATAATTTTAAAATTATATGATAAAATATCGAAATTATATTTTCCTTAGAAAAAAACTTCAAACATTTTCAGGAAAATTAAATTAAATTGAAAATTTTTGTATCAAAAAAATATTTTATGTTATGTTTTATATGCGAATTGAATTTTTACAGCTAAAATTAGTGTAATTGCAAAAAATTAACGCGTATAAGATGAAGAAACCAATATCAGCCCGGATTTAAAGGGGGACTTGTATTCGGATTGCAAAAGTTTCGTATTACATGCAAAATGATTTGGAGCTGTATGAACATTGGTTTATTATGGCTATTTTATTAATTTTTGAAAACATATTTATAATATTATATATTGATCCAATCTTAGCATATATTTGTGTATATATTTTGCAATATATTGCTAAACTATCGCGCTGCTTAAATTTAATGATATCATTACTAATATCGTTATTTTCAAAAATTATGATATCATTTTCGAGTGTACCTTTTAGAAAGCAACCTATATCATTTTAGAATTATAAATGATATCATTCTCGGGCTTCTATATCACCGAAATGATATCGTAATGATATCATTACGATATCATTTGGTTTGTTGGGTAAGAATACAAATGTTTTTCTTAATGCAAATTTATTGAAATCTCTTTTTAATAAAGGAAGTAAATTAAATAAAAAATCTTTTAATTTATATGTAAAATTTTACCTTTAAAGAATTAATTATATTTTAGACAAATTTAAGTATAAAAAGATGTTGCATAAATTTAATTAAGATTTAAAGAAAAATATATGTATTAAACGAGGAAAAAAGTATAATTTTAAATAAATTCCAAAATTAAAGAAAAAAGAAATGAAAAATTTGCATACATTTAATTAAGAATAAAAATATCAAATAAGAAAAAAAAGAAAACATTATGTGAAACAAAAAAAAAAAATAAAAACAGATTAAAAAAAAAATTAAACATAATATATAAAGATATTACATATAAAGATATTATTAAAATAATTGTCATTGTGGAAAATATTGTTCTCTGATAAATCATATGAATTTATATTTTAAAACAAAAATATATTTCACTCTAAACCACAATTACATACAAGTAAAACTTTTGTTCACATTTATAAATAGAAAAATATATCAACAATTTGTATTAAAACACATTCGAAAATTTTGTATTTCAATTAGTAAACCACATTTAAAATTATCATATGTATGTATTTAATCTTAAAAAGAATTACAAATGTAAAAGTAGAACACATCATCATTATAATTCAATAGAATATTTGTAAATGATTATGATGGTTTTGTAATACTTGATATACATACTATGTATGTATGTATGTAATGTAGAGCAATTGACATACAATTGTGTTTAAAATCCGAGTATTTTTGATTTCTATAATGACAATGTAAATCAAAGAAATTGTATGTGAAATATTAGAAAATACATACGCATATACAATTGTACACAGAAAAAAGTAAAAATGCACTTCAATTACGAAATTTGTAATATTAATTAATTTTTAAAATTTTTAATCATCAAAATCATAATATTAATAACTAGAATAATTGATATTATTATTACTTCTTTTCCTTAAATAGATGCAATGAGCTGAAAATTTTTTAAAATTTACTTAAATTTATTTTATTTCTGTACTTTTATAGAGAAATATTTAATTTTTCTTTATATTTTATTAACAGCTGTCAATTTATTAAAAAACAAAACTGAAAACCAATTAGAAAATTAATTATATTATATTATAAATCATATAATTAAATTCGAATATAAAGTTAATTAATAATTTTATTAAAAAATTATGTGAAATATTTTTTTAGAAAATTAATTATATTAATAAATCATATAATTAAATTCGAATATAAAGTTAATTAATAATTTTATTAAAAAATTATTTTAAATATTTTTTTCTGTGTACATTAGAGTGTGCCGTAGAAAAAAAATATGAAAACAAATATTCAAAAATTGTTTGAAATTCGAATTTTAAGTTATGAAAAAAGGATAATGATTATGAGTTTTAAAATAAAACTCAACAAATAATTGGGGTATTCACACGGTCGTCATAAAGTCATATATCATAAAATAATAACACGAAAGAATATGACTGCTGTGAGCAACCCTCATAAGTAAGTATGCTATTTCAAATTTGAGTCAGCTGATAATGAAAAATACAATTATAAAAAATTACAAATATTTTTAATGAAAATGCCAAAAACAAGTCAAAAATCAGAAATAATAACCGGCTTGTGCGAAAAAAACATATTGGATATTGTTATGGCTGATTCAAGTAAATAAGATAAAATTAAAATTACCTGAATCTTCTAAAAAATTCATTTTTATAAAAATTATAAAATATTTTTTGGCACAAAAGAAATTGTTTAAAAACATAAACATAAACAGCTGTTGTCGATGACTAAGCCAGCAATTTTTTCTGACGGCGGTTATTTTAAATACGTTCGGTGGCTGCTAGTCAGCTAAAGTATACAAACAAAATTTTCATCCTTTTATTTTTTAAATGTCTAAAATCTTTTTTTTTTTTTGATTTCACTTTATAAAAGTTAATAACTTTTATAAATAAATTAATAAAATGTAATTAATCTTGAAGTTATAGAACTATGCACAAATTTATAGCATGTTTACGTATATATTGCGAATATTCAATGGCGGTAACTTCTAAATATTACCACCGGCTCCACGAAGAGTTTTTCCCTTTCGACTTAGATTTACACCGTTTAGTTATGACAAAACAATAAACACATCATAAAAGGTCTTATTATTTTAGGACTTTTTTCTTTGAAGCACAACAACAATTTTTTAAAACTATCATAAAACTTTAGTATTTTATGACAATAAGACTTGATAGCACACCGTGTGAATACCCCAAATAATTATTTTTGATTTTTATTTTTTTGCTCCATTATAAAATTATTTTGTGAGTTTTTTTATTACTTCGATGATCCTAAAAGAAATCTTAAATTTTTTTTCTCTCCAATATTGATGATTTATACATCAAACGATAGCTAAAGAAAAATAAATATACCCATATTTTTTAATTTGTCAAAAATAGGTTAGGAATATAAAATCATTTTAATAAAAATTTTTCGTATTAAAAAATTACGTAAAATAAAAAGTAAAACTTTAATTTTGTAAGATCTTATTCAACTTTTTTTTTCAGTATATAGCCCAATATTTTCGACCAATATCTTTTTTGATTAAAAAAATAAATGAAATTTAAAAATTCGCAAAAATTAATAAACAGGACAGAAGGACAAACATCAGAATTCTCTAAAAAAAAAAAAAAAAAAATCTGAAAATTCCAAAAGTGCATTTTTTTTTTATTTTTAATATAATATAAAAATAAAATGTAAACATTTAATATAAAAATAAAATGTAAACATTAAAAAATTGATTTACATTTTCTAAATATTTTTTCCGCATTCAGCTCATCAATATGCATCGTTTGCAGGGTATTTCTTTATCGAAATCTCAAAAAAAAGTTTCCTCGGGACTAGGGTTGCCAGACGGCCTTGAATTTCAGAAACTGTCAAGATACAAGTTCACATGTAATTTGTCAAGTTGAAAATAATTTGTTATAGCTCTTTCCAGTACTTGTCAATCTTGCAAGTTTTAGTAAAATTTTACAGGAAAGTGTTCCCGCATTCAAAATGTCCATATATTTTGTTCTTCTGCCAATTTATGACAAATTTTAATTAAAATCTGTATAAGGCTTAGTCTAGCTTCATTTATGGTTTCTTATATGTTAGTAGTTTGGCTTCAATCGTGCTTCAAATCGGCCTTTATAGAGTCTTAGTTTAGCTTCAATTATATGTCTCTGTGTTGTCTCAGTTTTCCTTTAATCGTTGGCTTTTATTTTGATAGACAAAGTAAGAATAGTCAATCTTTAGTCTTGGTTTTTTATATAGTCTTAGTTGAGCCTTAATCGTTGATCTTTATATAGGCTTAATTTAAATTCAATCGTGGTTCTAATTTTATTAATATTATTAAAATTTTGTTTTAACAAATAAAATTAGAAAATGCACTAAAATTTTGTGAAAACAAAAATCCTCTTAATCAGGGACCGAAATATAAATAATGCATCAATAAAAATAAAAAAAAAAAAACTGATTCAAATACATCAATTTGATCATTATAAACTCGATTTACAAAAACTGCTATTATTCTTTGCGTTTTATTTTATAATTATTATTATTTTTTTATATTTTTTTTTTTTTTTTTAATCCAAAAATAAAACAGAAAATAATTGTTATTTTTGCTTAACATAAAAGTAAAAATAACAGTTATATCATGAATTTTATGAAAAATATCATAAACATTACGGTCCCTGCTCTTAATTTCTACTTAAAGAAATATGTTATTTTTCATATCCGTCTCGTCTAAAACTAAATTTCTTGTAATGCACTCAAAAATATTTATAAAACTGTACTTGAATGATTAAACAAAAATGTTATTTTATTCGATAATACATTTTTAATGACTTGTCTTTTGAGTGTCCCAAAAAAACAAGAATGAAAATTATTTATCAATATAAATTGTATTGGCATTGCACCACGTAACCACTTAATTACACAGCAGCCATGTCTTTTGATATTTATTTCATTCTCTTATTTTAAAACGCGTATCTTATTTCTTGAAATGAAAAGTATCACCCACTTTTCATTGCATTCTTTTTAAAATCGTAATAAATTATTGAAAAAAAAAAAATAATAAAAATCAATTAAGACGAAGAGGTGTGAAAATAAGAGGTGCAGCAGCTGGTTGATATCGTGCTGTAATTGATAATGACCGGTAGGTCTAAATTAAAAAAAAAAAAAAAATAAAAAATAAAGAAAATTGATAAAACGAACAAATGGGATTTTAATTAGTTTTTAACTTTGTTTTTGGAGGGAAAAAAATAAAATTGATTAATTATGTAATACAGAGTAGTGAATGTAGGAAGGAATTAAATTTGAAATTACTATGTACTATGTCTTTTGTGATAAAGTATTAAAAGTTGTCAAAAATTGTGAAAGTAAAAGCATATATAAGAATTATATTTGTGGACTTTTGACTATGAAGCTAAAGTCTAAATTTCGGATTTTCCAGAAAATATTTAAAAAATTACCAAATACTATAGAAAAATGTATGTTTGGTGATCCGAATATCCAAAATTAACAATCGCAAAAGGACCCTGATTAGTGTAAACTGAGTCTTCAATGTTTTGTTAAAATTTCACTGACCACAAATACATTTTTATGAATTTTCTTTTCTTAAATAATTAATTTTATCGTTTGTAAATATATTTTATCTTGATAGTCATTTATTTCTTTTCTATAAGCATATTTAAGTTTCTTATTTTTGCTTTTTTAAATTTTTAATTCGTCTTAGACTTGTAAATCACTTTTATTTATTTTCTTTACATTTATTTTAATAAAATAAATTTCTACTCATCAATCTTATAGTTTTATTATCAGTGATTATTTTTGCATTTATTTGCCATAAGTCACTTCACATTCTCACAAATGTTTCAAATAGAATTAAATGGGTTTCCAATAGTATTTGTATAACGTTTGTGTTTTTATTATAAACTCAATTATTAGACCCTACAGTTTTTATTAGCAAATTATTTAGCTAATAACGTCCAGAAAAGACAATATTACTACTTTATTAACCCCAAGTAATTAAAGATGTAATAAGTTCCACACCAACTACTTCTGGCCTGATCTTAGCAATCTATGAAGAGTCTTGATTTACTCCTAGCAAAAAATTGCCAAAACTGTAGGTTTTTACCAATAAATATTTACAGAAATATTTACTGGTAAAAGTAAATAAATTAGTACATTGAATATAAGTTAAACACATTTATAAACTTAAGTTAATTCGATGCAAATAAAAATTTGATATAAAAAATTGATTTTATCAGACAATTGCAAAATGAATAGAAAATGCAGGGTTGCAAAAACTTTTCTTTTAGTTATCAATTACTTGAAGATATTTTTCTTAAGCTTAAAACTCATATCTTTCTCAAAAGCTTTAGGATGCTTTTACATTTTTCTTATTATTTACCCACCATGTGTAACATGTCGAAGGAATCTTTTAAGACCCCATAAAGTATATATTTTTGGGTCCTGTTTAGATTCTGAGTCGATCTAGCTATTTCCGTCCGTCTGTCTGTCTGTTGAAAGCAGGATAGGGCTCGAAAGAGACAACCTAGGGGGACGAAATTTATCTCAAATATTTATCTTATATAAGGTTTGTTTGGTATTGAAAATGAGCAAAATCGGTTAATAAACAAAAAAAAGTTATGGGAAAAATACTAGAAACAAAGGGTGTCCGTTGTAGCTTCATTTCATACTTTTCTGCTGATATCTCTTAAATGTACGATAACGCAATTTTATACAGATAGTTCGAGAGTTGATATAAACTTGGAAACCAAAAATGGGCGTGGTCCTCCCACATTACCGCCCACCTACCATATAAGGTGAAACGTCAACGAAATTTTGTACAAATAGTTTAAGGACCAATGTAAACTCGGAAACTTAAAATGGCCGTGGTCCGCCCACATCTCTCATATAACGTAAAATTTGAAAAAGTTGATGATGTGTATATAGATTTGGCCGCGCTGAATGTAACATTCGCGCTTGTTTTATATATTAACTTATTTAGAACCCCTGTATGTTTTAAAATATATTACTTATGACACAAACTTTAAATATAACACAACAGTAGCTTTTAAAATAAAATACTATATAAATAATTTGCTCTATATGTAATAAGTTTTACTTATAACACAGTGCAACAAGCAAAAATGTCCTCAATAATTAAAAAGCCAAATAAAAACGTATCAGTAGTCTAGAAAAAAGGGTTTCTTAAAGCTAGTTCGAATTTGGTTTTTATGGCCTCTTGAAGTTCAAACTTTTCGGAGATTTTTTTTCAATAAGATTGGAAATGCAAATCATTTAAATTTTAACTCAAATATTATTATATGTTGTTGTTGTTTTTAGAGTACTAACAACCATAGAGATTAAATTTTATAATATGCAATATTTTATATTCATTGTCAAAATGTCAAAATTTTATGTGAGTTATCTTAAGCTAAGTTCACACTGCGCTAATAGTTGACACGAAATATTTAGTCGTATTTTCCCGCAACTAAATACATAGTTGATTTTTTGTTCACATTTTACGCACTTATCTGACTTTTTTTGTTTGATAAAACAGCTATCAAATATCGTAAAATTCGTGAACGGAAAATCTTATTACAAGCCTGTTCATATTATAAGCAAATTATTTACTTAACATTTAAAATGCACATTAATGATAATTACTTTAAAAACTATGTATTTTTACATTTATTTTACAAATAAGTTATGTTTATACACAATAACAAATCCTGTTTCCTCTTCACGTCATTTATAAAACAGCCCTGTCTTCACAAATACAACACTGTTTTCTTTTCACGCCATTTTCAGCTGTATAAAGAAATAACAAATATTATTATGGTTAATCAATTAATATATTAAAGTTTTATTTAAAAAAATAATTTATTTTGGGTAAAATGTAAATTGTTTACTTATTTTTTTATTAATTAAATATTTCTGTAGATAAAAACAAAAAATTTTTTCAACTCAGGCCGTGCATTACATTTATTTGTAAGGTCAAAGAAATACTCGCAAATATTTAAAAGTGGCAAATATTTTATAACTTTTGTTCACACAATTTTCACACTTGCCGATTTTTTATTTAAGGACAAATAGTTTTGTTTGCCCAAAATCAGTTGTTTTCTGTTTTGAATCATACACATATTTCGTGTTCACATTATACAAAGCAAGTATTTGAAAAAAAAAAAAAAAAAGTCAAATATTAGTGTAGTGTGAACTTAACTTTAGTAGCATTTTGCTATTTTTTATTTTTTTTTTTTGATGCTACTAAAGAGAGAGGAATTTAATAAAAATCGTTCATAATGTCTAAAGCTATGTTTGTATTTGTCAAATAATTTATGAAAATTGCATAACCACTAGTTTTACAAAAAAGTAGTTTGCCATTGTTTAATAAGAGAAAATTGTTTTATAAGAGAAAACAGAGTCAAACAAGATACGGTAAAATATAAAAAATATTTTCTCATTAAAATGGAGAAGTTAGAAAATATTTTATACGTCATTTTGTTCAAATATTCGACTGGTCTGAACATACCTTAAGAGAAGTTTTGCAGTTTATAAAATAATAAGTATAAGTAGATTTAAATGATTTTTATTTACACATATAATGAATAAAGTTGGAGAACTTTATATCCGATGTTTAAGAGTCTGTAAAATTCAAACTCGAACTAACTTTAAAAAGCCCTTTGAAGATTTAATAAATCTGATGTTATACTTTCATTCTGTGTTTGAATCATTGAGGCAATGTTTGATAACACAAAATTTGTCGCTAGTGTAATCAGTTTGTCGCCTAGTGTAATCTGTTTTATTTGTTTAATATAATTTACAATAATCAGCCGTATAATCATACTGGCAAACTAAAAATAACAAAAAAGAAGAAACCACACAGAGTAATTTACAAATAATCATAATGTTTTGATCATTACCAGGGTAAGCAAAAATATTTAATATCAAATTTTTTGGTGTGAACCTACTAAGTCTTAGTTATTTATATTTCCTTTAGAATAATTTGAAGAATTTTAGTGTTGATTTATTTAAGGATTATATTCATATAATTTGAGCTTATTTTTACATATTATAAAAGCATGTTCTAGTATATTTTATTGTAAAAAAAAAAAAAAAAAAACTTATTTAAAGGCATAATTTTGAATATTATAAAATTAAAGAGCATATTTTTGTATATTTTGTTCTAGGCAAATATTTGACGACTATCTTATATTTATCTTATATTTAACACAGATTTCATTTTATTTGATGATGTTTATTTACCCTTACAAAATTCTTACCAAATTAACATTTTCCAAAATAAATGGTAACGCACTTTTGATCAAATATTTGCCAAGTCTGAATATAGCTTTAGGCATACTTTACTCGTTTTCTTAACACGGTAAATATTATTTTTTTTTTAGATACAACGACAACTATACAACTATTAAACCAATAGAAATTATTCTTAAATGTAAAAAAAGGATAATGAAAATTCCTAATCAAAATCAAAAAAGTTTTAAATAATTTTAAGTTTAGCCCGTAAATTAATTTGTTTTCAATTTCTAAGTTCATACTATATGAATGTTTTAAGAGCATACTTTTGGTTACCCTGCACATCACCAGTTTCATTTTAATATATTTTTTTTTTTTTGTTTAGTCGTGATACAATGGAATACATTCATTAAATGCAACTCATACTAAGTAACAGACATTTTTAATACAATAATCTGTCATTATACGAATTGTAGCAAATTTTTTGTAATAATTTTTAAGACATACGATTAAAGAAGGATTGATTTAAAATGTTTTTAAAACATTGAAAGTACATCTTTTCTTTAAAGAGAAAATGTTAAGCAAAATTGTTTACTCAGACATGGATACTAGACAATTTAAAAATCCATATTGAAGACAATCCAGTAAAAGAAACAAATTAATGTATATTATTCGAACGTGCTTTTAAAAGCCCTTTTCTCCGAAAATCTGGTTAAGAAATTTTCTTTTCTAGGTGCTTAGAAAAAACGTTAAGGAATTGTGATCCGATTTTGATGCTTTCCAATAGCAAAATTCTCAGAAATATTCACGATATTTTCATGTATTCCATATGTTCCTAAATTATATGGGACCTTTGGAAAGTTCATTTCAACACACACATTTCGCGGAAATCAGTGCACGATTTTATAAAAATTATCGAAACAATATGAATAAAAAAATAATAATAATAAAAATGAAAATCTGCGATCTTTTAAATTTTGTATATTAAATAAAATTGCTTATAATTCGTAATATAGAAGAGATATAGCAATTTCAATAAAAATCTATGATTACTTAAAATCTATATAATTTTAATTTTATATGAAAAACCTAAAATCGGTTATATTTCGTTAAACAAAATAGAGTGATTTTAATCAAATTCTTCTTTAAGAGCAAACTTAGGTTCTTAGAGAGACCCCTTTTCTAGATAGAAAAGCTAAAGTTCCAACTGTATTTATATGGCTTTCTAAAAACTTTTTTAAAAACGTGTTTTTGCAAAAATGTTGCTTTTAAAAATCCATTACTCCACCGTAAACGTAAAAATGTAAATGTGAAAATGTAAACGGAACGTAAGTTGTTGGTTACTCAAAAAAAGTAAATGTAGCAAGTACCCAACAGTCTATGGTGGCAGTTGCGTTCAAGTTACCTAACTGACTACATTAAGATACTACTAGTCACTTTATTAGCTACGTGACTAGTCACTTTAACGTGGGCTTGTCCTAAGAGGAAGTCTATTGCCACTTCAACGACTACATGGTGTCACTTTTTTGCACACACAATCACCTCCATGACTAGGGTCAATAAAGTGACAATAGGCATTTGCACGACTACAGGCATTTGCACGACTACCACCTCAACGGCTACAAAGTGTGACTTTAGTGCGCACACAACCACTTTACTGATTACAATGAGTCAGTTAAAAATGTTTATATCTTCTTTTCGTCTTTCTTCCGCTTACCATAGAGTCAGTAAAGTTGCAATTGCCAATACGATCATTGGTGACCGATGGAGAGCTGCAGGTGACTATACACCAATGAATCTTACTGTCTAAAATCGGGTTAATTGTCACTAAATAAACTGCTGGGTACTTTGTTGTTGTTTTGTACACATCAACATCAGTGATGTCAATTACACATATTTTCAGTAAACCTCGTGCAGTTTGAAAATCTCTAAATTTATTGGTTTTTATTTTAGCGATTTGTGAAATTTTTAGTTTTAAATTATTGATAAATTATTGAGTTATATATTTAAATTATTTCAACACTTTTTTTAGTTAAGAAAACAGCAAAATATAAAAAGCTGTCAAAATTGTTCTTACAGCTGTCACGTAAAAACGTAGTGTGACCTAATTTTATTAAGTTAATACGTTACATTTACGTTTGTGAATGAACATACACACATAACTCTCATAAGCAAAACGTAACAGCTGATTCGCTACATTTACATTTACGGTAGGTTTAATGGAGCCTTTATTCTGCCCTTTAGTTTTTATAGCTAAAAAAGCAGAATTAGAGCAACATTTTATCCAGAAAACAAATCTCAAAATGTACCTTAGCTTAAACAAAACTCTCAGTTTTAGTTCAATATCAAATCCATCTGCTTAATTCTTAAAATGATTAAAAACTCTTCTAAACAAACTTGTTTTTTGTTTTCAATTTCCCAAATAATGTCATTATCCAATTTAAGTATTAAAAACAATTGCGTATTTAATTTAATCATAGAAATAATTTTCTTATTTTTTTATTAAATATTCTATGCTATTTTTTATCTGTGTACTAGTTTAAGTAGATTTCATTTAATATTTCTTATTTGTTCTTCATTAACCTTGTTTCGAGTACTTGTAAATTTTAATATTGATTCAGTTTATTCGGCCAAGATTCAACAAATATTTTCAAGTGATACTTATTTATTGTTTTAGAAGAAAAGAAAGATAGAAAGAGTGATAAAATGAAAGAAGAAAAAAAAAATAATTTACAAAACTAGTTTGGGTTGGCTAATAATAAAGCAGAGTATCATTATCGTCATCATAATCGGGCCATGATTTAAGTTAAAGTATAATTTATGATAAATTCTTTAGGTCACAGACGAACTTGTAGTACTTTTCTAAACAAAAAAGAACTATGAAAAATTCAAGCAATTCAAACTTAAAAAGTTATTTCAAATAATACTAATAAATGGTTTGTAAGTTACAAATTCTAAACAAGATAAATAAGCAGGAAAACTCGTAAGGTGTTTTAAGCACTGAGGGGAATACATATTAAACCAATTTTTAAATTTATGCTTATAATTAAATATAAAAAAACCATCGAAAATTAAAAATAAAACATTCCTAATGATAAGGTTTTAAAAGAATTGCAAAAAAGACAACTCCCCAGAGGTTTTCAGCAGCCTTTTTTATAGAAAAATAAATAATGGCCAAAATAATAGTAAACATTTAAAATTTTTATCAAATTCATAACTATTTCAAATCACCTTATTTTATTTAATTTTTTTTTTTTTTTAATATTTAAATTTAATCAAGTAATTCATGACAAAGTTTAAAACAAATTTAGCTTTAATATTTTCTTGGGTATTACTTAAAGCAACGGAAGCATTTCTTATTTAATTTAATAAATTATTTTTAAAACGATTAAATACAAAATTTCAGGTTGCTCGTTCCCATCTCCAAAATAATTCAAAACCTGTATAATAAAATTCGAAATTTCTTTATAATATGCATAATTTTATTTGAAAGGTTTTAATATATTGTAAGAAATAAATAAGTCATTTAAATAATTTGATTGTTTGTATACAGCAAATAAAAAAAAAAAAAGCTGAAGCATTTTAAAAGAGTAATAGAATATATGGCATTTGCTGAAATACTTTAAAATATTTTGATGAACAAATTTAATATAAAACGAAAAAAACATTTAATATTTTTTCACCGTTTATATGTCAAAATTTTAAAAATTTCCAGTTTAATAGTGCTACGAAATTGACATTCCTACTTTATAATGTGTTGCTGGGTAATACTTACTAGTTATATCTCTGAAATATTTGTGATCAAAATTTTAGCCAAAACGGACAATATTAACGCACAACGAGAATATTTAATTTAAATATTTGACTTGTTAAATATTTAAATTAAATATTCTCGAGTTGATTTGGAAGAGCATTGATATCTAGCAATGCAAGGCTTAGTGGATGAATTAACAAATGTGGTTACCTCTGGTATAACATCTTATGTAAAAAATCGTGTAAAATTCATTTACGATTTGATTGTAAAAAAATACGTAGGGAAAGAACTTGTAAGTCTATAAAAACTATTTTGAATATTCTTTTAGTTGAAAAATGTCTTGCTATTTTCATACCCTTCACCACAGGTGTAAAGGGTATATATAAGTTTGTCATTCCGTTTGTAATTTCCACAATTTTCGTCGGAGAGTGAAAAAGTTGATATTTTCGGGATCAAACCGACACACGGACCGTCCGTCCGTGTGTCGGTTGAAATGGCGTTTATGAAGCCCACCGATAACTACCATATTTAATATATATATCAAACGATTAGAAATCCTTTCAAGAATTTTGCTATTGAAATTCAGCAAGATCGGTTCATAAATGGCGGAGATATGCTTAAAAAACAGTTTTCCAGTTTCTGAAGCCTCTGTATATACTAGAGACTTCGTTTTTGCAAAGAAAGCTCGGATATTTTTTTCTGCATTTTTGTGCTGAAAAACTGAAATAAATCGGTTCAATAATAATAGAGATATCGGGAAAAACGCATTTTTGATTTTTTGAAGCATTTTTATGTGAATATTTTTATAAAATTTCGGTTTTTTGAATCAACCAAATTCGTTCATAAACAACCGAGTTATGGGCCAAAAACTAAAAAAATCTGTAAATTCGACACAGCCTAATCTTTTTTTAATTTAATTTTTTTCAAACTTGGTAGGCTGTATTTAAATCCCAAATTGGGAAATATCCATAATATTTTCTACAAAAAATATATATTTCAATTATATACCACCATTTGTTGGCTAAGCACAAGGACAAGTCTTAAATTCACGACACAGTGAGAGATAAAGTGTTTATTACAAAAGGTAAATTTTTATAAGTTGTTTTTCCAAGATTGGGATATTGAATATTTTGATATAAAGATTTAGCATTTTTTTTAAATTATCTTATTTATTATACCAAAAATTCTAGAGTATATCTCTATTTTTTCAAATTTGATTTGAATCTAAAATGACCATTGAAATGAAGAAAGTTAATTTTTAAAAGTTTTTATTCTCACATTAGGATTTTGGGTATTTTGGTTTAAAGAAGTGGGAGTATTCGAGAGAATACGTCTATTTTAAAAAATTTTATTTAAGTTCAAGGCAAGATCCTGATTTATTTATTTTGCAATCGGTCCCACTGTGTACCCAACAAAGAATTCTTTTTAAAAAAATATACAAAATACATTTTTACTATAAAAGATTCTACAAGCATTCATAGAGCTAATGGATACTCGTGAGAAATCTACTATGAATACGCATTTTTTACACTCAATAAAAAATATTGCGATATAAAAGTTTTACCGCATAAACGGTGAGTAAATATTTGCAAGTTGGTAAATTACGAAAGTTATTTTTATTTGCAAATAAGGGACGTATAAACGTAATATATACTGAAATGATGTTTGACTATTCCTGTGTTGCTGGATGAAGGAATTTATCCCAAAATTTCGGATTTTAAATTCCCTCTCGGGACAATTTTTTTTAAAATATGGAGATTTTTTAAAATTAATTTAAATAGTCGAAAATCGATTTTCATTGACAAAAAAAAGAAAAGATTATTTTATGGTCGATTCTTACCATTCAACTTAATACTAAAATCGACTTTTAGGCTACGATTAATCGAAAAATCAACCCTGGAAAGTGAATTAGTTTTCTCAAATCTCAAAATTCGAAAAGTATTTTTTTCACTTCTTGATTAATATGAAAACCAAATGTAAGTACTAAAATTTTGATATCACCTTTCCCTGAATTAAGTGCCATTTTCAACCCATTTAACCCAATTGTATAATATTAAGCGTCATTTTCGTCCCATTTAACCCAAATGTATAGACGGATGGACGGACATTACCATTCAGCCAAAAAATATCTTATAATTCTACGAGTGCTTTTTTTACTTACTAATAAATAGGAAAATTAAACGTGATCATTAAGGGGCGGATTTACATGCGTTTATATGTAAAAAATGAGCCCCTAAAATATACTTTTAGTAGTTAATATTTACATAAGTGAAAATTTAAGTGCATGTTATAAATTTTTCAAAACATATTTTACGGGGTATATTTTAAATCTATTTAATCCATAATTTAAACATAAATAATTTGTTTTCCCCGTTTGAAAAAAAATATTCCCTTTTAAATGTGAAATAATAAAGGAAATAAAATAATTAGAGGCAAAATTTTCAACCATTTACTTTTTTAAAATTGGCCCCTAAAATATGTTATAATATGCACTGAAATTTTCAATAATTTACATTTATGTAAATATTAACTTCCAAAAGTATATTTTAAGGGCTAATTTTTACATATAAATGAAGGTAAATCCGCCCTTTAGTGATCATTAAAGTGTTGATACCACCCTTCCCTGAATTATGCATAATTTTCGAACCATTTAACTCTAATGTATAGACGGACGGACATTACCCTTCTGCAAAAAAAAAATTTAAAATTCTAAAACTTATTTTTTTTTTACCTAATAATCAATAAAAAAAAAATAAAACGTGATCATTAAAATATTGATATCACCTTTCCCTGAATTAATCGCCATTTTCGACCACTTTTACCCCAATGTGCGTCGTCTGAGAGCTTCAAAAAGCTCTGGAAAGAGAAAAAATGCTTAGCAAATTGTATATATAGAAGATAGGAGACAACATTTTTCTGGCAAAAATGGTCGAGTTCCGATTCATTTTTATTATTAATGATATTTGAAAGCATGATACGTGAAAATGTCTGGTCAGACATTTTCACGTATATTCCAGTGGCTATGGTCTGGGAATACACAAACTTCAAATCTATAAAACGCCATGGATTTTAAATAGTTCAATCATAACTAAATTATTTAAATTCCTTCATTTCTTTAAAATCTCTTGTAAGATTTATATTTCCCTACTACTTCTATAAATAATATTACTCTTCTAATTTAACTACCTCTAATGTTGTTTTTTAAAAATTTTAAATTGAATTTAATAGTTTATGTGTTTAATTTGTTTTAACCATTAAATAGAAAACCAGCCTTTTGCTTAGAAATAAGAACAATTTGTTTTGTTAACAGTCGCTATTTGACACAAATGATGTTTATTCATGTCTGGCTAAGTGCATTTATTCAACGCCCCACCAAACAGAATATATCAATTCTGTATTTTTCTTTTTTGGAGGGTATATGAGCTGTTGTCAATGATGTCTAATAGAACGTAACGCAATGCTTCAATGAACTTGTTTGATTCACGTTTGCAGCCATTCATCAACATCATACAATACTTCATCCACATCACTATCATCATCGGCGTTTTCATCAAATTTTAACTGAAAATATCGCTGTCGTCTTGTTTAGTCGTGTAGACAAGTTGTCAACATGAAAAATGTCAGTTTATCATTAGAACAAGGAGTGTCCAGTGACACCACCTCCAAATGTAAACTCAAAAAGAGAAAAGAAAAATCTAAAGACACTTAAAAACAGCCAAGTTAATATTATACTCCTCTATCTAAGTAAAAAACATTTGAAGTAAAGCAGCATGTCACGTTATATTCATTTCAAAAAGCATCTTTATCGTATGTCTTGCCAAGCATTCCAAAAAAGAGATAATTTTAAAGATTTGATTTTATAAAGCCGGTTTATAATGCCTCTTTATTTTGGAATTTTTTTTACTAGCACGAAATAAATATTCAATACGAACAGTGGGTATAGGGGAGTTATACCCAGTTTATAAAAGTTTTTTTTTAAGTTAAAACTCCAAAGGAAAATTTGATGAATCTTTTAGTCGCCAAGGCTGATGTTAGTTCATTGCGGAATATTCCTTTAAAATATAAAACGATAAGCTTTAATCTTTTAGAAATTCGCCTGAAGTTAGGATATATAAGTTTTTTTTTTTTTTTTTATTTTTGCGTTTTCAGTTACATTAGTTTTTTTAGTATTCCGATTTTCACCTTAATGCAAGACTTTCTGCCCTAAAAGTTCGTTTGCGAATGAAATTGATGGCTTAATTTTTTTTCATTGCGAATTAAACTTAATTTCAACCGTTTTTATTAAATACGTTTTTATAATATATTTCTTAATAAAAACGTTTTAAGAGTTATTTCGCGAATTGACAAAATAGCTGGTATTAACTTATTACGAATTATATTTCATGGGAAATTTTTCCTTACGACCTTTTTATTTTAGATTTAAAACAAAACTAGTTTGCGAATGTAATTAGAATTTGAAATTAGTCAATTGAAAACTAGGTATTTTTCCTTCATTGCTTCATTTTCTGTTAAAAAAAAAAAAAAAAACCATTCCTCAAAAAGTTAATTTTAGATTTACAACAAAAGCTTTCCCAAAAATAAAAAAATAAAATTGGTAATTTCACTTTAAAAAGAATTTTCCTATAATGCTTCATTTCGCTTTCAATTTAATTCTTGGACTTAATGAATTTCAATTAACGAGAGAAGTTAGTTCTAAGCTGTAACTAAAGTTCACTAAATAAAAATTTAACATCATATCGAATTTTACCTTTCCTTTCTTTCAAAAAACTAAAATCTTTATTTTTGCAGTAAGAATTTATAACAAAATTTGATAATTTCGAATTCGGTTTCATCAGGAATTTTTCCTTAAGTAGAATGTTTCAATTCTTATTGAATAAACAAGCTTTATTTTTCGATTTTTAGTTAAAATTCATAAATAAAATTTGTTAGCGAATTTAATTAAATTATTTTTATAATTTATTTACTTCTATAATTTATTCTTAGAGCTTTTCTACTTAAATTATGATTCATAATGAAAATTTGTTCTCGAATTTAAATATATAAGTCTGCTTAAGTTAAGATCCATAACAAAAGTTTATTCGCGAATTTTATTATATTTATATTTGACAATATTTTATTGGGATTTTGCATTTTTTTCCTCATATTTCTTTAATTTATTCTTAGAGCTTATCTACTTAAGTTATGATTCATAATGAAAGTTAATTCTCGAATGCAAATATATAATTCTGCTTAAATTTAGATTCATAACAAAAGTTTGATCGCGATTTTTATTAAATTTATATTTAAAAATATTTAATGGGGATATAGCCTTTTATCTATTATTTCTTTAATTTATTCTTAGAACTTTTCTATTCAATTTATGATTCATAATGAAAGTTAATATCCAAATTTAAATTCATAATTCTGCTTAAGTTAAGATTCATAACAAAAGTTTGTTCGCGAATTTAATTAAATTATTATTTGACATTAGTTAATTGGTATTTCGCTTTTATTGCTATTTTATCCTTTAATTCTTAGAGCTTTACTACTTAAGTTATGAGTCATAATGAAAGTTTATTCACGAATATAAATACATAATTCCGCTTAAGTTAAGATCCATAACACAAGTTTATTTGCGAATTTTATTAAATTTACATTTAACAATATTTAATTGGCATTTCCCCTTTATTGCTGTTTCTTCCTTTAATAATTTGTTTTATTTCTTGCTTTATAAAAGTTCTGTAAAATATTTCGCGAATTTAATAAAATTATTAGCTGATATTAGCTAGTTACTAATTTAACTTAATTGGCAATGTATTCTAACATAAAAGCTTAAATTTCTGCTTTTAAAAAAAGTTTTATTCTATGATCTTTTCTAATTAAGCTAAGATTCAAAGTAGAAGTTAGTTCCCCAATTTAATTCGCTCTTTCTTATAAATTCTTTAGATCTCCGGGAGTTATAAGCAGCTACTATTATCTTGCCTAACCTAAGTAAACTTTTATTTTAAATTTTATAAAATTAGTTAATAATTATAATTAATAATTTCAATTACAAATTCATATAAATTTCTTAATATTTGTTTCCTTTTAAAAAATTGTTTAAATTGCCTTCTTAAAAAAAGAAATAACAAATAAACTACACTATTACAACCATAAATATGTCACTGGCAGACAGGTGAGTGTCTATCAAAGAAACAAAGGTGTGGTCTTCTTTACAAACATACAATATACATACGTGTGTCAGGTATATTTTTTGTCTGACAATAAAACATTGCAAGTGTTTCTTTTCTTCTTTTCAAGATTTTTTTCATTTTCTTCATGTTTTATGTCTTCCGTGTATATCACAAAAAAATATAATTTGAATTAAAGAATAAAGAAATAAACACACATTATAATTTTATTATCATCATTATTGTTTGAAATAGAGTAATGACATTAAAGATATGACCTAATTTTGTCACTATGACTTCTGGTGAACCATGAAAATTAAAGAGTTTTTTAAAATAGAATTGAAAATTAGGAATAATTTATAGTTGCCTGAAGAACATGACTTTAGTAAGAAAACTAAGAAATTGTGGTCTCCACAAATAAAAAAAAATATATTGTTGCTACAATAAAACATTTTCTTTATTAATTCAAAAGAGCAGATTAAATTTACCTAAATAAAATAGATTGTAGTACGAAAAAAAAGTTATTTCCACAAATAAAACAGTTAAATTGATAAAAAAAAAAAAACAAATTCCTAGCTTTTATTCTTAATAATATTAATACAAATTTTTAATACAAACATTTTTGTTTGATTTAATATTTATTGTGTTTAATTAATTTCTGTTGTTACTACTGAAGTACTCAATCAAGGTTACGATTGCAAAATTCGAAAATTTCGTTAATAAGTGATAAAATTAAATTATGAAATTGAGTTTTATTTAAAAAGTCATCAAATGATTGCTCTATTTATCCTATTGCGTATTTATTTTATATTTCTTTCCTTCTCAGTAAATTCTTTCTCATTTACTATTGTTCATTTTAATAATATAATTCTATTATTTTTTAAAAATAATAAAAAATCATTATTATCATCGTCATACTCACTTTACAAAATTCATTATAGAAAGCAAACAAAAGATTTATTACCTAAAAAGAAAGAAAAGAAGAGAAAAGAAAAATTAGTTTATAAAAATAAAAAAAAAAACTTTTTTTCAAGGAAAATATATTTATTCAAGAGGAAAAAAGTTAAGTTTCAAACAATTGATAGACAATTGTTTGCCAGGCTGTCAAAAATCTGCTTAATATAAAATTGATTTAAAATACTTAAAAGCAATAGCATTAACTTTAAAATTACTTTATTAACTTTCAACATTTTAAATTTTAAATAAAATTTCTTAAAAATCAAGCTTAATAGTTACATTAAATAAACCCATCTTTACAAAAAGATAAAGATATAAATAAGAAATATTGACCTACATCTCTAATAAAAAAACATGATTCTTTATCTTAAAACATTTTTACACTTAAACATACGCCTTCAATAATTTACATTTCTTTATACTCCCTCTTAACAATATTATTTAAATTCTCTTATTATATACAGTAGTGGCCATAACAAGCTAAACAATAAGTTAGTTAAATAATAAAACAGTAAGTGTGGGTGTAGATTATTATAAATCACGAAATGAAAATAGAAACCCGCTAACAAAGTTTGAAAGCAAATCATGATAAATAGAAAATATAATTTTTTTATTTTAAAAAGAAAAAAACTAAAAAGACTTGTTAGAGAAACTGTGACAATTTAATATATTTTTAAAATATTTTTAGCATGTTGCAACATGAATAAAATAAAATTAATTATAATGGAAGAAACTTGTAATAATGTGGAACAACATAAGAAAAATTATTAGTCAGTGTCATGGAATTGCATTAATTAAGTTGATGTTTAAGTTTAAAACGGTATTTTTATAGTTGTTTACATTACAGGTGCTAAAAAATACAACTCTAAAGGAAAGTGTTGGTTTTTTTAATAATTCTATAACTTTTAAACCGCTGGATATATATTACTATGATTTGATTAAAAAAAAAATACTACACACAGATAGTCCTTATAGATCTTTTCGAAAATATGGTTATATGAGTTGCATATCTTTTTTAGTCAAGAGATATTTAGACTGAGGCTAATTTTACGTCATTAACTTTTTTAAACTTGGCAAGGTCAATTTAAGTTCTAACATTTTTTTAAAATATTCCTTGGATTCTATACAAAATTCTAAATAATATTGATGAAGAATTATGATTATGATTTAGGCTTGTTCTAATTGAAACTTAACTACATTTAGGCATGAACTGTATAATAGTTTACCAGACAAATTTTGCATCATCTAAAGCTCAAAAATCTCCGTCTTAAAATATTGTAATTATATATGTAACGAGCTGTAAAATTCAAAAAGTACCATTAGAAGAACGATAAAGTACCACAAAGTTCTCTCTTACGGATTCTCATTCACTTAGCAATTCATGTCTTTAATTTCATATTTTTAGGTTAAATATTATAGAAAATTCAAAAAGTACCATTAAAATAACAAAATAGTACCACAACGTCCCCTCTTATGGATTCTCATTAACTAAGGACCACATATCCCTAATTTCATGTTTCTAGGTTCATAATTATAGAAAATTCAAAAAGTACCATTAGAAGAACGAAAAAGTACCACAAAGTCCCCCCTTGTGAATTCTTTCCAACATCGGACCATGCGTATTTAATTTCATGTTTCTACGTTAAATATTACAGAAAATGCAAAAAAGTACCAATAGAAGAAGAAAAAGTACCACAAAGTCCATCCTCTTGAACTCTTACCCACAGACCATGTATTTTTAAGTACCACAAATTGCACTCTCGTGAATTCTTATCTACATTTTCTTAATTTCATGTTTATTGTAATTGAAAATTCATTATTAAGTTTGAATGTAATTTCCCGCCTTTACCCCTTTTTTTGGTACTTTTTTTGACCCATCGAATTATTAAAAATTGTATTCTAATAAATTTCTAAATTGTAGTGGTATTCCGTATTAAAATACTCATATGATTATTTCAATAAATATAAAAAAATGTTTTATGAAAAAAGTACCAAAAATAGGTACGATTTTTACCCCTTAAACGTTTGAATTTCTAAAAAGGACCAAATTTGTATTTCTCATTTTTTGATAAGTTATGAATACTACATACATTTTATCTGTATGTTGATTGGTTTCAAAGATACATATGGTGCCAAAAAAGTACCAAAATACAGTTTTTACTCGTTTTCTCCCTAAAACAGCCGATTTTCAAAAAAGTACCAGAAACCTATCCAATTATTTTTTAAACGAATAACGATAACTATTCAACTTTTTTTGTATTATTATTAGTTTGCGAGTTATAAGGTTACCGATTTTACCCGTTTTTACCCTTTTTTACCCCCTAAACATTCGAATTTCCAAAAATCCCGTCTTAGTGGATCTACATGGAGGGAGACCTACCTACGTTCCAAATTTCGTCTCTCTAACTTCAGCCGTTTGAGCTGTGGGATGATGAATCAGTCAGTCAGTCAGTAACGTTACTCTTTTATATATATAGATTATATTTGAAATCACTTTAGAATTCTGATAAATAATTTTTTCTACGATATAAAAAATAAATTTTAAGCAAAATTTTGTATAAAAATAAAATTTATATGAAAAAAATATTAAACGTTTTGTATAAAATTTATCGAAAATATTCTAAAAAAAAAGAAAATTTATCGAAAATTTTCCAAAGGAAAAAGAGAAAATTTTTCTATAGAAAAAATATAAAATTATTAAAAATTTTCTATAGAAAAAGAGACAACTCATCGAAAAATTTCTATAGAAAAAAGAGAAAACTTATCGAAATTTGTCTATAGAAAAAAGACAATATTTATCGAAAATTTTTTATAGAAAAAATAAAAAATTCATTGAAAATTTTCTAAAAATAATCGAAAAATTTATCGAAAAGTACCTATAAAAAGGAAATTTATCGAAAATTTTCTATAAAAAGAAAAAGAATTTTTTTTTTTTTTTTGAAAATTTTCTTGAAAAAATCGAAAAAATTATCGAAAATTATCTATAAAAAGGATATTATCGATAATTTTCTATAGAAAAAAGACAATTTATCGAAAATTTTCTATGGAAGAAATGACATTTTATCGAAAATTTTTTATAGAAAAAAGAGAAAATTTATCGAAAATATTCAATAGAAAAATATATAAAATTTTCTATAGAAGAGAATAATTATCGAATATTTTCTATGAAAGATAGAAAAATTATCGAGTTTTTTGGAGAAAAAAATAGAAAATTTTGTATAAAAAATTTAAGATTTTTTACAAAAAAAAACGAAAAACATCGAAAATTTTCTGTAAAAAATCGAAAAAAAGAAAAAAAAATAATAAAATTATAGAAATTTTTTTTAAAAGATCGAAAAATTTTATTAAAAATTTTCTATAGCAAAAAAGAGACAATTTATAGAAAAATTTCTATAGAAAAGATAATATTTATTGAAATTTTTTTTATAGAAAAAAAGAAAATTATTGAAAATTTTCTAGAAAAAATGGCAAAATTTATCGAAAATTACCTATACAAAAGAAAATTTATTGAAAATTTTCTATAGAAAGAAGACATTTTATTGAAAATTCTCTCCAGAAAAGAGAAAAATTATCGAACATTTTCTCTAGAAAAGAGAAAAATTATCGAAAAATTTCTCTAGAAAAAAGAAAAATTATCGAAAATTTTCTATAGAAAAATTATTGTTTTCTGGAGAAAAAAAATAGAAAATGTTTTATAAAAAATCGAAAACATCGAAAATTTTCTATAAAAAATCAAAAAATTTTTAGAAAATTTCCGATCTTTTATAGAAAATTTTCTATAATTTTATTAATTTTTTGGAAATCGAAAATTTAAAAAAAAAAAAAAAATTATCGAAAATTTTTTAGAAAAAAAAAAACGAAAATTTTCTTTAAAACAACGAAAAATTTATCGAAAATAACCTATAAAAACTAAATTTATCGAAAATTACGTATAAAAAATAGCCTAGAGTAAAGAGAACCGGTTCAAAACTAGTCACGTGACAGGTTCTCAGGGCTAGTGACCGGTCCTACTTCCGGAACTTTATATGAGAGGAATCCGTCACTTTTACATGGGGTTGTCATTGGAGGTGGCTAATTAGCCCCTTGAGACAGGTCACAGGATAGATCACAGGACTGGTCGGTAATTGTTTATTTATTAAACATTTTTTATTATTATTTTTATTAAATTATGTTTACTTTTATTTTATAATTTTTTGTTAATGTGGATGGCGACACCCTGAACCGAACCCATGTTAATCTAACGTATTTTTTGAAACTTTCTTATAGAAACAAAATAAATTGAAAATTTCCTACAAGTCAAAACTTATTGAAAAATTCCTATAACAGGAAACTTAATCAAAAATTTCCTATAAAAGGAATATTTATCGAAAATTTCATATAAAAATTAAATTTACAAAAAATGTCCCATAATAATATTAACTGAAAAATTTATAAAAAATTTCCTATAAAATTTCCCATAATAATATTAATTGTAAATTTTTAATTATAAGAAATTTTATCGAAAGTTTGTTATAATAGCGAAATAATTCAAAATTTTATCTAAATGAAAATTTGTTGAACATCGGTAATCCGCCCCAACACCTAACCTGCTTTTAACAGACAGGCAAACGGACGGACGGACATAACTAAATCAACTTAGAATTTCACGAGGAACTAGAATATACATAAATACTTTATGGGGTCTTAGATTATTATTTCGAATTTCGAAACGGATTGACAAACTCAATATATCCCCCATCTAGAGAGTTCAAACTTTAATTTCTGAATTTAGAGCCCAGTTCTATACAGAGTACCAAATAATTTCATCTTACATTGTTTAAATAAATAAATATTTCAAATATACTATAAACCAGGGTTTAAAAACTTAAATACCATTATTTTCCTTTTAATACACACTCCAAAATCAATAATTTTATTTTATTAAAACAAAAAAACTAAAAGTTCAAGCAAAAGTTGTCATGTACCAAAAAATATATAAAAACTTTTTCCAAAACTTTGCTGACACAAAAAAAGTCCTTAAATTTTTTTCACAATGTTTTTCACAGTATGTTTTTTATACATTTATACTGTAATTTATTACAATTTAAAATATAACAGCAAAAAAAAAAAAACGTTGGAATTTTTATTAAACATATCCATTTCCTTTAAATTCATTTAACGTATTATTTTTTCTGTTTTAATTTTCAAAGTGTTTTTATCGAATGTGCTTCAAACAAACAAAACAATTTTGGTGAAAATTTTGGTGGTAAATTTAAAATAAACATACAAATATAATTTTGTTTAGATTTTCTATTAAGTTCTGTTTTTGATTAAATTTTTTGAATTTGAGTTTGTTTGCTGCTCAACACACTTCCCACCGTAAATAATTGACGCCAATAATTGTGTAGGTTTCCGTGGCACGCTTTCCGTTTACATTTATCTGAATAAATTGTTGAACAAAATTTTATATTAAAACTATATCTATGGTAAAATATATGTATGTATAGAGAAGTATTAGCTACATACATGAATAGATAGTAGTAGTTGTTTATAAAATGTTTAAACTATTTTCTTTTTTTGGCTTAATGGTAAAGTTTTCGCTTTTTAAACTAAAATGTTGTGGGTTTCGTTTTTTTTTTTTGTTTTTATTTCAGATCAGATGTTTTTATTTTATAAGGTTTATTGTTTGGGGTGTTGTAATCATTTTAACTTTTTTTGAAAAAATGATATTAAAAGTTGTAACTGGGAAATTAAATAGTACTTTATAATTAGAGTAACGAAATAGAGCAGAAAATTTGGAAAATATTTTGGCATAAAAAAATAACTATAAACTGGGTGAATATTTTAACTAAAAAACGATATAACTCAAACTTAATTTCGCATAACAAAATTACTAAAACATTATTATTATTTTTTAATAATTTTTGAATATTTATTTATGCTCAAGATCAAGTTCATTATTGTAATAATTTTTGTAGAATACAGAAAAAGATTTATTAGACAATAGCAGGTGGGAAAGCATTTTCTGATCCGATTTAGAATATGTAAAGTGATGAAGTTACGTATTCTAATTCTTCAAAAGTGCGAGTTAAATGAAAGATCTTTACGATTAGCACTAAAGGCATAAATGGATGCTAATGACGATCGTAGCGGATCAGAAAATGCATTCCATCCTGCTAGTGTCTAATAAATCTTTTTCTGTATTCTACAAAAATTATTACAATAATGAACTTGAGCCTAAATAAATATTAAAAAATTATTAACTCATGTAAAAGTTCGAAATAATATTCATCATTTACAAAAATTATTTTTTATTATTTAAGTTTTGGGTACTAACTATTATTTCTATATACAACGATCCAGTAGTCTATTTATAGTCATTACCATTTTATTTTTATTAACTCTTGTTTTCTCTTTAACATATAACTTCCTAAATCTCTTTAGTTTTCTCACAAATGTTTAGACGATCATGTAAATAAGAAGTTTATTATCACAAAAATGTATACTAATGATATGAATAATAAAATCCTATTTAAATAAAACTTAAATTAAAGTTATTTCAAAAGTTTATATTAACAAATTATTTATTTATAATTTCAAAACAATTAACATAAATTTTAAAAATTTATCAACAAAGATATTACAATAATAACATTAAACTAACTAATTAATAAATATGTAAATAAATGACAAATTTATTTGAATTTTAAAACAATTTTATAATTCCTTATTAAATACCTTACAATTAGAAAACAATTAACATAACCTCCAAATAAGAAATAAACAATAGAAAACATAATTATCTTTCAATATTTATTGCCTTTTTTGTCAATCATGCAAATATGGAATTAACTATGATTTTAAAAATAGTAAAAATATAACCGTAAAACTACATTTTGCCATAATTAATAAATAATTAAATAATAAACACTTTTACGATTTTCGAAAATGTAACCAAATACTTTCTAAACTTCTGAAACGTGTTGTTTAAATTTGTAATTTATTAATATAACACAACATTTTGGGTGGGCGAAAAAGTAATTTCTTTTGTAAATTAATAAATACTAGATTTTGAATAGATTATTTATTAAAATAAAAAATGACTATAATTTTCATATTCTTTCATGTGAAGTTGAACTTCACTACTACTCTTGCATATGTAAATATGTATATTTTTTTTTTAAAACTGGTATGGCTAAAATTGTTTAACACATGTTTAAACTAAAAAGGTTTTATGTACGAAATTCTTTTTATTTTAGTTTCATTTTATTTCTATTTTTATTTTCAACTTAATGCTAATTTATGAATAATTATATTCATAAACCCAATGAGTTACGAAAAAGATGTGTGTTTTTTTAACTGTTTTTTTTTTTTTTACATATATTTTGTAGTAATAAAAAAGTATATATGAGTTTCTAAACGTGACTTGAACGTCAGTTATTGTTAGTCAACAAATTTAGAGTTAAGCAAGATACTATAGCAATAATATTCTATTAAAAGAAAAATGGAAAAAATATATAAAAGGGCCTGCTCAATGCTATTTCTAATGCCCTACAATCATTATCAGCATTATAGTCTGCACTATATTCTACCCTATAGTCTGGAATACAGTTAAGTCTAGTCTATAGTCTGCACTTTAGTCTATAGCCTGCAATACAGTCTAATCTATAGTCTGCATAATAGTCTTGTCTGCAGTCTGGACTTTATTTTATAGTCCGAACTATACTTTAGTCTATAGTCTGGACTATAGTTTAGTCTATAGTCTGGACTATAGTTTAGTTTATAGTCTGGACTATAGTTTAGTCTATAGTCTGGACTATAGTTTAGTCCAAAGTCTGGACTATAGTTTAGTCTGAAGTCTAGACTGTAGTTTAGTCTATAGTCTGGACTATAGTTTAGTCTGTAATCTGGACTATAATTTAGCCTAAAGTCTGGGCTATGGATTAGTCTGTAATCTGTGCTATATTTTAACCTATAATCTGGACTACAGTTTAGTTTATAGTCTGAACTATAGTTTAGTCTAAAGTATGGACTATAGTTTAATCTATAGTCTGGACTTTAGTTTAGTCTAAAGTCTGGACTATAGTTTAATCTATAGTCTGGACTATAGTTTAATCTATAGTCTGGGCTGTAATTAAGTCTATAGTCTAGTTTAGTCTGCAACATGGATCATATCTTATAATTTAGCCTAGTCTATAGACTATGATTTGGAATATAGTTTAATCTATAATCTTGACTATAGTTTGTACTATATTTTAGTTTATAACTTGGACTATAGTTTATTCTATAGTCTGGACATCGGTTTAGTCTATAATTTAGACTATAATTTAATCAATACTCTTGACTATAATTTAATCTATTTAGTCTGTCGTCTGAACTATAGTATACTCTATAATTTATTTTATAGTCTAAACTATATTCTATAATTTGAAGTATAGTTTATTCTATAGCTTAATTAATTCTTAAGTTTGGTCTACAGTTTATTTTATGGTCTGTGCTATACTTTAACCTATAGTTTGGACTATAGTTTAGTT
The DNA here is from genome assembly GCA_951394005.1 of Protophormia terraenovae. Classification (NCBI taxonomy): domain Eukaryota; kingdom Metazoa; phylum Arthropoda; class Insecta; order Diptera; family Calliphoridae; genus Protophormia; species Protophormia terraenovae. Next base: position 33,975,482 of record OX596073.1, read on the forward strand.
TATAGTCTGGACAATAATTTAGACTATATTCAAGACTATAGTCTAGTCTATAGTCTGAACTATAGTTTAGTCTAAAGTCTGGACTATAGTTTAATCTATAGTCTGGACTTTAGTTTAGTCTAAAGTCTGGACTGTAATTTAGTCTATAGTCTGGACTATAGTTTAGTCTGAAGTCTAGACTGTAGTTTAGTCTATAGTCTGGACTATAGTTTAGTCTATAATCTGGACTATAGTTTAGTCTATAGTCTGGACTATAATTTAGCCTAAAGTCTGGGCTATGGATTAGTCTGTAATCTGTGCTATATTTTAACCTATAATCTGGACTACAGTTTAGTTTATAGTCTGAACTATAGTTTAGTCTAAAGTATGGACTATAGTTTAATCTATAGTCTGGACTTTAGTTTAGTCTAAAGTCTGGACTATAGTTTAATCTATAGTCTGGGCTGTAATTTAGTCTATAGTCTAGTTTAGTCTGCAACATGGATCATATCTTATAATTTAGCCTAGTCTATAGACTATGATTTGGACTATAGTTTAATCTATAATCTTGACTATAGTTTGTACTATATTTTAGTTTATAACTTGGACTATAGTTTATTCTATAGTCTGGACATCGGTTTAGTCTATAATTTAGACTATAATTTAATCAATACTCTTGACTATAATTTAATCTATTTAGTCTGTCGTCTGAACTATAGTATACTCTATAATTTATTTTATAGTCTAAACTATATTCTATAATTTGAAGTATAGTTTATTCTATAGCTTAATTAATTCTTAAGTTTGGTCTACAGTTTATTTTATGGTCTGTGCTATACTTTAACCTATAGTTTGGACTATAGTTTAGTTTATAGTCTGGACAATAATTTAGACTATATTCAAGACTATAGTCTAGTCTATAGTCTGAACTATAGTTTAGTCTAAAGTCTGGACTATAGTTTAATCTATAGTCTGGACTTTAGTTTAGTCTAAAGTCTGGACTGTAATTTAGTCTATAGTCTGGACTATAGTTTAGTCCAGAGTCTAGACTACAGTCTAATCTATAGTCTGAACTACAATCTAGTTTATAGTCTAGTCTACAATCTGGATTATAGTCTAGTATAGACTGTAGTTTAGTCTGTAGCCAAGTACATAGTAAGTCTATAGTTTATTCATTAAACAATTTTCTTGTTAACTATATTTTGTCTTGTCTATAATTTCGTCTGTATATCTACTTCAACCCTTCCTACATTAGGGTAGGGTATAAAAAAACACCAAAAAATCACACACGCAATTTCATTTCACAATACATACATATTTAATTCAATTCCATTCAGTTTTCGAAAAAATGTTAGACTATAAGACTGTCTGTCATTCATGAAAACCAAAGACAACTAACAAAATGAATTGTCATTTGTGTTGGCGGTGGTGGTGATGGTAGCAGCAGCAGCGAAGTATTCCGATTATGTTGGTCTAACACCAAACAAAAAGGGGTGCAGTGGTGGAGGAGGTGCTGACAATTGTATTTGGTTACATTTATATTTCCAGTTCATTTGCACTTGTGTGTCGTATTGACAGCCTTTTATTTTTTTTTTTTTTTTTTTTTTTTTTGTAGAGATTTGAAACATTGTCATAAAGTTGTTTTTGAACAACGGCCTATAAAGTTTTTTTTTTTAAAGCAATAGACTCTCTTTTGTCTTTTTGCTAATGAAACCTCAACATAACAAAACCAAAACAATCGTCAATCCGACCAAGTCAATAGTAAGCAAACAGGCAGGCAGGCAAACAAACCAATCAACTATTTAAACCAAACGGTCATTGAACGTAAGTATCTGCTATAAATATGGATGTAAGTACATATGTTTTGTGTCTAACCATGTGTATAAGTGTAACCCTCATTTAATGCTAGATTTTAGGCAAATATCTGTACAATATAATAAATAAATTACAAACGTAAATTTTATAGGAATGTACATACTTATGTTTATATATTGCAGTAACAGTGAATGATATAATAAGGGGAACTATGTATTTTCAAAGTGTTGGTTAAAATTTTAAAATAATAAGATACTTTTTTTTTAATTTATTTTATTTTTTGCTGTACTTGAATATTTATATATGTATCTATAATTTGTAATTTAAAAAAAAAATAATAATAATAAAACAAATATTCATACTCTTAGGTTAATTTGCAGTTTTTTTTTATTTTTATTTTATTTTTTATTAAGTTCAAAATGTTATCAGTTTTTGTGAAACAATGTAATATAATGTTCTTAAACCAGAACGTTCTTTAAAAAAATAATGTAACTTAGTCATCAACTACAATAAATAACAATTCTGCTGAATAGAGTAGAGTTTAAACTTCAATGATCGTTAAGAGTAAATTTGATTTTTAATTAATCCTCGGTTTCTTTTTTTTTTTTTTTCTACAAATACCTTTGAGTTTTTTGTTTTACGAAAATTATTATTTTTTTAATTTACATAAATTACAAACTCCTATAAATTATCAATTAAAGTTTTTAAACATTAAGCTTCATAAAAATAATAATTTTTGAATATATGCATATTAAATATTTCATAAATCCTAAGATTTACTCTTATTTATGGCAACAGCGAAATCAATTGATTAAGGCGTTTATACCGCCAACCTTTTCTATTCAATTATAACGTATTCCTAAACTTATACACATACATATGTACATTGTTATATGAGGTTGTCAAAAACTGGCATTTTACTAGCACGACTAAAAGCTTTTAACTAGTAACTTGTTACCAACAACCAGCCTCGACTTCAGAAAATAAAATAAAATCTAACAAGATACTCTTTCATGTAATTGACAGTTTTACAGATTTTTCACTTAATAACGAAGGTGCGAATCTAAATCTCATTCATTCACTCACTCACTATACTCTCTATCACTTGTATTTCTTTTTAGCGGACAACTTTAAAAAGCATAGAAAATTGACTGCACCATCATTATGAACATTATGCCGACCGACAGACCAAGGGAACGAGCGTTATGAATGAATTGAGTTTAGAAAAATTCACACATATCTTAAAAAGTCATTTTGAATATGATTTTCTTCAATTTCTACGTTTGTTACATTTTAGTTTTGCTTGCTTGAATACATTTTATCTCATAAATTGTTCATGCATCATTGAAGATGATGGCACGAATGTGAAACAAATAGAAAGAGAAAAAAAAATATAATAAATTTATGAAATAAAATTATGCAGATGTTTGAGGTTAAAGACAGTACGAATGGTTGAGTATTTTGAATAGAAATAGATTTTTGCAACTGAATTGTGATTTATGAGAAAAATGCCATAATTAAGAGGATCTTTAAATTATCACATAGAGTGTAAAAGGTTCAGCTATGGATTTGGTGGTTTAAATAAAAATATATGCAAACATACTATTTATCTTGATACCAATATGTTTATAACGTTTATACTCATTAAAGTTATTTTTAAGGAGGAGCAATGAACCCCAATCAAACGAATGCCAACATTTTGTCAAATCTTTATACTTCCTTTAGCAAGATATCCAGACAAAAAGGCAGGCGGACTGACGGACGGATCTTAATACCAATACCTATATATGGGTTGTTATTTCTCGAATTGTACCTTACTGGGAAGCAATGAACCCGATTTGTATAAATTCACTTTAAACCTTCATTTAGTCAAAAAAATGGTGTACGAATTTCATTAAGTGATAGTTAAACTTCCTATAGAAGCACAGTCAGACAGAAAAGCAAGCGGACAGAAGGACAGACGTTATTTAATCAATTTAGAAGGAGATTTATTTATGGGATAGACAGAAAGACATATATTGGTAGACTTTTAAATTATTTCTGATTCTATCTTTTTTATTTCACTTTAAACTTAAATAGCGATAAGGCTTACTTATTGATCTAAAATATCGTGTACTATAGTTTTTAAAGCTATTTTTAAAATTTCAACCTATAGTTTGATTGAAAGGTTTACTTCGACAGATGGAAGAAGTAGTTTTGACTTCATCATCAACAATAGTTGTTGACTCAAACAAAAAAAAATAATACCAACATCATCTTCAATTGCTACTCTCTAAACTTGTACAGCTTTATTAGTCCCTTTTTGAGCGTATCGAGATATATCAACCTATTATTATCTGTCGTTCAAACAGGCAGACAGATGGACAGACAATGTTATATCGACCCAAAAAGTAATTTAGAGTTTATCTTTTTAACTTTACATCTGGACAACTTTAAGGTGAATATATAAAATATATTTACAGATACAGATAAGTATGCAACGAGTTGAACATTTGAAGATAATTTTTGTAGGTAGATAATTTTTGTCAAAAATCATTCTAAAGAGATTATTTCGGACAATGGAAAGCTTTACAGTATCATGGTCACCGAATATTAAATTAGATCGCTTTTAAGGGCGTTTTCTCTTCTGACCAAAATGTTGTCTTTATGCTGCTCCTAGAGATCACTTCTGTGTTCTATTCTGAAAAAATGCAATACTTTAAATGAGAGATATTTTTTGATAGACACATGACCGGTCAAAGTTAAATCGACCCAAAAAAAGTAATTTTGAGTTTACATCTGGAAAACTTTGGGGTCAATATTTAAATCATATTAATACAGAAAGTTCTTAGTCTGCAATAAGTTGAATATTTGCCAAAATATTGCCTATATGCTGCCCTTAGACCATTTCTGTGTTCTGTTCTGAAATGAGAGAGGTATGTTTTTTCTTTTTTTGCTTTGAACAACAGAATCAGACATTCTTCATATAATTTTGAAATTTCACAAAAATTTTAAATTCCACCAAAAACTCTAAATTTTATTCAAATTTTGCAAAATTTAAAAAAAATCCAGAAAAAAATCAAAAATTTTGATATTTTATCAAAAATTTTAAATTAAAAAAAAAAAACGAAAATCAAAGTAAAATATTTAAAATTTCAAATAGAATCTCGACGTATCACCGAAAATATGAAATTTAACAAAATATTTGATTGTCCTAAAGTTTCGAGATTTAAAAAATTTTAAAATTTCACAAAAAATTCGAAATTTTACAAAAAATAAAACAAAATATTCCACCTCTCTTAGCAGCTCTTTAAAGAATCGAATTGATGTAATCTACACAGTTTTCTGATCTACTTTTATTCGAAGTATGACAATCCTATTTTATACAGTGAGGTACTTAAAATTCAATAACAAATAACTCAAAAACTATAAGAGATAAATAAGACATGCAATGTTTTTGTAGGTCTTGTTAGTACCTACAATAATGTATAAAAATATCGAACAAGAGACAAAAATTTGGCAAGCGATTAAACAATTTTTATGTCAGAGGTACCCAACTTTGAGTCCCTTCAACTCCGCCCCTGAGGGGTCTGTTCGGTCCCCCTTTCAAACTTATTAAAAAATTTTAGCTGCATCACCATTTTTAATATATAAACGAGCTGTTAACCCGCTACTTCGTTAGCGGAAATTTTTTATAAAAACCATACTATAAAATAAATTTAAAGTAGGATTTTCGAAAAGTACAAAAGGCATGTTTGATAGCTTGCCAGTAAAGAACCAATTTCATTCATTAAGGACCACATATCTTTAATTTCATGTTGCTAGATTAAATATTATAGAACATTCAAAAAGTACCATTAGAAAAACAAAAAAAGTACCACAAAATCCCCTATTGTGGGTTCTCATTCATTTAGAACCACATATCTTTAATTTCATGTTTCTAGGTAAAATATTACAGAAAATGCAAAAAGTACCATTAGAAGAAGAAAAAAGTACCACAAAGTTCATCCTCTTGAATTCTTACCCACAGGATGTTTCTGTTTTTAATGTAATTGAGAATTCATTATTAAATTTGAATAAAATGTAATTTCCCGCCTTTACACCTTTTTTGGTACTTTTTTTTCACCCATCGAAGTATCAAAAATCGTATTCCAATAAATTTCTAAATTGTAGTGGTATCCCATATTAAAATACTCATATGAATATTTCAATATATATAAAAAAATATTCTATGAAAAAAGTACCAATAATAGGTACGATTTTTACCCCTTAAACGTTTGAATTTCTAAAAAGTACCAAATTTGTATTTCTCATTTTTTGATAAGTTATGAATACGACATAAATTGTATGTGTATGTTGATTGGTTTCAAAGATACATATGGTGCCAAAAAAGTACCAAAATACAGTTTTTACCCGTTTTCTCCCTAAAACGGCCGATTTTCAAAAAAGTACCAGACACCTGTCCAATTATTTTTTAAATGAATAACGATAACTATTCGACTTTTTTTGGATCATTATTAGTTTGCGAGTTATAAGGTTACCGATTTTATACGTTTTTACCCTTTTTTACCCCCTAAACATTCGAATTTCCAAAAATCTCGATCTATATGGAGGGAGACCTACCTACGTTCCAAATTTCGTCCCTCTAGCTTCAGCAGTTTGGGCTGTGGGATGATGAATCAGTCAGTCAGTCAGTCAGTAACGTTACTCTTTTATATATATAGATAATACGAATGTAATTATGTATTTGCAAAAAATAAAAACGCTACGCTACCTCCATTATTCTGTTTAAACCCACAAAATAAACCTAACCTTTGTTAAGCAAACAAATGAAATATTTTCTTGTTTTCTTAATAAATCTAAAGTTAATTATAACCCCCTTGAAAACTGCAGGGAATTTTAACAAAATGCTATAAGTATTTACTTCAGTTTCTTGTTATTTATTTTTTCTTCAGTCTTCTAACAAAAGATAAGATAAAAGCAAAAAAAAAAAAAATATATAACAAAAACTAATAGAAGAAAAAAACGAAACGAAATCATTATTTGTTTAAAATTCAATTAGAAAAAAAGATAATTAACAATAATAAAAAGTAGCATTAAAATAATTTGCTATGCTATACCCATACTAAACAATATAAAAGGTCTAGTAAAACAAATTTAAGTAATTAATAAAGCATTTCTTTTAAAGAATTGTTATAAAATATAAATTAATGGTATAGGCCAATTTGTATTTAGATTTAATTAATTTAAAACACAAATCTCAAATTAATGTTTGAAATTACTTTTAAAGCTTATACGAAAACTTCCTATAAATGGCTCCCTATGGTTAAGAAATATTTGTTATGATGTCATCAACGTCATCATCATCATCAGTTTGAGTATTCTGACGTTTTTTTATTTTTACACTTTTCGTATTTAACTTTTCTTTTTTTGATATTTATGTCTATTTATATAATACTTTTTTTTTTCTTTTTGTGTATAAATATGAATTTACTCATATATGTATTATACAAATTCTATATACTATTATAGTTTTTTGTTGTAGTTTATTTTTTTATTTTTTTTTTTGGAATACAATGGCGGTTATTTTTTGTCGTATTTATTTACGTTTTGTTAGCAGTTGTTAACAAAGCGTTAAATTAAATATTGTTAAAACCACACTCACTCATTCTTAATAAATAATAGATATTGTTGCAAATGTATTGTTAACACCACAGATCAATAAAATAGCAGTGGTTTATACAAATTTATAGATATTCATTTAAGCTTAAAATACATAAGTAGAATAACAACTTTTTTAAATTTTTGATAATTTTAATAAAACTTTCCGAATCTTTCTGTTGGTTTGTAATTTTAATTATTACACTAAGGAAACAAATTCGATTCAAAATCCACGACGTTTGTGGTCACATTGACAATTTACGCTATTGGCTTCTTAATACCGTTCGTTTACACATTTTAAATAAACATAATGTAATTTAATAATTCCATATTGAGGTGATGTCAACTTGATTCCAATTGGTATCAATATTCGTAAATGATTTGAACACAAAATGTGGATTTTGAATAAAGCATTATATATGTGTTAAATTTTTCTTTGGGTGTAAGATTTTATATAAAATATTTTTGTATGTTTTAAAAATTATATCACATTATTTTTCTGCTAGCTTTTTAAACACAACTATTTTCATATCTAACTAAAAATAAAGATGTTATAGTTATAGTAACAAAAAAAAAAAAAGCGACATAAAAATAGGATTATATATTTTTTCTACTATTTAGTAATAGTATGTAAATATAAAATTTAAATAAGTAACTTATTATATAATAGAGGCACACAGTGTTCCCAAAACGAATTTTTTTAGAAATAATTCTGTAACCTTAGAACTGCTGGATGTATTTGAATGAAATTTCCTGAGGTGTATTTCAATTGATTTGGAAGAGCTCAGGTTCTTATGGGGTCTGGAGGACGGGGGGGCGCACCTCTAAAGTTGGTCACCTCTGGTATGAACATTTTTTAAAAAATCGCCAAAATTTCATTTATGTTTTGATTTTGCACATAGATAGTACTTATAATTTCCTACAAAAAATTCGATTACATGTGTGGGATATCTTTTTTACTTTAAGAGATATTTGAACCGAAATCAAATTTTGAACCATTTTTGACCCATTTTTGAACATGTTTTTTTATTTTATTTTTTTTAACTATGCGGGTTTTATTTGAGTCCTAAAATTTTTCTAAAATACTCTCTGGATTTTGTACAAAATTCTAAATAATTTTCGTGCAAAAATCATATACCTATGTGGTTTAGATAAAAAATTATATAATTTTGAAATAGAAATTTTTAAAAAATTGTGATTTTTTGTGATTTTTTTCAAAAAGGTGGTAACATTTTTTCACTTTAAAATTCATTATTTTCCTCTGGACCTTAAATTTTTTTCATGTTCCTAAAATAATGCTTAACATAAATGCATGTAAAACATATCCGGGGCCAGTTGGGGTAACAGTCTCCCCGCTATCCCTATCAGAATTTCGTTAATTTTAATTTTTATTTTTTTGTTTTTGTGGAGCTCAAAAATGTCAAATCTGAAATTAAAAAACAAAAACCTTGATTACATACCTACACATGTTCGCTAAACACACAAAAAATATTTAATAAGCCACGCCTCTTATAACGACAGGGTGACCATTTTAATGAAAAAAGTCAATTTTTGAAGCAAGCTTTCCCCGAACTGGAATTTTGGGTATTTCGGAATAAAAAAGTGAGAATCTATTTATACTCTTCTTTTAAAGACAACTTTTTTTATATTATACTAAAATTTTATAATGATAGCTTAATTAATATAGATTTTATTTAAGTTCAAACACAAAAATTTTTCGTTTTTTTATCAATTTAATAAAATTGAAAATGAAAAAAAGATTCGGCTGTGCCGAATCTTTGATACCTTTCACCATCTTACCGACAAATAATTAAATTTTCGCCTTAACATATGCGAAATTTTAATATGAAAAAAAAACAATCATAACAAGCTTTGCCTTTAAAAAATAAAAAACAACAATAATTACATATTTATTTTTGTATGTGTGTATATATAAACTGACTGCATATACAAAGAACAGCAACAACACTGTTATTCATTACATTACTGCTGTTGCTAACAAAACTACTTGCCTATACAAAAAACAACAACATCACAAATAGTCATTACAATGCTTAATATACATTAGATTATCCCGTAGACAAATATTTTGACAAACTTTTTTTTACCAAAATGTATGGGACCCATGATTTTTCAATCGATGATAGGGAACTGAAGACCAATTTTAAAAATTTTTTAAATAATTTCTTCTTACTAAGCTAATTTTTACGCATCGTTTGAGGGGTCTTCCTACATAGAAATCTCGAAAAAGGCTGTTCTCGGGACACTCTAATATACATGTTTGTGTGTGTATTTATATTCTAAACAGATTTGTTTTGGCCATAACTCTATTGATTATGAACGAATTTGGTTCATTAAAAAAATCTAAATTTTATAAAAATATTTATGACCGATCTGTATAAAAATAAAAATCTGTAGCTTAAACAAGGGCTTAAAAAAATAGTAAATGTTTTTTGAGTTGAGTTTTGCCCGATATCTCAGTTATAATTGAACCGATTTATTTAATTTTTTCAGAACAAAAATTAAGAAAAAAAATTCCGAGCTTCCTTTGCAAAAACGAGGTCTCTAGTATATACAGAGGCTTCAGAAACTGGAATACCGGTTCTAAAAATTGGGTTTTTAAGGATATATCCGTCATTTATAAACCGAATTTGCTGAATTTCAATAGCAAAATTCTCGAAAGCATTTCCGATCGTTTGATATATATATTGTATATATCAGTAATCGGGGGGCTTCATAAACGCCATTTCAACCGACACACGGACGGTCGGACATGGTCCTATCGTCATCGCTACTTACAAGGATCCCGAAAGTATTAACTTTTTTGCTCTCCGACGAAAATTGTGGAAATTACAAACGGAATGACAAACTTATATATACCCTTTTACACCTGTGGTGAAGGGTATAAAAATAAAAGTAGTTCTAATACTCTACTATTTATATATTATTATTTTTCAAGTAATAAATTTTCCAATGATATTAAATTCTTGCATAAATACTTTTCACAATGGCTTAAAAACTAACTGAAATTTTCACATTTTCCTTCATTTCTATGGTAAATGTGTGCTGCAGCATTCTATGTACAAAAGTGCACAAATGTTTCAACTTATTTTTATACCCTTCACCAAAGGTGTAAAGGGTATATATAAGTTTGTCATTCCGTTTGTAATTCCCACAATTTTCGTCGGAGAGCAAAAAAGTTGACATTTTCGGGATCCTTGTAAGAAATGATGACGATAGGACCATGTCCGTCCGTCCGTCCGTCCGACCGTCCGTCCGTCCGTCCGTGTGTCGGTTGAAATGGCGTTTATGAAGCCCACCGATAACTGACATATATAATATATATATCAAACGATCGGAAATGCTTTCGAGAATTTTGCTATTGGAATTCAGCAAGATCGGTTCATACAATGCGGAGATATGCTAAAAAAACCGGTTTTTAGAACCGGTTTTCCAGTTTCTGAAGCCTCTGTATATACTAGGGACTTCGTTTTTACAAAGAAGTCTCGGACATTTTTTTCTGAATTTTTGTTCTGAAAAAATGAAATAAATCGGTTCAATAATAACTGAGATATCGGACAAAACGCATTTTTTACTTTTTGAAGCCCTGGTTTAAGCTATAGATTTTTATTTTTATACAGATCAGTCACAAATATTTTTATAAAATTTTGGTTTTTTGAATCAGCAGGATCGGTTTGTAAATGGCAGAGATATGCTTTAAAAACCGGTTTTTGGAACCGGTTTTTCAGTTTCTGAAGCCTCTGCATATACCAGGGACTTCAAATTTTTAAAGGGGGCTCGGAAATTATTTTCTGAATTTTTGTTCTGAAAAAATGAAATAAATCGGTTCAGTAATAACTGAGATATCGGGGAAAACGATTTTTTTATTTTTGAAGCCCTTGTTCAAGCTACAGATTTTTATTTTTATATAGATCAGTCATAAATGTTTTTATAAAATTTCGTTTTTTTTTAATAAACCAAATTCGTTCAGAATCAACAGTTATGGACCAAAAACAAATCTGTTAAGAATATAAATACACACACAAACATGTATATTAAGCATTGTAATGACTATTAGTGACGTTTTTTGTATAGACAAGTAGTTTAGTTAGAAACAGCAGTAATATAATGAATAACAGTGTTGTTGTTGTTCTTTGTATATGCAGTCTGTACAAAAATAAATAGATATGGAATTGTTGTTGTTTATTTTTTAAAACTAAAACATATCTGTTAAGAATATACATAAATACATACACAAACATGTATATTAAGCATTGTAATGATTATTAGTGACGTTTTTGCCTATAAGACAAGTAGTTTAGTTAGCAACAGAAGTAATATAATGAATAACAGTGTTGTTGGTGTTCTTTGTATATGCAGTCAGTTTGTATATACACACATAAAAAAATAAATAAATATGGAATTGTTCTTGTTTATTTTTTAAAAGCAAAGCCTGCTATGATTGTTTTTTTTTTTTTTTTTTTCATATTCAAATTTTCGTAGTTTGAAAAAAATTTAGATTTATATATGTGAAAATATGAAAGCATACGTTAAGGCGAAAATTTTATTATTTGTCGGTAATATGGTAATATGATGTCGATAAGTAAGATGGTAATATGGTAATATGGTGAAGGGTATCAAAGATTCGGCACAGCCGAATCTTTTTTCAATTTCATTTTAAATAACTTTTGAACCGTTAAATATATTTCAATGAAATTTCACATAGGTAGGAGGTATTTTCATCTGAAAATCTAAGACTTCACTAAGGAAATGAGTTCTTTGAGACATATTCTAACATAAGATCTTTAAATCATTAATAAAAATCATAAAAAAAAATATATTATATTTCTGATAATCTTACTTGCAATTAATTGTTGTTTTAACCGTTATTATGAGAGTTTTTATTATTAACTTACCTAAAAATAAAAGAAAAAAAAATATATATAAGATAAAATTTAAAAAATCTTTCAATTTGTTTAATTCACAACCTATGTCGTACCGTTGTAACATCGTATGTCGTAGATATTTTTTTTTTTAAATAAAATTTTTGAATGCAAAAACAAATTAATTTAAAAATTGTTACGATATACAACGATAAGGGGGAGGTTGGAATTGGGCAATTATAAATAGAATAAAATATATTATTTTTTAGGATGTCTTATTTATTTCTTTTATTTTTAATGATCTTATACTATAACTCAGCAAAAAAAACGAGAGATAAACTCGGTCGGTCAAATCCGACCATATGATACCCTACACCATTGCATATGAGCCAAAAATCTCATCAAGAAATCTTAACATACCCCAGTCAAATAATTATATGTGCATACCTATAAAGTAATTTATTTTCTTCAAAAATAGGATTTTCAAATTCAAATCTTTTTTATATTTTTAATGTTTATTAGAGCTTTATTAGTCAAATGAAAAATTTATTTCTTATGTGTATTTTGTGGCAAAATTTAATTGATTTTAAAATTGTTCATAGAAAATAATTATATGTGCACGACAAGAATTTTATTAAAATCCTTTATTTAAATAAAGTTAATTTTCAATATTCATTAAAGTTGTTAAAGAATTGTGTTGTCCTAATATAACGTTACCAGATGCATTCTTCGTTTTACAGATTCGTTCTTTTTTCTTTACATATATATAGGTCAAAACTGTAGTATACTTATACAAAATCAATTTGAAACATTTGATATTGTCATATAGCTCTGAATCTAAATATATCTCAGCATACAGTATTCTTTGGAAATCCTTATGTCATGAAGGTCTGAGGTTCATTACTGGTCGCTGCAGAAATATAATATTATGTGACTTAAAAACCGATTTTGAGGCCCGATATAGTAACATCGTCACATTAATTTACTGAAAAATCTAATTTTTGTAGGAAATTCATCAACGAAGCTATTGGATTTTTTGTCAAGTAAATTTATGTTGTGCTGTGAGTTAATTTAGCTACGTCCAATAAATATTTTCAACTTCTATCTAGAACTAAAATTGACTTATATTATGTGCGATTCGACACTATGATTACGCTTCAAGCAAGTCTTTTGTAGACGTCGAATACCCATGTAATATTTTTGATAAACACTTGGATAATTTAAATATAATATTTTTCATCCCTTATGCACATGAACTCATGGTACAATTAAAGTTTTTAACCAAAAAATTATATTTATCATAAAATCCTGCGTGTGGATTTTTGTACCGCTCTATTAGTTATGTTTTTGCCATCCAAAGGTCATAATTTTAATCTAAAACCTCTTTTATTATTTTATGCTCACGTCCAATTATTAAAACCCGTTCATTTGGCCGTTATTTTTCTGTAACACATGTTGTTTTTCTTCGAAAAATGTCCTTAAGCCCCGCTAATCAGCAATTGATTATGGGTTACCGCTCCTAGAATGATAGCAATTTCTCAGATTTTTTAAAAATTTTCAACAGTATTATGATAAACATTTTCTGTATACACCATTTTTTGGAATTTTACATAAACTGTCGTCTTACTTTAATGATTTCAGCACTTCAACTGACAGTTCATGACCTGGTGACATATTTTGGATATAAATAAAAAAAATTAATGAAAAAATTTGGGTATTTTAGGTCTAATCATTATAAATATTCCCCAAATAACTTTAATTTTAACTTTAATTGGTTAAACGGTTCAAAATGTGGACTTCATGTCAGTCTGTTGAGTAAAAATTTCAATTTGCACATATAATTATTTTCTATTAAAATTTAGAGAATGATATGTTTATTTTAATGGTACTTTAAATACAATGCCAAGAGGAACCTAAAATTTTGCAAATAGGGACATTAGGTAAGAATGAAAAAAATTGTAAACCAAAGAAATGTATATCAAACTTGGAATATATAAAAACCAGAAAACAAATATTGCACATATAATTATTTGACAGAGGTATATAAATATCAATAATTTGAAAACGGTTGATCTTAAAGTTTTGACTTTTTTTTTTTTTATTTAACTGATATTATATTACCAATCACAGAAAATAATAACTTTTATAGTTCTAATCATTGTTTATGAACTCGTGGACCCTTTCGGTACCCCTTCCATTAGAGATTTGATAGTTATTTCAGTAACTTTTTTGGAACAGTTTGCCCATTTCCTTTTATAATTTTCGATATTTTGGGACACCTTTTTTGTGCTCTTCAATTATCTTTTCACAAGAGACCAATATCTTTTCATTGGCCTTAATTCCGGACAATTTGGAGGATTGACCTTTCATTTGGACCTTTTTTTCTTCTCGAACCAGGCTTCCTATCAATGCACATTTTTCAGGAAAAAATGGTATCACTATTATAATGATCACGCTTTATTTTTTATTGATTATTAGATAAAAAAAGTAAAGTTTTCGAATTTTAAGATTTTTTTTTTTTTTTTTGTTTTTGGCAGAATGGTAATGTCCGTCTATACATTAGAGTTAAATGGGTCGAAAATTATGCATAATTCAGGGAAAGGTAATATCAACACTTTAATAATCATGTTTATTTTTCCTAATTATAAGAAGTAAGTAAAAAAAATGCATTTTTATAATTATAAGATGTTTTTTGGAAGAACGGCAATCTATACATTTGGGTTAAATGGGTCAAAAATGTCACTTAATTCAGGGAAAGGTGATATCAATACTTTAATATTTTAGTTTATTTTTTGTATTGGCCAAGTAGTAAAAAATATTATACTTTTAGAATTTTAAGACTTGTTTTAAAGAATTCTAATGTCTGTCCTTCCCTCCGCTTGTCCATTAATTTTTGCAAACTTGCCAATTCAAAATCGTTTATTTTTTACTCAATAAAGTTATCGACTTCTTTTTTCGATAGACAAATTTGTTCTTTAATAAACTGCAAATAAAATGATAGAATCGGTTGAAAATGTTGGGACATATATGGAAAAGACTTGACCAACATCTTGCAAAATTGAGATTGTTGAAATTTCAAATCAATATATACAATATATAACAGAAAAAGTACATGCCAGCATGTTTTCTAAAAGATTTATCAAGGACTTTAAGGTGATATAAAAATCTTGGAAATCGGGTAAGAAATAAAAAGTGGTTAAATATTTTTTATTATACTAGTATCCTAATTTGCTCCGTTCCTGAAGCGTATATGGGATCTTTCCTCTAAATTCTAAATTCCTCTGCTACGCCTATGTAAAATTTCACGCAAATCTAACCAGATGATTAGAAGTTACAGATTTATTTCTATTCTGCCCCACTGTTTAATGTTTGATAAAACAAAGAAAATGTCTGCACTTAAGCTGTATAAAATCTACTGGAGTTTTTTAGAAAAAAAATTAATTTCTCAAATCGGGCTATATATGCACATGATTTTTTTTTTTTTTTTTTTTTTTCATAATATTAAAGTGGACAATATATACTATTTTTGAGAAAATTTTCAGAACAAGCATCCTATAACATTTTAAGTTGCATTCCATGAAAATTTAAAATTAGTATATTTTAGGACAATTTTCAAAAAAAAAAAAAACAAAAATATTAGCACAAAATATAATTTACAAGTACTTAATTTTAATAAGAAAGGACTTTTTATTGTTTAACTAATTCGTATTATAGAGTTATGGAGTTATTACATTCATGACTTTGCTTAAAACATTTTCTCTTTAAATGAACCCCTCTAGCCTTTTTTGATTTTCAAAAATACCTTAAAAGGGCTAAAATGTTTATATTTCAACAACGAAGACAATAATTTCTTATATACTATTATTAATTTTATTTGTATAGAATCATCCATTTAAGCATTTTTGTGTATTTATCTGCAAAAAAAAAAATTAAGATTTGGCGCTTCACACTCCAAATCTTAAATAACTTATAACTTTTTATTGTTTTATGGACTTAAAACAATAAAAAGTCACTTTGAAAAATTGGACTATTTGTTTTAAATGAAATATGATACAAATTTGTATGGTATTTTCTTGTACGATATTTCATTAGGTCATTTTGCTGGCGTTCTATATTTTGTTTATAAATGTATTAAAATTCTTTTTAAAAAATGTAAAAAAATAACGACAACTAGAAAAAAGTAAGCCTTAAAATTAAAAAAAAAAAAAAAAAAAAAAGAAATATTAGCTTTTTTCTGGCCTTATTTTTTAGGTCATTTGTCCTTTTATGACCTTTTTTAAAGCTCAATTTAGCTTTAGTATAAAATAAAATTACATTCTTTTCACACAAACTAATCATTTTTTCTACAATTAGGCTTTAACTTTGGGTTAAAATTTAATCAGTAAACGGCCCTAATGTCTTGTTATGATATTTCAAATTGGATAAATTGTTGTTTAAGTATGTATCCTTGAATCTTTCAAGAAGATCCAAAATTGATTAAAATTTTGTTTTATTTTGATTAATGACATCGATGTAAACTCGATGTTATTTTACCATAATTATTTCTTATAACAAAAAATAATTGTAGTTTACTATACTGCCAAAATTTTATTTGCTAGGTTAACTAACCTAGAGGAAAAAAAATAGTCACGTTAAAGGTTCTCAGGGCTAGTGAACGGTTCCAGTTTCAGAACTTTATATGGGAGGAACAAGTCACTTTTACATTGGGTTGTCATTGGAGGTGGCTAATTAGCCCCTTGGGAGAGGTGATAGAACAGGTCACAGGACTGGTCCAAGAGGATATGTTCAGAATCGATTAATATAATAAAAATTTGAAGAAAATGTTTTACTTTTTAAACTATTTTTTATTATTTTTTATTTCTTTTGATTTATTTTTATTAAATTATATTTATTTTTATTTTATAATTTTCTGTCGATGGCGGCACTCCGAATCGAGCTCACGTTCTTCTGACGTATCTTACGCTTTAAAGTCCTCAACTCTAACCACTCAGCCACAGATTGTTATTTCGCTCGAGCTGCTAATTGCTCATTTAACAAGCCTGTTGGAAATTGACTTTCAACTGATATCTAGTGAGTGTGGTGGTGTCAACTGGCTCTCAACTGGAACTTTGGTGATGAGTTAAGTGCCAATTGGTACTCAACCGGTACTGAGGGACCGGTCCATTAGTGAAATTGCCACAAATTTCTTGCAGGGTATTTATAATTGTATTGGTTTTTACAAAGTTTATTTTGCTAAACACACTCCTTAAAAATCGCATTAGTTACCATCGTTAAAAATATAAAATTTTAGTTGCAGTTTTAATTTTTGAAAAATACTGATAATGTTTTTATAGTACTACAAATTAATT
Source organism: Protophormia terraenovae (assembly GCA_951394005.1). NCBI lineage: Eukaryota > Metazoa > Arthropoda > Insecta > Diptera > Calliphoridae > Protophormia > Protophormia terraenovae. Next base: position 33,993,147 of record OX596073.1, read on the forward strand.
TTTAAAAAATTTGCCAAAAGTGCTAAAAAAAAATTCGAAATGTGCTAGAAAATGTTCCAGGTGCTAGATTCACTTTTTTTGTGCTAAACGAGTTTAAAAATTGCTAGATCTAGCACTAAAAGTGCTAAATCGGCAACACTGACTAGAACATTTGTTTCAAAATCAATATAAAAACCAAAATTTCATTTCTGTTACGTTCAATATACACAATCTATTATACCAATATAAAATAGCATACTTGTATTTAATTTTAGTAAGAGAATTCTGATTGTTAAACACAGTAGTAAACTAAGTAAATAGATGTTTTTATAAATTTCTCTAGTATGTTTAAATAACTTGTATAGTATATTGGGTATGATGGTTTTGGTTATGAGTAAAATTCTATGTTTATTTTATTATTTTTTTTTTTTTCTTATACAACAACAATAAAAATTAAATATAATAAATATATTGTATATATAGTTGCTGGGAGCGGGTATTGGTGGTTCTAACTGCTGCTGTTTGCTGTTGGTCTGAATATATAAAAGTTAAAAACAAAATTTTGTTGCCAATGTTGATATTCTTTCTTTTAAACATTTTGTTATCTGTAGTCTTCTGCTTGTATTTATATCATTTCTATACATATTATTTTTTCTTACAATATTTAAATAAGAAATTGTTTATCTTTATGTTTGATCTAAGTTTTTTATGATATAGTCTTTTTGTTTTTGTGAGTGTGTGTGTTTTTTTTTTACTTTTTGGGTATTTATAAAGCAGACTTACAAAAAAATAACAAGAAAATAATAAAACAAAAGTTGAGAAAAAATAAAACACAGCAAAAAAGTTTTGAACCAGTTCAAAATCACACATGTGTGGGAAATATGTTACAAATTAATTCTTGTTTTTTAATATTTATTTATATATTTTTTATGGGAATTTAGTTATTTTATTTAATTAACTAAACGTCCAAAAATAGCATGAAAACGAAACTGAAAGAATTGGAAAGGAGTAAATATTTTTTTTTTAAGGAAATTGTTTCTTAAGGCTCCGTTACTAAAACCGTAAAGGCTCCATTACTCGACCGTAAATGTAAATGTAGCGAATCAGCTGACACGTTTTGCTTATGAGAGTTATGTGTGTATGTGTACTAAAAAACGTAAATGTTACGTAGCAACCTAATCAAATTAGGTCGCTCTACGTTTCTACGTGACAGCTGTAACAACAGTGTTGACAGCTTTTTATTTCATTATACTAAATCTGCGTAAAAAATCGCTGTAAAAGGCTTATCAATTGGAAAATTGGTTTTGCTGTTTTTCTTACTAAATAATTTTTAAAATAATTTAAATAAAACGTAGAATCGAATATTTAATTTAAAGTTCAAAATTTTTGTCAAAAAAGCACAAATTTCGTTTTGTATACAAATCGCTGAAATACAAACCAATAAATTTAGCGATTTTCAATTTGAATTTGATCCACTGGAAATATGTGTAATTGACATCACCGATGTTCATGTGTACAAAACAACAACAAAGTACTAGCTACATTTACGTTTTTAGAGTAATCATCCACTTACGTTACCCTTTACATTTACGTTTTTACATTTACATTTACGGTAGAGTAATGGAGCCTTAAATGTAAATGTAGCGGATCAGCTGATAAGTAACTTTTCTTAGTTGAGTTATGATCGATGAATGTATGGTTCCTTTACAACACACAGTGGGACCCCTTGCAAAATAAATGGTAATAAATATGGATCATCTTTTTTTCTTAAATAAAAAATTGGTGGATTAGATTGCTAAACAAGAATCTGCTTACACTTTTTTTCTATCACATATTGATTTTCTTTTATGGGCATGACTACTTTGACCCCGCCTTTAGGCAGTAACACTTGTATATAGGGATGCAAACGATGTATCGTTCATAAACCTCGATGTCAGCATCAATGTTTTTGTTTACGATACATCGGTGTCAGAACTAAAAAACATCGACATCGTTCATTTAATCTGTTTGTGCTCAGCGATAAGCCCACCTACTTAGCTTTGACCGGGAAGTAATAGAAAATACGAAGCCTTAAAATAAAATTGTGAACACAATTAAAAGAAGAAATAAAAAAAACACTAGGAAAACGGTTTGATAATATAGAACATTCGCCAATTCTTTCTATCTCAACTACTATTGACCCTTAAGTTCATGCATTTTAAAAATTCCCTTGCCAAAGGAAAAGTGATCAGTTTTCTAAACAAATATAACAATAACGACACATCCGATACTGATGAAGAGAAATCAGAATTTGATATTTGGAAATATCACAAACAGTTGACACAAAAAATCTTTAACACACGAAATTTGGGAGGATATGAAATCTCTGTTTCTCAAACTCTCAAAGATTGCAATGCTATATCTCCCTATCGTTGCCACGTCTGTGCCAAGCGAGCGTTTGTTTTCGAAAGTTAGAGCAACAGAAATAGGCTTCTGGGGACTAGATTATAGAAACTTCTTTTCTCTAATTCTATATAAAAATGATTGGATAGTAATTGAAACAAATAAAATTTTGAAGAATTAATCTTGTATTTCATTTAAATATGGTGAATTTATGTGTAAAAATACTTGTGACTTCATATTTATATGTGAAAATTAAAACATCGGAAAAACATCAATGTATCGTTTCTTTTACCGATATTTTTTAACATCGATTTTGTTCATGAAAACATTGATATTTTAAATCATCGATGTTTTTAAGAACGATGTTGCATCCCTACTTGTATAACTCAAGAACGGTTTGTCCAATTCAGATAAACTAAAAGATTTTTTTTTTTGTCAACCAGTGTTATAGAGGAAAACGTATGTAATAATAAACCATGTAAAAAGTACCAACAATAATCAAAATGGCGTCTTTTACCAAGCAACATAAAGACAAAGCGGTCAAAGCGCTGGCAATTTAGTTTTAACTGACAAATTCAGTCTACATTAGACACATTTTTATCCTGATAAAAATTTGACGATTGTCTTGATAAAAATTTGTCTAATATAGACTCGACGGACGTTGGGGTAAAATGTGTCAAAAGTGGCAATTAATTGAGTTTAAAAATTAAAATTTTTGTAGTAAAGTTGGGTACCGAATAAAAAAAAAACAATATTATGTATCAATATCAATTAAAATCTTTAAGCTAGATTGTGTTGTTTTCTTAAAAGGGCTGTAAAAGTTAAACATTTTTGAGAAATAGTAAAAAATTAAATTTTCTTCAACTTTCAGTGTAATTATTTATAATAAAAAGTCTTTTAGGGTAAAAATTTAAAATGGAACCATCAACTTCAGATATTTCTCCAAGTATTTGTAAATTATATTTTGTGCTAATATTTTTGTTATTTTTTTGAAAATTGTCCTAAAATACACTAATTTTCAACTTTCATGGAATGCAACTTAAAATGTAACAGGATATTTGTTCTGAAAATTTTCTGAAAAATAGTACTTATTATCCACTTTAATATTATGAAAAAATCGTGCGCATATATAAGCCGATTTGAGATAATTTTTTTTTTTTTTTCGAAAAAACTTTAGTAGATTTCATACAAAAAACAGCTTAAGTGCAAACATTTTCTTTGCTTTATAAAATATTAAACAGTGGGACAGAATCGAAATAAATCTGTAACTTCTAATCGGCTGGTTGGATTTACATGAAATTTCACATAGGCGTAGCAGTAGCATTTTGAGTTAAGAAGCAGGATCCCATATACGCTTCAGGAGCGGAACTATGGGGGTTCAAAATAGGTAACTAGTGTCATAGAAAATGTTTAACCACTAGCGAATTTTTATTCCTTGCCTAATTTTCAAAATTTTTATATCACCTTAAAGTCTTTGATAAATCATTTAGAAAATATGCTGGCATGTACTACTTATCTAATATATTTTTCGAGTTATATACATTTGAAATTTCAAAAATCTTAATTTTACAATATTTGGTCAAGAATTTTCCATATATAGCCAAACATTTTCAACCGCTTTTATTATGTTTTAGACAACTGGTTTAAAAACAAAGTTATCTATCGAACAAAGAAAATTTTGAGTCGTTATCTTTAAATGAGTTAAACGATTTTGAATTGGAAAGTTTGCAAAAATAAACAAACAGACGGACAGATGGACGGACATTAAAACTCTCTAAAAATAAAATATTAAAATTCGAAAAATATATTTTTTTTACTTCTCGATTAATATGAAAACCAAATATAAGTATTAAACTTTTGATATCACCTTTTCCTGAATTAAGTGCCAGTTTCGGCCCATTTAACCCAAATGTATAGACTTACGGACATTGCCATTCTTCTAAAAAATATTTTAGAATTCTAAAAGTGCATTTTTTTACTAACTAATAAATAGTCAAAATAGAACAAAATCATCAAAACTTGGATATCACCTTTTCCTGAATTAAGCATAATTTTCGACCCATTTAACCCAAATGTAAAGACGGACGGACGGACATTACCATTCAGCCAAAAAAACATCTTATAATTCTAAAAATTCATTTTTAACTCTAATGTATAGACGGACAAACGGTCTGAATTTTTTTCCTAATAATCAATAAAAAAAATAATAAAACGTGATCTTTAAAATATTGATATCACCTTTCTCTGAATTAATCGTCATTTTCGAAAACAAAATGAACTTTTTAGTTTATTTTATTTTCATATTTCAATCATATTTTGTAGCTCTTAAGTCCAGTGTGTTGTACAAGTATACATACAGTGCTGTGCAGAACAAAAGCAACAAAATTAGGGTAAACTTAAGTATAGTTTTATTTTTTTAGAATATTTGGTTTACAGCTAAAATTATTTTACAAATTATATACATATTTAAAGATTAATAAAAACACAAACATTTAAAGAACTTGGAATAAAACACTACAATCTTCATATAGGAGTGTGCGCAACAATAGCAACATATTCATATTTTGCTTCATTTCGTTCTATATATTAAATTTTCTGTAGAATTTAGTAGTTTTAATGCGATTAGATTGTTAATTGATTTCTCTGGAATAATTTCCATTTTAATTTGACTAAACAACACTTTGGACTGCACTAATTTTGAAACTGCATAAAAAATCTTCCACAGATCTTGCGTCTGAGTATTAGACCACATGGTTAAAAAATGTTAAGCAAAAATTTTAAGCAATGAAATTTAATCCAATCCTCCAAAAGTTTTAAAATATATTTCGCATTTTTTTTTTATGCAAAAACGTTGAATTAAAGAAGATATTTCTCTATGTATAATGAAGGTTTAAGATGTACACCTTGACAGTATACCGGGTTGCGCGACGTTGCGTAGCCGGTCATAGTGGATTCATATAAATAGTGTACTTTATTCACAAAGTTTACATGGACAGATAGCCAGCCAGACAACCAGACGGACGGACGGACGGAAATCGTTAAATCGACTCAGAAAGTGATTCTGAGTCGATTGATATACTTTAAGGTAGGGGTCCGAAGATTTTTTCTGTGCGTTACACACATCAGCACAAACGCATAATACCCCAACCACCTATGGTGGTGTAGGGTATAATAACAAAAATATTTGTAAATAATGCTGTATTCAGATAATTTTACTATAAAACTGCCATTTACTTAAAAAAAAAAAAATACCAATAAATTTTAAAATTTTGTGTAAATTTTTACAATTGGAAATTTTGTTGCTTTTGATATGCATACTTTCATATAGAGAACATACAATAGTTTTCTCGTTTTTGCGAAAAGAAAGAAAATCACATCTTCCAAGGTAAAATGTTTGTTAGTACCCAAATGTGTTAACAATGTTATGAAATTAGTTTGTTCTAAATTTAATACTTTAAAAAATAATTCAACTTTAATTTTGTTGCTTATGTTCTGCACAGCACTGTATGTATGTATAAACAATGTTTATTAAACATGTTTATAGCAATATTTCTACAAATTTCCTATAAAATTTATTAAGTTTATCATAAACTTGCAGAATATATTAATGTATGTCATCTTTTACAAGCGATTTAACCATACTAAAGACACAATTTATTATTTTAGAACATTTTTTGCTTTTAGTCTCTAAAGGTTTTTAATACTAATACGTACATAAATATTGTACTATATTTTATATATAAGTTGTATATAGGTACTTCTTTATATACAAAATGTATAAGCTGCCACATTATGTGTTAAGAATGTGTGAGTGTGGCATTATTATCAATATTTTATCGCTTTTTATCATTTACGACAAATAATATGTGTTTTTTGTATGAAACCCAATACTTGTACGTACAAGCGTCAAAGCAGCAGCAAAAAACAACGAACGCAATTGAATTGATAACAAGTGTTTAATTATAAAATGTTTCTATAAAAAAAAAAAAAAAAATGGAATGAAAAAATCGTTTACAAGGCTGTTTTGTTATTTGTAGCAGATCGAAATTAAAGATTAGATTTTTTTAGGAATAAATAAAAAACAAAACGATTAAAACTCAATATGTGAAAATGAAAAACAAAAGATTTGCAAAGAATCTCTGGAAATTTTGAAGAAAAATTAAAGTGATCAAAAATTCTCTCATTCAAACTCGTTCTGAACTTGCAAAGATTCATTCACTATAATATCTCCAAAGCAATTACCGTGTTTCAGAAGACGTACTACTAGAGACAATTTATTAGATGATTTTAATGGAATGATTCAATAGCAAGAATTCAATTTAATATCTTATTTTATTAATTTAATATTATCTTATTTATTAAGTAATAAAACCCAGCAAGTGAAAAAGTATATCGGTTTAAATAATTTTGTAGACATCTTAAACATATATTATATCCCTACGGGAAATTTGCGGCAATTGGACTAATGGACTGGTCCCTCAGCAACGGTTGAGTACCAATTGGCACTTAACTCATCACCAAAGTTCCAGTTCAGAACCAGTTGACACCACCACACTCACTAAATATCAGTTGAAAGTCAATTTCCAACAGCCATGTTAAGTACGCAATTAGAAGCTCGCAAGTTAAGTAATATTATATTAAAATACAAATTATGTGTTTGATGTATTTTATTTAACTTTACTCTTTAGAGGATTACAAACAACTGAAAACTAAAAACTTATCAATAACTTAAAATGAGGAAATAAATTAGAGGAGATCGATAACATTAATATTATTGAGAGTTACAAACATAACTCGCGCGAAATAACAATCTGTGACTGAGTGGTTAAAGTTAGAGATACGTCAGAAGAACGTGAGTTCGATTCGGGGTGCCGCACAGTGTTCGATTTTCAAATTTAGCTGTCCAAAACCCCAAAAATGAACTTTAAAGGAGGAAAAAAATTATATTCGGGTATTAAAATAGACTATTCAGTTAAGACATTTCCGTACTCATTTTAGCTGAAATCGATCAATGAATGCTTCTAACGATAACATGACTGATGGGTAAAATATACAAAAGAAAAATATTTTTTTTTTTTTTGCTCGAAAATTAGTCAAACTTTGAACATGAATAAAAATTTTCTATGGCATATTTTTAAAAAATTCTTTTGGTATATGAAAATATAATTCCTTTAAAATATAAAACAGGTATTTTGTATATATTTGAATGAAGATAGTTTTAGATATTGAAGGATATAATAGGGAAGCTCTTTAAAAAAAATTGTAAGTCAAAAACAACAAGCGCAAATATTCGGCCCGGCCGAATCTATATACCAATCATCAACTTTTTAAAATTTTAAGTTATATGGGAGGGGGCGATAAAGTGGGCGGGCCACGCCCATTTTTTGTTTCCGAGTTTACATTAGTTCTTGAACTATTTTAACACAATTTCGTTGATTTCCACCTTAAATGGGAGGTGGGCGGTAAAGTGGGCGGACCACGCCCATTTTTTGCTTCCGAGTTGATATCGATCCCCGAACTACACGTACAAAATTTCGCTATCGTACATGCTTTTGTTTCAGAAATATCAGCAGAAAAGTATAAAAAGTACACCCTGTGTTTCTAGTTTTTAGCCCAAAACTTTTTTGTTTGTTAACCGATTTTGCCCATTTTAAATCCCAAACAAACCTTATATAAGACAAATATTTGTGCCAAATTTCGTCTCCCTACGTTGCTCCGTTCGAGCGCTATCCTGCTTTCAACAGACGGACAGACGGACGGACATAGCTAGATCGACTCAGAATCTAACCAGGACCCAGAATATATATACTTTGCGGGGTCTTAGATGATTCCTTCGACATGTTACACACGGAATGACAAAATCAATATACCCCCCATCTTTTTGATGGTGGGTATAAAAATGCATAGACGAATACTTTTTTCTGTTATCAGCTGGGGTCTAACTTTTGATTGTTTTGAGCACTAGGGATACTCCTTTAATAGAAACTAAAAAAAATTTTTGCCCGAAACTGCCCCTGCCGAACAAAGTATTCAAAACAAAGATACACCATCCTTCTAAGTGGAACAAAAAATTGAATACCATTTTATTTGTAAGTTGCTTTTAAAGAATGTATGTTTTAAATGAATACCTTTGTTTAAGTTGTGAGCTTACAAGATCGTGGGTGAATAATTCCACCTAGCAATTAACCGTTATATAGTGGAACTTTTCTTTGCTAGAAAAGGAACTTATTTTTGTTTAAGATGTAACAAAAGTAATTCTTTATTTATAGAACGATTTACAAGAATTAAAAAATTAAAAAAAAAATAGTCGGAGCCAGGAGTTGAACCCACAACCATCCGGATGCTAGCCAATTGCTCTACCCACTATACCACTGCAGTGTACTGCCTAGTTATTTTAAAGTGCATCAATGGTTTTCACAAAGAAGTTCCGTTTTCTTTTCTTTTTTTCTAAAAATAAAAATTTGCATATTATTTTATTGTTTAATTTTAGACTTTACTAATTACAACGTAAGTTATTAATAGAATCATTAATTCTAGCTTTGTAAGCGAAGTTTTGGTTTAGGTAAATAAATTTATGCTGTATTGTTGTTGGAAAATGTAATAATGCAATATATTTTTTATTTTTTATTCTGTTTTGTGTAAATTAAACTGCATTTTAAACAGAAACTTTTAAGTGTGTCCTCTGATTATTTTTTTAAATTGTGATGAATTCGTTTAATATTTCTCGGATGGAATTTTTTGACGTATGGCTATCTAGTGTTAAAAATGAACGTTTCGATCGTTTAATTGACTTTATTTCATCTAATTTGGTGAGCGTCTCAACAACAAAAATACAGTTTGATAAATTGAAATCTTTTTGTTTGAATATGTGCAGCGAGTTTCAGAAAAGATGGACAAAAGCTAAAAGAACAAAACCCCGATTCCTTCAAGAAAATAACGATTGGCTAGCAGTTTTAATAGATTATTCTAGTTAGTAAATACTGCAAAAGACGATCATAAGGTGGGCAGGCCAAAAAAGGAGTTTGAAGATTGTAGCTGCTTTATCGAATTACAATTCGTCACAAATATGTTATGTATGTGGAGCTAAGTCTTCCGAAATGAATAACTCTTCAGCCCTGTTACAAAAAACCTTAGACCCTGGAATTTTGGAATTTGGCTTGTCGCCTCTACATTCCTGGATACGATTCATGGAATGTTTACTACATATAGCTTACAGGATAGATATAAAAATGTGGCAAGTTAGAGGTGAAGATAACAAAGTAAAATTAAAAAAAAAAAAAAAAAAAAAAAATTTATTCAAGACGAATTTAGATCAAAAATGGGGTTATTGATAGACATGCCTAAACAGATATCGAAAAATACTAACGATGGCAATACAGCCAGGCGATTTTTTAGAAATACGGAAATATCGGCGCAAATAACTGGGTTAAGTTTAGAACTTATTAAACGTTTTCATGTTATATTGGAATGCTTAGCATCTGGGTATACTATAAACGTGGAAGCATTCGAAAGTTATATATTTGAAATAAGAAATCTTTATTTGAAACTATATCCCTGGTATTACATGCCTGTCAGTGTTCACAAAGTTCTTTGGCACGGAAAAGCCATAATTGAACATTGCATCCTTCCTATTGGTCAACTATCTGAAGAAACTCAAGAATCCAGGAATAAAGACAATAGACGCAGTTCACGCGGAAAACTTCACGGACCGAGACTAATGCAGATTTAATAAAAAGGCTATTAATATCATCAGATCCTTATATATGCAGTTTCAGGAAAACTCCACCAGTTAAAAAACGAACTTTAACGCCAGATATATAGAAACTACTAAAAAACGCATGTTATAATATACAAGAGTCTGATAGTGAAAATGACAGTGATATTGGTGCAGATTCCACATGATTTTGTTTTTTTTTTTTACTAAACTTTTTTATACTTTCATTAAAAAATTATGATAATTATGTAATCTTTATTTTGTATTTTTAATTAAACTTATTTTCAAATGAAAAAGAATTATAAAAGAAGCTATTTTTAAATTTTGACTATTTTTCATAATTGGGTAATTAATCGTGGGTGTGGCGGTAGGCGGATTTATCTAATTTTTTGTCCAATAATTCTTCAATATGTAAGTAATCACTATGCCAAAAATCACTTTTGTACGATTTATAGTTTTTGTGTAATTAATTTTGGCCACCTAAATTTGAAAATCGAACACTGTGTGCCGCCATCGACGGAAAATTATAAAATAAAAATAAATATAAATTAATAAAAATAAATCAAAAGAAATAAAAAATAGTTTAAAAAGCAAAACTTTTTCTTCAAATTTTTATTATATTAATCGATTCTGAACCAGGACCAGTCCTGTGACCTGTCCTAAGGGGCTAATTAGCCACCTCCAATAACAACCCCATGTAAAAGTGACTTATTCCTCCCATATAAAGTCCTGGAACTGGAACCGATCACTAGCCCTGAAAACCAGTCACGTGACCAGTTTTAAGCCGGTTCTCTTTCCTCTAGGGAAATTAGTGGAATTTATTTCATAAAAATTTTATAAATAAGTATTAAGAAAGTTAATATAAAAAGTATGTAGTGAGTCCCAAGTGTTTTTTTTTTTTTTTAATTTCTGAAACGCTATAAAATTACAGGTTTTTGAACTATGGAAACTCTAATGATACCCAATTAAAGGTGATTATCTTTACTTTTGACCCAAAAAAAAAATAAAATATGTTGAGTTTTTATCCACTTTGGAATAATTTGCGGTTTTGTCTCATAACCTCACTTTTTACTTTAGACATGTACTAATCTATGTGCTACACAGAGGTTTTCAGATATATTCAAAATATTTTTACAATATTTTTAAGTATCGGATATCTACTAAAGCCTGATTTTTTTGGAGCATAAAATATCTTTATATGGTTTAGTTATAGCGAAAACATATCTCAATGTTTTTAGTATCAAATTTTAATTCATTGTTTAATTATGTTCAATATTTAGAAGGCATTCAGATGATCATTCATTATTATACAAATGTATACAGTTTTTAAAATAATTTACTCTTATCTGTATTATAATGATCTCGTGATTATGTTTTAGTTAAATTTTGTGGGAAAATATTTCGCAACTCTTACTTTCCTAACAATATCAGCGAAAAAATAGAAGAAATTATACATGAATTCTATAAATTTATATAATCACATAGTCAAAAATACAATTAATTAAAACTAAGTACTTTTCTCGATTTAATAGACAATGTCAAACGAATTTTTTTTTCTTCTTTCTTAATTTTTATAGTACATAGTACATCCAACTCTGACCAGCATAATATTTTACACAAATATTATATGGACTTGTGTCAGTTAGGCTGAGAAAGAAATGTGAAAATATGTTTATTAGTTTCTGAGTTATTGCATTTTGAAAATGACAAAAGACACTTCGGTAACAAAATGTAATAAAATTTAATTTTATTTCAAAATTGAAATTATTATTTCGAAATTGAAATTAGTTCTAAATATTATATATGATATTTAAAACTTTATGAAGGTACGTTAAAATTTACAATATATTTTTGATATTTTCATATAATGTTGGATCTCCCATTGAAGCTACAAACAATTTAATATAGTTTTAACACACATTTGAATTACCCCGAAGGTTTTCGGAAAAGACGATATGCTTAATATTGTGTCGATATCCACAAAGCTTTTTGACGACAGCATTCACTCGAGTTAATTTATCAGTAGATTAAGCAATTTATCTTCTTTTTCTAAGTACATTTACAACTCTGTTTTAAATCTGATAATGCAAAAATACATATCCCTTTGTATCTAAGTTGTTCAACTAATGAGAGTAGTATTACTTATAGTTTTTAATCCGGGATTCCGGGAATCCCGGGAAATCGAATTATTTTTCCCGCTATCCCGGGAAAACAAAAAATCCGGGAAATTGCAATCACTACATACTAGTAATGGTCGAATAAAGTATAATTATTTTCTTGTATAAAATTTTAAATATAAATTATAATAATCAATTCCTTTCAAGTTCTGTCCTTAACTGTCTCACTTTAGAAAGTGCAGTGAAGGTTTCATAAGAACAAAATGTATTATGTACTGTTGTCCACCATATATGAGTACTTACTTTATAAGTATATATGTAAGTACTGTACATATAAACGAACGCACACTTGTTTTTTGAACAAAAAAAAAACACACTAACCACTCAAAGACTCGTTAAAAAAATCCCTCAAGATCAATTTTTCATATTTTTACTATATAAACGAGTAGTACCAATAACAATAATAAAAAACACTTAAGTTTTATAACAATGAAATACGAACTACTAAGAGTATTACAATAATAAATAGCTTAAATTGTGAAATAAAAACTGTGTAATATTACAAAAAAAAAAAACTAATAATCTAAACAAAAAAAAAACTAAAAAGAGCTATATTTTAAGAAATTATGGTCCATTGTGTAATGCCCCGTATTTTATATACATATATGCATATACTGGTAAATACCATTGTAGGTTTTTTAAGCTTTTTTGGATGCAACATCCCTGTCTAATATATAAAAGTTCAAAAGGTTAAAAACCACATTTGTTCTTTGGATTTTATTCTCTATTCTCTTTACACAAATTAAGTCAATACTTGGCAAATGGTTTTGTTATTGGAAAAAAGATTCCACCATAATTTGTTTGAAAAAGAAAAGAAAAAAAAATTATTAATATAGCACCGCCTTTTGAGGCTTTTAAATGTGTTTGCACTTATCATGGACACTAAACGATTAAAAAATAATATGTACAATGTTTTTTTTTTTTGTTATATTTTAAATATGATATATCATGCTAGACTATAATGTATTGTTACTGCAAATTTAAAAAATTATTACAAAGTAATTACAAAAATTTTAACAATAAATAAATAAAAAATTATAATAAAAAAAAAAAATATGGAGCGACCATAACAAATTTTAATAGACTTCGGTAAAAAAAAAACATGTGTGCCCAATTTCATAGAATTATTTTAAAAACTGCGACCCGTAGTTTGATTAAAAAATTTACATGGACGAACGGACAGACATCGTTTAATTGACTCAGAAAGTGATTCTAAGCCAGGTAAATGCGCCCATAGCACTCCGAGTGTCTTCGGCATTTTCACATACACAACATGAATTTTAACGAAGCTGAACAACTGAGTATGAATATAAAACAAAAAAAAACATTTAGTTGTGTTCTAGCTTTCAACAAAGCAAGATTATGTCGCATGGTTAAGCTAAAATGCGAAATGATCTTGCTTTGTTGAAAACAAGAACACAACTAAATATTTTTTTGTTCTATATTCATACTCAATTGTTTACCTTCGTTAGCATTCATGTTGTATATGTGAAAATGCCGAAAAAATCGGCTCCAGAGTGCTATGGTTGCCTTTGCCTGGTATACAGTGATGCACATACACACTACTATACATTTGTGTGTGTCAAGCAGCAAAAATGAGATTGAATGAACGCTACTCAAGTTTACACTGAAAAAGCTCTTCATTTGTAGAAAGTAAATATTCCCAGCGGTAAAAAGAAAGGGTAAAAAGTCCTTCCAGAAGGCCTTTTTTAGAGCCAGAAGGCTTTCTTTAAATATTCTACTTGCTTTCCGTGTTCATGTATTTTTTTACACATGATGTCATTGCAATCAAGGCCTTACACATTCGCGACCCAATGCATTCCTTCTAAAAGGCCAGATAAAGCATTTAACATAACAAAAATATTTTTTTTTTTTTTTTTGAATTTGATGTTGTTTTTGTAACGGTTTTGAATAGTTTTGTTGTTGCTTAAATAAAAAAAAAAAAATATATTCCTACTCCCCTTCTAAGAGAAGCAAAGTAGGGCGATGTATTTTTCTGCAAAGTTTTGTTGTTGCTTAAAACAAAATATAATAAAAAAATACTGCTTTTATCTCGCCTTTTAAGAGAAGCGAAGTCGGAAGTTCTTTTGGATATTTTGGAAGGCAAGAATGAGGCATTCTTGTAGGCTTTACTATAGAAGGCATTTTAGCATGAGCAACTCCATTTTAAAGAAGGTGTAAATAGACCTTCTAGAAGCCCTGAACGATGGAGGCCTTCAAAATTTTACCGCTGGGTTCAAATAACGAAACATGTGTTAACCTTAATTTTTGTTAGTCCGGGTTCACACACAGCAATTTTTATTGCCGCAATTCTGACTTCGTAGGCGAGAGAAGCAAAGAGAATGTAAAAGTTTGCTCTTCCCTTCTCCTCTCTCTTCTATAAACTCAGAATTGTGGCAAGAAAAATTACTATGTGTGAACCAGGACTTATTGACCACTTTATATTTTCATAAGAAAATAGGATTGGAAAATTTTTTCTTAAAAAAATTATTAAGATATGATGGCAACATTAAATGTATGAAAAAGAAATTAGTTTCCCATTTTTCATCAAACATTTTGCTTAGTGTATTTTTTTTTTTTTTTTAAAGTTGGGTAGCGAATTCTATATGATTTTTAACATTATTGTTAAATCAAACATTTTTAAATATGCAGTAATTATATAACATCAAATTTGTTTGTTTAGTAACGCTTTTAATAAGCTTCGATTACGATTTTATTTTCAAGTGTATGTAACACCTTACAGGTTTTTGTTTACGAAAAAAAAAATAAAAAACTAGGCAACCCTATTGCGTGTGTGTGAGAGAAAATTCAAGAGAATGAGAAGTGTCGCTCTGAAAATAAAATAAATTTTATTCTATAGCGACAGTGAGCAACGTCGTTTATCTGTCAAATTTGTATGGAAATATCGCTGTCTCCGGTATTCTGGGCCAACACTTACGTGGTAACAGCAAACAATTAAAATGTTGAACATATGCGATTGTGGCGAACATTGGGTTGACATGCGGACAGACGGAATGTAGGTATTTTATTCCAAAAACACCCAGAATATACTTTTTCCTGTTTATGATTTTAATACAAAATAGTTTAAAATATTATCCTGTCCTGGAATTCATCTAATACGTTTTTAAATAGCTATACTGACACATTTTTGAATTTCGGAACAAATCTTAATATCCAGAAATTAAAATATATGACGTTTTTGCTAAAAATTAACGAATAAAAAAAATTTATTATTTTTTTTTTAATGTAACTGAAATAATTTTAAAATAGCCTTAAAGTAGGATCGAAGCAATATTAAAATATTTAAAGTTAACAATGGTTTGTCAACTTTTGCTTAATAATGGTTAGTAAGCCTGTGTTAAGTTTTTGTTGAATACGGCTGTTAGTACTTTATTAAGCAAATATATATTCAAAACAATCTAACATTAGAAGAAAATACAAAAATCGTTAGATCTAAGATCCAGATTAAAAAAAAAAAAAAAAACATATCTTTCTATATAGATATTATTTTGTACGACAATTGTTATATTTTCTTTGATACTATTTTTAATTTCCTTTTAAATAAAAAGCCCTTAACGAATAAAGGCAGAAGATTCCTTTTATCTTTTTATTTAAAATCACACCAAAACTACTAAGATATTGAAGTAAATTCTTTATAAAAATTTGGGTTAAAATAAATACGGAAACGAATACCTATGTACATTTTAAAAACTTGTAAAAATTTACAAAAAGCTAAAAAGTTAAAAAAAAAACTTCTATGTAAATCTAAAAAGTAGAAAGGTGGGTAACCATTAGCAAAAATAAATCTGGATACATGGTTACGAAAAAAAAAAAGACATCTTCTACAATAACTACATTTATGTACTATATAGTATATTCAACAAAAACCAACAACAATAAAAGGGATTTATTATTTAACATACATTGTCGTTCGTATACATAATTCAATGACCTGAATTTTGAAATCGTATTTTTTTTTTTTTTTTTTTTGTGCATAGAATTATACAAATAAAATAGAATAAAACTAGTGATAAGACAACAAACAGTTGGTATATAAAATAAAATGAATTGTAGAAAATATGATGAAAATAAAATGTAATATAAAAAAATTAAGAGAATACGTAATTTTTTTTTTTTTACAAAATTTATTTAAGTAATTTTGGGGATTTAAAGCTAAGGGAAATCTTTACAGTTGAGTGATTTTCTATTTAAAAAGATATGTAGTTGTATTTTTTTTTTTTTTTATTTTGGCAGATGCTGTCTTACATATATGGACATTCTTATTATGTTGTTTAAAAAAAAAATTGCTAACATCTTATGAAGGTTTGAATACAAAATTCAGATCCATAAGTAATGATTGCATTTATCGAACAAAGTTTGTAGTTTATAGTTGTCTTCCAGTATAGACATTTTAATATTCTGAGAAATATTTTTGAATGTATTAGGGTTTATTATTTGCAATTCTACTATTATCAAAGACGGCGATCCAGAAACTCTAATTTCCAAACGGTTTTACCTATGGACAAACAACCATCAGGGAGGAATGGTCTGTTTTTCTTTATTTCTATCTACATTCTCTTTTTGGATGTATTCATAGTGCGATATCACCTAGAGATCTTATACAGGAACCAACAGACCACCACGACTGCCGCATATTTATTTCACTATTTCCTCAATGATATTGAAATATCTATACCATTTCTCTGCTTGCATCAAAATTAATTATATCAAATGTAGACCGCCATGTTACAAAACTCATCAGGTAATAAACTTCTTCTACTGTTCCAGAAGATACATTTCATTACAGTGTGTCAATTAATTTCACATTTCGCACATTGTCAATTGATTTCGTCGAAATCTTTGTTACCATTCTTATTGAAGACTTGAGTCAGATAGAAACTAAAAAAAAAAAAAATAATTTCCCTATGCTTTCTATTCACCCAAAGTTCTGTATCGGGAATGAGATAATGGTACTTTGTCTATTTCATCTCACTGTCTCTGCCGTGTTTGCAACAGCTTCTCCCTTGTATTTTGCTTTATACGAGTCTTCTCCAGATACCAAAAATATTTGTGCTTCGTATATTTCATTTGTCTCCTAAAGTATTTGATTAATCGAAAGTGCTCCTGCTAGAACGGATGCATTGACAGTTGGCATTGTTCGATATACTGACATTCACCGAAATGCGTACTCTTTCCTAGAAGATTTCTAAATTTTCTACTGCTACAGTTTCACTTACAACCAGAGCAGTATATTAACACCTAGATCTTTAACATTATCCTTGTTAATTTCGATACTGTTCTTCCTTTGTCTCTGCCATACTTGCACTTAATTTTATACGAATTTTTTCGATGTTACCAAATATCCGTGCTTCATATATTTAGATTAATCGTTACTACTTACTACTGCAAGAACAGATGAAGAGGTAGTCAATATCGTTCGGTATGCAGATATTCTATCACTTGAATCATTTTTACTTATAACCAAAGCAGAATCTATCTATATATCTATCTATCTATCTATCTATCTATCTATCTATCTATCTATCTATCTATCTATCTATCTATCTATCTATCTATCTATCTATCTATCTGTCTATCTATCTATCTATCTATCTATCTATCTATCTATCTATCTATCTATCTATCTATCTATCTATCTTTTTTTTTTTTTTTTTTTTTTGGACGTAGTGATAGAGCACTATCATCTAGTGGTTCTACCCTGGAACCACTACCCCGGAACCGCTGCCGCACTACTTCGGGGTGGGATTCATTTACCGACTAGTGCGGTTATTCCCTTTCCTACTCCCCCGTTCAACATACAGCATTTGTATGAGATTAGGGGTTCGGCATTTGCACTTGTCGCTGTAATTCAGTCTTCTCCTTCAATATTTCCTGAGTGAAATTGGAATATCCATACCATTTCTACACTCGTGTTAACATTAATTCCATCAGTTGTTCGATGAAGCTCATCAGATAATGTATTTCTCCTACTGTTCCAAAAGCTGCATTTTGTGATTGTGTGCTCAACGTCGTCATCATATCCATTGCACATTTCGCACATAGCCGATTGTCTTCGTTGGAATCTTTGTAAGTAAATACCGAAGTTACCATGCCCACTAAAGATCTGAGTCAAGTAGAAATTCAGTTCCCCATGTTTTATATTCAGCCAACGTTCTATATTAGGTATGAGTTAATGGGTCCATCTTCCTCGTTCCATTTCATCCCATTGCCTCTGCCATGTTCGCAACAACTTCTCCCACGCATTCCGTTTTATGAGAGTCCTTTCGCTGTTACTATATACACGTGCATTATATATTTCCTTTCTTTCCTGGAGTATCAGATCAATCGGGGGTACTCCAGCAAGAACGGATACCGCGTCAGTTGATATCGTGCGATATGCCGATATTATCCTTAATGCCCAGGTTCCATGAACTCTTTCCAGAATATTCCGAAGCTTCCTACTACTTCAAACAGTTTCACTTATAACCGGGGCAGCGTATAGCACCTGAGAATAAGCAACTGTAGAAATTAATCGTCTTGTTGTTTGCCCTGGACCTTTAATATTTGGCATTATCCTCGCTAGTTTCGAAGCTGTTGTCAATGAATTCTCAGAAACCATCCTTATGAGCGGCTCGTAAGACAACTTACTGTCTAGGACAACTCGTAGATATTTCAAATTCCCGCCTATATTTATCTCATATCCATCAACCTTAAGTTTTGGACCCTCAAACGCTTTTCGTTTGGTCACCAAAATCACTTCGGTCTTACTGGCAGCTATTTTCAAGTTTTTCGATCTTAGCCATTATTAATTTTGGAAAATTGCACAAAATTCTTCCCGTAAATAAACGGGCCATAAACATCACGTAAACAACCAACTAACTCGGCGTTTAAAAAAAAATGACGACGAATATTGCTGTAACCTAGAAAACTTTCATAAGTAATAACTACAAATGTCTGCATCATTTTTGGAGTAATGGTCCATTATAAAATAAATTTTATAAAGGAACAGTGACTCTCTTTGACTTGACTATCTTCGGTTTACTTTTAAATTACTTTCTTTGAATGCATCCAAAGCAAGATAAATTTGATCAAGGCTCTCTTTGAGTTGATCTTCTTCGAATGAAGCAAATACAGATAATTCAATATTTAAAATGTGCAGATATGAAAATATATGTCCTTAGTACAATACTTAATTAAAATTATTAAAATTTAATTAACTCGAAATAACATTTGTAATTAAAACTGTAAAAACGTAATTACAATGAAATATTTCTTTGTATAAGTGATATATTAGTTTCTATAATCAATGTGGATCTACATTAATTTTAATTAGTGCGAGAAAGTAGATACAAAAGAATATAATTCAGTGATATAGAATTCAGTATCATATACTGTTTATAGCAATCAACAAAATCATTTATATTGAACAAAATATCAAATTCGTTATTCCCAAATTATAAAAACGGTAACTAATGTTGATATACATAAATAAATAAAATAAGAAATTGGGAAGAATTTGTATTAATAAAAAAATTATTAAAATACAAATGTTTAAATAATTACACAAAAGGCTACACCCGTGGATCGACTAATAAAAATAAAAGGTATGTATCGTTGATTCTTCATTTGGTATTTGAACCTTCAATAGTTTTTTCTTTATTATGCATATCAGCATTTGTGTTCTATAAAATGAGAGGATTAAAAAGTTTCGTGATTCTTGCTAACAATACTCAAAATGTTCTTTTAAAATTAATTCACAATAGACATTTAACAATACGGCTATGCATACCATATTCATTCGGTTATTTCAATAAAAATTCGGTTGTGATGAAGAATCTGTTTTATTTGAGTAGAATAGAAAAGTTATAGGTCTAGGTTCGAAAGAAGATTATATGTGAACTATGGTCCGTTTTGATTACAATGTTTACATGTCAGACGTACAGACATAATTAAATCTACTACATTTTTGTGTGATACATCAAAACAAATGCACAATACTCTGCCCACTAGTGTAGTGTACAAAAAATAAAGCTTATTATGACTATCCAGGGTAATTGTTAATTTTAAGAAAAATATAAAATTTTTTAATTTTGAAATAATGATTCCTTTTCACCCAAAAATTAAAGAAGTCAAGTAAACGGTTTTCCCAACCAAAATAAAATTATTTATGAAGGAGTTTTCAGTTTTCAAATCTAAAATTCCGTAAAAATTCTTAAAGCTATCTTAAATTGTGGTCAATTTTATATTAATACAATACTTCTCACGAGCGCAACAAAACGGATTAATTCACTTAAAAATAATTAAAAAATTTCAACTTACCATTTGATAACAACAAATTTGCACGTACTACTATGGAAATGCACCTGATGATAATGACGTTTTTTAAAGAAAATTTTCCTTTATTCAATACTCTCTTTAGGTATTAAAAACAACAAAAAAAAAACTGTTTTATTAGATACGAACAAAAAAGAGAATAATGTACAAAAGAGAGGGTGTTTAGATTAATAAATGTTGTTGCTTTTGTTGTTATTATTGTTTTTAACGTAGTTGTAATATTTTGTGAAATTTTCTAAACAAAAATTAAAACATGAATGAAATGCAGAAGTGTGTATGTGTTTAATTGTACTTTTTTTAAGCAATTTTTTTATTAAATGTTGTTGTTTTTAACACGATATAACCGATGCGTTTAGTATTGTATATTCCGATTAAAATGTCCTTGTATGACTGACACAATAAAAAACAAAAAGAAAAAACAAAACAAACGAATTTAAGCACGAGCAAAATAAACGAATTTACGTATTCACATTCATACCTACATATGTACCAACACACACAAAATTTGTTATGAAAAAAGAAGAAGAATAAAAAAAGAAAAACAAAAATCTCAATACAATTTGACGTAGAGAACTTGACCAGAGCAACAAACAACAAATCTGGGGAGGGCTGCATGGGAAAAAGAGAAGGAAATAAAATTGTTTTTATCAATGTAAAGGAAAAAGAAATGAACAAAAAAAAACAACACTTAAATATTAGGGTTGATTTTTTACACTGTCTTCTTTTCTTTACGCCATATATACAATTCGTTTCTTTTTCCTATTTCCTTTTAATAACAAAAAGAGAAAAAACACTTGTTTCTTAATTAAAGGAATTTTGATTGACAATTGTAAAGGAATTTATAATTTCTAAATATTAAAGAAAACTTAAAACAAAGATTTTTATACAAGAAATAAAAAGCAATTGTTAATGATACAAAATAAATGAAAGTATTCAAATTAATTTTAGATAATAGCTTAAACACCCTGTGTTATTAAAAACAAATTAAAATATTTAGCAAAACTCTTTGATTTAAGGTTTGGTAGCGCCCTTAAGTTTTTATAAAGAATAATTTTCTTAAAAAAAAATTTCAATGCAATATTTTTTCTTTTAGTTTAATTTTAATAATTAGTTTTTGCTTTTTTCTATTTGACACACTTGACTTTCTTGCTGTGTTTTTAAGTACAACTTTAATATGTGTAGCTGTTGTTGTTGTTGCTCATTTGTGTTTTTTTTTTTTTTTTTTCATTATTAATCAAGGGTGTTGTAAAGAAATTTTTCACGTATACACAGCAGCGGGTCTTCTTTAAAATACATACACACACTCACGTACTCATATACACTCGCACACATAGAATACAATTTTTTCTCTTTTTTTATTACATTCTTTTTTTTTTTCTTATTTGATTTTTGCACTATAAAAATTATGCCAACAAAATTATGTTTTCTTAATTTTAACCCATAAATTTATAAAATTTATTTTAAAAAATCACTTCATTTTAAAGAAAACATATTAGATTTTATTAATTTACCAAAATATTTTAGATTTTTAATATTTTTCATGTAGAATTTTTGCACTAAATTCTTGTAATAATTTTTTCTCTGTTGTGTTTTTTCTTCTTTTTATCTACAATTAGTTTTACGCAGCGCTTAGTTTATTCTTAAAACACACCCGTTCACGACACTACTACAAAATGACTACTCACTAAAAGTAAAATTTACTTGAAAGTAAAGATATTTTAGCTGTTGTGGGCAGAGACCTGCTCCGAACGATTTTAACGGCGGCGGCGGCTTTGCTAAAAATTGTCGGCGGCGGCTCAAAATCGGCTGTTAGCCGGCTGAACATTGGTTCACAAATGTGTCCGAAGACCGTTTGTTTGAACATTATTTATAAGTATTTCCTAAAAGATTTATATCATACATTTTTGTATTTTTGGCATAAATAGACCTCCCTAACTCAGCTCCAATTTATTTGATTTTTTTCGCCATTGATAGTACTTTTATCGGTGAAAATAATGATGTAAAAATTTGTCAGCGCAATTAAATATTTTGGAAGTTATAGGGTTTTGAAAATCGAATTTCCCTAAGAAACTCGCATTAAAAAAAATAATTTTTATAAAAAAAGTTGAGTAAAAAGGAAGAATTACGTTAGCGAAGCCGCTTTTGGACATACCACAGAGTTAAAAGTCCTTCCGCCGGCCGAAGGCTGACTATTTAGAAAAAATTATTTCCACAAGAAAATTATTTTTTTGTACTAAAAATTACAAAATATTTAAAAAAGTTGTTTTTATAAAGTTGTTATATTTTTTTATTTATTTTTATAAATGCGCAAATAAGAGCTTTTAATTGATACCTTAATCTTTGCAATCGGATAAATAGTATGGGAAATATTTACGATTTTAAGTGAATTAGAGAGGTAAATGAGTACCGTATTTTTGTAATTCTAATGTGTCAAAACGGAAGACTTTTTGTTTGAACATTATTTATATTTTTAAAATTATTAAAAACGTATATATGATCTTGACACAGATCTTCTCCCTACACATGTAAAATTTCAAGCTGGAGCAGTGTTGTCAGTGGAAATTTTTAAGAATACCTACGGCTGATGAAAAAACCGATTTTCCCTAAGCGTCCAAAAAATGTTAATAAGTTCTTTAAGATTTTTTTCTAACCTAATCGTATAAAAATGCTAATTATCAACCTCCAAAAATTAAACTTTAGAAAATTATATTTTACTATGTCTACTGATATGTATATTTTAATTCATTGCGTTTTTACTATTTTATTAACAAAAAATATCTGATGAACGAGCCAAGTACTAAAGATTTATCCTAAAGTTAGCGGGTTAAGCTTTTCCTGTTAGATAGATCAAAATGATCCAAAGATTTTGTTTAATTTCTTGTTTAAAAATTGTTCTTCAGGATATTATTTTCATAATAGGGGATCAAATTCTACAATTTAAATTTTATATTTAATGATAAATATAATATTGAAACTTGTTTTTTTTTTTTCATATATTTCAAAGCCAGAAAACACCTCGATGTGAGTTATTTAATTTTTTAACACAATAAAAACATCTAAATTTCCATACAGGGAAGAAATTTTTAGTATTTTTAGTACATAGAAAATTGTTTAAAAATGGATTTGTAAAAATTGCCGAAAAGTTTACAAACAAAAAATTATAAATTAAATTTATATTTGTTCACATTTATTATTTGTTTAAAAATTTTATTTTTGGAATTAGAAAGTATTTGTGTGTAAAATTTTTATTTAAATCAACAATTTGTGAAAATATTTTGGCAAACGAAAAACAGGCCAAAAGGATACACATAATAAAATTATATGTGAACAGTGATGCTTAAACTTATTGTGTTTCTTAAAAAACTACATCACTTTTAACGGTATTTTTTAAAAAATCAATTGAAAATAAGATTTTCTATTTAAATTTTAGAAAAGATCATTGGAAAATTAGATTTTTCATTAAAATTTTTAAAAATAACAATTGAACATGAGATTTTTCATTTAAATTTTAGAAAAGAACTGTTGAAATTTCTATTTTTCATTAATATTTCAGAAAAGATTAATTGAAATTACAATTTCTATACAAAATTTGGAAAATATCAATTGAAAATTAAGTTATTTATTTTGCATTCAGAAAAGAACATTTGAAAATAAGTTTTTTATATCAAACTTAGAAAAGAACAATTTAAAATAAGTTTTTATATTTTAAATTTAGACAAGATCAATTTATAATTAAATTTTACATTTTAAATTCAGAAGAGCACAAATGAAATTCAGTTTTTTATTTTAAAATTTAGAAAAGAACAATTGAAATTGAGAAAAATTCATTAAAACTTAGAACATTGAATAAGAGAGATTTAAATGATAACATAATGTTAGGTCAACTTAATTTATATTACCTTTAAGCAAATAAAATTTAGAGATTGTATCAAATTCTTCTGGAGTGTAAAGTATGAATTAATTTTACTCTTTATGCAAATTTCACTCTATATATTATTTCAGTTGAAGCTCTGAATTTAATTTAGTTTTTTTCAAAATTTCAATTGTATTTTTTGAATTTTAAATGAAAATTCTTCTTTTCAAAAATTAAAATAAAAAATTCAAATTTAAATTGTTATTTTCAAAATTATAAATGGAAAACCTAATTTTCAATTAATCTTTTCTCAATTCTAAATAAAAAATCTCACTTTCAAATGATCAATTCTGAAATTTATGTGAAAAATGTAAATTTCAATTGTTATATTCTGAAATTAAAAGAAAAATATTATTTTAATATGTTCCTTTCTGAATTAAAATGATATTTTCAAATTTTGAATTGGAATGTCTCATTCTCATTTGTTCTTTTCTGAAACTGAATTCATAAACCTCATTTTTAATTGCTGTTTTCATAATATCATATAGAAAGTTCTTATTTTAACTTAAAAATTGTGTAGTAAAAAACATATGTGTCTGAACATAATATTAAATAACATATAACACAATAACTCAAATAATATACTTTGTGAATTGGGTAAGTATGTATTTAGTTCATATTTTAGTTCATATTAACACACGTTTTGCTTCATAACTTTTTTCCGAAGCAATTTTTTAAACTATTTTATCATTGAAATTATGTCAGTTATTATTCTTGAAGTCAACCTGTTGATTTGTTGTGAGTTTGACCAAAATGAGTAACGAAAATGATGTTCGTGCTATAAATTATTAAAAATTTTCAAAAAAAAAAAAAAAAAAAAACAAATTGGTCCTACAAATAATTGGTCGAAGAATTAAATGTCCGCTGTCATACTGTTTTCAATACTAGATAAATAGAAAAACACTTTTCAAATAAAATTTTTCTTAAATGGAACAAAATTTATGACTGTTTTTGAAATTAATGTTACGATCATTTGACTTTTGTCAATACTATGGATGTGCGATTAATCGGTTATACAAAACTTTATTTAATCTATACACATATTAATCAGTTAATCGATTAATCAACAATTCTAATTAATAAAAATTCTGATTAATTACTTTTAATTTTGATTAATCAAATTTGAATAATATTATTCAATGTTCTCAAATTTAGTTTACAATTAAACAAATGAAACAAAAAATGCTAAATATATAATATATGTTATTTGGTGATTAAACGACCCACATTTTATATTTTCAAACGACTTTCATGCAGTTTTTTATATTATAATGAAAATTAAAAACATAAAAAAGAAAGTCAAATAAATTTAAAATTATTTAATTATTCACGATTTTAACTATTTAAATTCCTGATTAATTGATTAATCATAAATATATTTAATCAAATTGTTGAATAAATCAAATAATTAATTAATTTGAAATTTGATTTTTACGTCACGTTACGGTCTTTTGCATTTTAATATGTATATACAAGTATATTTTTATCTATAATGTAATTCATTACAATCAATCTTGGATGTTGAAATAAAAAGATACCAAAACTTATGCTACTGAATTACCTCTTATTAAAAACTATGATGAACCATATCCTATAGACGGACATCTCCTGATAACGGACAAAATCACCGCCTATGGAAGCTTTCGCTGTATATGTAATTTCCTATAGTAGCTTCTTGGCTTGAGATTAATGTTGAATTTTTATTATACAAAAAGATTGAGTGAATGCGTTCATAATATGGATGAAAAAATAATTCATATAACCATCGACGATTTATGATGAACACGCTAAAGTTGTTACTGACTTCGGAGAGAAATGAAATGTATTCTACAGCGTAACGTGTGATAATCTTGAAGACATGTGTCGTTATTCCTCTTCCTTTTTAAAGTGAATAACAAATTGCAAGACTCTTGAGATTTTGCTACACACTAATATACAGTGGCTCACAGCTTAAATTATGCATTAACCAATTTTATTTTTAAAGCTCTATGACAAAGTAACAGACTGGAATTAAAAATAAAATTTGGTATCATAAGAAAGAGGAAGATTTCTAGTTTAATATAGAACCATTATTTAGTGTTAAAGTTTACCTTTAAGCAAATTAAAGATATGAAAACAAAAAATCCAATATTTTTATCTCACAGCTTATTTTAAGCACCCACTTATGACATAAAAAATTGAAAATTACGACCAATAATTACATTCAGATATGTGATGAAATTCGGTCAATTTCAAAAGTAAATCGTATTCTTAAGTCGATTAGGTTGTGATGTTCAATATGTTTCTTGTCAAATCACAACAAATTAATTTTGAAATTTGTATTATTTAAATGAAATAAATTTTATTTTAATGTTTTTATGTTAATTTTTTAATAAAAAATTATCAAAAGTTAAGTTTTGCGTGAAGCTGCCATAAAGGAGATAACCCTTGCTTCTGAAAAAAAAAAATTGCCCATAAAAAAAACATTTTGTGGAGGAATAATAAATTTACATTTTTGGCGATTAATTAATTAATTCTACAAAAATAAAAATTAATGCAATATTTTAATAGGAACGCTTTTTAGCAGATGCAGTTTGGACTTTGCATTGGATTTAAATTTTTACTGGTAATTTAAAATTAGCACAATGATTATTTTGAATATTCAAAATCAGTTTTTTCCTTTGTGGTAGATATATCCAGAAGCCTTAAAAGTTAAATTGTAAAACCCATATGTGAAGTTACAATTTAATTCGGGTGTCTGATAGGTTTTTAAACAATAAGGTACATCGCTTCACCACAAGTTCCATCACAAATTACAAAAATTTTAGAATTTACAAATCTCTATACTTTTCTTAACCTCTCCCTCAATATATATTCTTTAAAAGGTATTATTTATTTTTTTTATTTTTCTTTCTACAATATAGCTTTTATTTTTTACCCATGCTTAATGATCCTTAATGATTCTAATTCTTTTGTAACAGTTTTAATCAAATTCAATTTTAAACGGGTACCAAAATTTGTTCGATTTGAAAACGATAAAATCATGTCAATTTCGTTTTTATCACAACCATGATCACAACCTAATTTATTGTGATTTTCATAAAACAAAATGGAAGATGAATTCGATTTCGTTTTTACAATAACACGCAATTTAAATCGAAAATTTTATATGTATCACAACCTTTTTCGTTTTTGGCTCGAAATCGATTTTCATCACATACCTGATTATTTTTTATGTGGAATGGTAGTCTTAATTGTATGCAACAGATTAGATGCGGTTTGCGTGCGTCCAGTATTTGTGTAATATTAGGCGAAATGTGTTTACAGTGCATTTTTAGGTCCTAACACCTATTTTATTATGTAAATTTCCAATATGGACCACAAATTTTCAATAATATTGAGGTCTGGCGACTTTATATATTAGCAAATTGTACACAATACCAAATTTATTATTCGGATCGTTATGTTGGCAATATCAAAAATATGATAATATGCCCTGATTTTTTGCACTCTGCAACAAATTATCCTTTAGGATATAAAGGTATCTAATACTGTCTAGGGAAAGGTAAATCGATTTCGATTTTAGTAGAAAATCGATTTTCAGGAGGAAAAAATAAAGAACTAAAAAATATCAAAATTGAATAAACTGACGACAGATGACCCACAGTTCTACGAAGAAGTTTAGTTTTGCCACCTTTAAAGACATGTAGGCACTAGAAGTTTTCTACGAACCGGTCCTCCGTATTCCCGTCCAATAAGAACTTTTCTATTTCCCAAAATTAATAGAATATATTAATATAATAAATAAATATTCCAATAAATTTGTAATACGACTACACTTACGAATGTTATGTATGGATTTTGTGACTCCAGAATCCGGCAGTGATACGCCATGAAGACGAGTACAATAATCCAGTATTTGCAATGTATGGCAAAAGTTTTAACGCAACATTGTTTGAACTCCGGATGTCAGTTTTGGTGCTGATAACCGTAGGTTGTCGCAGACTGCGATTGTATAAATGTTTATTCGGTACTTCATCCATCAATGGCTTTTATTGTCCAACCGATTTTCATGGAAAAAAAACTCATAATGATTTCTTGTACCATAGAAGCATATATTTTAACCATTTAAAGTGACCATTTTAAAATGGTTTGTAACCAATACTCCTTTATATAACACTCACAGTGCTATGTAAGTGCGTGGACCCTGCATGGAAGTACTTTTCCAAAAAGAAGTACTGGCTGTGAGCCACTGTATGTTGTTGAAAAAATAAATTTCGTTTTCTAAAAAAAAGTAGTCAAAGCATCATCAAAACAATAAAACATCTCGAAATCTGGAAAAATAGAACATACAAATCATTGATTTCGGAACAATTTATATTACAAAAAATATAAAAGGCTTATAGTCGACACAATACCTATTTTATTATTCATTTTATTCTTTAAATTTGTTTAAATTTAATTTTTATAAAAAGAAATTCATTTAAATTATGTTATTTTTCAAGTTTTTGACATTTGTATTTACTATTTTTTGAAGCAGCAGAATCTCTGCTGACTGTGTCACAGCATCGACGACGTTGTACTTGCCTTCATACACTCATCATACACGATTTACATGTAAATCGAATGGTATGATGATTTGCACAAACCTGGCTAAATAATGTTGTCATACACGACTCATAAGCACCTGTGTTAACTTGTAGGATCATACGTATGATCATACATCAGTGCAGCACAGCTTCGATGATAATAATATAATTATTATCTACTTACATGTTGTATGTTATATTACAAGAAATAAAAAAAAGAAACGGAAATAATATATAGTATTTTATAAAAATACTATATTATCTTTTACAATAAATAATATAACAATTGAAACTTTATAAAGAAATTCTTTCTTTTAATTCGAAATTAACAACTTTTACTTTTTACACGTTAATAAAAAAACCATTAACAAAATTAAAGTTAGTTTATGCTTCGACCAGTTTTGCGTGGGAAATGATGATTTTTTTTCTGCATCAGAAATAATTTTTACGCGGTCTTTCAGCTTCAAATGGCTCCAAATTTTCCATTGTGTGCTTTTTAAATGCAATTTGGAGCAATTTGGACCCCAGGGCGTTAAATGAATTTGGTTTGAACCACCCAAGTACGTGTAAAAATCGCCATGTTTGCTGTCATCAAACAGTTTTTCTTTGATGGGTGCTGCCGGTCGATTTTAAGCCGCCACCCATAGTAAAATAATAAAGTACTCGCACATCTACAAAAACAAAAATTGCTTGTATTTTGTTAGTGTAAAACTACTGCCCACAATGTCAGAATGCTTTGAACGGAAAAATGAGAGAACGAAAGAGAGCAAGAGAAAAAAACTCAAAAAATATTTTACATGTGAATACAAAAACAATTTGACAGTACCGCGAGGTTTGCCAATGAAAAAATTGTAAAACAGCTGGTCTTACGAGTATACTTTATTATTATACTATGGCCGCCACCATCAAATTCAGCAAATATCGTTGCCATGTGGGGAGCAAATTTGCCGCCGAAATTCATGAGTCGATAGCATTGCTAAAAATGTCGCCGACATTATAAGGAAATTTATGAAAAAAAAATTTTAAAATTATTATTAAAATTTAAAATTTCAAGAATATCATGAATTTACTAAAGGTTTTATATTAAATTCATTAAGCTTGACAGAAATCAGCGGCTGTAATTGAGTCGTGTTTTAGCCGAAATTTTATCGGCGGCGGCGGCTCTTAAAAAACCTCCGGCGGCTCGACTCAGCCGGCTTACAGCCGATCGGCGCAGTTCTCTGGTTGTGGGCAATAATTGTTTGACAAGTAAAGGGTTAACACAGGGTTGTTGGGAGTATGAGAGAATACAACTCTGTAACAGATGTTAAAAGATATAAAGAAAATTTGTGTCTCAGCATTGTAAATATTAATTTGAAGTAATATAAAATTAAATACTGTTATTTGTATATTAAAAATAATATTATTTTATATATTTCTTATTAAAGTTGTTTTTTATAAATATGGTTAATTATTTTTGTTATATCATACATTATTTATTTTTATCATACAGATGTCGCCTCCATCAATACAGTTGTATTTATTAATATTTAATATAACTGGCATACTCTGCAGAATATAACACTTTGGTAACACGTGGCGACATCTTTATGTAAATAATAAAAGTGACACTACTAAATTGTTACTAATTTTAATTTTATTGTATTTAGATCATGTTAGGATTAGTTGTGCATTGAATTCCTAGAAATACTTCTAGAACAAACAGTTCCCAATCACCCCTATAAATCAATAAATAAGGATGGTCAAGGAATAAGTTGCCAAATATTAAATTTTAATTAAAAAAAAAAAAAAAAAAAAGACATGGACTTATATATAGTATAGTGCCTTGATTTGTATGGGGACAAAAAAAGTTGCAAATGTACCCCTCTAAAATTGAAGTTTGATATGTCTTAAGCTAATTCATAAAATATTTCGGTTCAATTATTTAATTTACGTTAGCTGGACCATTTTTAAAATACATACCTCCAAAAAAATTTTTTTTTCAAAAATATTACAACGTTTGATAGAAAAACGATGTGTACTACATATTTGGGGTATTCACAAAGTGTGCTATCATGTTGTATTGTCATATGTCGTAAAATATTTCAATGTATAAAAAATATTGTTATTGCTTTTCCTTTGTAAAGTTTTATGACATTATGACAATACGACATGATAGCACACTTTGTAAATCCCCCAACTGAATAAAAAATAATTTAAAACCCAGAAAACGTAAATTGATCAAAAAAGCTATAAATTCATGCAAATTAGCAGCTAAATTTCAAAAACTCGGGTTTACTCGCTTATTATCGCGGTGTTAAATGAACTTATTATGTTTTTTATAAATTTATTAATATTTAAGTGTAATAAGTACTTCCATGCGATTTATTTGCAAAAATTCCAAATTTAACCTTTTAGAAACTAAATGCATAAAATTGACCTTCTAGCTTTTAATGGGTTAATTACGTGTTATCTTAAATATTAGCCGGATAGACCATTCCTATGGTACATTAAAACCTAATATATTTTGAAATGGTCCAGTTCACGTAAATTTAAAGATTGAGATGTAATATTTTGGGAATCATGTAAGAACATACTAGCCTCCATTTCTAGAGGGGTACATTTGCAACTTTTTTTCATAAGGCACTTTAATATATAGTAACCCCTTTCAGTAATAAATATTATTTGAATAAAAGTTTTTGAAATCTTAATTTACATACTTCAATAATTAATAAGACAACACTAAAAAACTTATTGCTAGCTCTGATTTACGAACATTTGTAATGTTTTTAAAATTTTAAAAATTTAAACAAAAATTGGTCATGCAAAAATTCTGGTTGGAGGTAAAAAAAAATTACCAAATTTCAAAAAACTAATAGCGTTTTCTTTTCTGGCTAAAATTTTGCCTTTAAAGCTCTCTTTTGTGTTCCCCCAGCAAAAACTTTGCTTTCCTGGTAAGCTAGCAGGTATAATTGGAAATAAAAATAAACTACTTATTTTTTGTCTCAATAACTAGTTATTTTTGTTCGAGTTGTCCATGAATTCTAGTAGTTATTTTTAGACTCTAGTGATACTAAAAAATATGTACCTAAACAAAAATATAAAAAAAAAACGAAAAAATTTGCCGTCAGTGAGTTTTGAACTTGGGACCCTATTAACTAGTCGTTTTTTTACTAACGTCATAGCATCAGAATGGGTTTGAACCGACAACCTTCTGGTTGCTAATCCTGCGCTCTAGACAACTGATCCATGTGATTGTAACTTGCTCTCCAATTATACTATTGAGTACTTATTTATGTAATGTAGAGAAGGCAAATAATAATGACGACTACTTTCCAGGAAAGTACTTTAATAAGTAGTTGACATTACCGAAAACCAAAAAGTTTTTGCTGGGCCATTCTGAAAAAAGTGTAATACTTTAAATGGATCGGATGTTCTTTTCTAAAAGTACATGATAAATGAAACAGCACACTGAAATATTTATCGGCAAGAACTTTATGTTTCACTAAATTATGGAAATTCACAAAAATTCAGAATATTCACCAAAAACCAAAAATTTCACTGAAAATGCAAAATTTCACCAAAAATCCAAAATTTAACCGAAAATGCGAAATTTTACCAAAAATCTAAATTTTCACCAAAAATTTGAAATATTACCAAAAATCTAAAATTTCACCAAAAATTTAAAATTTCACCAAAAATTAATAATTTCATAAAAAATTAAATATTTCACCTAAAAATTAAAATTTCACCAAAAATTTAAAATTTCATGAAAAATCCGAAATTTCACGAAAATTCGATTTCTCTCGATTGAATTAAATATAACACAATTACAGAACTAGTCTCAGATTTTCTGTTCTATTGTAATCATAAAAAAGGTACCATTTTATTACGGTCAAGGTTACCCTTAAAAAATGTTATGCAGTAACAAGGTAACATCTTTCTTCAGAAAAAAAAACGCTTATTAGTCATTACTATAGTATATCTGTAATAATGATGAAAATATGAAAATGTATGTTAATAAGTTATTTAGTAGTGTAGTGTTAAATCTAGGAAAATTAAATTTTAACAAAAAATAATAAAATTATTTTAAAATGCAATATTTTTATTCAAATAAAAATTGTTTTAAAAAATGGATACAAAATCTACACTTTTAAATCGTTTATGAAAATCTTCACCACCAATACAAAAGACCATTCGAGGCTTTACCAGTTTTTACCAAAGAGATTAAAAATATGGGTATTGAATTTAGAAAATGTGAAAAACAAAGTTAAAGCGCGAATGTTATATTCGGCTCGGCCGATTCTATATACCATCAATTTTTTCAAATGTTACGTTATATAGGATGTGGGCAGTAAGTTGGGTGGACCACACCCATTTCATTCCGAGTTTTCACTGGTCCTTGAACTATTGGAACACAATTTTGTTAAAGTTTCGCCTTATATGGGAGGTGGGCTGTAAAGTGTTTGAACCACGCCCAGTTTTGCTTTCCAAGTTTATATCGATCTTCGATCAGCAACAGTATCAATAAAAATTATCAGTTGTTCACTGTCAGAATAAAATTTTGCTGCCATTTTAATTACATTTAAGCGTATGCAGCAAAAATGCTTTATTCTACTTGTGTATTTTAGCCTCTTATTTACTTGCTCACTCTCTTTGTCTCGTTCTCAATCTAAATGCAGCGCAGTAAATTTAGAAAGAGGGCTAAATAAAACAGCACTGCAAACTGAACCTGACCAAATGTAATCAATTCCATAACGTTCTATATTATCAGCTGATTATGGCAGCACACACTGCTGCTGACTACGCGCTATTGTAATTTGGGCTATAGACTTACCATATAATAAATATATGATAACATCACTATTATAACCACCGTTAATCTTCTCCCTTAACAGCTTTGTTTCCCACTTGCACCCACTTGCACATAGAACTCAGTACCATTTGAATTACACAGCACTAAAAACAAAAACCCACCAAAAAAATGGATAGTAATATGAAGTGGAAGCAACATAACGTTTTAGAGGAAACTAAACATTTAATACACAAAATAAAAACTTCTCCAATTGGTCCATTAAAAATAAGAATGGACAATTTCATAGAAGTTCAAAATGTAAAAATTCTTATTGGAAAGACTGAAATACGGCCGTATTTTAAAAAATTAAACCAAAATGAAATAATGCAGCAGGCAACTTGTGATTATAACAATGATGTTCTTGTGCTGATGGAACCCATTAGTTTTGAAGATGATTAAGCTTAAGAAAAATATATCTATAAGTAATGAATTTTGTGATATTTTTTAATAAATTGTGTAATTTTATAATTTAATAAATCATAAATTATATTAAATGTTTGTAAATAATAACATATCTCTTTTATTTTAATAGTATTTATATTTAATTTTGAAAAAAGTTTGTATGTGAATAAAATAATGCAAAACCCGCCATTAAACGTCAATGGAAATTGTACACTATATTATATACTAGATACATTTACAAGAGAATGGCGAGAAAAGAAAAAAATAAACTTTGGCGGTAAAATTATTAATAGATAATAATTAATGATGCCAGACGATTTAAAATATTGTAATAAATTATATATGGGAAAATTAAAAGCACGGAAACATTTTAATATAAAAATTAATAACTAATTTGAATAAAACTGGATCTTTTATTAAATTTTATTTAATTTAATTTTTATTAATCATTTAACAATTACAATCATTCCAAAAGACAAACATACAATATGTCTTCTTTTTAATCTAAAATATAATATAGGATATAGCAAGTGGTCTGGCAACGTAATGACAACAGCTGAGGAAAAAAATTGCTTTTTATTTTTTGCATCAGCAGCAGTTCATGAAAAAATCAAAGTCAGATTTTCAATTTTTGAAGAAATTGCTACTGAAGCCAGGTTAAAAAATCTAAATCAATATGTTGCTTTTAGTGGAAAAAACCAGTTCAATAAAAATATATTTTGCTGAAGAAAAACATGTACACAAATTGTTATGGCTCAAAATGTGTAGACTTATTTGTTATAAAAAAAATTCTGTGCACGGTTTTGTATAAGAAAGAAAAAAAAACATTAAAATAATGGCAAAGTTTTCGGAGTCAAAAACAAGTAAGTTTTAAGAATTTGGTAAGACTCAAAAGAAATTATAATTATTTTTTCTAATTTCTCTCCTTAACTAATAAAACAAATTAATAATATTTTGCAGAACATTTTAATGCTTGCGATTAAATTATTGTTTAATACCCCACGTAACAAAAAGCGGCCGTGTAATTATTATACAGATGTAAAGCAGTGTAAAGTTACACCAATGTATGATGGAAAGTTATTTAGAAGAGCTACACTTTAATTTAGCCATAGGGTAGGTAGGTATCGAAGCATATTGTATCTTGGAATATGAAAAAGTACTTTTGAAGCACAGTTTTTTACAGTACTCTAAAAAATGGCAGCATAAACTAATTGCAAAAGAAGAAATAAAAAAAGAACCATAAATCTTCCTACACTTAATTGGCGAACACACCTAGAGACTTCAATGCTTCTTCTAGTCTTCGCTGGTTAATCAACTGTCAAACAAAACTAAATATAATGTCAACCAGTGAGGTCATCCTATATAAAACCAATTTAATATATAGAATCCAATTATGGGGAACGTCCAGTAATACGAATAGCGCTCAATTAATAATTTCTAAAACCATTACGGCTAACGCATGGTACACATGAATATATTAATAAAGACTGAGGTACTATCGGAAGCTCAAGCAAGCTAAAGGTTTAATGATAAATCCCAATGAAAGCGTTTGAGATGAATTGATTGCTCAACTGAAGGAAGTATTGCTACAAGAATGGCTAAATATTATTGATATTATAAAGAAAATTGTGCATAAGTAAAATTAACAAATGCATAAGTAATTAAAAGTCGTCCAAGATATTGTTAAATGTGTCGTAAAATATTTGTTTTATTTTTTCCCCAGCAATTAAGCTCTACGGAAGAACATTTTGCAAAAAATAGTAAATTATTAAGACGAACTTTCTGCTAAATAAATTTAATCATTTTTGGAAAGAAGAAAAAAAATAAATAAAAATTTGATTATTTATTTTGTAAGTACTTGTTTTACAAAAATTCATGGAGAAAAACCAAAAAAATCGGGATATATAGGTATGTATATTATTTCAAATTATTTTTTATTTGTTTAATAACATATTGGTTGGAGGCCATTATACACTAACTGAAATCCACACTTTATATAAAAAATATTTTTTCTTGGAAAGGAATAATTATAATTCTTTTGATTTATGGAGAATTTAAAAAAAGCGGAGATCAAAGAAAGCATCTCCACGTGATAACCGGATAATTTGCAAAACAAGCAAAGTTATTTTTTTATGAGTCCAGGACAGGTTAGCTTAAACAAAAAATATCTAAAGTAGATGTAAACTTCTTGAAAAGAGTTTGCGATGATACATTGTTATAAAAAAAGAAACTTAAATCGCCACAGTCTGTAAATGCTAACTTTGAGAATCCACTAGAATTTTGTATAAAAATCTTTGGGGCCCTTGAAGTTTGAACTGCTTCCAACCAAGAACATAACATTCGCTATACTTTAAAAACTATAAATCATGGTAGAGGGAACATAGTGATTTGGGCTGCATTTTCTTAGTACGGCGTTATTTTTATTTATCAAATATCTTAACGAATGAATCAAAATCTGTACAAAAGTGTATTATCTAACTCAATAAAGAATTACCCAGATAAGAATATGCCAAAGAATTCATTTTTATGCAAGAAAGGGAATACGAAAAGAAAATAAACAAAAATTCCGATAAACATTTTCGAAATGTGAAGATTATATATACCATGATATAAAAAAGAAGGTAGTTTCACTTTCTCTTTTGGTAGCCATGATTTTCCTTTTGACGTATATGGGGATTATGATATATTGTTTGATATAAAAAATTAACAAAAATTTGTTTTAAAATTAAAATGAACAAATATATTACAACAAAAAGGAACATGTTAGATGATTTCATGTCTTTGTTGAACACAACCGAGAAGGATAAATCAAGAAAAAGTAGAAAACAGATAAATATTTTCGTGGCTTTAAACTGCAAACATATAAACAAAGTCTCATCATTTTTTTAGATATGTATTTTTATGATGTCAGTAAATGTACATTTGTGCATCTGGTGTAGTAAACTGTTAGTATATACTCTTAAATAAAAGTAAGATCAGATCGACCAAGAACATCGCCAATAGCAGTAAAAATGTGTGGTCCATATTGATCAATACGGTCTTGTGGCTCCAGCTGGATGATTTAGGTAATCAAGTCCGCCGTAGACTATTGTGCGAGCCCCCTAAACAATTAATATAAATACTATCATATAAGTATGCTAATACCACTAAAAAAGTCTCAATATAATAATAAAAAACTTCACAATAAATTCAAAAGTCTTTTAAAACCGTAGTGACAGTGTGGATTCCACCACCTATAAAACCAGTGGAAACTATACTGACAGTACTGGTCAACCAGAATGAGGGTCTGGATACAAGTCAGTGTTAACTTCTTTGATTTGTAAAGAGAACCTCAGAAGGGACTTCAGGTTTGCTATAGACCAGGAGTCTCTCAGGAAATTGGAGTCGTGGGGGGGAATTGCTAATTTCGGTCTGGGCACTATCAGGTTCCAGTATCCGAAATCTAACAGTACCAATCGAATTAGCAATGAACCTTACTGACTCCAAAGTGGATGTGGCCTTGATCCAAGAGCTCTGGATCAATAACACCAGGGTATGTGGATTATGTGTCAAAGGGTATACACTTTTCTTACCGTCCACTGAGGATAAGGTAAGAACGTGTATACTGGCTAGGAATATGTTGAAATTTTTAAACTTTCATTATTTCAGCAATGAAGACCTAACGGTCGTACAAAGAGAGGATAGAGACGGGAAAAGTCTTGTACTCGCCTCCGTATATATGCTATTATAACTACTAACAATCTTTTCATCTGTAATAAAGGCAATATGCCCACATTCAGAGCTAAGGATAGGGAGGCAGTTATAGATATAACACTGACAAACTTTAGGAGCGATTATGTTTTGAATTGGAGGGTAGATAGTAAATGTTCCTTTTCGGATCATAGTAGCAAATCCTTTAATTTGAATTTCACGGGGTCAAAGGGAGAACCATATAGGAACTCCAGGAGAACCGATTGGAACTCTTTTAGGGCCATTATGAATAGTGGACTAAACGGCGCTCCAGGATGGCAATTGTCATCAGAGGGAGTTGAGTGGAGGATTTCACAGGGAAAGTTCGGAATAGCTATGAACTAACTTGTCCGGTAATATTTCCGGGAAAAAGAGAACAGCCTAAATGGTGGACCAAGAAACTTAGGAACCAAAGGTCGACCGTCAGGAAGCTGTTCAATAGGGCAAAATTAACACATAAGTGTGAGGATTGGAACAGCTATAGGGAAAGTTTTAATAGGTATAAGGCAGACATCAAGAGAGCAAAGAGGGATTCATGGAGGAACTTTTGTGAGTTCATCGACTCCGTAAATGAGTTATCCAGATTCAGGCGAGTTTTATCCAAGGATCCATGTGCTCCTGGATATATTCAGCGCGCGGATAACTCATGGACTGAGTCTTGCTCCGAGTCTCTTAGTTTACTTATGGAAACTCATTTTTCCGGCTGTAGGAACTTAGAAGCAGATACACAGTCAGGGGGAATCTTCAGATTCTCAGAATGTATATCTGATAGGTGAAGTAGACAGTGACATTGTCTCGATGGATAAGGTAGCCTTTACTATGGCTCTTAGCCGTCAATGTCATTCTAAGACATTTTGACGCAAGAGGACGAAAAATCGTTGCCTATGCTGATGACGTTGTTATACAGATCACAGGAAAGTTTCTTTCCACGATCAGCGACGTCATGCAGTTTGAACTTAACGAACTGTCCTCATGGGCTACTATGGGCTCCGTTTTCTCCGGGTTAACCCTAGCTAGTTCTTTTCACCAGAAGGTACAAGATTGAGCAGTTTAGGCTACCGGTACTAGGGGGAATTGAACTTAAATTGGCAAATGAGGCAAAATATCTTGGAGTGCTTCTTCATAATAAACTATCTTGGAAGAGGAATACATAGGAAAGGCTAAAAAGAGGTCTCAACGCCTAATACACATACAGGAACTCCATAGGTAAGAATTGGGGCCTCAAACCAATGGTAGTAAATTGGATTTACACATCGGTAGTGGGACCAATTCTTACGTATGGATGTCTCGTCTGGTGGGAGGCAATGAGAATAGGAAGTCGTAGGAATCTTCTGTCTAAGACCCAGAGATGTGCTTCGACTGGCATCACAGGTGCCATACGAAGTACACCTCAGGCGGCGCTTGACGTCATTCTGCATCACCTACCAATTGAATAGTTCGTGATGGGAATGTCTGTAAGGAGCTTGCTTAGGCTTAGTGAACTAGGACTTGTAGAATAGGACATTCCAAACTTTTAAACGAAATCAACCTCGGTGAAAATGCTCTGACTCCTTTCGGGTCCGCGGATTACATGAGCACAGACGTTGATTTCGGGGAAAATCCTACAATGATTATCCCTAATAGATAAATGGTCAGGAAAGGATAAACTATTCAGAGGAGCATCGGTATTCACTGATGGATCTAAAATGGATATAGGCACTGGTACAGGTGTTTATCTGTTTGAGGAGAACGTCGGGGAATCGTACAGGCTCTCAGATAGTTGTAGTCTGTTCCAGGCAGAAATTCTAGGTATCTTTAGGGCCACAGAATTGATAGCAAGGAACATCGAAAATAATACGGAGGTAACTCTGTATGTGGATAGCCAGGCGGCTCTAAAGGCCCTGAAGGGACATTTTGTCAAGTCTAGGTTAGTTAGCGACTGTAGGCTCTTAGGAGATTGATGGGCAACTATCATATTAGACTCCGCTGGGTACCGGGTCATTGCGAGATAATGGGCAATGAGGTAGCCGATGAATTGGCTAGGAACGGCTCAGCTTTGGATGGTGATGTAAGTGAAAATGGTGTTAGACCACCTATAGGCTTTTACTTCTGGTTGATTAGAGAGTGGATTCAGGATATAACCAATCATGCATGGAATCGTAGAGCAGACTGCAGATTGTCAAGGGCCCTATGGCCAAAACTTGATATGTCAGATACAAATCTATTATTGGGCATGAAAAGGGGAAACCTGAAAACCATGATAGGTATTCTGACAGGTCATTGTCCTATAAGGGAAATGATGGGGAATAGTGGAGCATATTTTATGTCACTGTCCATGTCTACAACGGAGTAGGCAGAAATGGCTAGGCAACCGATTCGTCGACGAGTTAGATAGCTTATCAGAAATGGATATGAGTAGCTAAATATCAACAAAAAATATAAATTATTGTAAAATTTACTACATTATTAATACCAAAAATTGCAACTGTTTTTATTTAGTTTAAAATTCAACAGCCAATAAAAAATGTCAAAAATAGTAAAAATAAATATTTCTCGTTTGTAAAAAATAAAAACGTGCCGGAAATTAAAATGTGATAAAAGTGTTAAAAAAAATAATAAAATATTATATGTGTATGAAAGAATGTGCTGCAAATGTTATTTTAAAGGATAATTTTGTTAATTTGTTTGTGTTGTTTAGGTCTCTCTCAAGTGTGTTGAATTCAAACAGCATATGTATGTGAAGAGTGTTGAATAAAAAAGAGAGTCAGTTTCTATACTAGTTACTATACTATGGTCTCAGCTTTCTAATTTCTTTTCATTTCTTTCCTACTTTCTCTATAAATTCTTCGAAGGGACTCACAATGGACCTCAAGTTCTCCAAATGGATGCACAGAAACTCTTTCGAGTACTGTGCAACCCTTCTCTACCTACCTACCTACCTACTATCTTACCAACAAGAAAAAAATTTACATTTTGTCAATAATAAGAAATAAAAAGTTAAAGTTTTAACAATTACAAATTTTATTTTAATTGGACATTTACTAATTTTTTTAATTTACGGATACTGCATTTTATGATACACATAATTACAGATTACACATTGTATGCAATAACTTCCAAAATATATTTATATTTCTGCGCATGTGGCAACGATTTTCTTAATTGTTTATAAAAATAAAACTTCAGAAAATACCGATAAACATCAAATTATTTTTTGTGAGGGATAACTTGAACTACCTTGTTTCTTTACATAAGGGGACGGCGCTTTTAAATTTCACGTTCTATATGCTCTTGTTTCCGTGCTCTTATATTTTGCACGGAAACAATTTCTAAACTTATTATTTCATAAAATCTTTTGCTTTTAAACAATCTATGTGCACTATTTTGCCGGTATGTCATACATGTGCTGTGTGGATTCCACACTATTGAGAGAGACGTAAACAACACAAAAAATTAACAGAAGTATTCTTTAAAATTACATTCTCATAACATTTCTTCATACACATTTACTATTTTATTATTTTTTTAACACTTTTATCACATTTTAATTTCCGATACGTTTTTATTTTTTACAAACGAGAAAATATTTTTTTAATATTTTTGACATTTTCTTTTAATATTTTTGTCATTTTCTTTTTAAACTAAACGAAAACAGTTGCAATTTTTGATATTAATAATGTAGTTGATTTCACAATAATTTATATTTTTCTGATATTTCGCAAAAAAAAAATATAAAAATTAAATCATTATAAATACAATATGAATAAAAATCTTTAATATTTGTTGAGAAATACAAATATACATGTAAAAGAAAAATTTAATAAAATTGTTTGCAACTTTGTGTACATATTAAGTGTGGTGTATATGATTTTTACACCAATACATATAAATAAAGCTTTACTTACACATTAGCTGTGTTTTGTTGATAACGTTCATTTATAAAAGTTAACGTTAACTTTAACATCGATGAAAGTGCTCCTAATGTAATAACCAAAATACAATTATCAATATAAGAATCGTTTTTTTTTTTTTTTTTTTTGCTAAAAAGTTAACGTTAACAAAACAAAACACTGCTATTTTAACGTTGCACATTACACAGCTATCAAGTGTAATGTCCAAGTGAGAGACATCTCCGTACTAGTTCTCTACTATGTTTCTTTATATCATGAGCTTAACTATTTAGTTATCTTTCGTCGATCTAACTGGACACACATTTCACAATCTAGAATCTAATTAAATTTTCCTTTTGACCAAACAAAATAAATACGAAAAGTGCAATAAAGTTTTTGACTAAATAAAAATAATAATTATAATATAAATAGTAAAAAAAAAAAACAAAATCCAAAAACAAACCTAGATATAAAAATGGATAGAAAATCTCAATTATTGTTTCATCTAGGACAACCAATACGAATTTCACCATACCGGCGACCATTTGAGGCTTCACCAGTTACTAAGGAGATTAAAAATATGGGAATTGCATTTAGAAAAGGTCAAAAATATAAATTTCTTCCAAAAACAGAAACAAAGATTAAAGAAGACAAAATCAACAATGATAAGCAGTCGAAAAATTATTACAAATTAAAGGATGTCGACATCAATGCTAATATCATTAATCATTGCCACCTTAGCCAAAAGGAAATTGCTTATATGCAAGCAAAGTTCGACTATGAAAACGATATACTTGTTGTAATGGAAGACAATTATTTTTATAATTTTTTCTAATTATTAAAATTTTACTTAAACCTATATTAAGAATAAAAATAAATCTTTTGGCGCTTAAAAAAATTTTTTATTTTTTCTTTGTATACATCCATAATCATAGAATAAAATTAAAGGCGAAGAGCATAGTATAATAAATTTTTTTCGAGTTCTTTTACTTTTGCTCTCCTTCATTCTCTAATTTTTCCGTTCAAAGCATTTTGACATTGTGAGCAGTAGTTTTACACTAACAAAATACAAGCAATTTTTGTTTTTGTAGATATGCGAATACTTTATTATTATACTATGACATATACAAATAAATTATAGCTAATGCATTCTCAGAGTTGAGTTCCTATGCATGTTCTGCGATCAGGCACAGTTTATAAGGTAAAAAATTTTGGCGGGAAAACAGTGTTGCCTTTGTTTTATATTAAGTATTAAATTTAACTTTATTTTGCTAACCGGTTTTCGTGGGAAGGGATTCGGAAATATTTTTTTATACATTTTTCCCTTTTGAAAGGAAATTTTCGATAAATTTAAAAATAATTTTTTATTTTTTTTATAAGGAATTTTCGATAAATTCCCTTTTTATAGAGAAATCGATTTTTTTCGAGTCATATCCCCAAATAGCGAATTTTCATCCTCAGAAATCCGCAAATAACTACTTATATTATCCTCAAAAAATTCCTACTAAAATAACTTAATTTTAGAGATTAGTATAAAATACGTTTTTAATTCTTTTGCAAAGGTATGATAATTTTTTGAACTATATAGTACTATATAGTCCATAATCGCCAAATTTTAAAACATTTTTGTAATAGTATTTAGGTTATCCGATAATTAGTACGGGGACTATCACTCTGCCTAGACCAACCCACCCCATTTTCATCTCATTTAAGTAAATTGATAATAAAATTATTTTCATAATAGTTCTGGAGAATTGTGATAATAGATATTTACTTCATATGGGGGCTACCATTCCTACAGCTCTTATCACTCATCATA
The DNA here is from genome assembly GCA_951394005.1 of Protophormia terraenovae. Classification (NCBI taxonomy): domain Eukaryota; kingdom Metazoa; phylum Arthropoda; class Insecta; order Diptera; family Calliphoridae; genus Protophormia; species Protophormia terraenovae. The sequence continues at coordinate 34,036,867 of OX596073.1, forward strand.
AGTATCTTTTTTATTTAATCACTAGGATAAACAAATTTATTTTTTATTTATTTAATTTTTAATTAAACTTTTTTATATTATTTGCCTTTTATCATCTTTTTTGCGTACATTTGCTTAAAAATACTTTTTATAAATATATTTTTATTAAAATATAATACTTTATAATTTTATACTTAATGCTTTTAATTATTTTCTTTTTAATCTATCATTTTTTTTTATATATATATATAAACTTTTTTTATTTATTTATGTTAACACACAAGCATTTTACTTTTTACTCTCACTTTTCTCTTCTAACACAACTTTGCTTTAAACATAACCTCAATTATTAAACTACAACCATAGGAAAAAACAGATGCTCCGCCAGCACAAATTCATTTTCACCTTGAAACTTTTGAGATTTTCTAACACTCTAACATACACACATGCACGCTTTGCAACAACTTTTTTTAAACGACATTTGATTACTTGACAAAGTCTTGATTTTTCCAATTAGAATTTATACTTACTTCATTGTTTGCTTTAAGCATTAAGCATATTTAAACACTTATAAACATTAAGTTGCTTTAACTCTTTAACTTAATACCGACATTTTAATTTTATTAATATATAAAATTACGCGTAAATTGTATTTAAGTAAAACACACCACACGCACTTGTTAAACGGACGAAACAAACTAAACAAAAATGAGAAACGGCAACATGTTCTTCCTTTAATTGTTCCCATCTTCATTTCTAGTTCCTTTTCTTATATACAAACGACTGTAATACTAAGAGAGTGAAAGAGTTATCAAAGGTTTTTGTATTAGATATTTGTAACAGTGTTGAAAAAACGGATGTGGGTAAATGAATCAGCTTGTTGTACAGGAAATAATTATTGTAATATGTAAACTGAACTATTTATTCTATAATCGACGCCATTGTAGAAATATAATTTTGTTGTGTTTTTTTTTTTTTTTTTTTTTTGTTAACGGTTATTACATATTTCAATTCATCTCCTTGAAACTAACAAAATTCTTTCGTTATAAAAACTCTCATTTTCAATTGATCAGGGCCATTATTTTAATATGTATTTATCCGAATTGTAATTGAAAAATCATAATTATAAATTATATTTTCAAAATTTGAATTCGAAAATCTCAATTTTAATATTATTTTCTGAATTAATTGTATTTGAAAAAAATTCTTTTTATATAAAAACAAGAATCATTTGGAAAAATATACAAAACCCGATTAAGTTTTCAAAAGCAATATTTTCATATGACTAAAACACTAATTAAATATTTAAATAAAAAATATATTTAATAATTATATCATAAAAAATTTAAAAATAATTGAAATTTAATAGCTTTTAGACAGCAGTTAAATTATATTTTTGAATATTTATTCATTTTAGTCACTTCCAAATAAATATAGTAAAATATGGAATTTTGGAAATTTATTTATAATTAACTAAAATTGTATTTTTTTGTCATAGATAAATTTAAAATTAAATAGTTTTTATACCCTACACCACCATAGGTGGGGAGGGTATTATGCGTTTGTATTGGTCTAAGACCCACATTAATTTATACCAATCGGCTTAGAATCACTAACTGAGTCGATTTAACGATGTCCGTCCGTCCGTCTGTCCGTCCATGTAAACCTTGTAATCAAACTACAGGTCGCAATTTTGAACCAAAATTAATGAAATTTGGCACACAGGTTTCTTACGTCCAGCGACGAAGCCTATTGAAATTGATTATGATCGCTCCATTATTTCACCTAGCCCCCATACAAATGTCCTACCGGAAAAGGGTTTAACCATCATAAATCCCTTAAATATAGCAATATTTCAATGAAATTTGACATATGTAAGTTTCATATATGTCTAAATAAGATCGGTCCATAATTAACCATAGCTCACATAAAAACCCCTTTTCAGAATATCACTTTAACGGGCATAAATCCCATTAAAATGTTAGTATCAAGTTAATATTCGACACAAATATGTTTTATATGAACATAAATAACGGTGCCAAATTTTACAAAGATCGGTCCATAATTTACCATAGCTCCCATATAAAGCCCTCTTTCGGGAATCACCCAAAAGGGAATAAATTCATATAAATGTCAGCATCAACGTAATATTTTGTATTTATATGTTATTTTACGCTTATGAGTATCGGTCCACATTTGACTCCAAGTCTAATAAAAGACCCCTCCTCGAATTATAATGTACACAATGGTGTAGGGTATCATATGGTCGGGCTTGACCGACTATATCTTTTTCTCTCGTTTTAATTGGATTGATACAGAAAAACATGATATAACATAAATTAGATAAATATTTTATATTCGTATCAATATTTTTTTGGAAAAATAAATCTATAAAATTTTCAAACAAAACACCATTTTTTCAAAATAAGTGATACTTTTTGAAATAATAATAATAAATAAATAATAATTTAAACTAATAAAAGAAGAAATTCCTTAGAAATTTCATAACTTCAAATAATTAAATAAAATTTTAATAAAATTTATTAAAATAACTTAAAGAAAAGTTCATAACTAACAAAATAAGTTAAAGCTTGAATTTTATTTTCAAAATTCGAACTATTTCAGGGAATATTCATATTATTTACATTATAAACTACTACCCTACAATTTTTTTGTAAATTACATACATATCTATAGACTCTTGACATAACTAAAATTTAAAAATTTTCAAAAGAGCTAAAAAACTGTTTTAAAAATTAAAAATTTCTGCGAAAATGCTATTTATTTATCAACTACATATATTTTAAAAAATAATAGAAGCAATAATATACAAAATAGTGTAAACGATGCGTCTTTTTTAGAATGTTATTTTTTTCGTTAAATAATCTGCACTTTTATATTTAAATCTTCTCAAAAAAAGTTATCATTTTATTTATGAGTTTTATTGTCTAAAATATTTAAAATATTATCTTTAATAAAATTTTTAATTTATTATTATTATTTTTTTTTTTTTTTTTTTTTTTTTTTGAGATGTATCATACATTTTAACGAAAATTAAAATATGAATAGACTTTATTGTAAGTAGAGACTCTAATCTTACCAACATATTTCATTCACAAATAATAATATAATAGAAAATTTGCCGGGATAAGGACTTGAAACGTACGTCAATCTGGCTCCCAGAAAAGGGAATGTGGACATTTTTAAACAATCAAGTCAAAATCATTATTTCAATCAATAAAAAAAGATATTATCGCCCAATTTGTAAGGAAAAAAATAATATATATATTTTGTTTAATAAAACTATAATAATCAGGTATGTCATAGAAATTTTTCGGAAGTGAAAATTTTCGTATGATTGAATTTGTAACGTTTTCATTTTGCTTCTTCAGCTCAAATACGTTTTCATAAATTCGAAATATATAAAAAATTCTTTTTTCAAAAATAAATTTTTAAAGTCAATTGTTTATACTTTAAAACGTAAATATTTCAGTCGCTGTAAGCAATATGATATAGATCGGATACTTTTCTGAATCTGCGAAGTCCGAAGATTTTAAATATGTCATACTTTTTTATTAAATCCAAACTGTTAATTCATAATCTTAAAAATTGGAAAATAATACAAAAATAATCAACCAACTTCAAGTAAAAAAAAAAAAAAAATCCTAGTTTAACAATGCACAGTGGGGCCAAAAGCAAAATAAATGGTAATAAGTCTGGAACTTTGGAACCACTAAACCGATTTATATGAAACTTGTAACATCGATAGAAGAGGAGTTAGGCTTTCAGAATGTTGTTGGCTCAAGTCTGTAGCTACAGCATGGACGCCGCTACAATGGGCCAAAGTTGACCACCTCGAGGGTGAAAAACATATCGGGGCTTATAACTTTTACAAATATGAACCGATTTTAAATATTTTTACATTTTTGAATTCTTCTAAGGAAGACAAGGAAAAAACATGCTTAATGTGCTAAATTATTTCGTATAGTTTAAGAGATATTTAAATTCAAAAAAGAAATTTCTCATTTTTGGCCTTGACTTTTTTGCGATTTTGCCCCATAACTTTTAAAACAAAATTTCTAAAATTTTTTTAAAAATATGGAAGTTTTCTATAATTTTCTAAATAACGCTAATGAAAATTTTATTTTGTTATCTCAATTCTATAACAAGAAAAAAATTTTCAAAGTCTAAATTTCAAAACTGGTCTCAAAAATTGCAATTTTTTGCTAAAAAAGTAACTTTATATATTTAACTTTTTTAACAAATTAAGCTAAAAGAGTTTAATGTTTTTTAGCATTTTCTGAAAGATGAGACCTCAAGAAAACGTGTAAGTGTAATTTTGCAAAGTTCTGAACGTTCACCTTATATCCAGCAGTGGTCAAAAATGATCAATTTTGGATGAGAACTTGAACTTTTTGAGTCTGTAAAAAAAAATGATTGTAGATTTCGGTACTTTTGTAAATTAAACTATATAGCTCAATATGTTCTTAAAGATCTTACAAAAAATTATGACAGCCTACCGGTAAACGTAGTCACACGAGGCAATTTTCCGACCTTTAAAAATATATAGTAAAATTATATATGTTTTTCTGATTTTTATATTTATCAAATTTCCTTTAAATATTTTATAACATGTGCAAAAATTGTGTCGATACCTATAATCATTTAGAAATTATTCAGTCTCAAATTTTTGAAATATGCCCATGTAAGCATAATTTGTATTTGTTCGCTTTGTTTTAAAGCGGCCCATAGACACATACTGCATAAGCTCAAGCAATTAAAATGTATTAGTAAAATTCAGTAAGCTTTTGAATGTGTGCGTCACACCGACAATGCAGTATGAAAAATCAAAATCGTTTTGATTTTAAAATGAACTCATACTGCTGACAGTTGTGTTGATGAACTATGAAATGAATTAATTCATTTTTTTTTATTTTTATTTTGTTTTAACTCCTATTTGACATTTTAAATATTATAGAATATAAATATATTGAAATAATTGCAATAAAAATAATAAAAATGGACAAATGTGAGGAAAAGAAATTTTTTCTCGAATTTATTGAACTGTATCAGTCTTTTCCTGCATTGTGGGATACATTTTCTAAAGAATATTGTGATAGAAAATTGAAGTGCAATCAATATTCAGTTTTATTGGAAAAATATAAAAAATGGGACCCAAACGCAACCCAGGAAGACATAAAAAAAAAAAAAAATAACACTTTGAGGACAAATTATAGGCGTGAAATGAAACGTTTAGCACAACTAAATAAAAGAGGAGCGGGAGCAAATGAACCTAACGACCCAAATCTATATTAATATAGTGCTATGGATTTTTTAAGAAACTGTGAGACTCCGAGACGCTCAAAAAGCACCATGTCTTTAGATGTTGATGAAAGCTCAGTACGTATATTAAAAGTATAGTTTTATTTATAAAAATTTATTTTGCCAAGATACTTGGCCCTCATTTGAAAAATACATCACAAAAGAATCTCTAATTAACTTAGCATTTGTGGATGCATTCCTGGAATTATTATAATTTATTTTTTAATGTTCATTTAATTCATAATTACTAATGGAGCTTTGAAGAACGCCAAATCTTGCAACCATTATACCAAAAACATTTTCTACAATCCTTCTTGCTCGACTTAAACGATAATTAAAAGTTCGTTCTTGAGTTGACAATGATGTATGGGGGTAGGGCTTCATAAAATTTTCTGTAAGCTGAAATGCGTCATCGGCAACTAAAACATATGGTAGTTCTTCATTATAGAATGGTGGTTTTGATGGTTTAGGGAGGTTGAGTGAGTTTTGTTTAAACGCTGCTCCAAAGGAGGAGTTACTGAATACTCCACCATCTGAAACTCTACCATTTGTTCCCACATCAGCTGAAATAAATTCGTAGTTGGCGTTGACGACTGCCATAAGCACTATACTTGGAAACCGTTTATAATTATAATAGTAGGAACCACTTCCGGGGGGTTTTTTAATTGAGATGTGCTTCCCGTCAACTGCCCCTATACAATTCGGGAAATTCCACCTTTCGCTGAATTCTTCGACAATCTTTTGCCATTCACTTTCATTGGATGGAAGCTATAACAAATATTTTATATTTTAGAAAAATAATAACATTTAAAGGATCAATGATAATAACAATTATTTTTATGTGTTTTAGAGTGAATATGAAACACTAACAAAGCGTCGAAAAAATAACGATCAGTTAGATGAGGAGCTTCTAACTTTAGCCAAAAAAGAACTATGCAAATCTTCAGATGACTTCGATGGCTTTGGGGAAACTTGCGCTTCTAAGATCAGGAAGATGGAAAAAACGCAACAAATTTGGGCAGAAAAATTTATTAATGAAATATTATTAGAAGGGCAGTTAGGAACTCTTAATCGTTATAGTGTGCATATTATAAATCAAGAAAGACCATCAAGCCGTATACCGTCTTATACACCTGGTAATTTCAGTGACCAATCAAGTATTTTAACTTCCGAAACGTGTGCCCAATATTTTTCTTCTTTTAATTAGAAAATCTATTATTGTAAATATGTGTTAAAAAAAATAATAATAAAATGTTATGAAAAATATCCATCTGTGTAAAGATAAATTATAATTAAACATAATTTACAAAATTATGATATTAAAGAAGCTCATAATTCCTAAAGGTTTTGTTCGTATTTTTAGAATTAGGTGAAGGACTCGGATATGACACTATATGGAGGTGGTGGTCATTGGGTTACTCTTAGAAGAGTAGTAGCGACACATTGTCAAATAATTTTGGAATTTGAAAATTAGATTGTTTAAAAAAAATTTAAATTTGGACAGTATTGCTTTAAATTTTGGAATTAGTTAAAGGGCTCTCGGATATGATATTAAGTGGTTCTCTGTGGAACATTATTAGTTTTATATTTTTTTTTTTTTTTTTTTTTTTCAAATTATTTATTTATTTACAATCTGTTAATACAACAATAAGCAAATTTTATAATATTTACAAAAGAAAATAACAGCTGTTATTGAATTATATTACAATAACAAAAATAAATTATTTATACATAATTATAATTATTTTTATAATATGGAAATATACATATATAACTTAACTTATTTTTTTTTTTCTCTATAAATATATACAAATTCATTCTTATCTAAAAGGTAAGTCTAGAATATGTAACCTTTTAAGTCTTCGTACTTCTTCTATCTCATTTAGTAAGCCAATGGCTAATGGATTAGTATGATTACTCAGTCTATCAATATATCTAGAACTAAATTTGGTTATGGTTTCTTTAACTAAAGGGATTTTGAGATCATTATGTATAGCAGTATTTGTTATAAACCAAGGCGCTTGAGTAATAAATCTTAAGGTTTTGGATTGGTATCGTTGTAAGATTTCTACGTTTGAGTTTTTAGCAGTTCCCCATAGTTCTATGCCATAAGTCCACAAGGGTTTAAGAATTGCTTTATATAAAATGATCTTGTTATTTAAACTTAGTTCAGATTTAGGACCTAAAAGCCAATACATCTTTTTTGTTTTGATATTTAGAAATTTCCGTTTAGTTTTGATGTGTTCTTTCCAAGTAAGACGCTTATCCAAATACAATCCTAAATATTTAACACTATCTACAATTGGAATTTGCATTCCATTAAGTGCGACAGGTGGGCAACATTCTCTTCTAAGGGAAAAAGTTATGTGAGAAGACTTATTGGAATTTGCATTCCATTAAGTGCGACAGGTGGGCAACATTCTCTTCTAAGGGAAAAAGTTATGTGAGAAGACTTATTTGTGTTTATTTTAATTTTCCACATTTGCAACCATTGTTGTAATATATTTAATTGCCTTTGTAACAATGTAGAAGCATCAATAGGACAATCCGCTGATTCCATTAGCGCAGTATCGTCTGCATATGTCGCAACTGTAATATTTTGTGAATATGGCATATCACAAGTATATATTGAATAAAGGGTTGGGCCTAAGACGCTACCTTGTGGAACACCAGCTTGTATGGGTTTTATGGTAGAAAATTCCTCTTTAATATTAACGTAAAAATATCGCTCATTTAGATACGATTTCAGAACCAGGTAAAATGGTGTTGGTAGTAAAGACTTTAATTTGAATAATAGTCCTGGGTGCCAAACTTTATCAAAGGCTTGCTGGATATCTAAGAATACCGCAGAGCAATATTTTTTTGTTTCAAAAGCATCTGTTATTACATTTATAATTCGGTGGCACTGTTCTGGAGTACCATGCTTGCTGCGAAAACCAAATTGGTGGTCCGGAATGATATTATTTTGTTCTAAAAATGGTTTTAGTCTATGCAAAAACAATCTTTCAAATATTTTTGAAAATGTAGATAATAAACTTATTGGTCTATATGATGAGATTTCGTTTTCATTCTTATTAGGCTTCAGAACCATAATAATTTCAGCACATTTCCACTGACTTGGGAAATGGTTTAATCGTAATATTGTATTATATATTAGAGTTAAGAATATAACACTTCTTTTAGATAACAGTTTTATTAATTTGGAATCTATTTTGTCGTATCCTGGAGTTTTATTATTTCCAAGCTTTGTTATTTCCAATTTGACTTCATTTGGAGTAAAATGATTGATAGGAAGACTCATTTGACATGGAGCATCTAGAAATTCCATTATTTTATTGTCATTAAGCGAGCTAATTTGGGAATAAGGTTGAAAAATATTTTCCAAATGTTGGGAAAATGCTTCAGCTTTGCTTTGGTTTGATCTACACCAACTGTTATTTAGGTTTCTTATCGGAATATTACGTTGTGTAGATCTTTTAAGATATTTTGTAGCATTCCAAAGACAGTTTTCATGTTTATTGGCATCTAAAGACTTCAAATATTGACCCGTTTTACCATTTTTAAATTCTTTAAGCTTCTGTTTAAGCTGTGTACATAAATGGTTGAAATTTCGTTTATCAATTGGGTTTCTACTTAATTGCCACATTTTTCGGATTCTCCTTTTATTGCGAATTAGGTTTCTTATTTCAGCAGATAAATAATTATTTGTAGTTTGCAAATTCTGTCTTTCTGGAGTTTTATATTTTAAATAAATTTTAATGATCATTTTTATTAAAATAAAATATTAACAGCATTGATGGCTAATTCCGTAATTAGATAAAGGACTCGTGTATGACAATAAATGGAAATGGTGATGCAAGAGGAATCCTATTATGTAGTATTAGTGTAATTCTGAACAGATTTTAAGTTTTAAAATTCCAAAATTATTTTAAACAAAGGTGTAGCTTTTAAGGACTTCAATAATCGCTAAGCAGGTTTCTATAACGATGATATCTATGGACTGAGCAGAAATTGCTGTGCTAAATTTAAGATCTTCAAATTTGTTTCCCGTTGCCAAATATCGTAATGTAACGGAAAGACGTTGATATGGAGGAATCGCTTTTCTCATTTGTGTATCTATTTTTTCAATTAAAGGTGTTACAAGATTCAATAGCTCGTCGTAGCACTCAGTCTTCATTCTCATAAAATTTCTAAAATCATATGGATGATGAGTCTCGGAGCTCCTTCAAAAGATTTTCAATTGTAAGCTGATCCCGTTTTTTGTGCCATTCCTTCATCCATAATCTTTTCTTTTTGTTTTCATTTTTTTTCATATTTTTTCTTTTAATAGCCAATGCCAAAATGGCAGCAATAACTTTTTTTGTTTTGGAACGCATTATTTTTATTTTTTATTTTAATTAAAATTTTATTTTGTCGTTTTCAAAATTTTTATTAAAATGATGATTGATAAATGTGTAGTAAAATTATCAATCACACACGTATAGGGCGGTTCATCGGCAGTATGTCTTTGCAGTATGTGTCTATGGGGCGCTTAAGAAGTGTGCTAAAAGTTTTAAAATAGTAAAATTTGTTATACATAGTTTTAAAGAAGACACAATTTCCTTTAAAATGATATATATTATGACTATTTTGAGTTTATTTTCGTTTATAGTAAATCAATTTCAAATAGGCAAAACGCAAAAAAAATGTGAACTCTTCATGATTCCTTCTATTTTTAGTAATGCAGTGGGATAACACAGTGCGGTAAGGCCGTTTAAAAAACAACATGAAAAAACAACAGATTTTACAATTTGCAAATTGCAATTCTTTGCTAATTTCAAATTCATGTACAAAAAACGTTGCAAACTCAAAAAAGTCATACTATATATCATTTTAAAGGAAATTTTTTAAAACTATGTATAATAAATTTCATCATTTTATAATTTTTAGCACACTTCTCTTAAAATAAAGCGAACAAATGCAAATTATGTTTATATGGACATATTTCAAAAATTTGAGACTGAATAATTTCTAAAAGCTTATAGGTATCAACATAATTTCTTCACATGATATAAAACATTTGATGAAGTATTGATAAATGTGAAAATCAGAAAAATATATGTAATTTTACTATATATTTTTAAAGGTCGAAGTATTTATTATTGAAAATTTGGGTATTTTCGGAAAATTGCCTCGTGTGACAAAGTTTAGCGGTAGGCTGTCATAATTTTTTACAAAACCTTTAAGAACATATTGAACTATATAGTTTAATTCACAGAAGTACCAAAATCAACAATCAATTTTTTTTACAGACTCAAAAAGTTCAACTTCTCATCCAAAATTAACCATTTTTTACCACTGCTGGATGTACGACATTCAGAAGTCTTCAAAATTACACTTACACGTTTTCTTGGGGTCCCGTCGTTCAGAAAATGTAAAAAAATATTCAACTTTTTTAACAAAATTTTTTAAAAAAGTTAAATATATAAAGTTACTTTTTTGGCAAAAAATTGCAATTTTTGAGACCTGTTTTGAAATTTTGATTTTGAAAATTTTTTTCTTGTTATCGAATTGAGATAACAAAATAAAATTTTCATTAGTGTTATTTAGAAAATTATAGAGAACTTCAACATATTTTTGAAAAAATTTTAGAAATTTTGTTTTAAAAGTTATGGGGCAAAATCGCAAAAAAAATCAAAAGAGAAATTTATTTTTTGAAATATCTTTTAAAGCATACGAGATAATTTAGAACAATAAGCATATTTTTTCCTTGACTTGCTTTGGAGAATACAAAAGTGTAAAAATATTTAAAATCTGTTAATATTTGTAAAAGTTATAACCATCGATATGTTTTTCACCCTCGAGGTGGTCAACTTTGGCCCACTGTAGCGTCGTCCGTGCTTCAGGTACAGCCTCTATTCAAAAATATTCTAAAAGCCTAAGTCCTCCTCTATCGATGTTACAAGTTTCATCTAAATCGGTTTAGTGGTTTCAAAGTTCCAGACTTATTACCATTTATTTTGCTTTTGGCCCCACTGTGCAATGGTAATTTCGTAAATGAAACATCAAAGAAAAGTCAATGTCATAATCTATCAATTAAAATACTAATAGCCTTATTCTATAAAACGAAACGAAAATTCGTTCCGACAATTTGTATTGAAAACAACAAATAAATTTGAATTTATTTGTTGTTTTCAATATAAAATTTCGAAACGTATTTTCGTTTCGTTTTACAGAATAAGGCCCTAAATAATGTCTTGATTAACACTCCGGCTAGATTAACAAAACTTTACAAAACACAAAATTTTACATCCAAGGTCAACATAGTGTCAAAAAAACGTGTATTCATTATATTACTTCTGTTGCTAACTAAAGGCCCAACCACTCAACAAAAAATCATCGTATCGCAATCAGCTGTTTCAACCAGCTTTATGTAGATGTGTGTATGTAGCTATTGACACAAAGATTCTAGGTAGCGTATCGCAGAAATCTATAGAAAATAGATTTTTACGTAGCTGCGTGAGTTTTTAACAACCCTGTAATTTATTTTGCTCACAAAATAACCGAAAAACAGGGTTGTTTACACAATAAATGTTGAAAAACATATGTTACGTTTACTTTTGTTGACTGGTTGAACAAAATGTTTCACGTTACTTTTCTTCATTCTACGTTGCGATGGAAAGTTGACTGGTTGGGGCTTAAACTACTTGTCTTATAGGCAAAAACGTCACTAATAGTCATTACAATGCTTAATATACATGTTTGTGTATGTATTTATGTATAAGCCCCAACCAGTCAACTTTCCATCGCAACGTAGAATGAAGAAAAGTAGCGTGAAACATTTTGTTCAACCAGTCAACAAAAGTAAACGTAACATATGTTTTTCAACATTTATTGTGTAAACAACCGTGTTTTTCGGTTATTTTGTGAGCAAAATTAATTACAGGGTTGTTAAAAACTCACGCAGCTACGTAAAAATCTATTTTCTGTAGATTTCTGCGATACGCTACCTAGAATCTTTGTGTCAATAGCTACATACACACATCTGCATAAAGCTGGTCGAAACAGCTGATTGCGATACGATGATTTTTTGTTGAGTGGTTGGGCCCAAGGTAGATTAAGAAGGTAACGACAACTCTACAACAACTACAACACTAAAAAAACCCCATGTATTTTGTTTTTGCATTGACATTTCTTATGTCAACTTTAATTTTGTCATTTCTCATGTTTATTTACAAAAAACAAAAACAATTCATGTAGTAAAAAGAGAGGGGGAAGACGCAATAAGACAAAAGTAAGCAAAAAAATGTAAACATAAACAAAAATTTGACACCTCAAATTACAAAAAACAGACAGCCATATTGATTTCAAAAAGAAAAAAAATTCTCAGCTGTTTTAATGTCGTTACCTTCTTAATCTACCTTTGTTGGACCTATATTCTTAACAGATATGTTTTAGTTTTAAAAAATAAACAACAACAATTCCATATCTATTTATTTTTGTACAGACTGTTATTCATTATATGACTGCTGTTTCTAACTAAACTACTTGTCTATACAAAAAACAAAAAACGTTACTAATAGTCATTACAATGCTTAATATACATGTTTGTGTGTGTATTTATATTCTTAACAGATTTGTTTTTGGGCCATAACTGTTGATTATGAACGAATTTGGTTTATTAAAAAAAAACGAAATTTTATAAAAACATTTATGACTGATCTATATAAAAATAAAAATCTGTAGCTTGAACAAGGGCTTAAAAAATAAAAAATTCGTTTTCCCCGATATCTCAGTTATTATTGAACCGATTTATTTCATTTTTTCAGAACAAAAATTCAGAAAATAATTTCCGAGCCCCCTTTAAAAATTCGAAGTCCCTGGTATATACAGAGGCTTCAGAAACTGAAAAACCGGTTCCAAAAACCGGTTTTTAAAGCATATCTCCGCCATTTATAAACCGATCCTGCTGATTCAAAAAACCAAAATTTTATAAAAATATTTGTGACCGATCTGTATAAAAATAAAAATCTATAGCTTGAACCAGGGCTTCAAAAAATAAAAAATGCGTTTTGTCCGATATCTCAGTTATTATTATACCGATTTATTTCATTTTTGCAGAACAAAAATTTAGAAAAAAAGTTCGAGACCCCTTTGTAAATACAAAGTCCCTAGTATATACAGAGGCTTTAGAAACTGGAAAACCGGTTCTAAAAACCGGTTTTTTTAACATATCTCCGCATTGTATGAACCGATCTGGCTGAATTCCAATAGCAAAATTCTCGAAAGCAATTCCGATCGTTTGATATATATATTATATATGTCAGTTATCGGTGGGCTTCATAAACGCCATTTCAACCGACACACGGACGGACGGACATGGTCCTATCGTCATAATTTCTTACAAGGATCCCGAAAATGTAAACTTTTTTGCTCTCCGACGAAAATTGTGAGAATTACAAACGGAATGACAAACTTATATATACCCTTTACACCTTTGGTGAAGGGTATAATAATAAGCATATTTGTATTCCTTGGGGTCTCTAGTTTTATAAAAAGACAACATTTTTGAGATACCCTTTATAGATACTTAAATATTTACATTTAATAAAGTACAACATTTTTGAGATACCCTTTATAGATACTTAAATATTTACATTTAAAAATGTAAATTTTTTTTCGTTTACATGGTTTATTATATTAATAAATTAACAATTTAATGAAATTTAAACACTTTCAAAGTAACAAAATTAAATCCACTTCATTGTTGATTTCGGCGAATCGCCGAAAAAACTGGCAAATACCTTGAAATTGGCATTTATGTACATTTCAAGTGTGCTTGCCGGTATTTGATACACTAGTTTTGTTGGTTGTCGTCATCTCATAATATAAAAATCGAAAAAAAACTTTGCTACCAAATGTTTGCAAATTTTATTTCGCCGCCCGGCGAGAATATCATCATCTGGCATCATACTTTTTAAAGACCGTCATACAATTTGTATAACAGTTTATCAACACATGGTTTTGTTGTTGTTTTATTGATGCCATATTGTTGTTGCTTCCGTTAAAATTAATAGTTAAAGTTGTGTTTTAGTGAATCATTTGTATTTTGCCCACAATTCTAAAAGAAAAATCATTTAAACTAAAAGAAAACTTAATAATTTATCTAATAAATATGTCGGCTACCACCAAAGTACCACCTTTAACATATAAAGTCTTAGCTGAATGTTCCGCCTCAAAGGCTAGAGCTGGTTTAATGACTTTGCGGCACAGTGAAGTAAATACACCAGTATTCATGCCGGTTGGAACACAAGGAACAATGAAAGGAATTTTACCAGATCAGTTAATCGAATTAAATTGTCAAATTCTGCTGGGGAACACTTATCATTTGGGTATGAGACCCGGCATAGAAACGCTCAAAAAAGCCGGTGGTCTTCATAAGTTTATGGGTTGGCCAAGGGCTATTCTAACCGATTCAGGAGGTTTTCAAATGGTATCTCTTTTGCAACTGGCCGAAATAGATGAGAATGGTGTTAACTTTAGATCACCTTTCGATAATAGTGAGTGCATGTTGACACCCGAACATTCGATAGAAATACAAAATGCTATTGGTGGTGATATTATGATGCAACTGGATGATGTGGTAAAGACTACAACAACTGGTCCCAGAATGGAGGAAGCTATGCATCGCACCATTAGATGGGTAGATAGATGTATAGCAGCTCATGCTAGAGACGACGATCAAAGTTTATTTCCCATTGTACAAGGTGGTCTGGATGGAGAACTACGCAAACAATGTGTAGCTGGTTTAATGCAACGCCAGGTGAGAGGTTACGCTGTAGGCGGTTTAAGTGGAGGCGAAAGTAAAGATGAATTTTGGCGCACTGTACACATATGCACAGATTTACTGCCCAAAGACAAGCCACGCTATCTAATGGGTGTGGGTTTTGCTGCCGATTTAGTTGTCTGTGTAGCCTTGGGTATTGATATGTTCGATTGTGTTTTTCCCACTAGAACAGCTCGATTTGGTAGTGCTCTTGTTATGCAGGGGCAATTGAATTTAAAACAAAAGAAATATGCCTTAGATATGAAACCCATCGATGAGGATTGTGATTGCAGTACTTGTAAATTATATACAAGGTCATATTTGCATCATATTGTAACATTCGAAAGTGTATCCTGCAGTCTTTTAAGTATTCATAATATTGCTTTTCAATTGCGCCTAATGCGTTTGATGCGCGAGGCTATACAACGTGATGAATTCCCCAAATTTGTTAGGGAATTTATGGAGACTCACTTTGCCAATGAACCAGTGCCGAAATGGATTAAGGAAGCTTTGGCGGCAGTTAATATAGAATTGTCGGAAGAAAAAGTGGCTAAGAGAAAAAGTGAAGGAGATAGTGAAATGCAGGAAGTGGAAACGAAACGTGTTGCCTGAGTGCGATGAATGGTTAATAAAATGGAAGACTAAAAAATCATGAAATAATTTTTATTAATGGCAAAATGAAATGAAATAAAAAGAAAAAATTTCATATTACTGGGATTCCAGCATATTTTGTTTCATCAAAATTGATGGTGCTTTTATAAAAATGAAAAATATATAAAAGATTCACTAACGCAAACTTTTTTTAAATATTTTGTAATTTCTAGTGCAAGGAAATTTTTTTTTGTGGAAATATTTTTTCTTAATAGCGGAAAGATTTTTTTCTCATTTTTTATAACAAAATTTTTTTTTTGATATGAGTTTCTTAGGGAAATACGATTTTCAAAGACCCATAACTTCCAAACTATTAGATTGCACTCAATGGCGAAAAAAATCAAATAAATCGAAGCTGAATCAGAAAGATATAAAACAAATTTGTGCAGTGTCTTCAAAAGGAATATTTTAAAGACGAAATCTAGAGTCCTGCTCAGATCTTTTAAGCCATAGATTGGATCATTGCTTTCTAACTTGTAGTACTTTGATTTAAACTAGGCCCCTTGTTCCATAAAGATGCACAGTGTCACATTTGGAAGTTTTAGAACGACAAAAATCATGTTTAGGATATATTCGTCTGAAATTGTATATTCTGTTAGTAGATAAGGCCGTAAACATTCCCACTAAAAATGGGCGGGAAGAATCACTGCCACTCTGATACTGAAAAAATTACTTTATTTGTATGAATTTCAGACATATTTTTGTAAATTTTATTAAAATAAGGGATATTTTAAAAGTAGGCGTGGCAAGATTTAATCACACCAATTTTAGTGTTTCGTTTTCAAAACAAATTTTCAGCTAATTGAGGTACCGCACATTTTTTATAATATTTGTAAACAAGATTGCCTTGTTGTCTCTGTTTGGCGGTACCAAAGCAGAGTTTGTGGACTATAATTAGACACCAGCAGAATGGAATACGTATTTTCTGTGCTGCTACACACTTTATCAGCATTCGTGGTGTCTTATCCATTTCGTTTTCGTTGAAACCTAAACAATTTAAAAAGATCGCATAAAGTCGCAGCCAATATTAATATGCTATTTTAATATTTTTGTCGTTCTAATTTGGATAAATGTGACACTGTGGGATGGTTAAGCCATATGTTGATATAAACTAGGTCACTTGTTCCATAAGGATGGTTCTACGAATAACAAACCATATGGATATAACTTGATCCAATTCACTAGACTGAACAAAAATACTCAATTTATATCTAAGATTTTAAATCAGCCTTTTAAGAGTTGAAATTTTATATACATATTTCATTACAAATAAATTTTTATTATGTAATAATAATTAAAATATAATACAACAAAACTTAAACGTGCGTATTTATAAAAATTAATTAGAAAAATAACTTATTTTTTAGGTTTAGCTGCAGCTTTTGGTTTACTGGTGGTTGCTTTTTTGCCTCCTTCAGCAGCTTTTGAAGTGGAAGCTTTTGAGGTTGTAGAGGAAGTCTTCTTTTTAGCCTAAATCAATTACAATATTTTAAATTAGTTCGAAAATTTGAATTAAAAAAAGGTAACAAACCTTAATTAAAGCATCATTTTCCAAATCATCATCCTTTTCATCTTCCGATTCTACACTTGCCGAAACTTCTTCACCCTCCTCTCCCATGACTAATTCTATATCTTCAGAAGCTTCAGCACGTTTCTTTTTAACTCCCGCTGTAGCTGAATAGGAATAGGCCATTACTTCCTTGTTGTAGGCTCTTGTTAAGGCAGCCTTAACTTTGCCATCTACTTTATCCATAGGACCCTTTTTACCCGGCCATGTAGTTAATTCAATTAAACTATCAATATCTTCACGCAAAAGATGATATTCTTTGATAGTTGCTAAAGATTCTTCGATACCTTCTAAACCTTTGTCTACTAAAGGTTTAACAATTTTATCCAATAAAAATGGAGCATAATCCAGGCGCACGGATAGACGAGAACCTGAAGTTCTTAAACGAGTATGATCGTGAATCTCTTGAGCCAAACGACAACGTTTGGTAGAACGAGAATTTTTTCCCAGCCAGCCGGGAAAATTAATCTGTCCGGTAATATGACCACTCATATATTCACCGGGCATAACAGAACTAAAAATAGCCTGTGTAGGCAAAAGAGCCCAGGCCGAACTGGAACGTATTTTTTTATCTACTAAATCGCCCAAACTTAAAGAATCAGCGGTTAAAGCAACTTTACGAGGAACTTCAGATCTGTAAACAAAAAATAAAAAGTATTTCATCGAAGGACTTTTTAAAAATTATTCATTTAACTCACTTGGGTCCTGAGGGACTAACAATTAAATAATTTTGCTGCACAAACAAGGGAGCCAAACTATAATCATGAAAGAATAAATCACATTTATCATTAAAAGACATCGTCTTATGCTCTTCGGCTGAAAATACTTTGCGTACCACTTCCCAGGGACCCTATGTAATATATGGAAATTATTATAAAAAAATATATATTTCTTTAAGTAAAATATCTTACCATTTTCAAATCTTTTTCAGCAGTTTTCTCACCATATTTATTTGATTCTTTATCGGAAGCCAAATTCAAATCTCTGCCAGCACTTAGCAATGAAATATGATTAATGGATTGTCTTATATCATTATTTGTGGCTGCTATAATTTCATCAATTTTACCCGAATCTAATTTAATATTTTCTTTGGCACAAATACTCATTATACGGCCCTTAATCTGTTTCAATTGTGGACGATTGAAACGTAAATCATAGCAATAGTTGACGAGAGAACGCATTTTTTGATGGTTGCGATCATTACACATACAAATAATGGGTACCGAAGATTCCTTTATGAGACCTATTAATTCCTGTATGCCACCACGATCTTCATTGCCTGCCATACCATCGACTTCATCCATTATTAGGACATGTTTTTTGGTAACCGCCTGACTATTGCCATGAAAATAGCCATATAATGATTTATTGGAAAGAAGTTCGGAAACCTCTTCTTTAAGCAAACGTTTGCTACGGGTATCTGAAGCATTAAATTCGACAGCATCAAAACCCAATTCCTTGCAAACCAAAGTGGCGGTAGTTGTTTTACCTTTTAAAGGCATAAATAATGTTATAAGAAAATTGATACATTTTTTAGCAACAATTTAAAGTTTTACCTATTCCCGGAGGTCCTGAGAGTAGGGCAGCTTTGTAATAACTACCATCATCATTTTTGGCCCAAGGGTTAGGTTTTTGCAATTTCTTTTTGCCATCATGATTTATATACCATTTTGATAACCAATTGGTGAGTCTATTAAAAGTAAATTTATTTAATTTCTTATTCAAATGTTATTTAAAAAAATCCAACTTACTTGGCCACATTACTGGCTGCTCCCTGTTGACCTATAATATCTTTTACTGAACTTGGTTTGTACTTATCCACCCAAGCCATCATGTCCTCTGTTACCGGTGGTGGTCTAGGGAATTCTTGTTTAATTTCTGGTTTTTTATCTTCTATTTCTTTTTTAATTTTATGAATATTAATATTATTATTTAACTCTTCTAATTTTGGTTTCATTTCTTTAGGAGACTCTTGTTTTTCTTTTTTAATTTCCACTTTATGTTTTTCCTCTTTCTTTTCTTTACTTTCTGTTTTCTTTTGTTTAGGACTAGTGGTAGGCTTTTCATCATCATCTCTAATACTTGTATCATGTGTTTGTTCTTTCTTTAAACCTGATTTTTCACGTATTAAATTTAAGAAATCATCTTCACTGATAATTTTCACGCCAAACTCTTCAGCTTGAGCAAGTTTTTTAGGTCCCGCATCTTCACCCACAATCAGATAATTTAAACGTTTGCCTACCACAGTCATAGTTTTACCACCATATTCTTTAATTATGGAAGCTGCCTCATCACGTTCCAGTGATTCAAGGACACCAGTAATAAGAAAAGTTAAACCAGCTAAACAATTGGGTTTTCCCTGGGACGAAATTGGGAGAATAGAGTAATTAAAATGGGTGTTTAAAAAATTATTCATTTTTGATAAATACCTTGGGAATTTCTTTACTTCCAGGATTTAAAACAGCAGAACGATTTTTATATTTTTGATACAAAATGGCCGTCATACGTTTACGTTCATGACGCTCTTCATCGGATAGAATGCCTTTAAGGAAAAGAAAGATTATAAAAAAGGATGAGCAGGAGTTGGAAGTTAGAGTATTTTTATTAATTTTTATATTCATTTTAATATTAAAAACCTTTTTTGGTGTAATTTATAAATTTTCAAAAATGTACTGATATTAAAATAAATTACTAAAATGAAAAAAGTTCCAAAAAAGGTTAAATGTTCAAAAAGTACCAAGTTTCAAAAACAAAGTACTAATAACAAAAAAGGTACAACACTTTCAAATTTACTTTTCAAAATTTCGAAAAAGAAAAAATTTTCAAAAAAATTTGGGAATTTTGAGTTTTTAGTTATATTTCGCGTTTTTTTTTTTTTTTTGTGAAATTTTGATTTTTGAAATGAAATTTAAAATTTTTAATGAATTTTTTTTTTTGAGAAATTTCAGACTGTGAAATTTTGCATTTTTTGATATTTTGGATTTTTTATAAAAATTTAGATTTTTGGTGTTGTTAAAATTTTTTTGTTGAAATGAATTTGGGATTTTTTATGAAATGTCGATTTTTAGTTAAAAAATCAAATTTTTGGTTAAATTTAATTTTAAATTTTTGTTGATATTTTTTTTGTTAAATATTTAGATTTTTGAAATGAAATATCGAATATTTGGTAATATTTAATATGTTGTTGAGATTTTAAAATACAGTACAAATTCAATAATCCGTATAATTGTTTGCAGACCCCAATCCGTATTATCGAATTATCCGCATTATCGAGGATTTTTCTTTTACGAATAATTTCCATAACAAATTTAGAAATTGTTACGAGTACAGGGTGAGTAGGTCCAGGTGAAGAGGGAATACAAAGAAAATATAAATTCCCAACAAGCGTTAATAGGGGTAGGGAACGAGCAATAAAAAACAAAAGGGAAATGACTCAAACCTTTGTTCAACTTTTTATAACGATGCTACAAAATATTTATTTGTTGATAAAATATTTACTAGAACAACGAAGATAAACTGAGCAGTTCTTAATACCACACATTTAAAATTAAACTCAATTTCAAAAAAAAAAAAAAAAAAAAAAAAAAAAAAAGGTTTTCCTTTCTCCCATATTTTCTACAAATTGGCAAAAATAATTCTGAAGATTATAGAATCTTAAAGAAATGTTAGAAAAGAAAAAATTTAATAAACATTTTTGAAAAATATTGGAACTTTCTAAAAAATATGTTGTATATTATTTTATTGCTTATCTGGCTGACCATTCTGAGAACTGGATGATACAAATCCCTCATAAATGAAATTACAAAAAATAGTAGTCTGTTGACTTTTCATCCAACTCTCCTATACATGCATTAAATAATTAAGATTTAATAACTTACATTGGGGATTTCCCTTAGAAACAAATCGTTGCAACTTTTATGTTTGTAGGAAAGAAATGCAGAGAAGCAAGCAAATGTTGGCAAAAAAAAAAAAAGCAACATTTTTTAAAAAAAATTTACAATACAAATTTATGTATATGCGTAAATGTAGAAAGGATTTAGAAACAACTTCAAAATAAAACATCATAAAAAAAACCCTGCCATAATCCCCAACGTAAATGAGCTCTTAATTAAATTAAGCGATTTTTTTTTTAAATAAGAAATAAGAAACTTACTTGATTCCAAATCCTGTCTTTCTTTTTGTTTTTTCTTTTTAGGTTTATCCTCGTCATCTTCATCTTTGGGCGAATGTTTTTTAGGTTTCTCTGGTTTACGCTCTTCTTTAGGTGTAGTTTTCTCTTCTTTTTTCTTAGGAGACCCATGCTTTTTCTCCTCTGTTGGCTTTTTATGTTCTTGGCTATGATTTTCACTTTTCTTTTTCTCTTCTGATGACTTTTTATGTTCCTCTTTATGATTATCACTACTTGTCTTTGATTTATCTTTACCATTCAGTTCTTTTTTCTCTGCTTCCAAAACACTTTCCTCTAAATCGATTTCCATAAGACTTTCATCGATTTCATTGTCCTCGAATTCGAGTAAAGCTTTTTCCTTAGGTTTAGGTGGTTTCTTAGACTCTACACGTTTAGTTTCACCACCAAATAAGGACATGGGATCAACAGGTTTGATTGATTCCTTTTTGGGTGACTGTGCTTTTAGTTTATTTAGTTTCGGTTTTTTGCTCGATGGAGGTGAAGACGACGATGAATTAGTTTTATTTTCTACTTTGGATTTTTTAGCATCTCTAGATTTGGATACTTGGGGAGATTCGGGCACAACATCATCATCCTCATCGCTGGATATAACACGAGCTTTACGTTTTTTGGGTTCAGGTTTGACTTCTTTAGGCCTTTGGGTACTACTGGATGCTTTTTGGAAAAAAGAAGCTATAGTCTGTGGTAAGAAAATAAAGATATAAGAAAAGGTAGATTTGTTTTTATTATTTAATATTATACCGGCTGCATTTTTGTTTAATTTAATTTAGAAATAAATTTAAGTTCACAATTTCTTAGCCACAACAATAATATAATGTAATTTTTTTCGCGCATAGACGCGAATGCTTCTTCAACAACAAAACACTCACACAAAATTGTTAGCAACAATGACAGTTTAATCAGAAGGTTACCATATGTTTCAGAATTTTTAAGGTATACATTTTTATCGATTGCACTATGGTTTCGCCGACCACTTTTCTTGGCCAAAACTAATTTTGGTAACATTTTCTTTTTGTGTTTTAGTTATCGTAGTTTTATAGCAAACATTTTAAAACGCCAGAAAATCGAGTTTTTTCTTACTTTCACTAATTTGTCGCCATAATACAATAGATCAAAGTTGAGTTTCTTAAGCAAATTTAAAATATTTATAAAAAATGTGCCTTTTTTCGACGGTTTTCATTAATTTATAATTATTGAATACAACAATTTTTTAAATAAGTTTAATATGGAAAATAGAACTTAGGATAAGTACTTTTTTAATTGAATACGAAAACAGTTAGAACTTGTTGTCATCTTAGAAAAATACAGTTTTTTTTTTACAAAACCCAACATGAAATTGGATTCGTAAAAAATTTTACATTTCATAAGACCTGCAAGTTTTTGGTGAAATTTGGTAAAGAAAAATTCAACGGAAATAAATAAACATATATCTGGGCTATATTTTCCATATTGTCTCGTTTTGCGATTTTCGAGAAAATCTATTTTTTCCGTATAAGTTAGCATTGGAAATTCTTTTCATTTACAAAGGTCTAACCAAAGAATGAAAATGCCAAATAAAAAAATTAAATAGCAGATATTGCTAAAATATATTTGTTTATCAAATTTATTAAATGTTTGAAATACAAAATACATTAATTTGCTTTGATTTTCATCCAAATCATATTTCAAACAAGACAATCTGTTTTTTTTTCCCCATTTTGGTAGTTTTGGCCAAGAAAAGTGGTCAGCGAAACCATAGTGGATTGCAAGAAACACCATGACATGATGGAATTAATTTAACAAGGTGTATGTATTAGAGCCCTGCAAACTGTGTCTTATAAGGCTGTACAAGCCACTTGATATTTTTCAAGTGTTGTTATCAGTGTGTGTGCGGAGTAATAACCCGCTTGACCACAAACTTCGATAAAGATATCGCCTTTGAATAATTCTCGCACATTTCTCTAACAAAACCTTCGAGAACGACTATCGAAGGCGTTTCGAGAATGAACTCATAGAGTTCACCTGTCGTTCAGTTTGTGGCAGCAAATCGATCGATATAGAAGGTTCGTTTATGATATCAATATCGTATAATAAATGCTATCATTAGCAAAACGAGAAAATGTTCGTTAGAGATCATTTTTCGATATCGAAAATTGTTCGATATTGATATTACTAATGAATCGTTTGCAATAGTTCTATTCTGTTTCATTTTTATTTTGTTTCCCATTTAAAATTAAAAGCTGATTTAATTTTTGAAGATTTTTTTATTTTTATTGTAAACTTAACTTACTAAAGTCTCAATAATATTAGTTTTTCTGTTGCCCAAATCCACATTTTTCTTAGGTCCAAGTTTACTAAATTAATCTGCAAGAAAAAAATTAATTATTTAGATAAATATGTAATTTTTCGAATGTCTTTTGACATGTTCCAATGTTACTTACCATTTTTATAATTATTTTCCAGAAAAGGTTTTTAAAGTTAAACTTACATCATAAACTTAAGTCTTAATTACAACCGTTCAATATGAACTATGACTAAAGTATGACATGTACAAACAAGAAAATTCTTATAAAGTAACAAAATATCGAAAAATTTAGAAAAATAGATAATTTCTCGAAACATTTACTTTCGAGATTTTATCGAAAAAATTTAATATAGTGATAATTCGATATTTAGAGAATTCTCGAAAATTTCTCGAACATTAACTATTGAGAAATTATCGAGTAAGTTGCGATGCTACGAACATTCACTTTTTATTTAATTTTCGATAATTTCTCGAATATATTTGTTTCGAAAATACCTCATTTTTGCGAACATTCACTAATTTCTTGTTTCAGGTCAAGCGGGTATTTACGAAATTTAATTTTTCCTATTACATATAAAAGCTCACTTGTCTGAAAACAGTTGAATAAATAATTTTATATAATAATTATTATTTTAATAGTTTTTTTTTTTTGGTTTTAAGTAAAAACTGGATTAAAATGCTTTTTGATTTGTATGAATATTGAAGCCAAAAACTACTAGTTTTTGTTTGGTGTAAACGGCATATAAAAAAGTAATTTGGGCATAAACAACTCTTCCATATTTTTTTGCAAAAAAACCAACGCATTTTCGTATTATAAATATTTTTTTTATACATAAATATGTATTTGAAAATAAATGTTGTTGTGTCACAGAAGAAAAAGACATGAAGTAGTTTGAAATACCATAGAATTAAGAACTTCTGCGTCCATCCGAAGGCGGTCTGTTTAGAAAACCTTTTTAATCCAGACCAGAATCCTACCCAGGCCAAAGTTAAAAACATTTTGTTATTAAGGCTGATTTTGTCTAGAAATTTGATAATAATATAAAAACATGTCCATGGACATTAAGTCATTTTCAAAAATGTCATAATGTCCATGGGCATTATGACACTTTTTTTTGAGTGTCATGATAATCAATATGAAATCCCCCCGTTGACCGTTAATTTTTTTGGGAGTGCGTGTATTTACTATTTCTCGAGTTGCCAACCATAGCAGTAACCACAACCATAGGGTAAGGCAGTATACAACTAGGGTAATGAAGTGGTTCAATAATGCCATGTATTTTTTCGAGTACTTTACTTGTATGTTATGATGTAGCCCAGAGAACTGCGACGATCGGCTGTAAGCCGGCTGAGTCGAGCCGCCGGAGGTTTTTCAAGAGCCGCCGGCGCCGATAAAATTTCGGCTAAAACACGACTCAATTACAGCCGCTGATTTCGGTCAAGCTTAATGAATTTAATATAAAACCTTTAGTAAATTCTTTATATTCTTGAAATTTTAAATTTTAATATTAATTTTTACAATTTTTTTTCATAAGTTTCCTTATAATGTCGGCGACATTTTTAGCATTGCTGTCGACTCATGAATTTCGGCGGCAAATTTCCTCCACACATGGCAACGATATTTGCTGAATTTGATGGATGAAGCTGCGCTGCACTGATGTATGATCATACGTATGATCCTACAAGTTAACACAGGTGCTTATGAGTCGTGTATGACAACATTATTTAGCCAGGTTTGTGCAAATCATCATACCATTTGATTTTACATGTAAATCGTGTATGATGAGTGTATGAAGGCAAGTACAACGTCGTCGATGCTGTGACACAGTCAGCAGAGATTCTGCTGCTTCAGAAAATAGTAAATACAAATGTCAAAAACTTGAAAAACAACATAATTTTAATGAATTTCTTTTTATAAAAATTTAATTTAAACAAATTTAAAGAATAAAATGAATAATAAAATAGGTATTGTGTCGACTATAAGCCTTTTATATTTTTTGTAATACAAATTGTTCCGAAATCAATGATTTTTATGTTCTATTTTTCCAGATTTCGAGATGTTTTATTGTTTTGATGATGCTTTGACTTCTTTTTTTTTAGAAAACGAAATTTATTTTTTCAACAACATACAGTGGCTCACAGCCAGTACTTCTTTTTGGAAAAGTACTTCCATGCAGGGTCCACGCACTTATATAGCACTGTGAGTGCTATATAAAGGAGTATTGGTTACAAACCATTTTAAAATGGTCACTTTAAATGGTTAAAATATATGCTTCTATGGTACAAGAAATCATTATGAGTTTTTTTCCATGAAAATCGGTTGGACAATAAAAGCCATTGATGGATGAAGTACCGAATAAACATTTATACAATCGCAGTCTGCGACAACCTACGGTTATCAGCACCAAAACTGACATCCGGAGTTCAAACAATGTTGCGTTAAAACTTTTGCCATACATTGCAAATACTGGATTATTGTACTCGTCTTCATGGCGTATCACTGCCGGATTCTGGAGTCACAAAATCCATACATAACATTCGTAAGTGTAGTCGTATTACAAATTTATTGGAATATTTATTTATTATATTAATATATTCTATTAATTTTGGGAAATAGAAAAGTTCTTATTGGACGGGAATACGGAGGACCGGTTCGTAGAAAACTTCTAGTGCCTACATGTCTTTAAAGGTAGCAAAACTAAACTTCTTCGTAGAACTGTGGGTCATCTGTCGTCAGTTTATTCAATTTTGATATTTTTTAGTTCTTTATTTTTTCCTCCTGAAAATCGATTTTCTACTAAAATCGAAATCGATTTACCTTTCCCTAGACAGTATTAGATACCTTTATATCCTAAAGGATAATTTGTTGCAGAGTGCAAAAAATCAGGGCATATTATCATATTTTTGATATTGCCAAATTTGGTATTGTGTACAATTTGCTAATATATAAAGTCGCCAGACCTCAATATTATTGAAAATTTGTGGTCCATATTGGAAATTTACATAATAATAAAATAGGTGTTAGGCCCTAAAAATGCACTGTAAACACATTTCGCCTAATATTACACAAATACTGGACGCACGCAAACCGCCTCTAATCTGTTGCATACAATTAAGACTACCATTCCACATAAAAAATAATCATGTATGTGATAAAAATCGATTTCGAGCCAAAAACGAATAAGGTTGTGATACACATAAAATTTTCGATTTCAATTTCGTTTTATTGTAAAAACGAAATCGATTTCATTTTCCATTTTGTTTTATGAAAATCTCAATAAATTAGGTTGTGATCATGGTTGTGATAAAAACGAAATTGACATGATTTTATCGTTTTCAAATCGAACAAATTTTGGTACTCGTTTTAAAATTGAATTTGATTAAAACTAGAATCATTAAGGATCATTAAGCATGGGTAAAAAATAAAAGCTATATTGTAGAAAGAAAAATAAAAAAATAAATAATAATACCTTTTAAAGAATATACATATATTGAGGGAGAGGTTAAGAAAAGTATAGAAATTTGTAAATCCTAAAATTTTTGTAATTTGTGATGGAACTTGTGGTGAAGTGATGTACCTTATTGTTTAAAAACCTATCAGACACCCGAATTAAACTGTAACTTCACATATGGGTTTTACAATTTAACTTTTAAGGCTTCTGGATATATCTACCACAAAGGAAAAAACTGATTTTGAATATTCAAAATAATCATTGTGCTAATTTCAAATTACCAGTAAAAATTTAAATCCAATGCAAAGTCCAAACTGCATCTGCTAAAAAGCGTTCCTATTAAAATATTGCATTAATTTTTATTTTTGTAGAATTAATTAATTAATCGCCAAAAATGTAAATTTATTATTCCTCCACAAAATGTTTTTTTTTATGGGCAATTTTTTTTTTTCAGAAGCAAGGAATATCTCCTTTATGGCAGCTTCACGCAAAACTTAACTTTTGATAATTTTTTATTAAAAAATTAACATAAAAACATTAAAATAAAATGTATTTCATTTAAATAATAAAAATTTCAAAATTAATTTGTTGTGATTTGACAAGAAAGATATTGAACATCACAACCTAATCGATTTAAGAATACGATTTACTTTTGAAATTGACCGAATTTCATCACATATCTGAATGTAATTATTGGTCGTAATTTTCAATTTTTTTATGTCATAAGTGGGTGCTTAAAATAAGCTGTGAGATAAAAATATTGGATTTTTTGTTTTCATATCTTTAATTTGCTTAAAGGTAAACTTTAACACTAAATAATGGTTCTATATTAAACTAGAAATCTTCCTCTTTCTTATGATACCAAATTTTATTTTTAATTCCAGTCTGTTACTTTGTCATAGAGCTTTAAAAATAAAATTGTTTAATGCATAATTTAAGCTGTGAGCCACTGTATATTAGTGTGTAGCAAAATCTCAAGAGTCTTGCAATTTGTTATTCACTTTAAAAAGGAAGAGGAATAACGACACATGTCTTCAAGATTATCACACGTTACGCTGTAGAATACATTTCATTTCTCTCCGAAGTCAGTAACAACTTTAGCGTGTTCATCATAAATCGTCGATGGTTATATGAATTATTTTTTCATCCATATTATGAACGCATTCACTCAATCTTTTTGTATAATAAAAATTCAACATTAATCTCAAGCCAAAAAGCTACTATAGGAAATTACATATACAGCGAAAGCTTCCATAGGCGGTGATTTTGTCCGTTATCAGGAGGTGTCCGTCTATAGGATATGGTTCATCATAGTTTTTAATAAGAGGTAATTCAGTAGCATAAGTTCTGGTATCTTTTTATTTCAACATCCAAGATTGATTGTAATGAATTAGCTTATAGATAAAAATATTCTTGTATATACATATTAAAATGCAAAAGACCGTAACGTGACGTAAAAATCAAATTTCAAATTAATTAATTATTTGATTTATTCAACAATTTGATTAAATATATTTATGATTAATCAATTAATCAGGAATTTAAATAGTTAAAATCGTGAATAATTAAATAATTTTAAATTTATTTGACTTTCTTTTTTATGTTTTTAATTTTCATTATAATATAAAAAACTGCATGAAAGTCGTTTGAAAATATAAAATGTGGGTCGTTTAATCACCAAATAACATATATTATATATTTAGCATTTTTTGTTTCATTTGTTTAATTGTAAACTAAATTTGAGAACATTGAATAATATTATTCAAATTTGATTAATCAAAATTAAAAGTAATTAATCAGAATTTTTATTAATTAGAATTGTTGATTAATCGATTAACTGATTAATATGTGTATAGATTAAATAAAGTTTTGTATAACCGATTAATCGCACATCCATAGTATTGACAAAAGTCAAATGATCGTAACATTAATTTCAAAAACAGTCATAAATTTTGTTCCATTTAAGAAAAATTTTATTTGAAAACTGTTTTTCTATTTATCTAGTATTGAAAACAGTATGACAGCGGACATTTAATTCTTCGACCAATTATTTGTAGGACCAATTTGTTTTTTTTTTTTTTTTGAAAATTTTTAATAATTTATAGCACGAACATCATTTTCGTTACTCATTTTGGTCAAACTCACAACAAATCAACAGGTTGACTTCAAGAATAATAACTGACATAATTTCAATGATAAAATAATTTTAAAAATTGCTTCGGAAAAAAGTTATGAAGCAAAACGTGTGTTAATATGAACTAAAATATGAACTAAATACATACCTACCCAATTCACAAAGTATATTATTTGAGTTATTGTGTTATATGTTATTTAATATTATGTTCAGACACATATGTTTTTTACTACACAATTTTTAAGTTAAAATAAGAACTTTCTATATGATATTATGAAAACAGCAATTAAAAATGAGGTTTATGAATTCAGTTTCAGAAAAGATATTCCAATTCAAAATTTGAAAATATCATTTTAATTCAGAAAGGAACATATTAAAATAATATTTTTCTTTTAATTTCAGAATATAACAATTGAAATTTACATTTTTCACATAAATTTCAGAATTGATCATTTGAAAGTGAGATTTTTTATTTAGAATTGAGAAAAGATTAATTGAAAATTAGGTTTTCCATTTATAATTTTGAAAATAACAATTTAAATTTGAATTTTTTATTTTAATTTTTGAAAAGAAGAATTTTCATTTAAAATTCAAAAAATACAATTGAAATTTTGAAAAAAACTAAATTAAATTCAGAGCTTCAACTGAAATAATATATAGAGTGAAATTTGCATAAAGAGTAAAATTAATTCATACTTTACACTCCAGAAGAATTTGATACAATCTCTAAATTTTATTTGCTTAAAGGTAATATAAATTAAGTTGACCTAACATTATGTTATCATTTAAATCTCTCTCATTCAATGTTCTAAGTTTTAATGAATTTTTCTCAATTTCAATTGTTCTTTTCTAAATTTTAAAATAAAAAACTGAATT
Source organism: Protophormia terraenovae (assembly GCA_951394005.1). Taxonomy (NCBI): domain Eukaryota; kingdom Metazoa; phylum Arthropoda; class Insecta; order Diptera; family Calliphoridae; genus Protophormia; species Protophormia terraenovae. The sequence goes on from OX596073.1 coordinate 34,067,126, forward strand.
TCATTTGTGCTCTTCTGAATTTAAAATGTAAAATTTAATTATAAATTGATCTTGTCTAAATTTAAAATATAAAAACTTATTTTAAATTGTTCTTTTCTAAATTTGATATAAAAAACTTATTTTCAAATGTTCTTTTCTGAATGCAAAATAAATAACTTAATTTTCAATTGATATTTTCCAAATTTTGTATAGAAATTGTAATTTCAATTAATCTTTTCTGAAATATTAATGAAATATAGAAATTTCAACAGTTCTTTTCTAAAATTTAAATGAAAAATCTCATGTTCAATTGTTATTTTTAAAAATTTTAATGAAAAATCTAATTTTCCAATGATCTTTTCTAAAATTTAAATAGAAAATCTTATTTTCAATTGATTTTTTAAAAAATACCGTTAAAAGTGATGTAGTTTTTTAAGAAACACAATAAGTTTAAGCATCACTGTTCACATATAATTTTATTATGTGTATCCTTTTGGCCTGTTTTTCGTTTGCCAAAATATTTTCACAAATTGTTGATTTAAATAAAAATTTTACACACAAATACTTTCTAATTCCAAAAATTAAATTTTTAAACAAATAATAAATGTGAACAAATATAAATTTAATTTATAATTTTTTGTTTGTAAACTTTTCGGCAATTTTTAAAAATCCATTTTTAAACAATTTTCTGTGTACTAAAAATACTAAAAATTTCTTCCCTGTATGGAAATTTAGATGTTTTTATTGTGTTAAATAATTAAATAACTCAAATCGAGATGTTTTCTGGCTTTGAAATATATGAAAAAACAAGTCAATTTGTTTTTTGGAATAAACATCTGTATTCTGCATTTTTCAATATTACATTTATCATTAAGTATAAAATTTAAAATGTAGAATTTGATCCCCTATTATGAAAATATTATCCTGAAGAAAAATTTTTTCTTAACCCGCTAACTTTAGGATAAATCTTTAGTACTTGGCTCGTTCATCAGATATTTTTTGTTAATAAAATAGTAAAAACGCAATGAATTAAAATATACATATCAGTAGACATAGTAAAATATAATTTTTTAAAGTTTAATTTTTGGAGGTTGATAATTAGCATTTTTATACGATTAGATTAGAAAAAAATCTTAAAGAACTTATTAAAATTTTTTGGACGCTTAGGGAAAAATCGGTTTTTTCATCAGCCGTAGGTATTCTTAAAAATTTCCACTGACTACACTGCTCCAGCTTAAAATTTTACATCTGTGTCAAGATCATATATACGTTTTTAATAATTTTAAAAATATAAATAATGTTCAAACAAAAAGTCTTCCGTTTTGACACATTAGAAGTACAAAAATACGGTACTCATTTACCTCTCTAATTCACTTAAAATCGTAAATATTTCCCATACTATTTATCCGATTGCAAAGATTAAGGTATCAATTAAAAGCTCTTACTTGCGCATTTATAAAAATAAATAAAAAAAATATAAAAACTTTATAAAAACAACTTTTTTAAATATTTTGTAATTTTTAGTACAAAAAAAATAATTTTTTTGTGGAAATAATTTTTTCTAAATAGTCGGCCTTCGGCCGGGCGGAAGGAATTTTAACTTTGTGGTATGTCCAAAAGCGGCTTCGCTAACGTAATTCTTCCTTTTTACTCAACTTTTTTTATAAAAATTATTTTTTTAATGCGAGTTTCTTAGGGAAATTCGATTTTCAAAGCCAAAATATTTAATTGCGCTGACAAATTTTTACATCATAATTTTCACCGATAAAAGTACTATCAATGGCGAAAAAAATCAAATAAATTGGAGCTGAGTTAGGGAGGTCTATTTATGCCAAAAATACAAAAATGTATGATATAAATCTTTAAGGAAATACTTATAAATAATGTTCAAACAAACGGTCTTCGGACCCCCTATATCTAATGGGACACATTTGTGAACCAATGTTCAGCCGGCTAACAGCCGATTTTGAGCCGCCGCCGACAATTTTTAGCAAAGCCGCCGCCACCGTTAAAATCGTTCAGCGCAGGTCTCTGATGTAGCCAACATTTCATTACACACTAAATTTTAAATTTTGTATTTTTTGTAGTTCGGCTACCTGTTCCTTAAAACAATTTCATTTCATTGGAAACTGCAAATTCATGCTTCCATTTAATTTTGTTGCATTCTCCATTCTGCGGCATTTTTTGTGGTTTTAGTTCCTATACTGTGACTGTCTTATACGTCCGACAAGACCTGCTTTTAAAAAATTTTCGCTCCTTATTTTACACATTTGAGACTATCAACCGTGTTGATTATTTAGAGCCCATCAATGGGATATAGCGCAAAATATGCATAATTAAAACAAGCATCAATTCTTATTATAATAGCTTGAATTAAATTACTTCATAGAAAATGTGTCCTTTTTTTTAATTAAAAATTGGTATTTTCTTTTATTTATTTATTAAAAGCGACCCACACCAAAAAAGGTAACCAAACGTAACGATCTAGTGAGAAAAAGTACTAATTTCTCTCTTTGTTTACACAAGTGTTCTGATCAAAGAATACTAAGAATAGAAGGCTTGTCAAAAAAACCTAACTTTAAGATTGTGTTAGTCAAATGTTATTTATATGTATTAGTGCTGAAACCACTTTCACCACACATTATAATCATACATAGTTGCACAAAATAGTATTAACAAATTATTAAATATAATTCATCTCAATTATATTCGCAGATTTTTATCTTTTGATGCGGGTTACATCCACAAATAGTAATATAATTACATTTCTTTGCTTTTTGTTGATGAATATGAAAATAATTTAAAATTATTTAAAAATCTGTTTTATTTTTAATACCAAAAGTAGCAACATTGTTCGTTCAATTTAAATTTCAACATACAAAAAAGGAATGTCAAAAATAAAATAAAAAAATATTTTTTCAGTTTGTGGAAAATATTCGTTTAACGGGAGTGAAAATACTATAAACTCGTGTGAAAAAATAATAAAAATATCGTGTGTTAGTGGAAAAATGTGTCGCGTGTGTAATTTTCCTTAAATTTTAAGGAAAATATTTGTTTATTTTGTGTTGTTTCTCTCTCTCACAAGTGTGTAGAATTCACACAGAACTTGTATGTGAAGAGCAGTGTTGCCAAAACGGCGGTTTTCCCGCTAGATCTGGCGATATTTTGTTGTACATAGCGGGTACTTTTCGTAAAAAACCGCTAAGTGGATTTTCTGACTGTAACATTTTTCTAGCTGGCGGTTTCTAGCGACTTTTCTTTATTGGTTTGAAACAGAAATAAGAAAATTTAAAGGTATTATTATACCCTCCACCACCACTAGTGGTGAAAGAGGGTATACTAAGTTTGTCGTTCCGTGTGTAACACCTAGAAAGAATCGTTTAAGACCCCATAAAGTATATATATTCTTGAACCATATGAAATTCTGAGTCGATTAAGCAATGTCCGTCTGTCCGTCTGTTGAAAACACGCTCACGTCTAAACTAATTGAGCTATTCCAATGAAAATTACTCAGGTTATTTGTTGTTCCCAGACGCTGTTTGGGATTGCAAACTAGCCAAATCGGTTCAGTAGAAAAAAAGTTATATACCAAAATCTGGAGAAACCCCTAAATCAAACTTTAACTGACAATATTTCAATAAGCCACAAACGGATTTAAATAAAATTTAGCAAAAAGGTTTATCTAGGTTCACCTTAGATTACTGCCAAAAAATAATTAAATCGGTTCAGTAGAAGAAAAGATATAGACAAAAATATGAACAGTTTATATGATTTCAACGCCATAATTTTTTCTTAAACATCATGTTATAATTTTTATATGGAGTGCATGTGTGTGTATTCGCCTCAATATAAATGAAACACAAAGGTATACAGCTATGTTGGGTTTGATGTTTGATCGTGGTGAAATTCGATCATACCACAAAATGGTATGTTCGCTACTTTTTAGCAATATATGTTGATAAGTTTACTAAACTAGTTAGTAGTTCGAAGGGTATGAAAATAGGTTTATTGAAAGTTTGCTAACATGTAAATATAATGTTGCTAGAATAAATTACATAATTATGAATTTGTTTTGAAAATGTTTGAATTTTATTTAGCACATTGAACAAAGTATTGATACATATTGCATATAATTTCTAATTCATTACAGTTTTTTGGGCATTAATAATTATGTGGTGATATTTTTTTAATTTTCATCGTTAATATGAAACTGTAATATACTAAGTTATGTGAGAATTTTGTATAATTATTTTAAATTCATTTAAATTATTATATTTAAAAACATCCATAATTTTTATCATTTTGTTAAAGTTTAGTATTTATAAAAGTTTTCAAATATAATTTTTCTAAACGTTTGAGGGCACTTTTGATCAAGAATGATATAAATTAACAGTAAACGCTTAATTCATGGCCGGTTAGAGTAATTTCTTTTATATAAATCACCCTAAATTATGCATAGGGAAACTCTTATAGTTAAATGATTATACTTTGCTTTAGGTTAGTTATTAAGTTTTCCCAACATCATCAAAGAAACGACTTTATAATCAAATAATTTAATATAAATTTGAGGTAAGTAAAGATTTGCGGAAATAATTAATAAATTTTTGCTCGCGCATTTGTACTTTTTATCTTACTCCATCATAAGTAAAGTAAATTTTTTGGTTTTTGAAATTTTTTTAGATTTTTGGGCGTGGTCTGTGCGCCCCTTAACCGAATACAAAATTTGGGATGAGGATTGCTACTTGTTGTAATTGTAAGAATTTTGTGCTATATCACGTTGGTGTGCCCGAAATAGTCAACGTAGTAGATAATCTCAAAGTTTGGAAAACAAGACCGAAAATTTTTCAAAAAGTCAGTTCTTCGCGAGGCACATTCACATTTAATTGGATTACTGCGTGAACTTAGTTTTTTTGTCATTTTACATAACCAAATCGGAGGAGCATTGAAAATAAATTTAATACAAAAATTTTATGGACTCTTTGAAAATTATGCAAAATTGACACGGTTATTGTGAAACCAAATTTTCGTTCATTTGGTTCACTACTATTAAGTTTTCTTTTTTTTTACTTTTATGAAAAATAGACTTTCATTTACAAAGATAATCAACTTTTTGAAAAAAAGCCAAAATAGATTTTTCTCTTTTTTCACCTTTTACAGATTTTTGCATAATAATTTGTTAAAATATTTTATATACAGTACAAAAGTTCATACCATTACACTATTATGGACGCCAGAAATTAATAAGTAAATTAGAAAACACCACTTTCCGAACAATTTTTCCTATATAAAAACTGATAAAAATACTGCCTCAGTGGTGGAGGGTATATAAGAAAATTACCCGGAAATTTTTTATAAAATCAACTGTTTTTCTATAAAAAAAGTCAATGAAATTATTTTTTTTTGTCAAAATGTTAAATCACCACAACATTATAGTACCCAGCAAAAACTTCGCCTACTAAACAACGTGATTTGTAAGCGAAATCAGTATAAAAAACAGCTTCCACTTTTAGAGCTATAAGTGATGAATTTTGTTCGCGATGTCCAAAATTTCATACGTTTTTATTTGGATTCCAAAAGAGTTGTTTTGGATGCTGATTTTTTTTACGCACAAGAAAAAATATTTTGGCTTAGTTGAGATTTGAACCCACTCATTAACAAACTGGTTGTGTTTGTTAGTCTGTCAGCTACACCACCATCGACTTATATTTTTATGTGCTAAAAAGTGGTTTTCATATAGGGAAATAAATAAACACAATTTATAAAAAAAAAACATTTTCCTTAAGTGGGAGTTGAACTCTCTTTCAATTTAAATACACGTTTTTTTAGTTAGGCGCTAGACAGCTGAGCCACGTCAAAATCAAATTACTTTCATATTTACTAAATACTAGTTATTGAAGTACTATTTGGTAATGCTGTGAGTGGCGAATAAGGCTACATTGTAATGCATACAGGAAGTTGTTGCTTTTAAAAATAGAAGCAAAGTTTTTGCTGGGGTATGAAAATATGCCTAGAGGAAAGAGAACCGGTTCAAAACTAGACACGTAACAGGTTCTCAGGGCTAGTGACCGGTTCAAGTTCTGGAACTTTATATGGGTGGCTAATTAGCCCCTTAGGACAGGTCATAGGATAGGTCACAGGACTGGTCCAAGAGAACATGTTAAGACTCGATTAATAAAAATTTTTACTTTTTTATTTTTTATTTTTATTAAATTATATTTATATAATTTTTCGTTATGTCGATGGCGGCAACCCGAATCGAAACCATATTCTTCTGATGTATCTTACGTTTTATAGCCTTTAACGCAAACCACTCACAAACAGATTGTTATTTGGCGCAAGTTAATAATTTCACACTTAACATCTGTTAGAAATTGGTGTCAACTGGTTCTCAACTGGAATTTTGGTGATGAGTTAGATGTCAATTGGTACTCAACCGGTACTTAGGGACCGGTCCAATAGTGCAATTGCCACAAATTTCCCGCAAGGAACTTTGAAACCCTGGGATATTATTGGGTAATTCGATTCGAAAGAAATCGTTTTCGAAAATCAATGTATTTAAAATAGAACCGAAATGTATAATGAGTCCCTCGGTTTGATGATTTGCAGTATAAAAATACAGCAGAAACCCAATTTTTTTTAAAAATTTCAATCCGGTTTTGTATACTCTATATATCTAAACAAACACATTTATTACAAGTTTGCAAAATTGATTTGAAATGCAATCAGATACTCAAAATTAAGATTGTGAAGGATTAGATATCAAGTTCTTACATGATTAAAGAGAAGAAATATTTTAACGGTAAAATTCAGCGATTTTATTTTTAGTGTAGGCGTTTCTAGCGGTTTTTCAAACACAATCTGGTGGGACATGGCATCAAAGTTTTGGCAACACTGGTGAAGAGAGAGAAATGTTGTTGTTGTAGGAAAGAGTACTATTTTCCATTCTTAGTATTCTTTGGTTCTGATTGAGAAATTAAATAAAAGAGAATTGTTGAAAAAACAACAACTAACTAATGAAACAAAACAAATTGATTTGGTACATTGACAACAGCAAACTCTGTGATAAATAGGCTTAACTCATTAAAAGCTGAAAAGTGTTAATGTATAGTAAATGCAAAATTAATGATAATCAAAACAAATTAAGAGAAGGGAGAAGTAAAAGGCGTATGAAAAAATACTTACATAAATACATAATTAAACAGATATGCCAGTCAACTTAAAAATTTAAACGTTTATTTCCGTTAATCTAAAAACCTAAACTAACGGCAAAATAATCTCAATTTAATTAAAAAAATTAAAATCTATTGTAAATTAGTTTTTTTAATGTTTTTAAGTTAGCCGCCTAAATAGTTTTTATTTTTTTTTTTTTTTTTTTCTAGAGACACTATGTCTGGTTGAATTTTTCGGAATCTTCTGAACGAACACACACGTTGCTTTATTTCTGATTGTGTCAGTTTCTTTTCAATAGTTTTTTTTGTATTGTTGTATCCAAAAAATAAACGTTACACAGTATGGCGCAAAATTTCATATTATTTCCACTTGAAACTTCAGCAAAATAAGAAAATGATGATGGCGATGATGCTGATGCTGATGGAAATGAAAAATTCAACGCTTTTTAATGCGTACAAATTTGTAGAACAATAGCAAAGATAGTATTTTTTATTTCGTTTCTCAATATTTTTAATCAATCATTTAATCACTTTTTTTTAACAAACAAACCTTTAGATTTCTTGTGCGCGTGTGTAGGGATGTATGTGTGAAGTTTTGTTAAATGATTTTTTTTTTTTTTTTGAATTGAAATAAAAAAGTATTGAAACAGTTTTGACTTACATACATACATACATACTTAGAGTAAACTCTATGAGTGGATATAGAGGAAAATAATCTTAAAGACCAATATGTTTTTTGTGGTTAATGATGATAATGACTTGGTGGTAAATGGTGATGATGTTGTCGGCATAAGGCGCGAAATTAAGCAAATTAACGTTTAACCAAAAAATAAAAAAAAAAAAATAAAAAACAATGGAATGTAATGTTGTGAAATTTTTTAATTAATGAATACCTTTTCATAGAATTTTACAAAAAATTAAAATGGAGAAATAAACGTTTCCAAAATGTCTGTTTAATTCTTAAGAAATGATAAATATATTCACAATATGTTTGGCAAATAAAAATTTATTGAAATACATTTTGAATTATTTAATGACTTCACAAATATTTTTTAAAATTAGCCATTTTATATTAAAAGAATATAAGATAATATGAAATAAATTAACACCAACCAATTCTCGCTTTACAATTTCTTTTTTTAATTTTCAAAAATCCTATTATAAACCTGAATGACAAATTATCTGAGAACTTTTGATAGATGACTTTAAACAAAAACAATTTGTTTTTATTATTATTTTTTTATTTAATGTACAACTTATTTGCACATATATTATTTTAGGTTTGTTTTATAATCGCACATTAAATCTCAACTTAAACTCTTTTTTTTTATCCGTTGAAATTAAATTATTTTTGTTTAAAATACACATCCGTCATTATTAACATCAACTTTGTCATTTCATTAAAATATACAATGTCATCTGTGTTGTTTCCACCAACTCATGCTCTCTTTTTGTAAATTACTGTAAGTCACATTATCCCTTTAAGGATTTTCCTTCTAGTGGCATTTTATGGGTATATCTTTAAACCCTACACTAGGCAAGAGTTCAGTAGCAATAAGGTATTATAGACTAGACTATAGTCTATATTATAGACTAGACTATAGTCTATATTATAGACTAAACTATAGTCTATATTATAGACTTTAATATAGTCTAGACTATGTTATGGACTAGACTATAGACTATGTTATAGACTATAGTCTATATTATAGACTAGACTAAAATCTATATTATAGACTAGACTATATATAGTCTATATTATAGACTAGACTATATATAGTCTATATTATAGAATAGACTATAGCCTATATTATAGACTAGACTGTAGTTTATATTATAGACTAGACTGTATTTTATATTATGGACTATGATCTAGTATATAGTATAGGCTAGACTATAGTTTATGTTATAGACTAGACTATATATAGTCTACATTATAGACTACATTAGACTATAGTTCATATTATAGACAAGACTATATTGTACAGTCTAGTGTATAATATACAGTGTATATTATACACTAGAATTTAGTTTAGTCTATAGTTTAATCTATATTTTATTTTAAACTAAACTATAGCCTATAATATAGATTAGACAATAATCTATATTATTATTATATAGTCTAAACTACATATTAAATTTTGGTTGAGATTCTAAGATTGCAAAATTTTAGAGTATTTTCTAATCGCACATGTTGAACTTTTGTTCTAAAATTGTTAGATTTTGTTTGCCCCCTTTACAAATAAAACCATATGTATGAGTACGAAATTGCACTTGTTGTTGTTTTGTTGTATGTTGTTTAACCTTATTACAAGGATTATTTCACTTTTTCACATTTTATATATCAAATCATCCAGTAATAATGAAAGTTGTGATTTATTTCAGTTGTTGTTTTGTTGGTTTAGTATAAAGCAGGGGTGGTTGGGTTTTAAAAAAGGAATTTTTTGCTTTTTTATGAAAAGGGTAACTTTTTCTGCAGAAGTTTTTTTTTTTTTTTTTGTTTTTAATAAAAATAACTTTTAGTTTCGAAGTGTGTGTAATGTTTTGGGGCCAAACGAGATTTCCACAAAAGTGGTTTATTGCGTGTAAATAAAAAAAAAAAAAAATGTGAAAATAGAAAATTGTGGGTAAACGCTTGTAATCGGCAAGTGTTTTTATTTAATATTTGTACACAAAAATGTATCCCTTGGGGGCGAAACATTATATATAGGATAAGTTTTTATTAAGGATTGAAATTGTAATTCAGAAATTTAAATGAAATTTACCCGTCAATATTAATGTATTACACATGTCTTTTTGTTTTTGTGGGCTTTTGGAGAATTTTAACAGACAGATAAAAACATGAGAAGTTTAAATACATTTTTATAAATAGAGAGGTTCTACTATTCTGTATAGTTATTCTCTCGGCTAACAATTATACAACACAAGCTCTCTTCTTTTAAAAAATGCTGAAGACATTCAAAACTCTGCTTACCAAGCAGCAAAACTGTCATTATTAACAAATTAATTTTCTTTTTTCCCTGATTACTTTCTCAGAAATAACATTAATCTTCTTTAAAAACTAATTTGAATAATTAAAATTGTTAAAAACCTAAACTCAATTCATTTATACTTAATTAAATTATAATAATAATTGTCATATAAAACAAACACGTTCTTTAAAATATTAACACATGGAAAATGATATGTGTTAGTTAACATATTACATGTTTGACATAAATATAACACTTTGATTAAAATCTCCAATGAATCATGACTTAAATTAGCAAAAAAAAAAAAATCTTCAAAGTAAAACTAAAATATTTACAGACATCTGTATGTATGTATGTGTATAAACTATTAAAATAAAAATGTTAATTAATAAAAACATAAAATAACAGATTTCTATCAAAAATACATAAATATTGTAATAATTTAAATACACATACTCACACAAAACCAAACGCAAAACCACATGGTGATTTTACATTAAATGTTAAAGAGGAAAAAGGAAGCTAAAAGGGGAAGGGAAATTGTTAATAATTTCAAACGAATACTTATTATGACTTAATGAATAATTTTACTTAAAATATTTATTTTATATACATTACTCTGACAATACATTATTTACATTGTATATGTATATGTGTAATCATTATTTAGTCAAGTCATGAAGTTAATGTAAACATTAAGTTAGATGAATGTCTAAATGGAGGGATAATCACCATAAATGATTGAAAATGACATTATTATAATGGTGGCATACAGGGTGTTTACTATTTACTATTAAATATTTATATGTTATAAATTACAAACTTACGTTTATTATACGCCATTTTATTACTTATTTTAAGCAAATTAATCATAGTCATTATAATCTAAAATCTAAGACAGTTGGGGTAAATGTTTGTTATGTTTTTAAGGGGGTTGGGCAATTTCATAACAAGTGTATAAATCTAATAATTATTGTGTAATTTTCTATACCCAGGAGATTTGTAGTAGTTAATATGAGAATATACATATATTGTTTTTACTAATCCTTAATGTAAACATTATCGTTAAAAAATGTTAAGGTTTTATTTTTAGCCTGTTTGTTTGTGTTTAGTAAACACCCCTTAAAGTTTTGATTTTTTAACAAGGAAAGTGGTAATGAATATGACCATTAGACATTTTATGGTTAATGTTTAAAGTCTTTTGTTTATGAGGTTTTTTGCAAAACCTTGTAATAATCTACTTATGTGTTTAAATGAAAATTAGGGGAAGTATTCCACACAGATAGAAGCAGAGTTTGTTGCTTCTGTTTTTATTATTGTGAATTGATTTGAAGTTTAATTTCAAATGAATGAAGCTAAAGTGAAAGTTATTTAATATTCTAGAGAAAAATAATTGTTACTATTCAAGTAATTTTAAAGTTGAATTAAGAAAATATTGGGTGCTCCGATGGGCTAGGTAATAGTGAGCTAGTCTGTCAGGCAGGTGGTTGTGGGTTTGATTCCCACCAAAGACCCTGTTCTGTTCACGACAATGGCAATAAATAGTCTTCGTTGCTCCTCTCGGTAAAAATTACATATAAATAAATAAATAAATAAATAAATAAATAAATAAATAAATAAATAAATAAATAAATAAATAAATAAATAAATAAATAAATAAATAAATAAATAAATAAATAAATAAATAAATAAATAAATAAATAAATAAATAAATAAATAAATAAATAAATAAATAAATAAATAAATAAATAAATAAATAAATAAATAAATAAATAAATAAATAAATAAATAAATAAATAAATAAATAAATAAATAAATAAATAAATAAATAAATAAATAAATAAATAAATAAATAAATAAATAAATAAATAAATAAATAAATAAATAAATAAATAAATAAATAAATAAATAAATAAATAAATAAATAAATAAATAAATAAATAAATAAATAAATAAATAAATAAATAAATAAATAAATAAATAAATAAATAAATAAATAAATAAATAAATAAATAAATAAATAAATAAATAAATAAATAAATAAATAAATAAATAAATAAATAAATAAATAAATAAATAAATAAATAAATAAATAAATAAATAAATAAATAAATAAATAAATAAATAAATAAATAAATAAATAAATAAATAAATAAATAAATAAATAAATAAATAAATAAATAAATAAATAAATAAATAAATAAATAAATAAATAAATAAATAAATAAATAAATAAATAAATAAATAAATAAATAAATAAATAAATAAATAAATAAATAAATAAATAAATAAATAAATAAATAAATAAATAAATAAATAAATAAATAAATAAATAAATAAATAAATAAATAAATAAATAAATAAATAAATAAATAAATAAATAAATAAATAAATAAATAAATAAATAAATAAATAAATAAATAAATAAATAAATAAATAAATAAATAAATAAATAAATAAATAAATAAATAAATAAATAAATAAATAAATAAATAAATAAATAAATAAATAAATAAATAAATAAATAAATAAATAAATAAATAAATAAATAAATAAATAAATAAATAAATAAATAAATAAATAAATAAATAAATAAATAAATAAATAAATAAATAAATAAATAAATAAATAAATAAATAAATAAATAAATAAATAAATAAATAAATAAATAAATAAATAAATAAATAAATAAATAAATAAATAAATAAATAAATAAATAAATAAATAAATAAATAAATAAATAAATAAATAAAATTGGGCCTGTATATACTTATCTTCTATATACATACCGCTGGACCGATTTTCTTGAAACTTTCACGTCATTCTGTAATACCCGAAAGTAAAATAGGCTACATTATTTTTGGATAGGAGCAGGGGGAATGGCATTTCTCATATAAAATCACAAAGTAGAACAGAGTCGTCATATCGAGGCTTCAAATTTGCCAAAATCAGTTTTTTAGAGTATGGCGGGAGAAAGAGATAGAAATGTTGCATGAATATAAAATTTACGAATGTAAAAGTGATACGCTATGTTGGTGGGAATTTTGAAACGAAGCAGAAAACCAAAACAAAACAAACAAAAATCACATTCTACATAAAAAAATATTTAACAAGAAAATCTTTAATATTTACATTTATGAGGAATAAAACAATATTTCCACAAATGAAATTTGTTTTCAACACGTAATAGCTCAAATCAAATTAGTTTTTAGCACATAAATAATAACTTTTAATTTAATAAATAGATAATTTTATATTAATTCTGTGGCCAAAAGGTAGAATTAAAATAAAAGGAACTCGACAAAATCGAGAATGAATAATCAAAACAAAAACAAGTTAGAGAATTTTGTGTGAGTGATAGGCAATAGTACACACTTTCTGTCTCTGTTTTCTTACACTACTGTATGTATACTGTGTATAAAATAAATAAATATCATATATCTGCAGAAGTATTACAGATAAAGTTCTAACATTTTGTGAAAATAATTTTATTATGAATTTACATAATTGAGCTGAAAATGGGGCGGGTAGAGTGATAGCTCCCATATAAAGAAAATACTACTTATCGGATAACTTAAAAACTGTTTCAGCAAAAGTCTTAAATTTTCGAGGGAATATCTTTCTCTTCAAACACCAAATTTGAAATGAAAATGGAACGGATAGGACCAGGAGAAATGATATCTCCCATACAACGAAAAAATTAAATATTGTATTTTTTTGGGAACTATTTCAGCAAAAGTTTTAACATTTTGTAACAATAAATTTCTCAACAACCTCTATAAATGCAAATGGGATGGGTAGAACCTGGTGAAATGGTACCCTCATACCAAGCAATTATTCTTAGTGCCTATCTAAAGAATAATTACAGTGAGAGCTCTCAAATTTTGTAGGAACTACATTGCATTGATGAAATAAAAATAGTACGGGTAGGGCCAGTGGGAGGGGTAGTCCCCAAATAAAGGAAACAATAATTTTCGCATATCTGAATGAGTGATTTACTGAAAGTCTTAAAAAATTTGATAAATAATTTTCATATAAAATTTTTTATAGAGCGGATAGATCGAAGGTTAGTAATAGCTCCCATATAAAGTAAATATTAGTTATCGCATCAAAAAGGGTAGCAAAGACCGGGATAAGCTAGTTTAAAATATATGCAAGAAATTACGCATACTTTCCTTCATTTACATTCATTACTAACGTTCTTATATAAACTTATGTCTTTTTATATGACTTTGTATTCCTTGCCAAAAAAATCTACTTTACATCTTTTAAATTTAATTCTATTTTTATTTAATTTTGACTTTTTAGCTTTAGCATCCACCTTCATTCATCCGCTTGTTTGTTTGTTTGTTTTTCGCTCATAAATTCGAAAATTAAATATTTGTGTATGAATGACACTGTATCACCGCTAGCTGCTAATGTTTGTTTATCATGGGAATATAAACATGTGGTTGTCGTTTCACTGTGTACTTAGCACAGTGCATTGTGTCGCTTGTTTTTATTTGATTTTTCATATTTACTTACAACCCTTGTTGTTGACGATTTTACGCTGTCCCCCGAGAAATGTTTGTATGAATGTTGTTTTCTCGCTTGTTTATTTTATTTATTGTCTAAACAATCTGGCTAATGATTCTTAAATAGATTTTGTTTCCATTTGAGCTGTCTGCTATAACGAATTGCATAAATGTTATGAATTTTGTTAGAAATAATGACGATGATGATGATGACGGTGATGGTGATGAGGCTGAGAAATACGAAATGCACGTGTCTGTGGGTCACCAAATTTAATTGTGAGAAGTATTGTTTTATTATGATGACATAGCTTTGGATTTGTAGTTGCCCGAGTAAAACAAAGTAAATTTTTAAATTTTAAACTTCCAAATTAAGCTTTTTGGAGATCCCAGAATATAGCAGCTACATATTCAAATATTTCACACAACCATATTGTATTATTTACCTTAAAAGAGTAATATTTCTAAAAAAATTTAATAAATATTTCTTATAATCAAATTGTTAGCCCTGTTGGCCAACTAACTAACTGGTTAAATTGCAGGCCATTGCATGCTAAGAAATTTAAGACAAAAAGAAAAAAAAATGGTTTATACCACTTTGCAGTTGGGGGGGAACTTAAGAGCTACTCAAGCTGTTTATTTACTGGACAGAACAGAAACAAAATGCAAGAAACACTTTAATTTCTCAAATGTCTACCAAATGGCCAAGAAGAATTATTTAAACAGAAAAGGCAGTAAGTAGTAAACAATGGTTTCCATAAGACAATAAATGACTTTCATTGATTTCTTTTGTTGTTCTGTAAACCAGATTCTAAATTTTTGCAGTACATTGTATGGGGAATGGTTGAATGAAAAGTTGCCAGATTGTTTGTTCAAATAAAAACTAAATGTCATTTTTAGTAACAATGATACATCTAGCATTGCACATTTGAAGCACCCACTTTGCCGCCCACTCCCATATAACGTAAAATTTGAAAAAGTTGATGGTGGGTATATAGTTTCGGCCGAGTCGAATATAACATTCGCGCTTGTTTGAAAATAAATCTGTAACTTCTAATCGGCTTTTTGGATTTACATAGCAGAGAAGTATATATGTTAAGTTTGTAAGGAGGACTACATAGTCTCCTCAGGAGCGGAGAAAAGGGGGTTCAAAGTGGGGTACTTCTGACATAGAAAATATAAAATCTAAGAATAACATGCTATAATGTGCTATTTATCTCTTATAGTTTTTTAATTATCTGAATTTGAATTTATAACTATTATAGCGTTTGTACACACTTCATTAAAAATATCGTAATATGAAAATTTTGCCTTATAAACGGTGAGTTTAGTGTTTCGGTTTCTTTTTTGCTCGAACAAGTCCACTTATTTTTAAACTCCGTTTCATTTTATGCAGAGCTTTTAATGTACTTTAAATTAGTTTTTACTAGATCCCAATATCTTTCAATTGCACGAAGTTCCGGACAATTTGATGGATTAGCCCCTTTCGGTATAAACACTAACAATTTCTTTGATACCACTCCATTGTTTGGTTGCTGTAATGAGAAGAAGCGAGAATAGGTCAGAAGAAAGTTGGTACACTGTATTTTCTTAAGAAAGGGAGAAGTCTTTCCTAAAGGCATACATATTTCTGTGTTAATGGAACCATTTTTTTATGAATAAAGTGCTTCTTTCCCGTATATGTATATGGCTTCTCAAATTAAAAACTTTCGTGGGAATTTTGGTTTCTTTGATACACGATATTTTTCTGCAAGATTTCCTCTAGCATCTGCAATATAAAAAAGTCAGCCTTTACGAACGTTTCATCGTCTATTATACATTAATCTTAATTATGAAAAAAAAAAAATTCGTCTGAAGTACTTCCACGTTATTTTTTACCTCCAAATTCTTGCTTGCGTTTTTATTAACATTTTTTTGTACTTTACACGTCTTCAGTCTAGATTTCCTTTCAACTTTTCTGATAAAGATTCAAAGCAATTAACTTTTTGTGACACTTTTCTTCCAGAGGTAAGGGGATTTTCTCTCAAAATCCTTTCTATTTTGTCTGAGTCCTACAGCCTGAAGATACTATTTTTCTTCCACTACCAAGTTTCCATTTAGTGACCATGACTTCTTTGTATAATATTATGATCCGAGAAACTGTATTTTTTGACACAACAGCCTTCCTTGCAATTGTTTTATATGACCGATGTAAGATTTCACGAAAAATTTTAATTATGTGTTTAGGTGTTTTTTGTTCAATTTTCATTTTAAGAGAAACTAGTTTCGCTATTACCGTGAAACTTAGAACATGTCTAGTGAGCATAACGACAAATGTAAACCAGTTAACAGAGCCCAAGAGCATGTACGGATTTCCTTAATTTCAAAGAGTTCTTAATATTAACGTAATTAATTTTGCTAAATAAAAGTAAAAAAAAATATTTCGAAATTTAAAAAAAACAACTAAGGAACAGAAAAATATATCTTTTGGAGCCAACATGTTATGTTAAAAGTCCTCCAGATGGCGCCAATTATAGAACATTTTTAATTTTAATTTTAATACAAAAATTACATAAGTTCGGTGGATTATAAAAAAAAATATAAAATTTTTTTGCTTGATTCTCTAATTTAGTATTGTTTTTTAATATATAAAAGAAGAATTATTTCCAATTTTCTGCTACACCTCCTTCTATTTTTATAAAATTAAAAACAGTATGTTACCCAGAAATGCGTTTTCACATTTCAGGATATATGGGAGATAGGGAAGTTCTTATTCCGATTCAAATAAAACTGCAATCACAAATTCTGGTGGAATTCTGACCAATACTCGAGTAGTAAATCCATTTTTATGGTCTGGATTATATGGGAGGTAGGCGGGTCCTTGGGCTGATTAAAAAATATATTAATGGTTGTCATGAATTTTGGTAAAGTTCATACTAGTATTTATTCATTCTAGGCCTAAAGTAATATGCGTACCAAGTTTCAATTTGCTACTATAACTCCTTCTATTTTTGTCCAAAGCACTGTGCGGCGTTGCCACTTCCTTTTACATTTTCGATAATAAAAGTTGTTTTTCCCCTAGCCTCTATGTTCTAAAATCTCAAAGCATGGATTTACAAATAGAATGCTTTTTTAGAACTGCAACTAACAAAGATTTTAAGGGCAAAATTAAAAATGGTCCATTTTTACAATTTTCTCCGCATTTTTGGGAATTTAAATGATTTAGTCAACTACCACTGAAAATTTCATTAGAATATTTTAACTAACAAAGATTATATTACAGATAAAATATCTATAGTTTCAGCAAAAGCCACTTTTTTCCAAAACCAAAACTACACTACTTTAAATTAAAAAGAAGCGCGAATGGTATATTCGGCTCGGCCGAATCTATATACCCACACGCAGAGAAAAAACATGGTTACAGCATGATCACCACAACTATTCAATGATTATATAGCCATTTTTCATTGATTTAAATATACTGTGTTCATGATAGCAACGTTTATGATTGTGTTTAATCATTTAATGATTATCCACAATCAAAATTTTAATATGGTTCACTGAATTATAATATGTATTTAAATATGTTTATATGAAATCATATTTATGAATAAATCCAATCATTTAGTCAATTGTACAACAATTTAGTTAATTACATAGCCATTCATTTCATTTTACAAATTTGGTTAATTCTACAACCATTAAGCCATTAACTTTTAATGCTTTTTGAATACACATTTTCTAGTAGTTATAATTCTCATTTAGTTTATATATGAACAAATATAAGTTGAGGAGTTTTGTTTTTATTCAGTATGATGAATGTACTACATATCGTGGTACAAATGAATATAAATATGAAAACATGGGATTATATATATGATAAAATGGGATTATATATATGATGAAATGGAATTATACTTATGATGGAATTAGTTCATATATATCATAGAATGGAATAATATATATGATAAAATGGAATTATATATATGATGAAATTAGTTTATATATATGATAACATGGAATTATTAAATGATAAAAACATGATGAAATTGAAAGCAATACTTAAGAAAAGGTTATAAAACTTACTAAAAGTTATTAATAAGGTTATGAACCTTACTAATAAATTATAAATTGGAATCATAGTAATGATTACGTACAAATATACTTATTGTAACCTGGAATCATATATTACAATCATAGTACGTTGCTCTTAGTTTATGGTCACAGGAACCATATTTTTTCTTTGCTTGCACCATCAAATTTTTCAAATTTTACGTTATATGAGAGGTGGGTGGACCACGCCCATTTTTTGTTTCCGCGTTTACATTGGTCCTTGAACTGTTTGTACAAAATTTCGTTGATGTTTTACCTTATGTGGGAGGTGGGTGGACCACGCCCATTTTTGGTTTTCAAGTTTATATCGACGCCCGAACTATCCGTACAAAATTTCGTTGTCGTACATGCTTTTGTTTAAAAGATATCAGTGGAAAAGTAAGAAATGAAGCTACAACGGACACCCTGTGTTTCTAGTTTTTAGCCCATAACTTTTTTGTTTATTAACTGATTTTGCCCATTTTCATTACCAAACCTTATATAAGATAAATATTTGAGCCAAATTTCGTCCTCCTAGGTTGTCCCGTTCGAGCCCTAGATCGACTCAGAATCTAACCAGGACCCAGAAAAAATATACTTTGTGGGGTCTTAAATGATTCCACATGTTGATGGTGGGTATAAAAATAAAAATCCAACCAGCCGATTAAAATTTACAGATTTATTTCCAAAATATATCCTCCGCCCCACAGGGCATTTCCAATTATTTAGAGATTAATATTATGGTTATTATATGATACTTATGTATGACAATATGGTTTCGTTGTCTTATCTTGAAGAACTTATCCACAACGGTAGCGGAACTTCAATCAGTATCAATGACAACGGCAAAAAACATTTTTTTTATCGCCTTAAAAAAACTATCTGATCTGTCGGGTTATAAGGTACATTATAAGCTTTATAAAGAACACTGCTTGGTTCCACGTTTAAAGGTAGTTTGAATTGCCGTTTGAGGTATCACTTAGATCAATAGAGAACAAAGGTTCGTCTTGCTATTAACTTCCATCCAATTAACCTAATATTCTCTTTTTATTTCCTAAAAGAAAGATTATCTTAATCTCTTATGGGAATTACAGAAAAGCCCCAACATGGCAACTTCATTTATTAGATACTACTTATTTAAATTCTTAAAGTCTGCTGATAATGGTGTCGTCTGTTGACTATTATTTACTTAAGTAAATTACTACCTCCATATGTATGTAGACATACACAGCTCTCTCTCTCTCTTACCCCAAAATCTTAAGACAAGACTAAGGTGGATGTTGCTGTTTCTTGGTTGGTTAACATGTCTCCACCTTTCTTTTAATAGTGTTCGTAAGTACGAGTGTATATGATAACCATGTGAAAGGAATAAAAGACATTTAAATGAACATTGTCTTACATGTTTGGACTTAAATTTGCTAAAAAAAAAGAGTAAAAAATTGTCTGGTTACATGTGTGCAAACAAATCTTCTTTTGCCTTCACAAACACACCATAATGGCTTCAAATATTCAAACAAACACACAAACTCAAGACACCTAAAATCAGTCAGCTAGTCCAATATACGAACTCACAGACTTTAGAGTTTAATTCATTCAACAGCAAAATCAGCAATGAAGACGACAGATATTTTTGAGTTTTTAACCCATATCTCAGCAACAACAACAACAATGATACACTTGCAACATTACCATTGCGTAGATATATGAGGCATTCAAGTAAGTTGAGGACACAGTATAAAAAATACTGAAATTAGTTCTTGGTTGTTTGGTATGGTGTGGTCAGAAAGTTGTCTTGAACTTGACAACCCGCTGTGCCAGGTTTATGGGAGAATGAACCTGTCTATACATTCTAAGCAAAAAATAAAAAAAATAAAATATTTATTTTTATTTTTCTTCATTGAAAGTTAAAAACAAAAATAATCATGATCATTGCTTTATTATTTCCTAATGTCCTTTTAAGGGGGGAGGTAATATTTTGTTTGCTCCATTTTATTATTTTTTTACTACTTTTCTCTGTTTTTTTATTTAAATAGAAATAAAATAAGAATCAATTTTCATTTATTGTCTATTCCCTTGTTTTCTATGACAATTTAAATGCCATTCACATACGGAATTATTCATGTAGGATGATTAGTTGTTAAAGTTTGCCTTCTAGTTTTTAAATTTTATTTCTAGGGTTAGAGCTTCCAAAAGGCAGACAATAAGTTTTTTGTTATTTCTTTTTTGTTTTTTTTTTTTTTTTTTTTTTTTTTAAGAAAGTGTGAAGGTTTATTCATGTTAACATGATGTAGGACAAATATGTATCCTTGAATTTATTTATTTAATTTAATGTATTGATTTAAGCTTTAGAATTTTTTAAGGAAAAAGTTAAATTACAAAAGTGTCATAAAGTAATTAATCATATGGCCCCATCTAGAAGAGTAGCATTTGTTTAAATTTATTTTTACAAAAATTACACGGGACGGCAAAAAATCTTGGACTTGTTTTTAGTTTTTTTTTTTCAATCAGGTCTGAATTTTTTTATGTGTGTGTGTAATATTTACATGAGTAAATTTCACCATAACTCAAGAATGGTTGATAAAAATGATAGATGCGGTCTAAATATTATTTTTTGTATGCCATATATTGTCCGGCTTATTTAGAAATTAATTTTTTTAAAAGTTATTTTAAAAAGTGAAAACACCAAAAATGTTTCTGCTTTTTTATTTAACATAAAGCTAGTAGTGAAACGAATAAAATAAGCTAAGTATCATCAAAATTGATGTACAAATCTTGATTTTATTCACAGTTAAGTAAAAATACCCATGTATACCTCCAACAAGTGTTGCCAGAACTTGAGAAAAAAATAAGCTAAATTTGACTTTAAAAAAGGACAAAAAAGGCTAAATGTCCCAACTCAGTGAAAAAGGAACAGAAAAAAAGCTGAAAAAGTAATGAATATAACATTGTGTTGTCATTGGAAGGAAGTACTTAGTGGTGAAAAAGAGCTGCAGAAGTTCTTTTTTTAATACATGGTTATCATTGGTAGGAGGTTCTTCTTTTATACTTCTTGTTCATTTCTTTTGAAGTACTTCCCTATGTTTATATAATTTTTTAACAAAAATTCAGTTTCAACCTTATTAAAATATAAACAAAATGCTTAAAAATTTGTAAAATTTTAATTTTTTTTTTAATGCTTAAATTGATAATTCTGTAAAAATAAAATTAGTAAATTTTTAACTTTTTTAAGCCTATGTTAAGAATAAACGAGAAAAAAAGTGATAGTTGGACCATATGATACCCTACACCATTGTCTATGTGTACCAAAATTCGTGAAGGGGCCAATTGTGTATCGGTCCACAGTTGTATAAACGTGTAAAAAAACATACAGAATATTACATCGTTACTAACATTCACATGTATTTATGCCCTTTTGGGTGATTCCCGAAATTGGGTCTTATATGGGAGCTATAGTAAATTATGAACCGATCTTCATTAAATTTTTATGGGATTTATGCACGTTATAGTGATTTTCGGAAGAAGGGTTTATATGCACGCAAAGAAAAAATATGGTTCGGGTGACCATAAACTAAGAGCAACATACTATGATTGTAATATATGATCCCAGGTTACAATAAGTATATTTGTACGTATACATTTTTCAGATTCCATTTTATCATTTTCTCATCATTTAATGATTCGGTTTAATCATATTTATAACTTTTTTTATAATATTTCTTCTGATTTCCCAATTTTTTTATCATTTAATAATCACATTTTATCATATATATAAAGAATTTAATCATTTAATATTCCCATTTTACCATATATATAAAAGAATTTAATCATTTAATAATCCCATTTCATCATGTATATAATCCCATTTTATCATATATATAATCCCCTTTTATCATATATATAATCCCATTTTATCATATATATTATCCCATTTTATCATATATATAATCCCATTTTATCATATATATAACCCCCTTTTTGTAATACTGAATATATTTAAAATAAAGCACATTTATCTGAAATTTTCATTTATTTATTGAGAATATTGAACAAAAATTTTTCAGGTATAAAAATTGATTAATTTTTAATTATAAAATTATAAGTTATTAATAGTTTTTTACATATATTTATATATTCATTGTTTAAATATTATTTACATATTATATTTTATAATATTTACATAAGAATTTAAATCAACAGTTTTATGTTTTCTTTGGTAGTGCAAATATAGCCAATAAGATTTGATTATAAAATTTTATTCTCTATAGAATAGATATTAAAAAATAAAAATCCTCATAATCCTACTGAAAGGCTTGAAAATGTGAGTTAAATCCATGTTTTGAAAGCCTTTGACCGCAAAGATAGTAAGATTCATTAGAGCAATGTATGTGGTTTATATGACCAAATAATGGAAGGTCATTTTCATACATTTCAATATGGAAAACCATTCCTGCATATCTCAGAACAGGACATATTTTTCATTTATTTTTTTATTTTGTGGTTTTATTTCACAATTTTGTAAACTTAGAACACAAATAAATTGAACACTTTTCTAAAAACACACAGCTATACTGTTTGCCTTCTAACAAACTACTGAACTTATACACAAAAATGTGTATTCAATAGTTATGTAGAAAATAAATATGATTAACGATAAAAATACAATAGTTGTGTGAAATCAAATTATAGTCCAAAACAAATATTTTATATTTGAGAAAAACATAAACATTTTCAAATACAAACATTCAACAGTTGTGCAAAACAAAATATGACTTAAAATCAAATAAAAATATTAGCTAAATGGTTGTAGAATTGACTAAATTTGTAAAATTAACTTAATGATTATAGAATTAACTAAATAATTGTAGAATTGACTAAATGATTGTATTTATTCATAAATATGATTTCATATAAACATATTTAAAAACATATTATAATTCAGTGAACAATATTAAAATTTTGATTGTGGGTAATCATTAAATGATAAAACAGAATCATAAACGTTGCTATGATGATCACAGTATATTTAAATCAACGAGAAAACGGCTATATAATCATTGAATAGTTGTGGTGATCATGCTGTAACCATGTTTTTTCTCTGCGTGTGGGAGCTATGGTCAATTACGGACCGATCTTCACGAAATTTGGCATTCAGATTTATACTTATATAAAACTTATTTGTGCCAAATTTCATTAATATTTCTATTTTAGGTATTTATGAGTGTTAAAACTCTATTACGGAAGGGCATTTGTAAGGGGGCCAGGTGAAATAATGGGCAGATCATGACCAAATTTAATAGGCTTCGTCCTTGTGCAAAAAAGTCATATGTCGCAATTTGGAAGAAAATGTAACGAAATATGAATGCAAACACGGACAAAAATGATAATAAGTAGCATCTTATTATAAAATATTCGGTACATTTCTTTTACGGTTTATGATTTTTGTCCGCCTACGGGAGATGTTTTCTCTAAAAACAGGTGTCCGCGTCTGCTCAAGAGAGCGTCCGCTTAGCGGAGATTAATTTATTCTAAAAATGCCACCTAAACCATGGGACCTAAAAATTGTCCGTCTACCGGAGATGTCCGCCTATGGGAGCTGTCCTTTAAGGGAGCTTTTACTGTATATATGTATATGAATATTGGTATTTTTTTTTTGGAAATTAGTTTACAAAAAGTATACTTGTAACATTAAAATAAGAAATTTGTATGCAAATCGGTTCGCAAAATGAGTAAGTCGGAAAAAGTCTGCAAATTTATTTGTCATCCAGTTTTCTTGACTTAATTTTACAGTTTTTATTGAAATTTTGTTCAGATAAATATATCACTTTTATCAAAAAGGATTTTTCTTTCAAAAATACGATTTTTAAAGAGAAATTGTTAAATTTATAAAATAATACTTCTCTCAACTGATACTTGGTGAGCGTAACAACAAATTTTAAATTTAAAAATATACAAAATATATAGTAAAATATTCCAATGCTAAAAGAGGTCTACCAATGATTCCTATAAAAATATTTTTAACGATTTTCATATTATGTAGGAACTTTTAAATATCTAATTATAAATTTAATATTAATTTTAATAATCGTGCACAATATCTAAATACGTATATACAAGATTTCAATAATTTTTAATATTCTTGCATATTTGGCGCCAGTCATTAAAAATTAGCCACTGAAAACTTTACTTTAAAAAATTTTCAATTTGCAATTGATATCGATTAAACATAGAAGGCAATTTGTTAGTACCACATAACAATTACCCACCCATGCTGTCTAATGCATTCCTCATATATAAACCCTGTGAATGAATTAGAATATGATCGTAAAAATTTTGGTGTTCATATAAAAAATCGTAAAATTTTTAGGCGCCATTTAATACTGTAACTCTCATATACATGCTGTTTTGGGAAAATCTCCAACGATTAACTTTATACACATGTCAACATGATCGTAAAAATATCTAACATGCGTGGTACGTATGGGGTGTATTGTACATATTTTTATTTTATTTATTATACCCTTCACCACAGGTGTAAAGGGTATATATAAGTTTGTCATTCCGTTTGTAATTCTCACAATTTTCGTCGGAGAGCAAAAAAGTTTACATTTTCGGGATCCTTGTAAGAAATGATGACGATAGGACCATGTCCGTCCGTCCGTCTGTCCGTGTGTCGGTTGAAATGGCGTTTATGAAGCCCACCGATAATTGACATATATAATATATATGTCAAACGATCGGAAATGCTTTCGAGAATTTTGCTATTGGAATTCAGCAATATCGGTTCATACAATGCGGAGATATGTTAAAAAAACCGGTTTTTAGAACCGGTTTTCCAGTTTCTGAAGCCTCTGTATATACTAGAGACTTCGTTTTTACAAAGAAGTCTCGGACATTTTTTTCTGAATTTTTGTTCTGAAAAAATGAAATAAATCGGTTCAATAATAACTGAGATATCGGACAAAACGCATTTCTTATTTTTTGAAGCCCTGGTTTAAGCTATAGATTTTTGTTTTTATACAGATCGGCCACAAATATTTTTATAAAATTTCAGTTTTTTGAATCAGCAGGATCGGTTTATAAATGGCGAAGATATGCTTTAAAACCCGGTTTTTGGAACCGGTTTTTCAGTTTCTGAAGCCTCTACATATACCAGGGACTTCGAATTTTTAAAGGGGGCTCGGAAATTATTTTCTGAATTTTTGTTCTGAAAAAATGAAATAAATCGGTTCAGTAATAACTGAGATATCGGGGAAAACGAATTTTTTATTTTTGAAGCCCTTGTTCAAGCTACAGATTTTTATTTTTATATAGATCAGTCATAAATGTTTTTACAAAATTTCGTTTTTTTTAATAAACCAAATTCGTTCATAATCAACAGAGTTATGGCCCAAAAACAAATATGTTAAGAATATAAATACACACACAAACATGTATATTAAGCATTGTAATGACTATTAGTGACGTTTTTTTGTTTTTTGTATAGACAAGTAGTTTAGTTAGAAACAGCAGTAATATAATGAATAACAGTGTTGTTGTTGTTCTTTGTATATGCAGTCTGTACAAAAATAAATAGATATGGAATTGTTGTTGTTTATTTTTAAAAACTAAAACATATCTGTTAAGAATATACATAAATACATACACAAATTAAGCATTGTAATGATTATTAGTGACGTTTTTGCCTATAAGACAAGTAGTTTAGTTAGCAACAGAAGTAATATAATGAATAACAGTGTTGTTGTTGTTCTTTGTATATGTAGCCAGTTTGTATATACACACATAAAAAAATAAATAAATATGGAATTGTTGTTGTTGTTTATTTTTTAAAAGCAAAGCCTGCTATGATTGTTTTTTTATATATTCAAATTTTCGTAGTTTGAAAAAAATTTAGATTTATATATGTGCAAATATGAAAGCATACGTTAAGGCGAAAATTTTATTATTTGTCGGTAATATGGTAATATGATGTCGATAAGATAGTAAGATGGTAATATGGTGAAGGGTATCAAAGATTCGGCACAGCCGAATCTTTTTTCAATTTCATTTTTTTTTTATATTTTTTATGAGTGAAAGCATTTGCATAATTTTATGGTTACAAGTATGTTGAATTTACAACGATCTTTTAAGAGTAAGTTTTATAAGCATTTACTTAGACAGAGAAAAAATATAATTTTTTTTATATGTTAGTTTGTAACCAGCCTAAGACTTAAATTAATTTGTTGAGGAAATATCCTAAAATGTTTTTATATTAGGAATTTTATTAAGTTTCATTTAGACGCCCAATGTTATAAACCACCCAACCTTAAATATTAATGTTCCTTTTTTTTATATAAATATGTAAGTACTTACTTAGTGTAATAATAATAAAAATATAAATAATATAAATATTATTATCTTACATTAAACCAATATTTAGTTAATTACTATTGTTAACATTTTGTCTTAATAACCCATTAAAATCGGTTGAAATAGTCTTACATGGCATGTCTGTCATTGATTACAAATCTACACCATCGTAAAATTTTTATAACTCAACAAAAGATATTAAATGTTCATGTTTAACTTTATTAATTTAATAATAATTTAACAAATAATACAGGATATTAAAAATAAAATAAAGCCACACCATACCACTGCATATGTATTGGCAAAATGCCATTGAATAGTTTAATTTCTGTGTGAAACATTTAATGTCAATCGTAAAATTATAAAGTAATTATTATAACACTTGGAAATTAAATAAAAACATTTATGCAAGATAGTTGAGTGTTTGAAAGGAATTTGAAAGTTTTTTTGTAGTAACAAAAATTTCCCACTTACTTAAGTTTCAAACAGCTAAACCAGTATAGATAGACTAAAAACAAAGAACATTTGTGATCACTCATATTTGTACCAAAAATAGATTTTTATATTAAGAACTTAAAGAGCGATTTTATAGCGGATCTAGAAGAATAAAGCCGAAGGGACGAAAATCTGTTACTGTTTACAATTTTTATTTGAAAAATTTTAAAATCCATAAAAATGATAAAACAAAACTTACGAAAATTTGTGATCACTGATATTCTCTAACAAAAATCGATTTTGTAGAGAAATCAGCACAGATAGAATAAAAAAGGCGAAAATTTGTGATCTTTCATATTTTCTATTAAAGATATATTGTAATGTGAAAAATCTAAGAATCTAAATCTAAAAGAAAAGATAAATATAAAGGCGGAAAATTTATTTTTATAATAATTAAATAAATAAATAAATAAATAAATAAATAAATAAATAAATAAATAAATAAATAAATAAATAAATAAATAAATAAATAAATAAATAAATAAATAAATAAATAAATAAATAAATAAATAAATAAATAAATAAATAAATAAATAAATAAATAAATAAATAAATAAATAAATAAATAAATAAATAAATAAATAAATAAATAAATAAATAAATAAATAAATAAATAAATAAATAAATAAATAAATAAATAAATAAATAAATAAATAAATAAATAAATAAATAAATAAATAAATAAATAAATAAATAAATAAATAAATAAATAAATAAATAAATAAATAAATAAATAAATAAATAAATAAATAAATAAATAAATAAATAAATAAATAAATAAATAAATAAATAAATAAATAAATAAATAAATAAATAAATAAATAAATAAATAAATAAATAAATAAATAATAAAATAAATAAATAAATAAATAAAAGCTCCCATTTTTAGCTTTCGGGTTTGTTTTTGTTCTTGAACTATTTGTACGAAATTTCGTTGATTTTTCACCTTATATGAGAGTTGGGCTATAAAGTGGGTGGACCACACCCATTTTTAGTTTCTGAGTATCCATTGATCTTTGAAATATTTGTACAAAATTTCGTTGTTTTATATTTTTTTGTTTAAGAGATATCTGCAGAAAAGTATGAACTGAAGTTGCAACGGACATCCATTTTCGATACCAAACAAACCTTATATATGATAAATATTTGAGAAAAATTTCGTCGCCCTAAGTGGTACCCTACGAGGCCTATCCTGCTTTCAACAGACACACAGACGGACGATCATTGTGGGGTCTTAGTTGATTATTTCGATACACACGGAATGGCAAACACATTTTTTATAGGGGGTTTAAAAAGGAAGAAAATCTTTAATCAATTACAATTCCTACCAAAATTCGATTTATGAAGAAAATTTCAAATTAAAGGAATGTAAACAATATTCTATAAACCAAGTCTAAATAGTGTATAAAAACAAAAAAAAAAAAAAAAAAAAAACAATATAAGGCTAATGAGGATTAAAAACTATGACCTTTAAACAGCTCGTACCAACGAACAACTTGATTTTATTACTCAAAAAAAAAAAAAACACCAAAAAAAAAAATCCAATTTGGTTTTCCAACCAACAATACCGGCTGGCGTCAGACTCCAATCATATACAAAAGAATTACAACAATTTTGTCAATGTTGTTGTGTGACTGATCGTAATGATAATGATAATTAACGACAATAAAATATCATGTAAAACATGATCTTCAACATCATTAACACACAATGACACACTCACTCATTCAAAAGAGTCTACTGTTGAATATTTTGTCGGTTGTTTTTTTTTTTGTTTTTAGTTCGATCGATACCAAAATGAAAAACAAATTAACTAAATGCAATAAAAAACAAGATATTCGATTCGAACTTGCGCCACTTTTGAAGATTAAAATCAACCAAATTTTTAATGATTTTGATCGTTTACAAATTGGTAAGAATCACAAAATATAAAACAAATTGAAACGGAGATATAAAAAAAAATATACAAAATACACACTCAGACTGACTGCGAGAAAATATATAAAATGAATAAATTTCCTTAAAAAAGTGTGGTTAGGGTGAAAATTAAAATTCAAAAAAAGTAAAAAGATAGAGAAGAAATCTAAAACTCAAAAGAATTAAACCGACAGATGCTAAAGATAAAAACGCTAAAATGTGATCAAAACTAAAGATTTTATTTTGTTCTATAATATTGTTATTTTAAATGCATCTCTCTCTTTAGTGGGGACTTTAATCGTTTTTGAATATTTTGTTATTCTTGTTCCAAAGTCTCTAAAAAGAATATAAAAATTTGTACTAAATACGATTTTTGGCGACACTATTTCTTCTTTGGTTTATAAGTTTTATTTATATAAATGTTTTTTGATCTTGTTGTCTACAAAACAAAGTTAATCTGGCGGTGTTGATGATGATCACTTGAAAATCATTTTATTATTAGTTAAATGAATAAAAGGTGAATTGAAAATAAAGCATCCTACGTTATTTGATTTTTTTAATATCGTCTTTGTCGTAGGAATAAATATCGTTTAAACAGAAATTCAAGCCTCATAAACTTATAAAATATAAATGTAATGATTACTTCTTATGACAAAGCACCTCTAAAAACCACAAAATACATCTGAAATATTCACATTAACTAACTATATACATATGTACATACATATATGATTATATATTATGTTGTTCCTTTTAACCCTTTAATGTCAAATGTTGCTTGATTTTAGCACCGTTTTATTTAAAACGAAATTAATTCATTTAGAAGCACAAAGAATTAGTTAATTGAAAGCTTTAGAATAAAATAACTATAAAAAAGTATCAGTTGTATCGCTATGAACATAACTATGATGCATTATTCAGAGCAAAGTCGTCAAAATTCTAGGTTTATATATCATTGGATAGGGAATCATTCTTGCTTTTCAACAGTTACTCATACTGAAGTATAAAGGATTCCAAATTTTAATGTACTTAATATTTTCTACGAAAAAAATATAAACTTTTTATAAATTATTTGTTTAACAAAATCCACCTACAATCATGCGCTTATATAGGGGTTAACCAAAAGCAAAAATTGTACCATTCTTCAATTCGTATAAGTATGTTAATGTTGGACAAAGGAAAAAAAAAAAATCCAAAAGAAATCATAATAAAAAGGAATCGATTTCATAAAATATTCGACATTAATTGACGATCAAAAAATTTATGAAAAATGTTCCAACTAACGAAGAATATTTTCTTTTTTGCTCTTTGGCTGCACGACTACAAATGTAATGCGAGTGTTCGTTTTGTATATTGGGCTAATAAAGTTGGCTTGTGTTATATGTATGTACGTATGAGTAAGTTTCACATACGAGGATATGTTATGAAATTTATTATGCATTCGGAGGTGAGTTTTTAAAAGTATGTATCGGTCTACATATATGATACCTGGATGATATCATAACGAGTCCTGATCAGCTCAACGCACAGCAGGATCAAACGCAAATTTTTTGGTAATAAATCTTTATTTCCTAAACTACTTGTCCGATCAAATTGAAAGCTTTCAGAAAAATTAACTTGTAGTCACCCTGATTGTTACTTAAGTTATCTCTTACAGTTAAAAGTTCCCTGCGGGAAATTTGCGACCGGTCCCTCAGTACCGGTTGACTACCAATTGACACCTAACTCATCACCAAATTTCCAGTTGAGAACCAGTTGACATCACGACACTTACTAAATACACTGGTCGACAAAAAAATGTTTTTTCGAGCTCCTTCAAAAAAAAAAAAAAAAAAAAAAAAAAAAAAATATGTAGACTAGATGGAATTCCGCATGCTAAACTCGAATCTGCTTTCAGTTTTTCTCCATCAGGTCGAGATTTTTTTTATGGGCGTGTCTAATATTGTGCCCAAAATATGCCGATTACTCGACTATATTTCACTATTACTTGAGAACGGTATGCACGATTTATATAAATGATATACCACGATATAAGTTTATCACCTTTATCTCAAAGCTGGCAAAACTACAAGTAAATAAAGCAACGTATTATACAAATTGATGCACAAATCTTGATTGGATTCACAGTTAAGTTTGGATACCCATGCATACCTATAGCTAAGTGGAAATACACTAGTGGGCAAAAAAAAAATAATTTTTTTTCGTTTTAAATAAAAATGAAATTGAAAATAGATTCGGCTGTGCCGAATCTTTGATACCCTTCACCATATTACCATATTACCATCTTACTATCTTATCGACATCATATTACCATATTACCGACAAATAATAAAATTTTCGCCTTAACGTATGCTTTCATATTTTCACATATATAAATCTAAATTCTTTTCAAACTACGAAAATTTGAAGAAAAAAAAAAAAAAAAAAAAACAATCATAGCAGGCTTTGCTTTTAAAAAATAAACAACAACAATTCCATATTTATTTATTTTTTTATGTGTGTATATACAAACTGACTGCATATACAAAGAACAACAACAACACTGTTATTCATTATATGACTGCTGTTTCTAACTAAACTACTTGCCTATACAAAAAACAAAAAAACGTCACTAATAGTCATTACAATGCTTAATGCTTAATATACATGTTTGTGTGTGTATTTATATTCTTAACAGATTTGTTTTTGGGCCATAACTCTGTTGATTATGAACGAATTTGGTTTATTAAAAAAAACGAAATTTTATAAAGACATTTATGACTGATCTATATAAAAATAAAAATCTGTAGCTTGAACAAGGGCTTCAAAAATAAAAAATTCGTTTTCCCCGATATCTCAGTTATTACTGAACCGATTTATTTCATTTTTTCAGAACAAAAATTCAGAAAATAATTTCCGAGCCCCCTTTAAAAATTCGAAGTCCCTGGTATATACAGAGGCTTCAGAAACTGAAAAACCGGTTCCAAAAACCGGTTTTTAAAGCATATCTCCGCCATTTATAAACCGATCCTGCTGATTCAAAAAACCGAAATTTTATAAAAATATTTGTGACCGATCTGTATAAAAATAAAAATCTATAGCTTAAACCAGGGCTTCAAAAAGTAAAAAATGCGTTTTGTCCGATATCTCAGTTATTATTGAACCGATTTATTTCATTTTTTCAGAACAAAAATTTAGAAAAAAATGTCCGAGACTTCTTTGTAAAAACGAAGTCCCTAGTATATACAGAGGCTTCAGAAACTGGAAAACCGGTTCTAAAAACCGGTTTTATTAACATATCTCCGCATTGTATGAACCGATCTTGCTGAATTCCAATAGCAAAATTCTCGAAAGCATTTCCGATCGTTTGATATATATATTATATATGTCAGTTATCGGTGGGCTTCATAAACGCCATTTCAACCGACACACGGACGGACGGACGGACGGACGGAGGGACGGACGGACGGACGGACATGGTCCTATCGTCATCATTTCTTACAAGGATCCCGAAAATGTAAACTTTTTTGCTCTCCGACGAAAATTGTGAGAATTACAAACGGAATGACAAACTTATATATACCCTTTACACCTTTGGTGAAGGGTATAAAAATAGGTGGATTAGATGGAATTCAACTTGCTAAATAAGAATCAGCTTTTATTTTTTTTCTATCACATATTGATTTTTTTTTTTTAATGGGCATGACTACTATGACCCCGCCTTTAGGCAGTCACACTTGTATATCTCGAGAACAGTTTGTCCAATTAAGATAAATTAAGCTCCAGTATATAGCGACTTAAATTGTCTTTGAGCTGAATTTACATAATTGACATAATTTGTTGTTCAGTTATTATTTCCGAAAAAAATTAATTTTTTTTTTTTTTTGGAAAATGGTAAAAATTTTGATCCATAACTCAGAAACTCTTGTGCGAATAAAAATATTGTTGACATACCTTGAAGACCATTATTTTGTGCATCTTTTGTTATATCATTCAAAAATCAAAATCGTGTAAACGGTTCTTGAGTTTTATAGTGTGACCGCTGAATAAGGTGATGATATTAGTCATGCCCACAAAAAAAAAAAAAAAATCAGTACGTGATAGAAAAAAGTGAATGCAGATTCTTTTTTAACTCGTCAAAATCCACCTAGTACACCTATTTTTGTTTCAAGAAAAAAAAAAAAAAAAAATGTTTGCCCACCACTGTATTTCTACTCAATTGTATGTCTCATGGGTATTTTTACTTAACTGTGAATAAAATAAGAATTGTGCACCAATTTTGAAAATCCATGCCTTATTTTATTCGCAGTATTACTAGCTTTAAGATAAAGATGATAAACTGAAACATTTTTGATGTTTTCATTTACTAAAATAAATTTTAGTAACAAAAAAATCTAAAATTTTGCATGAAAAATATTTTTTTTGGATACTTATTTCAAAATAACTTCGAAACT
Organism: Protophormia terraenovae; assembly: GCA_951394005.1. Lineage (NCBI taxonomy): Eukaryota > Metazoa > Arthropoda > Insecta > Diptera > Calliphoridae > Protophormia > Protophormia terraenovae. Next base: position 34,101,019 of record OX596073.1, read on the forward strand.
ATTGAGCACATAAAAAATTAAGTTTGGGTGATTTGAAGATATTTTTAGTACGCATCTTTTGATGTATCACTTATGTTAATCGTACACATCGTTCTTGAGTTATAAGGAAATATACTAGAGTAATGGCCTTACTATGGGCGAAATATTAGACAAGCCCATAAAAAAAATACAGATCTGATGGAAAAAAACTGAAATTAGATTCGTGTTTACATCAAAATACATCAAGTTCAACTATTCGTCTTTGGGGGAGGATTTTTTTGTCCTCCAGTGTAATTCGAAAAGTGATAGAAAAAGTGCTAGGTGAGTAATTCCATATCAAAACGAAAAAAAATGAAATTGAAAAAAGATTCGGCTGTGCCGAATCTTTGATACCCTTCACCATATTACCATATTACCATCTTACTATCTTATCGACATCATATTACCATATTACCGACAAATAATAAAATTTTCGCCTTAACGTATGCTTTCATATTTTCACATATATAAATCTAAATTCTTTTCAAACTACGAAAATTTGAAGAAAAAAAAAAAAAAAAAAAAACAATCATAGCAGGCTTTGCTTTTAAAAAATAAACAACAACAATTCCATATTTATTTATTTTTTTATGTGTGTATATACAAACTGACTGCATATACAAAGAACAACAACAACACTGTTATTCATTATATGACTGCTGTTTCTAACTAAACTACTTGCCTATACAAAAAACAAAAAAACGTCACTAATAGTCATTACAATGCTTAATATACATGTTTGTGTGTGTATTTATATTCTTAACAGATTTGTTTTTGGGCCATAACTCTGTTGATTATGAACGAATTTGGTTTATTAAAAAAAACGAAATTTTATAAAGACATTTATGACTGATCTATATAAAAATAAAAATCTGTAGCTTGAACAAGGGCTTCAAAAATAAAAAATTCGTTTTCCCCGATATCTCAGTTATTACTGAACCGATTTATTTCATTTTTTCAGAACAAAAATTCAGAAAATAATTTCCGAGCCCCCTTTAAAAATTCGAAGTCCCTGGTATATACAGAGGCTTCAGAAACTGAAAAACCGGTTCCAAAAACCGGTTTTTAAAGCATATCTCCGCCATTTATAAACCGATCCTGCTGATTCAAAAAACCGAAATTTTATAAAAATATTTGTGACCGATCTGTATAAAAATAAAAATCTATAGCTTAAACCAGGGCTTCAAAAAGTAAAAAATGCGTTTTGTCCGATATCTCAGTTATTATTGAACCGATTTATTTCATTTTTTCAGAACAAAAATTTAGAAAAAAATGTCCAAGTCCCTGGTATATACAGAGGCTTCAGAAACTGAAAAACCGGTTCCAAAAACCGGTTTTTAAAGCATATCTCCGCCATTTATAAACCGATCCTGCTGATTCAAAAAACCGAAATTTTATAAAAATATTTGTGACCGATCTGTATAAAAATAAAAATCTATAGCTTAAACCAGGGCTTCAAAAAGTAAAAAATGCGTTTTGTCCGATATCTCAGTTATTATTGAACCGATTTATTTCATTTTTTCAGAACAAAAATTTAGAAAAAAATGTCCGAGACTTCTTTGTAAAAACGAAGTCCCTAGTATATACAGAGGCTTCAGAAACTGGAAAACCGGTTCTAAAAACCGGTTTTATTAACATATCTCCGCATTGTATGAACCGATCTTGCTGAATTCCAATAGCAAAATTCTCGAAAGCATTTCCGATCGTTTGATATATATATTATATATGTCAGTTATCGGTGGGCTTCATAAACGCCATTTCAACCGACACACGGACGGACGGACGGACGGACGGAGGGACGGACGGACGGACGGACGGACATGGTCCTATCGTCATCATTTCTTACAAGGATCCCGAAAATGTAAACTTTTTTGCTCTCCGACGAAAATTGTGAGAATTACAAACGGAATGACAAACTTATATATACCCTTTACACCTTTGGTGAAGGGTATAAAAAAAGACATTTTCGGATTTGATATCTCCGATTTTAATGAAATTCGCTACAGATATTAAGTATTGCATATATTGCTCAAATCACAAACTTTCTGAGTAAAAAATGTATTGTAAAATTCTTATTTTTATTTCATTTAATAGAAAAACACATTGACTTTAAAACGACAAAGTAAAACATTTATATATTTCTAAAGTTCAAAGGTCAAAATTAATAATTTAAATATTAAAGCTTAATATCTCAAAAAACGGTATTTTAAAATTTTTAAAAAATTCATATATTGATAATGGAATACTCCTCCATATTTGTGTTAAATTTCAAATTGGAGCCTCTATTGGTTTAGGAGTTACGAAGCAAAATACAGAAAAAAGCATATTTTTTGTATGTAAAATTTTAAATATTTACAAAAATTTGAAATTATTTTTTTTTTGTGAGCATATATTAAAAAAAAAAAAAAAAAATAATAAAATTTTATATTAAAAATTTGACTTCAGTTTATATTTTGTTACATTAAATGAGAGTCCAACATGAAATTTTGCACAAGCACAATAGAGTTGTATTAATATTATATAATTTTTTTAGCATTTGAAAAATATCGTTTTCGGAGATATAATGATTTATTTTTTGTAAGTCTTATTTTGACCTTTGAACTCTCGATATAAAGTAACTCACTATATAGCATTTTTAAGGTAATGCCCTTGTTTTTAAAATTATAATAAAATTAACTTTTTATTTTCTATAGCTTAGGAGTTATTAATAATTGGATTTTATTTTTGTCCATAACTCCTAAACTAGATAAGGCCCCAACTTGAAATTTTATATCCATATGGAGAAAAGTTATGTCAACAATATATAATTTTTTAAGAATTTTAAAAATACCGGTTTTTGAGATATAATAGTTTGATTTTTTTTTTATCTCCAACTTTGACCCTTGAACTTTTGATGTAAAAAACTTTGTATTTGTCGTTATGAAGGTAATATCTTTGTCTTTATTATGCAGCAACAACTAGAGATCTACAATGTATATTTAAGAAGTTATTAAAAGTTAAATAAGTATTCATCTGTAAAGTTTTTAACATTTTTTCGTTTTTTTAAACCGTCATATTTCCGGACCGAAAAGAAACATGGGTCTGAAATTTCATGTTTTCGGAAACACTTCCAATGGTCAATGCTTGTAGCGAATTTCATTAAAATCGGAGATGTCAAATCCGATTGCTGTCCGTTTTCACATGGAATCACTCAGGTGCTAGATTCATTTTTTTGCTGCTAAACGAGTTTAAAAAGTGCTAGATTTAGCACTAAAAGTGCTAAATTGGCAACACTGATTTATCTTAGCTTTTGTAAAACTTCTCCAATTTTAAGCTTAGCCTCGTACCTTTATGATCATATTAAAATAAGCAGTCCTACTTCTTATATTCATATTAAACAAAAAAAGCAAATAAAAAAACAACATCGTCATCATCACTGGATGAAAAATTTCACACGCATTATTAGTTTAAAAGTTGTTGCTGTTGTTGCAGCTTTAGCAGAAATTCCCTTGGAACAAAGAATATTGTTTGATATTCAAAGGATAACTTTTGGAGATACAAAACACTAAAGAAAAAATAATATTTTTGTGTAACTGTGTGTCAATGCAACATGTTTCCACTCGTATTGTACTGGCGTTACAAGAAAAACAACAAGAACAATAAGTGAAAACAACAAAATATTCAATATATTCAAAATGAAATAATAAAAATAAAAAAATAAAAAAACAACGAAAACAAAGGTACACTTGTGATGTGAAGATGTGTGCAGCATGCAACATGATGTGGTTGAAAAAAAGGTGTCCCCTTTTGTTTGTGGCCTTTAGGGTCTGTTTTTTATTTTTTTTTTCTCTCAAGTTTAAGAATTGTTATTGTGTTTTTAGGTTTTGGTCAAGCTAAAAGATCCACGTGTAGTTGAGTAGAGTTTTTTTTGTTGTGTTTTTGTTATGGGGACCCCAACAATAAAAAAAAAACTCCGGTTTATATGTTAGTGTTGTGCTTGCAGTACCAAGGAAGACATCGTCCAGACACCCGTTGTCAAGTTTTTTAAGATTAATTGAACAATCAATTTTAAATTTTATAGGTTCTCATTTTTTTTTTCTTCATTTTTTTCTCAACTTTACTACAAAGGCGAGAAGTCTTTTCTGGCCAGTTTTATTCTTTTTTTTGGAATTAATAATATTTAAGTTTTTCCTTAAGCCTTTTCATATGGAGATTTTACAGTCATAAGTATCTCTGATTTGTAAACGTTTTGTTTTGCGACTGTTTTTTCTTTTCTTTGTTTTTTTTTTCTTCTTTCACTCGTTGTATTGTTGAGATTTCACCGACTCCTTTTTGTATGTTTGAATTTGTGAACGTTTTATGTATTTTATTGATTTTAATATATTTTTATGGTTAAAATATTAAAATACAATGATTATGTTCGATAGTTGTGGAATCATAATTTTCAAATTGATTGTCTTGATATAAAGTTTAATGAGAGAAGAGAAAAAAAAAAATGTTAAATAATGTTATGTCATTGGCGGGAGGTTTAAAATTATTGAAGAGTTTATTTAAAATATTCAAAATATTATGTTTTTTAATTTTCCTTTCCTTTAACTTGTTTAAATTACAATTCATATTGTTAAATAAACAAATTCCAAGAATTTTAACTCATTTTTCATATTAAATAATCATCTGTTTTATGTTAAGGGATGCTACCTTTAATTGGGTCACTTTTAATAACAAAAAAAAAAAAAAAAAACACCTTCTTTATTGTTACAATATTCCTTTAAAGTCATATTATTTATAAACATTAATTTCCTAGAATCCATCAATTACCCCTAATTTGTTAAAAAGACATTATTGTTTTGTAGGTGTAACCCTTTTATATTTATTTTATTATTACATAAAAATAATCCTTTAAACCCTAATTTTCTAAACAAAATATTATTAAAATATTTTAAATAAATTAATATTGTATGAAGGAATATTTGTTTTATGTACTATAGTTTAAATATGTGTATGAGATATGATACCCTAATTATGTTATTTATCACTACAATTATTGAAGCATAAATTAAATTTATCTTTTACATACAAATAAGTAAATGCCAAGATATAAATACATAGGTATTTCAAATATACGAGGGATATATTAAAAATTAGTTAAAAAAAGTCGGATATAAGGTGGGAAGGTTTTTAATATAATTGTTCTAAGTCAAAAGCCTGCGATAATGGCAGACAACAATGATGAGAAGATATGCCTTAGTAGTCAAAACATTTGCAAGTGATAAATAATTTTTAGCAATTACATTTTTTTTTGTTAAAAAATATTTTCAATTATTACCTTCTTTGGTTTCATTAATTAGAAATGTTTATTTTCATATCTAATTAAAAAAGAAATAATATATTTATTAATTGTTGAAAACATTTGCAACGTTTAAAAGCATTAATATTCCACTGCATTCGAACAGTATATCTTAAAGTATTTGAATTTTATAAATCATTAATAAAAACGGCTTTATTAAGTGGTTTAAAAGAATTATTTTTAGATTTATTAACAGAATTATATTTACTTAAATGTTAACTTTATAATGCAAAAAACTGCAATCAAAAATATTGCCCTGTTTCGGAGAAAATCCAGAAATAGTACGAAAAGTCATTGAATTTACCTCACAAAAATGTTTGAATTTTTATAAAATTTGTATCACTATGCAACTAATTTTGATCATCGCGTGGGGGCGGAATCATTTTGATTGCACTTGATAGCTCTTGATATGTGTAATAAACCTTCCAAAGGATTTTTCGCTGGTAGGCAAAATTTTTGTTTTATGACCACTTAAACTTTTCTACTTTTGAACCAAAGTAGTTTCAGATAAATATAAAAAAAAATATTATAAATATAGTTCGAAACTCAAATATTTTTACATAAATGTTTAGAGCATTTAAATGGCAATATTTCATTAGAACCTTTGATTCATCTATCTCTGATTATATGGGGTCATTTCTAGTCCGTTTAAACAAAATTAAACAAAAGTCCATTAAAACTTGAGTTTAAAAGTTTAAAAGGTTGAGTTTAAAAAGTTAAAGTATTCTACAGAAATTTTCTACGACGAATTTCACTAGGGGTCACCGAAGGTCCAAAGTTCATATGGTGAAGCGTTTATCCAAAGAAATGAAATTTATGAAATTATTATTAATTTTGTTTACGATTTGTACAAAACTTTTAATTTTATAATATATTTCATTGCCTATTTTAAGGAGTTTATATAAGAAATGTGGGAAAATTTCATAATTTTCTTTTTTAACAACATATCATAAGTCAGATGAATTTTTTATCTTTGGAGACCCTAGTAAAATTTGAAGAAGAAAATATCTGTAGAACATTTTAACCCATTAAACTCAAGTTTAAATCGTTTTCATGTCATTTCCTTAAAATGGACTAGAAATGACCCCTTATAAGGTAAGATAAATTAATTAAAAGTTGTAATGAAATATTCCCCGTTAAATGCTCTAAGTATTTATGGAAAATTATTTTAGCTTCGAACTATATTGATATTTTTATACCCTTCACCAAAGGTGTAAAGGGTATATATAAGTTTGTCATTCCGTTTGTAATTCTCACAATTTTCGTCGGAGAGCAAAAAAGTTTACATTTTCGGGATCCTTGTAAGAAATGATGACGATAGGACCATGTCCGTCCGTCCGTCCGTCCGTGTGTCGGTTGAAATGGCGTTTATGAAGCCCACCGATAACTGACATATATAATATATATATCAAACGATCGGAAATGCTTTCGAGAATTTTGCTATTGGAATTCAGCAAGATCGGTTCATACAATGCGGAGATATGTTAATAAAACCGGTTTTTAGAACCGGTTTTCCAGTTTCTGAAGCCTCTGTATATACTAGGGACTTCGTTTTTACAAAGAAGTCTCGGACATTTTTTTCTAAATTTTTGTTCTGAAAAAATGAAATAAATCGGTTCAATAATAACTGAGATATCGGACAAAACGCATTTTTTACTTTTTGAAGCCCTGGTTTAAGCTATAGATTTTTATTTTTATACAGATCGGTCACAAATATTTTTATAAAATTTCGGTTTTTTGAATCAGCAGGATCGGTTTATAAATGGCGGAGATATGCTTTAAAAACCGGTTTTTGGAACCGGTTTTTCAGTTTCTGAAGCCTCTGTATATACCAGGGACTTGGACATTTTTTTCTAAATTTTTGTTCTGAAAAAATGAAATAAATCGGTTCAATAATAACTGAGATATCGGACAAAACGCATTTTTTACTTTTTGAAGCCCTGGTTTAAGCTATAGATTTTTATTTTTATACAGATCGGTCACAAATATTTTTATAAAATTTCGGTTTTTTGAATCAGCAGGATCGGTTTATAAATGGCGGAGATATGCTTTAAAAACCGGTTTTTGGAACCGGTTTTTCAGTTTCTGAAGCCTCTGTATATACCAGGGACTTCGAATTTTTAAAGGGGGCTCGGAAATTATTTTCTGAATTTTTGTTCTGAAAAAATGAAATAAATCGGTTCAGTAATAACTGAGATATCGGGGAAAACGAATTTTTTATTTTTGAAGCCCTTGTTCAAGCTACAGATTTTTATTTTTATATAGATCAGTCATAAATGTCTTTATAAAATTTCGTTTTTTTTAATAAACCAAATTCGTTCATAATCAACAGAGTTATGGCCCAAAAACAAATCTGTTAAGAATATAAATACACACACAAACATGTATATTAAGCATTGTAATGACTATTAGTGACGTTTTTTTGTTTTTTGTATAGGCAAGTAGTTTAGTTAGAAACAGCAGTCATATAATGAATAACAGTGTTGTTGTTGTTCTTTGTATATGCAGTCAGTTTGTATATACACACATAAAAAAATAAATAAATATGGAATTGTTGTTGTTTATTTTTTAAAAGCAAAGCCTGCTATGATTGTTTTTTTTTTTTTTTTTTTTTCTTCAAATTTTCGTAGTTTGAAAAGAATTTAGATTTATATATGTGAAAATATGAAAGCATACGTTAAGGCGAAAATTTTATTATTTGTCGGTAATATGGTAATATGATGTCGATAAGATAGTAAGATGGTAATATGGTAATATGGTGAAGGGTATCAAAGATTCGGCACAATTTCATTTTTTTTTCGATTTATCGGTAACTACCTTAAAAACAAAAATTAAAAAAATAAAACAAAAATTTTGCCTACCAGAGAAAAATCCTTTGGAGGGTTCATTAGACATATCAAGAGCTATCAATTACAATCGGAATGATTCCGCCCCTAAAATACTGTTGCATAGTGTATTTGAAGATATAAAAAAAAAAAATTGATGAAATTATTGATATTTTTTGTTAATAACACTGGTCGAAAAAAAATCTTCCACCAAAGAGGAATAGTTAGACTTGATGCATTTTGATGTGCTAAACATGAATCTGCTATCAGTTTTTTTCCATCAGGTCTGGATTTTTTTTATGGGCGTGTCTAATATTTCGTCCATAGCAAGGCCATTACTCTAGTATATTTCCTCATAACTCAAGAACGGTATGTATGATTGACCAAAGTGATACACTAAAAGAAGCGGACCAAAAATGTCTTCAAATCACCCCAACCTCATTTTTTATGTGCTCAATAGTTTCGGAGTTATTTTGAAATAAATGTACGGAAAAAAACTTTTTTATGCAAAATTTTAGATTTTCTTTGTTACCAAAATTTCTTTTTAAAAGTGAAAACATCAAAAATGTTTCAGTTTATCAACTTAAATCTGGTAATACTGGAAATAAAATAAGGCATGTATCTTCCATATTGATGCACAAATCTTGATTTTATTCACAGTTAAGTAAAAATACCAATGTTACATACAATTGAGTAGAAATACAGTGGTAGGCAAAAAAAAAAAAAAAAAAATAATAATTTTTTTTATATTTTCTTAAAACAAAAATAGGTGGACTATATGGATTTTGACGAGTTAAAAAAGAATCTGCATTCACTTTTTTTCTATCACGTACTGATTTTTTTTTGTGGGCATGACTAATATCATCACCTTATTCAGCGGTCACACTATAAAACTCAAGAATGGTTTGTACAATTTTGACTATAACTCAAGAACCGTTTACACGATTTTGATTTTTGAATGATATACCAAAAGATGCACAAGAAAATTTTCTTCAAGGTCAACAATATTTTTTATTCGCTCAAGAGTTTCAGGGTTATGGACCAAAATTTTCACCATTTTCCAAAAAAAAATTAAATTTTTTCGCTACTAATCACCAAATAACTATGGAAATAATAACTTTACAACAAATTATGTAAATTCAGCTTAAAGACAATTTAAGTCGCTATATATTGGAGTTTAATTTATCTTAATAGGACAAACCGTTCTCGAGTTATATAAGTGTGACTGCCTAAAGGTGGTGTCGTAGTAGTCATGCCCATAAAAAAAAAATCAATACGTGATAGGAAAAAAGTGAAAGCTGATTGTTATTTACCAAGTTAAATTCCATCTAATCAACCTATTTTTTTTTTTTTTTTATTTAAGATGAAATATTTTTTTTTTGCCCACTAGTGTATCTCCACTTAACTGTAGGTATGCATGTGTATCCTAACTTAACTGTGAATGCAATCAAGATTTGTATATCAATTTTTATGATACGTGGCTTTATTTATTCGTAGTTTTACCAGCTTTGAGATTAAGATGATTAACTGAAATATTTTTGATGTTTTCACTTTAAAAAAGAAATTTTAGTAAAAATGAAATTGAAAAAATTGATACCCTTCTCCATCTTACAGACAAATAATTAAATTTTCGCCTTAGCGTATGCTTTCATTATTTCATATTTATAAATCTACATTTTTTTAAACTACGAAAATTTGAATACGAAAATAAAACAATCATAGTAACCTTTGCTTTTAAAAAATAAACAACAACAACAATTCCATATTTATTTATTTTTATGTATGTGTGTATATACAAACTGACCGCATATACAAAAAACAACAACAACACTGTTATTCATTAAATTACTGCTGTTGCTAACTAAACTACTTGCCTATACAAAAAACAAAAACGTTACTAATAGTCATTACAATGCTTAATATACATGTTTGTGTGTGTATTTATATTTGTTTTAGTTTTTGGCCCATAAATCTGTTGATAATAAACGAATTTGGTTTATTCAAAAAACCGAAATTTAATAAAAATATTTATGACTGATCTATAAAAAAATAAAAATCTGTACCTTGAACAAGGACTTCAAAAATAAAAAATGCGTTTTCCCCGATATCTCATTTATTACTGAACCGATTTATTTCATTTTTTCTGAACAAAAATTCAGAAAATAATTTTTGAGCCCCTTTAAAAAACCGAATTCCCTGGTATATGCAGAGGCTTCAGAAACTAAAAACCGGTTCTAAGAACCGGTTTTTAAAGCATATCTCCATCATTTATAAACCGATCTTGCTGATTCAAAAAACCGAAATTTTATAAAAATATTTATGACCGATTTGTATAAAAATAAAAATCTATAGCTTAAACCAGGGCTTCAAAAAATAAAAAATGCGTTTTGTCCGATATCTCAGTTATTATTGAACCGATTTATTTCATTTTTTCTTTGTAAAAACGAAGTCCCTAGTATATACAGAGGCTTCAGAAACTGGAAAACCGGTTCTAAAAACCGGTTTTCTGAACACATCTCTGCATTGTATGAACCGATTTTCCAATAGCAATATTCTCGAAAGGATTTCCGATTGTTTGATATATATATTATATATGTCAGTTATCGGTGGGCTTCATAAACGCCATTTCAACCGGCACACGGATGGACGGACATGGTCCTATCGTCATCGCTACTTACAAGGATCCCGAAAATATTAACTTTTTTGCTCTCCGACGAAAATTGTGGAAATTACAAACGGAATGACAAACTTATATATACCCTTTTACACCTGTGGTGAAGGGTATAAAAAACAAAACTTCGACGCTTTTCATCGAAAAATGATTTTTTGACAACTTTTTCCTAAAACAGTTTAAACCCAGCTTTATGGTTGATTAATATTTGTCTAAAATTCTCTGAAGTAGCCACAAAAATAAATTTTTCTAAAAAAATCTTTTTAAATTGTATGAGATACATATATTGTTACCTTTCTAAAAACGTATATTTCAACACAATTTGAAAAATATTTTTATTTTTATTTTTGTCTTTGGAACAAAGTACTATGGGTCGTTTCCAATTTTAAAATTAGCTCCGTGGAGATACGTGAAAGATATAAATTTTGCACATAATCCGAAAGAAAACTTTATTTTAGAGAAAAAGAGCGCATACACTTTTTTTTTTGGCAAAAAAAAAAAAAAAACATTCCATAATAAAGAAATTTTTAATCTGCCCTCGCTTAAAAGAAATAAAACAAATATGTGTATAAAAAATATAAAATAAAGAACGATGTGTGTTTAGAATTTTAATTGGTCATATCAAAACACAAACGAATACTCGTGTACAATTTAAACGCCTGAACACAACAAGATAATCTTATCAACTTGTATTTTAAATGAGCATTAATATTTTCTTGCCTTTTAATGTTAGTCCCCCTTTTGGTTCATTTTTCTTGGGGTTTAAAATAAAATACAACTGTGTATGGTTGTTGGTAGTGGTGTTATAATGCGGCCATATTTAAAATAATTCAATAAGTTAACTCAGGCGCCTGAGTTGTTTGGAAAAACAAACAGCTGTTTACGTTTATGTTTGTTACTGTTATTGGTTTTTCATGAATTTAACTTGTCATTGTGTCTTCTTACTTTTTTACAAATTTCCCCATAAAATCCTATGCAAATTTCGTTTTTTTCTTTCTTTTTGTATCATAGTTTCATTATTGGGCCTGTAATGCGATTTAATTAATGAAAGTAAATTAATTAAAACAACTTTGTTAGTCGTAATTGTTTTATTAACCTTTAGTTATTTGATATTATATTTTCCCAGTGAAACGTTTTTGGCATACATAATGAGGAAATTCTTCTGTTTCATTATTTTGTTTAAATATTCAGTAAAAGTAGAGAGTTAGAGATATTCGTACCTAGATAGATATAGTTTGACAATTGTTTTAGTTCTGTGTTCATAGTAGGTGTTATGTTTTCTTCTTTCTTTTTAATTGATTTTAATTGTAAGAGGTCTTAGAGCGTTACAATTGGAACGTGGGAGTTGTGTTTCTATAATGGAATTTTAAATAATTTGATTAAAGTTTGTTGGCCAGAAAAAATTTAGTTTAGAAAAGTTTTCGAAATTTGTTTGTGTTTTCGAGTGTGTATAGGAAGATTAAGATAATAAAGTTGAAATAGTTTTTAAATTTTAAATTAAATTGTATTATGTAACGGATGACAAACTGGATAGGTAACATGCTTAGCAGCAACGCCAATAATTTCAGCTTGGGTCTGGGAATAATAAGGGTCTAGTGAAGTGCTGTCAATACATAGACGTATCTCTCCATTATGGGCCGGGTACAGAGACTTGTTTTTTGAAACTTGTTTTGCAATAACTGGCGCGATAAATTCCACTCCTCAAACTAGCTAAGAGACTATAGGTCTGATCCAAGTCTGCTTTAAGACTTAGATAATTAGGCGAACTAAGGCATGTTCGGCGAAACTTTACAAGTAGTTGGCGGGATCGATTTGAGTGTTTGAATGGACTATATCATCCCTAAGACGGATTTTGATTACTCTTTAGGATTAGCATCCCTGATAGGGAAAGCTGGGCATTTAATTCTGTTTTTTCAAGAAGGTGCAATCTCAGTTTTCACTGACGGGTCATAAATGGATACGGGAACCGGGTCAGGATTTTCCTCTGAAGACCTAGGACTTTCATTATCTCTACAGTATTTCAGGCAGAGATACATATATGCTATAACTGTAGCTGCTAGACGAATCAGAAAACTCGTTTCAGAAGCTCTTACTGTCGACTTTTTTGTAAATAGTCAAGCCGTGATCAAGGCTTTGAATTCGTATGTGCTGAAATCGAGTGCAATCGATCTCTTTCCCAGATGTGCACGCAATGTGTATGGGAACCAGGGTATGAGAGCATTCTTGGCAACGAAAAGGAGGATGAATGCGCAAGAGTCAGTTCGTCGATGGACACAAGAGAGGCTCGGAAGGAAATCGATATTGCTCTAATTGAACTGTCGAAATTGGGCTCTTAAGGAAATATTCCGTAGGTGGTCCACGGTAACCACTTGAAGGATATGTAGAACCCTTTGGCTTTCAATTGATAAACAGAGATCTAGGACCCTTCTTGCTCTTAGTAGAAGGATGATCCGACTTCTAACAGGTATCAGCACGGGACGCTGTATAATAGGACGCAGGGCATAGGCTTTTTGCGACTTTGGCAGCCTGTGGACCCACTCCTGCTATGTTTATATAGTTTAACCTCAAAATTTAAACTTGCCTACGCCGAAACTCCATAATAATAACCATTTTATTTTTTGGATCGCTCACTGTGCATCAGCGAAACGCTGCTGAATACAATGAATTCTAATCCCTTTAAAATATATCATTACGGGCGACTAGACATGGCTTCATTACGAGAATACTAAGTTAAAAAAATTATGCTCAAAGGCCGTCGACCCTCTACCAATGACTTAAAATCCTGGTTTAACAGCAAACAAGGTTATGTTGATTGTTTGGTGGGATTGGAAGGGAATTATCCATTACGAGCTGCTACAACCTGGCGAAAAGATTAATTTTTAATTATACTATTCACAACTAAACCGTTTGAATGAAGCTATAAAAAAGAGCGACCAGAATTGGCCAACAGAAAAAAAGTGTTGTGTGCCATCATAACAATATTAGGACACACATTTTTGAAGGATCGACAACAATTTATTGCACTTGGTTGGGTGGTTTTGATACACCCATCGTATAGTCCGAATACAGCACCGTCTAACTATCATTTGTTTCGGTCTCTAAAAACCAAAATGCTTGTGGGCAAAGGTCTGCCTTTGAAAATTTTAAAAATTTAGATTTTCTTTTTTTGTTAAGTTCTCAAATTGCAAAGCTGGGATCGACTTAAAACTATTTTATAAATATAGCTCTATATGTAAGGTATACACCCAAAAAATATTTTCTGACCTATGCCACTTATATCGACAGGGTGACCATTTCAATGAAAAAAGTAAATTTTTTAACACGTTTTATACGGATTGGGATTTTGGATATTTTCATATAAAAGTAAGGGAATTTTTTTAATTCTCTGATTTAAGGACAAGTTTATACATATTATACTTAAATTTCAATAAAATATCCCTATTCGTTTAAGTTTTATCAAAGTTTAAATATTAATTTTATGTTTTATAAAAACTCCAAAAATGCTAAATTTTAAGTTCTTCAAGAAATTCTGCGATCGAATTACATTTCACTAACATTTTTTTATAAATTATCAATCTCCACATTCTAACGTTTTCTTAGATACCAAATACTTCTATAAAAAGGTTATACTTTTGCGATTTTTCAAAAAAATTACATACTCGAGATGGCCAACTTTGGAGGGCCAGCCACTTCCCCCGTGAGCCGCTAGGAATCTGTACTCCTCCAAATCAACTCGAAAACACCTCAGCTCTGACATCGTGAAATTTTATTGAGATACCTTTAACGGTTCAATAGTTACTGAATTATTTCCAAAAAAAAACCGTTTTGGAACCACTATGTGAAAATTAAAATTTTTCACGACTAGACGAATTGAGAAAATCCAAAAATTTTCTCAGCATATTGTATTGGAATCAAGGATGTCAATTGAAATTTTTAAATTGTACTAAACAGCTGTTAAAATAGTACCTTTTTAACTTCAATTGTACCAAAATAGAAAATTGGTATAAAAAATCGAAAATTCTGTAGAATTCTCGCACAGTGTGATATTTTGCTAAATTAACAGGCTAAAATTCTAATTTTGACATCCCTGAGTCAGAAACTGCTTAAAAATACATTTTATACATAGAAATAAAAATAATCAATACAAATAACATGGGGTTGTAACATTCTCTTCAGAATCACTTCAGAGTTTCTAAATTCTCGAAAAATATGGTATCGAAATGAAACTCTACGAAAATAAATCTTAAGAATCTGAAAACTACTTACTTTAAAAATTATAATCACTTCCGGCCCACATTAAACCAAATTGTCATACTATAACAAACTAAATACGCGCAAAATAATAAAAAAATATCTCATTAAATCGACTCGTCGCTAAACATTGTGAAATGACAGATTTTTTTGTTTTTATTTGTCTACGAACATTTCTTTAAAATATACAAGCCTATGGTGGTGTAGGATATAAAAAATGTGATTGCTAAAAATTGATTTTCAGTTTCACATGTTTTAATTACAATATGGTTCCATAAACTTGGATCGAAAAATTAAAATTTAATTCTTAAGAAAAATGTTATAAAATTCACTCAATATAAAAATTTAATTTTCTACAAAAAAATTAATTATAATGAAATCTAAATATACACTATTAATTATTAACTAAAAAAAAACCAAATCATAATGAAATTTTTCAAAATGATAAATAGATTGAGGCGGTACTGGTACGACGATGACACTGATTGTCAAATCAATTGCAGAAACCACGATTCGCTTATACCCAGTCACCCGCACACCAAAAATACAAAAATACATATTCAATTTAAACAAAAAGAAATCCCCAGACGTGTGTTACGCCTCTACAACAGGTCTTTCAGTCAGATAGAAAAAGTTTTCCTAAAAGATACAAATAAATTTCTAAATAAATCTCTTAAATGATAAAGTGCATTGCCAAAAAAGTCTTCTAAATAAACAAATAAAAATCTACAACTTACAAAAAAATACTACACTATACTATGAATATATCATAGATTATTATTATTATGATGATGATTTTAAGGAAAACACGTGTCTAAACGACGTTTTACGCGAACGGTAACACACTTCATAAATTTTTCTCTTTATTCCCCTATGAAATATTTAACAAATGAAACAGAAACAGTTATTATTACAGTTATGATTGAGGACATTCAAAAACAACAACAGCAGCAGAACTAGAAGCTGTAACAAAGTAGCCGGAAAAAGAAATAAAGTCAAAAATGTGTTTCCTTTTCCAGCAAGCAAACTATACAATAAATACAGTTAAATTTTAGTTGGCTGTACGTAAAGTGTATGAAAGTGGCAGGCTAGATTTATATTTTTGAACATACATACATATAGCTATATTTATTTATTATTTACATTGTGATTATTACAAACCAACGAACAAACCGAAAAAAAAAAATAAAAATGAAATTGAAAAAAGATTCGGCTGTGCCGAATCTTTGATACCCTTCACCATATTACCATATTACCATCTTACTATCTTATCGACATCATATTACCATATTACCGACAAATAATAAAATTTTCGCCTTAACGTATGCTTTCATATTTTCACATATATAAATCTAAATTCTTTTCAAACTACGAAAATTTGAAGAAAAAAAAAAAAAAAAAAAAACAATCATAGCAGGCTTTGCTTTTAAAAAATAAACAACAACAATTCCATATTTATTTATTTTTTTATGTGTGTATATACAAACTGACTGCATATACAAAGAACAACAACAACACTGTTATTCATTATATGACTGCTGTTTCTAACTAAACTACTTGCCTATACAAAAAACAAAAAAACGTCACTAATAGTCATTACAATGCTTAATATACATGTTTGTGTGTGTATTTATATTCTTAACAGATTTGTTTTTGGGCCATAACTCTGTTGATTATGAACGAATTTGGTTTATTAAAAAAAACGAAATTTTATAAAGACATTTATGACTGATCTATATAAAAATAAAAATCTGTAGCTTGAACAAGGGCTTCAAAAATAAAAAATTCGTTTTCCCCGATATCTCAGTTATTACTGAACCGATTTATTTCATTTTTTCAGAACAAAAATTCAGAAAATAATTTCCGAGCCCCCTTTAAAAATTCGAAGTCCCTGGTATATACAGAGGCTTCAGAAACTGAAAAACCGGTTCCAAAAACCGGTTTTTAAAGCATATCTCCGCCATTTATAAACCGATCCTGCTGATTCAAAAAACCGAAATTTTATAAAAATATTTGTGACCGATCTGTATAAAAATAAAAATCTATAGCTTAAACCAGGGCTTCAAAAAGTAAAAAATGCGTTTTGTCCGATATCTCAGTTATTATTGAACCGATTTATTTCATTTTTTCAGAACAAAAATTTAGAAAAAAATGTCCAAGTCCCTGGTATATACAGAGGCTTCAGAAACTGAAAAACCGGTTCCAAAAACCGGTTTTTAAAGCATATCTCCGCCATTTATAAACCGATCCTGCTGATTCAAAAAACCGAAATTTTATAAAAATATTTGTGACCGATCTGTATAAAAATAAAAATCTATAGCTTAAACCAGGGCTTCAAAAAGTAAAAAATGCGTTTTGTCCGATATCTCAGTTATTATTGAACCGATTTATTTCATTTTTTCAGAACAAAAATTTAGAAAAAAATGTCCGAGACTTCTTTGTAAAAACGAAGTCCCTAGTATATACAGAGGCTTCAGAAACTGGAAAACCGGTTCTAAAAACCGGTTTTATTAACATATCTCCGCATTGTATGAACCGATCTTGCTGAATTCCAATAGCAAAATTCTCGAAAGCATTTCCGATCGTTTGATATATATATTATATATGTCAGTTATCGGTGGGCTTCATAAACGCCATTTCAACCGACACACGGACGGACGGACGGACGGACGGAGGGACGGACGGACGGACGGACGGACATGGTCCTATCGTCATCATTTCTTACAAGGATCCCGAAAATGTAAACTTTTTTGCTCTCCGACGAAAATTGTGAGAATTACAAACGGAATGACAAACTTATATATACCCTTTACACCTTTGGTGAAGGGTATAAATATATATTTCTTAAACCCAAAACATTTACTTAGACACCCCCTTTAATGTTTTACTTTAGCTTTCGCTTATGGGTTTTGTACTCGCTTTAGCGCTGCGGAAGATGATATTTTTGCTTTTGTTATTATTGCTGGTGTTGTAGTTGCTGTTGTTGTTGGTGATGATGGTCTTGTTTAAGTTGCTGTCTTACGGAAGTTAAACCCATAATCATTATGAAGAGCTGCAACAAAAGAAACCTTTAAAATGTTATTGTTATACTCGGGTGCATAGTACATGTGGCATGTTAATGGTGTTAGAACATTTGCTATTATTAACTTGTGATTTGGAAGTAGAGTGAATAATTTTAGTATTACTAGTGCATCTAGTACGGTTTATATCAATATACATTCATATAAAGCTTAAAGAAGATCATCGAAGGAATATGAATTTAAAGCAGATTTGCGTATTGCAATCGCAGCAATAATTTACCGGTTAATTTGGTGAAAAACTATAAAGGAAAATAATTCTTTTTAGTTAATTTTTATTGAAAATTTACTGAAATATTTATTTATTTTTTTTTTTTTTTTTGTTTTGTTTTGTTTTCACGGTGAAAGTTCGGTATTTTAGTCAAAATTGTTATTTTTTTCTTCAAAACAATTTTTTCCGGAATAAAATTTATTGATAAAATTAGTTTTGTGTACTCATCACAATGGTTTTTTGGAAATAATTCTGTAACTTTTGATCCGTTAAAGATATCTGAACAAAATTTGACATGGATTAAGTTAAAGTGTTTCCGAGTTGATTTGGATGAGCACAGATCCGTAGTGGGTCAGGGAGGACCTACAAAATTGGTAACTAAGGGTATGTAATTTTTAAAAAAAATCAAAAATTAATTTATGATTAGAAAGCACAGTGAGGCAGAATTGAAAATTGCAAAAATGACGACTTTTTGTGTTTTTTTTTTTTTTTTTTTTTTGGCCGAAAAAGTATCTACACTCTTTTTTCTCTAAAATTTATTTTCTTTAACAAAAGGCATTTCCACAGAAAAGACTTTAAAATAAAAAGCAAGCCCAATAGCTTAAATGGTCAAGGTATACACCCTCCCGAATTCGACCCATTTTATAAGAAAGTTTTGACTTTAGTCAATATTTAGTCTCAAATCCCAAAGCAAGAATCGGCAAACGGAATGCAGTTTAAGAATCTGTAATATGTTGTTAAAAGTTTTCAATCAAAATCTACGGGACTTCGGAAAAATGTGGATTTTATAGCCGAAAATGTGAAAAAACACATTTTTGAGATTTTCGGCGTTTTTTTTTTAGGAATTGTGGGATTCTTTTTACAAAATTCTTAAAGTTTTTTTCACTTTCTCATTTTACACGATTAAGTCTACATCCACCAGGCGCGGATCCACGGGGAGGGAAAAAGGGAAATTTCCCTCCTCAAAATGAAAGCGCTTAATGAAAAATCTGTACTTAATCATATAATTTATGGAAACAGTTAGGAAAATTATTATATTTTCCTCCCCCAAAAACTTGAGCTGGATCCGCGCCTGACATCCACCGAAAATTTCGTTAGGATATCTTTAATAACAAAGATTTTATTACAGATAAAATATTAAGAGTTTCTTAAAAAAAACACTTTTTTTTTTTACAAAAATATGAATTTAATTACAAAAATCAGAAAAAGTATAAACTGGATTTTTTTATCTAAATTTCATTGTTTAGCTGATATAATTCTTCGTTATACAGAAAAAGATTGAAATCAATATCCCGCAGATTTTGATTGAAAACTTTTAACAACCTATTACAGAATCTTAAACTGCATTCCATTTGCCGATTCGTGCTTTGGGATTTGAGAAAATATAGACTAAATTCAAAACTTTCATATAAAATGGGTCGAATTCGGGAGGGTGTGTACCTTGACTATTTGAGTAATTGTTTTTTATTTTAAAGTCTTCTCTGTGAAGATACCTTTCAGAAAAATATAAAATTATTATATATTGTTAAAGAAAATTTTATTTTAAAGAAAAAAGAGTGGATACTTTTTTGGCCAAAAAAACACAAAAAGTCGTAATTTTTGCATTTTTCAAATTCAAAATCGTTTATTTGTTTGTTTGTTCTTTAATTAGGTACAGAAAAAACAAATAAAATCGGTCGGAAACACTAGGTTATATATGAATAAAACTGGACCAAGAACATGCAAAATTGAGGTACTTAAAAATTCAAACACAAATAACTCAAAAACTTTAAGAGATAAATAGGACATGTATACATGTTTTTTGTAGGTCTTATCAGTGCTTACAATAATGTATAAAAATATTTGAAATCGAACGAGAAACAAATTTGGCAACCGATTAAAAAAATTTTATGTCAGAGGTACCCAACTTTGAGCCCCTTTAGCTTCGCCACTGAGGGGTCTGTTCGGTCCCCCCCTTTCAAACTTAACATTATACACTCCTCTGCTATGCATATACCAAATTTCATGCAAATCCAACCAGCCGATCAGAAGTTAAAGATTTATTTCCAAAAAAATTCGATTCTGTCCCACTGTGCAATATTCTAATTCAATATTTTCCACTGTACAGCATCTTTAAATTCTTAAAGCGGAACTTAATAAATATGACCACTTACTCTTTTAGTGTTTGAATTGGTATTCACAGTTCACATCTAAAGGAAGGATTCAAAAATTGTCGAAAAAGTTTTTCTAACCGACACAAAAACGAAATAAAAACGTTGAAATAACCAAAACCGCAAACAATATGGGCAATATAAAATTCAAACCATACATCATATTATGGGCCCATTATGAGTAGGAGAAGGAGGAGGGGTTAAAACCCCCCCCAAAAAAAATGGGAGTAAAACAAATACCAAGACGTAAAAGTAATAGAAGAATAATGGTTGTAACACTTGCCACAATTGTTTGCAAGCAAACAAATAAACAAACACAAAGATGAAAAAATAAATATAAAATATTTTCCTAAAAAAACTTTATTTTGCCACCCTTAAAATAAAGTCATAAGTTTTATTTAATTTTTTTTGGTTATTTTCATCTCGAATGGATTTGAAAAATATGAACTACGCACGCCGCAATCAAATCATATGTATGAATGAGCCAAGTCAAGGAGTAAAGTAAAGTAAAGGAAGTGGCTGGCAGTGGAAGTAATAGTACTAGAAATTTAGTACTACATATATAAGAGTAGAGTAAAGAACTGCCAAGGTTATGATTTATTTAACTTTTTTAATTGACTTTTTCCTTTGCTGCTGCTACTGCTACTGTTGGTTGTGTTTTTTTTTTTTTTTTTGTTGGCGTATGTCTTTCAAAGTTATTTTGCAGTAGGCTGGCTGACTGGTATTCTGTCTGTCTGTATATAAGGCAGGATATTTTAGTAAAAGTTTGTTTGTTTGTATTATATTGTTGTTGGTGTATATAGACTGCGTGTGAAAGGATAATAGCAGGGCTTTAGTGCCTTTATTACGCATTCACTTGCCAAGTAGTTGTATACTTTTAGCCTCTTCCTACTCAGCTCTTTTATATCCTTTCTACTGAATTTTGTTGTTACTGTTTTATTTTTTTCTTGTTATTTTGTTTGCATTAAAGGGAAGTTATGAATGTATAAGTGTGTTTGGCAGTAGTTTATGAACATTTATTTTTGTTTTTTTTTTTGTTGCTGGTAATATTTTTGTAAATATGAAAGTATGTTTGTAACAATTTGGGTTATCCTTGCCACGTGATTTTCGTTTATTTATTTTTATGTGTCTTAACTGAGATTTTTTTTCTTTTTGGTTTGTAGACTTTAGTTAAATTTTCTTTTATGATTTATGTGTTTGAAATTGTTGATTTAATTGAAAGTTTAATCGATTTTTATTTTTAGCGAAAGAAGCACGAAGCAGAAGTCCTTTTTTCGTTAGATGATTTGAAATGATGTTTAATTTTATTAGGAAAAATCGTAATTTTGGAAAATGTATGTATTAAATATGTAGCCTTGCAATAACTGAATAACTGAAAACTATACAAGCGCGAATGTTATATTCGGCTCGGCCGAATCTATATACCCACCATCAATTTTTTTAAAATTTTACATTATATGGTCGATAAAGTGGGCGGACCACACCCATTTTTGGTTTCTAAGTTTATATCGACCTTCAAACTATTTATACAAAATTTCGTTGTCGTACATGCTTTTGTTTAAGAGATATCAGAAAAGTATGAAACGGACACCCTGTGTCTACTTCTTAGTTCATAACTTTTTTGTTTATTAACAGATTTTCCCCCTACGTTGTCCCGTTCGAGCCCTATCCTGCTTTCAACAGACGGAACGACGGACGGACAGACGGACGGACATAGCTAGATTGACTCAGAATCCAACCAGGACCCAAAATATATATACTTTATGGGGTCTTAAATGATTCCTTCGACATGTTACACACGGAATGACATAATCAATATACCCCCCATTTTTTGATGGTGGGCATAAAAATAAAAATAACATCTTTTTGGCAAAAAATAATAATAATAAAAAAATAAAAAAACCTACTTCTTTCTATCTACTTCTTTTCAATAAATTAAAAAGAAACACGCGTGACATTTTTTTTATTAATCGATAAAAATGAAATTTTTTCTAATATTCACCATTTTCGACCAATGCTGGATGAAGGGTGTAAACCTAAATTAATTTAAAATTTTCTTATTAACCACTTATGAAGCTTTGTCTTTTGAATTATGTAAAAAAAACTATTTTTTATTAAAAAATTTTGAGAAAAAAGTTAAAGAATAGTAATATATTTCTGAAAAAAATTGCCATTTTCCATATTTATTTGAATTTTAAAATTTTTCACGTCTAGCCGAATATAAAAAACATTTTTTCAGCATATTAGTTTGGAATATATTATAAACTACAGAATATTTTTAAATATTTTTTCCCTCATATACCCCAGCAACTATCCTCGAGAAACAAAATAAAGTCGAGGCAAAAAATAAAAAATTCAAAATTCAGGCTTAAATAATTTTTTAACTGTAAAAGTTAACTTAGGTGAGTGAGCTTATTTTTTTCTTTACCTTACCAAGCGCTTTACAGAAGTATCTTTGAAATCTGATTCGATTTGTAGAAGTTGTGATTTTTTGACACTTTTACATACTCAAATTTGACACCCTGTAGCTTTTCTCGTGTTATCGGAGGGTGACTAGAGGAGGCGAAGTTTCTATTAAGTTTTAAGCAAAAGTATAAACTTTTTATACAAGTATTTGGTATCTAAGAAAACGTTACAATATGGAAATTGATAATTTATAAAATAAAAGTTAGTGGAATGTAATTTGATCGTAGAATTTCTTGATGGACTAAAAATTCAGCATTTTTGGAGTTTTTTCAAAACATAAAATTAATATTTAAACATTAATAAAATTTAAACTAATAGCGATATTTTATTAAAATTTCAGTATAATATGTCTAAACTTGTTCTAAAATCAGAGAATTAAAAAAATTCACACTTTTTTACATAAAAATATACAAAGTCTAAATATGTGTAAAACGTGTTAAAAAAAATTTACTTTATCCATCGAAATTGTCACTCTGTCTTTATAAGGGGCCTCCGTCAGAAAATACTTTTTGAGTGAATACCTTTCATATAGAGCTATAAAATTAAGATAATTTTAAGTCGATCCAGCTTTGCGATTTGAGAACATAACAAAAAAATAAAACAAAAATTTTCAAAATTGACAAAATTTGGATAGAGCTTGTGGGCAGACCTTTACCCCAAACTCCTCCGGATTTACTTCACACGCATTTGCATTAAGATTTCTTTTGAAAACATTAAAAAAATTATAAAGCCCAGAACAAAAAACTAATTTTATCACTGAATAAATATTGCCACTTTTTTAGAAAAAACCCAAAAAAAATCAAAATTTTTTTAAAGTTCTAACTTCAGATTAATATAACTTTTAACGGATTCATATATTTATATCATTCCTGAAGCAATGTTATTTAGAATTTTATAGGGAATCTGGTGAAGATCGCCAAGTTAAAACGAGAGAAAAAGATATAGTCGGTCAAGCCCGACCATATAATACCCTACACCATTGTGTTCGGTATAATTCGGGGAGGGGTCCTTTATTAGACTTGGAGTCAAATGTGGACCGATACTCATAAATGTAAAATAAAACATACGAATTCAGAATATTACGTTGATGCTACATTTACATGAATTTATTCACTTTTGGGTGATTCCCAAAATGGGGCCTTATATGGGAGCTATAGTAAATTATGGACCAATCTTTATAAAATTTGGCACTATTTTTATGTTCATAAAAAACTTATTTGTGTCGAATATTAACTTGATACTAACATTTTAATGGGATTTATGCCCGTTAAGTGATTTTCTGAAAAGGGGTTTATATGGGAACTATGGGTAATTATGAACCGAACTTTTTAAAAATCGCCACACTTATTTGGACTTATATGAAACTTATATGTGCCAAATTTCATTAAAATATTGCTATATTTAAGGGATATATGATCGTTAAACCCTTTTCCGGGAGGTCATTTGTATGGGGGCTAGGTGAAATAATGGACCGATCATAACCAATTTCAATAGGCTTCGTCCCTGGACCAAAGGAAACCTGTTTACCAAATTTCATACATTTTGGTTCAAAACTGCGTTTACAAGGTTTACATGGACGGACAGACGGTCAGACGGACAGACGGACGGACGGACGTCGTTAAATCGACTCAGAAAGTGATTCTGAGCCGATTGGTATAAATTAAGGTGGGTCTTAGACCAATATTTTTGGGTGTTACAAACATCAGCACAAACGCATAATACCCTCCCCACCTATGGTGGTGTAGGGTATAAAAAAACTAAAAAAAGACGGGGCTAAAAATTAGATAAAAATTTATTTCGACCCGAATATCTCTTAAACTAAAAGAGATTACCTATTTAGGAGAACTATCTATATATAAAATTTCTTTTCTGTCATATCATAAATGAATTTTTGGTGATTTTTCAAAAAAATTACATACCCGAGATGGCAAACTTTGGAGGGCCACCCACTTCCCCCCTGACCCGCTAGGGATCTGTACTCCTCCTAATCATTGAGATTTTATTGAGATATCTCTAACGGTTCAATGGTTACTGTATTATTTAAAAAAAGCGTTTTGGAACCACTGTGTGACCCAAATAAAAATTAATGTTGAGTTCTTATCTACTTTGGAATAATTTGCCGTTTTGTCTCATAACTTACTTTTTTACTTTAGACACGTACTAATCTATGTGCTACACAGAGGTTTTCAGATATATTCAAAATGCTTTTACAATATTTTTAAGTATCTAATAAAGTCAGATTTGTTTGGAGCATAAAATGTCTTTATATGGTTTAGTTATAACGAAAAAATACTTCAACATATTATCACATTTTTGATTCATTGTTCAATATTTAGAAGGCATTCAGATGATCATTCATTATTATACAAATGTATACACTTTTTAAGATAATTTACGTCTATTTGTATTATAAAGATCTTGTGATTATGTTTTAGTTAAATTTATTTCGATATTCGGGTCGAAATAAATTTTTACCTCATTTTTAGTCTCGTCTTTTTTTAGTTTTTTTTTTTTTTAACTTAGCGGGCTTAATATCTTTTTAATATTTTTTACTTTTTTTGCTTCCAACCGATATCGGGGAGCAAAAATTTTTATTACAAAAAAATAAAAACACTTTCGACTATATAAAAAATACAACCTTTTTTTGATTCCAGCTTTGCGATTTGAGAAATAAAGTCAAACATTTGAAATTTGTTGGAAAAATAGGTCAAATTTGGGAACCCCTGGTTCTCGCAAAAATCAATTTTAAAAAGTTTTTATTCCTTTAAAGTATTTTGTCTTTAGTTATCTTTCAGAAAAATATAAATATTATATATGTTACTAAAGAAAACTTTTATACAACAGAAAAAGAATATAACCACTTTTTTGGCACAAAAAAAAAAAAAAAAAAAAAAAAAAAAAAAAAAAAACGGGAAAAAATCGACTTTTTTCCGTAAATATTTTTTTAAAATGCTTTCTTTGCACAATTTTTCTATTTGTTGTTAATGAAATAAAAAAAAAAATTAAATAAAAAAAAAGGTGAAAGTTGAACCCGTTGTAACGAAAAAATTTCACCAAGGCAGGCTAAAAATTTTAATATTTTAAGCTTAATATCTCTTAAACTGAAA
Source organism: Protophormia terraenovae (assembly GCA_951394005.1). NCBI lineage: Eukaryota > Metazoa > Arthropoda > Insecta > Diptera > Calliphoridae > Protophormia > Protophormia terraenovae. The sequence goes on from OX596073.1 coordinate 34,127,121, forward strand.
GAGATATGATGTTTTTTGTAGATCTCTAATAGCAGAATTCTTCAAATCGGTTCAGATATAATGAATCAGGATCGTTTTTAAAAAATGTTATACCCGAGGTGTCCAACTTTGGGACCCTGTGGACTCGCCTCATGTATGTCTATATGGTCCAAGTTCAAAACTTAACTCTTCTACACCTCTACTATCACCATGTGAAATTTCATGGAAATCAGAACAGCCGTTTCGAATTTCCATAATTATTTCCATTTAATTTTTGAATCGCACACTATGCACCGTGCAATTATATTATTGGAAAAATTTTTTCGAAACTCTCCGTTATGAATATTCACAATCAAAACATCGAAGATTTTCTTTTTCCAAATGAAACTATAATATTTCTGTAAGGTTTTGTTCACTCTATGTTTCCTCTATTCATCTTCTAAGTTCTTTATTTACATTATGAATAGGCCAGCGAATTTCTATTACACCTTTTTAACAACATCACAAAGCAAATTACGATTAAGTATTTACATTCCATAATTACATATTGTCCATATAAACTTTTCAAATAACTGAATGAAATTCAATACAGACCAAAATAAAACACCATGTTGAATATGTACAACAAATATTTAATATCAAAACAATATGAATTAAAATGTAAAAACATGTCGAAAATATTTGTCGGTAAATTTTTCCCATTCAGTTCATTAGACAGACACTAGTAATTGAATTAAGTTAACAAAACAATTGTGTTGTGGCAATTTGACTAATTTCATAAAATTGTTAAACAAAAGTGTTGAAAAGCCCCAAAAGTAGTTAAATGACAAAATTCGTACTTACTTATCCAACTCCTGCTAAAGAATTTGCTACTGCTATTCCACCATTAAAGCTTGCAACATATAGAGTTGGTAGTAAGGCCAGGCAAACAAAACATAAAGAAGGAGCAAACAAATGAATGCAAAAAAAGACTCCATTCATTTGTTAAACATGAAAACAATGAACAAAGAGTCAGAGTACATAGACCAAGTGTTCTTGAAGTTGTTGGCCAGACAATAACCACAAAAGCATCATATTTATAAATGTTACTACACTCTTCACTAGATTGGAAGAAACAAAAAAAGAATAGTAAATAAAATTCAGAAAAAAACCTAATTTTTATACCACATTATAATCATTTAACTATTGTTGTCGTTACAGTTGTATTCATACTTGTTCGAGTAGTTGTCGCACTGATTACACACTTATCAAAACACAACAATTGTATCTACAACATGAATCTTAACAAACCAACAACTACATCTATATCTACATACTACATACATATATAGTATGACAACAATAGAAATGAAATTGTAAATGAAAATGAAAATGTGTTCACAAATCTATTCATGCTAATGACGAAAAACGAGGAAGGAAATCCAGACTTGAATTGTTGTTTGGTTTGACAAATTTGAATTGTTTGATGGTTTTTGTGTTGGAGTTTCAAAATAACGTCATATGTATTGTTGTAGGTGGATGTAGTTTTAATTAAAATAACATTTTGAAATCGAAAAACACAAGGAAAGACAATATAGAATTTGGTTCAATATATTCCGCTATCTCCTCTAACGTGTGGATCAGTAATTGATGTTATTTTCTCAGTGTGTGTTAAGCAAATCTCCTACTAGTAGTATAAGTGTATATAATAGAAACTATCTGGTCTTTCAAAGCACTCCTTAATTTTGGAGTCATAATTTAAATATTACTATTCTACCAAAAGTTTTAGGTATTAGGTTCCTTTTTTTAGTCATATATATAATATAAAATGTCTCCAATATTTTACGCTGTTTGTTGTTGGATTTTATTCCATTCAATTGCTCTACGTCTCTCCTGAGGAGATCTAATGAACAAACTATCTAACTGTTTATTGTCGTCATAAGGTTTAAAACTATGTAAGGTTTCAACGAAGCCTAAATGGATAAGATACTACGAATGCTGGAGAAGTATGGAGTGGCACAGTAAATATGTATTCCTTTCTGCTGGTGTTTAATTATAGTCTATTCTGCTTTGGTACCGGCAAACAGGGACAAAAAGACAATTTACAATTGCAAATTTGATTATTGTCCTTCGAAACGGATATCGACTTATGACACTATTTGAACCATGTCTACAGCAGCGTTCACAACGCTAGATGCCATGCGCCATGTTTGGATTTCAATGAAACCTAAACAGATAAGACACTACGAAGCTGACGAAGAATGTAGCGGCACAGAAAATACGTATTCCATTCTGCTGCTGTCTATTATATCTTTTTCGCCTTTATTTTGGTCTTCATGTGACTTTTTTTACCTCTTTCTAAACGTCGTCTTCGTCAACATGCACTCGATCAAAATATTCACCTTAAAACTTGTAGTTTGAATGCGTGTCTTCTTGAGCAAGGGAACTAGTAGTCTCCTTATAAAACATTGCTTCCACAGCTGGCTTTTTATCGTCTGAATGGTATATCTGCAGGAAGATTGTCTTGAAACCCTAGTTAATCTTCCCACTTCTCTCCCATAGAGGTAACAGTAACTCCTTGTTCATAACGATGCTCCGACGGTTTGGAGAAACTCTGATTACTTTCTAATCGTTTGTACGGATCTCAGGATTTCTAAACCGAATGAGTAGCAGAATGTTCTCTGGTTTGAATGGTTTGTGTTGTACTCGGGTCATGGCTTTAGGCCGACGTGGAATCTTTCAAAAAACTATCATCTGCTTCAAGAGCAGAGCTGATTAACCGTTCGACGGCACAACGTCTTAAGGCTCCATTACTCTACCGTAAATGTAAATGTAGCGAATCAGCTGACACGTTTTGCTTATGGGAGTTATGTGTGTATGTGTACTACAAAACGTAAATGTTACGTAGCAACCTAATCAAATTAGGTCGCTCTACGTTTTTACGTGACAGCTGTAACAACAGTGTTGTCATCTTTTTATTTCAATATACTGAATCTACGTAAAAAGTCGATGAAAAAGGTTTATCAATTGGACAATTAGTTTTGCTGTTTTCTTCACCAAAAAATTTTTTAAATAATTTAAATAAGACGTAGAATCTAACATTTAATTTAAAGTTCAAAATTTTTGTCATAAAAGCACAAATTTCGTTTTGTATACAAATCGCTGAAATACAAACCAATAAATTTAGCGATTTTCAATTTGAATTTGATCCACTGGAAATATGTGTAATTGGCATCACCGATGTTCATGTGTACAAAACAACAACAAAGTATTGGCTACATTTACGTTTTTAGAGTAATCATCCAGTTACGTTTCCAGTTACATTTACGATTTTACATTTACATTTACGGTAGAGTAATGGAGCCTTTAGAAATGCCTTTCTGGCGGGTGTAACGTGTCTTTGGAACGTATTGTTGCATCTTTGGACGGTATGCTCAGATCCGTAAAACGAAGGCTGGTACGCATTTCTTTCTCTCGCAATGTTCACAGTTTCCTTGGTAGTAGTGGATATTGGAGTTACTGTCGTCAGAGTTAGTCAGAGCAGTTACCGAAGAAGGGTATTAATCGCCGGTCCATTGTTAATATATAAACAATATATTATATGGATTCTGTGCTTAATTGTGGATGAAGTCGGTGCTAACATTCTTTAGGACTGCAGGAACGTTATAATCTGTCTTGACCGATTTTCTCGGAGAGTTTATACGGAAAGTGTGTTTTATCGTAGATCAATATTTGTTGTGAAGTTTAAGATTAAAACTTTTAATTTTTGGATTTTTTTTGTTTATTTTATCCACTTTATGATGATTTTCGGAAATGGGGCTTACATGGGAGCTATGAATTTTTGAGGTGTGAACCTTTTAAAAATTTTATACATTGATTTTTTCGTTTATAAAAATTATTTTATAACATTAAATAGGGTTTCTAACGTTCATAAAATTTTTATTTGTACTAAATTATGCAATACTTAAAAAATGTATGGGCGTCTAAACCCTACTGTAGGAGAAAAATTTTATGGCGATTCGGTTATAATAGGTAACCATTATCAACTAATTTTAACAGAGCTCGTGTCTGCATTATATAAAGCCAAAATGCATCCAATTTTCTTCAAAACTGCAACTTACTTTAAGCTTCATTAGAAGTTTAGTATGGAAGGTCAGATAAACGGACGGATATTGCTAAAATACTCAAACTTGTTTTTCTACGTGTATTTGCCGATTCGCTTTAAGTTTTGTGAATAACTAAATGATCGTAATAAATAATTTTTATAAACTTTGGGGTAAAATGTATCAAAAGTAGCGCTTAATTGAATTTTAAAATTTAAAGTTTTGTAATAAAATTGGGTACCGAATAAAAATAGACAAAATTATGTATCAATATCAATTAAAATCTTTAAGCTAGGTTGTGTTGCTTTCTTATAAGGAGCTGTCAAAGTTAGGAGTTTTATAACATTTTTTGAAAAATTGTAAAAAATTCAATTTTCATAAATTTTCAGTGTATTTATTTTAAATAAAAAGTCCTTTAAGGTAAAAATTTAAAATGAAACCATACTTCAGATGTTTAAGTGTACTTTTCTTCAAGTATTTGTTAATTATATTTTGTCCTAATAATTTTGTTATTTTTTTTTGAAACTTATCCTAAAATGCACTAATTTTCAATTTTCATGGAATGCAACTTAAAATGTTACAGGATTTTTGTTCTGAAAATTTTTTGAAAAATGGTATATATTGTCCACTTTAATATTATGAAAAAAATTGTGCGCATATATAGCCCGATTTGAGAAAATATTTTTTTTTTTTTTTCAAAAAAACTCCAGTATATTTCATACAAAAAACAGCTTAAGTGCAGACATTTTCTTTGCTTTATCAAACATTAAACAGTGGGGAATAATCGAAATAAATCTGTAACTTCTAATCGGCTGGTTGGATTTGCATCAAATTTCACATAAGCGTTGCAAAGGATAGTAGAATTTTGAGTTTAGAAGCGGGATCCAATATTCGCATCAGGAATGGAACTATAGGGGTTCAAAATAGAGTATTAGTGTCTTGAAAAATGTTTAACCTCTAGCGAATTTTTGTTCCTTCCCCGATTTCCAAGATTTTTATATCACCTTAAAGTCCTTTATAAATCCTTTAGAAAACATGATTGTATGTACTACTTATCTTATATATTTTTCGAGTTATATACATTTGAAATTTCAAAAATCCCAATTTTACAAGATTTTGGTTTAGATTTTTCCAAATATAGCCAAATATTTTCAACCGATTTTATTATATTTTATGTAGTTGGTTAAAAAGCAAAATTATCTATCGAAAAAATAAAGTTTTTTGTCATTATCTTTATTGAGTCAAAAGTAAAACGATTTTGAATTGGAAAGTTTGCAAAAACTAACAAACAGATGGACAGATGGACGGACATTAGAACTCTTTCAAGAAAATATTCAAATTCGAAAAATATATATTTTTTTCTACTTTTTGATTAATATAAAAACCAAATGAAGGTATTAAAATTGTGATATCACCTCTACCTGAATTAAGTGGAATTTTCGACACATTTAACCCAAATGTATAGACGGACGGACATTGCCATGCTGCCAAAAAATATTTTAGAATTCTAAAAATGCATTTGTTTACTGACTAATAAATAGAAAAGTTAAACGTGATCATTAAAGTGTTGATACCAACCTTCTTTGAATAATGCATAATTTTCGACACATTTAACTCTAATGTATAGACGGACGGACAGACATCATCATTCTGCTAAAAAACAAATGTTAAAATTCTAAAACTGATTTTTTTAAACTAATAATCAATAAACAAATAAAACGTGATCATTAAAATATTGATATCACCTTTCCCTGAATTAAGCGCCTTTTTCGACACCTTTTACCCCAATGTGTAACATATGTACCGTAGGTTTATATTAAATTAATTGCCTCTATTTTCATCGATTACACTCAGATGATAAACATCTTTGAAATCGAACTTGATTTGTAGAAATTAAAATGTTTTCAAACTTTTACACCTTTACTAGAGGTGGTCAACCATATAGCTTATCTCGTATTATTACAGTCTGACTACCAGATGATTTTTCTGAAAGCTTAGGACCTCCTCTACAAATTAATACAAATTTGTTATAAAATCTTTTGCGATTGGCCTCACTGTACGTCGATGAAATTCTGGCTGATAATGGAAATAATTCAGAATTATGGATTTTCATCAAAAAATGACTTTCGTAAATGTCGTTTAGGACTTTTTTGCGGTTAGGGCTCCATATTTATATTTATTTTATTTATATTTCTATATTTATTTTTTTATACATAAATATACAAATTTATTTGTTTTCGCATGATTTCAGCCTGTCATGACCACAGCTTCAATTGCCTGAAATGAAATTGTTACATTTTCCATTGTTAATGCTACGTAATATTTGTTTCTTTTATTTATTATTTGTTCCATTTCTTATTTATATGATTTTTATATATTTTTTTCCTGCAACCATTCTTTTCCTCTCTCAAATTTTATTGTATTTTTTATCTTGCAACTGACATTTGTATGTTGTTGTTATTATTTTGACTTTATTCTTTTGTATTTCTGTTGATTAGAATATTTCTTTTTTCTTTCTTTATTATATTCCTTTATGAATAGAGTATTTACTTGTATTTTTTCCCCTTGTTAAGTATATAATTTTCTATATACAATATATTCATAAAATTTTCTTTGGTAGATATGAAAATGATTTGATTTGATGTTTAACTAATTGGGTCACATAACAAATTAGTTGTCATATTATGAGAGAGATGAATATGAATAAGAAATTTTTAATGAGATGGCTGCTTACAAAAGAAATGATAAGAAATCCTGTATAACTTTTTTTAATATTTGATAATTAATTTGTGAATTTGGAAGATTAGCATGAGATTAGAGGTTGTTAATCTTTAAAGCAGATTTTGTAATAATGACAAATTATAAAAGGATAATTTCATGATATTAATGTTATAAAGGAGTTTGACTTTTTTTTATATAATAAAATTTCTTTTGAAAAACATTATCCATTTTAACAATTGAATTAATAAAATTGAAAACCATAACAAATTACAAAACTTTAATTTATTATATGAGCCCTTTTTTCTTTCCTATTCTTATACGATACATCAATTTTTATTAATTATTTTTTTCTATAATGCAAAATAACTACAAAAAGGAAAATTGAAATCTTAAAACATTTAATGCAAAAAAAGGGGGAATGCAATGCTGTTACTAATACACAACGTATTGTCATTCATTACAAACGTCAAAAATTGCAAACCTACCGCATGCGAACATTAATAATGAAAAAAAATAATAATAAATGTTTGTAGTTATTTTTTTCTTTTGTTTTTTTTCCTGCTCCTCTTTTTGTAAAGATCCTTTAAGCTGTCAAACTTCGGCAGGTTTCAATCAGTAAAACCGTTGCGGTTATATACAAACATCACAACAGAGCAGTGTTTTTTTCTTCTCCACACAAAAGAAAATAAATACAAAAAAGAAAAGAAGACAAAGATGCAAAAGAATCTAACAAATGGAGCGGAGCAGTGAGAGTGAGTACCAGAACAAGTGCCTTTAATAACAAATAAATTCATAAAATTAAAAAAATCATTGATTAAAAAAAAATTAAAAGAAATATTGAGCAAAAAACAAAATCAGTGCAAATGGTACACAGGAAAAATATGGTATATTAAACGATTTATCAAATATTATAAACTATTACAATTACTTTATTAATTGTATCAATTAATTATTCACTTGGTCAAAATTCATATTTCACAATATTTTTTTCTTAATACAAAACCGTTTATCGGTTTTTAATTATTTTTCATATTGTATCAAATAATAAATTAATCAAATATAAATTAAAATAAGTGATAACTTAAATAACTGAATAAACATTTTTTATAGGTTAAATTTAAATTAATAAAATAATTAAATATGCAATATTCGTAATTGAAATTCGATTTTAGATTTTTTGTAAAATATGAATTTAATTTGTAAGAATACTTTGATTTTGAGTAATTCAATTAATTTTAAAATATTTGAAATAATTTTAAAATCCTAATTAATAATTTAATTGAAATTTTTTCGAAAATATTTTTTTTTGTGTACACAGCAAAAATATGGTCTATTAAAAGATTCATAAAGATAACAAATATTCCAATTACTTTTATTTTTTCTACTAAAAATAAAATAATTTATCGGCACTCAATTAATTTTTATTGTATCAATTAATTGAAATAAGTAATCATTTGAAAAATTTAATAAATTATTTTTTTATTATTATTTTTTTTTTTCGAGTTTCAATTAATAAAATAATTGAATATGTATTATTAATAACACTATGCAACAGTATTTTGGGGGCGGAATCATTCCAATTGCAATTGATAGCTCTTGATATGTTTAATAAACCCTCCAAAGGATTTTTCGCTGGTAGGCAAAACTTTTGTTTTATGACCACTTAAACTTTTCTATTTTTGCACCAAGGTAGTTACCGATAAATCGAAAAAAAAAAATATCAATATAGTTCGAAGCTAAAATAATTTTCCATAAATGTTTAGAGCATTTAACGGGGAATATTTCATTAGAACTTTAAATTCATTTATCTGTCCTTATAAGGGGTAATTTCTAGTCCGTTTTAAGGAAATGACATGAAATTCGATTTAAACTTGAGTTTAATGGGTTAAAATGTTCTACAGATATTTTCTTCTTCAAATTTTACTAGGGGTCTCCAAAGATAAAAAATTCATCCGACTTATCATAGGTTGTTAAAAAAGGAAATTATTAAATTTTCCCACATTTCTTATATAAATTCCTTAAACTAGGCAATGAAATATATTATAAAATTAAAAGTTTTGTACAAATCGTAAACAAAATTAATAATAATTTCATCAATTTCATTTCTTTGGATAAACGCTTTACCGTATGAACTTTGGACCTTCCGTGAGCCCTAGTGAAATTCGATGTAGAAAATTTCTGTAGAATATTTTAACCCATTAAACTCAAGTTTATTTATTTATTTATGTATGTATTTATTTATTTATTTATTTATTTATTTATTTATTTATTTATTTATTTATTTATTTATTTATTTATTTATTTATTTATTTATTTATTTATTTATTTATTTATTTATTTATTTATTTATTTATTTATTTATTTATTTATTTATTTATTTATTTATTTATTTATTTATTTATTTATTTATTTATTTATTTATTTATTTATTTATTTATTTATTTATTTATTTATTTATTTATTTATTTATTTATTTATTTATTTATTTATTTATTTATTTATTTATTTATTTATTTATTTATTTATTTATTTATTTATTTATTTATTTATTTATTTATTTATTTATTTATTTATTTATTTATTTATTTATTTATTTATTTATTTATTTATTTATTTATTTATTTATTTATTTATTTATTTATTTATTTATTTATTTATTTATTTATTTATTTATTTATTTATTTATTTATTTATTTATTTATTTATTTATTTATTTATTTATTTATTTATTTATTTATTTATTTATTTATTTATTTATTTATTTATTTATTTATTTATTTATTTATTTATTTATTTATTTATTTATTTATTTATTTATTTATTTATTTATTTATTTATTTATTTATTTATTTATTTATTTATTTATTTATTTATTTATTTATTTATTTATTTATTTATTTATTTATTTATTTATTTATTTATTTATTTATTTATTTATTTATTTATTTATTTATTTATTTATTTATTTATTTATTTATTTATTTATTTATTTATTTATTTATTTATTTATTTATTTATTTATTTATTTATTTATTTATTTATTTATTTATTTATTTATTTATTTATTTATTTATTTATTTATTTATTTATTTATTTATTTATTTATTTATTTATTTATTTATTTATTTATTTATTTATTTATTTATTTATTTATTTATTTATTTATTTATTTATTTATTTATTTATTTATTTATTTATTTATTTATTTATTTATTTATTTATTTATTTATTTATTTATTTATTTATTTATTTATTTATTTATTTATTTATTTATTTATTTATTTATTTATTTATTTATTTATTTATTTATTTATTTATTTATTTATTTATTTATTTATTTATTTATTTATTTATTTATTTATTTATTTATTTATTTATTTATTTATTTATTTATTTATTTATTTATTTATTTATTTATTTATTTATTTATTTATTTATTTATTTATTTATTTATTTATTTATTTATTTATTTATTTATTTATTTATTTATTTATTTATTTATTTATTTATTTATTTATTTATTTATTTATTTATTTATTTATTTATTTATTTATTTATTTATTTATTTATTTATTTACTTATTTATTTATTTATTTATTTATTTATTTATTTATTTATTTATTTATTTATTTATTTTTTTTTGTTTCAAAAAATATTTGAAATCATTTTTAAATTCTGATAAATAATTTAATATTTTTTACTGTGTAAAAGTAAATGAAATAAACCATTTGATATATATATTTTTGTAATTCCTGAAAGCCTGTACCTCTTTTAAAGGGGCGCTATAAAAACATTCTTTTAAAATCGTTTTAATTCCCTTTGTGTGTGTGTGTGTGATTTTTAAAATCAAATATATCATTATCATTTTAAAGTCATTTAATTTATTCTGTTTAATTTTTTTCTCTACTCACCGATCTTCTTGTGGTCGTCCTCATCATCATCATATCATGACAATGAGTAGCATAAGATCAATGATGATGATGATGGTATATTTTATTTTGTGTCATTGGCAAGAGTTTGTCAAGTCATATTGTTTTTTGTCACCATTAAATTGTTGACTTTTGTGATATATTGTTAAATATTGTTGTCGTTTGATGTTTGTAATAATGTTTATGCTGCTGCTGTTGGCAGACTACCGGCTTTTATTGCTTTATTGTGTGTTTAACATTCCGCCAACAGACATGATCAATATTTAATTGCTTCATCATATTGCATGTGTATATGTCTGTCTCTTTGATAGTACTACTGTTTGTTGTTCAATTGTTAGCAATCGTCACTGTATAGCAGGTATACTTATCAAGTTGGTCTATGCATCGATCAAAGTTGACAGGAAGATTTGATAGGTGGTGGAAAATGAGGATTTTTAATTGAAGAATTGGAAAAATTTCGATTTTTTTAATCTCAAAACTTGTAATGAATGGTTTAATATATTTTAGAATATTGATTTTTATATCGAAGACATAAAACGTTGTGAAAAAATACTCTTTAGGAGTTTAATTAATTTAATTAGTTTTAACGTATTATTTTAAACACTTTTGTTTAAAACAATGAATGAGTTTAACATAATTTAACTAAATATTTCCTTGATTCAATGTACTTGTTCGTTGTGTAATGCTGCCTTTTTAATAAATTAAAGTATTAGTACATTGAATTAACAAATTATACGTTGAGTATATGTTTTTATATATACTATATTTATAAATCAACTATTTAATACATTGAATCAAAGAACTGATTTACTTATTTTATTAAGAAATAAATTTAACGAATGTTTTCAATGTACTGTTCAAAAGTGCGTTGATTTATTCGTTGAATCTTAATGAATGTTTTTTTAAAATAAACAATTTGTACGTTGAAAAAAAATATAATAATGAAAAATCAACGAATTTCATTCAGTGTACATCATTCATTGAAATTAATTTTTTCATTGCATTGATAATGCATGCAATTTCATTAGCTACTTTAACTGAAAATATGCGACACAATCCGAATAGCACGAGCCTCGGTCGACTAACTGCTACTTTTAGCTGCTGTACTTTCTAGAAAAACAAAGTAGAACTTCATTTCCAACTTGAGAATTTTATTATTTACTTGGTGACTACTGCAATAGTTAAGAGTTTAGATTTTCATTTGAATATGTGCACCTCTTGTTGAAGCATCCTTTGAAACCTTATTCCTTAAAAACTTATTTTATGCTCTCTTTTATGTCTTAAATCTCCTGATTGTTCAAATTCACACAAAAAACTCACATATTGTTACGCTTTTTCTTACTTTTTTTTTTTTAGCAATTCCACTATAACAAAATATAAAAAAAGAAAATAAAAAACTACTCCAAACTAATATTTAAACATTTTATATTAGTTTGTATTGTTCCAGAGAATGGACATAATGTGACATATCATTTGGCGTTTTTGACATTCATTGCGTTTGTCGCATGTCTAAGAGCATTCGCTGTTTTATTGTGTCGTCATCCTTCTTGTTGTTACTACTATCTGTAATATTGTGTGTGTGTGTGTGTTCAATGCGTTTGTAATCTAAAAAACAAGTTGAAAATTATGTCCGTTCTGCACTAAGATCAGCGGTAAGTTTAAATTTAAGATTTATGCTCTTCATTTTATAATAAATGTGTTTTCATTTCGATTTCAGTCAGTCATTCAGAAACTTTTTTATTTATCTTTTTTTTTGCTGTTGTTAACTAAATGTTTTGATTTTTCATTGTATCTGTTTGTGTTATAGGAGAGATTGTTGTATACGCTTGCGTCTTGTACTTGTTAGTTGCTGGCTTGTAAAAATGTTTTAAATGCCGCTACCGTGTTTTTTATATACATATGTAGTACATGGTTTATGTTGTATGTTTAATGGTTTCTAATTGTGTTTTATATCCTTTTATTAATTAGTTGTTAATTAACACTTTTTATACGCACACATTTGGAGACAAGTTTTTGTTTCCCTGGAGTGTTTAAAAAGCATTTTTGTACAAGTGTACGTGTGCTTGTGTCACTAAAAGTGTGCCTTGTGAGGAGATCAAAGTGTTAAAACCGCTTATAGTGAAAAACTGTGATTTTTGCACAAAATTGGAATGTTGAAAAAAAAAAAAAGAAAACATAATAATAATTAAAAGTAGTCTATTGTTGGCTTCGTTTGTTAGAGATAGTTCTACGCCCTTTTTAGTTGGACTAAGATTTAATGGAATGTTATAAATTTGAAAGAGATCCAAACTTCCAGTTTTATCGACGAAAGCTATTAAAAATATATTATCAGCACTTTAGTATACAGAAAATTCTTAATTCTTGAGTGGTAATGAAAAACTCGTAACTAAATTGTTTTGTTTTATTTATCAGCGAAAAACTTGTCAAGTGATTTTCAGAAGCTCTTCGGGAAAGAGCCTCTGAAAAATTGAGACTATAGTACTTATTTTGATACTATTTAATATTCAAAAGTACCAAAGTACTCCCTTGAGTCATTTGATACTGTCAAACGAACAGCTGGATGTTACACAATTCAAATTAAAAAACATATCATTCGTTTAACTGGGAAACCACTATATTTACAATTAGTGGTCAGAAGTAATAATGAAATTGGAATAAACACTATCTTTGACTAAATGCTGGGGTTAAAAATAGATATCCTAAATAATTCTTAGGGCAAATAAACTATATTATAGAAACAGTTAAACTTTTACATATACAATCATTACTTAAACCTACTAGTTTTTATGCTCCGTAAATCAAATTGAAGTGAAAATATTTTAAATTTTAATTAATTGATCTTGGACTTCTTATACCTTGCACCACCATAAGGGGGGAGGGTATTATGCGTTTGTGCTGATGTTTGTAACACCCAAAAATAATGGTCTAACACCCACCTTAATTTGTACCAAACGGCTTAGAATCCGAGTCGATTTAACGATGTCCGTCCGTCTGTCCGTTCATGTAAACCTTGTAATCAAACTACAGGTCGCAATTTTGAACCAAATTTAGTGAAATTTGGTACACAAGTTTCTTATAGTCTAGGGATGAAGCTTATTGAAATTGGTTATGATCGGTCCATTATTTTACCTAGTCCCCATACAAATGTCCTCCCGGAAAAGGGTTTAAAGATCATATATATCATAATAAGAGTGCTGATGTTTAGAAAAATCGGTTCATAATTGACCATAGCTCCCATATAAACCACTTATCAGAAAATCACTTTAACGGGCATAAATCCCATTAAAATGTTAGTATCAAGTTAATGTTCGACAAAAATAAGTTTTATAGGCACTAGCATAAATTGAAGTGCCAAATTTTACAAAGATCGGTGCATAATTTATCATAGCTCCCATATAAGGCCCTCTTTCGGAAATCACCAAAAAGTGAATAAATTCATATAAATGTTAGCATGGAGGCAATATTCTGCATTCGTATGTCTTATTTTTCACTTAATATGAGTATCGGTACACATTTGGTTCCAAGTCTAATAAAAGACCCCTTCCCGAATCTTGATGTACACAATGGTGTAGGGTATCATATGGTCGGGCTTGACCGACTATATCTTTTTCTCTCGTTTCTCATTGAGTTTGTTTTAATAACTATACTATTTAATCTGAATAAAATCATTTAATAATTTATTATCATATTTAATCCTTCGTTTTGAATATACAAATTACATTTGAATTTAATACAAATAAAAATATTTTCAATTTCCATCCCTGGGTGGGAGCATCAAAACTTTCCAGCCAAGAGTAGCAAATTTTTGCCGGGTTATGTTGTAAAATAATAACTTTTCTGTTGGCCAATTCTGGTTGCTCTTTCTTGATTGCTTCGTTCAAACGTTCGAATTGTGAACTGTAGAATTTGGAATTGATTGTTTCGCCAGATTGTGGCAGCTCATAGTTTGCTTTGTTTGCCATCCAACTAGGCTTTGAAGTTGTTTGTGGAGAGTTCCCGGCCTTCGACCATCATTTTTTCCGCTTAATATTCTTGCAAGGGACCTATTTTTCATTGCCCGTAAAGATCCACTTCAAATATAGTTCGGCTCCCAAAATCTAGGTTCTTTGAGTAGCGAGAGTTTTCAAAATGATTGATGTTAAATGTCTACGCTATATCCGGATCCGGTCCGGATTATGGATAAGGGAAGTTTTCCCTAAGAGCGCATATTCACAAATCCACAAACTCTGAGAATCATATAATTGACAGCATGTATTCTAATTTAGTATAATTTCGAGAATATCCTCTAAAACATATCTCTCACTGAATGTTCACCAAGCGACGTAAAATCTGAGTTGAGATCGTAATTGCAGAAGCGTTATCTAAGATAAAAACTATCGATCAATTTAGAAAGATACCGGAGATTCGTTCTATTGTATAAACAAGATCTGTCAATTAATTTAAATGATCAATATTCGTCCTATTTTTCAAGAAGACCACCTAAATACAAAAGCTATCGATTAAGTTGCAAAGATCTCTAAGAATAATATATGTCATACAGTTGTACATTCATTAAGAACAATTTCGATTTTGCAGATATTTATTCCACTCTTTTATCAATATTCCAAGATAATCTAACAAAATCTCTCATAGTGAAGGTCTTAAGCAAAAAGAAAAGATCATCTCTGTCTCACTTTCCACTAATTTTGAATTAAAATCACTCTCTTAAAAATCTTCCAATAAATAATTTCATAAAAAAATAATTTAATATTTATAACTTAAAAATACAAACTAATTTATAAATTTTGATTTATGTTTTAACTTTGGTCAACTAATAAATAAAATATGAATTATATTGTGTTGCAGCATCAATAAAAAAAAGAAAGAAAATAACAAAAATATTATACAGACATTTGTTAAAATTTCACTTGGCCCAAAATTGAAAAAGTAAATAAATAATAAACAAAAAAAAATACTTAAACCTTAAAGAGAAACAATAAAACTTAAAACATTTAACAGGGGGCACAAAACGTCTTTTGTTGGTGTCGTTTATAATGGGTGTCCATCAAACATCTTTTGGGCTGTTATTGTGCTTGATTTCTTCCTCTTTTTCATGGACCCAAAAGGAGTAAAACAAACTAAACAAATCATTCAATTTCAATATTTTAAAAACAAACAAATAAATGAAATAAAAATTATGATTTCGTGGTTAACGCTTGTTAAATGCCTTGGAAACATTATTACCTTATTCATCTTCATTCCTTGTCAGTTGATGTATGGACGTGATTTTTTTTTTTTTTTTTTTTGGTGGAGGGTTCTATGTTTTTTTTTCTTTTTAACAAAATTTTGATTTGTTTTGTTTCATTTGATTGTGTGTGTGTATTTTTTGTTTTTTTTTGTTACTTTTACTCATATGGCTGGCTAATAAATTATCATTTGATATGTTTTATGAATTTCTTGTTTGTTTTCATAATGTTTTGTAGATTTTTCTTAAGAATGTTTAATGAAAGATTTAAGCTGCAAAAAATAAAATAATAATTTCAAATAACAGAATTGATATGCATGGTTGCCAAGAAGTTAAGTGGTTATTATGAATACTGGGATTTTTTTTAATAGGAAATTTTCGATAAATTCTTTTTTTTATAGGAAATTTTCGATAATTTTTTTTTTATAGGATATTTTCGATAAATTCTCTTTTTATAGGAAATTTTCGATAAATTCACTTTTTATAGAAATTTTCTATACATTTTCTTTTTATAGGAAATTTTCGATAAATTTTCTTTTTATAGGAAATTTTCGATATATTAATTTTTTATAAGAAATTTTAGATAAATTAATTTTTTATAGGAAATTTTAGATAAATTATCTTTTTATAGGAAATTTTCGAAAAATTTTTCATTTATAGGAAATTTTCGATAAATTCTTGTTTTATAGAAGATTTTCGATTTTATTTTTTTTTTATAGGAAATTTTCGATTTTTTTTATAGGAAATTTTCGATAAATGCTCTTTTTATAGAATTTTTCTATAAATTTTCTTTTTATAGGAAATTTTCGATAAATTCTCTTTTATAGGAAATTTTCGATACTCTTTTTATAGGAAATTTTCGATACTCTTTTTATAGAAGAATTTCGATAATTTTTTTTTTATAGGAAATTTTCGTTAAATTCACTTTTTATAGAATTTTTCTATAAATTTTCTTTTTATAGGAAATTTTCGATAAATTCTCTTTTTATATGAAATTTTCTATAAGTTCTCTTTTTATAGGAAATTTTCTATAAATTCACTTTTTATAAAATTTTTCGATAAATTTTCTTTTTATAGGAAATCTTCAATAAATTCTCTTTTTCTTGAAGATTTACGATAAATTCCCTTTTTATAGAAAATTTTGATAAATTCTCTTTTATAGGAAATTTTCGATAAATTTTCTTTTTATAGGAAATTTTCTATAAATACTCTTTTTATATGAAATTTTCTATAAGTTCTCTTTTTATAGGAAATTTTCGATAAATTCACTTTTTATAGAAGATTTTCGATAAATTCTCCTTTTACAGGAAATTTTCAATAAATTCTCTTTTTATAAAAGATTTTCGATAAATTCTTTTATATAGAAGATTTTCGATAAATTCTCATCTATAGGAAATTTTTGATAAATTTTCGTTTTATAGGAAATTTTCGATAAATTTGTCTTTACAAACAATTTTCGATAATTTCTCTTTTTATACCCTACACCACCATAGGTGGTTTGGGGTATTTGTGCTGATGTTTGTAACTCACAAAAAAAATCTTTGGACCCTCACATTAAAAGTATACCAATCGATTCAGAATCACTTCCTAAGTCGATTTAACGATGTCCGTCGTATGGTCGGCTGACTGTCTGTTCATGTAAACCTTATGAACAAAGTACAGGTCGCAATTTCAAAGATATCTTTGTAAAATTTGGCACGAATAATTATTTTGACACAAGGGCGAAGAAATTGGTTATGTTTGGTCCATTATTTTACCCAGTCCCCATATAAATATCTTCCCGGAATAGAGGTTTAACGATCATATAAATATAGCATTATTTTAATGAAATTCGGTGCAGTGAATTTTTGTATATGTGTCAATTTATGTGCAAAATTTCATTAAGATCGATTTATAATTGACCATAGCACTCATATAAATGTATAAACCCCATGCAAATGTCACTATCAAGTCAATAATCGACACAAATAAGTTTTGTTTAAGTATAAATCAAAGCTCCATAATTTATTATAGCTCCCATATAAACTCACTTGTGAAAGTATTGATCCACAATTGGCCACAGGTCTAATATATGACCCCTACCGGATTTTGATGTTGAATTAACCCCCTTCAAGATGATACATGATGTTAGAGTAGGGTATCATATGGTCGGGCTTGAACGACTATATCTTTCTATCTCGTTATAGAATATTTTCCATAAATTATGTGTTTTAAGAAAATTTTCTATTTCCGAAAAATTAGATACATATTGCACCGTAGTTCATAGTTTCTAAGTTAACGAATTATCATCCCTGAGCCTCTTATTATTTATATAAACTTGGCAATCATTAAATAAAAGTGAAACTAAATGATTTCGTGTTTAATGTTTCTAAAGATTATTTATTGTTGCTCTTCTTTATTTATTTCATATATTTTGTTTCCTTATTGTATTTGTTGTTTGTATTAAAAATTATTTGGCATTTTGCATGTGTCAAATTAACTTAAGCTTTAAATATATATTATAGAATTATTCCAAGAAACTGTTAAGCATGGGAAACAACGTGATCATCAGCAATATATTTAACAATCATCAGTAGTAATAATTTGATTTCATATTAAACTACATAATTATACTAAATACTTTAATATGAGGGACATGAACATGAATGAAATTGAGAACTTAGTTAAATGCTGCAATTGACATTTAAGGTGATGTAAGAGTCAAAATAAAAAAAACAATAAATACTCCCGGTACAATGATATTGATGTCTAAAAAAAAAAATAAAAAGAAAAGACCTGACTGGGGTGGCTTTTATTTTAGTTATTATTTTTTTATTTCATTTATATTAAAATATCTACCAGCATAAGTTTCATATAATTTTATTTCAGACTTCTTAAGACTTGGAAAACTCACACATACGCACACAAACTTGAAATGACAATAAAAGTTTAAGTAATTTAGTTGTCATTAGTATTGTCGTCACAATAACTACATATTATGTATATACGTCCCTTTCAATGTCTGTCCTTATGTCTAGTTTTGTATCTTTATAAACGTCTAGCAGTATATGACATCTAAAATTAGAGGGTCCATCACACACAATCATTTGCAACAACAACCAAACAATAATATTAAGGAAGGAAGTTGGTATAGAAGGGAAAAAGGTTAACGCCCATTCACTTATCAAAAGTATGTCAAGAACAGATTTTCTATGTCATTACATCCATTCTCTAGTCTTCTATACTTTCAAATAAACATATTTGAAAATCTACAAGACGACAATGATGATAATTATTGTAATGGAAAAAAGGTGGTTGTTATTTAATAATGACGTTTAAAATATTATTTATTGGGTGGTAGTGGTAGTTGTGTTTCTGCATACGTACATTTGAATGTATGTTGGGTTGGTTTGGAATGTTTTTATCACAGTTTGAAAATATTATGTTTAAGTCCTTTGGTAATACAAGTTGCATTTGTGACTAGACTATACGACCACATATCACAAGTGTGGGAATGTGACATTTTACCTTATAAAACAGCTGTCTGCAAATTGAATTTAAATTTGAAAAATTCTCAAGAATTATTTTGCAATATTTTTTTTAAAGATTTTATAATATACTTATTATTGTATTGTATGAGTAACAATTTTTTAGATACGTTTCTATGTTTTAACATCCACTGCACAGTGGTTCCAAAAAGCATTTTTTTTTTTTGGAAATAATTCAGTAACAATTGAACCGTTAGAGATATATCAATAAAATTTCACATGGTCAGAGCTGAGGTGTTTTTGGCCCTACAAAGTTGACCATCTCGTGTATGTAATTTTTTGAAAAATCGCCAAAAATTCATTTATGTTATGACAAAAAAATATTTTTATAAATAGATAGTCCTTTTAAATCTCTACCAAAAATATGCTTACATGTGTAGGTTATCTCTTTTACTTTAAGAGATATTCGGGTTGAAATAAATTTTTACCTCATTTTTAGCCTCGTTTTTTTTAGTTTTTTAACTTGGCGAGCTTAATATTGCCCCTAGAATCTAAAATGTTTGTCAGATTCCCTGCAAAATTCTAAATGATATTGCTGAAAGAATCATATAAAGATATGAATCCGTTAACAAGTTATATTAATCTGAGCTTAGAATTTTAAAAAAATTTTACATTTTTGGGGTTTTTTTCCAAAAAGGTGGCAATATTTATTCACTGATAAAATTTGTTTTTTGTTCCGGGCTTTATAATTTTTTTAACGTTTTCAAAAGAAATCTTAATGCAAATGCGTATTAAGTAAATCCGGAGACGTTTGGGGCAAAGGTCTGCCCACAACATAAAATCTAAATTTTGTCAATTTTGGAAATTTTTGTTTTCTTTTTTTGTTATGTTCTCAAATTACAAAGCTGGGATCGACTTAAAATTATTTTAATTTTATAGCTTTATACGTAAGGTAAAAACCCAAAAAGTATTTTCTGAAGGAGGCCCACTTTTAACGACAGGGTGATCATTTCAATGAAAAAAGTATTTTTTTTTTTAACACTTTTTATACGGATTGAGATTTTGGGTATTTTCATGCAATAAAGTGGGAATGTTTTTAATTGTATGATTTTAGGACAAGTTTGTACATATTATACCGAAATTTCAATAAAATATCACTATTGGTTCAAATATTATTAATGTTTAAATATTAATTTTATGTTTTAAAAAAAACCACAAAAATGCTAAATTTTTAGTCCTTCAAGAAATTCTGCAATCAAATTACATTCCACTAACTTTTATTTTATAAATTATCAATCTCTATGTTCTAACGTTTTCTTAAATACCAATTACTTGTATAAGAAGTTTATACTTTTGCTTAAAACTTAATAGAAACTTGGCCTCCTCTAGTCAAATTAAGCCATTTTTCATATATTTGTACGCAAATGATGTTCCAAGTTTCATCTAAATCGGTCCATTTATTTTGTTTTTGGCCCCACTGTGCATTACAGCACTATAATGATCGCAAACATATGGTTAGGATTGTTAAAGCCTGACTGGTAGAAAAACTAATAAAAGTAGTGGTAATCACAAAATGCCGATCCCTACCCCATTAAGAACATATGCATGCATAATTGAAAAACATAACATCTGTAATAAAGCATACGGAAATTCTTATAGTCTTTTATAGAATGGGGAAAAGCAGAGAAATGCTATTATCCTGGACTATATTGAAAAGTTTATAGCTTTAATTCTTAAAAGGTATTCAGAAAAGACAAAAAGCATGGTTACATGAGGAATTTCAAAAATTTTGAAAATTATAATTAAAAATATTTTCAATTTTTTCTCCATGACAATAATGCCGATTTGTTTTATTAAATGCTATTTATTGCTCGATTACTCGTGTATATTTCACAGAGAACGGTATGAACGCTTTATATAAATAATAGACCAAAATGTGTGAAATAAAATTGGCTTTAAGTCGTTCTACTAAAAAATGTTTATTCGCTCAATAGCTTAGAACATATTTCGAAATAAGTATCTGAAAAAATTTTTATGCTAAATTCAAGATTTCTTTTTTTTTTTACTAAAACTTCTTTTTAAAAGTGAAAACAACAAAAATATTTCAGTTTATCATCTTTATCTCAAAGCCGGCAAAACAACGAGTAAATAAAGCTACGTAGGATAAAAATTGATGCACAAATCTTTATTGCATTCACAGTTAAGTTAGGATGCCAATGCATACCTACAGTTAAGTAGAAATACACTAGCGGGCAAAAAAAAAAATTTTTTTTTCGTCTTTAATAAAAAAAATAGGTGTTAGGTGAATTAGCTTTTACTCTTTTTCTATCACGTATTGATTTTTTTTTATGGACATGACTACAATGACCCCGCCTTTAGGCAGGCACACTTGTACAACTTGAGAACGGTTTGTGCTATTATGATAAATTTAACTAAAACATATAACGACTTAAATTGTCTTTGAGATGAATTTACATAATTTTTTGTCCAGTTAATATTTCCGTAGTTATTCGGTAATTAGTAGCGAAAAATTATTATTATTATTATTTTTTTTTTTTTTTGAAAAATGGTGAAAATTTTGATCCATAACTATGAAATTCTTGAGCTAATAAAAAAAATTTTATTGACATATCTTGAAGACAATTTTCGTTATCAAAATCGTGTAAGCGGTTCTTGCGTTATAGCCTAAATTGTACAAACCATTCTCGAATTTTATAGTGTGACCGCTGTATAAGGTGATGATATTAGTCATGCCCATAAAAAGAAATCAGTATGTGATGGAAAAAAAGTTAATGCAAATTCTTGTTTAGCTCGTCAATATCCACCTATTCCACCTATTTTTGTTTTGAATAAAAAATAATTTTTTTATTTTTTTGCCCATTGTATTTCAACGCAATTGTATGTATAAATGGGTATTTATACTCGAAATCACGATTTGTGCATCAATTTTGAAGATGCATGCCTTATTTTATTCGCAGCATTACCAGCTTTAAGATAAAGATGATAAACTGAAACATTGTTGATGTTTTCATTTATTAAAAGAAATTTTAGTAACAAAAAAATCTAAAACTTTGCATAAAAAAGTTTTATTTGAGCACATAAAAAAATGAAGTTTGGGGGATTTGAAGATATTTTTAGTCCGCATCTTTTGGTGTATCACTTATGACTATCGCGCACACCGTTCTTGAGTTATGAGGAAATATACTAGAGTAATGGCCTTACAATGGGCGAAATATTAGACACGCCCATAAAATAAAAATCCATACCAGATGGAAGAAAACTGAAAGCAGATTCGTGTTTAGCACATCAAAATGCATCAAGTTTAACTATTCGTCTTTGGGGTAGGATTTTTTTGTCGACCAGTGTTATTAAAACAAAAGTAAGTAATTAAAAAATTATTTTTAATAAGAAAACTGTAATTACAAAAAAATAGTTTTCAATTGCAAATGTTTTGACCACCCTTTAGTTTTATTTATATCAAGTAGTTAACTATAAAATATGAGTAACGATAAAAAACTATACGGAAAAAATATGCAATATACTTTTCTCTAATATTTACAAAAACAAGTTTTCATAAATGTTTATTAATTGTTTGCAAAAAAAAAAAAAAAATATTCTAAAAACATAAAACATACGCTCTCTCCCAAACACAATCTCAGACAGAGATAACAAAAAAATTAAATAAATGAATCTGCAAATGATCAAAATCAGTACAAATCATGAAGATGATGCAGTATCTACAACATCAAAACAAAATACACAAGGATATTCTTAAACGTATGAGGAATGTTAGCAAAAAAACAAATAATACTTATTTTTGTTTGCTTCATAGTAATTTAATATTTTGTGGCGCCACTATAACTATAAAAAGCTCAAATGTTGCAACAACAACATCTTTATATAGCAACATACAACAACAACCAAAAAAGAAGGAAAAAAAAAAAAAAAATAACAGCAACGAAATTTTCGTACGACAAAAATTAAATGACTTTAGTTCAACCATTCATTATGACAACACGCACAAGATGTGGTCTCCAATTGTTGTTCTTGTCTCCCAAGTCTTTGTTTTTTTTTCATTTGTTTATTTGTTTGCAGTTGGTCAAATCGGTCACAAGATGCTGTGGCTGATGATGAGGATGATAGTGATCACCAGCTTCATCGTCATCATCATCATCATCATCAGCAGCAGTTCATTTTTTATCTACAGGAGTAGCAGCTAACAAATATTAAATATTTTTTGTTTTATCTTCTACTTCATATTAAATGCATTTGTTATGATTGTTTTTATGTGTTTTTTTTTATATTGAACATAAAAACTTGGGGGCATATTGATTTTGATAGATCGTTAGTAACAAAAGGATATTTTAATCAAAATATTTCTTATGAAATTCTGAGTGTTTTTTGATTTGGAATTATGAAATAGTTAAGACAATTATAGGTCTAATGAAAATGATGATTGAAAGAGCAATTATATTGAAAATAAATTTAACCATGATCAAGGTCTCCTTCGGTGACGATATCTCTGTTTTAACTCCTAATGCATTTCTTTTACGTTTATTAAATCTAGTTAAAATACTTTTGAACAATTGTGTTGGGGCTTTCGGATGCGTTTTAAATGAATAAAACAACATTTTTGTACCCTACACCACCATAGGTGGTTGGGTTATTATGCGTTTGTAGTGATGTTTGTAACGTAAAAATCTTCGGACCCACACCTTCAGAATAACTTTCTGAGATTTAACGATGTCCGTCCGTCCATCTGGTCGGCTGGCTGTCTGTCCATGTAAACCTTTTGAACAAAGTACAGGTCGCAATTTTGCAGATATCTTGATGAAATTTTGCACAGACAATAATGTTCTAAATTTCTTCAAGATTGGTCCATAGCTCCCATATAAATCCCTCTTCCGAAAATCACTTTAACGTGCATAAATCCCATACAAATGTCAGTCATCAATTTAATATTCGACACAAATAAGTTTTGTTTAAGTAGAAATCATAATGCCAAATTTTATGAGATTCGGTCCATAATTTATAATAGCTCCCATATAAACCCAAAGCGCATAAATTCATATTAATATTAGTACTAACGTAATATTCTGTATTTGTATATTTTATTTTAGACTTGGTAAAAGTATCGTTCCACAATTGGCCACAGGTCTTACATATAACCCCTCCCCGAAATATGATGCCCATACATGTAGGGTATCATATGGTTGGGCTTGACCGACTATATCTTTCTAACTCCTTTAGTTTTAAATTTTTTGGCAAAAATAAAAAATAAAAAAACCTTAAAATGTCTAACAAGGACTTATTGGTTTGTCTGTTGTTCAATGTCCGTCTGCTTGTCTGCCGTGTTAAAAAAATATTTGTACACACTTTTTTTTTTCAAATTTATTTTAGCTTGTCTTTATTTGTGATCATTTTGTGCGATAACTTTTTTTAAAGCGTGTTCTTCTTCTAAATTTAAAACTTATGATTTCTTATTTTGTTAAAGAATTTAAACAAAATTCATAGTAATTTTTAAATAAAAAAATAACTACAGCAAACAATAAAATAAAATCCAGAGAAATCGAAAATATTTAAAAAACTTGCTTTTAATAAGCGTGACGAAAAAATTCTTTAATCATGTTTTTTTTTATACCTACAATACATATTTATATAAAGTTTACCATGATGTTGGTAGCAATATTTAGCAAATTTATTAGCAATTCATTTATAGTTTATTATATAAAATAATTAAGAATGATTGCTAGATTTTTTCCACATGAAATAATCAATGAGAATTCAAGACAAGTTTTTTTCATTAATCTTTTATAGATAAAGTTAAAAACTAATTATAAAGTTCCATTCATATATTTTCTTCCAATAACATTGATTTAAATTTTAAACTTTATTTATGAATAAGTTTATTTAAATTAAGCATATTGATCTTACATGAGACATACTATGTAAAATAAACATATATTTGATATTTTAAAAGATTTTTGAAAAATATTAGAATATTGTAGTAGTGGTTAAAACATTCGGAACTGACACACAGACATTGAACATCGTTTTTGTATATTAAAATAAAAAAAACATATATAACCAAATGTCGGAAAATTGATTCAAATATATCAAATCGATGGCTATGAATAGAGCTTTCATAAAATACTTTGCTTTATAAATTTTAAATTTAAATTTTTTTTAGCAACTATAAGTTATTTTGTGGTTATACCCTGCAACATCATTGGTGGTTGGGGTATTAGGCGTTTGTGTTGATATTTGAAACGCACAGAAATAATATTCTAACGCCCATCTTAAAGTATACCAATTAACTCAGAATTATTTTTTG
This sequence comes from Protophormia terraenovae, assembly GCA_951394005.1. Classification (NCBI taxonomy): domain Eukaryota; kingdom Metazoa; phylum Arthropoda; class Insecta; order Diptera; family Calliphoridae; genus Protophormia; species Protophormia terraenovae. The sequence continues at coordinate 34,152,857 of OX596073.1, forward strand.
AGTCGATTTAACGATGTCCGTCCGTCCGTCTGGACGGCTGGCTGGTTGTCTGTCCATGTAAAGCTTGTGCACAAAGTACAGGTCGCAATTTTGAAGATAATTTGAGGAAATTTGGCACATTGAAATTGGTCATGATCGGTTCATTATTTCAGCTCGCCTCCATACAAATACTCCGCGGAAAAGGGTTTTAACCTTTAACCTTGCCTTATTTATGTTACTATTTCAATGAAATTCGGTAAGTAAGGTCTATACATAGATAAATCGAAGTGCAAAATTACAGGAAGATCGGCTATTATATAAGGCCCACTTTCGAAATTCACTTCAACTCGCAAAACTCGCACATAAATGACAATATAATGGTAATATTTGACATAAATAAGTTTAATATAATATATTAGCTAATTTTACATAGATGGGTCCATAAACTGCCATAGTTCCTATATGCGGTGAATTTCCCAACTATATCATTCTCGTTTTTATTTGTTCTAAGTACATAATATAAAAGTAATTTTATGGTTTTTCTTATATTGAAAATTAATAAAAAAAGTCAAAATAAACAAAAAATTTTGTGGGGAAAAATCATCAAAATGGACATAAATCGCAAAAATGGAAAAAGATTCCCAAATAAAAAAAAAAAAAAAAAACGCTAAAAGTAGATTTTTTTAATTTTCGCAATTCTTATACGTTTAATCTTATGTTTGTAACCAGTGTTGCCAGTTTAGCTTTTTTAAGGCTAAATCTAGCCTTTTTATTTTGCTTTTAGCTTCAAAATGTTCGTTTTAGCTTCTAGCTTTTTTTCTAGCCTTTTTTTGATTCTTAACATAGCTTTAAAAAGGCTAAAAATTTTCAAATTTTATTTAAAAAAAATCACAAATTTAAGGAATTTTTTATATTAATTCGCACAAAAAATATAAATTTTTCATATTTAGCGAAAATTTTCGCCTGCGGCGCTTCATTCTACGAAAAAATTATAATTATTTTTTAAAAACTTTATTATCCATAGGAACTATTAATGTTAAATTTATAAATTCACTAATATACAACAACCTAATGAAAACTAACAAATAAATGTGCTTTTTAATAAGACAATATATTAGCTTTTTTTCTGGCTTTATTTTTTGGGTCATTTAGCCTTTTCTGACCTTTTTTAAAGTCCAATTTAGCTTCTTTTTTTCTCAAGTCCTGGCAACACTGTTTGTAATTCAAGCATAAAAAACTCTTCTTACCCCCACCTTAAAGTACACTGTTCCACCCAGAAGTACTTTCTGAGTCGATTTAATGGTGTCCGTCTGGCTAACTGTCTGTTCACATAAACATTATGCACAAAGAACAGGTCGTAATTTTAAAAATATCTTGATAATATTTGGCACGAATCATTTTTTTGGTACAATGACAAAGTCTAATAAAATTGGTTATGATTCGTAAATTATTTTACCTAGCTCACGTACAAATGTTCTCCCGGAATAGGAGAAGTTTATAGATCATAAATATTTTAAATATATTGATATTTTAATAAAATTCTTAACAAAGATGTTATATATAAGATTAAATCAGTGTATCGAATTTCATTAAGGTCGGTTCATAATTGACCATAGATTCCATATAAACTCTCTTCCGAAAATCCCTTTAAGGTGTATAAATACCATGCAAATATTAGTATTAATTTAATATTTCACATATGTATATAAGTTTTATATGTGTAGAACCCTTAATACCAAACTTTATGAGAATCGTTACATAATTGACCATAAGGCCTAGTTTTGGGAATCACTCTAAGTGTATAAATTTATATAAATATTAGTATCAACATAATTTCGTGTATTTGTATATTTTACTTTTAATAAAAATATCGGTCCACAATTTGTCACAGGTCCCATATAAGATCCTTCCCCGAATTTTGATATGCAAGTACACAATGGTGCACAAAATACCTTTGATTCAGAAAAAATCAAAAGCACGTTTTAATTTTTTGAATAATGGAAAAATATACTGTAAGTAGTCTGATGAGTCAAAATTATAATTTCTGATATCAGATGTCCTATATGGTGAAGTGGAGTTTTTCAGTGTATGGAATAGGTCCAGCTTACTAATAGAATAGAATAGAATAACTTTTTTTTATGAATTTCTGACATATTTTACTACATTTTTTAAATAAACAAGCGAGAATGTTATATTCGGCTCGGCCGAATCTATATACCCACCATAAACTTTTCCAAATTTTACGTTATATGGGAGGTGGGCTGACCACGCCCATTTTTTGTTTCCGAGTTTACATTGAACCTTCAACTATTTGTTGACTTTTCATCTTATATGGGAGGTGGGCGGTAAAGTTTGCGGATCACGACCATATTTGGTTTCCAAGTTTATATCGACTCTCGAACTATCTGTATAAAATTTCATTGTCGTACATGCTTTTCTTTAAGAGATATTAGCAGAAAAGTAAAAAATGAAGCTACAACGTACGCACAGTGCTTTGATCCCATACAACGATAGAAGGAGTTATCGTAGCAAATTGAAACTTGGTACGCATATTACTTTAGGCTTAGAATGCATAAATACGAAGTTTTGAAAAAATTGGCGAAAGGACACGCCTACCTCCCATATATCCTGAAGTTAAAAAACTAATTTTTTCTAAAATACTGACATTAAAAATAGATTGCTTATACGTTTTCTAATTTATTTTTTAATCGGAGCAAGGACACGCCCACCTTCCATATATCCTGAAACTAAAAAACGGATTTACTGCGTGAATACTGGCCAGAATTGCACCAAAATATAGATTATTATAGCTAAATATAGATTATTTATGTTTCCGCCAATTTTTATTAAAATCGGAACAAGGACACGCCTACCTCACATATATCCTTAAATGAGAAAAACGCATTTCTGGCTAACACACCGTTTTGAATTTTATAAAAATAGAAGGAGCAAGAACACGCCTACCTCCCATATATTCTGAAATGTGAAAACGCATTTTCTTCCAAAATACTGGTCAAAACAGTATCAAAATTTACGATACGCATTTTCTTCCAAAATACTGCTCAAAACAGTATCAATATTTACGATACCTTTTGGAAATGGGTTTTTTATGGGTCAGACAATATTCCATTTAATAGGAGCAAGGGCATAACTACCTCCTGCAAGCCCTATAATTTTTAAATATTACTTTAATTTCTGCACCCACATTTTATGTACAGTAAATCATTAATTTGTCTAATTTCGCCCGATTTCCGGTCCAAAATTTTTATTTTTTTTAGTTTTCAATATTTTATTAAATTTTAAAGCAATGTCGATTTAACAAAACGAAATATTTCAACATAAAGAATTTGTTTACTTTTGTGTAATAAAAGGAAATTTATAAATTTTTTGAATTATTATTTTTTTTCAGTTGTGGCAAAAAATAGGAAGTAATTCTTCTTTTATATATTAAAACACAATACTAAATTTTAGAATCAAACAGAAAAATTGCATAATTTTTTATAATTTTTTTTTTAATACTCCATCGAACTCATGTAATTTTTGTATTAAAATTTAAAAATGCTTCATAATTAGCGCCATCTGGAGGACTTTTAAAGTAATATATTAGGTTCAAAAAATATATTTTTCTATTCCTTATTTGTTTTTTAATTTTCGAAATATTTTTTATAATTATTTTATTATAATTTAGCTAAATAAATAACGTCAATATTGAGAACCCTTTGAAATTGAAGTGAAAACGGAATATCAGACACTTTTTCAATTTAACTTTTTTTAAAGTTGTGGCAAAAAATAGGCTCTAACTATTTTTTAATCTGTTAAATAACTGTAAAAACTTACATAAACTGTAAAAAAAAAATTTTTATAATTTTTAATAATTTTTTTATATCCTTCATCCAATTTAAGGAATTTTTAGGTTTTAAGTAAAAAATATGTGTAAATTTGAGCAATAATATGTATATATTCAAAATACTATATTTAAAAGATAATAATAGTTTTAATTTACCAATATTCTCAGGTATTGAAAAAACGAAACATCGATGCATTTCATCAAAAAGTGAATTTTTGAAAATTTTTTTTCCTATAAGTTTAAAACCAGCTTTTTGGTTCATTAATATTGGCTTTAAATTCTCTGACTTTAGCGCCCTCTAGTAACCACAAAAATAACTTTTTCCAAAAAATATATTTAAATTATATGACCTATATTGTTACTTTTCCAAAAATTTATATTTCAACTCAATTTGAAAATTTTTTTTATTTTGATTTTTGTCTATGGAACAAAGCAGTGTGGAACGCCCTGCGTTTCTAGCCCATAACTTTTTTGTTTATTATTTTGCCCATTTTCAATACGACATAAGCTTTAAATAAGATAAATATGTGTACCAAATTTCGTTGTTCCTTTCGAGCCCTATTCTGCTTACAACGGACGGACGGACGGACATAGTTAGATCAACTCAGAATCTAACCAGGACCCAGAAAATATTTACTTTACTTAAATGATTTTTTTGATATGTTACACACGGAGTGACAAAATTAATATACCCCACATCTATTTAATGATGAGTATAAAAATGCTTCAGAGGTAGGCGTGGCAGGATATAATCACACTAACCTTAGTATATTTGTATTATAAATGTTTAGCCAATACCTTAAAATTTTAAAATAAATCGTAACAAAAATAGGTAACGCACAGTTTCTTTTAATATTATAAAAGATCACAAAAAGTCGTAGCCAATATTCTAAAATAAAACTTTTTGGATGTTCTTTTACTTATTAGAGTCCTGCAAACTGTGTCTTATAAGGCTGTACAAGCCACTTGATATTTTTCAAGTGTTGTTATCAGTGTGTGTGCGGAGTAATAAATACTGTTCTGCAGGCACTTAAAACCATACAAATACTGCGTGTGTGCTTCAACTTTATGAACAAATCATGAGTGTGCTATGATAGCGACCAAACAAGCCTCTCAAAGGCTTGTATAAAAAAATACAAGCCTTTTGACCACTTGTTTGCTTCAATAAGGAAAAAAATTGTGTTTTCTTTTTTATTAAAATTATATGTGTGTGTGCGTTCATGACTGTATAAAGTAATTTCGTAAGTAAAACAGTCGTTTAAAAGTATTGTTTATAAACTTATTGTTATTTACGATCAAATAAATTATTAATGTTACTAGTTATAACAATTTAAAGAAACATGCATTAAGTTTTATTAGTAAACAGATTTTATTAAATATTTAAAGTTTTTTACAAGGTTTTTTTGTTCTATATTATTTCCTTTTAGTTTTAAAATAGAATGATTACTTAGTAAATATAAATTAAATGCAATAAAATCTATCATATTATAAATAAGTACAATTTTAAAAATTTTTTTTTTTTATAAACATACAATTAATTATAAGACTAACTTTATTTAAAATATAAATAAATACTAAAGATAAAAATTTTCTAACTTACATATGTAACTGACAGTTTCAAATGTCAACTTTAATTTTTTTACTTTTTTAACTCTTAATAAAGAGTATTTTTTAATAACTTTATGAATTCACCCTTTTACATTTATTTAGAAAAGAAGAACCAACAATAAAATATAGACATACTGTATATATGTGTGTGTATGCAAGAATATTTATAAACAACCACTTTTTACACATTATGAAGATTTTTTGCCACACACAGCAACTACGTATTACAAAAAACAAACAAATCATTAAGCCCACTTGAAATCTTTAAATCATTTCTCAACGTCTTGTATGATTTGCTTTTTTTTGCCACACCACTTGCACCACTTGTTTACGATAAATGATTTGAACGCACGGATTTGCAGTCGCTCATACACAGTACACACTTGCTTTGCTTCGGGCAGCGAACAGTACGAACAGTATTTATTGTTGTTTTTGCACATGTTGGCTATGAAACACACACTTGAAATTCAAGTGTGTTTGCTTTTCAAATCATCTTGCGCAGGAGACTATTACTTATATACCAATCGTATTTTTTATTTGGAAGTCATTGGAATTTTTTAGTTCTAGTTAGGGTATTCACTCGAATATTGTTTGTTCGATTAATCGACAAACTAAAATCAAATAACTGTTCGATTAAATTAAAATCAAGAATTTCGAGTAACAATTTATTCGAGCAAGTTATGCCGATTAATCGAATAATTCGAGTAAAAAATATTTTAAATATTTCCTTTCTTAAGTAGTTTTTAAGATGTTTTAATTTTAGTTTTCTAAAAAATTTAGCTTAAAAACAATTTTTAAAATTTGTATAGAATGTTTCGAATCTAAAAGTGGTACCACAAATTGGAATTGTATTAAAAAGAATGTATTTAGTAGAAAGAGCCGAATATATGTATGCCTAAATTACAATACGTAGTTAAAGATCGGTTTTTAATTACAAAAATGAAATAAAAATATAAACGTCACTTTAAAAAATTATAAAGTAAAACTGAAATAATTTTAATATAAATATAATAAATAATAAGAAATAAATTGAAGGATCTTAAACTTGATTTAGAAAAACATATTATTGGTTCTACGAATGAAAGTACATAGTTTATATACCAATAAATGTTCAGTATGATGTAGAGGATGTGATGGTGATGGTTTGAATGAAATTTGTTGTTAAGAATCGCTGAACTATTTTATCTAAAAAAAAGTGCTTTTTGTCATTTTCAAAATGCAATAACTCAGAAACTAATAAATATATTTTCACAATTCTATCACAGCCTAACGAATAAAAATACAAATAATATTTGTGTAAAATATTATACTGAGTCGTTTTTACTAAATTATAACAAAAATAGGAAGAAAGAAGAAATAAAATATTTTACATTTTGATAGAAATTGTGGTTTAATTCAAAATAGAGCCAATTATTACTACGCGTACATTTGGGAGAAAGAATTATTTATTTTAAATTTACAATAAATTTGTCCATTAAATGGAGAAAAGTAAGTAGTTCTAATTAATTGTATCACTATAATATAAATAAAAAAAAACTGTATACATTTGTATAATTTTCAATGATCATTAGAAGGCATTACTAAAGATTGAACATAATTGAACAATGAATTATAAAACATTCTAAAACCTTATACACAAATACATATATAACTGAAAACATCTGTTGTACATAGGTTGGTATGTGTCCAAATTAAAAAGTGAGGTTATGAGACAAAATCGCACTTTAGACTACCCTTAATATAAAATTTGGTTCAAATAGATAGACCAAATTTGTTAGACCTATTTATTTAACTATCAATGAATATATTAAATATAGAGAAACAACGTTATTATCAAAGTAAAATAGACAAATATTCATAAATATTTACACAAATTTTAATTATATATTATTTTGGAAAGACTATTTCTTATTTTAACCTATATTTTTGTTTTCTATTTTGATAAGCATTGAAAAATCGAGCAAAATTTTAAGGTATAAATTAATCGAATAACTCGAGTAACTTAAAAGAATTACTCGATTATTCGAGTAATTTAAAAACTGCATTTTCGAGTTATTTGATTATTCGAACAATGAAAAAGTCGAGTAAAATGAATACTCTAGTTCTAGTCCACTAAAAACAGAAGTTCCATAAAAAATATATTTTTACAATTTACAAATTACCATAAAATAACTTGGAACATTTGTTATTAGTACATACCAAAATAATCATGCCCAGATCTTAGCCTATACCCGAGTCTCCGGGTTATGGATTTTAAAATGGTAATTAGTATATGCAAACTATACAATTTGCTGGAACCCATTAAAATTACCGTTGTTTAACATTACCCATGATTTTTCTTTTTAAGTTGAGTTTATTTCAAATAGTTATAAATTTTTTATATCAAAAGAAAACTTTAACATTCATTTTTCTCTTTTAAATGCTTCGAGTACAAATATAAAATTTTCTTATTTTCACACTATTTTTTTCTTGTTTTCTTTTCTTTTATGCACAATAAATTTTCGATGTCATTAAATCATTTACGAAATGATATCGTTATTGTCATCTTCATCTTGTTTTTCAAAAATATAAAGATTTTTTTTTTTCTAACCAAATGATGGTCCTTCGTTATAGCACACATACACACATAAATGTATTCATACATTAGTGTATGTGTATATATTTGGTAATATAAAAAGACGATGATAAAAGAACATGTTGTTTGTTGTCGTTTCAGTCGTATTTCTTTTCGTAACACTGTAAATGTCAGCAAAAAGATGTTGAATTGCCATTTTTAACAGGAAATAGGAAGTGATGTTGCTTCATAGAAAACATATATTTTGTTGTTGCTATTACTGCTCATCTATTTATTTGTTCGTTTGTTGCAGCAACTCTCAAGAAAAAGACATCATTGCTGTCATTATTGTTGAATGAAGTAAAGGAACAAAAGAACGAGTGGAAAGAAAACTATAAAAGTTAAAAGTAAAAAAAAAAAAATCTACTGCAGCCATATTTCTCTTATGCTTCCTTTTTTTTTAAACATATTTTTTGATTACATTTTATGTTGTAGCAAATGGAAGTTGTACAAAAAATTAAGTGTCGCAGGCATTTTTTTTCTTGATAGTTTTCCTTAAACAAAAATATTTCTTTATGTTATTTGGTGTTCATTGTTTGTGTTGCCTTTATTGCATAAATAAAAGGATACTTTTATTTTATTCAATAGCAAGTTTGAGTTTTAAAACGGAAACGGATGTGGGTCTAAGAAATTGTTGCTATTATAATGGACTTAAGAGTTTTGTAAAGTAACTAATATTAAAATAATATATAATTTTTTGTTTTTATAATAAAGGAATTGTGTTTAATAATATAAACTTTTTAAAGGATTTAAATTCGTTTTATATGTACAGTGAAAGCTCGCTTAGGCGGACAGCAATCGTCACGCTGATTTTGTCCGTTATAGGGAGATGTCCGTCTATGGGATATGGTACATAATTATTTTTTTACAAGGGGTAATTCAGTACTATATCTTTTTATTTCAACATTCAAGATTGATTGTAATTAATTAACTTATAGATATACATACCCTTATTTATACTTACATATATATCGTCAACTAAAATGTAAAAGGCCGTAAAAATCAAATGTTGGTTTTATTTACTGGATTATATTGTACTGACCCAAACTACATTTATATACTAAGGGAAAAAATTCGATTCAAAATCAACAACGGTTGTGCTCACATTGGTAATTTACGGTAACAGCTTTTTAATACCTTTCGTTAACAAATTTAATAAAAAACATATATAATTTAACAATTTAATACCGCAATGGTTTCAACTTGGTGCCAATAAGGTATCGATTTTCAATAAGAATTGAACACGCAGTGTTTAATTTAAACACATACGGTGTAGATACACTATTGACACCGAATGGTATCGTTTTCAACACGTATGTGATTGATATTTCTCTGGGTGTACAAAAAATTTCATGTTCATGTCTTCAAAAAATACATCAATATTGACAAAAGTCAAAAGATCTTAACATTAACTTCATAGACGAAATAGTCGTAAAATTTGTTCCATTTAAGAAAAATTTTATTTGAAAGCTGTTTTATGATTGAACTATTTTTGCAATTAAAAAAAAAAAAAAATAAAATTGTGGTTTACATTAGAAGAATTGGACACATAGCTGAAATCCGCATATGACAGCAATCAAAAAAAAAAAAAAACTTGTTAGTTTCATACAGTTTTTCAGGATTTTTTGACTTCGGTTTATTGATTGTCGGTACCACATGGATCCATTTCAGGTCTTGATTTTTTTTTGTGTTACACAATTAAGGAGTGAGATCGAAAAATTCTTAACATACATAATATTCAATAACTTGGAAACGGTTGATCTTAGAGTTTTCATTATTTTTTTTAATCATTTCATAATTTAGCACAGATCACAGAAATATGTAATTTTTATGGTTTTAACCACTAATTATACAATTGTGGACCATTTTTGAAAACCCTTTCTTTGGAGATTTGATAGTTTCTTCAGTCACTTTTTTGGAAAAGTGTGCACATCTTCTGTTAAAATCTTCGGTATTTTGGGACACCTTTTTTGTGCTCTTGAATTCACTTTTCACAAGAGCTCAATATCTCTCCACTGGTCTAAGCAATGGAGAGTTTTGAAAATTGACCTCTCTTGGTACTAAAACTATGTTATTGATTTCGTACCACTCCAGAGCTTTTTTACCGTAGTGACATGATACCAAATGGGTCCAAAAATATGTGGACACGTTGTGCTTTCTTAAGAAAAGAAGTAGTATTTTTTGCAAATATTCCTTTATGCATAATTTGGTATTTATAGATCCGAATGTATCAAATGACTTTCCTGTTTTGCTGCAACTGCAAAAAGCTGAATTTTGTAAGAAATTTTTGCTGCTTTTGGGTCTTAAACTTATCTCCAACATTGCTCGACACAAGCTGCGAAGATTCTGCCAGCAACTACGTTTCTTCGTCAATTATACAGCTTGAGTATTTTTGTATGAAATTTGGTTTTAAATTCCGAGTCCTATTTTTGGCTTGTAATTTTTTTTTTGCAGAATTCCAGTTTGGAATTTTTTGAACTTTATATGTTATCAACCTTCCCATTAGCTTTAAATTTTCGCACCAAATAGTCGAAGCACTGAGAAAACTGAGCTACCAGATGTGTTTGGAGTTCCTTTCAATATGCCTTCAATTTTCTGGCCTTCCCAATATCATGTGGTCCTTTTTTCTTACCGAACTAGGTTTCACATCAATAGTCAAATTCTCCTGATACTGTTTAATAACATAAGAAACGGTCGACATTTAATTCTGTGGCCAATTATTTGTAAGACCTATTTGAATTTTTTGAAATTTTTTAATAACTTGTAGGACGTAAATCTTTTTCGTCACTTATTTTGATGAAAATAAGGACAAATTAACATGGTTGTTATTAAAAATAATAACTGAAGTATTTTTCCATGATAACTAGATCAAAAGAATTTTTGAATATTGATTCCGAAAAAAGTTATGAGGCAAAATGTGTGTTAAGATTTTTTCGATCTCACTCCTTAAGTGTTGTTAACATAATTGCATCAAAAGTTATTTAAAAAGTCAGAATTTAAAAAAATATTTGGGGTTGAAGATTGGTTTCATAAAGGTAAATGTAAAAAGAGAATTGCTCATATATATATATATATATATATATATATATATATATATATATATATATATATATATATATATATATATATATACGTATCTTCAAAATTGATGCACAAATCATGATTTCATTCACAGTTAAGTGAAAATACACATACAAAATATATATACACTGTCGGACAAAATAAAGTGCGGTTTTTTACTCTTGCTATTCATTTCATAATAATTGCCTTCTAGGTTCATTATGATCAACTTTTTTGGTGTCCAGGTATTTGTCGTTTTATATTTTTCAATTTAATAAACAAAAGAAGTTTATGAAATAGTATGTGCATTTCGAGTTTGGAGTAAAACTGTTGTGTTGGTCATGGATTTTGTGCGACAAAATAAAGGGACACTTTACCTAATTACTTAAATTTGGCTTCCAATTTTCAAATTTGTTGATTCAAAATGGAAGGCATATGCTCAAAAAGTGCCAAAATTTAATATTCTATTCAAATTATTATTTCATTTGAAAAATAAGGATAGATCCGGCCATATCATCGGAAACTCTTCGACCACAATCCAGTAAGATTTCTTGATTCCAGATAGAGAAAATGAAGTAAGATTAATGTTATTATCTTTAAAGTGCAGCTTCTTAGAATCTGAGTCCAAAAGAACCATTTCATTATGTAAAATTACAATTCTAAAAGAAAATTAGAAGAAATTGAGGGGTCAGAAACCCTAATATATCGCAATTCTCGACAAAAAGAATCTCATTTTTCTAGGCGGAGAGGTAAAGCAGGAAGTAATTTGAATTATTACTAGCCTAAAGCGTGAATTAGTTGGTTGTTTATGTGACGTTTCTTCCGCGAAGGAAACAGCTGATCGTTTATATTGCTTGTATTCACAGAAAAAATTATTACCGTCTTTTTTCCAATTAACTCAGTTGTTTAATTTTGCAGCAAAATTTAATAAATATATTCAAGAAAAAATAAATTAAAAATAATTTTATGTATGATTTTAACATTTTTAATTCATTCAATCATCTACTTGATTGATTTAATTAATTTATTAATTGGGAATTTTTTTCTGTTTTGTATTTTTTATAGTTTTTAGTAATTGATATAATCATTTTGGTGAGAGGTGCAAATTTAAACAAGTTTATAATTGAATGAATTATTTTCATATATATTTGTTAATTGGTGACTTTTTTCTGTGTTGTAATGCTAACAATTATTGAAACTTGACGTTGATGTGATGTGATGTCTGATTCTGTTGAAAACAGAATTTTCTTGCGTTGTTCCGTGACAGTTGTTAGCAGTGTTGGCAAACAATCACTTTTTTCTTACAAAAAAACAAATACTTAACGAAATAAAAAAGAAAAACCACTAAATAAACGAAGAAATAAATGAACAAAAATAATTAAATACACAAACAATTAAATAGATAAATATAGGGTTTTCCTAGCAAATAAGTTTGGTAACTCTGTTTTTTTTTTTCTAACAAATGCCAAAAACATATGTCACGTTATTAATTTTGGATAATTGCACAAAATTCTTCCCGTAAATAAACGGTACATCAACATCACATAAACAACCAACTAATCCGGCCTTAACTGTCCAGTCAAGGTTCAAACAATTTGATTTCGTATGTACCAAAGTTATGAAAACATTTTTTATATGATCTCCTCTTACAAAAATTTAAAACTTCAGACTTTTACATGGCAGCTTCCAAAATTTTCTCAGTTTTTTAAAAGTTTTAATAAGATTTTTATTTATTCATTCAAATAACTGTTTTGAGGACCCTAGAGTGTCTGTTATGCAGGAATCTTATAATTTTCACATTTTCAATGTTAATTCAATTTTACTTAGATCATTTTAGAATTAGTTGTGCACTTTTATCTTGCAAAACGTTCGTACAATTCAGAGGGATAGGTAATAGTGGAATTTTGTAAATCTGGGCGGGATGAATTCCTAGGAACACTTCTGGAATTTAAATAATTCACTTCCTAAACACTTCTATAAATCAATAAATAAAGATAGTCAAGGAATAAATTGCAAAAAATATGATTTTAGTGGAAAGGAAATGAACTGTCCTTATCATTTTGACTCACTGGAAAGTTCACATTTTCAACACTTTTGTCTATAAAAAGATCAAATGTCAAATAAATGATACCAAAAGGTGTATAAAGGAACACCTCTTAGTAATAAATATTTTAGCTAATAGTACCATTAAATACCCCTTGTACTTTTTAATACACGGTGCAATAAAAAGTGACCTTATAGTTTTGCCGGGCACTTTATATATATATTTGGTTTTTTCCTCTTAAATAAAAAAATAAGTGTATTAAATGAAATTTAACGTGCTAAACAAGAATCTGCTTTCTATCACGATTGATTTTCTTTTATGGGCATGACAACTATGACCACGCATTTAGGCAGTCACACTTGTATAACTCGAGAACGGTTTGTCCAATTTAGATAATTTAAACTCCAATAGATAGCGATTTAAATTATTTTTGAGTTATATTCACATACATTTTTGTTCAGTTAATGCAGATTATTGTTTGGATCGTCAAATTCCTCTAGTCCATCTATTTGTGTTTAAAGACAAGTATTTCTACTTAATTGTAGGTATACATGGGTATTTACACTTAACTGTGAATATAATTAAGAATTGTGTATCAATTTTGATTATACATGCCCTTATTTTATTCGCAGCGCTAAGATAAAGATGATAAACTGAAACATTTTTCAAAAGAAATTTTAGTAAAAAAAATCCTAAATTTTCCATATTTTGTTTTTCGGACACTAATATCGAAATAACTCAGAAACTATTGAACACCGTTCATGAGTTATGGTGAAATATTCTACAGTAATGGCCTTATTATGGGCGAAATATTATACACGCTCATAAAAAAACCAGACCTGATAGAAAAAAATAACTGAAAGCAGATTCGTGTTTAGCACATTAAAATCCATATGTCCAATTATTCGTCTTTGGGGGAAGATTTTTTTTGCCGACCAGTGTAATCCGTAAATAAGCCTCCAATCAATAAAAAGGTGTCATTTACAATGTGATCAGTTATATTTTTTAAAAATATTAAGTTATAATAATGTTTAAATGTTAATATCTCTTTAAAGAAGACTCTCATTATAAAGGAAGTCTCAATATGCGATCACTTACACAGAAAAAAAATTAAAATGGACTTCAATTACGAAATTGCTAATATTAATTTTTAATTGATTTTGCTCCAATCACCAATATTTTTTTATTATCAGTAATTTTATTTATTGAATCTTCACAAAAGTTAAGTGAGCTAACAATAATTAATCAAATCTTAAATCTAAATCTTAATATCTATTTAGTACAACCAACGTCTGACTAAAAGCGATTTTAATGCATATGGTTTAACTTCGGCTCAGTTCTGCGGTGTTTCTTCTTCTCAATCGGATGTGTCCATTACTTCTTAGTATATTTCGTGCTAGTGGGTTAGGGTGTATTTCCAATCTCTTTAAGTATGCTTCTGCATGTTCTTTTATTACATCTCTTACCAAAGGAACGTTTAGATCCTTATGTATGTTACTATTACATACCAAGGGGCTGCGGTTATAGTTCGCAATATTTTGTTTTGGCGTCTCTGTATTTTCTCAATATTTGATGCTGAGGCCGTACCCCATAACTGGATCCCATAAAACTGAATTATAGAGGAGTAGTTTACAATCTAGACTGAGCATAGAATTTCTGCCAATTAGCCAATTTATTTGGAGTGCTTTCAGTTTCATTTGGGTCAACTTTGCATCAATATGGAATTTTCAAGTAAGGCGTCGATCGAGATGTATTCCGAGATATTTAACCTCCGATTGCTGGGGTATTACTTGGTTATTTATTAGGATAGGTGGGCATGATTCCCTACGCAAGGTAAGTGTTATATGTGTGCATTTTTGTTCATTTATTTTTATTTTCCATTTTTTTAGCCATCTCTCAATATCAAATATATGGTCCTGCAAAATACGAGATGCCTCCTGTGGGCATTCATGGGTGCTTAAAATAGCTGTATCATCTGCAAATGTTGATGTATGGGTTTGACTATTAGTTGGCATATCGGAGGTATATATCAGGTACAACACAGGGCCCAGTACACTACCTTGGGGCACACCTGCTTCAATAGGCTGAGGTGTACTAAAAAAGTCACCTTCTTTAAGAATAAATTTACGACCAGTTATATAGCTTTTCAATAATTTATGTATATTTATGGGTAAATTTTGTTCTATTTTATATAGCAAGCCATCATGCCACACTTTGTCAAAGGCTTGGGATACGTCAATGAAGAGAGCGGAGCAATATTTCTTTTCTTTAAACGTTTTGTTTATAACATTTACAAGTCTGTGTGTTTGTTGGATAGTACTGTGTTTTCTTCTAAATCCGAATTGGTGATTGGGTATACATTGGCTTATTAGTGGGTTTAGCTTGTTAATTAGGAGCTTCTCAAATAGTTTAGACATATTAGATAATAGACTTATGGGTCTGTACGATTCTACTTTTGTGTGTTCTTTTCCTGGCTTAGGTATCATGGTAATCAGTGATACCTTCCATTCTAGTGGATAATATTCAAGGCGTAATATAGCGTTAAAAATAATGCTATGCTATCCGGGGTAGTTCTAAAAGCATCTGGTTACTGATTTTATCAATACCAGGTGCCTTTTTGGAGTTTAAATCAACAATAGCCTTATCGATCTCTCGAATCTCAAAGTAAAGGGGTTCAACTGCTCTGAAATGGGGCACAACAGGTGGCAACTCAATTATGTCATTTGATTCGTTCGGGGTGAATACATTCTTTAAATGACTAACAAACAGATTCCCTTTTTCAGTATCGTTTCTTGCCCATTCACCATTAGCATTACGTAAAGGTGGTCTACTTATTACAGGTCTCTTGAGTTTTTTTGTGGCTCGCCATAGTGAGTAATCTGACTGAAGCGTTGCATCCAGCTTTTCCAGATAATTACACAGAGATGAATTTTTTCGATACTCCAAAAGTTTAGAAAGCCTTTTTTGGCATTCTTTTAGCTTCGATTTTAGTTGAGGGGATCTGTGGAGTTGCCACTCTCTTCGAACTCTTCTTTTTTCAGTCAAGAGCCGTTCGACATCTGCAGAATAAATTCTATTATATCTGTTTTGTCGGGGGGGTTGGGTAGCATGTTCAGCAGCAAGTTTTAGATTTCCATCAAAATTTTTGAGAGAGAGATCGATTTCTTCTGGTGAACCTAGCGATATGTTCTCTGTGCAGTGAGTACTAAGGTATTTCTTATATTTTAGCCAATTTATCCTTTTTCCTGATATCGCTAGGTTACCAGTCGGGGATACAATTTCTTGGGGGCTCAATAGCATAACAATAGTGGGTGTGTGATCTGATGATAATTCTAGAGATGATTCAGCTTTAATTAGTTCCATTGGGATATTTTTTATAACACCAAAAATATTTTGTGTGGATCAGTGGGCCAATATGTGGGGTTTCCGCTAGAAATCACATTCAAACCCATTTTAGAAATTGTATCAAACAAAACACGACCTTTCGGGATAATCAGTCGTGATCCCCAGAATGTATGCTTAGCGTTATAATCGCCAGCTGCCAGGAAACGGGGACCTAGTGATTTATAAAAACTGTTGTATTGATTTTCTGTAATTGAAAATCTGGGGGGTGAGTATATCGAAGAAATCACTAAGTTTCTATAACAATCATCAATACAGATTGTTGTAGCTTGAAGATAATCTTCACAAAGATCACACATATTGGCTTTTGAATCACCAATATGATATTAATAACTAGAATAATTGGAAATTGACTTAAATTTATTTTATTTCTATATTTTTATAGAAAAATCTTAAATTTTTCTTTATATTTTATTAACTTCTAACTATTTGTCAATAAATTCCAATATAAAGTTAGTTAATAATTTTATAAAAGGTAATTTGAAGTATTTTTTTCTTTATTTTTAAAATTTAAATTGTCACATTTTTATGTCTTAAATTTACGTCTGTTATTACTTGCATTATTTTTATTCCTACTTCATATTCATATTTTTAATGTAGGTGTTTGTTTCCTTTACCAAATATAAGGCATAATTTTTGTTTAAATATGTTTTTTTTTACTCTTATTATATTTTGTTACTTTTTATTACAATTTAGTTAAATGTGTTTTATTTTTATTATTTGCTTTTTTTTCTACAAACTGAATTCATCCCAGCAAATATTGATATCGTGCATATTGATCTTGTTCATTGATAAGACAATGGCATGAACCACTTCCTTGGAAATGTTTTTTTTTTTTTTGCTTTTTGCTTTTGCCCACAAGTACAAAGATTCATAATGTGGTTAACAGTTGTGGAAGAGGTGAAGTACGGAGAATTATTCCAAAATATTTTTACTTAAAAGCAATATGCTAAATTTCAAAGTTGAATCAGCTGCAATGATTTTGTTGAAATAAAGTACATATATATTTGTATTGAATACCCTACAATAGGAATGGATTTGATAATTGCCGTTTTTAAACGATTAAGAAATTAGTGGAGATTTTAACTCTGCCAGATTTTAACTTTCCAATAATTATTTAATTTTAATACCTATTCAAGTGCAAATTTGGATCCTTTGTAGAGGCAAAAGTAGTAGATTTTTTAGTATAAATTGATAAAATATTGTCAAGATAATTTTCTTAAAGAGCTGAAATTCCTTAGATTTCTCTTAAAGACCTTTTATAGAGTACCTTAAATACCTTACTATTAACATTTGTTTTAGTTACGTTATATTTTTGTTCCCCAATTTTTTCTCTCTTGCTTAAAGGTGAATTGAACTTGGGGTTGCCCAATTGTTGTTGTTGCTATTGTTGGTGTATTATTATTTGCCCACCATATGCACCTAAGTTTTAAAAAATAAATGCTGGATAAATATTTTTTATTTTTTTTATATTCCTTCGTTTTTTATGGTTATAATATTGTTGTGAAGTTTTGTTTTTGTTGTTAATATTTTTGACAAAGTGTTTTAGACCATGGCAAAAGCAACACATGTGTTGTTGTATGTACTTGTGTTATAGTATTTGGCTGGTGTTTCCCTTTAGCGCGATTTTAAACATTCACACACGACTGCCAAAAGATTGTTTGTTTTTGTTTTCATGTTTCTTTCATGCTTTTGCCCTCCTTTTTCTTATTAAACATGAAGGTACGCGAGCGCGAGTGCATTTTTGTGTCCTTTTGTGCAGATTTTAAGAAAAAAAAAAAAAAAAGTATTAACATCTATTCGTAGATTTTCTATATGTATTGTTGCTATAAATTTTAAATTATAAATAACAACAATAACAAATATTGTTTTTGTTTTGGTTTGTAGTTTTAGCTTTATTTTTATACTCTACACCATCATAGGTGGGGAGGATATTATGAGTTTGTGCTGATGTTCGTAGCACCCAAAAATATTGGTCTAAGACCCACCTTAATTTATACCAATCGGCTTAGAATCATTTTCTGAGTCGATTTAACGATGTCCGTCCGTCTGTCCGTCCTTGTAAATCTTTTAATTGAACTACAGGTCGCAAATTTTAACATAAATTGATGAAATTTGGCACACAGGTTTTTTACAGTCCAGGGATGAAGCCCATTGAAATTGGTTATGATCGACCCATATTTTCACCCATACAAATATCCTCCCGGAAAAGGGTTTAATGATCATAAATGCCTTAAATATAGCAATGTTTTAATGAAATTTGGCACATATAAATAAGTCTTAATAAGTGTGCCGATTTTGAGAAAGATCGATCCATATCATAGCTCCCATATAAACCCCTTTTCAGAAAATCACTTTAATGGGCATAAATCCCATTAAAATATTAGTATCAAGTTAATATTCGACACAAATAAGTTTTATATAAACATAAATGATGGTGCCAAATCTAACAAAGATCAGTCCATAATTTACCATAGCTCTCATATAAGGCCTTCTTTCGGGAATCACCCAAAAGTGAATAAATGCATATAAATGTTAGCATCGTCACAATATTCTGTATTCGTATGTTTTATTTTACACTTAATATGAATATCGGTTCAAATTTGGCTCCCAGTCTAATAAAAGACCCCTCTCCGAATTATTATATACACAATGGTGTAGGGTATCATATGGTCAGGCTTGACTGATTATATCTTTTTCTCTCGTTGTTGTTTGCATTGTGTTGAGTGAAATATAAATATATTCGGTAATTGATAGCGAGTATATGATAACCATATTGAAATTGAATCAGTTTGTAGATTGGATTCAATATGTTGGATTAAATTTTTCAAGGCTATCACTTGGTACACAAAAATTTTTCTAACTCCGTTACTGAATTGCTGAATAGTTGAGTAGAAGGCCGAAGTTCCCACAATAAGTAATTGACCGAAGTTTCTCTACAAAAGTCTCTATATTAGTCGATCGAAATATCTTGTGAAGAAATGTTGAAAGTCTCAGGGTTAAATAGTCTACAAAAGTCATAGTCGATCGAAGCCTCTATATTGATGTATTAAACGGATGACCGATATCTCCGGTTATGATAGTCTACTGAAGTCTCTCTGTAAGGGGTCTTTGTATTGAACAGACAACCGAAATCTTTGGCTTAAAACGTCGACCGAAGTGTTTCTATTGTACAGAATTGTAATGAATTGTCTGTATTGAACAGAGGCCTCTGCTCATCTGTTTACAGAAAAGATGACCAAAATCTGTGGATTAAAAAGTCGACCGAAGTTTATGTGTTGAACAGACGACCGAAATCTATGGGTTAAATAGCCGACTGAAGTATCCGTACTGAACATACAAATACAATCTCCAAGTAAAGTAATCGAATGTAGTCTCTATACTGGACAATTAACCGAAGTCTCCGGGTTCAATAGTCGAACGAAGTCTTTGAATAGACGACAAAAACCTTCGAATGAGATAATCGAATGATAGAGACCTCATTCGAACAATAGTCGACCGAAGTGTCTGATTTAAACAGAAGACCAAAACCGACTTATATAGTCGAATGATTGCCTAGTTATATTAAACAATAAATAGAAATTTTTCTATTGAACAAACGATCGAAATCTTTGGACCCCGATGTTTGTATTGAAATGACGACTGAATTACCCCGGTTAAATAGTTGAACAAAGTCTCGAATTGAACAAAATCTGTGGGTTTGAACTGAACAATCGATAAAGGTTCTTGTATTCAACATACTATAGAAATCTTTTTGTAATGAACATTCTACTAAAGTCTCTCTATTACACAGACGACCAAAGTTTCTCGATTAAATAGTCGATAGAAGTCTTTATTATTGGATAGTCACTGAAATTTCAATATCAGCTTCTTATGCAAATTAAACTCGAATAGCTATAATTACCCAACTAAAAATTTCTACATCACTAACTTCAACTCCAACGTAACATATTTTTATAGTTGTTGTTATTTGTGAAGTTTTAAGTTTGAATTTTTGTTGCAAGGTCTTTTTAATTCTACGAATGAATATTCTTCGTGTGATTATTATCGATTTGAAATGTTTTTTTATTTTTCTTCTTTATTCGTTCATATATTTATTTCACATTTAAAAATTTTGCTGTTTCTTGGTAGATTTCTTGGCAAATAGAAACTAAAACGAAAAAAGAAGAACATTGAAAACATATTGCAACATTATATTTGGCATTTTTTTTTAACTTGCTACATACATTCAAATATGGGTTTATGATTATGAATTTTTGGAAGAGACATTTTAAATCTTTTGTACGCTTTAATAGGATTAACAGCAACAGCAATATGTTTTTTGTTTTTTTGTTATTTGAAATGTTAGAATATTTTTAGTTGGTGTTTTTCTTGAGTATTTTGAATATGAAGAAAATAATAATCGTAAAAAAACTATATATTTTTTAATATTAAAACATATTTTTGTGGGCGAAGTAACCTTCTTCTTCGCGCTATTTTATTTATATAGAAGAAAATCCTTGAAATAAATGTTTGATTCTATTCTAAGAATTTTATGTTTTATTTTTTCATAATTTTATATGAGTTTTGGTTATTTTATAAGGAATTAAACTACACCCAGAGAAATATCAATCACATACGTGTTGAAAACGATACCATTCTGTGTCAATAGTGTATCTACACCGTATGTGTTTAAATTAAACACTGCGTGTTCAATTCTTATTGAAAATCCATACCTACTTGGCACCAAGTTGAAACCATTTCGGTATCAAATTGTTAAATTACATATGTTTTCTATTAAATTTGTTAACGAAAGGTATTAAAAAGCTGTTACCGTAAATTACCAATGTGAGCACAACCGTTGTTGATTTTGAATCGAATTTTTTCCCTTAGTGTATTGTTTTCAAAAGCTAAAAAAACATATTTGTTCTTTAATGAACCTAAACTTAGTTAAAAATTTTAATATATCTATTGTATTTAGTAAATGGAACTAACAAATTAAACATTAATTTCAAATTTTAATTATAATTTCCTTAATAATTTTTTTAAATCATTCATTTATTTTTATAGTAAAACCAATTCATATTCCCCTAAAATTTTTAAACTGTATACAAAAATATATTTTCAAAAAAAAAAAAAAAACTACAGAAAAAAACATAAATTATAAACATTTTACTAAACACTTCATTATTAAGAAGATCATTTATTGTAATTTTTGTTAAAACAAAAATAAATCCAAGAACAACAAAAAATATTTTTAAAAATATATACAGCAAAACAAAAACAAATTAGTAAATAAAAAATACAAAATTTCTAAAATCTTCAAAATAAACCCATTACAAATGTTTAGATTACAATTACACATCGGGGGATGCAATATACATAACCGAAGGTGCAATTACGAGTGAAGGAAGCAGAAGAGATCAGCTAAAAAAAATAACAAAATGTCTACTATGACACGAGCTATTACACTAGTGAGTCAAGTCAGAGAGACTTAGGAGAGCTCTACACTTTTGGCACAATTTCTGGTAATAAATGAAGAAAATGTTGCAACATTTAAATAATAGAAGGCGAGTTAATTTCAGAAGGGTGCACCGACGGTCTAGTTGGTAGTAAGTTAGTCTTGCAGTCTGGGGTTGTGTGTTCGATTCCCGACTGATGATCTGGTCTGCATTAACTACAATGGCCAATAATCTTCGCTAATCCGCTTGGTTAATATTATAATAAATAAATAAATAAATAAATAAATAAATAAATAAATAAATAAATAAATAAATAAATAAATAAATAAATAAATAAATAAATAAATAAATAAATAAATAAATAAATAAATAAATAAATAAATAAATAAATAAATAAATAAATAAATAAATAAATAAATAAATAAATAAATAAATAAATAAATAAATAAATAAATAAATAAATAAATAAATAAATAAATAAATAAATAAATAAATAAATAAATAAATAAATAAATAAATAAATAAATAAATAAATAAATAAATAAATAAATAAATAAATAAATAAATAAATAAATAAATAAATAAATAAATAAATAAATAAATAAATAAATAAATAAATAAATAAATAAATAAATAAATAAATAAATAAATAAATAAATAAATAAATAAATAAATAAATAAATAAATAAATAAATAAATAAATAAATAAATAAATAAATAAATAAATAAATAAATAAATAAATAAATAAATAAATAAATAAATAAATAAATAAATAAATAAATAAATAAATAAATAAATAAATAAATAAATAAATAAATAAATAAATAAATAAATAAATAAATAAATAAATAAATAAATAAATAAATAAATAAATAAATAAATAAATAAATAAATAAATAAATAAATAAATAAATAAATAAATAAATAAATAAATAAATAAATAAATAAATAAATAAATAAATAAATAAATAAATAAATAAATAAATAAATAAATAAATAAATAAATAAATAAATAAATAAATAAATAAATAAATAAATAAATAAATAAATAAATAAATAAATAAATAAATAAATAAATAAATAAATAAATAAATAAATAAATAAATAAATAAATAAATAAATAAATAAATAAATAAATAAATAAATAAATAAATAAATAAATAAATAAATAAATAAATAAATAAATAAATAAATAAATAAATAAATAAATAAATAAATAAATAAATAAATAAATAAATAAATAAATAAATAAATAAATAAATAAATAAATAAATAAATAAATAAATAAATAAATAAATAAATAAATAAATAAATAAATAAATAAATAAATAAATAAATAAATAAATAAATAAATAAATAAATAAATAAATAAATAAATAAATAAATAAATAAATAAATAAATAAATAAATAAATAAATAAATAAATAAATAAATAAATAAATAAATAAATAAATAAATAAATAAATAAATAAATAAATAAATAAATAAATAAATAAATAAATAAATAAATAAATAAATAAATAAATAAATAAATAAATAAATAAATAAATAAATAAATAAATAAATAAATAAATAAATAAATAAATAAATAAATAAATAAATAAATAAATAAATAAATAAATAAATAAATAAATAAATAAATAAATAAATAAATAAATAAATAAATAAATAAATAAATAAATAAATAAATAAAATAAATAATAATAAATACCAATGACCACAAGTAAGCTTCATATTACGGAAATGATCCTTCGGAAGGTAAGCGATTATTGAAGAAGATTGAACATTTTCCAATTTGCCAGAAGTTTTTGGCCAGAGATTAGTTCTAGCAGTTCCATAATCTTATCGCCTTTCTCGAGGAATATAAAATAAAATCATGCAAAGTCATAAGAGGAGGTACTATCACTACCACTACTATAACTGTGTATCGGAACAAAATTATATTCTAAATTTAAACCATAAAACTCAAGGTAAAACGGCAGTATCCAAAAGATTGCTTCAAACTATATCAAATATGCTTATTGGATTTTAATTACTAATTTTGTTCGATTTTTTTAAAAGCGTATTTATAAAGAAATTAAGTTTTTTTTACAAAAAATTTTAATTATTTAATAAATTAAAAAATATGATTCCTGTCTAATGCCACCTAATGTAGCATATATGAATTTATATATAATTTCGCTGAAACTAATGGAAACATTATGCATACAATTTATTTTTCTAATGCTACTAATGAATTCATATTTTAAATGTGGCACGTACTACATACAAACATATGTAGATATGTGTATTGTATGTTGTATTCATACAAAATAAAGTACAATAAGAATACAACAAATACATAAAAAAAACATATTCCTCTTGTTTTCATTTTACAAAATATGTGGCATATTTAGTATGTGTTAAAAATAAGTGTATAAATATTGTTGTGGTTGCAACCACAAAACTAATATGAAAACTCTTTAAAGCACTAACATACCACAAATAAACAAACATACGTTACGAGTACAGAATACATAAGTATTTAGCGCTTTGAAGCCATAAGCACTTGACACTTGAAAGTTGTTGAAATACCAGGAGCAGTATGCTACAACAAAAGTAGCAAGAACCTCAGCAACATCACAACATAATCATGATTATCTTTAGCAGCTAATTATATGCTTCATGTGTAAACAACAACAACAAATCAACTAAAAAAAACAAATATTTAACAAGTAAATATGTTAAGGAAACATTGAACACAGATTTGTTTTCTTGTGCCCCTGGAATTTGTATGCAACATGATGTATTATATTTCAATACAAATATGTTTGTGTGGGTTTTTTTTTTAATTTTTCGTTTTTAGAAGTGTAAAACACTTGAAAAATTATTTATCAACAAGCCCTATTATAAATTTCGACTGCATAATAATGCATCATTATTAAGTGATTTATATCCTTGTTGGTTATGCCAGACAAACAGACTCCTGTTGAAAGTTTCAAGAACACTTTTTTTTTTTGGGTTGATTTTCGATACTTAATTTGTTTCAATATTTTAATGAAAATATATTGAGATGTGGTTTTACTAAAAGTGAATAACGATTTTAAAACAAAAAAAAAAAAAAAAGCTATTAAGAAAATTCAATATAAGATTTTTATTTGGAGTAATTTTGAATATTTGTAATTGAAATTTTCAATTACATTTACAATTGTATACTGTTGTTCATAAAGACTTTATATTATTCATATTCAGCATGGATTTTATACATAAATTCGAAAGGGCAATCGCAGGATAGTATCTTATTTTTTCTGCAAATGATCCTGATGTAAAAAGTCCATTTTTATTTGGTGTAACCACCACTATGAACAGTGGGGCCAAAAGCAAAATAAATGCCAATAAGTCTGGAACTTTGAAACCACTGAACCGATTTAAATGAAACTTGGAACATCGATAGAAAAGGAGTTAGGTTTTCAGAATATTGTTGGATAGAGTGTGTAGCTGCAGCATGGACGCCACTACAGTGGACCAAAGTTGACCAGCTCTAGGGTGAAAAACATATCGGGGCTTATAACTTTTTCAAATATTGACCGATTTTAAATATTTTTACATTTTTGAATTCTCCTAAGCAAGACAAGGAAAAGACATGCTAAACTATGTATAATAAATTTCACAATTTTAAAATTTTTTATCACACTTTTCTTGAAACAAAGCGAACAGATGCAAATTATGTTTATATGGACATATTTAAAAAATTTGAAACTGAATAATTTCTAAATGATTATAGGTATCAACATAATTTTTTGCACATGATATAAAATATTTAATGGAGAATTGATAAATGTGAATATCAGAAAAATATTTATAATTTTTACTATATAATTTTAAAGGTCGAAGTTTTTGTTATTAAAAATATGGATATTTTCGAAAAATTGTCTCGTGTGACTACCGGTAGGCTGTCATAATTTTTTGCAAAACCTTTAAGAACATATTGTGCTATATAGTTTATTTCACAGAAGTACCAAAATCAACAATCAATTTTTTTTACAGAAACAAAAAGTTCAACTTCTCATCCAAAATTTATTATTTTTGACCACTGCTGAATGTAGGGTGAACGTTCAGAACTTTTCAAAATTACACTTACACGTTCTCTTGGGGTCCCATCCTTTAGAAAAAGTCATGTTTGGCAAAATATTTCTATTTTTGAAACCTGTTTTGAAATTTTGACTTTGAAATTTTTAATTTTTTTTTTTGTTATCGAATTGAGATAACAAAAAAATTTGTATTAGCATTATTTAGAAAATTATAGAGAATATCAACATATTTAAAAAAAAAATTTTGAAATTTTATTTTAAAAGAGCAAAATCGCAAAAAAGTCGAGGCCAAAAATGAGATATTTATTTTTTGAAGTTAAATATCTTTTAAACCATACGAGATAATTTAGCACAATTCAGCATATTTTTTTCTTGTCTTACTTAAGAAAATTCAAAAATGTAAAAATATTTAAAATCGGTCAAAATTTGTAAAAGTTATAAGCCCCGATATGTTTTTCACCCTCGAAGTGGTCAAATTTGGTACACTGTAGCGGCGTCCGTGCTCCTGTTACACACTCTGTTCAACAATATTCTGAAAGCCTAACTCCTTCTCTATCAATGCTCCAAGTTTCATCTAAATCGGTTCAGTGGTTTCAAAGATCCAGACTTATTACCATTTATTTTGCTTTTGGCCCCACTGTGCCATGTGGTAATCGACTTGCAACATTGTTTAAATATAAAGACGGATTTCTAAAGATCCTAGTGCATTGTTTCAAAACGCTATAACTGTAAAATAAAATAAAGCTTAAGTTCACCAAATTTTTCATATACTATTTTAGCATTGAAATAATTGTTAATGGTAGCAATTGATTTTAAATATTTTCTAAAAAAAAAAAAAACTTTTTCCCTAAAAGATTTCTTACAAAGTGGCAAACAAATACATACAGACATGTTATGTATATGTAATATATAAATGTTCACACAATATGAACACATATGAACTTAATCACCTTTAACGTTTTGATTTCATAGGAAATTTAAAATAAATAAAAAAATAAAATAAAAACTCTTTCAAATCAATAGCATTTAAATCATATTTTCATAGTTATAAATATCCTCACTAGTTGAGGTTTTATTTTTTTATATATAACTATGTATGTGTGTGTTTTATAAGATACATTTTCAAAGTAAAAACTCATAATTCATGCAAATCGTGGTTATATTGTAGCAAATATGTTGCCTATTTATTGTTTGTTGCTGCTGCAGCCACAGTCTTGGATTGCAGCTCCTAACTAACTGACTGACTGTTTGACTAGTTTGTTGTTTGTTTGGTTGTTGTTGCCACGCTGCATGTGTGAATAGAGTCACTGCAACACTCCACAACACGAGTAGAGAGTGTGTCTGAATAATAATATGAATTTTGTGCCACATTTGTATTTTATTTTGATTCTCAGGCTTAGCAAGTGCATTTAATGTTGTTGTTGTTATTTTTATTTTGTTGGCATAATGGTTGGTTCCCTCCATCATATTTTTATTATTTTATACAATACATCGAGTATTTTCATTCAGTTTCATTGCAAATCGAATTGCATTTTCATTTTCATTGTTGTACTTTTTGAATTGTTGTTGTTGTTGCTTGGTCAAGTCAATTCAATTGCAATTCGTGTCTCATATATTTTAAATGCTACAAATTATAAAATAATTCGTTCAAAATTTAAGTGCAGACTTTTTGTTTAGCTCCTTTTGTATTTTGTTTCCTTTTGTTATTTGTCCAAAAAAATAAACAAAAATATGAACTGAAAAACACCATTTCTAGATGAAAAGAGAAAAAGTTTAGAATTTAAGGAGCCTAGAGAAAATAGTTACCTAATAAGCGGAAAATAGTCAGGATTATAAAATATACAATATTGTAATTGCAGTAGCATTCTTTTCACGAACTTATACTTTCAAGATTTAAGAAATGTATATTTCGTTTGGCGAATTTACACCATGAGTCGTTATCAAAAATTAATAGAAAAAGAAGTTTGATGAGAACCAAAAGGACTCAAATTAAGGCCAATGTAACTAAATATTTCAAGACAAAAGAAAATGTTTAAATATCTTTTACGGTTATGAGAGGGGGCACTTTAAAAAAAAGTAGTCTACATAATAACATCAGCCCAAAAATGATTAAAAATCTAATACTTAAATAAATAGAGTTCTGATTTAATATATAATTTTACTTCAAATTTTGTAGTTTCTTAATCAGCTAGTCTATTAATTTGAAAAGATTAGCTAATAAGAAAAATTTATTACTTAAGTCATAGTGATTAAAACTTCCTCTAACCAAACTCAAAATGTATCTAAATAAGAAATTATGTTTGGTTTTACTTAAACATTACATCAATTTAAATTCCTTTCACCAATATTCATTTCACTTGGAAACAGTGTAGCTTTTTAAGACTATTTTTTTTTTTTTTTTTTTCTATTTTTTTAAGTTTATTCAAAGGTGAATTGGTGTTTTGGTCATAAACATAAATTTTGCAATTATTGTTTTCTTTTTTTCTATTATTTTTTGAAATAATTGATAGATTTTTGAAGATTTTTATCTTTATTTAATAAATTTTAAATAAATAAGCAAATATATTACATTAATTTGTTGTATTTGTTTTAAAATTTATTATTAACAAAACAAATATTGAAGTTTAATAAAATTAGACATATTTTTAGTTTTTAAGATTAAACAACACGGCGGGGGTTTAGTGGAGCAAATGATTTAAAGAAAATAATATAAGAAAAAAAAAAAAAATATTTTAAAGAAAAATTAAATGTTTCTCCAAATAAAATTAGTAAAATTTTAATAGATAACAATCATAGTTTTTGAAAACATTTCTAGGGTTTTTCAAATATTATTCATGAAATAGCTAGCAGAGGATGTTAGAAATTTTAAAAAATTTATTAACATTTTAGGCTATATCGTAGATTTCTACTAAGTATAGTTTAGCTTTAATCATAGGTTCCAAAGATTTTTAATTTAGCTTCTTAGTTAAGCTTCAATTTATATTTTATATTCTTAGTTTAGTATCAAATAAAGGTCAAAGTTTATCTTCAATGGCAGGTTTTTATATAGCTTTAGTTAAGCATCATGAAGATGTTTAGGTTTAGTTTCAGTCGTAGCTCTTTATATAGTCTTAATTAAAATTCAATCTTACGTCCTTAAAAGTCTTGTTCGTAGCTCTTTATTTAGTTTTAGTTTAGATTCAATCATGGTTGCCAAAGTGTCTTAGTTTAGCTTGAATCTTAGGGGCTACTTTAGCTTAATCGTAGCACTTCATACTGTATAGGTTTAATCATAGATATCGAAAAACCTTAGATTAGCTCCAATCGTATGGGTTAGTTGAGATCAATCTTAGCTCTTTATGTAGTCTTAGTATAGTTTAGATTAGATCATAGTTTCAATCTTAGGTGCGAGTTTAGCTAAATCATAGCTCTTTACATAGTCTTAGTTTAGATTCAATCATAGCACTATGGTTTCGCCGACCACTTTTCTCATTATAGCAGTTAGTTAGCACAATCTTACGTCCTAAAAAGTCTCAATAGCAGCTCTTTATGTAGTCTTAGTTTAGATTCAATCACAGATGCCAAAGAGTTTTAGTTTAGCTTCAATCAATGGCCTTAGTTTACCTTCAATCATAGGTACCAAAGAAACTTTGTTTAACTTAAGTTGTAGGAATTTTTCAGTTTAGCTTAATCGTAGCTCTTAATGTAATCTTACTTTAGCCTTAATCATAGAAGCCGAAGACTCTTACGTTAACTTCAATTATAGGGTCAAGTGAAGCTCAATCGCAGCTCTTCATATAGTTTTAGTTTAGCTTCAGATATTGACATCAAAGAGTCTTAATTCAGTTTAAGTGGCAGGGATTAGTTTAGCTTATTCATAGCTTTTTATATAGTATTAGCTTAGCTTCAATTGTAGAGATTGTTTTAGCTCAATCGCAGCTCCTTATGTAGTCTTAGTTTACCTTCAATTGAAGGTACCAAATAATCTTAGATTAGCTTCAATCACAGGTATTAAAGAGTTTTAGTTATAATGGTTAGCTTAGCTCAATCAAAGCTCTATATGTGGTCTTAGTTTAGCTTCAAACAATGTCTTATTTTAGCTTTAAGCGAAAGTCTTCATATAGTATTAGTTTAGCTTCAATCGTAGAGGCCAGTTTAACTCAATCATATCTCTTCATATAGAATTTGTTTAACTTCAATCATAGGTACCAAAGAGTCTTACATTAACTTCAGTGGTAGATATTATCTTAGCTCAATCTCATCTTTTATACAGTGTTAGTTTAGCTTCAATCATAAGTACCAAAGAGTAATAGTTTCGCTCAATCATAAGGTCTAGTTTAGCTCAATCACAGATTTTTCTGTGGTCTAAGTTTAGCTGCAATCAAAAGTGTTTATCTTCAAACCTTAGTTTAGTTGAAGTCTTAGTTTAACTTCAATCGTAGCTTCATAGCTACCGAAGAGTTTTAGTATAACTTCAATCGTAGGGTTTAGTAGTAGGTGTTATTTTAATTCAATCGTAATTCTTTATATAGTCTTAGTTTGGCTTCAATCAAAAGGTCTTAAAGAGTCTCAGTTTATTATAGCCTACACTACTCTAGGTGGTGGAGGTATTATGCGTTTGTATTTAAAGCAGCGCATCACTGCTTTACATTTGCGCTTATGTGTGTGAAGCAGCAAAAACGATATTGAATGAACGCAGCTCAATTTTACATTGAAAAAGCTCTTCATTTGTTGAAAGTAAACACCCAAATAACGAAACATATGTTAAGCTTAATTTTTGTTATTGACAACTTTATTTTTTCTTAAGAAAATTGGTTTTCTTGTTGTTTCTGTTAAAATACACCTCCTGTAAAAAAAAAGTAAGATATGATGGCAATATTAAATGTTTAAAAAATAAATTAGTTTCCCAATTTTCATCAAACATTTTTCTTAGTGTATTTTTTTAAGTTGCTTAGCGAAGTCTGTTGAGAGAGCAGCAGTCGAACGAAGTTTATAGTTTATAGTGTACGTGTGAAGCAACGTTGCATAAGCAGAATTTGTAGTCTAACCTCGCGAGTCAGGAAATTTGAAAATTGTGTGTCTCTGATTTAAAGTATACCGTTCGACTCAGAATCACTTTCTGACTCGATTTAATGATGTCTGTCCGTCCGTCTGGCTGTCTGTCCATGTAAATCTTGTGAACAAAGTACAGGTCGCAATTTTGAAGATATCTTGATGAAATTTTGCACGAATAGTTATTTTGATACAAGGACAAAGCCTATTGAAATTGGTTATGATCGATTTATTATTTCACCTAGCCCCTATATAAATGTCATCCTGGAATAGGAGTTTAGTGATCATAAATTCCTTACATATGGTAATTTGGTGCAAAAAAGTTTTGTACAAGTTTTAATGTTTGTGCTAAAATTCATGAAGATCGGTCCATAATTGACCATAGCTCCCATATACACCCCTCTTCCAGAAATTACATTAACGTGCATAAATCCCATACGAATGTTAGTATCAAGTAAATATTCGAAACAAATAAGTTTTATATAAGTAGAAACAACATTGCCCAATTTTATGAGAATCGGTCCATAATTTACCATAGTTTTCATATAAACCCACTTCCGGGAATCACCCTAAATGTGTATTTGTATATTTTATTTTACATTTACCAAAAGTGTTGGTCTACAATTAGCCACAGGTTGAGCCACATAGTTTCTTTCTCGTCTTAAATCTTAGGTCTTTATATATTTTTTGTTTAACTTTAATCATAGGTTCCAAAGAACCTTAAATTATCTTCAATCAATGGGTTTTATATTGTTATAGTTTGACTTTGGTCAAAGATTTTAATTTAGCTTCAATTCTAGATCGCAAAAGAGCTGTAGTTTTGCTACAGTCGAAGTTCTTAGTTTATAGTGTTTTTAGTCTTGATCTTGAATAGTCTTAGCTGAACATCATTGCTTCAAGTGGAGGTCTTTTTATAGTATATGTTTAATTTATGACAATGGTCTTACTTTAGCTTCAGTTTTGGAACATTATAGAGACTTAGTTTACCTTCAGATAAAAGGCATAGTTACGTTTAGTATTGCTTCAGCCAAAGTCCTTAGTTTAGTTAATCGCTGCTTCTAATATGTAGAGTATCAGACCTAAATTTATTAAATTAATTAAAAGACTTAATTAAGCTTCAAACTCAGGCCTTTATAGAGTCTTATTTTTGCTTCGGTCAAAGATCTTAATCTAATTTCAATCGCAAATTTTTGCTAGTTTAGCTTCAGTCAAAAATTTTAGTTTAGCTAAAAAAAAAAAAATATTCATACCTAAACCAGATGACAATTTGCTCTAGGGACTCCAATTTGGTTTAAAAAGAAGCCACCAAATTTCCAAATATTTATCATAAATAAGTTTTTTTTTCTATTTTGATTTATAGTGGACGTTCGCTAGTTCGTATTATATATTGTCAGGCCCTTTCGTAGTACCGAAAAATTCGTATTATTGAACAACGCATTTTTATGTTCCAATTCAAATAATTCACATAAAATATTTAGATTTTATTAATATATATCGTCCTTTCCATGAAAGAACCCCCAAGAATATTTTTCATGTCTTCCGCTTTTAATAATATTTGGCATACGCATACGCTATGGAGCCGTTTAAATATGTCCGTTTTTATTTTTTTGAATTTTGAAAAATTCGCGAATTTATTCGCGATTTAAATTTTTTAAAAAGTGAAAAAAATGACAAAAGTGTCTAACTTTAAACATAAATATCTCAAAAAGTTGTTAACGGATTTTAATGATTTAAATTGCATATTTAAGAAAAATAAGTCCACTATAAATGTAGTTATTTAAAAATAATATTATCGTTTAAAAATGCATTCATAATGCAAATGTAATTTTTGAATGCATTTTTGGAAAATGTCTACCCTTTCAATTCTTTTCCTCTTTCTATATAAAAAACATTATTATGTTTGCTAAAAATTGCAATATAAATTGTTCTGGGACAAAATGGTTCACTATTTAAAAAAATTTTTTCAAAATATTTCTTCAAATTTTTTCATACAAATTTTTTATTTTTTTTTTTAATTTTTGTATTTTTTAATTTTTGTGAGCATATTTTTAAATAAATTTTAACCATAATAATTCATAATTTGTTATTTGCGGTAGAAAACCTATTTATCCCAGATTAAGTGCTGATGTTTTATATAATAAACATATTTGTTTTCAATATTAAGCAAAAATATTTAAAATCAAAAGGGTAAAAATTTCTTAAAAATGCATCCGAAAATTGCATTCTTTTCGTGAGTGCATCTTTAGCAAAAAAATTATTTTTGATTTATACAATATAATTTACAATATTTATTGTAATAAACTTTACACTAGTTTTTAAATCAATAAAATCCCACGTTTAGTTAAGGAGTTATAAATATTTAAAGTCACATATTACTAAAAAAGTGTAACTAAAAAAGTTAAAAATCAAAATTTATAAGAAAATTTTAATTTTTTTTTTTTTGAAAAAAATGATGGAAATTTTTTGAAAAAAATATTTAAAATTGTAGACTTTATTGTCCCAGAACAGTTCTTTTTGTATTTTATAGTAAAGACATTGCTTTTTAACATATTAAAAGAAATTTAAAATCGGAAGGGTAGACATTTTTCAAAAATTCATCCAAAAATTGCATTTGCATTATGAATGCATTTTTAAATTATAATATTATTTTTAAATTACTACATTTATAGTGGACTTATTCTTTTTAAATATGCAATTTAAATCATTAAAATCCGTTAACAACTTTTTGAGATATTGATGTTTAAAGTTAGACACTTTTGTAATTTTTTTCACTTTTTGAAAAAATTAAATCGCGAATAAATTCGCGAATTTTTCAAAATTCAAAAAAATAAAAACGGAGATATTTAAATGGCTCCATAGGTTATATGTGTACCAAATATAAACAAAATCGGATGACCCTCCGTAAAAAAATTGACATTTTTTATAAATCTTTCGTGGAATTGACGATATATGTTTTTATAAAAAACTACATAACGAAACAAGATATAATTAATTTGTATTATTTTGAATTAATTTTTTGTACTTAAACAGGCATGAAAGAACATACTAATGTACATAAACATATAACAAAAAACAAAAAAAAAACAATTTACTTATTTAAAAAATCCGTCATTAAACATTGACGTTTATTACTTTTTAAACTGATTTCTACAGCCTTTTCAGGAAAACTTCTCAATAATAGTATTTCCGAGGTTTCAATGTTGTTCTCAACAGCCCATTTAATACATGTGTCAAAGCAGTTTATTGCATCCGCATGTTTTACTTTTGTAGAGTTATTGTCAGGAACTAATAAAATATTATCCTCATCGACATCATCATCCAATTCAATTTCTTCACTTGGATCATCAAGATTCCATTCAAATAAATCAAGAAAATTAAATTGTGAATTTGGAAATTTTGCATGCAGTAAATTGTGCATTTTGGAAATTGCTCTTATCTCCTCACTGTCACGCACTACTGATAGTGGAATATCATCCTTGTCCTCAAAATTGTCATCGCCCAAAATTTTCTTCCAACATTTCTTTATGCAATCACTGGATACTTTTTCATAGGCTAAGGCAACCAATGAAACGGCTTCAAGTAAAGTGGTTTGTTTGAGGGACGTTTCTAAATTTTCGTTGGAAGATATAATGTTTACGTTACGGTAATGCAGTTTTAAGAGCCTAATTGCATTCTGGTCCATGGGCTGTATTAGTGGGTTACATTGGGGAGCATATACATTACCCAAATCTGTCCATCATTTGCCGGTGGATGACTTGGAGCGTTGTCTAATATTAGAAGAGCTTTAATTATCAGTTTTTTTTTTCTTTTAAAAATGTTTCTACCTGTAAATATATTTTGAATTTTTTTGAAATCATTAATAACATTAAAACAATTTACTAAAACTTACTTCTGGAATAAATTTATCAAAAAAACATTTTTTGAACAGAGCTGCATTCATCCAAGCAGATTTAGAGTTTCCGTACTCAACAGGAAGAATTTTGTTCCGAAAAGATCTCGTTTTTTGAGCTTTTCCTATTACAAAAAATTTAATTTTCTTAGTTCTTGCAGCATTAGCACACATTAAAAATGATAATCACTGCTTTGACAACTTTCTACCTGGAACAGATTTTGTAGAATTTTTTGTGCAGCTCCACAGCTTTGCATTTTAATTGTTCTCCACCGACTGTGATATGGAATTTTCTTTGCGCTAAAAACCACTCTTAAAGTGCATACTCCATTTTTTTTTTTGTTTAATGATTGTACATATTGTGGATTTGGATAATCCATATTTATTTGAAATTTCAAACAACGATGTTTTATTTTCGTGGTCTGCTATAATTTTTAATTTATCTTGCAAGGAAATTGTCTTTTTATACATAGTTTTACTTGCAACATTTTGACAGTTAAAAACACAAAACACTTTTAAAAATAAGAAAAACTTCACAATAACTTCGCTAAACGTGGATGACCGCGAAAGAATTAAGTAAAAACATAATAAAAACTTCATTCATACGTAAATAAAACAAAAATTCTTATAACAAACCACCATTCGCACTATCGAATAGAAAAAATGCCTATCTATTCGTACTCTATAGTAGTCAATGCAAAAATTTTGCCATTCGTATTATTGGAAATTCGTAATAAAGAGCGTTAGTACTACTGGACGTCCACTGTATTTAATTTAAGAAATTGTTTATTTTTTTCCCTAAAAATATATATGTATTTTAAATAAAATAAGTCCTAATATTAATAATATTACACATAAATTTAAATTAAAATCAATTACAAATTACAACAAAATAAATAAACAAGAAATTAAAAAAAAAAAATAAATAAACTTTAATGCCAACCAAATTTGGTTTGGTATGTAATAAGGGGAGTGGTGTGAAGCACTACAAATCAACATTATTTTCTTATTACGAGCTGATCAAATCATGTTGTACGTGTGTTGTTGTTGATGATGATGTTGTGGCAACAACAAATTAATTTCTTATGCTGTAATACACTTGTTAGCTTTAATGTTTTTGTTTTTATTTTATTTATTTTTGTTGTTTGTTTATTTTGATGTTGTGGCATCAGTTGGCAGTTAGTAAAAAAAATAAACCAACAAGTGGCAATTAACTCAGCAGTCTCTGTGTAATCAAACCAACATCATCAGCTGCAGCAGCAACAGCAACAGTATTAAGAACTGCAATAACAACAACTACAACTAAGGAAAAATGCAATAAGATAAGCAAAAACAACAACTACAACATGAAGAGTAAACATGTTATATCTACACCTTAAAACATCAAATTATACATACAACATTTAGTAGCAAATAAAAAAAAGAAAAGTTTAAAAGAAGAGTTTTAAAAGGATCAATTGATATTCAAGGTTGAAATCATATAATGTATGCCGAAATATGAAAATCATTTAGTTATTCTTGTTAAAAGAAATTTAGGGTTTTATGAAAACCTTGTTTAAGAATGGCTACTAACAAATTTGGCTGATATACATACATATTTCTTAAAATGTTTTCATTCTTTTAACTTGTGTTCTTCAATCATTATAGTCAAGAAATTAAAATAAATATTCACATACAAATCTTGATACGAATACGATTAGGAACCTAAAAAATGATAACTGAAAAGACAGACCAAAATTAATGTGTTGATATTCTTAAGCTGAAACCTTATTATGAAGAGAGGCAAGTTAAACTGAATTTATTTTATTTTATTTTATTATTTTTTTTTATTACATCATAATACAAAAACGAATCTTAAGATTGCATTATTTAATTTGTTGAAACAATACCACACACCTTCTACCCAACCCTGCTACATTTTTCACTTTAACAAAATGGGCAATATTTACTTTAAAAGTCACAAAGTCTTTCTTGATAAATTTACGAGTTCTTCTGCAACAATTTTTTTTTTTAACAAATTAAGTTGGTAAATGCGCCCTCCAGAAAAACGCCCCCTTTTTTTAATTGAACCTGCAAAAGAATCTCTCGAAGAAACATTTTAAGTATAACACGAGCCAACAAAAAAAAAATGTTTAACTCATTCTTGTCGATGGCAACGTGTTAGTTTTGTTTCAACGGCAGACAAACAGACTCTGCCCAAAAATGTTATCTTTAAAGACACTTGAGGCATTTTATGCTTTTTAAGATTTTGTTTTATTTTTGTTTCAAAAGAAAAAAATTTAAAACATTTAGGCAAAACAAATGTTCACAGCATAATTGGGTGCTAATGATACTAATGGTTTTTTTTTTTCAGCTTCACTTCAGATATTGATGCTGTTATTGCTGCTGCATTTAGTTGCTGCAACATATAAGCAATTTAGACACATATACTAGCTAAATTACATAAATTATTTATATTTGTTATAAAGCTAATCACATACATACGATGTGTGTGGTTTGTTTTTATAGTGATTTTTATTCCAAAATTTTTCTGGTCTCCTTAGTGGCTGCTAGATTGTGGGTAATTAACAAATTTTAAATAATTTAATTACTCAACATTTTTTTGAAGGCAATTTTTCTTTATTTTTCATTGAAATACTCGTAAATTTTAATTATTTTCTTTATTTTAAAAAATTTAGAAAATAAATTGTGTTGTGTTTTCATTACTGGTAATTGAATGAATGAAAGCATTTGATTTAATGATTCTTTGATGATTTATTTCTTTAAAAAGGATGTTAATTAGACCACACATGTTGAGAGGAAATATTAAGGTAGTAATAAAGAAAAATATTTAAGATTTTATATATTACTTTAGAGTTTTATTTTATGGCTAAAATGTTATCTATATTAACCTTTACTATAAGTAGCTATACATAGCAAAGTGTAGTTTAAAGGCAACATTTTAGCCAGAAAGGAAAACGTTTTTAGTTTAAAATCATTATTAAGCCTTACCTTAGTATCCATCGCAGGTCTTTATCTAGTTTCAGTACAGCTTTAATCAAGAGTTTTAATTAAAGCTAAATTCACATTATATTAGAAAAATAAAAATAATAAAAATTTGATGTGAACTAATGTGAACACAATTATTTTTACGAACCAAGCCTTCTGGTTTGATTTTGATATAACAGAAATATCTGCCTTAATCCAAAAATGTGGCAAGTCTCAAAACGGACAGCAATCGGACTTAACATCTCCGATGTAAATTAAATTCACTATTGATATTAACAATTGGAATAGTTTTTCAAATTATAAAATTGTAGACTCATGCGGCATGAGTCATGTCTCTTTCCGGTCAAAAAATATGACAGTTAAAAAAACGAAAAAAAACTAAAAACTTTACAAAGCTGTACATTAGGGTGGTCCAAAATTTCTTTCAACGTGTTTTATTAAATAGTTTTGTGCAACTTTTGAATCGTGTAACGTGTAGTTATAAATATTACACCACCAATATATTAACATATTGTAACTATTATAATAGTTACAATACAATAGGTGAATTTACAATTCTCATTTAGTTTATCTTAATTTAAACATAAATAGTCAAGATTAGGACAACACATTTGAGCAAGAACTGAAGTACCGATCTTGTTATACATTGATCTTAGGGAACAAAGTATCACCAGACACGACCGAAGTTCTTTCTTTCGAACCGTAGTCGAATCCGTAGTTAGCCGACCGAGAGCGGAAGAATTTATCTCATCGGATTGTAGTAATACCATAATTAACCGATTGAGAGCTGAAGAATTTATCTCATCGGATTTTATTTAGTCCCTAAAATAGCCCATACGATCTTAGAGCCGAAACATTTATCTCCTAGGATTGTATTTAGTAGCGCATACGATCTTAGTTAGCCGAAGAATCTATCTCGTCGGATCGTATTTAGTTCATAAAATAGCTCATATAATCTTAGCTAGCCGACAGAGAGCCGAAAAATTTATCTCGTCGGATTGTATTCAGAATTTAGCGTAGTTTTATTTTGATTCTATTTGAGGACGGAACTTGTAGTTAGCCGACTAAGAGTCGAAGAATTTATCTTGTTGGATTGTAGCGTAGCTAAACGATCTTAGCTAGCCGATTGAGAGCAGAAGCATTTATCTCATCGGATTATATTTTAGAGACGAAACCCGTAGTTAGCCTGAGAGCTGAAGAATTTGTCTCGTCGGATTTAATCTTGTTAACTGACCTGAGAACTAAATTTGCCAACCCTATTCTATCCCCTCATAGCTAGGTACCATTTCTCGTTCTTGTCACAAGAAAGCTCTGTGGTAACAGTCAAAGGAAGCAGACCTTTGAAGAAACTGGACAGACTGAGTATACCCCAGCTAGAAACAAATCGTTAAATATATTTCAATGAAATTTCACATAGTTATTGTTGAAGTATTTTCAAACTGTTTTGAAGAAGCACAAGTTTCTAGCTGGTCTGTGGGCAGGGGGAGAACCACCGAAAGTGGTGAACTCTTTTAATTATTTCTTATGTAATATCCGAGGTGACCCATTTCGGAGATCCTGCCCCCTGTCACCAGACCAGCTAGAAACTTGTGCTCCTTCAAAACAGTTCGAAAATATCTCAACAATAACTATGTGAAATTTCATTGAAATATATTTAACGATTCAAAAGTTACACAAAACTATTTAAAAAAATATGTTGAAACTGCACTTATGTATATAAAATGCTTCAGCACACATTTACCATAGAAATGAAGGAAAATGTACAAATTTTGCTGAAGGGCGGTAAAGTTTCAGTTAGTTTTTAAACAATTGTGTAAAGTATTTATGCAAGTATTTGATATCGTTGGAAAGGTTATTACTTGAATAATAATAAAATATAAGTAGTAAAGTACTGGAACTAAATTTATTCATTAAATTGATCAAAAAACCTAAAATTTGTGTGTTTGTGTTATTTTACAAAAAAAATTTAATATTTGAATTTATATAAAATCTATACTAAAAAAGCTATCATTGTCAAATTTTAGTATAATATATAAAAAAAGCTATCATTAAAAGAAGATTATAAATAGATTCCCACTTTTTTATTCCGAAATACCCAAAATTTCAGTTCGGGGAAAGCTTGTTTAAAAAATTTACTTTTTTCAGTAAAATGGTCACCCTGTCGTTATAAGAGGTGTGGCTTATTAAATATTTTTTGTGTATTTAGCGAACATATGTAGGTATGTAATCGAGGTATTTTTTTTTTTTTAGTTTCAGCTTTGACATTTTTGAGCTCCACAAAAAACTAAAAAAATAAAAATTAAAATTAACAAAATTCTGTGTAAAGTAATTATGCATGTATTTAGTATCGTTGGAAAGGTTACTACTTCAAAAATAATAAAATATATATAGTAAAGTACTGGAGCTAAATTTATACATTAAATTGATCAAAAAAACTACACATTTTTTTTCAAATTTTCCATTGAAATTAAAATCAAATTTCATACAAAAATACTCATGTTGTATATAGAATGACGAAACGTATGTATTGGCAGATTTTTCGCATCTTCCGGATCAAATTTTTATGTTGCTAATCCTCAAGGAAATTTTGAAGATACGTTTAGGACCCAAAAGCAGACAAAATTTCCAAAAAAAAAAAAAAAATCCTGACGTGGCAAGCTTTATGTAGTTGCTACAACAGAAGCAAGTCATTTACAGTGGGCTCTATAAATACCGAAATATCAA
Source organism: Protophormia terraenovae (assembly GCA_951394005.1). NCBI lineage: Eukaryota > Metazoa > Arthropoda > Insecta > Diptera > Calliphoridae > Protophormia > Protophormia terraenovae. The sequence continues at coordinate 34,193,555 of OX596073.1, forward strand.
ATAATGTTTGCAAAAAAGTCTTCTTCCTTTCATAAGAGAGCACAATATATCCACATATTTTTGTCCCGATTTGGCATCAAAACAATAACATAGTTTTTGGTACAAAAACTATTAGAGGCCAATCCTCTAAATTGTTTGGAGCTAAGACCAGTGAAGAGATATTGGGCTCTTGTGAAAAGAAAATTAAAGAGCACAAAAAAAGTATCCCAAAATATTGAAGATTTTAAAAGGAGATGGACAAACTGTTCCAAAAAAGTGACTGAAACTGCTATAAAATTTCTAATGGAAGGGTAAAAAAAAGCTTCACGATTATATAAGTAGTGGTTAGAACTATAAAAGTTATAATTTTCTGTGATCTGTAGTATATAAGTTAAATAAAAAAAATAAAAACTCTGAGATCAAACGTTTCCAAATTATTGAATTTTATATATGTTAAGATTTTTTGGATCTTAATGCTTATTTCTAGTTCTTATTTAGTTTTAGAGTTCTTAGAGTTCTTTATGTTAATTACAAGCCTTAATATAGGCCTAGTTTTACTTATTATAAATCTGGCTTACTTCAATGGTAAGTCTGTAAGCAAGTTGCAAAAAAGACTTTGTAAACTATACTTAGAAACCAGAAGAATGGAATACATGCAATGATGGTTAAAACATTTGCAACTTAAATCAAATTTTTTACAATGGAAAACTTCCAATTATTAACTGAGTAAAAGTTATTGAAAAACTATTTTTAACAAAAGATTATAAAACATTTGCAACTAATGAAGGCATAAGCAAAATATAAAAAACATGAAATTTTCAATATTTGATTGCATTTGATAGTCATTGAGGTTACACGCTTTTCAATATAATCTTTTATAGCATTATAGCTTCTCCAATTCTACGAAAAGTTTATCTTCATTTTGAAATACTTTTTAGCTGATTTTAATATTGAGAAATTGTGGTTGCCATAACATTAAATTTATTAGTTTTTCTTCCATTTTAGCTTTTTTTTCCTTTGCTTTATATACCTTGAATTTATGCTATTTTGAGCGGCCCAAGTTGCTACACCAGGTGATTTGCGGCAGGTTAGAGATCCAGTTCGAAGGACCATAATTATGCTGACAATCGTTTATTGCTAATAAAAGAACTTTGTATTTTATTTGGAATTTCCTCTCTTTTGCGTCTAATCAGTAAATTCTCCATAGTTCTTGTTAAAAGATTTCAAGACTTTTGTCTGGGAAAATTTCAAATTATCGAAATATAATGAGATCATTTTTATCATCATTTATTTCCAAATCTTATTTTTCATAAATACTAATAGGTATTTCAAAGACGTCCTCTCTTAATGAAACATTTCATTATCATTAAAACCAGTGAACCCCAACTAATCATGTTCCATGCAATGTTTCCACACCAATGATCTAACTTAGCAAAATGTATGTTAAGAACTCATAATTCATACAACTGTCATTGAAAACTAATTTGTTGAATTTGTTTCTTCTTATTTCATTTTTTCGAATTTATTTTTAGTTTTGCATAACTTTTTTAGATGAAAAATTCATGATCGTATGTTGATGCTCGTAGAAGAAATATTTAACAAAAAATAAACACACAGACAACTTTAAACAGCAACTCTCAAAATATATGAAAAGAAAAATCTCAGAAAAAGAAAACACATAGACAACCGACAGACAAACAGACATGGCATGGCAAACTTAAGACAGACATTTAAACAAAACATAAAGACAGATATACAGGCAAGCAAGCAAGCAGATAGACAGACAGACAGACAGACAGACATCATCTATATCCCCACATTAAGCAAAAGAAGAAGAAATCCAGGTATAGTATAAAAAAAAAAAAATAAACAACAAACTCAACAACACTACAACCTGCTACACTTTGTACAATCAGTGTCATGGCAAATGGTTAACAGCAACAACACCATCAGCAACAATAACAACAACAGTAATAACGACAACTAAACTAACAGTTCAAAAACTGACAAATAAGGAAAAGGTAAGAAATTTTATACACACAAAAATAATCATATGCACTATGTGCCACATTATACCTTTATGCTGCATGCTCTTTACTTGTACTAGTATTAAAAAAAAAAAAAAATTGAATCCTCCAGTCTATTCATCCAAAACTGTTTTTAAAATAACACCAACAATAACAAAACAATGGAGTGTTAAGAATGTTGGTATAAAAATATGACAAGTTAGCAGGGAAATCATACAACAATAGCAATAACAACAAACTTATATAAGAATAAAGTTGAAAATACTTTTTTTTTTATTCCCATTTGATCTGCACTTTCTTGGGATTGTGGGATTTGTTCAGGAAAATAAATAAAGTTCAAACATTAAAGAATACATCATACACATTCGCTTGTATGAACATTTCAGAGTGACTCAGTTAACAGAGCAGCAAAGGAATTGAATTGTTTTATAGCAGGATGGTATTAAACAATTTTCAATAGACAATCGAATATTGCTCTTGTTGTTTACAACTAGAGTTTGTAGAATATAATCAGCCAGAAGTAGAATGGCAATATGTATTTCCTGTGCCGCAATACATTTCGTCAATATTGTGGGTTCCTTATCTATCTGGAATCGTTGAATCCTAAACATGGCGACTACCTTGCATTTAGGGTAATTTCGATGCACTTAATTTGCAGAACTAGATGTATAAAGCAAGATAGAGAAAGAAGCTAGCTGGGTGAAACTGACTTTTATCCTTAATTAAGACTTGAAACTAATAGAGTCCAAAATTTAAGTACCAGACGTTTCATTTTATAACCATAATTGTGGTTCAAAAACTTTAAAAAAGTGCTAAAAATTATTTAACTTTTTCCCTTCTACACTATTTTATATAAATTAATAGGACTTTGTAGATAAATCCTTTACCATCTTTGTTGTTACGCAAACTTTAAACAGTTACATACAGGGTATCAAAAGGATGACAATATTTTTAATTTTTTGTCCCAGGTTTATTTGAAATCTTAGAAAATATGGAATAACAAGTAATTAATTTCCAATTCTCTTCTCTAATTAGAAGAATACAAAATTTAGAGCTCTGGCTGTAGTCAACGATTGTTCCATATAATGATGCTGCATTTAACTCAAAATACAATTTCACAACTGTCTGCACATGCAGATTATTTGCCAAAAAATACGAGAAGAATCCAAAACGAAAATATATTTAAATTTAAGTTTTATTTTTCTTTTATTACACAGACAAAAACAAAACATCACAAATAAAAAAAGACAGAAAAGCGTATCTCATGAATTACCTTGCCTTTGGAAGAATTTGTTACTCCAAAAACAAAAAATAGTGGTTGATTTCATTTTCAATGTATCATTTTGCGAATAGTGGTGGTGGTCGTCATATATAAATAAATAATATTTTTTTTTTAGTTGCTTTTTACAATTTTAAGTTAAACTCATAAGTTGTACAAATGATCATAATTCACAAATATTAAATGCACAAATACGAGAGAGAGCATGTATGAAATGTTACAAAATAAGGGTATTCATATAGAGAAGCAAAAGTATTTTAGTAAAATAAGGAGATTTTATGATGATGTTTAGGGAATAGAATAGAATAGAATATAATATAATATAGAATAAAATATTATAAATTATACTTTAAAGTAAATACTGCCACAGCAGACAATCTGAAAAAAAATGTATATTTTCTTCTTATGGCAGATTTTGCCAATTTGGCAAGAGGTATATGGGACATATTAGAGAATCTGGAATTATTTAAATTGATATTGTAGATTTGTTGACTTTAATCAGCATCCGATTCGAAGGACCATAGTCATGTTGCAGTCAGTAATTGTCCTTACTCAGCAGTTTCTGGTGGCTATCTCGAACTAGTTACTTGACTGACTACATTAGGGCAGCACTAGTTACTTTATTAACCACATGCATGTCGATTGCGACTACTTAATGGCTCTTATTGCACACACAATCACCTCCATGACTACCAAATGGCAAGTAAAATGGCAATCACCACCTCCACGACTACGTGGAGGTGGCCTTTTTTAACACACACAATTATCTCTACGACTACGAAGTACACACACAATCATAATTTTACTGGATATAATGGGTCAGTAAAAATATTTGTAATCTTCTTTTCGTCTTCTTCACGCTTAGGTCAGTGAAGTTTCAATTGCCATCATGCTCATTAATGGCAAATGGAAGTGTAACAGATAGCTATATACCTAACTGTGTAAAAGGTGGCTAATAGCTACCAAATAAACTGGGTATTGTCTCTGTGAGGCAAAGCAAGTTTTACTTTTTTCCTTTAATTACACACAGAAAAAGGATTGGTTGGAAAACGATCACAGATATGAAAATACAGTGATAACAACAAATTAAGAATTCCAGTTATTAAAAATGCGTTAATTAAATAATTTTTCCATACTATTTATAATCATGTAATAATTACTGTATCTAAAATGAGGCTCGTACAATTGATTAATTACTTATCTTTACCAATGTATTTTTGCTATTATAAATTTAAAAATGCGGTAGAGATAATAATATCTACAATACATTTTGTTATTGAAAATTGGCAATTACAATCGTAATTCTGTTAGTATAAATATTTTATATACATTAATTAAGAAATTCGTTTCTTCCAACCGACAGAAAATTATGATAATCCTCTTTTCGTCGTTGACATTTTAAATTAAAATAAAACTTGTTTAATGTATAAAAAATGGAAAAATTAAAGGAAAAAATCGACATCCGTAAACAAATTAGTGAGTTATAGACATTTTTTTAAGTAAGTATTTTTTTCATAAAAATAAGCGTGAAATTGCTACGATGTATATGAGGTATTTCAATTGTTTTTCCTAGACATTTTCATAACATCATTATCAGAATCGCTTTTTAAACTACAGGTATATTTATTAACTCCAGTTCGCTGAATCTACGTTTCCGAGAAGATATCTTGTTTTTCCAAGCATAGTTTTCCAATAATAAAGATGTATAGAAATGGTAAGTATATATATGTATACGTTTTTGATAATTTCTTCACTAATTTTAATGGTGAATTCTAGTTGAACAGCAAGATTTTACCTCTAAAAGAATATATATACTTCCGAAGAAATACGTGAACAAACCTAAACTCACTTGTATTAGCTTTTAATTATTATGTGGTTCTAAATACAATATTCTGTCAAGTTAGTCTAAATTGAAGTCCATCTACGAATTTTACTCCTTTAGGCGTTTCATCAAGAACAAGGCATAAGTACAATGTTTGGATATTAAATTATCTGCAATGTATTTTACACCGGGTTTCAACTACAATGTCCTGAGTGTCTGCAGTTCCTAGCAAACGAACTAATTTGCTAAATATTTATATACAAAATTAAATTTTAATTTTTCGTTCGTTTATTTCATTTATTGTATTTTATGATTTTTAAATAAAAGTAATAAGAGAAAAATGTCAAATAATTTTAAATTTAATTCACAATAGTCATAAAACAAAATAGTTATGTGTAATTAATTAATTCGGTTATTGCTATTGAATTGTAAGATAGTGCGTACAACCGACCAAATTCAGTTGGCTAAAAATTCGGTTGCCGCAATGAATCTCTTTTCTCTATGTAAAAATAAAAAATGGACTAATAAATAAAAATTCCCTAATTATAGAGTATATTAAAATATCCCTTATATTCCTTTTATATTTCATTTGCCTAATGGCAACTCTATGGCTTAACAGATTTGTTAATAAAATTTGCATACATGTATGCAATTCATACTTTACTTTTGTAAAATTTAGTTCACATCAGTTTATACATGAAGTTAACAGAGACATGATTACCAAATGGAATGAATGGATGGATGAAGGAAATGAATTATTGTATAATTTAGTTTTTGAATTTTTTTTACCTATGTATACAGTTTAGTCCTTAAAAAAATCTACAATAATCATTCCCAGATGTTAAACAAATAAGATCTCTACTAAGTTCACATAAGTAAAATCATATTAAAAGTTTTTCGTAGTATTTTGTCTTTTTTTTATATTTTTTATTTCAACAAAAGTTTATAAAATGAAAAATTGCAATTTCAACACACTTTTATCTGCATACGAAATGGAAACATACCAACATACTGCTTTAAACATACGAGACTTAAAATAATCCTGACAATATAAGCAACATTATAACCTTAAGGCATTCAATGAAGGAGTAAAGGGGTATTTCAGCACACTTGGCAAACATTGATGTTTGACAAAATGTACCCACAACATAACCAGCTACAACACCAGCTTGCCACAATGCACCACGAGTACTTTGGTTTTTTTCTTACCAATTTCTTGGGAAAATATGGCAAAAAAAACTTTTTTCTGCATTTTTTTTTTTTAGTTTTTTAATATTTAAATCGTGCCAGACTTAAAGGAGTCTTGTTGCCTTACCACTAAGATTTTCTATATAAAAAATAACTAAGTAGTTACAAACTACATTTAAACTATGCAAAAACCTACTACATAAGTATAATTTGTTTATAATTACTTATAATTTTTACTTGTATTAATTAGTTAAAATAAACCACAAAAACCATTAGAAACAGTTAAATGTATTCTATGTTCAGAAAAAAAAAATGAAATTGAAAAAAGATTCGGCTGTGCCGAATCTTTGATACCCTTCACCATATTACCATCTTACTATCTTATCGACATCATATTACCGACAAATAATAAAATTTTCGCCTTAACGTATGCTTTCATATTTTCATATATATAAATCTAAATTTTTTTCAAACTACGAAAATTTGAATATATAAAAAAAACAATCATAGCAGGCTTTGCTTTTAAAAAATAAACAACAACAATTCCATATTTATTTATTTTTTTATGTGTGTATATACAAACTGACTGCATATACAAAGAACAACTACAACACTGTTATTCATTATATTACTTCTGTTGCTAACTAAACTACTTGTCTTATAGTCAAAAACGTCACATAGCCATTACAATGCTTAATATACATGTTTGTGTATGTATTTATGTATATTCTTAACTGATATGTTTTAGTTTTAAACAATAAACAACAACAATTCCATATCTATTTATTTTTGTACAGACTGAATATACAAAGAACAACAACAACACTGTTATTCATTATATGACTGCTGTTTCTAACTAAACTACTTGTCTATACAAAAAACAAACAACGTCACTAATAGTCATTACAATGCTTAATATACATGTTTGTGTGTGTATTTATATTCTTAACAGATTTGTTTTTGGGCCATAACTCTGTTGATTCTGAACGAATTTGGTTTATTAAAAAAAACGAAATTTTATAAAAACATTTATGACTGATCTATATAAAAATAAAAATCTGTAGCTTGAACAAAGGCTTCAAAAATAAAAAATTCGTTTTCCCCGATATCTCAGTTATTACTGAACCGATTTATTTCATTTTTTCAGAACAAAAATTCAGAAAATAATTTCCGAGCCCGAAGTCCCTGGTATATACAGAGGCTTCAGAAACTGAAAAACCGGTTCCAAAAACCGGTTTTTAAAGCATATCTCCGCTATTTATAAACCGATCCTGCTGATTCAAAAAACCGAAATTTTATAAAAATATTTGTGACCGATTTGTATAAAAATAAAAATCTATAGCTTAAACCAGGGCTTTAAAAAATAAAAAATGCGTTTTGTCCGTTATCTCAGTTATTATTGAACCGATTTATTTCATTTTTTCAGAACAAAATTTTAGAAAAAAATGTCCGAGACTTCTTTGTAAAAACGAAGTCCTTAGTATATACAGAGGCTTCAGAAACTGGAAAACCGGTTTTAAAAACCGGTTTTTTAACATATCTCCGCATTGTATGAACCGATCTTGCTGAATTCCAATAGCAAAATTCTCGAAGGCATTTCCGATCGTTTGATATATATATTATATATGTCAGTTATCGGTGGGCTTCATAAACGCCATTTCAACCGACACACGGACGGACGGAGGGACGGACGGACGGACATGGTCCTATCGTCATCATTTCTTACAAGGATCCCGAAAATGTAAACTTTTTTGCTCTCCGACGAAAATTGTGAGAATTACAAACGGAATGACAAACTTATATATACCCTTTTACACCTGTGGTGAAGGGTATAAAAATATATACTATATACCACTATTTATTTGGAAATATTAAAACAAACAAAAAATCAATTACAGTAACCACAAAAAACTTCATATTTAAATAGTTACTAAACAAAAAATTTTAACTAAACTAAATAACCATAAATTTATTTATTTAATTATTTATTTGTGGTATTTTGGTTTCATTTAACCATGGAGTTGTAGTAAATGGAGTATTTAATGAAATAGATAAAAAATTGCAACAAATTTTAAAGCTTTTTGGCAGGGATGACAAATAAATATTATAAATTGTACAGAATATACATTTTATCAATAATTTTTATTTTATATATAAGCGCTATTCACTTTTTTAGATTTGTTTACGGAAATCTCGTAATTCCCAAAAAACTTTAAAAAATTTCCAAAAATGGAATTTTTTACCTTTTTTGCTATATCTTTATATCGAAGTTTGTTGGAAAAATAGGTCAAATTTGGGAAACTCTGGTTCTCGCAAAGATCAATTTTGAAAAGTTTTTTTTCCCTTAAGGCTTTTTGTGTTTAGTTATCTTTCAGAAAAATATAAATATTATATATGGTACTTAAGAAAATTTTTATATAACAGAAAAAGAATATGACCACTTTTTGGCAAAAAAAAAAAAAACGGGAAAAAATCGACTTTTTTCAAAGTTCAACTTTAAATGCCTGTAACTTTTGACTCCGTAAATATTTTTTTAAAATTCTTCCTTGACACAATTTTTAAATTTTTTGTTATTGAAATAAAGTAAAATTGAAAGAAATCAAGTGAATTTGGCTGTGAAGTGGCTAAAAAGTAAAAATTTTAATCTTTGATGCTTAATATCTCTTAAACTAAAAGATATAATATATGCAAACGACAATGTTTTTTGTAAATCTTGACTAGCAGAATACTCCTATATAAAAATCAAATCGGTTAAGATATAAGGAATCAGGATCGTTTTTAAAAAATGTTATACCCGAGGTGTCCAATTTTGGGACCCTGTGGACCCGCCCTCTGTAGGTCTATATGGTCCAAGTTCATATATATAAACTCGCCTGCACCTCTACTATCACCTCGTGAAATCTCATGGAAATCGGAACAGTCGTTCCGAAGTTCCATAATTATTTCCATTTCATTTTTTGAATCGCACACTGTGCATTGCTGTATAAGGGAGCATTTAGCTGAAATGCTACCGGACGCGTCCACGGTTTGCGGATAGTGGAACGCCCAGTAGACATGCTGGGTAGCTGCGAATGAAATAAGCAGTCGCGCAGTTTTAAAGGGAGAGTCTCGGAGGATAATATAAGGTTGCCCACTAAATTTCCGAGTCGCCAATGATCCTTAAAATGACGAGGCGAGTAAATGGCGCCTATAAATAACCATTCAAACATGTAAGCATTGTCTGAATGCTTAAATCGGCAGCCCCGGTATCAGACTCGGATGCGAATGGCCAATCACCAAACCATCTTAAACCCAATCTGATTACAGAAACCACGACAAATAGAAAACATAATGATCCCCCACTGTTGACGACTTTTAGCTTTAAATCAAGGAAACGATTTGGAACTTGGAAATTAAGGACGCTTTTGGAACCTACTAAATTATCGCAGATCTGTAAGGTGTATGGAAAATATAAACTTCTCTTTATGGGTCTATGTGAGACAAGATGGCCCGACAATATATATAACATATATTCGGGGAACCCTTCTGGCTTACCAAGATCCAATGGCGTTTGTTTTCTCCTATCTAAGGATGTGAGGCAAGTACTTATCTCATGGAAACCCCACTCGGATAGTATCATATCCATGCGCCTTCACATACGTGCAAGGAACATTTCTTATGTTCAATGCTATGCCCCAACGGAGTTAGCTGATCTCAAAGAGAAGACAAATTTTACAGCCAGCTAGTGGACATTATAGGACAAATTCCTAGTGGCTATATTCTGTTACTAACCGGCGATTTTAATGCACAACTGGGCAGTTGCAATGAGTATTTGGAAACAGTTATGGGCTCACATGGATTAGGTCGAATGAATATGAATGGGGAACTATTTACCAAAACATGCACAAAACACGATCTCACCATCGGTGGCGCTATATTCCCACATAAGAGAATTCACAAGATAATATGGGTGTCTTCTGATCATCGGACAGAAACGCAGATTGACCATATAGCCATAAGTAGAAAATGGCGCGGTTCACTATTGGATGTTCGCAACAGGCGTGGTGCAGACGGGTCTACAGATCATCACCTGCTCGTAGGAGAAATCAGACTGAAGATATCGGCAATCCAGCAACGAACTAAGAAAGCTGTATCCAGGAAATAAGATGTGCGCAAACTTCATGATGTAACTGTAAGTGAAAGTTTCGCTGAGACGCTGGCAAGACGTTATGAGCATATAACGCAACAGGGAAGAACACAATGGAGAACAATAAAGAAGATTTTCGATAAGAGCGCGAATCAACATATTGGATTTAAGCAAGGAAAACGTAAAGTATGGATTTCTGATAACACATGGAACCTAATTAATGAAAGGAGCCAGATGAAAACAGCTATAAGCACAGCTAAAACAAGATCTTCTAAGGCATATATTCAGTCACAGTATTCGTATATAGATCGCATGGTCAAACATAGCGCTCGTCGAGATAAAAGATCATGGATGGATAGTATGGCATCCGAGGCGCAGGCTGCAGCAGCAACAAATAGAACCAGGGATCTATATAGAATAGCGAAGGAGATATCAGGGAATAGACGCAGCCATGAATATCCCTTGAAAGACCCGTTGGGTGGTAATACATCAAATATGGAGCGTCAACTGGAAATATGGTCCGACTACTATGGTGGTATGATGGCAACAATAGAAACATCGCTGTCGATGTTTGCAACACCAAGTCAGAAATGACATAAATACCACATGCCCAGAGGAGACGAAAATAACTAGAGCCATCAGAACACTTAAAAGCGGAAAGGCAGCAGGTGTGAACAACATCAATCCGGAACTTCTCAAAGTAAACTCTGAACCCAGTGCGAGGATGATCCAACCAATTATTGCGAATTTTTGAAATACACACTCACTGCCTCCTGAACTCAATGTTGGTGTCGTTGTGAAAGTACCGAAAAAGGGTGATCTGACAGAATGCCATAATTGGAGGGGAATAACTTTGCTTCCAATGGTCAACAAGGTATAGGCTCATATAATATACGACAGGTTATCATCCTCTCTATCACCTGAACTCCGCTATGAACAAGCCGGCTTTCGGGCCTACCATTCCTGCACTGACCATGTAAACAGTCTGCGTATTATAATTGAACAATCTGTAGAATGGAGAACGCCACTATACTGCATATTTATAGATTTTTCGAGAACGTTTGACACCCTTCATCAGGGGAATGCCCTTACACTGAGGGCACTTCAGTGTAAGGGCATTCCCGGAGAGATGATTGATATAATCCGCGGCTTGTATCGTTAAGCAGTTGGTAGGGTGTTACATGGTCATACTATTGGAAGTGAATTCAGGATATGTGCCGGAGTTCGTCAGGGTTGTGTCCTGTCTCCACTACTTTTTAATATAGTATGGGACATGATAATGAAACCGGCACCTAGCACTAGGAGAGGTATTACATGGGGCTTAAATGGACGACTAGAGGATCTTAATTATGCCGATGATATATGTCTCCTATCCCACACATACAACGATATGGCGGCGAAATTGAGAGATGTCCAGTCTATAGCATCTGAAGCCAGTCTACATATAAACTTTGGGAAAACGAAAGTAATGCGCATAAATACCACCAACTCCTCAAGATTCAGAATAGGTATTGTCGAACTGGAGGATGTAAAATCCTTTGTATATCTTGGGAGCATTATATCGACATCAGGAGGCTCCCGTGAAGATATTGCAAGCTTTTGGAGCGCTGCAAAGAGTGTTGAAATCCCCACAAATACATTTAAGAACCAAGCTTCGTCTATTTTCCTCAAACATACGATCCGTGTTACTATATGGTTGCGAATCTTGGAACATCACATCTAATGATTTGCAGTCATTGCAAGTATTTATCAACCGCTCTCTTCGAAAATTATTGAAGATATTCTGGCCCAATACCATTTCCAATAGAGACTTATACCAGAGAACCGGGGAAACCTTATTCTCAGTTGCATTAACGAAGCGAAAATGAAACTTGATAGGCCATGTATTGAGGAAGAATCCCGCTAATATAGCCAGAAAAACCTTAGAATGGAATCCTCAAGAAAGTAGAAGAAGAGCAAGACCAGCAAACACCTGGCGACGACAAATCGAATCCGAGACGAATGCAACAGTAAAGAGATGGGCCGATATAAAACTAATGGCTCAAAACCGATCAAAATGGAAGAACTTTGTTGTGGGTCTTTGTTCCACCCTGGAAATATAGGAAATAATATATATATGTCTTGCCTATAAAATATATGGGACTAATTTCCTCTACCTATTACCTGGTTAATTTTATAACCTAAAAACTCCTCAAGAAAGCCAATTTTCTTTGGTCATCACTATATCAAGCCTAAGGAATTATAATTTTGCAGAATTATTTGAGATATACAACTTTTTGCGATTTTATTGACCTGTGTTATTAATAAAAGTAATAATTAAAAACTATGTATTAAATAAGTCTTACCCTTACTTTTTTAGATTTTTATTTTTGTAATAATTTTATAATTTTCGCCAATCATATTATCCAAAACTTCCAACTCTGTTATGATTTGTTTTTATAGTCTTAATATGTTAAATGTGTCCGTTGTATGGTAACATTTTGTCAATATTAATCTACATTGACCATAAATTTATTTTTGTGGCTTAAAACAAAAGTGTTTAAAATGTACTTACACTTGTATGCATATTAAATTTAAACTAAAATGTACAAAAAATATATAAAAATAAATTAATATACCATAAATAGAGATCGGTTTTATGAGTAAAATAGTTAAGCATTTGACAAAATGCTCATAGTAGTAATTGGAAAATTTAATAACAAATACTACGTTTATAAGTGCATCTTACAAAAGTTTTTTAAAATTAAAATTTCGCCACATAAACAGCCTGGATATTTTTTTTTTTTTTAATTTGTTACTTATTAAATCACAAAAACAATTACTAATTAGTAAAAATATTTGAAAATGTAGTGTAAGACTTTTCATTTATGCCATCTGCCGTGTAGACAGTGAGTTAGGCAATTGCAAACTATTTTTATCAGCAAACAGCTGCCGTATAAACGTTGCTATTGCTACAGCTTATCCGGCTAATTAAATTAATTAATCCTATTGATTAAATTATTTCATGATTATCTTATCATTTTCAATATTTATGTAACAATTTCTTAAATTCATTTTACTTTCACAGAAAAGTTTAAAGAAAAGTGAGTCGTTTTGTCTAGCAATTGTAAAATTTCAATTTTGTTTTGATTATAAAAAAAATAATGAAATCAAATCAAATTTGTTTAGAAACTAAACTGTTTAAAAGTACTAAAAGTACATTTTTCTTTATCAAGATCTTTAAACATACTACATAGGTGTGTATGTATAAACTCAAAAAAAACCTATAGACACACAGCGAAATATTCATTTATGCCACACAAACTTTCAACAATTTTGTTGAAAATCGTAAATCACTCAACCAATGCAATCGAATTAACGCTACATTGCAATCAGCATGGATGCCATCATAATGGATACAAAATCGAGTATGAGAGAGAAAAAACACAACTTTAGTTAAGACAAATATGGTTAAAATATACAATAATATAATAACAAATTCATAGATACTTCAATGTATAAACAATCATTTAAACATATATAAACAATCTGTATTTAAGTTTCGAAAAAAAGGAGAGAAAAAAAAATATTATGGACAATTTTGTAATGATATGATTTTGAAAAAGAAACTGAAGAAAAAATGGAATTGAAATGATTTCATTATGAACGTATAAGTCACAGTCAATTGATATGGTTATACTAAGAGTAAACAGAGTAGGGAAATAAGGGAAAGGATCTTACTTTAGTAAGTTTGTCTGTCCATCCATATATCCACATAAGCATTAATAGGTCGTAACATTATGTATATTGCTCGTAGTCTACAAGTCCATACTGGGCCACGATCTCGAATTTTGGCCGTAAGTAGAATACTTGGCTTACGTACAAAATAAATATCAAATATACGGTTTTTTTGGGACGCTGATTACAATTCTGTAAAAAAAATAAAACAATTCAAAATGGGGGATACAATATGGAGGTAAATAATTTAATTTGAGAGATTTGTAGTCTCCGAACACGAATATGCTTTCTGAATTTCGGAATTTGGAAAGGCGAAAGCAATATGGCCGATAAAAGTGGGCTGTGATACCTTAATTTCGTCTACATTTAGAATACTCAGTGTACGTAAAAAATTTTTATCACATATAAGGTTTTTGGGGTCGCTGTTAACGAATCTGTAATAAAAAATTCAAAATTCATAATGATCTAATATGGTGGCCAAATTTAGTTGTTTATTATTTGATAAAATTTTAAATAATCACATTTGACAGATTTGGGGTCCCTGAAAACAAATTATTTTTTTTTTTTTTTTTTTTGATTTTCCGAATTTGGAAAGGCGAAAGCAATAATATAATAAGAGTACTGGGTGTACATAGAAAATAAATAAAAACTATACGGTTATTGGGAGTGCTGATCACGGTTCTGCATTATAAAATAATAAATTCAAAATGGCAGATGGAATATTGCGGTTATCAAATTAATTTTTTAACTTAACGAACTTATTTTACAGTATAAATGAATGAGGTTTGAAGAACCTTTTTTAGCTAAAGAGCTATATCTTACGAGTTTAGGTCGCAAAAAATTACATAGAAAACAATTCAGAATAACCAACAGTATTATTATTATGAAAATATCCCTTAGATCAGCTTGTTTGGAAATAAATCACATTTTGAGAAATAAGATGTAAATGTAAATTATCCTTATCATGTCACGATTTGTTATTTTATTGAAGTATTTAACCTTTTGAGTAACTAATAAATAAATAAATAAATAAATAAATAAATAAATAAATAAATAAATAAATAAATAAATAAATAAATAAATAAATAAATAAATAAATAAATAAATAAATAAATAAATAAATAAATAAATAAATAAATAAATAAATAAATAAATAAATAAATAAATAAATAAATAAATAAATAAATAAATAAATAAATAAATAAATAAATAAATAAATAAATAAATAAATAAATAAATAAATAAATAAATAAATAAATAAATAAATAAATAAATAAATAAATAAATAAATAAATAAATAAATAAATAAATAAATAAATAAATAAATAAATAAATAAATAAATAAATAAATAAATAAATAAATAAATAAATAAATAAATAAATAAATAAATAAATAAATAAATAAATAAATAAATAAATAAATAAATAAATAAATAAATAAATAAATAAATAAATAAATAAATAAATAAATAAATAAATAAATAAATAAATAAATAAATAAATAAATAAATAAATAAATAAATAAATAAATAAATAAATAAATAAATAAATAAATAAATAAATAAATAAATAAATAAATAAATAAATAAATAAATAAATAAATAAATAAATAAATAAATAAATAAATAAATAAATAAATAAATAAATAAATAAATAAATAAATAAATAAATAAATAAATAAATAAATAAATAAATAAATAAATAAATAAATAAATAAATAAATAAATAAATAAATAAATAAATAAATAAATAAATAAATAAATAAATAAATAAATAAATAAATAAATAAATAAATAAATAAATAAATAAATAAATAAATAAATAAATAAATAAATAAATAAATAAATAAATAAATAAATAAATAAATAAATAAATAAATAAATAAATAAATAAATAAATAAATAAATAAATAAATAAATAAATAAATAAATAAATAAATAAATAAATAAATAAATAAATAAATAAATAAATAAATAAATAAATAAATAAATAAATAAATAAATAAATAAATAAATAAATAAATAAATAAATAAATAAATAAATAAATAAATAAATAAATAAATAAATAAATAAATAAATAAATAAATAAATAAATAAATAAATAAATAAATAAATAAATAAATAAATAAATAAATAAATAAATAAATAAATAAATAAATAAATAAATAAATAAATAAATAAATAAATAAATAAATAAATAAATAAATAAATAAATAAATAAATAAATAAATAAATAAATAAATAAATAAATAAATAAATAAATAAATAAATAAATAAATAAATAAATAAATAAATAAATAAATAAATAAATAAATAAATAAATAAATAAATAAATAAATAAATAAATAAATAAATAAATAAATAAATAAATAAATAAATAAATAAATAAATAAATAAATAAATAAATAAATAAATAAATAAATAAATAAATAAATAAATAAATAAATAAATAAATAAATAAATAAATAAATAAATAAATAAATAAATAAATAAATAAATAAATAAATAAATAAATAAATAAATAAATAAATAAATAAATAAATAAATAAATAAATAAATAAATAAATAAATAAATAAATAAATAAATAAATAAATAAATAAATAAATAAATAAATAAATAAATAAATAAATAAATAAATAAATAAATAAATAAATAAATAAATAAATAAATAAATAAATAAATAAATAAATAAATAAATAAATAAATAAATAAATAAATAAATAAATAAATAAATAAATAAATAAATAAATAAATAAATAAATAAATAAATAAATAAATAAATAAATAAATAAATAAATAAATAAATAAATAAATAAATAAATAAATAAATAAGTAAATAAATAAATAAATAAATAAATAAATAAATAAATAAATAAATAAATAAATAAATAAATAATATAAATAAAATGCTTTGAAGATTACCTTACTCTGTTGGTGTGTTTGTCTATCTGTGTGTTTTTGTTAGTTTATATAAATATGTGTGTTTAAATGTATGTTGCAACTTGCAACTAATTGTTTTGAGTATGTTTTTAGTTGAAACTTCACTTTAGATTTGTGGTTATTGATTTTAATTTTAAATTTAATTGAAATCATTTGGCTGTATTTTTTTTTTCTTCTCAATTTGTGCATTAAACTCGATAATAAAGCAGAATTATTACAAACTTGTTAAAATAAATCGTTGACTTGTCAAACCATTTAAACACAATCTCAAAATTCATGTTGCTACAATAAATGTAACAAAAATAAACAAGGAAACCATTGATGGATTCAGGTTATAATATGGAATATTTGAAGGGCCTTAATTAATTAAAAATAAATCGAATTTTCATTATCTTAATAAAAATTATTTAAATAATTTTAGAGTGGATATGGTTGGAATACAGAACTTAAACTCATATGCATTTTCCATCAATTGGACCAGCAGTGTTAGAGATATATATTTATTAAATTTTTTAATTAAGGTAGGATTTTTTGTTCAATCGAATTAAAAATTTCAAATTCAAATATTACTTATTAACCTTTCTCGAATTACATTCGTAAAATTTCTTCTTTATCTTTAAGCTTCCTGCAAAATTGATAGAAATCTGTTTTTAATCTTCAAATATTTCATGCAAAACAGCCACTTGTTAACCAAAACATCATTATTCTCTAAAAACGTGGTTTATTTTTTGTTGTTTTATAAAATCTTTTATTTTATTTAGTTATTGATACTCTTATCTTGAATATAAAATCAACGTGTGCCATTTTTTTGGTGTATTTTTTTTTTCATTCATTATCTGATCAAATAAATCTACAAAAAAAATCTTTGTAGGAAATACGTAAACAACAACACCAGCTAAAACAACAAAAAAAATTTATAATAAAACATTACAATTGCGTGTTTAAAACCGAAACGTTACATTTAATTGAGTACAATTTTTGTTTCAGAATTTTTTCTTCTTTATAGTACATTTAGTTTTTTTTTTTTTTTTTGGTTACTTGAACACAGAACGAATGAAAATAATCGATGCTTATCAAAATTTACAAGAGATTTCTGGAGAAAAATAAAGTTTAATATTAAAGCAGTATTAGTAGAGAGATAAGGTAAGGAAATAATAGAGGACATTGTGAATGCACTACATGGAATATGTTTATTCTATTCGCAATACATTGCTTTTAGCTATGCTTTTTCAAAACGGATTTCATAGAAATCCGGTTCGAAGGACCATCATAAATTTTTCTGGTTTTCTCTATTTGGCGGCAGCAAAGTAGAATTTTTGAACTATAATTAAACATCAACAGAATGATATTCATCTGATTTACTTTGAAACTTTAATATTTTTTTCTGTTTAGTAATGACAAAATTGTTTTACTTTAAAATTTTTAGATATTTTTAATATAAAGTAAAAAAAAAAACGAGCAGATTGTATATTTATTTCATAAGTAGAGTACTTTAAAATCTTGAATTCCCAAAACAGCTACCCGTATGACCAAAACGAACGAGAAGATAGACATACGCACAGACTGGCAGACACCAACAAGAACAACACTAACAGTTAAAGAAAAAAGTAGATGAAAAAAAAAAACTGTTAAATTCAAATAATTTCTATACAATAAATCAAAATTTGCTGGTTATAAAACATTGATAGTGGAAGCAAATGAATACAAAACTGAAAATACATTCAGACACAAAAAACCAACTCTGCACTAAAATAAAGAAATAAAGAACCAAAAAAGAAAAAAAAAAGCTAAGAAATAAAAAACAAATCATAGCTATAGAAAAACACCAAAAAAAAAAGTAGAAAAGTGAGCTCTTATGATTCGTTACGCATTTATAAGATGACCCCACACCACACCTTTCAAAGATATAGAAGTAATACAAAAATTTATAAACTTCTAGTAAGAGCAGATACAGAGATACATTGAAATAACATCGATGAATTTAAGAAAAAAATCTAAATAAGATTTTTTTTTTTAATTCTTTTCTTCATTCAATATCAAAAACTAAAATGTGAATTATTCATACTTGTTTTTTTTTTTTTTTGGTATTCATATGAAAATGAAAATTATCTATCTAGTAAAAGATAGAGTATATGCAGCAAACGTATCTATGTTTTATGTTTTTTGCTTTAGTGTTTGAAATATTTGTTGGAGTATGAGTAACGTAACAAATTGTGAGGTTAATTAAAAAAACATAAATCGTTTAAAACTATTTTATTTTATAAATAGTCAAGCACTTTGTTGCTTTTATATTCGTTCATTATTTTCACCATTCAAGAAATGGGAAAAAAATTATTTAAAATTAAATGAATTCAAATTTGTTACTTGTTTTTTTTTCATTTTGGCGTTTGCTCATTTGAACTAAGTGTGATTTTTTTTTACTACTGCTGGTTTTGTTGCTAATTTTTTATTTTTTTCTAAGGGGAAAGAAATGAATTTAAAAATTCATTAATGATTTGTTTAATAAATACCGCACAGTGGTTTCAAAACGCTTTTTTTGGAAATAATTCATTAACTAAAAAACCGTAACAGGTATCTCAATAACATTTCACATGGTCAGAGCTGAGATGTTTTCGAGTTGATTTGGAGGAGTAGAAGCTCCTAGCGGGTCAGGGGGGAAGTGGGTGGCCCTCCAAAGTTGCCCATCTCGGGTATGTCATTTTTTTAAAAAAATCGCCAAAAATTCATTTATGTTATGACAGAAAAGAAATTGTATCTCTTTTAGTTTAAGAGATATTCAGGTCGAAATAAATTTTTACCTCATTTTTAGCCTCGCCCCTTTTGTCCCTAGAATTTTTTTAAAATATATGCCAGATTCCCTACAAAATTAAATAATATTATATAATATAAGTTGAAACTTTAAAAAAGTTTACATTTTTCGGTTTTTTTTTTTCCAAAAAGGTGGCAATATTTATTCAGTGATATAATTAGTTTTTTGTTCTGAGCTTTATCATTTTTTTAATGTTTTCAAAAAAATCTTAATGTAAAAGCGTGTAAAGTAAATCCAGAGGAGTTTGGGACAAAGGTCTGTCCACGAGCCCTATCCAAATTTTGTCAATTTTGGAAAATGTGTTTTTTTTATGTTCTCAAATCGCAAAGCTGGGATCGACTTAAAATTACTTTAATTTTTTAGTCCTATATATAAGGTATATACCCAAAAAGTATTTTCTGACGGAGGCCCCTTTTAACGACAGGGTGACCATTTCAATGAAAAAAAGTCAATTTTTGAAGGAAGCTTTCCCCGAACTGGAATTTTTGGTATTTCGGAGTAAGAAAATGGGAATCTATTTTTTCTCTTCTCTTAGAGACAATTTTTTTTAACATTATACTAAAATTTTATAATGATAGATTAATTAATGTAGATTTTAATAAAGTTCAAATATTAAATTTTTTTTTTCAAAAATTACACTAAATACAAAATTTTTTCGTTTTTTGATCAATTTAATGAAAAAATTAAGTTCGAATACTGTATTATTTATATATTATTATTTTTCAAGTAATAACCTTTCCAATGATACCAAATACTTGCATAAATACTTCACACAATGGTTTAAAAACTAACTGAAACTTGACCCCCTTCAGCAAAATTTGCACATTTTCCTTCATTTCTATGGCAAATGTATGCTGCAGCATTTTATATACATAAGTGCACAGCAGTTTCAACGTGTTTTTTAAATAATTTTGTGCAACTTTTGAACCGTTAAATATATTTCAATAAAATTTCACATAGTTATTACTGAGGTATTTTCCAACTGTTGTCTTTATTGTTGAATATATTTTATTTTAAAAACAATTTGGTTGTAGCAATTATACTTTTGTTCTTAATTCCCAATTAGATTGTTAGCGCAGCATGCTAAGCAATGTGATTAAACTAGAAGCACGTTACTGTTGTTAAAATTCTATGTAAAAAAAAAAATATTTTCAACACCTAAAAACACTATTGTGTTTGTAATTTTGAATTGACAACAAAATGTTTTGTGTTGACAACAATATACATAATTAGTACTTGATTTTGTGATTCCATATTATGGTTCTACATCCAACCATAATATAATTTACAGACAACCAAACTTAATAATAATATGACAGTATTCGATTATGGTTACTATCAACCATATTTTTACTTTGATTGTATAGAAGTGCTTATCTAGAGATCTAGAGTCAAAAAAAATGTAGGTTTAGAAAAACGGAGTCGCATAATCAGTTTTACTCTGTTTAATGATTACTTTTAACTCTTAACTCTTAGTTATAAAATAATATTTCTGTTAATGATGGCCTTAGTAGACGGAATATTAACTTCAATAGAGCGAACTGGTTTGAAAGTGCTGCTGACTTTTATGGACCATTTTTTGATCAATGATTTGATGAATAGTTTGCTTAATACCAAAAGTCCCTCTGGAAGGTGTCTTGTGTTTTTATAGATCTCTATAAATCAGCTGGGTATTTTGAGACTCTGTGAAAAAACCCAAGAACTTTGCTCGCAATTAGATGGGAGATGGAGGTCTGGGACGATAGATCATCTTGTTCTACTATGCTTACTCGTTTTACACCAGCAAGGGGCTAGGGAAAGTATTTAGCATGACCTACTTTTGTTTTACTACGCCCCGACCTTTTGCAAAAGCTGCTGATACTTGCAGTTGCCTAGAATTCAACACAATTTGTGGTGAGTTTAAAAGGCGTGATACCACAAAACTGAATAACCGTGACAGAACGCCACCAAGCAGGAGGGATCTGGCCAATGATTAGAACCTGTTTTACAAACGCCGATATAATAGATAATTTCGGTTACAGAAGTTCAGGATGTAAGGAATAGAAACAAACGACTTGTGGACGCTCTCGCACAACACATTGTTTCCGTCTCAATAAATCTGGTATCGATAATATTAATATCTTATGGATAGTTACGGATCAATCAGTCGAATGGCGATCACCTCTGTAATTTGTTTCTATCGACTTTGAGAAGGTGTTTAAAACCCTATATCACCAAGCTATCATCGAGGCACTGTACGATAACGCTATTTGCCGCGTCTTACATAAAGACACAATAAGTTGTCCTATAAACATCAATGAAGTAGTTCGCCAGGGATGTCCTCAACAGGATATCAAAGTGGTCATTGACATCATCACGTTAAAAGTGACATAAATACCAAAAGGAATCACATGGCGTTTGAGGTAGCAGCATGTGGTCTTAGAATAAAAATACCTAAGACCAGAGCCATGGAAGTATATCGAAGAATTATATATGGTTAACAAATTTTGATTGTATTTACTACAGAACTCAAATGTCATTTAATCAGAAGAAGACTTTTAACAAAATATAGTTTAAGTATGGATCCTACAAATAAACTATTTGCGGTTTATGATTACACCGTGTCCATCTTGGGTTAAACTAAATCGACTATTCTGAATTTAATGGTGTTAATCATTTTGAGATATTTCAATTTAAATCGCTAAAAGTGGCTTTTTTGCTTAAATTTAATAATTTAGTCGTTAAGTTTAAACAAAATAAAAAAATAAAGAATCTATTGAAGTATAGGGTCATTCATTTTTATTAAAAAATATATTTTAGAGCCGAAATTTCAGAATTTGAAAGTAACAAAAATATAACTACATTTCCGTAAGTTAGCAACTTTTCAAACAGAAATATAAATGTATTAAAAATCGGGCTGAAATTGATTTAATTCATAATTAAAGAATATATAGTTTAAACGCGAAAACGACCGTTAACTTCGAAAAATGAATTCAGCCTACTCGAATTACCTTTACCAGTGGGGTGCCCAGCTTGTTAAAATTTGCGACTAGCACAGTGTTATCTATAAAAGCAACGCACGAAAAATCCGTGTACGCTTTAAGGCTTATAACTTTTGTATATATACGTAAAAAAAATTCAGTACTAATAACTGGTTTACATTTGTTATTTCTCGCAGTAACTGTGTGCTAAATTTTGTTGTAATAGCATAATTAGTTTTTCTTAAAATTAAAATTAAACAAAATTCATGCAAACGCATAATTAAAATTTATAGTCAAAATACATGTTGACCAAACAAAACAGTTTCTAAGAGTGCAGGTATTTATAGACTGTAAGATTCTACACGAGATCCTAGACAGTCCTTATTTAAAGTTGAATAATTTTGGAATTTTCTTTCCCAAAAACAAGAGCTAGAAATGTTCCAGACGTTTAAATGCACTTGGGTTCATCCAAATTCCAGCTAATTGGATGTCGACGGAGCTTTTTACACTTTAGCGCCACAAAATGAAGTCGCTTCGGCAACGAAATGTTATGGGTGATTATGATATTCCAAATCCAAAATAGTGGTCACGTTTATTATTTCATTAAATATTTTCCTCAAAATTTATTTCTCATTCTAATTTCAAAGTCCAACCAAACACGAGAACTATTAATGACCTTTAAAACAAATTATTTAAAAAATTTGGCAAATTTGCAAAATCATTAATGTTAAAATTTTTCTTTTGTGTTTTTCCAAATTATATTTCCATTAACAATTAATTATATTTCATTATTTACTATTAATACACTTTAATCTTTGAAATATTTATAAAAACATTTTCAAATTATTTTTCATTTTACTTTTTAAATTCATTTGATTTTTTAATCTGTAGTTTATCTGTTTACTTTTAGCAAACCAAACAAAAAATGTATTATTCTTTTATAAATTAAAATAATATTATTTAAATATATGCTCAACATAATTTATGCCCAAGAATTTTAAAATCATAAATAATACGTTTTTTGTTTATTAAAATACAACAAACACAATGAAATAAAAATAAATTATTTAATAATGAAGAAAATTAAAAGAAAGAATTCTATAACTTGACTCATTTATTATAACAAGTGACGTTTATAAATGGGCAAATTAATTGCAATATATTGTTAAAGTATTAAGAAATTATATAAATAATTTATAAAAAATTGTATATAAAATTTATTTTGCAATATAAATAATTATGAAGAAAAAAAGATGGGTGGTTTATTGATTTTGTCATTCCGTGTGTAACATGTAGAAGTCATCATTTAAGATTCCATAAAGTATATATTTTTTGGGTCCTGGTTAGATTCTGAGTCGATCTAGCTATGTTCGTCCGTCTGTCTGTCTGTCTGTTGAAAGCAGGATAGGGCTCGAACGAGACAACCTAGGGGGACGAAATTTGGCTCAAATATTTATATTATTATTATAAGGTTTGTTTGGTATAGAAAATGGACAAAATCGGTTAATAAACAAAAAAGTTATGGGCTAAATACTAGAAACACAGGGTGTCCTTTGTAGTTTTATTTCATACTTTTCTGCTGATATCTCTTAAACAAAATAATGTACGACAACGAAATTTTGTATAAATAGCTTGAGGGTAAATATAAACTCGGAAACCAAAACTGGGCGTGGTTCGCCCACTTTACCGCCTACCTCCCATATAATGTAAAATTTGAAAATATTGATGGTGAGTATATAGATTCGGCCGAGCCGAATAATCTAATGTTGTTTTTATATTAAAATTTACTCAATGAGAGTATAAAATGTATAAAGAGGGCAATGGCACAGTTTATGTCTTAAGATATTTGTCTAAGTAGCCGCCGGTATGTAGAAAAGAAAATAACGTCAATATCTTTTAAACATAAGTATTTTTCATAACTATTTTATTATACTCAATTATAATTAACATCACTAAAATTGTCTATCAATTTTTTATTATTAACTAAGTGTTTTTAAAATTAACTTATTTTAACACATAATTATTTTAATTATTTTTGTTTAAATGAGTTTATCTATTGATGTATTAAATTGAAATTTAAATAAAGTTTTATTAAAGGAAATTTAGTTAAACTATTGTTTGATTTATAGTTTGATTTTAATCTAAACTATTGTTTCTTTTTATTTTATTTTTTTTTTCCAATATGTTAACAAACTCATTAAATCAGCTAATTTCAATATTATTAATAAAATTTTAAAATTAAATAAATTTTAAATTTAAAAAACACAATAACAATAAGTTAACCCAATAAAAAAATAACAACATCAATTAGTAATGAATTAAAAATGCAACATTAAGATTTACAACCGTGACGAACGTAAATTTTTATACAAAAACTTTATAATATAAATAAAGGAGAACGACTGCAAAATGCCCTGCAAAGAAGCTAATGTAAACATTTTTTTAAAATTATGATAATAGAGTAAAAATTGATTTTGTGTGTTGATCATTTGAGAAAAACAAGAATTGCAATGAACTCAAAAGTCAAGAATCCACATTTGTTTAAGAAATTCTTTAATGTCTGCTTTAAATCTCTGAAAAAAATCATCATAAATTCATGGTGTAACAATAATATACCCAGCAAAAAAACGATCAAGAGATTCCAAAAAAAAAAAAAAAACATTTTCACCACTTCAAAAGTAGAACAAAGTGCATATTTTAAACTTTTTTGGAAGTTCTTAAAAATTACTTCCAAAAAATGAAATTTTAGCTGGAAAAAAGTTTAATATTTCTAAGAAAATTAAAATTTTATAAATTTTAATGCTTTTTTATTATCTTTTAAAAATGCTAATACTGAATTTTTGCAAAAAAATTTCATAAACATAGTTTCAAAGGAATAAGAAGCATAAAAGAAGAACATTCTACCAATGACAACCATGGGTTAAAAAAATAACTTCTGAACTTGAAAACAATATGATCATGTGATCGATCACAAAATTATAGTAAATCCAAAAATTATAATCTATACGAAAATTTAAATTTTAAAGACATTAATTATCTGGCTTTTAAAGAATTGTTGAGCTAATAAATTTTACAAATAAAGGCACATACACGAGTCTTTTTTTTTCTGAATTTGAACTTTTATATCATAAATCTGAACTTATAGTTAGTAAAACTATTATATAGTAAAATTATTACTTCGGACATTGTTAAATATATTATTTTATTTTTAAAATCCGTGATCACTTAATCTCTTATTAAAAATAAAATGTTTATATGAAAAAAAAAAAAAAATAAAAGATTTTCTGTGGCTCCTTAAATAAGCCTACAAATGACAAATCAAAAATCAATTTTTTATATTAAAAATTAAAATTGTCTTTAAATCCTTAAATAAGTTTCTAATTGATCACTAAATTTTTATATTAAAAACTATTTTTAAATGCTAATATTGACAGTAGTTCCTTAAATATTTAATAAAGTTTTCTATGCTCAAGGTACCCTATTCTTAGCCCTAATAGTTCCACTCCTGAAGAGTATATGGGACCCCCTTCCAAACTTAAAATTGTACAACCCTCTGCTACGCCCTACGTTGGGGTAAAATGTGTTGAAAGTGGCGATTTATTAAATTTTGAAATTTAAATTTTTGTAATAAAGTTGGGTACCGAATAATAGACAAAATTATGTATCAATATCAATTAAAATCTTCAACCTAGGTTGTGTTGTTTTCTTATAAGGAGCTGTCAAAGTTAAATATTTTTTTACATTTTTGAAAATTAGTAAAAAATTTAATTTTCATCAACTTTCAGTGTATTTATTTTTAATAAAAAGTATTTTAAAGTAAAACTTTAAAATGGAACCATCAACTTCAGGTATTTAAGTGTATTTTTCTTCAATTTTTTGTAAATTATATTTTGTCCTAATATTTTTGTTATTTTTTTGAAAATTGTCCTAAAAAACACTCATTTTAAATTTTTATGGAATGCAACATAATAAAATGTTGCAACATAAAATGTTTGTTCTGAAAATTTTCTTGAAAATAGTCCACCTTAATATTATGAATAAAAATCGTGCGCATACATAGCCCGATTTGAGAAATTCATTTTTTTTTTTTTTTTTTTCGAAAAAACTCCAGTAGATTTCATACAAAAAACAGCTTAAGTGCAGACATTTTCTTTGCTTTATCAAACATTTTTTTCGCTTTATCAAAAATTTTTTTCGCTTTATCAAACATTAAATAGTGGGGTAGAATCCAAATAAATCTGTAACTTCTAATCGTTTGGTTGGATTTATATGAAATTTTACATAGTCATAGCAGAAGACAATAACATTTTGAGTTTAGAAGCCGGATTCCATATACGCTTCAGGAGTGGAGTTATGGGGGTTCAAAATAGAATACTAATGTCATAGAAAATGTTTAACCACTAGCAAATTTTTGTTCCTTACCCGATTTTCAAGATTTTTACATCACCTTAAAGTCCTTGATAAATCCTTTAGAAAACATGCTTACATGGTCAAGTCTTTTCCATATACTTATATACCAACATTTTTAACCGATTTTATCATATTTTTTGAGTTTATTAAAGAACAAATTTGTCTATATAATAAAGAAAATTTGATGTCGATTTTGAATTGGCAGGTTTGCAAAAATTAATAAACAGATGGAGGGACAGAAGGACAGACATTAGAAGTCTTTAAAAAAGGTCTTAAAATTTCAAAATATATATTATTTTTTTACTTCTTGACCAATGTAAAAACTAAATCTAAATATCACCTTTCCCTGACTTAAGTGTCATTTTCTATCCATTAAACCCAAATGTATAGACGGACGGACGGATATTGGCATTTTGCAAAAACATGTTTTAAAATTCTAAAAATTACTAACTAAATTTTGATATCACCTCTCCCTGAATTAAGTGCAATTTTCAACCTATTTAACCCAAATGTATAGACGGACGGAAGGACTTTATCATTCAGCCAAAAAACATCTTCTAATTCTACAAAAGCATTTTTTTACTTACTAATAAATAGGAAAATTAAACGTTGTCATTAAAGCATTGATATCACCTTTCCCTGAATTATGCATAATTTTTGACACATTTAAGTCTAATGTTAGACGGACGAACGGACCACTCTGCCAAAATAATAAAAAAAAAAAAAACTTAATTTGTTTACTTAATAATTAATAAAAAATAAAACATGACTAATAAAATATTTATATCACCTTTCCCAGAATTAAACGCCATTTTCGGCCCTTTTTTCAAATTTTTACGTTATATGGAAGGTTGGCGG
Source organism: Protophormia terraenovae (assembly GCA_951394005.1). Classification (NCBI taxonomy): domain Eukaryota; kingdom Metazoa; phylum Arthropoda; class Insecta; order Diptera; family Calliphoridae; genus Protophormia; species Protophormia terraenovae. Next base: position 34,221,671 of record OX596073.1, read on the forward strand.
TAAAGTTGGCGGTATGGTTTTCAAGTTTATATTGACATGCTTTTGTTTAAGAGATATCAGCAGAAAAGTATGAAATTAGCCACAACGGACACCATGTGTTTCTAGTTTTTAGCCCATAACTTTTTTGTTTATTATTGTTGAAATGATGACAATACACACAAGGTCCATAAAACGACAATTCATCTATAAAAAGTTGCTGTTTAGCTATCACTTCGTACTTCTTAGAAAACAACAACATGTCATTCATTGTTGTTCAATCTAGGCTGCGCTTTGTTCGATACAGTTGGTTTCTGGGAAATGTTTATTACACGCTAAGGAAACTTGAATGAAATTCAACTTAACCCGTATTATCGCCCAAATCCTTACGCTAGAAAAGACATGACAGTCATTTAAACAATTTAATGTTTTATCTCACACATAACTTGTTTTATGCAATTTTAACAACTAAGGGAAAATTCTGTAGATTTTGAATTATGCCCAGAAAACGCACAAAATTAACATTTGAGAATTATTTTAATAGAATTTTAAATATTTTCTCAGTAAGTTTCTTAAAACTTTAGTGAAGATTTAAATTAAATATTTTTTATTACATTTGATGCTTTCGAAATTTAGGCCTGTTTGATTTCTTAACCCTCTAACGATGGGACAAAAAATGTATGAAATTAATTTTCAAATATAATTAATAAAACTTTTTTTTGGAGTATTTAAGGTCTACATATTTAATTTAAATAGTTAGAACAGGGGTTCCCAACCTTTCCATACTTCGCGGACCCTTTTAGAAATTTTTGTTTCTTCACAGACTTCATGGCACATTTTGATTCTTAGTATAGTAGAAATGACCAGAAACCGTAACGATTAAAAGTGATGTCTAAAAATTCTTTTATAACAGTTATTTTGTAAAAAAGAAAAAATCCATTTAAAACAGTTATTTTTCAACTTAAAAATACTCTTAAAAATGGAGTTTAATTTCTTCGTCATAAAATAAAACTTTTTTAAGTTTTATTTTTCCTGTTAAAAAATAAAACTCATTTTATATAAATTAACACCTAAAGCTTTTCGCTGGTCGGATCTTTTTGAGTTATCCGTACTTATAAGCAAAAACTGTAAAGAGCATTTTATGCTCTTAATTGGTATTGAGTGACTTACGTTTAAATCTTTCCACAGAAAATTTGGAAAAATTGATATTTGTTAAATTAAACAAATAAATTACTACGCACATTATATCAGATAGACTCCTCAAAAGAGTTTTATTTTATGATCGTTTTTTTGATATCACCATTGATTCTGAAAGATCACTGCAATACGAATTTATTGGTATATGACAGTATAGGTCTCCGTTGACTTTAACATGAAGTTTTTGAGTTTAAATTTCCTGGATAACTATTTTTTACGGTCTTTGGATTTTTTCGCATAAATATGTAGATAAAAATTTTAGCAACAGTTTTTACGCTTCATTCTCTAACAACGTGTAAACTTTGTATAATTTGTGCCAAAAATATTCAACCAACAAAATAGATTCAAAGTGAGCTTTGGCACAGAAGTTATTTTTTAATTCTATTGGTTTTTCTTGAAAATTATGGGATAAGTCATTACAAAGTATATTGGTTTGGAATTTTGGATTTAAGCTTTGGATAATATCGGAAAAATTCATCGCTAAGTGACTCCAAGTGTATTATACTTTTTATATGTTCTTTTTGAGCATCAGATGAATCTTAATTATTATTCAGCAGTGGAAACATAAATAGATAAGGTTTTCGCAGCAAATATTTTTGTGTGAATAATCTGATCGCGAATGTACAATAAATTTATACACATTTTCGGTCTCTCTCGTGGATCCTCTGGAATGTGACTACGGACCCCCATTTGAGAAACCTTGAGTTATAATACGAATAAGTGAAAATATTCACGATAAAAAAACAAAAACTACTATATTATGGTTTTTGTAATCAAATATTTGTTCCCGTAATCAAATTATTTTTATAGTCAACAAAAAATATTTTTTTTGCAATTTTAAAATAAGGATATATATACATGATTGTCTCAAAGGTATTTAATATTTAAATGAATGTTTGATTACTATAACCTTACTATGGCTATTTTAATTATTCCACTAACTATAATATTATAAAAAAATTATATATGTAAACAATTTTTCGTGATAATGGTCAACTATACTTTTTCTCCGGGTGCCGACACGATGCTATTACAACATAGATCGGCACAAAGATAGGATGTAAAAGTAGCATCAAACTGAATAATTTAGTTGTTTCTATACCCAACATCAAAAAGATGGGGGGTATATTGATTTTGTCATTCCGTGTGTAACATGTCGAAAGAATCATTTAAGACCCCACAAAGTATATATTTTCTGAGTCCTGGTTAGATTCTGAGTCGATCTAGCTATGTCCGTCCGTCCGTCTGTCTGTCTGGGCAAAATCGGTTAATAAACAAAAAAGTTATGGGCTAAAAACTAGAAACACAGGGTGTCCGTTTCATACTTTTCTGCTGATATCTCTTAAACAAAGCATTAAAAAATTTAGTTTGAGGGTCTATATAAACTTGGAAACCAAAAATGGGCTTGGTCCGCCCACTTTACCACCCACCTCCCATATAACGTAAAATTTGAAAAATTTGATGGTGGGTATATAGATTTGGACGAGCCCAATATAACATTTGCGCTTGTTTATGTTGAGAATTTTGTGTTTGCCGAAAAATTAATGAGATTTAAATACAAAATCTATTGCAATAAAAGATATTGTTTCAAATAGTCGATAACACTGGTCAGCAAAAAATTAGTTTTGTGCTTATGAAAAATCCGGAAAATTTTGCTCCTTAACCCTGAAAATATTAAAAGAATAAAAAATAATGTCGACTTGACTAGAATATATTTTTAGTCCGCATCTTTTGGTGTATCATTTATATTCAACTATTCACCTTTAATGGAAGATTTTTCTCACGACCAGTGTAATTGCATGAAAGTCCCAACATTATTTAAACAAACCTAATGATTTTCTTTAATTAACCTAATATAGGGTACCCAAATTACTACCTGAAAAAACTCTTTTTTTTAATATAAAATGAAATAAAAATACAATTTTATTATTTTTTTATGTTGTTTAATGATTGTTAAATATATTTCTTTAAACTTTTTTTTTCATATTTTATTGCATATTTTTTGTTTTTGTTATTGATGATGAGTAGAGGGATGAGAAAACAGCATCATTTATTTAATTTTTTTATCTTTAAAAACTAAGGCCGAGATTTTACGTATTTCTTTTTTTTTTTTTTTTTTTATTACAATAATTTACACCATAATTTTTTTCTTTTTCAAAACTTCAATTTTTTTTTTTTTTTTTAATTTTTTTTTTTTTTTTTGTACTAATAAGCAGTTTTGTTTATAATTTTTATGATTTAAACAATAAAATATAGTTAGGTATATATTATTTTTAATATATTTAAATAAAAACTAAAAATGAACTAAAATTTATAATTTGTAAGGAAAATATTTTACAATATAATGGGGAGGGGGGGATGTGTGTTTCAAAATAAATTTTTATAAGCTTAAAAATTAAAAAAGGTATGAGAAGGGCAGAAAACTATTTACAAAAAAAGTACATTTAAACTTAATTTTAAAAATTAGCAATTATATATTTTTTAAATTTTATTTTCAGGTATTTAATTAAGGTTTTTTTTTCACATATTTGTGGTAGATTTATGAATTTAATTAATAATTAATTATTTTTTTATATAAATGATTGAATGAGGAGGAGAATTGTATTTGTTTTTTAAGGAAATATTTGGCTTTAATTTACAATTAAACTTAATAGGAAACGATTTTTTTTTTCTCTTAAGGTTTAGTTAAAAAATGTGGGAAAACTAAGCAGGGTATTACAGAGAAAGAGAAAAAGGGAAATTAAATGTGAGTATCTCAGAGACACTTAGGGCAAAGGGAGATTGATGGGTGTAATAACATTTAAGCACACAGTTTGTAATAGTAGATATTTTTATAAATCTAAAGATTTTTTTTTATTTTTTTTAATTTTTTTTAACGAAAATTTTAATTTTCCTACTGAAAAAAAATTAATAGTAAATTCAACAATAAATTGGCCTAAGCTATATTTAATAAGCTGTAGCAGCTCCCGGATGCATTAAATGATGATGGTGATGATGATGACCAAAATGATTTAAAGGATTCATAGCATCTGCCCCAGCGGCAGGAGCTCCTGTATGATACCAATCTGTGGGAGCATGATGTTGAGCAGCTGGATGATATAATAGATGATGATTGGGATGATGATGACCTGTTACTAACATAGAGGCAGGATTTGTGGCACCCGCTGTAGCTGCTGCTGATGACATACCCTGATGATGATGATGTGAATGATGATGAGAACCTGCAGCTGTTAGTGAGGGAGGAGGTCCCAAGGGTGGTGGCAAATAGGCAGATGAGGCCATTAATTGTAAAGCAGGCGATTTGGCAGAACTTTGTTGATGTGTATTATGTTGATGCTGATGATGTTGATGATGATTATGTAAACCGCTTAATGATTGCTGCTGTTGTTGTTGCTGCTGCTGTTGTTGTTGTTGATGATTATGGCTGGTTACATTATGCTGTTGTGTATGATGGCTACTACTGGCCGTACTACTGCTGCCACTGGAAGAGGCACCCAAATGTACACTATGCATGGTAGAATTAGCATTAGGTTCGGATTTGATCGAATGAGGTGAGGATTTATTCATGCTGCCATTAGCCGAAGAATTATCACTTGTTAAACGGGCTGAGGGAGGAGTTTGAGCTCCACCGGTTACAATACTCGAGGAGGAGGATTCTTCGCCCTCGCTGTCATAACCATGAGAAGGTGATTTTTCATCAATGTTACCATGAACCTGAAGAGAAAGAGAAAATAAAAATGTTTAATTAGTTTTTGGGTTTCATAGTTTTGGAAATTTTGCCGACGGCTTTTTTATAATTTTTTGATATTTTTTTGTTTTTTAATTAAACATTTTTAAATGTTTAAAAAAAAAAAAAAGATTTAAATAAAATTTTAAAAGATTTTTAATTACAATTAAAAAAAAATAAATAAAATTAAACAAATTTTAATTAAATTTAAGAAATTTTTTATTGAATTCAAAAAATTTAATTTAATTTTAAAAAATTTTAATTAAATTTGAGAAAATTTTAATTTAAATTAAATTTTAAAAAATTTTTAATTAAAATTAAAAAAAAAATTAAATAAAATTAAAAAAATTTTAATTAAATTTAAGAAATTTTTAATTGAATTCAAAAAATTTTAATTAAATTTAAGAAAATTTTAATTAAATTTAAGAAAATTTTAATTAAATTTAGGAAAATTTTAATTAAATTTAAAATTTTTTTATTAAATTAAAAAAAGTTTAATAAATTGTTAACTTTTTTTTTATTAAATTTTAAAAGGTTTTAAAATTAAATTTAAAATTGTTTAATTAAATTTAAAAATATTTCATTATATTTAAAAAAATTTAATTAAATTTAAAAAATTTTCAATTAAATTTTAATAAAATGTTGAAATTTTTTTGATTTAATTTTAAAAAGTTTTCAATTTAATTTTAAAAATTTTTAATAAATTTCAAAAACAAAAAAATAATAATAATCAAATTTTAAAAAAATCTAATTAATAAAATTTGTAATTAAATTTTATAAATTCTTAATTACATTTTGAAATTTTTTAATTAAATTTTAACAAGTTTAATAAAATTTAAAAAATGTTTGGACTTATTATTATTTTTTTTTTAATTTAAGAATTTTTAATTATATTTAAAAAAGATTTAATTAAATTTAAAAAAGTTTTAATTAAATTTAAAAAATTTTAATTCATTTTAAAAAATTTTAAATAAAAAAAAAAATAATTAAATTTTAAAAACTTTTAAATTCAATTTTAAAATGTTTAACCAAATTTTAAAATTAAATTAAATTTAAAAACTTAATTTTAAAAATTTTAATTAAATTTTAAAATATTGTAATTTAATTTAAAAAATTTTAATTAAACTTTAGAAGTTTTAGTTTTAAATTTAATAATTTTTTAATAAAATTATAAAAATTTTTAATTAACTTTTTTTATTTAGTTTTAACATTTAAAATTTAAAAAAAAAATTAATATTTTTTTTTTAAGTTCTTAATTTAAATTTAAAAAATTTTAATTTAATTTTAAAAAATTGTTTTTACTTTTAAACAAATTTAAGGATTTAAGGACTCTTACCTTCATATGTTTACGCAATGATGATGGATGAGTATAGGATTTATCACAGCCATTTATACGACAATTATAGGGTTTATCCGATGTATGAACATGTGAATGTTTCTTGCGATCCGATGAATTAGCAAAACGACGATCACAGCCCTCATGTTCACATTTAAAAGGTTTTTCTCCTAAAATAATAAAAAAAAATAAATGAATTAGTTTAAAGGAAAAAAAAACATTTAAAATTTTAAATAAATACAATTTATTTAAACTAAAATAAATTAATTCTGTCTGTATATATAAGTTTTAACATAAATTTGTTTTAAAACTAAGTTAAGATTTATTTCAAGATTTCAGTTTAGTTTAACTATAGAAAAAATTATGCCAAAAAACCATTTCAAAATGATTAATGATTTTAAAGTGTTAAAAATCACAATGGCGCCTTTTTGACATACAAAAAAACAAAACAACAATAACATTAATAAAATAAACAGGTAATAGAAAAACAAAGTTTAAAAAAATGACATACATTTTTGGAATTCTTTTTTAAGCAAATGAAATAAAAAATAAAAGATAATATTTAAAAATAAATTGAGTATTTGAGAAAGAAAAGATAAATTTTGTAGTGAATTAAAATAAATTTATAGATTTTAGATCAAACAATCTGGCAGCTTTAAATGCAACTCTGTGTTTATGAAAAAAAAGGTAAACAAATGCACTTGAGTAAGAGGAAGAGATAGAGAAATTTACCAACTATATTTAAGGTTAAAGAATAATAATAAAAGTATGTAACTAACATTGATCTTTTAAAATTAAAACTCTTTAAAATATTAAGAATTTTTCTATTTTAAAATTTACCGCCTTTTTTCCTAAAATTTCTTTAATTGTTTTCCCTTTCTTTTATACTATTTTTAAAAACTGCTCTTTTTTTCCTTAACTTAAACTATAAAATGACAATATTTATTTATATTTTTTTCTACAATTTTATGCATTTTCAATAAAAACCTATAAACTATAAACATGATGTTTTTATAGAATAATAAAAACAATAATAAGACAAGATAAAACCAGAAAAAGGTGAGTATTTATACACCATTTAAAAATATTAAATAACTAAACAATAAACTGACTTTTTGATGTTTTTTTTATATAAAGGTATTATAAGGTTAAAACAAAGACTTTTATAAAAACAGCTATAAATTATTGAAAAGTCAAGACAAGTCAAGAAAAGGCCTTTTGTTTGTGGTTAACGAGGAGGGAAAGAGAGAAAAAAAAGCAAAGAAAAATTTATAGTTTATGTGGGTTAATTTAATAACACCTGTAAAAAGGTCAAAGGTTTAAGGATTATTTTATATAAAAACTAAAATAACAAAAATATAATTTAACGTTTAAGAAAAAAATCTCATAATTTTTTTTTTTATAATATAGAAAAAGGTGTTAGTTACAATTAGAAAAATTTATAGCCTGGGAATTAAAAAAAAATATCAAAAGGTTATTTTTTCACCCATAAAAAAATAAAAATAAAAGTAAGCGACAAATTTCTAAGAAAATATTTAAAACAAATAGAAAACCATAAATTTAAAGAAATATTAATTGGAGAAAATTGTTAAAGAAATTAATTTTTTAAATTTATTAATTATAATTTTTCTTATTAAATCAATTAAATTTGTATGTAAATCTTAGTTTAAAAATTATTTTAAATTTATTTTTATTTTTATATATTATTTATTCCCCTACTATCCCATAATATTTTTTTTATTAGTTTGTTTAACAAAAAAGCTTAAAGTATAAAAAAAAAATATTGTTTATTTTTTCAACACTTGGGGATTAATATTTCAAGTGCTTTTTATACTGTTTTCTGTGTCTCAATATGTTTTTTATGATATTTTGAAAATTTAAAGCGGATTACTAAAGTATTGTTGGTTATAATAATAATATTATTTAACCAACAAAATGTATACAATAACATACAGAGAAAGAGAGAGAAAAAAAGCGCCAAATAAAAAGCTTAAAACCTTTGACAACTTCACGCCTTTTGTAACGGTATAATAATAACAACAACAATAAGGTGGCCTTATTAATATTTAAATAAACAGAAAATGTCTTTAAAATAATTTATTTAAAATAATATTTATGTTTTACTTAAATTAATTTAAATACAATTACTATTAAGGTAAATTTTAATTCTTAAATATTTTCCACCCTCTTTTTGAAAGGTTTTTGTCTTGTGTGTGTTTTTTTTTTTCACGTAATTAATTACATTTTACAAGAGCCCTTGGCAAATTAATTTTTAACGCTATTTAACTTAAAGTATTTTTTTTTTTATTTTTATTATTATTTTTTTTTTTTTTTTTTTTTTTCAAAATAAAAAGAGAAAAAACCATAACAAAACAATGAGTCTTTTATTAAAAAAAAAAAAAAACTACCAACAACAACAAAACCTAATAAAGAATGTCTAAAAGTCAAAATAATTTATGAGTCTTATTTGAAATGACATTTGACATGTCATTGTTCTAACAATAACAAACACTTTAAAATGATAAATATAAAATTTTGTTTTGAAAAAAAATAAAATAAAGAGGGAGAGAATTAAAATAAAAAAACTATAAATTAAAAGCAAATTAAATTAACATTAAAAAAAAGAGCAAAATGAATTTAATAAAGAATTTTAAGGTGAATTCAACAAGAAATTGAAAGGAATAATAAAAGGAAATTTAAGAAAAATGTTAAACAAATTTAAATATTAAACAACATTTAATTTTATATCATACAGTTAAAGGATTTTAAGGATAAAATCACACAAATTTAAATAAAAATTTGTTATAAAAACTTAACTTGGTTTTTATACTTAAAATGTTTTATTCCATATAATTTGCTTTTATTTGCCTTAAATTCCTTAAATTTTTTTAAAAATAAATTAAAAGCAGTTCTTTAAATGCTCCTAAATTTAAATATATAAAAAATAAATTTAATAAATTTAATTTATTCTTAAAAATAAATTTATTTTTTTTTTTTTTTTTGTGTTAAATTTAAAATAACATTTTAATTCAATTAAATTTTTAAGGTACAATTTCGTACAAAATTTCGTATTATTTTAAACAAAATTTTCATTACATTAAATAAATTTTAATTGCAAAATAAATCTCTAATGTACATAAGTATATATTTTTTTAAATAAAATTTAAATTTTCAATCAAAAATAAATTCAAAATAAATTTATTTTTTATTCTTTAAAATAAATTTAATTTAAATTTAAATTTTTAACAAAAGTTTAATTAAATTTAAAATAATTCAATTTTATTTAAGTATAAAATTTCGCACAAAATTTCATATTAATTAAAAAAAAAATTCATTACATTTGAAATACAAATTGAATAAAAAACGAGAGAAAAAGATATAGTCGGTCAAGCCCGACCATATGATACCCTACACCATTGTGTACATTATAATTCGGGGAGGGGTCTTGACTTGGAGTCAGATGTGGACCGATACTCATAAGTGTAAAATAAAACATACGAATACAGAATATTACGTTGATGCTGACATTTATATGAATTTATTCACTTTTGGGTGATTCCCGAAAGAGGGCCTTATATGGGAGCTATGGTAAATTATGGACCGATCTTTGTAAAATTTGACACTATCATTTATGATCATATAAAACTTGTTTGTGTCGAATATTAACTTGATACTAACATTTTAATGGGATTTATGCCCGTTAAAGTGATTTTCTGAAAAGGGGTTTATATGGGAGCTATGGTTAATTATGAACCGATCTTTTTAAAAATCGGCACACTTATTTAGACTTATATAAAACTTATATGTTCCAAATTTCATTAAAATATTGCCATATTTAAGGGATTTATGATCGTTAAACCCTTTTCCGGGAGGTCATTTGTATGGGGGCTAGGTGAAATAATGGACCGATCATAACCAATTTCAATAGGCTTCGTCCCTGGACTAAAAGAAACCTGTGTACCAAATTTCATTAATTTTGATTCAAAATTGCGACCTGTAGTTTGATTACAAGGTTTACATGGACGGACAGACGGTCAGACGGACAGACGGACGGACGGACGGACGGACGGACATCGTCAAATCGACTCAGAAAATGATTCTAAGCCGATTGGTATAAATTAAGGTGGGTCTTAGACCAATATTTTTGGGTGTTACAAACATCAGCACAAACGCATAATACCCTCCCCACCTATGGTGGTGTAGGGTATAATTAAAATTAATTTTTAATTCAAAATAAATCTTAATTTTTTTTATAATAAAGTTTTAAACAACTCTGAAATCAAATTTAATATAAATTTTATTTATAATAAAAAAATAATATTTAAATTTTAAATAAAAATTTAATTAATTTTTCAGTACAAAATTTTTGAATAAAATTTTATTAGAAAAAAAAAATTTATTAGAAAAAAATCAAATTTTAAATTTAAATTAATTTTCAAAATAAGTTAAAAATAAATAAATAAATAAATAAATAAATGTGAAAATAATTTAACAAATATAATTAAGAAATGGAAATAAAAAATCTACTATTTTTTTTTAATTTATTAAAAATTTAAAACAAAAACTGAATAAAATTTTAATGAAAAAATTCTAAAAATAAAGTTTTAAAATAAAAAATTAAAAAAAAAAGAATTCTCAAATAAAAATTTTAATATTTAAACCAAACTGAAAAAATTTTAAAATAAAATCATTAAAGAAATAATAAAATTTTAATAGAAATTTATAAACATTTTTGAATTTTATTTCAATAAAAAATTTGTTTGAAATAAAAACTAAACAAAAGAATTAATTATTAATTAAATTATCTAATTGTTTATTAAATATTGAAATAAAAATATAAAAAATTTGAAAATAAAAACCTTTAAAAAATAATTAAATTTGAAATAGAAATTTATTATTATTATTTTCTTTTAAATAAAACTTTTGGAAAAAATAAAAATGAAAAGAAAAATGAATTAATTTTCAATTGAATTTCAAATTAAATTAATTATTAAGTAAAAATTAAAAAAAAGATTTGTTTTATATAAAATATTAAAAAAAAAATTAAATATATAAAAACTAAATATTTAAATATTGAAATAAATGTGAAACAGTAAAAAAAATTAAATTTTAAATAAAAAAATAATTAAATTTTAAATAATTAATATTTGAATCTACATATTAATTTTTAAATAAAAATAGAATTATTTTTAAATTAACAAATTATAAAAAAAGATATTTAATTTTTGAAAAAAAGAGAGAAAAAAATTAATTTAATTTTATAAAAAAACAAAAATAATTTTCAATAAAAATTTTAGTTAATTATTTAAATAGAAAAAAGAAACATAATATAATCAAAATATTAAAAAAAAAACAAATAAATATTAATATTAAAATATTACAGAAAAAAGCAAAAATGGACTTCAATTACGAAATTGCTTATATTAATTAATTTTTTATTGATTTTGCTCCAATCACTAAAATGGTTATACCCAACCACCTATGGTGGTGTAGGGTATAAAAAAAAATAAATTCAACATTTTTAAATTTTAATAAAATCAAATTTTGAAATAAAAATTTCAACAAATTAGGTAGCATTTAAAGTTAACTTCTGCTTAAATTTACAAAAATTTGTTGTTCATTTAATCTTTAATTAAATATCTTAAAATGTTTATAAAATTCTGTTTTAATATTTCTCTATTTTACTAAAAAACCTTTAGCAAATTTCCCTGAGTGTTAAAAAAAAAAAAGAAAAAAAATGTTAAAGAAATTATTGTTTTTTCCATTAAATCAGATTTTTCTTTATTTTCTCCATTTAGAAAACTGTCAATAACATGCTCAACATTTTTTTTCACAATCCCCAACAGAAATTTTTTTTTTTCTCATTTTAAGTTTGTATTACAATTTTCCTAAATGTCTTAAAAATTTATTATATAAAAAATAGAAAAAAAAAAAAACAAAAATAATCAAAGCATTTAAAGGCCTTAAACAAATCATTTAAATTTAAATGAATACATTTTTTATTTCTCTAAATCACACCCATTTTAAGCAAAAAAGGAAAAGAAATCCCCCTTAAAATTTACTTCACAAAGAAACGAAATTTTTAGGCTTATAATATTTTTCAGCTATTACGCGTTATTCCCTTATTTTACATAATATTCGCATTATATTTTTTTTCGTATTTTTTATTTATTTGGTTAAAATGGCTTTTAAAGGATTTTTTTTATTAAAAAAAAAGTTTTTCTTTTAAATAAAATTATCAAAAAAATCAAATATTTTGCATAATAAACATATTAAAGATTTAACACAAACAAAAATGGCAACACTAAAACCGTTATATTAAAAAATATCAAAGGGAAGAGAATTATACACATATATAAACAAGGCTCCAAAATACTTTCTCTACATATTAAGGGTAAAAGAGAGGAAGAGTAGTAGTAGTAGTGGCATAGAGTATACAGCAGGAGTTTGAGGGTGTTGGGTTTGTTGTATAGCAAAAACAGGGAGTTTATTTAATATTTTTTGTTGTTGTTTTTGGGGAGGGGGGAGAGTGGGTGTGTATGTATGATATATATTTAAGGGTGTTATTTGTTCAGTAATAACAACAACAAAAAACATACGTTTGTATATGTAATAAAGAAAATATTTAAGCCTGTCAAAAACAAATGTAGACAATTTTCAATTCTTAGTAAAACGTATCATCAAAGAGGGATTTTTTTTTCTTCTTTTTTTGTTGAAGTTTAACGTATGTATTTGTAGGTTTATAAAAGAATATTTATTTTTTTGCGTTTTTTTTTTCTAGTTTAATAGAATTAATAAAAAGAATTGTAAGAATTTCAACTTAGATTTAGATAAGATGGCAAAAAAGTCATTATGAGTTGTAAAAGAAAATAAAATTATTAGATTTTGTTAATATAAGAAAAAAAAAACGTAATAAAATATGCTTTATTTTAAAAGAAAATAAATTTAAATATAAGAAATTTAAGGCATAAAGATATGTTAATATCAGGAATTTAAAAAAAATTTTAAAAATTTTAAATTCTGGGAAATTAAAAAAAAAAAAAAATTAATTTTAAATAAAACAATTATAATAAATTTTAAATTGAAAAAAGTAAAAAAAAATGTAAAACTTTTGTATAAAAAATTAACCTCTTGTATACAATTTTTAAAGCTAAATTTTTTAATGAAATTTTCTCAATTTTAAAAACTTTAAAAAAATTCTAAAAATTTTTAATTTAAGGAAATTGAAAAAAAATATAAAAGTTTTTAAATCATATTAATTTAAAGTACAAGAAATTTTATTTTTAGAAAATTAAAAAAGAAAATAATAATAATAATAATAATAATTTTTAGAAAAAAAATCTAAAAATGTTTAAATGATAACTTTTAAATCAAACAATTTTAATAAATTTTTACTTTCCAAGTTTATATCGATCCTCAAACCATTTATACAAAATTTCGTTATAGTACATGCTTTTGTTTAAGAAATATCAGCAGAAAAGTATGATGGTCACCCTGTTTTTCTAGTTTTTAGCCCAGAACTTTTTTGTTTATTAACCAAATTTGACCATTTTAAATACCAAACAAACCTTATATAAGATAAATATTTGTGCCAAATTTCTCCCTACGTTGTCCCGTTCGAGCTGTACCCCGGACATTGCTAGATCGACTCAGAATCTAACCAGGACTTAGAAAATATATACTTTATGTGATCTTAAATGATTCCATCGACATGTTAAACACGGAATGACAAAATCGATATTCCCCCCCATCTTTTTGATGGTGGATATAAAAAAACAAAAATAAAATTTTAAGAAATTAAAAAAATAAATAAAAATATTTGAATGAAATTAATTTGTAATAAAATATTTTTAAAAAATTTTAAATTAAAAAAAATGGTTTTGGGTAAAAATTTTAAAAACAAATTTTTTATAAAAAAAAAAAAAAAAAACATAAAAGATAGTTTTATAAAAATAAAAAAAGTTCTAAACTTTTTTAAATTATATTAACTTTTAACAAATTTCAATTTAAATAAAAAAGTAATTTCGGGCAAAAAATTTTTAAAACATATTTTTTTATTATTTTTTATTAATTTTTTTATATATTTTACGATGTTTATTGTTAATGTTGCTTTAAAAATTTTATTTATTTATTTTTTATTAATAAAAAAAATTACCTTTTTGTATAAAATTTTTTTCAATTAAAAAAAAAAAATAGAAACTTAAAAAAAAAATTTAAAAATTTGTAATTTTATGAAATTAAAAAAAAAATTTAAATGATATTAATTTTTAATAAAACGTTTTTAAATAATTTTAAAAATTATTTTTATTTTTTTAATAAATTTTTTAAATTTATTTGTTTTTGTGTTTTGCGATTTTAGTTGTCTATTTTCCTTTAAAAAATTTTTTGTTTATTTTTATTTATTTCTTTCTTTTTAAATAATTTTCTTTAATACCTTATGAATCATAAATTTCAATTCTTTCATTTTTAATCATTAATAATAATAACAATCGAACACAAAAAATATATTAATAAATGAATCATATTTTTTTTTAACATTTCAGCAAAAACCAGTTTTTTTATAAATTTAAATAAATTTTTTAAAACAATACTTAACAATCCACATAATAAACTTTCATTTTAATAATTAATTGTTTTTTTAAATTTAAACACAAATCAATTATTTTTTTTTTTTCATTAGCAATAAGAAAAAAAAACGTTTATTTCCAATAAATTTATATATTTATCCTTAAATATCAACACTATCATAAATCATTATTAATTTATTTCCCTTTTGGTAAATCCTACATTTAAGTGTCATCATACAGACATACAATGATTTAAATACAAAAGCCAAGCGCAATTTGAAATTAATACAGGGTATATAGAAAATAAACCCCTAACCTCCCCTTAAACACAACAAAAAAAGATGAAAAAAAAAAAGAACAAATGAATTTCAATTCACAAAAATATTTATATATTTGTCATTTTTGTTATGTGAAATATGCTTCTCTTTTTTTTTGTCATAAAGATTTTTATTGTTTTGGCAACAAAGCCAACAGACAACAGTAGCTGCAGAATAATGCAGTTTTTTATTATTTATTTATTTGTCATTTTGTAGTTGTTGTCAATGACAGTTTAAGTATAAAAAAAAAAAATATATTGCAGGATTTAAAAAACGGAAACTGGAAAAAAATTAAGCCGGAAAGAAAAGATCTTTTAATATAAAAAAAAAAAAAACATGGAAATGGCAGCCCTTTTTAAATAAAATAAATATGGTATCACTCTGTTTTAATAATATGTAAACAAAACTTTAGTTACTGTAATATTTGTTTACACATATTATTTTGCTATTTTAATTAATTAATATTTTCTTTATATTAAAAACTTGTTTTATTATTGTTTACAGTTTGTTTTCTCTTAAAAAAAATAAAGTTTCTCCTAGTAAACTACAAAAAGTCGTTAACTTCTCAATATTATAAAACTCTTCAGAAGTTTGTTTACATTTATTACCGTAAAAAATATGGCAGCCTTTTATTTAAGCTCTTTCTCTTAATTATTCTTACTAACAACCTTTATTATTTATATTTTTAGAAAATGTAAAATGTATTGCTAAAACTATTTTATTTTTTTCTAAATTTCCTTAGTCCTTTAATTTATTACATTTATGCAAAAAAAATTTCCTTACGAGGGTTGTTTTCCTTTTTTTTTTTTTTTTTGGTCATTTTTGTTTATTACAAGCGAGAGAGAAAACCGTTAAAATATTATGATTATATATAAAGATTTATGAGTTGATGATGTGTGTGTCTGTCTGTCTTTCTGTCTATTCAAAATTCTCCTGTCAAGTGATACGTAAATAATTGACAATTGGGGTCAGTATTTTTATTTTTTTCTATTTGTTTATATTCTTTTGTAACGAGTGGTAAGCCAGCCTCTTTTCTAAAAATTTTTGCTGTAATATTTTGTGGTTTTATGATTTTTCATTTCTTTTTTCTTCTTTTTTTTGGAAAGGAGGGTTAGAATTTTTAATTCCCTTTTAGATTTTGATAATGAAATAAAACTAGGGTGTTTATTGAAAAGGAAACAAGAAATGTGAGGCAATATATAAAAACAAAGATATCAAATTTTCTACATGAATAATTTAAAAACAGTTTAATAGAGTGATGATAGGATGCTAAACAAAAAAGAAAGAAACAAAATTGAAATAGTAATTTTTCAAAAAGTAAGGGTTTAGGAAAAGATAATTAGTGCAAGATTTAAAAAATAATATGTAAAATAATATTCTATATTTAAATTTATTTAAAGAATTTTGTCCAGGCATTTAAAAGCATTTAATTTTATTTGCAAAAATCTTGTTCTTTCATTATCTTTATAATATTTATGTTAAACACGTTTTAACTTATATTTCTGTGAGCTAAATTTGAAAATAGGTTTTTTTTTCTTTTTGCTTATTTTATTTATGTCTGGCAAATGTTTAGTGAAGCATTTGCTTAGAAGAAATATGTTAAGAAATTGTAATAATTTGTTTGAACAAGAAGAGAAATAATGTTAATTTATAAAGAAAAATTTAAAATTTTTAAATAATTTTAATTTTTTAAATTATATCTCAAAAGAAATCTAGTTATTTTACCTAAAATGTCATATTTTCAAATTATTTTATTTAGTTTTAATTAATTTTTTTCATAATTTATTTCTCTTAATAGTTATGCTCTCTTGAAAGTTTAAGTAAAAAATTGTACACCAAAAGAAAGCTTATATTTTAAACCAGAATTTTTCTTAAATAATTAACTTTTAAACTCAAATAAATTCCTGCCAAAAATACTCATATAGAACTCTATATTATAAAGAGATAAAATAGATTTCTTCAATATTCATTAATAGATAAAAAATAATTTTAATATTTTTTCCATTAAATAAAATTATATCTCAACAGAAAGTTTATTATTTTGGCTAAAATTAAATTTTCCTAATCTATTTTATATTTTTTGCTATTAATCTTTGTCATAGTTTATTTGAAATATAATATATTTTAATACTTATGATCTCCTAAAAGTTTAAGTAAAGAATTGTACACTAAAAGAAAGCTTTTATAATAAATTAATATTTCCCTTAAAACCATTTAAATTCTTGTCAATAGCAATCCAAATTAAACTACTTCTTACCATAGAAAAACATTTTTAATAAAAGTTATACATTATACACCATATATAAAATCTTACATTAAAAATTATTATTTCTCTTAAATTCCTCTCAAAAACTGTCAAACGAAACTCTATATTATAAAGAAAAAATAATTAATTTTTATATTAATTTATAAAGAAAATTTTTTTAGTTTTTTATAAAAATTTTAAATACATAATTTACATTTTTTTTTTTATTAAATTAACTATTTAAATTATATCTCAAAAGAAAGCTTGCTAAATATAACATTTTCCTAAATATTATTATATTTTATCTGATAATGTACGAAATACTTCATTTAAATTAATGTTTCTCCTAATACCTATAACCTCTTAACAGTTTGTATAAACAATTATACACCTAAAGAAAGCTTATATCATTTTTTTAAATAATTTACACCTCAAACCTCTAAACATTTAAAATCAAATACCTATAATAATGAAAGAAATTCTTAATTAAAGTTTGAATTATAAATTATCTACCAAATGAAAGCTTACATTTCAAATTATCATTTCTCTTAAAAAACTAAAATTATATATCAAAAGAAAACTTGTTATTTTTGCAAAGAATTTAATTTTTCAAATTATTTTATTTTTTGGAAATTATTTTTTTTTTTATTTTAAAATTTAAATTAAAATCTCTCTAAATTAGTGATGGCATTTATAACGAACATAAACGCGTAGATATGTTTGCAGAAAGTGCTAAAAAGAGCTAAATTTAAAAACGACAATCAAGCACAGAAAATAGGCTGAGTAAACATGAAAAAACTAAGAGAACGTCCGCACATGTGCGCCACTTTGGCAAGCACTGATTTAAAAGCATATAATACCACAGATCATAAGCTATAATTTGCTGTAGTTTAAATTATATATTATACACCAAATGAAAGTCTGTGATGTAAATTATCGTTTACCATTGAATTCCCTTTAAATATTCTTCAAAAACATCTCCTATTTCTGATGATAGCAAAAATAATACAAATAAAATTCTTTTCTATTACAAAAGCAAAAAATAAAAATAAAACCCCGCTTTAACACTCCTGTTTCCTGTAAAGAAAATCTTCTAAAAAAGATTTTTGGTATTTATTTCATACATTTTCCTTAACAATAAACACTGAATATAGTTATTAGTGTTATTTAAGATGACATTTAAAGTAGAGTATCATCATTATCAGTTTTAGGCAGCAGCAGCACCACCACCAACAACAACCATAATAATAAACAAACAGTCAAAGGCAAAAGTATTATAACAAAACAAGAAAACCAAGATAAGAATTACACACAAGAAGCATAAAAATACAATGACAACAGAGACAATAAGTCTATGAAGTGTTTTTAAGCCTCATTGTCAATGAGATACATTACTTAAGGCAAATGAAGTGTAAAAAAATATTTATAAGAAAAAGAAGCAAAAAAAAAAAAAAAAAAACAGTAACAAAAAAGGTAACAAAATATGCAGTGAGTGACAAAAAAGAAAAATAATAATAACAAACAAAAAACATAAAGATTAGCCCAGCTCAATACAAACACGCAAACAAACAATACAGAGCAAAAGCAAATGAAAAAAATCCCCTCTTAACATTTAAGCAGGTATAAGAAAGGAAAAAAATACTTATTTTTATTATAAAATACCGCCGGTATTTAAAAAATCTTTTAACTATAATTTTTGCTAAATATTTTAAGTAAATAGAGCAGATGATGTTTAAAGATTTTCGTTGTTTAGCAAAACATATTTAAAAGATAAAGAAAAATACATGAATGAATATTTTTTGTTTGAAAATCCTTAAAGATAAGATTTTAATCTGGCTTTGTTTTTTCTTCTTCTAAGGCTACTGAGTCAAGTATAATTTCTTTAATATCTAGGATATTTGATATAACAAATTAAAATGTCATCAAGATAGTTGAAGGAAAACAAGAAAGAAATTTAGTATTACAAAAGTTAACTCTTTTTTTATCATTAACAATTTATCAGAGTTTTTGTTTGGTTTATTTTTAATGTTTATAAGTTGTCAATTTTAACAAGATTTTTTAAGATTGATAACAAATTTTAAGATATAAAAAAAATAAATGACAAGCTATTGTTTAGTTTTAAGGTGGGGTCTTATGTCAGTTGAGTTATGAAAAAAATATATAATGATGATGTCATTTTATTAAGAGTTTTATTATTAAACAGTAGTTAATTAAAATTTATTATTTTTTAATTAAAATAGATATTAAAATTTAAATAATATGAAAATTTATTTAATAAAAAAAGAACTAAAAAGTCTCTTTACTTAGCAAGATTTTTTTAAGAGTATTTATTTAAAGAGCTGAAAATAATGAAAAGAGAAACTAGACGTGATTGTTTTTTTTTTTATGAAAAATAAATCTTAAAAATTTGAATTTTGTTAATTTGTTTAATTGAAATTAAAAAATAAAAGTATATCTTTCAAAATTAATTTAAAAGTAATTAAAAGAGCTAATAAAAAGCTTAAGAGATAACTTATATTTTAATGAGTAGTAAAAATTCAATGAATAGTAGAAATTAATAAAAATATTATTAGATTTCTAACTGGAATTTAAAATTATTTGAATAAATCAAAATAAATTTTAATAAAAATAAAAGACTTATATAAGAAAAATTTAATTAAGAAGAATTTGAGGAGCTTACAAAGTTAAAGAGCTAACACTTTTTTGTTGAGAGAACTTAAAGAGTTGTATTTAATGAAAAAACTATTATATCTCTAACCAGAGATAGAGAGAGAGAGAAAGGAATTTTGAAATTAAATAAGTAAAATTAATTAAAAATTTTTAATAAAAATAAAAAATTTTTATTTAAAGCAGGGACACGCAAAATGGTGCACACGTGCAAATGATCTCTTAATTTTGTCACATCTATATGCTCTTACATGTGGAGAAGAGAATAATTATTTTTAATACTTTTTTAAGCAAATTGTTTTAATATTCAATTATAGTTTTTATTACAGACCATAAATTGTTTGAGAACAACAGATGTTATGAAATTATAAGCTTAAAAATTGATTCCGTGCACAATATAAGAGCAGGAGAGTTATACAGACCATACACAAAAAGAGAATGTGAAATTTAAAAGTGCCGATCCCTGTTTTAAATGAATGAAAGCAATGTTATGTATATTAAATTTTATTAAATAAATATATAAATTTGGAAAATCTGTCTTAAAATAAGTTTGTTTAAACTTTAATTAATATTTAATTAGAAGAGCCAACAAAATGAGAGAGATTTTACTATCAAGGAGACTCTTAAGTAGTTTTTTTAAAATATTGTTCAAAAAAAAAAGGGAGAGAGGAGATTATATTTTAATGCAGAGATGCGCAATTTGCAAATTTCCTGACTCGCGATGTTAGACTACAAATTCTGCTTATGCAGCGTTGCTTCACACGTACACTTCGTTCGACTGCTGTGTTGTTTGGGCGCTTACTTTCTACAATTGAAGAACTTTTCATTCACCCAGCAGGAAAATATGTTAGTGCTTCCTTCCAACAGGCCTTTCTTAATGTATCTTTATCTTTTGTGATCTTTTTTTATGCTCTTTATTGCGAATAAGTTTGTTGAATCTAGTTCTAGTGCTTGCCAAAGTGGCACACATGTGCAGACGTTCTCTTAGTTTATTAATTTTTACAATACAAATCATATAATAAAAAAAACTATGTTAATAAAATGCGTTCTCAGAGTGCCGAGCACTGATCTAGTTTAACAGCAAGCAAAACAACTGAAGTTTTTTGAGATCGGCCTCTGAGAACTAAAGGTGCCAATCACTGTTTTAAACTTTAGTTAAGGTTTATTATTAGTTAATATGTATTTCAATAGTGAAATATAAATTTAAATAATAGCTATTCAAAAACATTTTAATAAATAGAGCTAATAATGTTGAGAAATGTTTTTTGTTAATGAGAAAGAAATTAAAGTTTATAAAACGTTTTAGACCATAAATAATGATTATTAATAGTTAATGAAATTAGTTAACAATTAAAAAAATATCAAATAAAACATACAATTTCAAAAAATATTTTAGAGAGAAATTGAAAGCGAAAAGAATTTAGAAAAACTTAAAGAGCTGAATTTAAAAAAAAAAGAAGAGAGTGGGCGTTACATTGAGAAATAAAATGACTAAGCGATATAAAACTTAAACATTTTTGTAATAAAGATTCTTTTACGCAATATGTAATATGAGATGTTTTTTTAACATTTTCCTTAAAAAAAATCTGTCAAAACATAAACTTTAAAACTGACTACTAAAATTTCTAAGTATTTTTTTTTTTTATAAAAAAAAAACAAAGCAAAAAAATTTATTTTAATTGTGGCTTGTCTAAAAATTACAAAAAATGTTTTTGATGTCACAACTGTCAAATTTGATTAGTCTTCATTTAGACTCATGTTTATTTTGTTAATTGAAAATATTTTTAAAATTTTATATATTTTTATTAAAAGGCTTGAAACTATTTAGGTTAAAATAATCTCAAAGGCGTTGAAGCGTTAATAAAAAGCAAAAAAGAAAAAAAATATTGTCATATAAGAGATTTTTTGTGTGTATTGGTTGGCAAGAAACGCATAAACAATATAAAATAAAATTATGTTAACATGTCACAAAAATTTTAGTTGAATTTGTTTGTTTGACTCAACTTAAAAAAACACAAAAATTTGTTAACATCTGTGTCGAAAATATATTCTACTACTAAAAATAAAAAAAAAATATTTAGTTTAATTTTTTTTTTTAAATTTTTTAAAAGTATTCTGGTTTTCTTATTTTATATTTTTTTGCATTTAAGATTAGTCAGGGATTTCTGGGCTTATAAAACATGATATAAGTTTTTTTTCTCTTAACACAAAACTTCTTTTGAATTTATTTAAGTTGACAGTTTAATTTTATGGTTTGTCTGTAGCTGATCTGTTTCTTAGTTTTTTTTTTTTTTAATATTTGGCTTTTGGGTTTTTATGTGTTTAAATATGAGTTTCTTAATTTTTTTCTTTTTTTGGGGGAATTTCTGATTATGATACCTTTTTTTTAATGGTTAGATTTTAAAGGCTTTAAAATTGTTAATATTTGCTATAGGAATATAAATATTCTTTTCAGGAATTTGAAATATGTTTTAAAGGTATAAGAAACTGAAAAGGTAGCCAAAGGGCGTTACTTTTTTAACCAATAATAATTTGCAAAAATTAATTTTCAAATTATGACAGTTCAAGGTAGTTATTTCTGTGTTTTTTTTTAAGAAATATTGAACAATATTTTTTAAGAAATATTTTTGAATAAAATATTTTTAGGATTTAAACACATTTTTCTTCTTAAGAAATATTTTAGAGAGAATAATAATTTGCTTTAGAATTAGAATCATTTAAGAAAAATTTAAGAAATTTTAGAGTGTTTTTTAATTTTATTTAAAAATAAAATTAAAATAATGAAGAGAGTACGTGATGGGAAATAAAATTTTATACATATTAAATATATAAAATAAAAAGCTTTTTATAAAAAAAAAATGTTGCGAATGCGCGAATGTTATATTCGGCTCGACCGAATCTAAATACCCACCATCAACTTTTTCAATTTTATGTTATATGGGAGGTGGGCTGTAAAGTGGGTGGATCACGCCCATTTTTAGTTTCCAAATTTATATTGATCCTCAAACTATTTATACAAAATTTCGTTGTCGTACATACTTTTGTTTAAGAAATATCAGCAGAAAAGTATGAAATGGACACCCTGTGTTTCTAGTTTTTTAGACCATAACTTTTTTGTTTGCCCATTTTCAAAATCAAACAAACCTTATATAAGATAAATATTTGTGCCAAATTTCGTCTCCCTACATTGTACCGTTCGAGCCCTATCCTGCTTTCAACAGACGGACAGACATAGCTAGATCGACTCAAAATCTAACCAGGACCCAGAAAATCTTTACTTTATGGGGTCTTAAATGTTACCTTCGACATGTTACACACGGAATGACAAAATC
The DNA here is from genome assembly GCA_951394005.1 of Protophormia terraenovae. Classification (NCBI taxonomy): domain Eukaryota; kingdom Metazoa; phylum Arthropoda; class Insecta; order Diptera; family Calliphoridae; genus Protophormia; species Protophormia terraenovae. The sequence goes on from OX596073.1 coordinate 34,245,035, forward strand.
AATATACCCCCCATCTTTTTGATGGTGGGTATAAAAATTAACCAAATTGAGAACCAATTTTCTGCAATACATATTTTTTTATTATTTTGATTTAAAATTTTTTGTTTAAATAAATTTAATTTAAATGCTTTCCTTCTTAAATAATCCCTGAAATTATAATTTTTTTAAAAAATATGTTAAAAATATTAATCCCTTCTTTTCTAAAAACCCCTTTTTTCACAGTACAGTAACGCCTTCTTTTTTATTCATTATTTATTATCTATTTTTAAAACAATTTTTTTTTTTTTGTATTTGTTAGAACATTTAAATAAGCTGGTCTTTATTTGTAACAGAAAAAAATTAAAAAAATTTGTTTCCCTCTAATCGGCTCAAACCACGCAACATTGGCTTCAACAGTTAATAAACTAAAAATGTCATCCTTATTTTTATGTTGATGACAATTTAACAGGCAACAAAACCTTCCCTTAATAATGAAAACCTATAACAATTGCATTAAAATGGCTACAATATGAATAGAAAAACAACCCTTTCTTAAACTTAGAACCCACCATCATTATTACTATTTTTGTTGTATTTTTAAATAATACAAATTTATTTATTTTCTAATACCTTGAAATTATAATGAATTAAAAAACTAAAACGCACTCTATTTTGACATTTATAACAAACGAGACATGTTAGTTACTTATTTATTATTTACTATATATAATAACAACAATAATAAAACACTTTTAAAGGGATAAAGAAAAAACACCCCTATTGGCAACACTTGAAAGAATAAATAACAGGGTGTTGCAAATATTTAATAAAGAGAAGAGAGGTTAGAAAAATTTTATAAAAGTATTTTTTCCTGATTATTTTTAAAAAGTTAAGCAAATTTTGCTTTTTTCCTACTTTATATTTTGGATAGAATTTTATTCAAATTTTATATTATTTTTTGAAAATAAAAGAAACAAAAAATTAATTAATTAAAATGTAAATTTTTGTAATTATTTTGTTTTATTTATTTTTTCATTTTAATTGTTAATGAATTGTTTGATATTTAAAATTTTTATTTCTCTTTTTTTTTCATTATCTTGTAATTTTTGTTAATTTTATAAAAATGTTTAAAATTTCTTTAAAATTCTATTAAAATTATTCCTTTTAACAGCGTAACTAATTTGTGTTACTTTTCATTTTGCATTTAAAGCAAAAGGTTAAATGATTTCAAACAAAGTTATACAAAAGAATACCTGTCTTTTGTTTTATTTTTTTCATTGTTAAAATTCTTAGAAGGATAATGAGTTTTCTATATAAATAAGTTACAAATAAATTTAACAAAGGATATAATTTTTTGCATGTCAAATACACAAACACAATCACACTCAACTTAAGGAAGTTGTAAAGAAATAAACGCAATAACAAAAAAAAATTTAATCAAACCAAATAAAGTCATCAATCAAAATGACAAAAACAAACAAATATTTACTTGAATAAATAATAAAAAAAGAATTAATGAACAAGAAAATATTAATTTTTTTTTTTTTTAATTTTAAACAAATTAAATAATAATAACAAAATAATTTTAAATAAAGACATTTATAAAAAATATATATCAAATAATTTAATTTTAATAATATTTAAAAATTACAAAAAATATTATATAATTTCATCATTTTACATCAAAAATTATTTCATTTTATACCAAAATTTTATAAATAAAATAAAAGAAAGAGCCCAAACACAACCAAGCGGATTATTTTTTTTATATGAAGATTTGGCAACTAAAACAACACAGCGGAATCCGCTGAAAATTAAAATTTATTTTATTTTTACAATGGATTCTCAAAAGCTCTCATTTTCTCACTCTCCCTCTCTGTCGGTGTTGCCGTTGTTGCATTAAATTAATATAAGAAGGAAAGATATAGAAATATTTGATTTATATTTTTTATGTATGGAATTTAAGAAAGGAAGAAAAACATTTTTTATACATGTAGTTTTGTTGTTGCCAAACACAAAAAATATAAAGAAATAAAAACAAAATGTATGTGAAATCCGCTGTTGGACGCCGTCTTCATTTAATTTGCATTTCTCTCTTAGAGTGGAAAACAACATCTAAATCCGCTTGATTGTGTTTGGGCTCAAATAGTAAAAATAAAATTTAAAGGCCCAACCAGTCAACTATGCAACGCAACGCAGAATAAAGAAAATTAGCGTGAAACATTTTGTACAACCAGTCAACAAAATTAAACTTATCATATGTTTTTGAACATTCATTGTGTAAACAACCCTGTTTTTCAAATATTTTGTGAACAAAATGAACAACAGGGTTGTTAAAAACTTACGCAGCTACGTAAAAATCTATTTTCTGTAGATTTCTGCGATACGCTACCTTGAATTTTTGTGTCAATAGCTACATACACACATCTGCATAAAGCAGGTTGAAACAGATGATTGCGATACGATGATTTTTAGTTGAGTTGGGCCTTAAGTAAGATTTTTTTCTCATTTAAATTTTTAATTCATTAAAACAAATACTTAATTGATTTAATAAATTTTTTAATTGGAAACATTTTTTATTTTTCATTTTTTTACAGTTGTTATTAATTAATATAATCATTTTGGTGAGAGGTACAAATTTGAACAATTTTTAATTGAGCGAATTATTTTGGTGACTTCTTACCGCGTGTATGTTACTCTTCATTTATTTTTCCATTCTTTTGACTTTTTTTCTCTCCTTAAGAGTTATTTATTTTAAGAGAAAAATATTTGTGTAATAAAAAGAGTTATGAAATTGTTAATAAAAAAAAGAAGAAGTTTATAAAAAATATTAAATTATTTAGGGCATTGCTCAGCGCTCTAAGAACGCATTTTATTAACACAATTTTTTTGTTATATGTTTTGTATTGTAAAAATTAATAAACTAAGAGAACGTCCTCACATATGCGCCACTTTGGCAAACACTGATTTAGGGCCTAATTTTGTTTTTGTTTTTCAAAAATTTTTATTGAAAATTGTTCAAAGTGAGTAGAAGCGATTTACAAAATAAGGGGGGATAATTTTAACAATTAAAAAAAGTAACCAAACATTTTTATAAATTTTAATATTTTGGTTCTTTTTTTTATTTTGCTCTATTAATTACAATTCTGATGTTTTTCTCTTTAGCTTAAAATTTGTTGATATTAAAATAAAAATATCAATTTGAAAAAATATACATTAATGGGTCATTTTAACAATTTAAAAAATTTAATTTAAAATGTTTGTTTTTTCTCATTAACTGAAAGTTTTATAGAGGAAAAAAAAATTATATAATATATTTAATGAAATAATTTAAATAATTTTTCAAAATTACAAAAAATATTTAAACTCTTTTTATATAATTTAATAATATGATTCTCTTTTTTCATTTTGCTCTCTTTAATACATTTTTATTCATTTGTTTAAGAGTTGCAATAAAAGGATTTTGTTTTTCTCTATAATTTAAAAAAATATAAATAATGATTATATTCTATTTAGCTCTTTTCAACCAATTTTTGTTATTTTTCTCTTTTGCTTAGAAGTTGCAACTTGGAAAAAAAAGTTTTTTAATAATTTAAAAATTTAAATAAATAAAATATTTAAATAGTTTTTTTATAATTAATCTCTATGCTTTTTTTCTATTTTATTTAAAAGTTGCAAGACAATTAATTTTAAACTAAAAAATAATTTAAAAACAAAACAAAATATTAAGAATTAGATTCTTTTATTTTATTTTCTTCTTTATTATTATATTTTTTGCATTATTATTTTTAATTTTAATTTTTGTTTAATTTAATTAATTTTTAAATTAAAATTTTAAAAACAAATTTTTATTTTTTCATTGATTGGCAAAAAGAGAGAATATAATAATATAATGCTGAGTTTTCTTTTCTTAAGCTATTGTTGAAAGCTAACAAAAAAAAAAAAATAAAATAATAATAAAATCTAAAGTGATCGGCCCCTGAGGGCTACGGGTGCCGATCACTGCTTTTAATTAATTTTTTTTTTTTTTATTATTTTTCTTTTTCTCTTTTATTTTAGAGTTTTATTTATATTTAAGAGAATTTTTTGCTTTCATTTTCTATAATATTAATGATTACAAGAAAGATTTATATAGCGATGACAGTTCGGAAAGGACTTTTCTGTTCCAATTTTGTATATGGAGTTTGTCATAATTAGCAACTAAATATTAAGGCAAAGAAATTTATTTTTTCAAATGTGCTAATCATAGCATTTTATAAATACCTTAGTTGATTTAATTGCACTACTTTGTTATTAATTAATGTTTAATATATTTTCGCTTTTTTAATTAATGTTTTGCTATTTTTTTTCTTAATCTTTTGCTTAAGAGTTTATTAGATTTAAAAATATTTATATAATTTTTTAGGTAAATTTTGCTCTTTTGCTTAAAAGTTCATTTTTTATTTAAAGAAATTTTTTCCTTTATTTAAAATAATTTTTAGTATAAGTTTTCTTTTATTTTTATTAACTTGATGTTGCTATTTTTTCTATTTTATTTTAGAGTTGTTTATATTAACTCCATAGTTGGTGCATTTAGCCCTCCTTATTAAAATGAAATATAATTAGTTTAGTTCTTGTAACAACTTCACTTTAATGACTCTACTACTTGTGTAAAATGTAAGAGCTCAAGAGAAAAGTTTATTAAATGTAATGGACTTTTTTATAGTTGGTTTATTCATTATGATGGAAAAAAAACTAACTATTTTTTAATAGAGTTAAAAACTATAAAAAGTATAAAAATAAACTGGTGATTAGGTGTAATGAGGGTTAAATTAAAAAAAAGAAAATAGTTGGGGACAGGTTTAACAGCATTATATGATACAAAACAGCAACAAGTTAGTTGAAGTTGGGAAAAAATAAGGAAAATTAAAACAGGAATACGTTTTGGAAGAGAATGTGAATTTTAAGCATTAAAATGAAGGACTTTTTTGAGAAGACAAACTAATTACTTTATAAATAATTTATTAAGTAATATTAAAGGTATTTTAAATAAATTTAAAAGAAAACCATTGTTTTATAAGAGATTTTTTACTATTAAAATGTTTATGAAAATTAAAAAGAAAAAAAAAAATATTTAATTAAATTTATTAATTTTAAACTTTAAAGCCTTTTTTTAATTTAATGGCCAGCAAAAATAAATGGAATTCATTTTTAAGGAAGTACTTTTTCAAATTAAATAACTCCATATCCCAGCAAAAACTTCACCTACTAAATAACGTGATTTGTAAGCGAAATAAGTATGAAAAACAGCTTCCACTTTTAGTGCTATAACTGATGAATTTTGTTCGCGAAGTCCAAAATTCCACTAGCTTTTATTTGAGTTCCAAAAGAGTTCTTTTGGTTGCTGATTATTTTAAATACAAGAAAAAATATTTGGCTCGGTTGAGATTTGAACCCATGCATCAGCATACTTGATGTGTTGCATAGCCTGTCGTTTTCATATAGGGAAATAAATAAACACAATTTACAAAAAAAAAAAAAAAAAAAATATTTGCCTCAAGTGTACTTTTAATTTAAGTACAAGTTTCTTTAGTTTGGCTCTCTAGACAACTGAGCCACGTAAAAATCAAATTACTTTCATATTTACTAAATACTAGTTATGGAAGTACTATTAGGTAATGCTGCGAGTGGCGAATAAGGCTACATTGTAATGCATACTGGAAGCAGTTGCTTTTAAAAATAGAAGCTAAGTTTTTGCTGGGTAGAAGCAATTTAAATTACCTTCCTTGAACTGATTTAAAACAACACCATAAAAATACATTTTTCATAACATTGGGAACATGACCTCCTACTAAGTGAATAGGCGTTAAAAAAGAGAACATCCTCCAATGACAAGCCTATGTTAAATTCATTGGAAATGATCCGAATTTTTATAACTTCTGGATCACAAGTTCAAAATCTTATTGACTTCTTTGGATATATTTTTTTTTTTGCTGGGATAATTTTATAAAAAATATTAATAATTTTCAACTTAACATTTCTTTAAAATAAAAATTTGCATATATTTTCACTAAAATCATGACCTTTTTTTTCAAAATATTTACCATTTTGCAAGATCCTGTTTTATTTTATTACAAAATTTATTAACAATACTTTTATTTAATAATGTCCCTCATTTCAACTTAATGAAAATTTAAAACAGTTTATTTTTTTTAGCAAATCCTGGTCATAATAAAATTGTATTTATTTAAGTGAATATAATATATTCATTATAATAAAAAGCAAAATACTCAAGTTTGTTTTAAAACAATTTGCATAATTATAAATTAACAATAATAACAACCAACGCCTCCTCTTTTTTTATTACGGCAAATAAAAACCAATAATTGCTTTAAAAATAAGGTAATAATAAAACCAACAAAATTGTGGTTATTTAATGAAAAAAAAAAAAAAGAACAGAAAACAAAAGGAAGCAAATTTAAAATAATAACTAAAAAATAACAAACAAAAAGATAAAAAAGCAAAAAAGTTTTTGCTATATTTTAATAAATGAAATAAAAAATTGGAATTTTTTTTCTGTAAAAGTATTTTTAAAACATTGACCATTAAACGTTTATTTTGTATTACAAATATTTAACTATAGCTGCTTTATAACAGGCTTTTTGTTATATTATTAAATGCAGCAGACTCTTTTTGTTCAACACTCTTCTCCCTATAACGTTAACTTTAACAACGTTTTTGTTTGTTAGCTTTTTTTTGGTAAATAAAGGGGGCGAAAGGATGTCATTTTCCTATAAAATGCACATGAAAACTTGTTTATTGTAAATAATACAACAACCTTGTTAAGGGTTTTCTTTCTATACTCCATACACTACTACACATAAGAGTGTGTAAAATAATTGTTTTACCATCAACACCTTGTTATAGTACTATGTGGTTGTTATTGTTTTTTTTTTTTTTTTTTTTTTTTTTTGGCAAAATACTTTTTCAATGAAAAACCTCTGAATTTTACCGTTGTTAACTCATATGCATTATACATGTACATATGTATGTATATATGTAAGTATATGTATTGCATTTTATTTTATTTTGGGAAGTCTAAGTATAGGAAGAGAGTCTGTGAAAATATAACAGGAATAATAACAACAACATCAAGAACAGAAATATAAACAGAAAGAAATTTATCAAAAAATAATGTATATACATACATACGTATGTATGTGTTTGTATATGTAGTTGTTTGTTGTTATTGCATACAAAAGGCTTTTACAAAAACAAATATGGCGTCATCATATGTGTGATATGTATGAAAAAGGAATTATTTTTGCCTATAATACACACAAACATATGCACAGGCATAATAACTACAATAACCAGTAAAAACAACTGCAAATGACAGTTAAATTTTGAAGCTATAAATTCTTGAGTAAAAAATGTAATATTTTTAAAGAATTAAAATATGAGAAAAAAACTAAATTTAAAAACTGAATTAAATTCAAATAAAATTTAAAAATTTTAAAATTAAATTTATTAAAAATCATGAAAATACTATAGTATCTTTAAGATATTTTAGTGTGCTTTTGCAAAATTTATGAAATTTTTTGCAATTGCTAATTTAATTTCGTTCTTTAAATTTAGGAATATTTGTTGGAGATACTTTTATATCCTGAAAATATTTTTGTATATTTTTGTTAATTTTTTAAAGTTGTTGCCTAATTTTTTTTTTTCATTTTTTTTCTTTAAATTTTTGAAACATTTCAAAAAAATCTTTGAGATACTTTTGTATCTATAAAATATTTGTGAATGTTCATGTTTATTATTTTAAATTTTGCCTAAAATTTATTTGTATATAATTTCTTTTATTAAATTTATGATAAATTTTATACAATTTATTAAAGATATTTTTATATCTAAAAGATAGTTTTGAATATTGTTAATAATTTTCTGCAATTTTTAACGGTTAAATCTATATAAAAAATAAAAAATTGTTATGAAATACTTTTGTATCTAAAAGATATTTCTGTATCTTGTTAACAATTTTATAAATTTTTTAAGAAAATTTACTCGCATTAAGTTTTATTATTTGATTTACAATTAATTTCGAAAATTTTCTTGGAGATATTTTTGTATCTTTCAGTTACTTTTACAACTGTTTGCTTAATTTTAAAAACTTTTTCAAAAATTTCTTTGAGATTCATTTGTATCTAAATGATATTTTTATATCTTGCTACTGATTTTATGAAATTTTTTACGAAAATTGTTATAATTAAGTTTTTTTCTTTAAATTTATGAAAAATTGCATAAAATTTATTTGAGATACTTTTGTATCTTAAAAATTTGTTTGTATCTTTTACATTATTTTAAAAAATTTGCTGGAATTTTCACAAATTAAAAAACTGTTTAATTTATGAATAAGTTTGAAAAATTTCGAAAATTTTCTTGGAGATTTTTGCTTTAATTTAATTTAAAACATACAATCTTTAAATCTTTATATGAATCTTTTGAGATTCATTTGTATCTAAATGATATTTCTATATCTTGTTAATGATTTTATGAAATTTTTTACGAAAATTGTTATAATTAAGTTTAATTCTTTGAATTCCTGAAAAATTTCAAAAATTTATTTGAGATACTTTTTTATCTTAAACATTTTTTTTGTATCTTTTTAGTTATTTAAAAAAAAAAAATTGCAGGAATTTTCGCAAATTAAAAAACGTTATTTAATTTATGAATAATTTTGAAATTTTTTAGAGATACCTTTTGTATCTTTTTTTTTTGGTATCTTTTTGATTGTTTTTTAAAAATTTAGCGTAAATTTTGGCAAATTGAATAACATTCTTTAATTTATGAATAATTTTAAAAATTTTCTTTGAGATAGTTTTGTATCTACAAGATATTTGTATAACCCTTAGCTTATATTTGAAAAATTATTCCTAAATTTGCTCTAATTAAGTTTCATTTTATAAATTTAAGAACAATTTTGTAAAATTTCTTTGAGATACTTTTGTATCTTTAGCATAATTTTGTTTATTTTTGTGAAATTCTTAAAATTTATGCAATATTTTATATTAATTTAGATTTTTTCTTGAAATTATTGGATTTAAAAAAAAAAATAGTTTGAGATACTTTTGTATCTTAGATATTTTCGTATCTTTTTGTAATTTTTTTTTTTTAAAGTTTTGTAAAATTTTACATTTATTTAATTGTCTTATGGAAATCATGTAAATTTTCACAAAAAATCGTTTAGATACTTTTGTATCTTAAAGATATTTTTGCAACTTTTTGTTAAATTTTGAAAACTTTAGCTAAGTTATATAATTATTTAGTTTTTTATTGTATATATTCAATTTTTTAGAGAAAAATCTTTGAGATATTTTTGTATCTTAAAGATAATTTTTGTATATTTTCTTTATTTTTTAAAAACTTTTGGTGAAATCATAGAAATTTTCAGATAAAAATATTTAAGATACTTTTGTATCTTAAAGATATTTTAGTATCTTAAAGATATTTTTGTATCTTAAAGATATTTTTGTATCTTAAAGATATTTTTGTATCTTAAAAATATTTTAGTATCTTTTTGCTTTTATTATAAGAATTTCGGTAAAATTTTATTTGAGTATTTCTTGTTAAAGAAGAAGAAAGATAAAGTATTTATTTGTTTTGTAAATTTCCTTAACATATTCTGGTTTTAAAATTGGTTCCATGATTAAATTACTTGTATTGTATTTTTTTTTTTTTTTATAAAATTTAAATATTTCTGTTTAAAAACTTTAATGTTTAGGTTTATTAAAAACAAATAAATTGTATTTCAAACCTTAATAAACATTTAAATGTTTTCATTAGTGGAATTAAAATTTAAATAAACTTTATAATTAATAACAAAATTATTCAAATTAAAAACACGTGAATTAGAAGAAATAATAAAAAAAATAGTGGAAGAAAAGAAAAAAAAAACTAATTAATTTAAAAAAATAAATAAATAAGAAAATTAATATTAGAAATTGTTTTATAAAATGAGAAAAAAAATAGCAAAGAAATTATTTTAATTACAAATAATTTTCTCAGACATTTTTTCTTCAAATAAATAATTCATAAAGTTTAAATTAATTCTAAAAACTTTGTCTTTATTAAAAAGAAAATATAAAGAAAAACCATTAAGATATAATAAGAAACTCTTTCTATTTAACCGTTATTTTGTCATGGTTTCCTAGAGTAATTGGGGGGAATGAAGATTAATAAAAATACTGGAATATTAAACTCCCTTTAGGATTGATAACAAAATTCAATTGTTCTTAATTTTCATACATATGTAAGTAAGTGTGAGTATGTTTATATTTATTGTGTATATTGTATATAAACAATTAACGGAAGTTTAGACACGTGTCATAACAGTATGTAAGTGTCAAAAAAAAAGAGTATAGGAAACTCTTTAAAAAGTATTTATGTGTAAGTAAACAAACATTAAAATTCAAAAAGTGTTTTATATAAAAATGAAGGAAAAAAAGTAGCTAGAAACCTATAAATATTACTGAAAATTAAACAAAAATACCCTTAAACCTCTTTAAAACCCAAAACACTTGAAAGTGATTGTATATTTGATTTATATTTCAGAAGAGATTTTGAGCATAAATAGTAAAGTTAAGGGCAATCATTTGATTTATTTATTGAACAATAAAAGTTAAATCATTTTATTAAATATAAATGCAAATAAAATTTATTTTATTATTTTTTTTAATATTTTTTAATTAAGTTGTTTAATTCTAGCTGTTATGTTATGATTCTTAACATGTTTTTTTTTTTTTTTCAAATTTAAAATATTTTTAAAAAAAAATTTGTTTGCTATTGTTGTTTTTTTATTTTTTTATTTCCAAAAAAACCCAAATATTTTTTTTTTTTTGCTTTGTAATGATTGTTAATCAATATGAAGCCAATATTTGTCGGTTTTTTTTCTGTATTATGAGTTTAAGATTTTTCTTTAAAATTAATCCATCATGTTGTCTTAAAAATTATTTTTTGTTTGGTAATTTAAACTTGTAGTTTATAAGCCGCCTTTATAAAGAATTTGGTAAAACATTTTAATTACTTTCCAATGATAAAGCCATTTTTTAAAGATTTTTTCTTTTAATTTTAACTGATTACACCCAGTTTTAATTATTCTGTTGCTTTAAGCCGCAAAATTAAAAAAAAAAAATAAAGTTCTTTTTGTTTAAAATTAAATGAAAAACAAAAAATATTAAAAAAATCTTAAAATCTGTTTCCTTTTTAAACGAAATACCTTTACTTAAAGTTGAGATTTATTTCTCAATTTTAAGGATATATAACTGGTTTTATTTGGTTTTATTTTCAATATAAATAGCTTTATTACAAAAATAAAAAAACTAGATTTTTGGGTCATTTTCTATTTTTAAAAATTTTTTAAAAACTAAAATTTTTTAACATTCTAAAAAATTGTATATTATTTTCCTTATAAATTTTTGTTAATATCTCTGTAACTATTAAACGTATTAAAAAATGTTATACGCACAATTTGTAGCTAATTGGATTTAAAATTTTTGGCCATTTTATTTAACAAAATCAGATAATTAGTTGCCAAGTTATGCTCCAAAATATGTTGCCACCTCATTTATGTTCTATTTAAAGGTTTATTTTTCAAAAATTTTAATAATTAAATAAAATTTTAAGAAAGTATTTTAAAATTTTAGAACCCTTTAAACAAATATTTGTTTCAGAAATCTTGTGCATCAGAAAAAAAAAATTTGTTTGAAGCCTTGTATAATTAATTTTGTTATTTTTTGCTCGATTTTTATATAAGAAACCTTTACCTAATTGTACATAAAATCATTATTTATTCCCCGATTTTAATGAAATTTATCTCAAATTATTTGCAATATTACTGGCTTAGTGATAAAAGTAAAAAGGTTTCCTTTCTAATATTTTTCGATTTTTGACCATTTTTTTAAAAACAAAAATTTTTTTATATTCCAAACAAAATTTTTAGTTTTTCCATATAAATTGGTTAATATCTCTAAAACTGTTGTTTGGATTAAAACATGATGCAGATATAATATGTAGATTACTTGAAGTAAAATTTTTTGTTATATTATACATTTAAATCAGATAATTGTTTCTTGAGTTATGTGCCTATAAATGGTGTAACCTCTAAAAATTTTAATTAAAAGTTTATATCGAAAATGAAAATGAATTAAAGAAAAATCTTTTGAAGGCTTGATCTAAGGCATTTAAATTGTTTGAAAGATTTTGTGCTACTGGAAAAAATACTTATTTTTGTTGCCCTAAGTAATTAATTTAATTGAAATATTTTTTAAGGTTTTTTTTAGCAAGATACCTTTATATAATTGTGCCTTAAGTCATTATTTATGGCTCGATTTTGATGCATTATAACTCTTTGTATTTGCATTATAACCAGTTTTATAATATAAGCTTAAAAAGTAGCGTTTGGGTTATTTTAATTTTTTTTTTTTAATTTTTTTAAAAAGAAAAATTTTAAAAATTTCTCAAGAAATTATTTTTATTTTTTTAAAATATTTATATTACAATTATTTTTATATAACTTTTAATTAGATCCTTTGTTGTATTATTTCTTTTGTTTATTATTATTATTATTATATATTTTTTTAAATTTTACGTTGTCTATTTATTTTTATTTCCCTTTTTACCTTAACCCCTTCTTCAAAATCTTTGTGAACAAATATTTTTGCTTATGTTTTTCTCTTTTTTAAATCCCTGCTTAAAATTCTTAACTCTTTGAGATTTTCAAAATAAAAATGTTGACTTTGTTTTATAGGATTTATTAGATTAAAACACAGTTTTAGTTTAAGTTTTAAATAGTCTACTAAAACAAATCTCTAAACTAAAAATCAAAACAGGTAGTTTTTTCTTATCTCTGGCCATAAACACAAGGTGTTTTCTCTCATAATATTACACTTACTATAAATCTGGGGAAAATCCCCTAAAAAGTCAGTGCTAACGCCTACGACTTTATAACAACCTTAATCTTTTCTTTTGCACTAAAGCAATATTTTATAGGAAAATCCTTATATTAAATTTAAAACTTTTATGATCTTCCGTTTTCTTTTTTTTTTTTTTTTTTGAATTTTCTTTTCTTTGACCAAAACTTACCTGTATGAGTTCGTTTGTGTATCTTTAAATTTTCACTGCGGGCAAAAACTTTGCCACATCCGGGATGGGGACAGGCAAATGGTTTTTCTCCAGTATGTACACGTATATGATTGACCAATTTATATTTAGCCTTAAAAGGGCGACCATTACGAGAACATCCTATCCAATAGCATATATGAGTGGTACATTCAGGACCACCAACATGTTCCACAGTTAAATGGGTAACAATTTCATGCATCGAATGAAAGATTTTATTACAAGTTTTACGATTGTTAGGGCCACCGGGCTGATCAGGATCTATCCAAAGACATTGCATTTCTTGTTTAATAGCCGAAGCAGCAGTGGCAGGTTGATGACGCATATAGCGTAGAAAAGCACCAGCACCGGCGGGATGCATGCCCATATGTTGAGCATGATGAGCAGCATGTACCGACGGAAAGTTGGTATGATGTTGCGCATGGGCATAGGGATGTGTAGCATAATCTGTCATACCCATACGCATTTGATGCGAATGATGATGATGGGCAGCGGCGGCATGATGATGTGAATGAAAAGGATGATTACCAAAAGAGCTGGTTAGATCAGGATGATTGGCATGAGTGGCAGGGAAAGTAGGAAATAACATAGAATCGGCGGCTGTTTGACCCACCGTTTGAGCAGCAGCTGTAGAAGCAGACATATAATCCTGTTCTGAACGGCGGCCCAAAAGAAAGTCACGGGAAGAATATGAACCCAATTGTGTATTAAAAGGAGCATAACCACTATTTTGATAAGCTGAGGAAGGTGATGACATATCAGAGGAAATGCCTGAAGACATGGCAGATGACATTAAACCACTAGTATCCAATTGTTGTTGGGTTTGTTGTTGGCTATCATCTTGGGCTGTTTGTTGTTGTTGCTGTTGATGCAATTGCTGCTGTTGTTGTTGTTGTTGCTGCTGGGCAGCTACTAATTCAGCTTGTTGATTAAGATTATTGGGCGACATGCGTATGCCATAATTAGCCAAATGATGTTGACTGGTGGTGGCGGGGTCTATGAAAGCGTTCATCATCATTTTGTTAAATTTTGTTTTAATTAAACACTTTTGCACAATTAATTTTTTAAAGTATTTTTTCTTTTTTAGATTTTTAAATTTCTTTTATAAATAAATCTTTAATTTTCTTTTTAAATTTCTATTCACAGGTTAAATTTTTAAACACTTTTTGTTTTCAACATTTTAAAATTTATTTTCTTGCTTTTCACTACAATTTTCCAACACTTTTCTTTATTTCTTGCTTTTTTTTTTTTTTTTTGTTAATTAACCAACATTTTAAATTTTTATTTCAAAATTCAAATTCTAAAAAAAACGTTATTAATCCGTTAAGTGTAATAATAATCCGTTAATTTGTTTTCTTTTTTTTTTGTTTAATAAATTTTAAGAAAATCTTAAGATATTTTGTTTTCCGTACAAAAAAAGTTAAAACGCGTTAGAATTATTTTTTGTTATATATTTGGAACCAGCATGCAATTTTGAAATGCAAGCAGCAGTTCTCGTTCGACTAAACTTAACGTTACAAGATGCGCAGCAGGACTGAACTGACTCCTGAAATATTTTACTCAACAAAGATGTGAACACATTCGAATGAATGTTGTTTAACGACCCCTGGGTGTACAAAACACTCGGGTGGTTTTCTTTTTTTTTTTTCTCTCAACACAATAATATAATGTTTTTGTTGTTGGTGGTGTTGTAGTTGTTGTTTGTGTGTGTTAATGAAAAGATGACGACAAAACAACAACAATATCAATGATTATTATAACGAGAAGCGGAGAACTTATAGTAAGTAACCAAACGCGAAAGCAACAATAACTACAAAAAAAAAATAAAACACGCTGATTACTACGAGCTGTATGTGTGCGACGGTGTACAGCGGGTAATCGTATGCCACATACCGAGGTGTTGCAGCATGTTAACTCAAAATAATACACAGTCCTCTTAAACACAGCAACTACCATAAACCTTAAACAAACGAAAGAGTAGGCAATATTCCACACACAACAAACATCAAGAATAATATAAGAAAAAACCCATTATTAGCTATGCTCTCTTAACACAAGAGTAAACAGCTCAGCTATATACATTAACCACACAAAATAATACACCAAGGTGAGTATATCTTACTGAGGTGAATTTCTCTTTACAAGAAAACAAACAGAGATAGCTTTATAACAAAACAAATAAATAAATGGCTGCTTTGTTGCTCTCATTTCTAAAAGAAAAAAAGAGAAAGCTATTTTACCACCAAAAACAATTCCAATTGGATTTAAGGTGTATTAGTAAAATCTCTTAAAATTTCCTATTAGTTAGAAAGAGTACACAAGAATTTCCCCTTAAAGAAAAACACAAAAACAAATTAAATATGAAGTTTTTGCATTCCCTTTACACATTTACAATGGTGGTTATTATTTAAAATAAATGGTATACATTGAATAACTAAAAAACTTTCATATAAAACCGGTTTTAAAAGTGTTAATATTAAAAGCAACACCCACATCTATAAAAACAAAAACAAGAAAAAAAAGAAATACTTTTTATAAAACCTTAAAAATAAATATTTTTTTTATAAACAAATAAAAAGGCGTGGTTACGCATGTCTTTTGTGTAGCTATTTTTCAATACATATTATGAAAACATTTTATTGGCTAACAACTTAATATTTTTTTTATGGTAAATTTATGAAAAAAAAATTCTTTAAATAGAAATGTAATTATATAAATTTATAGCCATAAATTTATTAATTAATAAACATTAATTATAAGTGTTTAATAGTTCTTTTTTATTTTTTTATTAAAACATTAAAATAAATTCTTTAGTAACATAATTTTTGTTTTCTGTTTTTAGTAAATATTTTTAGAGGAATGTTAATTTAAAGAAATATTATTGTTTATTAAAGAAATAATTAAACAATAATTTTTATTATTTTGTAACCAAAATTAATAAGAATTTATTTATTTATTTGTTTATTAAAACATAACTTAAGTCTTGGAAAACTATAATTTCAATTTAATTTTTTTATTTATTATAATTTTGTTAATTTTTTTTTTTTTTTTTGCCTCAAGAGATTTTTCACTTCGAAGATTTTTTGACACTAACAGTTTTTATGATTTTCTGAAGACTAATCAGGAAGACCGTGATGCTTTTAAAGCTTATATGACTCAGATTCTTTCTGATTTTAAGAAGGAAGTGTCATTTTGTATTAATCAGATGAAGTCTGACATCATTGCGTGTAATAAGATAATAGAGGCTATTGAATCATCTATATCAACTAAAATTGAAGCCATGGAAATGGAGAATGATTTTCTCTATCGTAGACTTAATAGGGGTAACATTGTTTTGAGTGGATTGCCTCCTGGCTTGGATGAACTTAAACCGTCTATTTTTTTCTCTATGTTCATATTATGGAATTGATATTTCTATCCATGATATCCATCATATTTGCTATATAAATAACAAGAAATTTAATTTAATAATGTTTGCATAAGTGACCGAATCATGAGGGAGTATTTCAAGACAAGATCGCTAAAACTGTCGGATGTTATGGGTGGTGATTAGGGTGATCGATTATTCGACTTTTTGGAGAAATCGGTTTTCGAATAGTTGGTATTTTTAAAAAACCGGTTGCACTTTTTTAAATTCAGAAAAAAACCGGTTAACCGGTTTTTTTTTGCAGAAGTTAATATTTGTACCAAAAGACTACATTTCTTAAAGAAAAATCAATAAATATTATGATGTTCAAGTTAAAATATATCACACATAATTATTTTTGGAAATAACTATTAATCCAATAAGAACGAGAAAGAAATAGTCGGTCAAATCCGACAATACCATACTCAATTGTATGCACCAAATTCGGGGAAATATCTTCTTTTCTAAACCTGTGGAATTGTGGGGCCAATACTATGTTCAATTATGGACCGATCTTCATGAAATTCGGAACACAGATTTTAATTTATATGGAACTTACATGTGTAAAAAAAATTCTTACTACATTTAAGGGATTTATGATCATTAAACCCCTTTTCCGGGAGGATAAGAAACCTGTGTGCCAAATTTCAAATTTAATTCATGTTCAAAATTGTGACCTGTATTTTAATTAATTATTTTTTTATGAACAGGCAGACAGACGGACGAATATCATCAAATCGACTTAAAGACGATTGGTACAAATTAAGGTGGGTCTTAAACCAATATTTTTGGGTGTTACAAAGCATATGAACGAACGAATAATATAATATAAAAATTTTAAGAAAATAATCATCAAAACAAACAAAACAGAAACCATGAGTTAATATGATAAGAGCCAGAATCAATTTTACTGAAACTATTCTGTAGGAGAAACTTTTTTAAAACAAAATCTTTGAAAAATGAAGAAAATATTGAATAAAAAAAAAAGACTAAAACATTCAAATTAAGTGTAAAAATATTACAGGTGTTACAATTGAAGTAATTATTACTAATTTATGTATTTAATATTACAATAATTAATTTCGTTTTAACCTTAAACTATATTTTTAAAACATTACAAATAATACTCTAAAAAATATTCATAAATTTCGATTCAAATATCAGTATTTAGTACATGTTTTTTGAAATAAAAAGATTTTTTTAAAACCGGTTTTTTGTGTTTAAAAAAACCGGTCTATTCGACATTCGAAAAATTAACATTTTGAAAAAACACAGAAAAAACCGGTTTAAAAACCGGTTGGAAAACCGTATCGATCACCCTAGTGGTGATATTGAAAGTCGTGTGTATTTGAATGACCATCATTCCCCTGCGGCTTCCAAGCAGGGTTGTCAGATTTTTTTTGAGCCTATATCGCCAAATTGTTAATCAGAAATCGCCAAAATTAAATTTCATATATTTTTTTTTTAAGAAAAACTAAAAACAACAAAAATATATAGTGCTTTAAATTTTAAAATGTAAATTTTGCACCAATAAAGTCAATGATAATTTCAGTAGCTAATAATTGAATAAAAAAATATTCATTTCAATACACTTTTCTGACATACATAGCTAAATTTCAGGTCAACAATTTTAAAAATTTATTGAAATTCATTATATTTTTTAACAGAATAATTCTAAAATTATATAATTATCATTTGTCTTATTAAACTTACAAATTGTTTCGAAGAATTAATTTATTCTTTTCACAATGGCCCATAACATCTTAATATTCATATTTGAAAGAAGATGGAAAACAAATTGTCAAACATTTGTTGAAGATATTTACAAATTAATAATCTTTATTTTGTTAGTCGGGGTTCATAAACAGCAATTTTTCTTGCTGCAATTCTGAATTCGTAGATGAGAGAAGTAAATTAAATGTAAATCAGTGCTCGGCGCTCTGAGAACGCATTTTATTAACATAGTTTTTTTATAACATATTTTGTATTGTAAAAATTAATGAAATAAGAGAACATCCGCAAATGTGCGCCACTTTGGCAAGCACTGATGTAAATGTTTAGTATTCTCTCTTCTCTCTCTTACGAACTCAAAATTGCAGCAGGAAAAATTGCTGTGTGTGATCCCCGACTTAAATTTGATAATATAAAGGTATTTCTGATAATACGTATTTCTAAATAATTCTTAATCCAAAAATAAATTAATACTTAAATTTAAAAATTAATAGGATATTCTCAATTTGATACCAAAAGTTTTTGTTAAACCAGGCTAATATTTAAGAAAATAGAAAAACATTTGATTTCATTTAATTATAAATTTAAGATAAAACCTTTGTATTTTAAAATGGATTTTAAAATTGCTAATAAATGTCTTATGCCAAGGACGAAATAACATTAAATGTTTTATAAAATTTGCAAAAATTACCAGAATTATAATAAAAATCATGCACAAACAATAAGGAGTGAGATCGAAAAATTCTTAAATACATAATATTAATAACTTGGAAACGGTTGATCTTAGAGTTTTCATTATTATTTTTTTTTTTAATCATTTTATAATTTAGCACAGATCACAGAAATATATAATTTTTATGGTTCTAACCACTAATTATAAAATTGTGGAACATTTTTGAAAACCCTTTCTTTGGAGATTTGATAGTTGCTTCAGTCACTTTTTTGGAACAGTGTGCACATCTTCTGTTAAAATCTTCGGTGAAATCTTCGATATTGAGCTCTTGTGAATTCACTTTTCACAAGAGCTCAATATCTCTCCACTGGTCCAAGCTATGGACAATTTTGAAAATTGACCTCTCTTGGTACTAAAACTATGTTATTGATTTGGTACCACACCAGAGCTTTCTTAACGTAGTGACATGATACCAAATGGGTCCAAAAATATGTGGACACGTTGTGCTTTCTTAAGAAATGAAGAAGTCTTTTTTGCAAATATTCCTTTATGCATATTTTGGTATTTATAGATCCGAATGTATCAAATGACTTTCCTGTTTTGCCGCAACTGCAAAAAGCTTGTCATACCATGAATTTTGTAAGAAATTTTTGCTGCTTTTGGGTCTTAAACTTATCTCCAACATTGCTTCGAGCATTAGCAATAAAAATGTTTGAGACACAAGCTGCGAAGATTCCGACAGCACCTACGTTTCTTCGTCAATTATACAGCTTGAGTATTTTTGTATGAAATTTGGTTTTAAATTCCTATTTTTCTCCTATTTTTGGCTTGTACTTTTTTTTTGCAGAATTCCAGTTTGGAATTTTTTTAACTTTATATGTTATCAACTTTCCCATTAGCTTTAAATTTTCGCACCAAATAGTCGAAGCACGGAGAAAACTGAGCTGATTTTCTACCAGATGTGTTTGGAGTTACTTTCAATATGCCTTCAATTTTCTGACCTTCCCAATATCATGTGGTCCTTTTTTCTTACCGAACTAGATTTCACATCAATAGTCAAATTCTCCTGATACTGTTTCATAATATTAGAAACGGTTTTACGGAAGACATTTAATTCTGTGGTCAATTATGTGTTAGACCTATTTGGATTTTTTGCAATTTTTTAATAACTTATAGGACATAAATCTTTTTCGTCACTTATTTTGATGAAAATAAGGACAAATTAACATGGTTGTTATTAAAAATAATAACTGAAGTATTTTTCCATGATAACTAGATCAAAAAAAAATTTTGAATATTGATTCCGAAAAAAGTTATGAGGCAAAATGTGTGTTAAGATTTTTTCGATCTCACTCCTTAGTTTTAGATTTTTTTACTCTATATTTTTTGCAACTTTATTTTATAAGTATGGAGAAACTTTTTTAAACTTTTAATTTTATGTTCAAGCAAAAGTTCTTAGCGACAATCTTTATACGGACCCCTTGTTGAGAACTGCGGACCCCCATTTGAAAACTGCCGTTTTGGATAGAAAAATACTAAAAATAGACGTTGGCTAGTAAGAAAACGTAATAGTTTTACTATGCGAATACCTATTTAATATAATAAATTAGCCAAATAAATCGCCATCTTGTTAAAAATCGCCAAAAAATTCGCCATGTCGCAAAACGGAAAATTCAGTCGCCAAGAGCAATTAAAAATCGCCACGTTTGGCGAAAAATCGCCACATCTGACAGTCCTGCTTCTAAGTTGAATGCTTTGTGTCGTAAATTGAAACGACAGAATGCTGTGTCTAAATATAGGATTCTTAATTCTGGTAGAGTGAAAGCTAAGCTTACACTACTGGATGGAATGGAAGTAACTTACAATATTGCGAAATGTTTGGCTTTATGCAACAATGATTTATCTGGACATTAGATTATTTTAACAACATGATTTATTTTAACAACATATGAAGTTTATGAAAATTCATGTCCTTTACTTACTTTGTTGGTCGTTAAGGATTATTATACTGTATGATTATTATAGTATGATTATTATAGTTTATGTTTTTTTTATATAATTTTAGATCTCATTTTATTGCTTTTGACATCTGATAATTTTTAATGATGTATTCATTAAATAATGGTTTTAAGATATGTTTTAACTTTTGGTTCCCCACACTTCTTTTGAAGAATTTTAACTATGACTATAAATAATGATAATATTGGACCCGTTGTGAGTGATAACTCTTTCATTAACTTGTCTATGCGCAAATATCCTGATTTGTTGAGAGTTGCTCTTATGAATTGTCAAAGCATTAGGCCATGTATTAATTCTATTAAATTTGATGAGTTTATGGACATTGTGGTTGGAAATTTTGAGCTGATTGCTATTTCCGATACCTGATTAAAGCCACATGTATCGAATCTTGCTCTTGGTATACCGGGTTATAATTTTGTAAGGAATGATAGGTTACTTACTAGAGGGGGTGGTATCGGGATATATGTTTCTAATAACTTGAATTATAAGATTGTTTTTAAAATTTCTCAACCTGATTCTTGTGAATCACTTTATATTGAGAGTATGAATTGTGGCATTGTTGACCTTACATCATTCCAGAATTTTCACTCTGATTTGTTTTTGAAGTACTCTAGTATTATTATAGTTGGTGACTTTAACTGTAATTTATTTAATATTTCTAAAGCTAATCAGATGAGATCGATGTGTTTAAGGTCTAATTTATCGATATTTCACAATTGTCGGCCCACTTACTTAGATGTTGCCCATTGTTCTACTTCTTTTGGCTGGTCAGTGATAGATCTATGGTTAGTTATTCGGACCAGGTGCAGTGTCCATCCATATGGCATAATGCTTTAATTTTTTCGGTGTTTAGTATTCGTTTTGTGCCTTATTCGCAATATTTTGAATATAGGGATTATAATAGGATTGATTGGGATAGTGGAATATTTTGAGCTCTCTTACTGAGTCTTTATTCAGTTCTGTTCCCCTCGTTCGCAAAAAGATTTTTTGTGTAAGTGATGTCTGGATGAAGACTAATTGCATTGTTTTGGCAACGTCTCTTAGGGACTTGGCATATTCTAGGTTTCGTGTGTCTAGGTCTGATTGCGACTGGAAAGTGTATTGCAAGTATCGTAACAGGGCTAAAAATGTTTTTCGGAGGGAAAGGCGTAGGTATTTTGCAAAATTATTCTCTGGTTTGGATACGAGGGCTATGTGGTCGATTTTAAAGAAGAAGGGTTTTAATAGTGACAACCAGTTTCTATGTGAATATGATGTAGATGACATTAATAGACACTTTGTAAATACTTCAGCGTTACCGTTTTGCGACTTTAGTCGCCAAATGCCCCTTTTTCAACCACCTGGACACTTTTTTGGCCCCTTTTTTAAATGGCGACTAAATTGCTACTTTTTAAGACTATAAGCTAAATGACGAAAATCAGTTAATTTAAAGAAATAAATGAACTATTTTAATATTGTTTCACAGTATAGTAATATAAAGAATATTTATAAATGGACTGAAACTGTTAGTAACTAAAAATAATAATGTTTATGAATAGCTATTTAAATCGTCATATGTCGAATCTTTTTGTTCTGGCTTGAGAAATAAAAAACAGATACAATGAATACTTTTATATTAATTTATATTTTTACATTCTTCATAGCAATTCCTAGGGTGAACATGCTTTTTTTATTAAGTTATTAATAATCAAAAATAGTTCGTCCAACAGACTAGTCATTTTATATTTTTAGATCCATACTTTCAGTCCTAAATTGGTTCGATGAGGATTTGAAAGATTTGAGTACGAGTAAAGACCTTGCACAAAAATACAGAAGTGTAATTAATAAAAAAAAGGATTTAATGATAATAAAAATTGTTGTAAAATATTTATAAATAAGTTATTTTGTTGCTAACAGAATTGGATTTAGAAGTTTTTCTTAAAACACAACATTTTTTGTTTTTGTTGTTATCAAATGTTTTGGTTTTTAAGCGGTTGGCCCCTGTTTTTAAACAAATCCCCTTTTTTGGCGACTTTTTATTTTAAAATCCCCTTTTTAAAAATTCTCAACGGTAACGCTGCTTCTAGTGCGGATTTAGGTTGCAGTGTTGACTTCGGTACTTTTGATGATCTTAGTGAATCCTTTTCTTTTAGATGCATAACTGATAATGAACTTTTGTTAGCATTATGTAAAGTAAAATCGAAATCTGTTGGTACTGATAACATACCGATTACTTTCATTAAAATTATTTTTCCTTACATTTCACATTTTTTGCTTTTTCATGTAAATACCATATTGACATCATCAGTTTTCCTAAGTCAGGAGTTGTCAACAGTTTGGATGATTTAAGACCGATTTCCATTTTGCCTGCTATATCTAAAATTGTGGAAAATATCCTTAAGGAGCAGATTCTAACCCTTGTTCAGCGTAGTCTTTCTCCATCACAATATGCCTTTCGTCGTGGTCATAGCACCGCCACGCTTTTGTTGAGTTTGACGGACTCTATAAGTGATAGTTTGAATAAAAACTATTTGGTAACATTAGTTTCACTTGATTTAACGAATTCTTTTAATTCGGTGGATTATAATGTTATGATTAGGAAGTTGAGGCAACTTTTCAATTTTTCCAGGTCTGCATGTTTACTGATTTATTCTTATTTTAGTGGAAGATGCCAATTTGTTGATGTTGGTGGGGCTTATTCTAGTGTACTTCCCTTGTTTTCGGGGGTTCCCCAGGGCTCTGTCTTGGGACCCCTTCTTTTCATTATGTATGTGAACGATTTGTCTGACTATATTGACACACATGTATGTAAGTCATATTTGTTTGCTGATGATGTATTTCTCTTATTTAGCACTCATAGGGACAATGTTGACGTCTTAGAGTCGAATATCAATTATGGTATGATACGTTTTACTCAATGGTCGTCTATGAATTATTTAAGTGTTAATTACCTGAAATCTAGAGCAATACAGTTTGGGAACAATCAAACACAAATGAATATTTCTGTTGGTGGAGAGATAATTACATTTGTTGATAATCTTAGGTGTTTGGGCATATATATTGACAGTCGATTTACTTTTGAATGCCATGTGAACCACATTTATTGCAGAATTTTTGGAATATTGCGCAGAATATATTCTAATAATGTATATTTACCTTGTGGAATGAGATATAAGTTGGCTTATGCTTTATTAATGCCACATGTTTTTTATGGTCTGGAGGTTGTGCCTTGTACCTTAGCTTACATATCTTCGAAACTGAATTGTATAACTAATGTTATTGTTTGTTATGTTTATAATGTCCGTAGAAGAATGCATATTTCTGAATATGTAAGAACATTTCTGGGATCGTACTTTAGGCAATTTATTGGTATTCGGAACTTATTACTTTTTTATAGGGTTATTAAGACGGGAGTTCCGTATCAACTTTGTTCGGAATTTTCCTTTACTCACTCTACTAGGAATCCCCAAATTGTTCTTCCTAGAATTAATTCCAGTTGTTTTGAAAGGTCTTTTATTGTCAGAGTGGCTAGATCCTCGTATTTTTTCCCATTCTAATAATGCGTTTCGTTTAAAACTTTTAGATTACTAATACATATGAGATCTATGTGAGATTGAATCTAACATTTCTATGGATGTTTGGGTTTTTTTTATTGCTCACTGCTTTTGGGACAATTGCTGTTAATTATAAGTAATTACGGGTTTTAAGTGGCTGGGGAGCCAAATAGTTAATATTTGTATATATTAATTTAAATATAATAGATTAAGAATTAATTACTCAGGATTTAATTTCTGTAATATAAGTTTATTGGCCTTGGAAAGCTTGTTATATTACTTTGAATGAATAAAATAAATAAATAACTAAATAAATAAATAAATAAATAAATAAATAAATAAATAAATAAATAAATAAATAAATAAATAAATAAATAAATAAATAAATAAATAAATAAATAAATAAATAAATAAATAAATAAATAAATAAATAAATAAATAAATAAATAAATAAATAAATAAATAAATAAATAAATAAATAAATAAATAAATAAATAAATAAATAAATAAATAAATAAATAAATAAATAAATAAATAAATAAATAAATAAATAAATAAATAAATAAATAAATAAATAAATAAATAAATAAATAAATAAATAAATAAATAAATAAATAAATAAATAAATAAATAAATAAATAAATAAATAAGTAAATAAATAAATAAATAAATAAATAAATAAATAAATAAATAAATAAATAAATAAATAAATAAATAAATAAATAAATAAATAAATAAATAAATAAATAAATAAATAAATAAATAAATAAATAAATAAATAAATAAATAAATAAATAAATAAATAAATAAATAAATAAATAAATAAATAAATAAATAAATAAATAAATAAATAAATAAATAAATAAATAAATAAATAAATAAATAAATAAATAAATAAATAAATAAATAAATAAATAAATAAATAAGTAAATAAATAAATAAATAAATAAATAAATAAATAAATAAATAAATAAATAAATAAATAAATAAATAAATAAATAAATAAATAAATAAATAAGTAAATAAATAAATAATTCTCGAGATAAATCGTGATATAAAAAATTAAACAGATTGCAACTAGGTTATTCACTCAAATATTGTTTGTTGGATAAATCGACAATTTAAAATCAAATAATTGTTCGATTAAATTAAAAACAAGAATTTCGAGTAAAAATTTATTTGATTAATTATGCCAATTAATAGAATAATTCGAGTAAAATTTAACTTAACCCTGGAAGGGCTTCGTTAGTCGTTTCGACTAACAACATTGCTATTTTGAGTGATATTTCTTTATTCGTTGCATATTTTTGGAGAATTTTGGTATAACACCTGCCGTAAATAAGATCTTGAAGTGTCCAAACGTATGTTGTATTTTGAGCTACCTTGTTAATCGAAACGACTAACGAAACACTTAGTGTGACTTTTTGATCTTTTAGCGATAAAGTAATTTAGGTAGTAAATATAGTAATGCAGCGTATTTAATATTTCTTCTTGTAGTGTGAACAGTGGTGTTAGGTGTGACGATTTTACGTCGTTTTGAAGATTTTTTTTTTTTTTTCAATGAATTTAGTAATTTGACGATTGACGATTTTTTAAAGTCAGTCGTTAATATTTTGACGATTTTCCTATATGAAACTACTTTTTACTTATAATTGTGTCAACGATTATATAAATTTCGGAAAAATTGTGTAAGAAAATATATTTTTGTACTTTTAATATAGAAAAATATTTAATTTTGGGAATTCAATCATAATTAACATACATACATAATTTTGATGTCTTTTTTAGTCATAAATAAGAGATACCTTGCTGTTTTTATTAAAAAGTGTTCTTAAAGAATGTACATTTTAGCAAAAATATTTTGTCTCCGTACAATATTTTTTTTTTTTTGGAAAAAGGAAATCTATAAAATTACACTGGTCATAGACAAATAGTTGGACTTGATGTATAATGATGTGCTAAACACGAATCTGCTTTCAGTTTTTTCCCATCAGTTCTGGATTTTTTTTTATGGGCGTGTCTAATATTTCGCCCGTAGTAAGGCCATTACTGTAGTATATTTCCTCATAATTCAAGAACGGTGTGTACGATTGATCAAAGTGATACACCAAAAGATGCGGACTAAAAATATCTTTAAATTTCCTTAAATTAGTTTTTTTTATGTGCTCAATAGTTTTGGAGTTATTTCGAAAAAAGTATCCGAAAAAAATAATTTTCATGCTAAATTGTTGATTTTTTTTGTTACTTAAATTTCATTAAATAAATGAAAACATCTAAAATGTTACAGTTTATCATCTTTGTCATAAAGCTGGTAATGCTGCGGAAAAAATAAGGCATGTATCTTCAAAATTGATGTAGAAATCTAAATTTTATTCACAGTTAAGTAAAAATACTCATGTTGAGTAGAAATACAGTGGTGACCAAAAAAAAAAAATTATTTTTTTCTTGAAACAAAAATAGGTGGACTAGGTCGATACTGACGAGTTAAACAAGAATCTGCATTCACTTTTTTTCTATCGGGTACTAATTTCTTTTTTTATGTGCATGACTAATATCATTACTTTATTCAGCGGTCTCACTATAAAACTCAAGAATGGTTTGTCAAATTTAGCTATAACTCAAGAACTGTTTACACGATTTTGATAAATGATACACCAAAAGATGTATACAAAGATGTGTCTTCAAGATGTGTTAACAATATTTTTATTCGCTCAAGAATTTCAGAGTTATGGATCAAAATTTTCAGCATTAAAAAAAAAAAAAATTTATTTTTCGCTACTAATTGCCGAATAACTACGGAAATATTAACTGGATAAAAAAATTATGTAAACTCAGCTCAAAGACAATTTAAGTCGCTATATATTGGATTTTAATTTATAGTAATAGAACAAACCGTTCTCGAGTTATACAAGTGTGACTGCCTAAAGACGGGAACATAGTTGTCATGCCCATACCTATTTTTTTTATTACTAGTGTATTTCCACTTAACTGTAGGTATGCATGGGTATACTAACTTAACTGTGAATCCAATCAAGATTTGTGCATCAATTTTTATGATACGTGGCTTTATTTACTCGTACTTTCGCCAGCTTTGAGATAAAGATGATAAACTGAAACATTTTTGATGTTTTCACTTTTAAAAAGAAGTTTTTGTAAAAAAAAAGAAATTTGAATTTAGCATGAAAAAATTTTTTCGGACACTTATTTCAAAATATCTCCAAAACTATTGAGCGGATATAAATTTGTTACAAGAACGAAAAGCCAGTTTTATTTCACATATTTTGGTGTATTATTTATATAAATCGTGCATACCGTTCTCGAGTTATAGTGAAATATACTCGAGTAATCGGCTTGTTTAGGGCGCAATATTAGACACGAAAAAACTGAAAGCAGATTCGAGTTTAGCATGCGGAAATCCATCTTGTCCACATATTTTTTTTTTTTTGAAGTAGCTTGAAAAAAAATTTATTTTGTCGACCAGTGTAATTTAAAGAGTGAATACGATTGAAGATACGATTGCTTCAAAAATTTTGTAAAATACCCCAAAATTTTATGACACATCCATTTATATAACTTATTAGATCAATGTATTAAAAATTTATGAAGTTTCCAAAATGTGGTATAAAAAGTTTGGGAAGCTCTGCTCTATATTACCATTGATTTTTTGATTCATTTATTTATTTTTGTTTTTTTGTTTTTGTGTTTAATCCTTTCAACTTTTTCTGCAATATTTCATTTACTCGAAAAGAAAAAAATATATATTATGAACTAAATTTATTTGCGATCATTTTCTATTATACAAATTATAGAAAAAAAGTAAACAATTATTTTTTGCCATTATTCCACTTTAAACCGCCATCTTGCTTTGATAATTTTCTAGAAAATAGAGCTGTCATTCGTATGACAGTTATTGGCCTCTGTTTAATAAATACTTGCGGTTGGTCTTGTTTGCTTAGCATTTATTTTATTATTATTTTTTGTTTATTTCTCTTTATCTAGTAGTTTTGTGCAATTATACTTACAATTTATCAGATACATACCAACATACAGTTTATATGTATTATAACAGAAGAAATGTAATTTTAATTGCAAGTTTCCATATTTTTTTTGCTTAAGTTTTCCGCCAAGAGCAAAATGGAAAAAATTTCCAACATTTATTGACACATTGTTGCTATTTTAGTGGCATTAGAGTTGTGGTTAAAAGGTGGCTAAGATAGTTAAACTAAACTATTCCATTTGTTATGCGTGAGAACAACAAAGTAGAAAATTTTAAAGAAAAAATTGAATTATAGATTAAAGGTGGTATTCTGTTTTTAAATTAAATTAATTGAAAAAACTTTGTGGTAGCATAAATCACGGTAAAAGTTTATAATTCACATAATTTGAGACAAAATCTATTTATTTTTAAAAATACTTTAAATAAAAGTGACCCCATCTTATAGATTTGCCAACATCTTTAAGGTAAATCATTTGATCTGTTCTTATAAAAAAATATCAAATTTTATGCTCATTGACGCCCATAAAGTTTATGCCCTTAAAACTCAACTATGACCTTAAGTTTTTGAACTTTTTTCTCTCATAAAACAAAAAAAAAAAAAAAAAACATCTTGACTTAAGATCCCTAAGAGAAATTTTTGCTTAACAATACTACCATTTGTTTTTACTTCTACAATTTTCCCAGAGTTCTCAAATTTATACAACATTAAATAATAATAATATAAGAGAATATCCAAATATTTTAAAGTCATCAGATTCAATTAAAAACGGATTTATGTAACAAAAACAGTTTGATACTAATCAATGGAAAATTGTTAACACCTCCAACGCCCAAATAAAAAAAAAAAAAACACACACACACACATACAATAACAGCAGAGGCAGCAGCATTAGTAATTTACAAACCCTTATTCAAAGCAAAACTAAAATAAAAACCCTAAAGTTAAACAAACTGACAACAAATAGATTTATAAATTTGTACAAAATTGAAATATACAAACAGATGTTTAGCAACTAATGAGAAATTAAATCTTTGTAACAAAAAAGAAAAAAATAGAAATAATTGATTGAGTTCCATTTCATATTTTGCCAGTTACTTTCTATAAACAACTCATATGGAAATGGTCTACTAAACTCTGAAAAAAAAAAATTATCGGTCTTTGGAACGAACATTAAAAACTATGGCAAAATGTATTGCATTTTGTGGTTGTAAATCTTAACATGACGTTTATGTTCTCATTAAAAATTATATTTTTTCTTTTCAGTTGGAAATCATAAAGCTAAATAAACAAACCCACAACATTCCAACAAACCAAATGCTTTAATTTTTTTATGATTTTTTTTGCCCGACAAAAATGTGGTAGTGAAGGTGCTAAAAGGTTTGTTGTTAGGAATAAAGAACTATTTTTTTTTTGGTCATAAAATCTGTATTTGTTAAAGTTTCATTCTTTGCTTTAGTTGTTTCTGTTTTATGATTTTTTTTTTTTTTTTTTTTGTTGGTACTGAAAAAATTATTAGAAAAACTTTAATGTCTCAATCAGGCATAAAAAATAGCAATAGTTATAACTTTTAATTTGTGATTATTATCATAATAATTAGTAATACTGCACAGTGGGGTAGAATCAAAAATTTATGGAAATAAATCTTTAACTTCTAATCGGCTGCATCTTTAATTTCATGTTTCCACACGCAGAGAAAAAACATGGTTACAGCATGATCACCACAACTATTCAATGATTATATAGCCGTTTTTCATTGATTTAAATATACTGTGTTCATGATAGCAACGTTTATGATTCTGTTTAATCATTTAATGATTACCCACAATCAAAATTATAATATGTATTTAAATATGTTTATATGAAATCATATTTATGAATAAATCCAATCATTTACTCAATTCTACAACAATTTAGTTAATTACATAAATTGTGTATCAGTCCAGAGTTATAATTCTCATTTAGTTTATATATGAACAAATATAAATTGACAAGTTTTGTTTTTATTCAGTATGATGAATGTACCACATATCGCGGTACAAATGAATATAAATATGAAAATATGGGATCATATATATGATAAAATGGAATTATATATATGATAAAATGGAATTATATATACGATAACATGGGATAATATATATGATAAAATGGCATTATACTTATGATGGAATTAGTTCATATATATTATAGAATGGAATAATATATATGATAAAATGGAATTATTAAATGATAAAACATGATAAAATTGAAAGCAATACTTAAGAAAAGGTTATAAAACTTACTAAAAGTTATTAATAACTTTTATTATTAATTACTAATAAATAATAAATTGGAATCATAATAATAATCATATATTACAATCATAGTATGTTGCTCTTAGTTTATGGTCACAGGAACCATATTTTTTCTTTGCGTGTATGTTCAGTATTGTGGAAAGTTCAAAAAGTATCATTAGATAAGTACTAGAAAGTCCTCTCTTGTGAATTCTCACTTACTTAGGACTACATGTACTTAAGTTCATGTTTCTATGTTTAATATAATAAAAAATGCATTATTTATTTATTTTGAATAAAATTTTATTTATTTATTTGTTTATTTATTTATTTATTTATTTATTTATTTATTTATTTATTTATTTTATCTCCTTTTTGGTAATTTTTATTTGCCCTGGAAGATTGTATTCCAATGAAAATTCTAAATTGTACTTGTCGATTTATCGGAAATTACCTCGGTACAAAAATAGAAAAGTTTAAGTGGTCATAAAACAAAAATTTTGCCTACCAGCGAAAAATCCTTTGGAGGGTTTATTACACATATCAAGAGATATCAATTGCAATCGGAATGATTCCGCCCCCACGCAATGATCCTCAATTTGTCGCGTAGTGTAATACACCAAAATATGCGGAATAAAATTGGCTTTAAATCGTTTTACCATAAAATTTTTTTCCGCTCAATAGTTTAGGAGATATTTCAAAATAAGTGTCCGAATGAAATTGTTCATGCTAAATTCAAGATTTCTTTTTTTTTTTAGTAAAACTTCTTCGTAAATGTGAAAACATGAAAAATGTTTCAGTTTATCATCATTATCTCAAAGCTGGTAAAACTATGATTAAATAAATCCACGTTTCATAAAAATTAATGCAAAAATCTTGATTGCATTCACAGTTAAGTTAGGATACCCATGCATGCCTACAGTTTAGTGAAGATACACTAGTGGGCAAATACAATTTTTTTTCGTCTAAAATAAAAAAAGAGATGCTAAATAAGAATCAGCTTTTACTTTTTTTCTATCACGTATCGATTTTTTATTTTTTTTTTAAATATATTCGAGTAATCGGCTTATATAGGACGCAATATTAGACACGCCCATAAAAAAAATCCAGACCTGATGGAAAAAACTGAAAGCAGCCCTTTAAAGTGATTTGCTGAAAAGGGGTTTATATGGGAGCTATGGTCAACTATGGACTGATCTTCCTGAAATTCGGCACACAGATTTAGACTTATATGGAACTTATATTTGCCAAATTTTATTAAAATATTACATACTTAAGGGATTTATGATCGTTAAACCTTTTTCCGGGAAGACATTTGTATGGGGGATAGGTGAAATATTGGACCGATCATAATCAGTTTTAATAGGGTTCGTCCTTGGCCTAATAGAAGATCGTGTGCTAAATTTCATTGATTATCTTTATCTTTAAAATTGCGACCTGTAGTTTGATTACAAAGTTTACATGGACAGACAGACGGACGGACATCGTTAAATCGATTCAAACAGTGATTCTGAGTCGAATGGTATAATTGAAGGTGGTGGTCCGATGGTTTTTAAAAACATCAGCACAAACGTATAATACCCCAACCACCTATGGTGGTGTAGGGTATAACAAAATAAATGTACTAATGTGGTAACTACAATTTGTTGATCTCAATCCGATTAAGAACAAGAGGATGATAGAAAAACATAAAATTGTAAAATTAGAAAAGTACAGAAATGTTTTTACCAATGACTATAATACTAAAGTGATAAAAGCTGAATATTTATTGATTTTTTTTATATTTTCGCAAAAACTTTTTATGAGTTTTTTTTTTTATTAGATAAAAAATTAACATTTTCATTAACAAATTTCATAGAAAACATTATACAATTTAATAATTTGATAACAAACTGGTGTCAACTTAATGCCATTTTGGTATCGATTTTCGTTAACATTTAAACACGCAGTGTTGAATTTGAACACATAAGAAGCAGATTACCTATTGACACTTGATTAACACGTATGTGTTAGATTTTGGGTGATTAAATTTTACTTTTAACAAGAAAATATTATGGACAAAAATTGCTTGCAATTGCAAATATTTTCACTGCGTCAACAAAGCGAGAAAAATCTTTAATATAAAAGCTTTTAGGTACATATATTTGCAAACAAATGCATCAACAAAAAAATCTTTCCTAAAAATGAACACAATTGTATAAATTTAGCGCTAGAGGTGATATATTTACAAAATTTATTATGTTTTTAGTTAAAAAAAAATAGTATGTTGCATGAACAAATAAAAATTAAACCAACCGGATCAAAAAATAATAAGTCATATATTTTTGCTTTTAAATGCTATATGTTTGTTTCAATGTTGTCATTATTTAGTTTATCTCGAAATATTCGGTTGTGAAGTTCTTAAGATTTTTATATTTATAACTTTAAGCATACTCATGTGTAAAAATGTTTATTATGTTAGTTTAAAGTTGACAAAATGCCATTTACCATGCAAAATATGAATCTGTTTAAAATTCACACTATAATCCGTGAAGAAAATTATTGTATACAACCAACAGAATATACAGTGAGAGAAATATTGTATGGATAAGAAAACAAGTAAAAGAAAGATAAGCAAATACATAAACCTAGTTATCAATTAGGACATTTTAAGCATCACGTACAAAAATCAAATCTTAATTATAGTTGCAGCAATAAATTGTTTATTTTTTTGTCATTAATAAATAAAGATATACACTAGGTAGAAAAAGTCTGCGTACATGTGCTTTCAAATAGTCTTGCATCCAAAATTGTTGTTAAATACTAAACCTTCTTAAGAAATTTAGTTATTATTTAATAGACTTACCCCTTCCTAATTTATAAGTGGCAACTCTAATTTAAAATGCTCGATAATATTCGTTTTATCGATGTGTAATTAAAAATGTTCCATCTCTAGTTAAGAAAAAGTCTGCGTACATAAAAAATGTAACGGTATTTTCTGCTCTGTTGTTGTAATTGAGTGATTGCTGTGTATATTTATATCCTACACCACCATAGGTGGTTGGGGTATTATGCGTTTGTGCTGATTTTTGTAACGCATAGAAAACGTTATCCAACACCCACCTTAGAGTATACCAATCGACTCAGAATCACTTTTTAAATCGATCTAAAGATGTCCGTCCGTCCGTCCGTCTGGCTGGCTGGTTGGCTGGCTGGACGGCTGGCTGTCCATGTAAACCTTGTGCACAAAGTACAGTTCGAAATTTTGAAGATAATTGAATGAAATTTGGCAGGTGGGACTTTTATGACACAAGGACACAAGGACAAGCCTATTGAAATTGGTTATGATCGGTCCATTATTTCACCTACCCCCCATACAAATGTCCCCCCGGAATTAAGTTTCAACACTAAAAAATGCTTTAGAAATAAGAATATTTTAATGAAACTCGGTACAAAGAAGTTTTGTATAAGTATCAATCTTCGTACCGAATTTTATGAAGATCGGTTCACGATTAACCATAGCTCCCATATGAACCCCTGTTCCGAAAATCACTTTAACGTGCATAAATCCCATACTAATGTTAGTATCAAGTTAATATTCGACACAAATAAGTTTTATATAAGTAGAAACAACATTGCCAAATTTTATTAAAATCGGTCCATAATTTACCACAGCTCCCATATAAACCCACTTCCGAGAATCGCCCTAAAGTGCATAAAATCAAGTAGATGTTAGTATCAACGTATTATTCTGTATTTGTATATTTTATTTTACATTTAGTAAAAGTGTTGATCTAATATAGGTCTCCTCCCCGAATTTTTATGGTCATACATAATGGTGTAGGGTATTATATGGTCGGTCTTGACCGACTATACCTTTTTTTCTCGCTTTTGTTTAAATAAGTGATAAATTGTGCTTGTAATTAGTTTGAAAAAAGTTTTGATTCCATAATTGCAATGGACCGCAAAGGAAAAGAGATAAAACCCGCAGAACGAGAAATTATAGTTAAATTATGGAAAAAAGAAAATAGCTTAAGAAAAATTGGTCAGATAGTAGAAAGATCTCATTCTTCTATTCAAAGGTTCATAGACACTTACAAAGAAACTAAAAACTTTGTTTCTAAGCCGCGATCTGGTCGTCCCTCCAAACTTACAGATCGAGAAAAGAGGTATGTTATCCAATCCGTTAAAAAAATCCCAAGGTAACCGCTTCAAAATTAGCAAAAGATGTTGAAATCAACTTTAAAAAAACCATTTGCAATGATACTGTGCGCACATTACTAAAAAAAACATGGTTGACAGACTTGTTAACAGACAAAAAAGAATATCATTTGCCAAGGAACACATAAATAAGCCTCCAGAGTTCTGGGAAAAAGTAATTTTTTCAGATGAGAGCAAATTTTGCATTTTTGTCATAAAAGAAAGGCAAATAGTGTGGAGGAAAAATGGTACTGCTCTAAATAAAGAACACTTGTCTGGTACAGTGAAACATGGTAGCGGCGGTATAATGGTATGGGGATGTATGGCAGCAAACGGAGTTGAACAGCTGCAATTTATAGAAGCAACGATGGACAAAAGGGGATATTTAGCTATCCTGAAAAGCAATTTACCCCAAAGTGCTACAAAATTGGGACTTCAGGATCAATTTATCTTTCAACAAGATAATGACCCTAAACATACCGCTGACATAGTGAAACTGTGGCTTCTATATAACGTTCCTAAACAATTGCGAACGCCTCCTCAATCGCCAGATCTCAATCCCATTGAGCATATTTGGGATTTGTTAGAAAAGAAAATTCGGCAACATCAAATAACTTCAAAACCCATACTTAAAGAGGTTATGCAGCAAGAATGGAACAATATAACAGTTGAAGAAACTAAAAAACTGGTCCAGTCTATGCCCAAAAGATTGTCAGAGGTTCTCAAATGAAAAGGCTACCCCACCAGCTATTAAAAATTACAAAATATGTGAATTTTAAAAAGAAGATATATCTACTTTCCAAGCCGTATGCAGACTTTTTCGTGTGTTTTTCAATGAACTATTTTGTTTTTGTTTTGTAGTTGATAACTGTGAATTATTTTAAGTTTTTTATTATTTTTTGATAAGACTGATATGTATATAACCAATAAATACTATTTTTGAATTAAAAAAAAAATACATTTAAATATTTCTTTTGTTTGTGTCTTATAAAGTAAGCTGATGTATGCAGACTTTTTCTACCTAGTGTATATAGTTAAAGTTACCTAGAAAACTAAATTTTATTTTTATCATTTTTATACACTTGTAAAATTAATATTACGTATTTACTTAAAAAAATCCTTAGTATCACAGCCCTCATTTCCTTAATCACCTGAAAAAATATTTAAAATAAATATCCTTTATTTTTTAATTTCTCACTTGCATGTTGTTGTGCACGATTAAAATACATAAATTTGCATTTAATTATTGTGAAAACATAAATTGAGAGAAATAAGAGTTTTAATTAAAAAACAAAATTTTATAAACTATTTTCCAATAAAATATTTCATTTTGAAATGCAAGCGCCTCCAAGTCTTTATTTTTTAAAACACACAACAAAAGACATTCTCATTCATTCATTCTTTCGTTCGTTCGTTCCATACATGCCCCTTAAAAAAAACACGCACATAAACAACTTCCTCCAACAACAACAACAACAGCAACAACCACAAACTTTACAAAAGGGGGCAGGTAGGCAGCCAAGTCGACTTTTGGTAAATGGCCCAGGATGGTTGTTGGGTACTCATATCATGACATTTAATGGGCATAAAATTATTAAAAATATGAACTAATGAATGTTATGAATTTAACAAAAGAAATGAAAAAAAAATGCTAAGAAAACAGACAAACAAAAATTATAAATGTATGAATTCATGAACATAAACATGATTAAGAAAAAATATGTAAAAATAAGAAGAAAAACGGCTACAACTATAAACCGTTCATTTAAAGTGGTTTGAGGCATAGACGAGACGACCCACGTTATTGTTGTTGTTGTTGGCTTGTTCTTATTTTTATAGTTTTGGCAACATTTAGCATGACTATTAAATTAAATGGCAAATATCAACATTTCAAAATTTATGAAACAGTTCGTTGGTAAGACATTTTGCCAAGGCATTTGGTTGGCATGTAGTTAACTTTTTAACGTGTGAAATGAGACATTTTTATATTTTTGCTGGTAGAACACGATAGGGAGTTTAGAGGAGAAATCAAAATAGTTTTTAAATTTTACTTAATATTGTGAGACTTTACGAAAAAAATAATGCAATTAACGGATTTTTTTTCATGATTGAGTGATAAAAATGTCGATAGTAATAGGTATTTGTAGCTGTCAAATAAGTTATCAAATTGAAATTAGTATTAAATTGAAATAAAAAGTTTGAAATTATTTTCCTATTGATTTATGCATTATAACATTAACAGTTATCGATTGGAAATTCCTAATTTCATCATCGCACGTTAGGATAAAATGTGTCAAAAGTGGCGCTTAATTGAATTTTAAAATTTAAAGTTTTGTAATAAAATTGGGTACCGAATAAAAATAGACAAAATTATATATCAATATCAATTAAAATCTTCAAGCTAGGTTGCGTTGTTTTCTTATAAGGAGCTGTCAAAGTTAAGAATTTTTTTACATTTTTGAAAAATAGTAAAAAATTAAATTTTCATCAGTTTTCAGTGTACTTATTTTAAATAAAAAGTCTTTTGAGATAAAAATTTAAAATGAAACCATCAACTTTAGATATTTAAGTGTACTGTTCTTCAAGTATTTGTAAATTATATTTTGTCCTAATATTTTTGTTATTTTTTTTTGAAAATTGTCCTAAAATACACTAATTTTCAACTTTAATGGAATGCAACTTAAAATGTTACAGAATGTTTGTTCTGAAAATTTTCTGAAAAATAGTGTATATGGTCCACTTTATCAAGCATTAAACAGTAGGGCAGAATCGGAATAAATCTGCAACTTCTAATCGGCTGGTTGTATTTACATGAAATTTCACATAAGCATAGCAGAGGACAGTAGCATTTTGAATTCAGAAGCAGTATTCCATATACGCTTCAGGAGCGGAACTATGGGAGTACAAAATAGGGTACTAGTGTCATGGAAAATGTTTAACCTCTAGCGAATTTTTGTTCCTTACCCGATTTTTTGAGTAGTTATCTTTATTGAGTCAAAAGTTAAACGATTTTGAATTGGAAAGTTTGCAAAAATTAATAAACAGACGGACAGATGGACGGACATTAGAATTCTTTCAAAAAAAATCTTAAAATTCAAAAAATATTTTTTTTTCCACTTTCCGATTAATATAAAAGCCAAATTAAATTATTAAAGTTTTCATAGCACCTTTCCCTGAATTAAGCGTCATTTTCTTCCCATTTAACCCAAATGTATAGACGGACGGATATTACCATTCAGCCAAAAAATATCTTATAATTCTAAAAATGCATTTTTCTTTGAATAGAAAAGTGTTCATACCACCCTTCTCTGAATTATACATAATTTTCGACCCATTTAACTATAATGTATAGACGGACGGACAGACCTTACCGTTCTACTAAAAAATCTTAAAACTCTAAAACTGATTTTTTTAAACTAATAATCAATAAAAAAAAAATAAAACGTGATCATTAAAATATTTTCCCTGAATTAGTCACCATTTTCGACCCCTTTTACCCCAATGTGCGTCCGTCCGTTTAGCTAGACGGCTGGCACAAAGTACAGGTCGCAATTTTGAAGATAACACTATGCAACAAATTGATGATCATCGCGTGGTGGCGGAATCATTTATATTAAAATATTTGAGCTTCAAACTTTATTTATATTATTTTTTTCTATTTATCTGAAACTACTTTGGTGCAAAAATAGAAAAGTTTAAGTGGTCATACAACAAAAATTTTGCCTACCAGCAAAAAATCCTTTGGAGGGTTTATTGCACATATCAAAAGCTATCAATTGCAATCAGAATGATTCCGCCCCCACGCGATGATCATCAATTTGTTGCATAGTGTAATAAATGTTGCTTTAGTCGGTATCTATTGGAGTTTTATTTATCTAAATTGGATAAACAGTTCTCGAGTTGTACTAGTGTGACCTCATGCCCATAAAAAAGTTCACCACGTAATGGAAAATACTGAAAACAGATTCTTGTGCATGTAAAATAAAATGAATCTCTATGGTTTATCTATTTTTGTTTAAAGGAGAATTTCTTTGCCGATCTGTGTTATCTGAGTATAAATTGTTACAGCATAGATAACAAAATATTTCTATTTAAAAATAAAATCGATTAAATTTAAAAATATTCTTTATTTTTCGAACTTCTCGTATAAATGTTATACGGGATCTTCCTGTTTAATGAAAAGTAAGGATATAAACTAATAATTCAAAATTGTATTGTTTAAGAATATGCGTGATAGTTTATATTGTTAAGTTCTTCTTTAAATTTTATCACCTCCTCCCACTCCCTCTAGTATTTTGCTGTCTGTAATGTGTTTGAAAAACAATGGTCATTTTCAAGTGTTTTCGCTCAAAATCTTCATAAATAAACAAAATTCAATTATTTGATTAGATTTCTCCACGTTTAACAATTTCATCTATCGCTATTTGTTTTTGTTGTTGCTGTTTTATATTGTTATTGTTTTATAGTTTCCTCGATCTTCTCAATCAACAGTAGCTGTAACATCTGCATGTCTATTAAACCTATTGAACGTGTAAATCTACATGGACGATAGATGATAGCTGCCGTTGAATGTTGGGTTGACTGGTTGGCTGGCTGGCAGACTGCTTGGGCTACGTGTATTTTATCGAACTAAATTGTGGAGAGAATAAAAAAAAAATCAAGTAAAAACTATTTTGTAAGTAGTTTTACAATATTTTTTTGGCTTCTGGTTGCATTTATAAACGTCACTCAATTTAAATAATTTATTTTTTTTTTTTTTTTTTTTCGTTCATTTTACTTCAATTCTTGGGCAAATGTTAGAGAGTATAGAAGATGCTGCTGTAGTTTTAGTTAGTGGTTTGTTCTCGTTTTTGTTGTTGTTATTATTATTGCTGAATTTGTTTGTGTAAGTTGGTGTTGATGATGCTCCTCCTGGCGTGCATGTTTACATTGGCCCACTGCTGTGCATCTAAGCGTGTTGTCGAGTTATTTATTTTTCTTAAGAATTTTTCTTACATTATTTGGCAGATAGTTCTTTTTTTTCAATTGAATTCAATTTTTTTCGGTGGTTATTTTTTTATTTTTTGGGAATAGAAGATTTGGAAAAAGTTACAAAATATTTTAAGTTACAAATTAAGAAGCTTTTTTATTTACTTATTTGATTCACATAATTATAAAATAATATTGTTTATATGCCAAGAAATGTGTACGAAAACTTTTTATTAAAATTTTAAATGTTGGTCCACTGAGGTCAAAGATCATATCTTTTTTTTAATATGTTAGTGTATGATTTAAGTTATTGCAAAATTTATATGAAATTATTTCTTAAAGTTTTAGAATTTATAATAAATAAATGGTTTATTTTCAGTGGGTTCAAAGGTTAGTATATTAAAATTTTTAAAATTATTCTTAAATTCAGCGAAATACATATTAAATATTAATTTATAGCCAAATTTAATATCTGTATTTGAAACTAGAAATATTAAAGGTTAAGACTTGTATTTAACCCTTGAACATAAATGTGGCCAAAATAACTCATAATTATATTAAATAGAAAATTTAAAATTTTTAGCATTTTAAATAAAAATAAAAAATAAAAAAATTGGAATTAATTTATAGATTTTAAAACATATTTTTCTGAAGTTTAAACAAAGTTCGTTGTAAAAATATATACAATTTTACTTTTGAACTCAACGTACTAAAGGAATTTTATGTTCAATTTATATAATTTTTAAAATATTTAGCTCAAGTTATAAAAAACCTCTTCAACATAAATAATATGTTGTTATTATTTTAATAGAATCGCATGTATACAAAAGTTGACCTTCAACCTCTGAGAATTAAACGTCAGTATTTTTCATTTCTGATGCCATTCAAGTAAATCTAAAAGCAAATCGTTCAAAAATAATAATTTAATGGAAAATCCTAAATACAACAAATATTTAAAAGTTAACCTTTGACTTTAGTTGATTTAGGTTAAATTTTTCGTATTTCTGTAAATGTTTAACCAAAGTTTCATTAAAATCTTTCTAAAATTTATCAATAATTCAATGGAAAAACATATTCTTGTGTTTTTAACTAGATATAAAATTATTAAAAAAAATAACCTTTGACCTCATTTAATTAAAGTTAAGTTTTGTTTTTTTTTTTATTTCCGAACATTTTTAACTATGTTTATGTTTATTAATTTTTAATATGATGGACAATCTAAAACATTACACAACTTAACCTATGACCTTATGGGAAAGGTGAATACTGAATTCTAAAAATATGAATTTTCATCAATATTCTTGTACGATATAAAACTTTTTAATAAAAAATCTAACAAATTGAAAATATTGAACTATGACCTCCTGTATAAAAGTTTAAATACTGACAAATTTGTATAAGATTATTTTTTCATATACGATTTAGATTATGAAATTATATATATTTCTTTTCAATATTTTAGTAAAAATAAAAAAAAGTTGACCTTTGACCTATTTAGAAAAGTGTAAATATTAATTGATTTTGATAAGAATTTTTGCTAGTATGATTAATATTATAAAAATAATATATTTTTTAATATTTGTATGAAAATGTTAAAATATTTAAAAAGTTGACCTTTGACCTCGAATCAAAAGATATAGAAATTGAAAAATTTTTTTAAGAATTTTTGCATATTTGATTTATATTAAGGATTTACCAAAATTATTTCCCA
Source organism: Protophormia terraenovae (assembly GCA_951394005.1). Classification (NCBI taxonomy): domain Eukaryota; kingdom Metazoa; phylum Arthropoda; class Insecta; order Diptera; family Calliphoridae; genus Protophormia; species Protophormia terraenovae. The sequence goes on from OX596073.1 coordinate 34,286,660, forward strand.
AAATTTAATTAAAAATCTAATAAACTATAAATGTTGACCTATGACCTTGAGTGAAAGTGTAAATATTGACCGGTTTTGATAAGATTTTATGTTTATGTGATTAAAATTATGAAATTATACATTTTTTACAATAATTAAATGAAAAATTTTAAATATTCAAAAGGTTGACCTATGACCCTGTGTGAAAATTTATAAATATTAATTGATTTTGATACGATTTTTTTGCAAACATGATTAAGACCATTTATTTATATTATTTATTAATATTTTAAGGGAAAATTCTAAATATTCAAAATGTTGACCTTTGACCTCTTGTTAAAAAATAAAAATATTGGCCGACTTTGATAAGATTTTTTTGTTTTATTATTTGTATTATTAAATTGCATATTATTTTTAATATTTAAATGAAAAATTATAATAAATTCAAAAAGTTGACCTATGACCTCGTGTTAAAAATTGCAAGTATTAATTGATTTTGATAAATTTTTTTTGCATATATGATTTATTTTATGAAACTATATATTATTTTTCAATATTTTGATGAAAAATGAAAAATTATGATAAAATTGATCTATGACCTCGTGTGAAAAAATTTAAATATAAACTGATTTTGATACGATGTTTTTGATATATGATCTATATTATAATATTGCATATTATTTTTAATATTTTAATGAAAAATCTAATAAATTCATTATGTTGATCTATGACCCCGTGTGAAAAAGTGTAAATAATGATTGATTTTGATAAAAATTTTAAGAATGTATTATTAATGTTATCAAAATATATATTATTTCTTAATATTTTAATGAAAAATATAATAAATTTAAAAGGTTCACCTATGACCCCGTGTAAAAAAGTGTAAATATGGACTAATTTTGATACGATTACATATTATTTGTTTTTAATTTAATGAAAAATCTAATACTCTCAAAAAGTTAACCTATGAACCCTAGTGAAAGAGTGTTGATATTGATTTTTTATAATGCTTTTGCTTATAGAATTATTTTTTTATAAGGAAAAGCTTAATATTTTACTGAAAAATCAAAAGTTTTCAAAAAGTTGACCTATGACCTCTTATAAAAAAGTATAAATATTGACCGATTTTAATAAAATTTGTGCATATATGATTTAGATTATGAAGTTACACATTATTTTTCAATATTTTAGTAAAAAATCTAAGAATTTCAAAAGGTTGACCTATAACCTCATGTGAAGAAATGTAAATATTTACTGATTTTTATAAGATTTTTTGGATCTATGAATTTATAAATTATTCTTTAATATTTTAATGAAAAATATAACAAATTCATAATGGTGGCTTTTGACCTCCTCTGAAAAAATTTAAATATTTTTTGATTTTTAATAATATTCTTTACTAAAATGAGTTAGATTAAGAAATTATACATTATTTTATAATATTTTAATTGAAAATTTAGGATTTTCAAATAGTTGACCTATGAACTCATATGAAATTATTTTTGTTTGAACGATTTTTAAGTGAAAAACACAAAGATTTACTACAAATATTTTAACAATGCCTAATACTTTACAAAAACACATATTGATAAATTAAGACATTCTTATAGATATTTCCATTTTATTTTGGGTTTCTAACAACTGTTTAAATGGCCAATTAAATTTTGTACACAGCATCTATCCTCAAAGTAGTTGTGACAAATCAACCAAGTTTTCCTTTTGTTTTTCAACTCAAACAATAAAGAAGTTTTTCAAAACAAAAACATTCATTTTAATACACTTTTAAATAGAAAGGAATGCAATTTTTATTTTTTTTATTTTCATAAAAATTCCTCTAGCAATTATACATAGTAGTCATTGAAATGTATAAAGTTGTAGTATATGTATATGCCTCACATGCTGTTGTAATTACACACCCGAAAAGTGTCAAACTAAAAACCCGCTTTACAAAGAATTGCTCACCATGCGACAATTCAGTTTTTCATTTTCTTAAACGCAACAAGAAATCTCTTTAAAACAAAATGAGTAACTACTCAATTATATTGACCATACAAATCAAATCTGTCAAATTGTCTACAAGTCTAACAACAACAAAAACAACAGAAATTACAAAAAAATAAAAATTAACTATTTCTTTGGTAAAAATGTTTTTTGTTTGTGTTTTTGACGCCTGTTGCGTTTTGGTACGTACCACAATGTAATGCAACTAAACAACAACCGATAAAAACAAAAACCAAACAAACGATCGATAGACTGAGCGACCAACCAAACAAACCATACAACAACATTTTTCGCAAATAAAATAAAAAAAAAAACAATTCAATAATCGAAAACAGACAAACAAAAACACATGCAACTCATTTCAAAACTTGTAAATACTTTTACAAAAAGTCAGTCTAAGAGCAGAGGAAAGAAACAAAATTCGAAAAAAGCAAAAAGTCAAAAAAATATTGTTTATATTTGTAAGTGAGGCGTGTCACGAGCGCTGCAAGCAATTTTTAACAAAAACAACAGTATTCTGGCCAATTCGACAGCAAGAAGCACTTGCCACACGCTGGGTAAAATCTTGAAGGCTCATTTTTAGGCAAAAAAGATTAGCCACTTTTTAGTTACTCTGTTTGTTTGTATGAAGGAGAGTGAAATAAAACAAAAACCCTTCAAGTACTTATTTAACTATAAAGTACTTTAGTACTTGTGCAGATTTTGTTTTTCAAATTGCATGAATTTGTTCGTATTTGCGAAATTTATTTTAACATAAATTTTGTTACGAATTTAACTAATTATGTTATGAATTGTGTTTGAAGAAATTTTCTTTGAATTCAAAATTTTTAAATACAAAAAATTATTTGTGCAAAGGGGAAGGAAATTCTATATAAAAATGTCAGAAGTGTACATTATTTTTAAAAGAATAATTTAAATTGAAACATGTTTTACTTATAATAAAATAAAAATACTACCATAAGTTTTGCGAGACAGAGAGACCGAAAAAACCTAAAATCTACACTTACAAATACATACATACATATGTATGTATGTATTCCAAAATAAGTCTCCAAAATATTTTAATCGAGAACTAATTATTGAAAATTCTCTATTAATAACATGGCAACATTGATTCTACAGCCCCGGGTTTTTTATTGATCTTGGAGTTCTAAGCCTATTAATGGATTAAACTGGTCAACAAAAAAATCCTCCCCCATAGACGAATAGTTGGACTTGATGTATTTTGATGTGCTAAACACGAATCTGCTTTCATTTTCGAAAAAAAATCATTTTTATGCAAAATTTTAGATCTTTTTGTTATTAAAATGTCTTTTAATAAATGAAAACATCTAAAAGGTTACAGTTTATCATCTTTATCTTAAAGCTGGTAATGCTGCAAATAAAATAAGGCATGTATCTTTAAAATTGATGCAGAAATCTAAATTTTATTCACAGTTAAGTAAGAATACCCATGTTACATACAATTGCGTAGAAATACAGTGGTGGGCAAAAAAACATATAAAAAATTATTTTTTCTTGAAACAAAAATAGGTAGACTAGGTGGATTCTGACGAGTTAAACAAGAATCTGCATTCACTTTTTTTTGCATGACTAATATCATCACCTTATTCAGCGGTCACACTATAAAATTCGAGAATGGTTTGTCAAACTTAGGCTATAACTATAATATATTTTTCATTCGCTCAAGAATTTCAGAGTAATGGATCAAAATTTTCACCACTTTTCAAAAAAATAAATTTTAAAATTTTCGGTATTAATTACCGAATAACTACGGAAATATTAACTGGACAAAAAATTGTATAAATTCAGCTCAAAGACAATTTAGGTCGCTATATATTAAAGTTCAATTTATCTTAATTGGACAAACTGTTCTCGAGATATACAAGTGTGACTGCCTAAAGGCGGGGTCATAGTAGTCATGCCCATAAAAAAAATCAATGCGTGATAGAAAAAAAGTAAAAGCTGATTCCTGTTTAGCACGTTGAATTACATCTAATGCACATATTTTTTTATTTAAGACAAAAAAATTTGGTTTTTTTGCCCACTACTGTATTTCCATTTAGCTATGGGCATGCATGGGTATCCAAACTTAACTGTGAATCCAATCAAGATTTGTGCATCAATTTTTATGATACATGGCTTTATTTACTCGTAGTTTTGCAAGCTTTGAAATAAAGTTGATAAACTGAAATATTTTTGATGTTTTCACTTTTAAAAAAAAGTTTTAGTAAAAAAAAGAAATCTTGAATTTAGCATAAACAAATTTTTTCGGACACTTATTTCGAAATATCTCCAAAACTATTGAGCGTATAAAAATGTTTTAGTAAAACGACTTAAAGCCAGTTTTATTCCACATAGTTTGGTGTATTATTTATATAAATCGTACATACCGTTCTCGAGTTATAGTGAAATATACTCATGTAATCGGCTTATTTAGGGTGCAATATTAGACACGCTCATACAAAATTTCGGCCTGATGGGAGAAAACTGAAAGCAGATTCGAGTTTAGCATGCAAAATTCCATCTAGTCAAGATATTTTTTTTTTTTTTTTTTTTGAAGGAGCACGAAAAATATATTATTATTTTTTTTTTTTGTTGGCCAGTGTTATTATTTTTTTCCTTTTTTGCAACTATTTAAATGAATGAGAACACATATTGTAGCTAGGGATCGCAATTTCCCGGACTTTTTGATTTCCCGGGATAGCGTGAAAAAATTTTCGACTTCCCGGGATCCCGGATTTAAATCTATAGGTAATACAACTCTTATTAGTTGAACAACTGAGAAAAATGAATTTGATCAATTGCTTAATCTACTAATTAATTAACTCGAGTGAATGCTTTCGTGAAAGAGTTCTATAGATTTTAACATACCTTCATAAAATATTGAAACTGCACATCATGTGTAATATCTACCCCTATTTCAATTTTTTACACAGTCATCGAAATAAAATTAAATTTTATTACAATTTGTTTTTTTTTTTTACTTGAAAATAATATGAATAACTAAGATGTGAGGGATTCAATACATACTTTTTTTCTTAACTTTCTTAATATTTTGCCAAATTTTTATGAGATAAATTCCAAATGTTGTATATACTACAGACTACTTCATTTATAATGTATGTTTAGAATGTCTACAGGATTATTTCAAGCAATTATACTTTTACACTTGCTGGGTTTTAGTATTGACATTTTAATAAGATGTTTAATTTAATTCATACTATAGAGTAATTCTATATAAATCATCTACAGAATTGTATATAAAATCTTATTAATGACTGTAGCTGTTCACTGTGAATATTTTCATTAAAAATATTTGTTAAAAATAAATTATTTTTATAATTTATTATACCCACCATCAAAAAGATGGGATTGATTTTGTCATTCCGTATGTAACATGTCGAAGAAATCATTTAAGAGCCCATAAAGTATATATTTTCTGGGTCCTGGTTCGATTCTAAGTCGATCTAGCTATGTCCGTCTATCCGTTTGTCTGTTGAAATCAAGATAGGGCTCGAACGAGACAATGTAGGGGGACGAAATTTGGCCCAAATATTTATCTTATATAAGGTTTGTTTGGTATTGAAAATGGGCAAAATCTGTTAATAAAGAAAAAAGTTATGGGTTAAAAACTAGAAACACAGGGTGTCCGTTGTAGCTTAATTTCATACTTTTCTGCTGATATCTCCTAAACAAAAGCATATATGACAACGAAATTTTGTACGGATAGTTTGGGGGTCGATGTAAACATGGAAACCAAAAATGGGCGTGGTCTGCCTACTTTACCGCCCACCTCCTATATAAGGTGAAAATCAACAAAATTTTGTACAAATAATTTAAGGACAAATGTAAACTCGAAAACAAAAAATAGGAATGGTCCGCCCACTTTACTGCCTATCTCCCATATAAAAAAAAAAATTAAAAAAAGTTGATGGTGGGTATATAAATTCGGCCGAGCCGAATATAACATTCGCTCTTGTTTATATTTATACCCTACACCACCATAGGTGGTTGGGGTATTATGCGTTTGTGCTGATGTTTGTAACGCACAGAAAAAATCTTCGGACCCCCACCTTAAGGTATACCGATCGACTCAGAATCACTTTCTAAATCGATTTAACGATGTCCGTCCGTCCGTCCGTCTGGTCGGCTGGCTGGCTGTCTGTCCATGTAAACCTTGTGAAATCACAGTGCCAAATTTTTTGAGGTTCGGTCCATAATTTATAATATCTATATTGAAATATTTTTCAAAAAATTGAAAACGGAAAACTGAACAAAATTTAATAAAAATAAAACTACAAATGAAAAAGTTTGCCGAAATTTGCATAAAGAGATGAAATTACGTTTTAAAAATTTCAAGATTTCAACATACAAAGTATTGAAGGTATTTACACTTTAATACATTTGAAAATATTATTTGTCTTAATACAAAGTATTATAGTGTAAAAACCACTTTAGCTTAAATACAATTGGTCTTTGTTTTATTTTCTTTTTTAAAAATAAAATAAAATCTGTTTCAAAATATTTATTTTTTTTTTTATTCATAGAAAATTTTTGAACATTTTTATTCAACATAAATTTGTTTGAATAGTTTTAAATTTCGTTTTAAAAAATAAAAAATAAGTAAAATATTTTTTTTATACTTGAATATTTGCAAAAAATATATATATATATATATATTTTTTTTTATTATTATTCAAACCTTTAGTGGCTGAATAAACTTATCAAAATATTTATTTAAATTTTTTCTATTTGAAAATATTGTTTGCAAATAAAAAGGAGAGAGAAACTCCAAGACCGACCATATGATACCCTACACCATTGTGTATGAGCTAAAAATTAGACCTGTGGCCAATTGTAGACCAACACTTTTACTAAATGTAAAATCAATTATACAAATACAGAACAATGCATTGTACAAAAATCTATGTGATTTTATTATGTACCGATTCTCATAAATTTTGGCGATGTTGTTTCTAGTTATATAAAACTTATTTATGTCGAATATTAACTAGATGCTATCAATCGTATGGGAATTATGCACGTTAATGGCAAATTTTACTTTAACGTACGCTAGACCTTTTTTCAAATAATGTTGCACTGTAGCAGCGTATTATTAAAAGTTTTTTAGGTACATAACTTTTCAAAAAAAATTTCAACTTCTTATATTCAATAAAATTCTTTTGTAAATTAATTTGTCAAGGTTAATGGCAACATCTTTAAACTAATTAATATAAATTTTCCTTAAAAACGAAATATAGTTAATACGAAAACATTTGACAAATTTCGCTGTCATATGTTTATTTAAGTCAAAATAAAATCCTCTCAAAACCTAAATATATAAAGAAAAATTCGAAAATTTTATAAACAAAAAGAAAATAAAACTTTTTAATATAAAACGTGACAAGGTCATGTGTATTCTGACAAAAATTTATTTCAAATTATTTGCATGTCATAAAATTCATTACTCTTCTTCGTTTTAAAAAGGAATTTTTACAAATTATCAGCAACAATAGCCAACGGATATGCGTGGAAGAACATTTATGACCAGAGTAACTAAATTTGTTTTATATTGTCTTGTATTGTATCCTGGAAAAGCATCCTTTTTCCGTTTTATACTATTTATTTCTTGGAAAATTGCAACACACAACACATTCGCACTCACCTTTAGATACTATAAACAATTTACAGGAATTCACTAAATGACCTTCAGTGTGGGTGTGTGTATGTGTGTGGAATAAAAAGGCGTGTTACGATCATAAAAGTTTTTCTTTTTTTTTTTTAATTTATGACATGGATTATTTCGTAGTACTGCTAAAAGACATGTTAAAAGTTTTACCTGTATTTATAATGAAGTCAAGATGTTGGGTAAACATGCCTTTTTACCATTACACACACACACATAGAGAGATACCAATATTAAGATATTATTTAACTAACGTTTAATGACAATCAATGTTTGACTTTTCCGCCTCTGGCCTACTTGGAATCAAAAAGTGACTGACAATATGCTGACACTCACTTATACAAACAAACATTTTATTTGTTTGATGTGAATAGAGAAAAAGAGGAATATTTATATGTATAACCTCGAAAATGCATGAGTTTTTCGGGTGTTGATGATTTATGGTGAACCTTTTTCGTTTTTCTTGCAATTTGTGGATGATGATAATTATAGCGTTTTTCTTTTTCTTCTTCTTCTTTGCGTCTTGTATTAGTATAACTTTCTAGATAAATCTTTTTATAGAAAATTATCGATACATTTCGTTTTATAGACAATTTTCGATAAATTTTGTCTTTTTATAGAAAATTTGCGATAAATTTTCTTTTTCTAGAAAATGTTTCGATAAATGTTTTCTTTTTGTAAGAAATTTTCCATAAACGTGTTCTTTTTGCAGAAAAGTTTCGATAAATGTTTTCTTTTTATAGAAAATTTTCGATGTTTTATTTTTGTAGCAAATTTTCGCTAAATGTTTTCTTTTTGTAGACAAATTTCGATGAATGTTTTCTTTTTGTAAGAAATTTTCGATAATTGTTTTCCTTTTGTAAGAAATTTTCGATAAATATATTCTTTTTGTAGAAAATTTTTGATAAATATTTTCTTTTTGTAGAAAATTATCGATAAATGTTTTCTTTTTGTAGAAAATTTTCGATAATATTTTTTTCTTTTTTTGTAGAAAAGTCAATAAATGTTTGCTTTTTGTAAGAAATTTTCGATAAATGTTTTCTTTTTGTAGAAAATTTTCCATAAATGTTTTCTTTTTATAGAAAATTTTCGATAATTATTTTCTTTTTGTAGAAAACTTTCGATAAATGTTTTCTTTTTGTAGAAAATTTTCGATAAACGTTTTCTTTTTGTAGAATATTTTCGATAATTATTTTCTTTTTGTAGCAAGTTTTCGATAAATGTTTTCTTTTTGTAAGAAATTTTCGATAAATGTTTTCTTTTTGTAAGAAATTTTCGATAAATGTTTTCTTTTTGTAGAAAAATTTCGATAAATGTTTTCTTTTTGTAAGAAATTTTCGATAAATGTTTTCTTTTTGTAGAAAATTTTCGATAAATATTTTCTTTTTGTAGAAAATTTTCGATAAATGTTTTCTTTTTGTAGAAAATTTTCCGTAAATGTTTTCTTTTTGTAGAAAATTTTCCATAAATGTTTTCTTTTTATAAAAAATTATCGATAAATGTTTTCTTTTTGTAGAAAATTTTCCGTAAATGTTTTCTTTTTGTAGAAAATTTTCCATAAATGTTTTCTTTTTATAAAAAATTTTCGATAAATGTTTTCTTTTTGTAGAAAATTTTCTATAAATGTTTTCATTTTGTAAAAAATTTTCGATAAATGTTTTCTTTTTGTAGAAACTTTTCTATAAATGTTTTTATTTTGTAAGAAATTTTCGATAAATGTTTTCTTTTTGTAGAAAATTTTCCATAAATGTTTTCTTTTTGTAGAAAATTTTCGATAAATGTTTTCTTTTTGTAGAAAATTTTCGATAAAAAATTTTTTTGTTAGAAATTTTTGACAAATGTTTTCTTTTTGTAGAAAATTTTCGATAAATGCTTTCTTTTTGTAAGAAATTTTCGATAATTGTTTTCTTTTTGTAGAAATCGATAAATATTTTCTTTTTATAGAAAATTCTTAATAAATCTTGTTTATAAAAAGTATTGAATAATTTTTTTTATAGAAAGCTTTCGATATATTTTCTTTTTATAGAAAATTTTCAATAAATTAAAAAAATTCTTTTTATATAAGATTTTGGATAAATTTATAAGAAATGTTCGATAATTATTTTTTTTTTTTTTCTTTTATAGAAAACTTAATAAATTATTTTTTTGTAGAAAAAATTATCTTTTTATAGAAAAAATGTCTTTTATAGGAAATTTCCGTCAATATTCCTATTATAAGAAATTTTCGATAATTTTTCTTTTCTTTTAATGCAATTTTCGATAAATTCTCTATTCTCATACAAAAATTTCAACTAAACTAATTAACCAAAATTGTAACACTTTTCTTTAAAATATGTATTTAACATTAAACTATTTTCCTCTCTATTGTTTAGTTAATTGTGGGCTAAAAAGAATGTTTTGCATAAAAAAGAAAGAAATATTTCTTTATCTTCCAGTTTTTCCTAACAAAATAATAAATTATTTTATTTCGAAGGAAATTTGAAGAAAAAAAAAAAAAACAGTAATAAATAATAATAAAAGTATCTACAATTTTGTGATGTTTTTTTTCATTTTAACTTAATTACTTTACAAACTGCTGCTGACCCTTATTACTTCTCTCAACTTCTTTTTAAATTTCCTCTAACTTCTTGTAAATAAATTAAAATTAAAACAACAAAATTGAAAAAATAGAAAAATGTTTTGTGTGAAGTCACATTGAGGAGGTGTTTACTTTTTGACTTGGTTGGCCTTAAAAACCACCTTCAGCAAATAACTCAACTGGTAACTTATTTAACTAACTACCTGTATAGCTAGTATTTGTATATTGTTGTTCTTGTTATTGAATCCTTAGAAACAAATTTGTTGTTTGTTTTTTTTTTTTTTTTGGTCTTGGCAACCACTTCTTGGTAAACATGCTGTTTTTTCATACTTTTACTGTGTGTATATTTGTTTGTGTTGTTTTTTTTTAATTAAATTGTTTTATTTGTAAACTAATTTTTCATGTTTCTTTTTAAAAGAAGTTTGTGTGTGTATTTTTTTAATTTTGAAAATTATTTTTGTTAGTGATTTGAGTCCCTAATTTTATGGTTATTACTTGCCAAGAGGTGACAACTTTTTTGTATCTTTTACCTTTTTTTCACTTCTCGTTTCCTAAATTTTAATGTTCCCTTAAAAATTTTAAATAACAGATTATAAATTTTAATTTCGTTCCGGTTTGATTATTTGAAATTGGTTAGTTGTGTTCTTGGTACGAAGAGGGTCAGTATTATTTAGACGTGTTTTTAGTTCTTTATGTGGATGATAAGATCGACCTAATTTTATGGAAGTGTGACATTTCTTGTTTAAAGAGATAAGAAATTTATAACAATGTTGTCTTTAGAATTTTTATCCCAAGATAGATTAGAAAAGATATTTATTTTGTTAAAATAAATTTCAATATTCTTTGTGAAACTAAAATTTAAAGGTTAATCAAACCTATATTTGCAGTTTTTTTAGTTTAATTTCACTATAAAATGTAATTTTTGTGTAAAAATATAATGTAAAATGTAACGTTAAGGTATAAAAGTAATTTTGTTTGTAGTGTAACTTTACAGTGAAAAAGTATATTTAATACAAAAGCACAATATAGTGTAAAAATGTATTTATATATTTTTAATGTAAAACACTTATTTTAGTGTAAAGTATATTTTAGTTTAAAAATCCTAATTTAAAGAAATTTTTGCAAAATGTAATTTTAATGTAAAGATATAATATTGATGTAAATATTTAGTTTTAGTGTACAAATAAAATTTCGGCGAAAAAAATATAATTTGATGTCAAAATCTAATTAAATTAAAAAATGTAAATTTACACTGGATCGTAAAATATTATTCTAAAAAATTTAATTTTAATGTTAAACATTAATTTTAGTGTAACATTTTGATCTTGAACCTGATTTTAGAGCTTGAATCTAATGTCAAAATCTAATTAAATGAAATAACGTAAACTTACACTGGACAATCAAATATTATTATAAAAAAAAAAATTATTTTAATGTTGAACATTACTATTAGTGTAAACTACAATTTTAGTGTTAAAATATAGTTTAGTGTAATTTATGCAAAAAAGAAATACAGTTTTTACTTCAGTTTAAGTGTAAAAATAAAATTTTAGAGAAAAAATATAATTTTGTGTAAAAATCGAATTTGGAGAACTTGAATCTGATTTTAGAGCTTGAATCTAATGTCAAAATCTTATTAAATGAAATAATGTAAACATACACATTACACAAATGTAATGTTTTAGTGTTAAATTTAATTTAAAAATCTCAATTTAGTGTACTTTTAATGTAAAAATATAATTTTGTTGAAAACATGTAATTTTAGTGTACAACTAAAATTTCAATGAAAAAATGAACTTTTGTGTAAATAACTAATTCAGCGTTAAAGTGTAAAATTACACTTAAGTGTTCATATGTAAATTTAATTTAATTTGTGTAAAATTAAAATTTAGTGTTAAAATACAGTTTTAGTGTAAAAATTTAGTTTTAGCGTACTTATAAAATTTCATTTATAAAACATAAATTTGTGTAAAATCTAATTGAGGCTAAAAATGTAAAATTACACTAGACCGAATAATATAATTCTGGTGTAAAAATAAAATGTTTTAGTAAAATTAGTAAAATTTAGTGTAAAAATTAATTTTGGTTTAAACAATAATATTAGTGTTAAAATGTAAATTTAGTGTAACTTATGAAAAATGTAAATTAATGCAAAAAATATAGTTTATTGTAATAAAACACAAAATTTTAAAAATACAATTTGATATAAGAATCTAATTTAGCGTTAAATGCAAAGTATAAACTTCGAATATTAAGATAAAAATGTAATTTTAGGGTAAAATGTGATTTTATTGTTAAATGTAATTTAAGGGTAAAATTTAATTTTAGTAAAAAATTTACATGCTAAATGTAATTTTAGTGTAAAATAAAATTGTATTGTAAAATAAAATTTTAAGGTAAAATTTTTTTTAGGGTAAAATGTGATTTTATTGTTAAATGTAATTTAAGGGTAAAATTTAATTTTAGTAAAAAATTTACATGCAAAATGTAATTTTAGTGTAAAATAAAATTGTATTGTAAAATAAAATTTTAAGGTAAAATTTTATTTTAGTGTAAAATGTAATTTTAAGGTTAAATGTTATTTTAGTGTCAAATATAATTTTAGCGTATAATATAATTTAAAATAAATAAAATAATATAATGTAATTTTAGTGTAATATTTAATTTTAGCGTAAAATGCAATTTTAGTGTAAAATATAATTTTATTTAATTTTAGTATAAAAAGGAGTTTTAGTGTAAAATTAATTTAAGTGCAAAATATAATTTAAGTGTAATTTAATTTCAGTGCACAATCTAGTTTAGAGTAAAATGTAATTTTATTGTTAAATGTAATTGTAGTATAAAAAGGAGTTTTAATATAAAATTTAATTTCAGTTAAGTGCAAAATTTAATTTCGATGTAAAATTTAATTTTAGTTTAAAATATGTTTTAATGAAAAATTTAATTATACCATGGAAGTAAGAGTAAAATATCATTTTGGTATAAAATGTAATTTTAGTGTAAAATTTTATTTTACCATGGAATTGTAATTTTAGTGTAAAATGTAATTTTAGTGTAAAATGTAATTTTAGTGTAAAATTTAATTTTAGTATAAAATGTAATTTTGGTGTAAAACGTAATTTTAGTGTTGTGTAATTTTAGTTTAAAATGTAATTTTAGTGTAAAATGTAATTTTAGTGTTAAATGTAATTTTAGTGTTAAATGTAATTTTAGTGTAAAATGTAATTTTAGTGTTAAATGTAATTTTAGTGTAAAATGTAATTTTAGTGTAAAATGTAATTTTAGTGTAAAATGTAATTTTAGTGTAAAATGTAATTTTAGTGTAAAATGTAATTTTAGTATAAAATTTAATTTTAGTGTTAAATGTAATTTTAGTGTAAAATGTAATTTTAGTGTAGAATGTAATTTTACTGTAAAATGTAATTTTAGTGTAAAATGTAATTTTAGTATAAAATGTAATTTTAGTGTAAAATGTAATTTTAGTGTAAAATATAATTTTAGTGTATAATGTAATTTTAGTGTAAAATGTAATTTTAGTATAAAATGTAATTTTAGTGTAAAATGTAATTTTAGTGTAAAATATAATTTTAGTGTAGAATGTAATTTTAGTGTTGTGTAATTTTAGTTTAAAATGTAATTTTAGTGTTGTGTAATTTTAGTTTAAAATGTAATTTTAGTGTAAAATGTAATTTTAGTGTTAAATGTAATTTTAGTGTAAAATGTAATTTTAGTGTTAAATGTAATTTTAGTGTAAAATGTAATTTTAGTGTAAAATGTAATTTTGGTGTAAAATTTATTCTTTGTGTAAAATGTATTTTTTGTGTAAAATGTAATTTTAGTGTAAAATGTAATTTTAGTGTAAAATGTAATTTTAGTGTAAAATGTAATTTTAGTGTAAAATGTATTTTTTGTGTAAAAAGTAATTTTAGTGTAAAATGTAATTTTAGTGTTAAATGTAATTTTAGTGAAAAATGTAATTTTAGTTTAAAATGTAATTTTAGTGTAAAATGTATTTTTTGTGTAAAATGTTATTTTAATGTTAAATGCAATTTTAGTGTAAAATATAATTTTAGTGTAAAATGTAGTTTTAGTGTAAATTTAAATTTTAGTGTTAAATGTAATTTTAACGTAAATTGTAATTTTTACGTAAAATGTAATTTTTGAGGAAAATGTAATATGTTGTCATGTAATTTTTCTTAATCATAATCTTATATGATTTCTGTTTGTTTAAATATTAAGTGTAAAATTTAAACCCAAAATAAAACTTCAAACAAACTAAAGTTTTCCCCTTCACTTTACAATATTCTATTAATCAGGGCGTTTCAGTTACACAAAAGGATCTCAAAATAAAACAACCATAAAAATGACATTAAACTACAAAATATAATAAATAAAATAATAAACTCATTTATAAAATAAAATAATAAATATAAAACAACATAAAAATCATTTAATTTTCTATTGTGATTTATTTACATACAAATTCTTAAGATTCTTCTTTTTTATTATTATTATTTTTTTTCTTGCCATTGTTGTAGTTTATATATGTATATCAAAAGCTATAAATGGTTACAGGTATAAAAATAGTTTAAATATGTAAAATAAGTCCACAAAAATATACATTTAAATATACCATGTATGACGTTGACCGCATTGATGACGATGATTATGAATTCAACAAGATATAAAAAATTAACTAAAAAGTAACAACAACAATAATTACAAATAACCAACCAACTTAAGAACAAACAAAAGTACAAGTATCTTGAAACGTATGAGTTTTATATGTATCTGGCTAATCCAGTTTAATATGACCATTAATAATAACGACACAAAACAAAATAATGAAACGGACCAACAAAAGCAACAACAAAAATTTTATTATAAAATATAACAACAACAACAACAACAATGAGAAAGAACTAATAATTACTTACACGAAAAACAACAAAAGCTAACAAGACCAACAACAACAACATTAGCAGCGACAGCAACAACAACAACAGCTACAATGAAAACCAAGTTAACAACATTTAAGATACGATTTTTAAGTGGTCCAGCGAGAGAAAGAGTGTGTAGAAGAGGCTGAGTAAAAGAATCGAATGGTGTCATTAATTTTGAACACAAAATAAAATTTTATAATTTATGACGATGCATACGAGAATGAGAGCCCAAGAATGGTTGGTTGGATACTGCATACAAATATTCATAATACTTATACATACATATGTTTGAATGTATAAATGGTTAGTTATTTGTGTGATTACAGGGTGATAATTATGAAATGGTACATTGTATTTCGGTATATAAAATCATACCCAATGCGAAACTCATTGATTCGAATGGGAAAATGTCGAAACTATGGAAGAGGTATTAGAAATATTAATGAAGACAAACTTTCAAACTAGAAAACAATGCACAGTGAGGCAGAATTGAAAATTTTTGGAAATAAATCTGTAACTTCTGATCGGCTGTTTGGATTTTCATGAAATTTGGTATAGGCGTAGCAGAGGAGTGTACAATATTAAGTTTGTAGGCAATGGTAAGACCTACAAAAAACAACATGCTGGCATGTCCTATTTATCTCTTATAGTTTTTGAGATAAGCATTCTTACAGAACAGTGAAATTTGCAGGTGCATCTATACCGAATAGGAGTAGGGAAGAAGTCGAATAGGTAGAATTTTTCCTATATCATTGTTCAATAGGGTGGTCCAAAATTTATTCTTGCTAGCTACATTTAAACGTACCTAAAATTATGAAAGGAAATGTCTTTTAGAACATATTTACCAAATTTCAACTTTCTACGATGATTGGAACATGAGACTGCAAGTCCATTTACGTCGATAGTCCTACAACAAATCTTAAAATTTTGTCTCACCAATATTAATGATTTATACAACAAACGATAGCTAAAAAAAAATATATACGTATTTTTTTGGATAGCCACGATTTTTAAGAACCTCCCTGAGTCTATTTTGCATCGTATTAACAAGGTGAGTAGTTTCTTCAACAGAAATCTTCTCCCAATCCTCCTTGATTACATCCTTTAGCATGGACATTTATTTCATATATCAACAGAATTTAAATTATGAGCGTACACTTTTGGCACATATTAAACACGTGTATTCTGACAAAAGGTACCGTTATACTTCACATACAACTCAAAGCTGCAAAAATTTGTATCATCAAAGTTGATTGCCACGATATTGCCAACACATAAAATAAAACATTTTATGGTCTTGTCTGAATTCTATTACACAAAATTAATTACACAAAAACTATAAATCGTTTTTGATTGCTTACATATTGAAGAATTATTGGACAAAAAAATTAGACAAATCCGCCTACCGCCACGCCCACTATTAATTACCCAATTATGAAAAATAGTCAAAATTTAAAAATAGCTTCTTTTATAATTCTTTTTCATTTGAAAATAAGTTTAATTAAAAATACAAAATAAAGATTACATAATTCATCATAATTTTTTAATGAAAGTATAAAAAAGTTTAGTAAAAAAAAAAACAAAATCATGTGGAATCTGCACCAATATCACTGTCATTTTCACTATCAGACTTTTTTAGTAGTTTCAATATATCTGGTGTTAAAATTCGTTTTTTAACTGGTGGAGTTTTCCTGAAGCTGCAAATATAAGGATCTGATGATATTAATAGCCTTTTTATTAAATCTGCATTAGTCTCGGTCCGTGAAGTTTTCCGCGTGAACTGCAGTCTATAACGTCTATTGTCTTTATTCCTGGATTCTTGAGTTTCTTCAGATAATTGACCAATAGGAAGGATGCAATATTCAATTATAGCTTTTCCGTGCCAAAGAACTTTGTGAACACTTAAAGGCATGTAATACCCCAGGGATATAGTTTAAAATAAAGATTTCTTGTTTCAAATGTATAACTTTCGAATGCTTCCACGTTTATAGTATACCCAGATGCTAAGCATTCCAATATAACATGAAAACGTTTAATAAGTTCTAAACTTAACTCAATTATTTGCGCAGATATTTCCGCATTTCTAAAAAATCGCCTGGCTGTATTGCCATCGTTAGTATTTCCCGATATCTGTTTAGGCATGTCTATCAATAACCCCATTTTTGATCTAAATTCGTCTTGAATACAATTTTTTTTTTTTGTAAAACTTTTACTTTGTTATCTTCACTTGCCACATTTTTATATCTATCTTGTAAGCTATATGTAGTAAACATTCCATGAATCGTATCCAGGAATGTAGAGGCGACAAGCCAAATTCCAAAACTCCAGGGTCTAAGGTTTTTTGTAACAGGGCTGAAGAGTTATTCATTTCGGAAGGCTTAGCTCCACATACATAACATATTTGTGACGAATTGTAATTCGATAAAGTAGAACAAACTTTTCCATCAATCATGCATAAAATTAATTTCGGTTTTATATAAACAGTATTTTGGATATTGTTCACGACAATATTAACCTTAGTAGCAACTAGTTTTGCTATTTGGTCCTTAATACCTTGTACTTCTTTTTTTATCAAGTCTGTTGTCTCTTTTGCAAAGATTAATTTTATAGGACGACAATAGCGAGAGTCATAAATTATAATTTTCTCTTCATTTTTATTAATTAAATATATTTGTACTAGTACAAGAGAAATACTAAACAAATTTTCATCACTACTACCTTCTTGTATCCATTTTTGCTTATAAAGACTTTGATTAGATCTATCGCATCCCCATTTGAATAAAGCGAATATTTTCGTATATGTACTTATGTGATTTTTTATAAAATCACTATAACTTGAATATAGTCTTAAAATCGTGTGGTCTATTAGGGATTGTAATTTAATTTCAGCAACTTACAAATAAAATGGTATTCAATTTTTTGTTCCACTTAGAAGGATGGTGTATCTTTGTTTTGAATACTTTGTTCGGCAGGGGCAGTTTCGGACAAAAAATTTTTTTAGTTTCTATTAAAGGAGTATCCCTAGTTCTCAAAACAATCAAAAGTTGGACCCCAGCTGATAACAGAAAAAAGTATTCGTCTATGCATTTTTGTTTTTGACTTACAATTTTTTTTAAGAGCTTCCCTATTATATCTTTCAATATCTAAAACTATCTTCATTCAAATATATACAAAATATCTGTTTTATATTTTAAAGGAATTATGTTTTCATATACAAAAAGAATTTTTTAAAAATATGCCATAGAAAATTTTTTATTCATGTTCAAAGTTTGACCAATTTTCGAGCAAAAAAAAAAAATATATATATTTTTCTTTTGTATATTTTACCCATCATTCATGTTATCGTTAGAAGCATTCATTGATCGATTTCAGCTAAAATGAGTACGGAAATGTCTTAACTGAATAGTCTATTTTAATACCCGAATACCCGGTTTTGGCCAGCTAAATTTGAAAATCGAACACTGTGCTCTGGCTCATAAGTATAAAAACTTAGGAAAATTTACTTTTCGTTCTTGAAAGTTAAAATGATTTGTATCTTAACATATTTGTTCAACTTTTCGCTCATAATTATGTATTCATGTATGTTACTTTTATACATATGTAAACAAAAATTATTCTACTTCCAACTAGCTATTTGTTGTTGTCTTTTGCTGCATAATTTTTATACCCTACGCCACCATAGGTGGGGAGGGTATTATGCGTTTGTGCTGATGTTTGTAACACCCAAAAATATTGGTCTAAGACCCACCTTAATTTATACCATTCGGCTTAGAATCACTTTCTGAGTCGATTTAACGATGTCCGTCCGTCCGTCCGTCCGTCCGTCTGTCCGTCTGACCGTCTGTCCGTCCATGTAAACCTTGTAATCAAACTACAGGTCGCAATTTTGAATCAAAATTAATGAAATTTGGTACACAGGTTTCTTTTAGTCCAGGGACGAAGCTTATTGAAATTGGTTATGATCGGTCCATTATTTCACCTAGCCCCCATACAAATGTCCTCCCGGAAAAGGGTTTAACGATCATAAATCCCTTAAATATAGCAATATTTTAATGAAATTTGGAACATTTAAGTTTTATATAAGTCTAAATAAGTGTGCTGATTTTTAAAAAGATCGGTCCATAATTAACCATAGTTCCCATATTAACCCCTTTTCAGAAAATCACTTTAACGGGCATAAATCCCATTAAAATGTTAGTATCAAGTTAATATTCGACAAAAATAAGTTTTATATGAACATAAATGATAGTGCCAAATTTTACAAAGATCGGTCCATAATTTCCATAGCTCCCATATAAGGCCCTCTTTCGGGAATCACCCAAAAGTAAATAAATTCATATAAATGTCAGCATCAACGTAATATTCTGTATTCGTATGTTTTATTTTACACTTATGAGTATCGGTCCACATCTGACTCCAAGTCAAGACCCCTCCCGAATTATAATGTACACAATGGTGTAGGGTATCATATGGTCGGGCTTGACCGACTATATCTTTTTCTCTCGTTTTTTTTTATTTTTATTTTTTTTTTTTATTTTTGTTTTTACTGTAAGTCTAAGGCTGTGAATAAAACAAAAAAATATTCTAAAAGTTAAAAGCAAAGAAAGATGGGCCAACTCATTTTTTTTCCATTCAATATACTGACCAGTATATTCCAAGTGCTACATGTATTTAAAAAAGTTGAGAGAAGTTGGTTTACCACACTACTTTGGATCCACCACACTGAAATAAATATCGAAATTTTTATGACTTTCCCAATTACTACTGAGGGTTATCTGTGATACATATACGAGTATTCAATTTCTTCGAAGCAAGTGTTCCACTTTCAATAGTTAAATTTGTAATATAGAGTATTTAAAAGTCGTCTCAAACTCTTGCTTTGTTTCTCATTCCTACTTTTGTATATTTTCTCCTTTTTTCTCTTTTTTTTTTTTTTTTTTGTTGTTGTAAATTTTTCCCAATATGTTTAATAACGTTTTTAAGACGATCATAATTATGTCTACGCATAAAAATCACATAAATTTTCAAATAAATACAACACAAAAATACTCCAACAAAGAATATAACAACAACTAAACGAAAAAAAAATGAAATAAAAATGAAACATAAATGATCTTAAATGAAAAGAAGAAGAAAACCAAAAAAGAAACAAATGCTCGTATATATTTAGTAAAACGCCATGCAGAACGTGCGACTGAATAATAAATGATGGCGCTTAAAAAATATCTTAGTGAACATAAAAAAAGCTATGAAAATCAAGAAACGTTGAGAAAAAAAAAAATTAACGAAATATTTGAGAGAAAAATAAAATCAAAGCGCCATCAAAATTTTGTTAACAAAAAAATTAAAAAAAAATTAACTACTCCCTGCTTGTTTCATTTGGTAAAATAACCCAAGTTTTTATTTAGAGTTTGAATTCAAAAACAGATTTTTTTGCACAAACTCTAACAAGCAGAAGTCTCATATTTTTTATTTGGTTTGTTTATCGGCTTAACAAAATCTTCAATAATAAAAAAAAAACAGCACACAAAACGTCTACCAAATGATCCACACCAATATTTTTTTTGTTAACTTCATGTCATGTTCTGGTACGAGTGTATGTCTGTTCTCTTCACTGTTCCATCTGTCTGTCTGTCTGTCTGTCTTGTTGCTTGCATTTTTGTAATCTGCTGATAATGATCAATACGTTTATGTTCCATTTGGCGTAGTGTGGTATTGGAGCTCGTTTTTTAAACAGTCTTTTCCCTGATGAAGACCAAAACCAGATGCACATTGCATATCTTGTCCTTTGATTTTTTTAAAGGTTGTCTCTGGCAATCGTTATGTTTGTTTTTCTTGTCTGTGTTTTACATTATTAAGATGGTCAGACTTGGAGTTACATATTTTTTTTTTTAATCTTTAATTTAATTTTGATTATTTTTTATGTTTTGATTCGAAAGATTGATCAGTGAAATGTTCCATTTGATGAGTTATAATTCACTTTGGAGCTTCTTTAATGAATAATTATGTTGTAGAAGATTTTAATCAAGAAGATTATCTTTATTGCAATTAAGTGAAATATTTGCAAAACAAATTAAGGCAAAATACGAAAAGGAAAACTAATCAATTTGTTGTTTTGTTATAAGGAAGAACAACATGTATTTAACTCTGGTGTTTCCAAAGGAATAATCTTTTTACTAGCTCAAAAGATTAAACAAATTCATTTAGAGAAAACTTATACATATGTATTTCCTAAGTAGAAAAACTCTTTAATTAGTTTCAAAATTATCTTAAAGATATTATTAGATTCTTAGTTTTCAGCTTGGGATTGGACAGGTAAAGAAAGGTGTTGACATGTAGTATTCTTCTAAGAGGCTAATATCTCTACTACTGTAGAATTTTATTATAAATAACTAGCTCTTAGATATTCGAATAAAGTTGAGCTCCTTATGTGAATAATAACTCGACAATGAAAGATTTGATGCTTTTATCAGAAGATAATGTTTTCTAAAGAAGAATGGTTTATATTTCATTGAAGTCTTATACTTAGATATGAAGGTGTATGGACTAACCTGAAGATTAACATTTCAGCTGATTTTCACCCAGTTTCTAATATTCAAAATCAGTCTTAGAACTAATTACAAAATAATAAACGAATCGAATTACACAATAACCCCCCCCCCCCCCAGTATTCACTTACGGATCGAACACTGATACTGGAATTTTCGATAGTTTTCAGATTTAAAAATTTGAAGTCATAAAAAAAGTATCCGCGGTTTTTTATCACTAAATGTTGTTGATGGCCATATATCGGATAAGACTTATTCGATTATGTCAAACGAACATGTTTTAGAAAGATGACATTTAGGGTTACATTTTTGATGAAGAAAGTTCTTTAACTCGTTGCTCGTGTAAACAATTTATATTGATTTCAAAATGAGTTAAATAAATACGCTATGTGACACTTTTTTACTACAAAAAAAAAAAAAAAAAAAAAGGAAAAACACTGCAAAAAAAATTTCAAAGTGTACGGTGACAATGTTGTGAGTGAACGCCGGACCCTGGGCTGTCAGATATGGCGATTTTTTCCTCAAACGTGGTGATTTTTAATTGCTCTTGGCTACTGAATTTTCGGTTTGGCGACATGGCAAAGTTTTTGGTGATTTTTAACAAAATGGTGATTTATTTGGCGAATTTTTAAAATTTTATTAAATGGAGTAAAACTATTACGTTTTCTTGCTAGCAAACGACTACTGATTTTCTCATTCTGTGTGTAGCATGTCGAAGAAATCATTTAATACCCCATAAAGTATATATCCTCTGGGTCCTGGTTAGATTCTGAGTCGATCTAGCTATGTCCGTCCGTCTGTCCATCTGTGTGTCTGTTGAAAGCAGGATAGGGCTCGAACAGGACAACCTAGGGGCACGAAATTTGGCTCAAATATTTATCTTATATAAGGTTTGTTTGGTATTGGAAATGAGCAAAATCGTTTAATATACAAAAAAGTTGTGGCCAAAATACTAGAATCACAGGGTGCCCGTTGTAGCTTCATTTCATAGTTTTCTGCTGATATCTCTCAAACAAATGTATGTACGATAACGAAATTTTGTACAGATAGTTCGAGGGTCGATATAAACTTCGAAATCCAAAATGGGCGAGGTCCGCTCAATTTACCGCCCACCTCTCACATAACGTAAAATTTGAGAAAGTTGATGGTGGGTATATAGATTCGGCCGAACCGAATATAACATTCGCGCTTGTTAGTCATTCAAAACGCCAAAAATATTTTTTAGCCCGAAATTAAAAAATGCGCAAATTTAGCACTTTTAACAATTTTCTTTTAGCCCTTTTTGCTCTATTTTACTTTTTTAAAAAAGGATTAAAAATAATTTTGCAAATTTTTTTTCTTTTATTTGCAAATTTTTGTACTAAGTTTTCAATATAATTTTCGAGCAATGTGAAGAGGCTAGACCTAATCTTTCCAGAGATTTTAACAATTCGTAAAGGAACTTTTTTTTATTGAAAAGAACTGTCTTCAACAATTAAAATTAGTGTTGAAAGAACTGAACAATTTTGGATTGAGGTTCATAAAAATAATTTGTATTTAAATTTTCCCAGTTTGCTATTAATATTTTAAGATGCAGAATCCAAATGTTGATTATAAGTAAAAATATTGCTTATATGTTTGTTTTTACTTTTCAGAAGAAATTTTAATTTTAGTCCACAAAACTTGTCTCGATTGTACCACAAAACTGTTGTCTTTTTAAATTTAGCACTTTTTTCAAATATTTCTACGCGTCTATAGTTGGCATTACTGGTGCTACATGAATTAACGCAAAGAAATTTGATCAGGCGCGGATCCAGCTCAAGCTTTTGGAGGAGGAAAATGGAACAATTTAGTACAGATTTTTCATTAGGTACTTTCATTTTGGGGAGGGTAATTTCCTTTTTTCCCTCCCCATGGATCTGCGCCTGAATTTGATTGACCGGATTACCATCAGTAAAATCGAATTATTTTTGAAATGGATCATTACAGGCGATGAATTGCCAGAATATTAAATAAAAAAATCATAGTCAAAGGTTGGCGACCCTCCAAAAACGACTTGAAAGCTTGGTTTTACGACAAACAAGGTTATGTTGAGTGTTTGATGGGATTGGAAGGGTATTATCTATTATGAGCTGCTACAACCTGGCGAAATCAACTCTGAATTGTACTGTTCACAACTCGACCATTTGAATGAAGCAATCAAGAAATAGCGACCAGAATTGGCCAACATAATGACAATGCCAGTCAACGCCGCCAAAAATTAATTGCACTTGGCTGTGAAGTTTTGATGTACCCACCGTATAGCCGGACTTTGCACCGTCTAACTATCATTTGTTTCAGTCTCTTCAAAACTTTCTAGATGGTAAAAAATTGGCAAACAGAAGACAGTTGAAAATCACATGGCCAAGTCTTTCACCGATAAACCACATAAGGGGGATAGAATTTTGAAGCTAAACGAACAATTACAAGAAGTCATAGATAATAATGGCGAATATTTACTTGATTATAATTTATTTTCAATCAAGAAAATTTTATTTTAAAAAGTTTCTAAAAAACCGAGGATACTTTTTATATGACCTAATATATCTATATTTAACGAACATGACAAATTTGGTAACTTCGGTAAATATATCTCCTTCATATCCCTTCCAGAGAATTGAACAAATTTGACGCATGATCATCAATTGAATGTGTGAGAGTGAAAATTGTATAGTAAAATTTGATGCATTATATGTTACCTCGAATGAAGTTTATTAAATCGTTCAGGATTAGCATTTTTACCAGGGATGACTAGACGGCAAATTCAGGATAAAGAGGTACTCTAATATTTTCTAAAGGTTTCAATTAACTGGATACATGCGCAGTATTCTAGGGATCTATGTCACAAATATAAATATTTGTGAGACGAATAGGGAATATCTTGCAATTACAACTACGGTAAGTCTACTAATCTAGCGAATATGGAGACCACGCCTTCTTTGGCTCTTCTTGATTTTTTTTTTTTTTCAAATATATCCTGATATTATAGGTTTTCTCTCCAATTTTCTGTCTGATGACCAATCCAGGTTTATTCATTATTCAATCTGAGATAAGCATTCCAAACAGTTATTATCACTTTACACAAATTATGTTATTTAGGGTAATACAATCCCATACCGATATGATATGAAAATTTATGTTCTGATGATATTAGGCTTTCAATAGCTCTCACATTTCCCGGTAAAATATTCCAAGCTGAAATTGACGCTATAAATACACTGCCTTTCAACAGAATAGGTTCAAGATTTTTGTTCCGTTAAAGCTCTTGTTATTTTTAAAATAATAATGAAATTAAATTTTTTTTTTTTTCATGATAACTTTTAAAGTACTCTATTCTAAAATATTTACAAATAAAATAAATTTAAGTAATAACCAGGGAAATCAAAATATGCTCTAAAAAAATGGGTTTTATGCTCATTAAATATGCAATGAAAAACAAAAAATATGCTCTAAAAATGCGAAAATATGCACAGAGATTTTGTATAATTTAAAAAAAAAAAAAATATTATTGATTATTATTTCAACGTTATAAAAAAAGGCAAGACTGAAATTTATCAACCTCGTCGAAATTTGATTCCCCATTTTTTTTATTGTATCTCATAAAAACGTTATTGATCTTCTATTTTCTTACCCATCTAATTCTAAACACTATTTTTAGTTCAGAAATGATCATATCGATCACTGACCGCCAAAATATCGTAATCGACAACATTTTCGAAATTCGTGTTTTGATGAAAATCTATAATTTAGAATCATTTAGATCATTTGTCAAAATTTCATCGACGTATCCAGTGTCATTTAAGATTTATACCGAAAGTAATTTTATCGTAAGTGACATTTTTCACACATACACTAGGAAGCATAAATCTGCGTACGAACTATTAAACAATAATTTTTATCGTAATTTCTCTATTATATCTTTAAAGATTTTGATTTTTTAGAGCTCTATGTAATAGCTTAAATCCCTGACAATATTATAGTAAAATATTATGTTTAGAAATATGAATAGATTCGCGATTTTCCAAGAATATTTAAATTAACGTTCTATAAATTTCTAAAAGAAGTGTATTCTAAAATGATGCTTAATGTGGTTTTCTCTAAATAAGGCCATAATACAACATAGTAAGAAAATCGGACCATGCTATTAATGAAGTAGTCCCATTATAAGTTATTTTCTATTCATTTATAATATATAAAAATGTCTTCTAGGTACAACTAACCGCGAGAATCAAAAATGCAAACAATATTTTTTATTAATTTTATCTGGAATGCTCGTATTTTATTCGAATTTAATATTTTTGTAAATTTTATAGCTGTTTGTCCCAATTTTTTCACGTATAACATGACCGAATTAAAATTTTTTCATTAATCTATGTCGTTAATCTCTCCAAAACGTGATTTAAGTGAAAAGCACCCTATTATTTCGGTTAATAATAATTTCTCCTCAGACATACATATGGTTTTCTATTAATATTACAAAAATTAAATTCATACTTTCAGTAGGAATAAATAAATTAATTTATTCCTTGATTTATTACGAAAACATCTTTAATTATATTGGAAAATTTGTAACAGCAATTAAATAAAGAACAGCAACAAATTTAATAATTTGATAATAATAAAGTTAAGATTTTTCAATAATGTATGCAGACTTTTGCTATATAAATGTATCACTTTATTTTAATATTTTTGGATAACCGTGAATCTATTCACTTTTCTAAAGTTGATGTTTTACTTAAATATTGTTAAAGATTTAAGCTATCATATAGAGCTGTAAAAACTCCAAAAATCTTAAAGGATATATAGAAAACTTGCATCAATAATGTCTTTCATGTTTGTACGCAGACTTCTGCTTCCTAGTGTATAACAATGTGTAAACAATAAAGGTATTCATCTCAGAAATTGCAACATTGCTAGACCCTTGCAAAGTAAGTTGTGCTAAATTTATTCCATATGGTTGTTGTTGTGTTTACAGAAATCGATGCAAATTTTATATTTTCCAAGGTTCTTGCAAAGTTTAAAATTTCTAAGGTGAATACCTTTAATAATGTGTAAAGTTTTGTTTTCTGCAATTACGACATTTTCGCGGTTAGGACTCGATATGCTTTCATAAAAAATATTGTTTTTACAACATAAACTTCAATCATAATAATCAATCTTTTTTTTTTTTTTGTTTTCTCATTTTTTTATAAAATAAAATTTGAAAAACATTTCATGATGTATAAAAAAATTATCCTTAAAATATCAAAATGTGCTCTAAAAGGGTTAAATATGACCTAAAAATAACAAAATATGCTATAAATATGCACTAAAAATTGCCAAATGCAAAAATATGCCGTTAAGAGTAAAATGAAATTGAAAAAATATTCGGCTGTGCCGAATCTTTGATACCCTTCACCATATTACCATATTACCATCTTACTATCTTATCGACATCATATTACCATATTACCGACAAATAATAAAATTTTCGCCTTAACGTATGCTTTCATATTTTCACATATTTAAATCTAAATTTTTTTCAAACTAAATTTGAATATGAAAAAAAAAACAATCATAGCAGGCTTTGCTTTTAAAAAATAAACAACAACAATTCCATATTTATTTATTTTTTTATGTGTGTATATACAAACTGACTGCATATACAAAGAACAACAACAACACTGTTATTCATTATATTACTTCTGGTGCTAACTAAACTACTTGTCTTATAGGCAAAAACGTCACTAATAGTCATTACAATGCTTAATATACATGTTTGTGTATGTATTTATGTATATTCTTAACAGATATGTTTTAGTTTTAAAAAATAAACAACAACAATTCCATATCTATTTATTTTTGTACAGACTGCATATACAAAGAACAACAACAACACTGTTATTCATTATATGACTGCTGTTTCTAACTAAACTACTTGTCTATACAAAAAACAAAAAAAAAAAAAACGTCACTAATAGTCATTACAATGCTTAATATACATGTTTGTGTGTGTATTTACATTCTTAACAGATTTGTTTTTGGTCTATAACTCTGTTGATTCTGAACGAATTTTGTTTATTAAAAAAAACGAAATTTTATAAAAACATTTATGACTGATCTATATAAAAATAAAAATCTGTAGCTTGAACAAGGGCTTCAAAAATAAAAAAATCGTTTTCCCCGATATCTAAGTTATTACTGAACCGATTTATTTCATTTTTTCAGAACAAAAATTCAGAAAATAATTTCCGAGCCCCCTTTAAAAATTCGAAGTCCCTGGTATATGCAGAGGCTTCAGAAACTGAAAAACCGGTTCCAAAAACCGGTTTTTAAAGCATATCTCCGCCATTTACAAATCGATCCTGCTGATTCAAAAAACCGAAATTTTAAAAAAATATTTGTGACCGATCTGTATAAAAATAAAAATCTATAGCTAAAACCAGGGCTTCAAAAAATAAAAAATGCGTTTTGTCCGATATCTCAGTTATTATTGAACCGATTTATTTCATTTTTTCAGAACAAAAATTCAGAAAAAAATGTCCGAGACTTCTTTGTAAAAACGAAGTCCCTAGTATATACAGAGGCTTCAGAAACTGGAAAACCGGTTCTAAAAACCGGTTTTTTTAACATATCTCCGCATTGTATGAACCGATCTTGCTGAATTCCAATAGCAAAATTCTCGAAAGCATTTCCGATCGTTTGATATATATATTATATATGTCAGTTATTGGTGGGCTTCATAAACGCCATTTCAACCGACACACGGACGGACGGACGGACGGACATGGTCCTATCGTCATCATTTCTTACAAGGATCCCGAAAATGTCAACTTTTTTGCTCTCCGACGAAAATTGTGGGAATTACAAACGGAATGACAAACTTATATATACCCTTTACACCTTTGGTGAAGGGTATAATATGCAAAAATATGCACTAACAAATGATTTATTTGTTCTGAAACGGATAAATATTTAATCGATGGCTTCATTCAACGTCCAGGAAAAAACATGCAATTGCATATTGTGGTTTCCCTGGTAATAACTAAGTACGATTTTTAATGATTTTTTTTTTTCGAACAAGCGAATTTTTAAAAGAAATTTTTTGTTTCATCTGAATAGGTTCAACATTATTTATTTAATAAAACAACAAGATGTATTGATTAATATGGTTATTTTTTGTTTAATTATATTATTCGGAAATTACTACACTAAGGGAAAAAATTCGATTAAAAATCAACAACGGTTATGGTCACATTGGTAATTTACGTTAACAGATTTTTAATACCATTCGTTAACAAATTTAATATAAAACATATGTAATTTAACAATTTTATACCGAAATGGTGTTTAATTTAAACATCTACACCGTATAGATTCACTATTGACACAGAATGGTATGGTTTTCAACACGTATGTGATTGATATTTCTTTGGGTGTAATAATGGGAATAGCTTTTATTATTCAATTTAACCTAAAAAATTATATTTGGAGGGGACTTATAAAGATTTTCAACTTGTAACAAAGAAGGTTAGCTCCAACTTTCTCCAATCTCTTCAGATAGTAAATTTTTATCCTAGTACTATCTGTCCAACTCATAAACATTACGTGACAGCAATTTCCATTCATTTCATATTATATTAATGTCGAGAGAGTATGGTCGCCACTCCAAAGTGGTAAAATTTTGACTTCGAATTCATTGTTTTACCGCTTCTGCGGTGTGAATAGGGGCATTGTAGAGCTAAAATATTCATGGAATGAATTAAAATAGTGTAAAAAAATATATAAATTCTTTTCCCAGTAAAATTTCGTTAGTTTTTCCGTAAATCTGTGTGAAGAAAATCGAAATTCACATCTCTCATAATATGATGTTGCACTCTGCGTCATTTCACTTCCTTCGCAGCTTTATGGGATACATAATTAGGATTATTTTTTCTCAAATAACGGAAATAAAAATATTTATAGCCCTTGGAGCATTCCATATTGATTTTCGTTCATCCTATAGAACAATATGTTTCATTCCTTTTTTATTTAGAACATGCGTTCACAGGTAAATGGAGGTAGTTTTACTTCACGAATGGTGATTAGAGGTGGGTTCTTTATAATTTTTAGTCTTCTTAGGTGCACTGAATTTCAAATAACACGCTTTACGTTAAAAACGCCTGCTTAAATACATGATTTTTATTAATTTCTGACGCAGAATCAGTAGAATTGTAGGCATCTCGTATGATGGATCTTCTGTCAGCATTCGTTGTTGCTTTATAATTACCTCTTTTCATATCGAAACTGATTTCTTAAAAAGTTGTTGACAATATTTTTTCTTCGTTCAATTTTCCTTCCCCATATTTCATAGATTAAGTAGAAATTGTCCATACGCTATAATTTTGCTTTATTCTTTATCGGAAAATTTTTTTACGCGACCAATTTTTAAAGATTCTTATAGAAAACTATAGAAAATGTTAGGAAAATACACAATTATGGCCGAATTTAACAAATACTTGACGCAAATTGATTTTATTCTTAATGAACCTATTCAGATGAAATAAAATTATTGCCTTAAAAAATACATTTGTTGGAAGAAAACCCGATAAAAATCATACCAAGTTCTTTATTAAGGAGTGAGATCGAAAAATTCTTAACATACATAATATTCAATAACTTGGAAACGGTTGATCTTAGAGTTTTCATTATTTTTTTTAATCATTTGATAATTTAGCACAGATCACAGAAATATATAATGTTTATGGTTCTAACCACTAATTATAAAATTGTGGACCATTTTTGGAAACCTTTTCTTTGGAGATTTGATAGTTGCTTCAGTCACTTTTTTGGAACAGTGTGCACATCTTCTGTTAAAATCTTCGGTATTTTGGGACACCTTTTTTATGCTCTTGAATTCACTTTTCACAAGAGCTAAATATCTCTCCACTGGTCTAAGCTATGGACAATTTTTAAAATTGACCTCTCTTGGTACTAAAACTATGTTATAGATTTTGTACCACTCCAGAGCTTTCTTACCGTAGTGACATGATAGCAAATGGGTCCAAAAATATGTGGACACGTTGTGCTTTCTTAAGAAATGAAGAAGTCTTTTTTGCAAATATTCCTTTATGCATATTTTGGTATTTATAGATCCGAATGTATCAAATGACTTTCCTGTTTTGCCGCAACTGCAAAAAGCTGATCATACCATGAATTTTGTAAGAAATTTTTGCTGCTTTTGGGTGTTAAACTTATCTCCAACATTGCTTCGAGCATTAGCAATAAAAATTTTTGAGACACAAGCTGCGAAGATTCTGCCAGCAACTACGTTTCTTCGTCAATTATACAGCTTGAGTATTTTTGTATGAAATTTGGTTTTAAATTCCGAGTCCTATTTTTGGCTTGTACTTTTTTTTTTGCAGAATTCCAGTTTGGAATTTTTTGAACTTTATATGTTATCAACTTTCCCATTAGCTTTAAATTTTGGCACCAAATAGTCGATGCACTGAGAAAACTAAGCTGATTTTCTACCAGATGTGTTTGGAGTTCCTTTCAATATGCCTTCAATTTTCTGGCCTTCCCAATATCATGTGGTCCTTTTTTCTTACCGAACTAGATTTCACATCAATAGTCAAATTCTCTTGATACTGTTTAATAATATTAGAAACGGTTTTACGGACGACATTTAATTCTGTGGCCAATTATTTGTAAGACCTATTTGGATTTTTTTTATAACTTGTAGAACGTAAATCTTTTTCGTCACTTATTTTGAAGAAAATAAGGACAAATTAACAAGGTTGTTATTAAAAATAATAACTGAAGTATTTTTCCATGATAACTAGATCAAAAAAAAAAAATTTGAATATTGATTCCGAAAAAAGTTATGAGGCAAAATGTGTGTTAAGAATTTTTCGATTTCACTCCTTAATTATTTTTTGCTATTAAACATCTTAGAATTCAAGACTTTAGAAATCAACATGAAAAAAATATAACTATCTTTATTATACTAAAAATAATGCGAGTTTTAATGTACCGAAAATATTGGACCTATTCTGTTGAAAGGCACTGTATGTATATCTGCAAGATGATACGTTCAAGTCCGCATTATTTAAAGACTCGAACAAACTGAGACATAATATCATTGGACTCTATCTACTCTACGAAGCTTGAGTTGATGACCAAATTTCAATTAATCTTTTACGATTAGTATACAATCAAAAGATGTTTAGAATTCGCTGAGCTACTGCAGAAATGAATAAATTTATTTGCCGGGAAAGAAGTATTCTACTACTCAAAGTAATGCAAGAAATAAAGGCAAATCATTACAAAGTAATGAGTCGAGCAAATAGTACTCATTACCAAAAATCAAAATATTCTTGGTAGACAGAAATCTTTGTTATGCTCTGTTTTTGCTCTGCATATTTTTCTTCTGCATAGAGAAAACTAGAGCAATATTGCTTTCTGGAAATGTGTGACTTACTCGATGAAGGAATATTTATCATTTAAATAGTGAAGCCTTGAAAAATTAAATAATTTTTTAAATTGTGCAGTATTTATTTTTTCAATGTATCAATTGATACATGAGCTAAATTCTATCTTTCTATAATCCCCTTATAAATTCGATCACTTCATTGGACGTACAAAACTCATTTAATGTCATTAAACTTATAACTTATAGACAATCAGTATCATTATAAACTTTTTCTGAACCCCAAAATCAAAGTCGTATAATTTTCCAACTATTCATCTGTAAAACGCCAACGCTTTAATAAATTTTTAAATTTGAATTTCATAAATTTCATATTTTTCAATTTTATTTTAAAT
Organism: Protophormia terraenovae; assembly: GCA_951394005.1. Taxonomy (NCBI): domain Eukaryota; kingdom Metazoa; phylum Arthropoda; class Insecta; order Diptera; family Calliphoridae; genus Protophormia; species Protophormia terraenovae. Next base: position 34,319,201 of record OX596073.1, read on the forward strand.
AAATTAAAATACATTGTTTAAATAGTAAATGAAAAATTAGTTTATACCCTAAATTCTAAAACTAAATACTTAAGAGTACAAGTATTTTAAAAAATTTCAAAAGACGTTTATAACTATTTTGGTTATACTATTAACACACATTGTTTTAGAGTTTTTGTTCTTTTTTCTTAACTATTTAGTGACCTTTTTTGTAAGTTTTTTTTTTCAACTTATTGTTTTTTGTAGGTATTAAAATATTTGAAGAGTTATTATTATAATATGCACAAAAAAAAAACAAATATATATATATATATATATATATATATATATATATATATATATATATATATATATATATATATATATAAACGAACACATAATTTGTAATCAGATCTTTATCGTTTTGAAAGATCCCAAAGAAAAAAAAAAAGATGAAAAAGAAAAACACAACAAAAAATAAATATCTAAACAATTATTAATTGCTCATAACATTTATCAAAATCTATAATTTTATAATTTTCATTTTCATATATTAAAAAAGAAAAAACAAACTCTTTCTAACTCTTTTATATATATTTAACGGGCTTATTATGCTGGCTGGGTTCGTTAAGGGACTTCTAATATTATACGACGTCTTTAGGTCTTGTCATAGTAAATTGTCATTGTCTTCTTGTTGTTGTTGAGTTGGGGGGGGGGGACAGAATTTAGTTTTTAACTAATCATGGAAAACTATTTTCAAGTGTGTCTCCAAACAACTATTTTATTTTATTTAATTGTTTGTCTATGACGCCGTTTTTTTTATTTTTTCATTCTTTTCTTTTTAGGCGCTGTGAAATTTGTGTCTTTTTAATATTTTTGTTTTTCCTTTTGTAGATACTTATGTATTTAATTTTGTGTTTTTGGAGTGTCTTTAGAATCAGATAACTTTGTCGCTCTTTTTTTTCGGTCAAATGTAAAGATGCCGCTAGATCAGATTTAATCAAATGATAAAAATAAATTATTACTAATATTTGTCAATGCCATTGATTATTATTTTGTTTGGGATGTGTAATAAATTGATAAAATATTAAATTTCATAAAATAGTTTAGAGTAGAAGAAGAAAAAGATAATCTTTAAATTTTGATGTGAAAATAATTTTGAAAATTTGAAACTAGACGGAACTAGTGTGTAACTAAATCTGGGGAAAGGAAGTAAATTAAATTTAAAGATATTTATAAGAAGATATAATAAGTATGTAAATAAGACCACCCTATTTGTAGAAGTTATATTTTGCGTGGATTTTTTCTATTGTCTTATTTTAAATGTTTAAAGCAATCAAGTTTCTAAAGGTCTATAAAAAAGCCACAGACTCTGAAAACTCTCACTCAGAGTTCTCGTCAACAGTATGTGAACTTATCACACGAAGTTTTCTCAAAAACTATTGAAGTTCATCTAAGTATATCATCTTCAAAGATTAATGAAAAAATAGTTACTTAAAAAAATAGTTGCATAAAGTACAACCCGCTTATTACTTTGAGTCTACATTAGACAAATTTTTATTAAGACATTATTATTATTATTATTAAACATTTTATAAAGATAAAAATTTGTCTAATGTAGACTGAATTTGTCAGTATTATTGCAGCGTTAAAAGAAAATTGTCAGCACTCGAGCTCTGACAACTTTGTCTTGATAATGCTTAGTAAAAGACGCCATCTTGATTGTTGTTGGTACTTTTTGCATGGCTTATTATGACATACGTTTTCACCTATAATTGACAGAGATAAAAAATTATCTGCAACTCAAACAAAAATTTGACGTTTGTCTTGATAGAAATTTCTCTAATATAGACTAATCGAAAACAATTGTAATCTAAAAATTAAATAAATACCTTTCAAATATTTTTTACCAACTTTAAAATGTTATAGATGCAGGTTTATCTAAACAAACTACGAAAATTAGTGAAAAATAAAGTAACCAACATAGAAATAACCGAACTTTTTTGTACTTAAACAATTCAACTATTTTTCTTTTTCCTAAACTCATTAAAAAAAAGAGGGAAAATAATACACTGACTGACTGTAATAATTCTATTCCGTTTTGGGGCTATTTTTATATTGATTGTTTTAACAGGTTGACGATTTCTTTCGCTTCGATTTTTTTGCTTTTTTGTGTTTTTTTTTTTGCTATTTTTCCTCTTTTAGGTGATTTTGTATTTTGGCACTTTTTCATTTTAACGATTTATTTTATTTTTTTTCGAATTTTTTTATTTAAGCGTTTTTTTCTCATATAACGTAAAATTTAAGAAAGTTGATGGTAGGTATATAGATTCGGCCGAGCCGAATATAACATTGCCGCTTGTTTTCATTCATGTTTTTACGCTTTTTTGCCTTTTTTTTTTTTTTTGCTATTTTTCCTCTTTTAGGTGATTTTGTATTTTGGCACTTTTTACTTCATTTTAACGATTTATTTTTTCGAATTTTTTTATTTAAGCATTTTTTTCTCATATAACGTAAAATTTGAGAAAGTTGATGGTAGGTATATAGATTCGGCCGAGCCGAATATAACATTGCCGCTTGTTTTCATTCATGTTTTTACGCTTTTTTGCCTTTTTTTTTTTTTTTTGCTATTTTTCCTCTTTTAGGTGATTTTGTATTTTGGCACTTTTTACTTCATTTTAACGATTTATTTTTTCGAATTTTTTTTATTTAAGCGTTTTTTTCTCATATAACGTAAAATTTGAGAAAGTTGATGGTAGGTATATAGATTCGGCCGAGCCGAATCTCTTTTAACGAGTTCTTAATTTTTCTCGATTTTTATTTAAGCGATTTTTTAGTTTGAGGTTATTTTTTCATTTATGTTTTTCGCCTTATGGTTTTTTAAAGTTTTTCCCGATTTAGTGATTTTTTTAATAGTTTTTCGCGCTTTTTTTTTTTTTTGGTTTTGGCGATTTTTTGTTTGTAGATGATTTAGGCGATTTTTGTATTTTTGCTTTTTTTACTTCATTTATGCGATTTATATTTGCGTTTTTTTGCTTTGAAGACTTTTTTGTTTTAGCGTTTTTTTTTTTTTGACGAGTGCTTTATTTTTGTCGACTTATTGATGTAAGCGATTTTCCAAATTGGCGATTTTTACATTTTTAGTTTTTTATTATTATTTTTTTTTTTTTTTTGGGATTTTTTCAGTTTTCGCCTTTTTTCATTTATGTTTTTTCGCTTTAAAGTTTTTTTTTTTTTTGAAGAATTCTTTATTTTGCCGACTTTTTTTATATAAGCGATTTCTGTTAGCGTTGTTTTCGCATTCATTTTTTTTATGAATTCTTTATTTTTGTCGACTTTTTTATTTAAGCGTTTTCCGAAATTGACGATTTTTTTTTTCTTAAAATTTTTCGGATGTTTTTTTGCGATATTTTCCTCTTTTAGATGATTTAGGCGATTTTGTATTTTTTTATACACTTTAATTTAAGCGATTTTTTTGGGCGCTTTATTTTTACGTTACGACTTTTATATTTAAGAATTTTTTTTTAGCGTTTTGTTTTCATTTATGCTTCTTCGCTTTAAAACCACTTTAATGTGCATAAATCCCATACGAATGTTAGTATCAAGATAATATTCGACACAAATAAGTTTTATATAAGTAGAAACAACATTGCCAAATTTTATTATAATCGGTCAATAATTTACCATAGCTCCCATATAAACCCTCTTCCGAAAATCGCCGTAAAGTGCATAGATGATGTTATTATCAATGTATTATTCTGTATTTGTGTATTTTAATTTAACATTTAGTAAAAGTGTTGGTCTACGATTGGCCAAAGGTCTAATATAAGTCCCCTTCCCGAATGGAAGGTAATTGAAACATAATGGTTTCAATTACTAATTAACTTCGAAATGTATAAAAATAATGATTGTATGGCATTAAAAATATACAAAATTACCGAAATTAAAATCGTATGTTGATTTTTTTTAATAGCTTTCGATAAAATTTATTTTTAAAGGATTTAAGAATGTAATTAATTATAATTATTACAAGAAAAACATAGTTTTTTTCCCATCAGTATGGACTTTTTTATATTACACTCTTTTTAAATATAATCATCTTCGATTTCCATAATTAATATTTTTTTGTCTCTAATTACAAAAACCAAAAAAAAACTGCTTTAAAAAAAATTTAAAACTCCTACTTTTTAAAAAAATATTTTTTAAGCAACAAAATTTGGTAACGTTTGCTTCGCGACTTGAGTTTTCGCCAGAAAAAAAAAACACAAAAAAACTATATCTTCGGACCTATATACATATTTGCGCTCTATTGTTTTACTCACACATACATATATGTATAAGTAGGAACTATAACCGCTTATAACTTTTCAAATATTTGAGAAAATATCTTTCGAATAGTATGTTTTTTATTAAAATCGGATGCATAACTTATGTAAAATTACACTACTAAATATTAAACATCAATCAAATTTACATTTTTCTTTCTTCTGTAAATCTTTATCATAACATTAATCTAAAGTCCAACTTTCTAGTAGCACTAGCAAACTGACTTTTACATACCTAATTCATCAAAATCTCTATACACAGACAAATAATCAGTTTCCTTATACTGAATCTTTTTCTTAATAACAAATTTGAATTATTGATGGCTTTAATATTGATCTATATCGGATTAACTGTTAAAGTTAATCCTTAAAATCTAAATTTAACCCCTTGAGATTTAAACGCAAATACAAACCAAATGTTGGTGTTAAACAGGTAGTTACCCATATCAAAACCAAACAACCAAATTTTAATTTCCTTATAATTTGAAAGTATTTTAAAACTTGTTGAAATTTAAACCAAAAAAAAAAAAAAAAAGATGAAATGAATATAAAAGAAAACCAAACAACTGTTTTGTACACACGCCCACTAAATACAATTGAAATTCCCAAACACAAAGACACTGCGCAAAATACTTTTATATGTATTTAAGGGGAAAATCCTTTATGTTTTGGCAAGTTCAACAATCCTCTTTAAGGTTTAATTACAGGATTACTAACAAACATAAGAAGTTTAAGATGAAAATGTATAGAATATTAAAGTAAAGGATTAAAATTGAACAAAACAAGTGAGATAAGAAAAGAAAATCTATTTAAAGTAGAGACACCTACTGTGAATAAAGAAAATAAATACAAATGAATAGAGTTGGTATTGAAATTGTATGGTAACACACTGAGGAAAATGTGAAGAGTAGTTTAAATTGAGTATGATTTTAAAAAGTTATTAATGTAAAGTTTTATTGAAGGTTTAATTGTTTTCATTAAGTTAGTAGCTCATATAAGATCTCGGGCTTGGTTCACTAGCACGAGCGAAAATAAATAAATAAATAAATAAATAAATAAATAAATAAATAAATAAATAAATAAATAAATAAATAAATAAATAAATAAATAAATAAATAAATAAATAAATAAATAAATAAATAAATAAATAAATAAATAAATAAATAAATAAATAAATAAATAAATAAATAAATAAATAAATAAATAAATAAATAAATAAATAAATAAATAAATAAATAAATAAATAAATAAATAAATAAATAAATAAATAAATAAATAAATAAATAAATAAATAAATAAATAAATAAATAAATAAATAAATAAATAAATAAATAAATAAATAAATAAATAAATAAATAAATAAATAAATAAATAAAAGAAATAAATAAATACAAAAATATTCTCATGATACAATTTTAAATTTCCAAAGTCTCCTCCCTTAATAAATAAATAAATAATAAATCCCTAAATAAATAAATAAATAAATAAATAAATAAATAAATAAATAAATAAATAAATAAATAAAAAAATAAATAAATACAAAAATATTCTCATGATACAATTTTAAATTTCCAAAGTCTCCTCCCTTAATAAATAAATAAATAATAAATCCCTAAATAAATAAATAAATAAATAAATAAATAAATAAATAAATAAATAAATAAATAAATAAATAAATAAATAAATAAATAAATAAATAAATAAATAAATAAATAAATAAATAAATAAATAAATAAATAAATAAATAAATAAATAAATAAATAAATAAATAAATAAATAAATAAATAAATAAATAAATAAATAAATAAATAAATAAATAAATAAATAAATAAATAAATAAATAAATAAATAAATAAATAAATAAATAAATAAATAAATAAATAAATAAATAAATAAATAAATAAATAAATAAATAAATAAATAAATAAATAAATAAATAAATAAATAAATAAATAAATAAATAAATAAATAAATAAATAAATAAATAAATAAATAAATAAATAAATAAATAAATAAATAAATAAATAAATAAATAAATAAATAAATAAATAAATAAATAAATAAATAAATAAATAAATAAATAAATAAATAAATAAATAAATAAATAAATAAATAAATAAATAAATAAATAAATAAATAAATAAATAAATAAATAAATAAATAAATAAATAAATAAATAAATAAATAAATAAATAAATAAATAAATAAATAAATAAATAAATAAATAAATAAATAAATAAATAAATAAATAAATAAATAAATAAAGAAATAAATAAATAAATAAATAAATAAATAAATAAATAAATAAATAAATAAATAAATAAATAAATAAATAAATAAATAAATAAATAAATAAATAAATAAATAAATAAATAAATAAATAAATAAATAAATAAGTAAATAAATAAATAAATAAATAAATAAATAAATAAATAAATAAATAAATAAATAAATAAATAAATAAATAAATAAATAAATAAATAAATAAAGAAATAAAGAAATAAATAAATAAATAAAAAAAATAAATAAATACAAAAATATTCTCATGATAAAATTTTAAATTTCCAAAGTCTCCTCCATAGAAATATTCTGTTAGTTCACATCCCTTTTAAATTTCTCCCTGTGTATGTACATATATTTTTCCCCCTTTGTAATTGAATTCCAATAAATGTAGTTGGCTAATATTTCTTAAAATAAAAACCAAAAACACAAAAAAAAACTTGGTTGTAAACCACAACAGTTTACAATTGTTTAACTCGTGTTTACACTTGTTTTCTTTTTCGGTTTTCATTTTAATAGAAATTTTCACAAATTTTATCTTTTCCAACAGGCAATCTAACTAAAATACTTAAAATACTTGTAACATTTACTTTATTGGCCTGTCTTTGACCATTTTTTTCCTAAGCAGGATTTTTATCTTGTTTTCTAAATGCATTTAATGTCAAGCGCTTTATCATTGTCCTCTCAGCCAGTAGCCATTTTGATCTTGGCAATAGAATATAAATTCCTTTTAACAAGAAGTTCTTGTTTTAACAAGCTGTTTTTTTTTTATTTTCTTTTATTATACAGCCGCTATCTTACATCTCATCTCACATTAATTTTGTAAAATCGTTAATTCTATTGTTTTAAAAATTATTGTATAATTTGTCGTTAAATTATTTTTATTACACTTGATTTTATATTGACGTTTTTGGTCTATTGTTTTCTGGCAACAATTTACAATGGAAAAAATATGTTTTGTAGCAATCTTTTTCAAATCAAACAATTTTATTAGCCGAAAACATAATAAAAAATACGATTTTAGGTGTTTACTTTACAAACTTGTATAATTTATGAAATTACTAAAATTAATTTTATATTCAAAAAACACCTTTTTTAATACAATTTAGCGCTCAAAATTTTAAAGATTTTGTTTTTTCGAAACTCTTTAAAAGTTATTGCTTACAGATTTTGATATTTAATAGATTTCAGATAAATCTCTTTTTATATTTTATCAGTAAATAAAATCAATACAAAGTTTAATAAATTACAGATGTTTTAACTGTTTAATTAATTTATGTAAATTATAAGTATTTACTGCAAATATTCAAATATATTGTGAAGCATTTTGCTTCACAATATATTTAAATGTGAGATTTTATGGATATAAAATATTTTTATAAGATAATAATCTTTTCTATAAATTTCTTAATTAAATGATTAAATTTTTAAAATATATACTTTTATTTTTATATGTATATTCTTTTTATATGATTTCTTTCATTATATTTTTAATAAAAATAAAATTTTTAAATTATTTTTGTGAATAACGATTAAAAAAGTTATCAAAAAAAGGAAAGAAATTAAGTCTTTATGGAAATTTTGAAGTTAGTTAATTAAAATCTTGTCTTTATAAACAAGTAATTCCAGTAGAAGGGTTTCGCATTGGTTACAGCCAAAATTACAAAGAAATTACTGGGAAACCTCTTTCCACAATATGTTATTCCAAGTTTTTATTTAAGTTATTGCTGATTTTTCTGAGCCTCCCATGCAGAATTTTTTTATACAGAATAATCGAGAAAATCATTCAGAATAGTACATATAAAAAATAGAATATAACCGATTGCCAAATTTTTGTTTCTTATTCGATTTTAAAGATTTAGTTTTAGAGTTATTTGATTTTGAAGTTTTAACTGTCTCAATTTTCGAAGATCTTGGTCTAATTTAACCGATTTTATAAAATTTTTCTGTAATTAGTTAATAAACCAAATTATGTATCGAAAAAAGAAAATTTTGGCCGAAAAAGTATCTGCAATGTTCTATCCCTAAAATAAATATGGGCTATTCTCATTTTACGTTTACCTTTATGAAACCGACGTTCAACCTCAAATATTTTTGTAACTTCTGATCTTTTTAAATAATTTTTGATGCAATTATGTTAACAACACTTGATGGTGTAACAGAACAAAAATTCAAGACCTGAAACGGTTCCATGTGGTGCCTGCAATCACTCAAAGTCAAAAAATTTAAAAACAATTTTTGAAATTAACAGGTTTTTTTCTTTCTTTTGATTGTTGTATTCGCGGATTTTAGCATAAGTGTTTAGTTCTTCTAATGTAGGATATAAACACTTGTAGAAAAAGACAAACATGGATTTAATAAGCGTGCCATTGACCAAATTTTATAATTTTGCAGTTTTTTCACTAGGGATTTTATGAAATTGCAGTAACGGACAGGTCTCTCAGTACCTATTGAGTACCAATTGACACCTAACTCGTCACCAATATTCCAATTTATTTAACAGTTGAGAGTCAATTTGTAACATGCTTGCGCGCAAAAACAATAATTGGCTGAGTGGTTAGCGTTGAAGACTATAAAACATGACATACGTTAGATGAATATGGGTTCGATTCGAGGTGCCGCTATCGACATTAACAAAAAATTATAAAATAAAAATAAACATAATTTAATAAAAATAATAATATAAAAATGTTTGAAAAGTAAACAATTATCGAATATTTAAAAAATTTTTATCATATTAATCGACACTGAACCTGTCCTCTTGGACCGGTCACTAGCCCTGAAAACCTGTCACGTGACTAGTTTTGAACCGGTTCTCTTTACTCTAGACATACTTTTAGAATTTTAAAACTTTTTTTTTAAATAAATTTAGTGTCTGTCCTTTCGTCCGTCTGTTTGTTAATTTTAGCAGACTTGCCCAAACTTAGAGAGAAAAACGTGAATGACTCCAAGAGATGCCTTTTTCCCGAGGCACACTCGCAACGTTATTTCAGTGAAATTAGAGTATCGCGTTATCAAAGAAGGTTTCCAAACTACATTTTAAAATCATTGTGGGTTTTTTAAATTTTAATTTGCTAAAAGTGTATAGTTACTAGGGTGATCGACGCGGTTTTCCAACCGGTTTTAAAACCAGTTTTTTCTGTCCATGTGCTGTCGGTTTTTTCAAAATGTTCATTTTTCGAATGTCGAATACACCGGTTTTTTTAAACACAAAAAACCGGTTTTAAAAATAGCATTTTATTTCAGAAAACATGTACTAAATGGTGATATTTGAATCGAAATTTAGGAATAATTTTTTAAATATTCATAAAGACTGATTTCTTATGTTTTAAAAATATAGTTTAAGTCTAAATTGGAATTTATTCTGTAATATTAAACAAATAAATAAGTAACAATAATCCTGTATGAATTTTTAAATCTATTGTAATATCTGTAATATTTTTACACCCAATTTAATTTTTTATGATCCAATATTTCCTTTATTTTTTAAAGGTGTTGTGTTAAAAAAGTTTCACCTGCAGAATAATTTCAATTGAGAAAGGCTTCCATATTAAGCCATGGTTTCTGTTTATGCTAACTAAAATTTAGTCTAAATTTTTATGATTTTTTTTTTTCTACAATTTTGAAACATAGTTATCTTCTAGTCATCTAGATATATAATTTGCTTAGCATTTTTTCTCTTTCCAAAGCTTTCTAAAGCTCCCAAACGACGTAGACAATTAAAATTTGGCTTAATTATAAAACTTTTCGTCCAAAAAATCCTAACGGAGCCATATTTTGAAATTTTTATCAGGAAGCGGATATAAGAGGATTTATGTGTCTTTTTCTAAAAATTTTTTCTTTTTCTATAGCTTTCTAAAGCTCCCAGAAAACGTAGAAAATTAAAATTTGGCTTACTTATAACCCTACAAATCGTCCTACAAATCCTAACGGAGCCAGATTTTGAAATCTCTATCAGGGAGCGAAAACACGTGGATCTATATATATGGATTTATATATATCATTCCTAAACGTTGTTTTCTCTCCAGAGCTTTCTGAAGCTCCTAACGATATAAGAAACTAAAAATCGGCTTACTTATAAAACTATTCATTCTACAAATTCTAACGGAGCCAGATGTTTCTGTGAGGGACCGAAAAGTCTGTTTTTGAGTTGCTGTAATTATTATTTGCTCTCCAAATCATTTCAAAAACCGATTCTGCATTTCGGTCAGGGAGCGCATTACGACGATTTTTTTATTTTGAAAGGTTTACAAATTTAAAACTTTAATCAATATTATCCCAATAAATTCTAACGGCTTCAAATAATTGACTTCGATTAGTGAGAGGAAGGTGTCCATATGTTGTTCTTATTTTTTTTTTCTTAATATAAATATTAACTTCTGCAAAAAACCGGTTAACCGGTTTTTTCTGAATTTCAAAAGGTGCAACCGGTTAAAATACCAACTATTCGAACTATTCGAAAACCGGTTTCTCAAAAAAGTCGAATAATCAATCACCCTAATAGTTACCCAGCAAAAACTTTTTGAATTTGGGTAATGAGTAGTATTTTCTTCACACGTTTCTTGGAAATTAGTAGTTATTACAAATGTAGTTATTTTGAAAAACCTAGTAAGTACTAAAAAAATTGCATAAAATCATAAAACATATTTTTCTTCACATTTTATATGCATTTAGTAAGGCTTATAAAACAACTATCTTTATGTCAAATTTAGCGGCGGAAAATAGCTTAAAATGGTATATATCCATATATTTTTATTTATCAATAGTAGTAAAGGTTAAATAAATGCTTTATATTGCTAATGATTTTATTAAAAAATAAAAAATAAGTACATATTTTATGCATGTGGAAAGTTATTTGTAGGTACTTACTTTTTAACATTCTACAAGCAAAAAATAAGCTACATATTTTTTAACTTATTGTAAGCAAAAAGTAGGTACATATATTTTGATATACTACACAGTGAGGCAGAACCGAAATTTTTTAAAAATTTTTTAATCGCTTGCCAAAATTTGTTTCTCGTCCAATTTAAAATATTTTTATACATTATTTTATTATTTATTTATTTATCTCTTATAGTTTTTGAGTTATTTGCATTTGAATTTTTAAGTACCTCAATTTTGCATGTTCTTGGTCCAGCTTTTGTCATATGTATCCTATTGCTTCGGACCGAATTTATTTATTTTTTCTTTAGCTATTTAAAGAATAAAATTATCTATTGAATAAAAAATTTGAAGTCGATATCTTTACCGAGTCCAAAAATAAACGATTCTGAATTTGAAGATTTCAAAAATGACGACTTTTTGTGTTTTTTTTTTTTACCGAAAAAGTATATTCACTCTTTTTTCTCTAAAATATTTTTTTTTTTTAAACATATAATAATTTTATACTTTTCTGAAAGATATCTTCATAGAGAAGACTTTAAAATAAAAAACAAGCCCAATGACTTAAGTGGTCAAGGTACACACCCTCCCGAATTTGACCCATTTTATATGAAAGTTTTTAATTTAGTCTATATTTTCTCAAATCCCAAAGCACGAATCGGAAAGCGGAATGCAGTTTAAGAATCTGCAATATGTTGTTAAAAGTTTTCAATCAAAAAAAATGTGGATTTTATAGCCCAAAATGTGAAAAACCCATTTTTCTGATTTTCGGAATTGTGGGATTCCTTTTAAAAAAATTTTAAAGTTTTTTTTTTCACTTTCTTATTTTATACAATAAAGTCTGAATCCTCCAAAAATTTCGTTAAGATATCTTTAATAACAAAGATTTTTTTACAGATGAAATATTTATAGTTTCTCAAAAAAACAATTTTTTACAAAAATATTACTTTAATTTGAAATTGGACGGGAAACAAAAATTTGGCAATTTGGATTAAAAAATTTGTATATCAGAGGTACCCAACTTTGAGCCTCTTTAGCTCCGCCCCTGAGGGGTCTGTTCGGTCCAAACTTAACATTGCACACTCCTCTGCTATGCCCTTACCAAATTTTATGCAAATCCAACCAGCCGATCAGAATTTAGAGATTTATTTCCAAAAAATTTCGATTCTGCCCCACTGTGTACTGTAAACTAAAAAATAGGTACATATTTTTGAGTATGCCAGAATTAGAAAAATAACTACATGAATTCGTGGACAACTCGAACAAAAGTAACTAGTTATTGAGTAAAAAAGTAAGTAGTTTATTTTTGTTTCCAATTATACCTGCTAGCTTACCAGGAAAGCAAAGTTTTTGCTGGGATATTTTTTCTTTTCGTTTAATGCAAGGTTCTCTAAGAATTTGAGAAGTGAAATTGTTACGGTTAGTCTATACACTCAGGTTAATCATAAATTTAACAAGCGCGAATGTTATATTCCGCTCGACGGACAGACGGACGGACATAGCTATATCGACTCAGAATCTAACCGGGACCCAGAAAATATATACTTTATGGGGTCTTAAATGATTCCTTCGACAGTTACACACGGAATGACAAAATCAATATACCCCCATCTTTTTGATGGTGGGTATAAAAATAGGAAAACATCCTAAAATATTTAAGATTTTTAATAATATAATGTTCATTATAGCAAATGAAGCAATATATTACCGTGATTCTTAAACCCAATATGTCACTTGAAATCTTTCAAAGGTTCCCAGCCCCATAAAAGCAAACAAGAAATTAAGGTTTTTCTTCCAAAATTATAATTAATGACAGAAATATAACATGCCTTTTAACTAACAATCATTTAAAAACTAATCGATTATGATCTTTTTTTTCAAATCAAACAAAATCAAGAGCACAAAAAATCGGTTTCTCCCTCAGAAAAAACAATTAGAATTATATTAAATTGTTATAAAAACACAACAGGTGTTTTCCCACAAAACAGCACTAAGAAATTGTATTGAAGTTGATAGAAGAAACAAATGAAAGAATTTAATAATAAATGAACAACATTTAATGAAATAATGTTTTGCTTACAAAATAAATGAAAATAAACATTTTTCATTTTTACCAAATGAAACATTTTGTAATAAATAATTATTATTTTTCCAAAATGTACACACTTTAGATTAAGATGAGTATTTGGACTTATTTGCCCTTTCAAAGAAATACAACAGCAAAACCTTTTTTCTTACTTCAATTACTGGTGAAGAGAGTGTTTTTTAAAACAAAAGAATTAAATGATAAATAATGGATAGAAAAACGATAACAAGAGAATTTTATTTATTTGTTGACCAAAGGATACAACAATTTGTTGCATTGAAAAAATATTTGTTTCAAAAGAAAACAAAATATTCTGATGTTTGAGGTTTGAGTCAATATTTTTATATTAATTAATTAATCAAGTGCTTGAAGCGAAGTTTTTGTTTTAAACACTTTAACCCCTTAAATAAAGAACAAAAATTAGTGCTTAATAATAAATTTGTGATAAGAAACAAATAAACGAAATTTTCTTCTGTTAATAAAAGTTTAAATTGAGTTAATTTTAAACTTTCTTTTTAGTTTAACTTATCCGGGTTTAGTTGAGTCCCTCTAGGGGTTAAAGAAATTCATATGTTTTACGGGAAACAAACAAAAACAAATAAATTTAAAAATGATGAAAGAATTCTTGTTAAACTAGGACTTGTATGCTGGGTAACGCCCCATCATTTAGTTTCATTTATTGTTCATTCAGTCTTCTTGACCAACTTAAGTTGGTTGTTTAACTAAGTAATTAAATGATTGATGTTGACTTAAGGCTCTTTATTTAACATTTTAAGTGAATTTCAACATAAATTATTTCAAAGAATTTCAGGCAACATTTTTGTTTTTAGTTTTCAAAAAAAGAAACCAAACAAGTTCAAAGAAACAAAGAGAGGAGAAGAATAAATAAAAAAAAGCAAAAAAATAATTGAAAATAAAGTGCTAAATATAAAAAAGCCTCAAGTAGGCGTTAACCATATAATTTTGAAGCGTTAAAAGGCGGACAGTTGCATTTAGCCAGAAGAAACTAAAGAAAGCCACAACTTTGGCTCTCATTGAAAATTGCTTTTAGAACTAAATTCTACAACACCGATGAAGATAATGATGATGTTATATAAAGCCCTTATTTTGCTTAAAGGGTTTGTTTGTGTTGTTAACAGTTTACGCCTTTATGATCATCGTTGTCTTTTCCTCTCAACGCTTCTTAAAAAAAATACAGCAATTAAACAGTAGCTTTGGCTAAAACAAGCTTTAAAAGATAACACTAGCATTTAGTTTATCTTAAGTGTTTTTTATTATCCGCTTTTTTTTTGGTGAAAAAAGTTTAAGTTTTTTTTTTTGTGTTTAGTGTATTTTCACACGCCTGTTATCTCTTTTGCTTTTGTTATGACATGAACAAAAGGTGCCACCACGTAAACACACTAAACACCAACACAATTGGCGCATAATCGTTTTTAAGCCACAAAATACAAAAAAGTATCAAGTATCAGTCAGTCTTTGTCACATTAAGTTGCATGTGTTTTTTTTTTTTTAGTGTCTGTGGGTATGAGTGTTTCATGTGATCATATAGATCTTTCCAATCAAATATTTATTTATTCACGTATTTGTGGGCAGAATTTGAAAGGAGTGAAAACTTTATAAAAATGGGAATAGATTACCAAATAATGTATAGATTAGTGGAAGAAAAGTTTAGTAATTAGGGTTGCTCAAGTCACAAACCTTCAGACATTTCCAAAAATATAAGGAGTGAGATCGAAAAATCTTAACTTGTATAAAATACGAGCAGTATACCCGCTACTTCGTTAGCGTAAATTATTTTTAAGAAAAACCATTATAAACTGAAACTGTGTCAAATTTTAATTTTATGGCTATCAATTTTGGAACAATATTTCTAATAACATTGAAATGAAATAAAAGCATCGAAACAAAATTCTAAAACAAACAGACTTACAAACACGGATTCACTTTTATATAGATAGCATTTAACGCGATCTTGCAGTACTCCTACATAGACCAAATAAAAACTTGGTACTTTTTTATTTAGAAAAAACAAAATGAAATACCAAAAATTAAGAAACCCGTAAAATTCATCTATGATTCCTATCACCCGTGGGAACTGTTGTAATATTCGTATTCTGTCAGCATTCAAAACATTCTTTACATTTTTATTGTTTGAAGTTTCTAAAACTACCAAATTATTTCTCTTATTATATTTTAGTAGAGGGCTTTCGGATTCTAAACACAGATATATCTTTAATTCCGCGCTTAAAAGTTAATTATTATTACATAATACTCAAAGAGTAATATAATAACGAAAAGTACCACAATATATCTTTAATTTATGTTCCCATCTTCAATATTTTAGTAAATTTAAAAAGTACCATTAGAAGAATGCAAAAATACCATTTAAGACCATGCATTTTTAATTTCATATTTGAAGGTTTAATATTATAGAAAATTCAAAAAGTACCATTGAAAAACGAAAAAGTACCACAAACTTCCCCATTTGTATTCTTACCCATATAGGACCATGTATATTTAATTTCATATTTCTAGGTTCAATTTTGTAGAAAATTCAAAAAGTACCATTAGAAGAACGAAAAAGTACCAAAAAGTCCCTCTCTTCCATTCTTACCTACATAGGACCATGTATATTTAATTTCATATTTCTAGGTTCAATTTTGTAGAAAATTCAAAAAATACCATTAGAAGAATGATAAAGTACCACAAAACCCCCCACTCTAAATTCTCACTTGCTTAGGACTACATGTACTTAAGTTCACGTTTCTATGTTTAATATAATAAAAAATGCATCATTTCATTTGAATAAAATATAATTTCCAGATTTTATCCCGTTTTTGGTACTTTTTATACCCCCTGATTGTAACAAAGGTTGTATTCCAATGAATTTCTAAATTGTACTGGGATCTAACGTTAAAATATTCATATGTATGTGTCAGCAAAAGAAAAAAAATATTTTGTGAAAAAAGTACCAAAATCAAGTACGATTTTTACCCCCTAAACATTCGAATTTCCAAAAAGTACCTAACATATATTCGCCGATTTTCGCTAAGATACAAATTTTATGCACATTTTATTTCTATGCTTACTGGTTTAAAAGATAGATAGTGTTCCAAAAAGGTACCAAATTACAGTTTTTACCCGTTTTCTCCCTAAAACGGTAGATTTTCAAAAAAGTACCAGACACCTATCCGATTATTTTTTAAATGAATAACGATAACTGTTCAACTTTTATTCTATTTCTTATAGTTTAAGAGATATAAGGTTACCGATTTTACCCTTTTTTACCCTTTTTTTACCCCCTAAACATTCGAATTTCCACAAATCCCGTCTTAGTGGATCTATTCGATAGGAGACCAATCTACAGTCCATATTTCATCTTTCAAGCTTTAACCGTATGGGCTGTGCGATGATGAATCAACAAGTAAGTCAGTCAGTCAATCACTCAGCCATTACTCTTTTATATATATAAGAAGATAGAAGATAGATAGATAAATAAATAGATGAAATTCAATAATTTGGATATGGTTGATCTTAGTTTTGATTTTTTTAATTTAATTGATATCACTATGCAACAGTATTTTGGGGGCGGAATTGTTCCATCTGCAATTGATAGCTCTTGATATGTGTAATAAACCCTCGATGGTAGGCAAGATTTTTGTTTTATGACCATCTAAACTTTTCTATTATTCCACCAAGGTAGTCTCAGATAAATCGAAAAAAATAATATCAATATAAGGACTGCGCACGAAAAAAATCCGTGCATACAAATCTGCTTATACAAACTAAACCAATGCACAGTGTGCGATTCTAAAAATAAAATGGAAATAATTATGGAACTTTGGAATGGCTGCTCCGCTTTCCATGAAATTTCACACGGTGATAGTAGAGGTGTAGGCGAGTTTAAGTTTTATATCGAGTAGGCGAGTTTAAGTTTTATCTCTTTTTGTTTAAGAGATATTAAGCTTCAAAAATTAAAATTTTTACTTTTTAGCCTACCTTGGTGAAGTTTTTTCGCTACAGCGGGTCCAATTTTAGCCCCATTTTTTAAAATTTCCTTAATTTCATTAACAACAAATACAAAATTGTGCATAGAAATAATTTTGAAAAAATATTTACGGAGTCAAAAGTTACAGGCATTTAAAATTTAAGTTTGAAAAATATTCGATTTTTTCCGTTTTTTGCTAAAAAAAATGGGCCATATTCTTTTTTTGTTTTATAAAAGTTTTCTTAAGTAACATATATAGTATTTATATTTTTCTGAAAGATAACTAAACACAAAATACTTTAAAAGAAAAAAAGCTTTCAAAAATTGATTTTTGCGAGAACCAGGGTTTCCCAAATTTGACCTATTTTTCCAACTAATTTCGAATTTTCGCCTTAATTTCTCAAATCGCAAAGCTGGAATCTAAAAAAAGTTATGCCCTTTATTTAGTCTAAAGTATTTTAATTTTTTTCGCAATAGAAATTATTGCTCCCCGTTATCGGTTGGAAAGATATAGCAAAAAAAGTAAAAAATCCCATTTTTGGAAATTTTTTAAAGTTTTTTGGGAATTACGGGATTTTTGTAGACAAATCTAAAAAAGTGAATAGCTCTTTGAATTAACCATCAAAAAATCTACTTATGTGTGAAATATCATTCAAAAATATTCACTAACAAGAATTTTATTGCATAATTAAAAATTAAATATATGCAAAAAATCACAAATCCATCCTTTCTCAGTGTTTTTTGCAAAAAGTCTTTAACAAATTTTTGTATTGTAACATTTTTTATACATATTTGAAAAGAAGACAAAATTTCCTAAACAATTAGCAATTCGCGCGTGCAATAACAATCTGTGGCTGAGTGATAAGCGTGTAAGACTATAAAACATGAGATTAGTAAAAGTAACCTGGGTTCGATTCGGGGTGCACCCATCGACATTAACAAAAAAAATATAAAATGAAAACATTTAAAAAATAAAAAATATACCAATTTCCAATTTGTTTTCCAAAATGGTTTTATATTTATTAATACTGAATATGCCCTTCTGGGTTAGTTCTGTGACCTGTCCCAAAACTAGTTAAAAAGGGTAAATTTCTCCCTCCTAGGCCAACGCCATGTTAAAGTGACAGGTCCAGCTCATACAAGGTATTAGAACCAGAACCGGTCCCTATCACTTTGGACCAATCCCGTAACATTTTTTGTGTTATTTTCCCTCTAGGGGGTTTTATTATGTTTCAGTCACTTTTTTGCTCGAATAAGTCCAGTTATTTTTAAAATCCGTTTCATTTTAAGCTGAGCTTTTAATGTCCTTTAAATTATTTTTTACTAGAGCCCAATATCTTTCAGTTGCACGGAGTTCCGGACAATTTAATCTTTATTACCACTCCATTGTTTTGTTTCTGTAATGAGAAGTATGTATGTATTTTCTTAAGAAAGGTAGAAGTTTTTTCCTAGTATATTTCAATGTTAGTGGGATCATTTTTTATGAATGAAGTGCTTCTTTCCCGCATATGCATATGGCTTCCCAAATCAAAAACTTTCTTAGGAATTAAGTCCTGCAGCCTGAAGATACTATTTTTCTTCCACTACCATGTTTGCATTCAGTGTCCATGACTTCTTTGTATAACATTATGACACAAGAAACTGTATTTTTTTGACACAACTGCCTTTCTAGCAATTGTTTTATATGACCGATATAACATTTCATGAACAATTTGAATTATGCATTAAGGTGTTTTTTGTTAAATTTCCATTCTAAAAAAAAACAGTTATAACCAAAAAACTTACCACATGGCTAGTGATATTTAGAGCATTTAATGGAAAATATTTTATTAGAACTTTCAATTCATTTATTTTACTTTATAAGGGGTCATTTCTAGTCCTTTTTCAATAAATGACATAAAAGTCGGTTTAATGTGTTAACATTTTTTAGAGATATTTTTTTCGTCAAATTTTACTAGGGGTCTCCAAAGGTAAACAATTCATCCGACTTATCATGTGTTGTTAAAAAAGAAAATTATAAAATTTTCCCACATTTCTTATATTAACCCCTTAAACTAGGCAATGAAATATAACATAAAATTATAAGTTTTATAGAAATCGTAAACAATATTAATTTCATTTTTTTGGATAAATGCTTCACCATATGAACTTTAGACCTTCGGTGACCCCTAGTAAAATTCGACGTAGAAAATTTCTGTAGAACATTTAACCCCTTTAATCGACTTTTATGTATTTTTTTACGGACTAGAAATGACCCCTTATTATTAGAGATAAATGTATAGAAAGTTCTAATGAAATATCACCATTTAAATGCTCTAAACATTTATGTTAAAATATTTATAATATACCCAGCAAAAACTTTGCTTGCCATGTAATGAAATAAGAAGCTAATATAATGGCTCTACACTACTTTCACATTAGATGAATAACTCATTATTTTAACACGGTGATGTCATTAGAGGCAACTACTTACTCTATATTATTACAGGTAGGCATTTCAGAAAGTCATTACTTAGATGTCGTTACAAGAACTAATTACTTTGTAGCTATTCAATCACTCATTAGTTTCAAAGTATTACAGAAGTCATTATTATTAAAATGAATAGTAACTAGTTACATTATCGGTTACAAGTATGTACTGAAGTATTGAAAATAAAAAGCCGATAATTTTTTTTTTTTTTTTTTTTTTTTTTTGAAATTTATTTATTTGAATATATGCAGAAATCAGGATTAGACATACATACTATTTCAGACTTGGAGTTAATTCTTGAAGCTCATTCTTATGACCCGTGCAGAAATTGAATAAAATTCCGGACCTTAATGACCTGCCCCCGTCTGAAAATTGTTAAGAGTTTAATACGCTTAACAAATTGTTTTAAAATTACCAATAAATTTTTCTTACCTAAATTGCAATCTATTCAAATTTGTTGCCTGTTGAGTTTCTAGGTTTTATAAATGTGTGCCTAAGAGAAACAATACAAATTAGTGGATATCTTTTAGTAATATTCAGATAAACAATAAACTTTTAAACAATAGTAATTTACCAATAGCCTTTTGAAATAAGAAATTGATTTTTGTAAACAATTTAAATTGTATTTTCTTAAATTTATTTTTTATGTCAAGAATTTTTAATTTTGAAAAATTTGACAAACATTTTATCAGACACAAAATTTATTTAGTACACAAGACAGTAAAATTAAATGAACAATAACATTTTTTGCATATAACTAGCATGTTAAGCGTAGTACGTATTTTGATGTTAATACAACATTTATAGATAATAAAATTTCCTACAAATTTCCTCTAGTACATTTTTGTACCCCTTTATTGGTTTAAGAGTTATACCGTATTTTATGTTTGATGTACATAAACTCAAATTATAGAGTTCATGAATGAATTCATGTAGGTATAAAGTGGCCTAATGGATTTGTTAACAATAAGCTATTCTGTCTGCTTACGTCGTGGTTTCGGCTTCACCGGAGACTGGTGTGTTTACGATTAATTATTTGTTTTAGTCTTCGTGACTTTAAAAAATAATTAATGTATTTTCATATTTTACCCACTTTTAAAATATATAATTTTTATAATATAAATGAAGAGATAGATAAAAAATAACATTTCCAAAAATCTGTTCTTATGTAATTGATTACATATCAAGTTAAAAGTAAGTAGTTACTAATCTACTTTCATGTAATGCAGAAAGTATGTTGTTATGATTGAAAAGTAACTACATCCGTAACTACATACCATTACCAAGTTTTTGCTGGGTATATATCGACCATTTCATGAAAGAACGCCCAAAAATATACCAAGTGTCCTCCGATTTTTATAAAATTTTATACGTATAAGGTCTATGGGTGTCTATAAATATTTCCGTTTTCAGATTCGCTAAATTCAGAAAATTCGCGATTTTATTTAGCTTTTTCACTTTTGAAAAAATCTAAAAAAATCTCAGAAGTATACAACTTTAAATACAAATATTTCTGGGAAGGCTTTGCAGAATTTTGTGATTTAAACGGTGTTTGAATTGTAATTATGTTAGCTTAAATATGAATATTTTATAAATAAAGAATATTTTTTAAAAATGCATTTTAATGCAATTGCATTTTTTAAATGCATTTTTCTTTAAATATGCTATTCAAATTTGTTAATTTTTTATAATAAATGAAAAGTTTGGAATCTTTACATTAAAATAAAAATCTCAAATTTTTGGGACGCACACGTGTATTGTGCATAATTTCCCCTTTTCTTCAACTAGTTTAAATTTTTTCATATAAAAATTATATTTTTCTGGTATTATGAGTATCTTTACGTATTTTGTTAAAAAAAAATATTGTGTTATTTTTTAAAAAATCCTGAAAAATAGTAAAACTTTATGTATCAGACTATTTATTGTTTTAAGTTATAATAAACAAAGCATTTTTAAATACACTTTTTAAAAATTTAAATTTAATAAATTCGCAATTAACAAAAATGTATCTAAAAACTGCATTTATATTTTTAAAATATTATGGATCGAAGACGTGGTTTTTAAAATGCTGACTAAATTACACAAAAAATATACGGCCTTTTAAATACTTTTTAAATTACAGAAATCCATCAATAACTTCAAGAGATATTAATATTTAAAATTGCATACTTTTTATATTTTGTTAACTTTTATAAAAATTTTAAAGAAAATTTCAAACGCAAGAAAAAATTTTAATTTTATATGAAAAATTTTAAACATGTTTTTATAAAAATTGGATTATGCATATAAGATTTTCGCGTCCCAAAAATTTGACACTTTTATTTTAATGTAAAGATTCTAAACTTTTCATTTATGTTAAAAAATTAAAAAATTTTAATAGTATATTTAAAGAAAAATGCATTTGAAAAATGCAATTGCATTAAAATGCATTTTTAAAAAATCTTTCTTATTTTTAAAACGTTCGTCGTAAAGCCGCCATATGCGAAATTTTAAGGCCGTTTAAATCATTAAAATTCACAAAGTCTTTCCAGAGATATTGCTATTCAAAGTTACATACTTTTGAAATTTGTTTGGCTTTTGAGAAAATTAAAAAGCGAAATATAATCGCGAGTTTTTGCAATTTCACATAACTGAAAACTGAAATTGATAAAAGGCTCAATGGAGTTTATGTGTACAAATTTTTATCGAAATTGAAAGCCATCAAGTAAAAAAATATACTTTTTCGGGCGTTCTTTCCTGGAATGGTCGATATATATTTCAAACTAGTATATCTATATTATTTTTTTTCAATTTATTTAAAACTACTTTGGTGCAAAAATAAAAAAGTTTAAAAGGTCATTAAACAAACATTTTACCTACCAGCGAAAAATCCTATGAAGGGATTATTACAATTATCAAGAGCTTTCAATTGCAGATGGAATAATTTCGCCCCACGCGATGATCCTCAATTTGCCGCATAGTGTATTATTATACAACATGATTATTTTTGTACGAAATTTGATTTTAATTTCCGTACCCTATTCTTGGCTTCTACATTTTTTCCAGTCTGGAACTTTTTGGACTATGTTTTCATGCTTCCATTGGCTTTTACTTTTAACACTTTTTTTACTTTTTAATATGCTTTCAATTTTCTTGGCCTTCCCATGATATGGACCTTGTTTTCTTTACTCTTTAGGTTTTGGATTTATGAAGCAAAATATGGCAAAATGCAATTTATATAGTTTATATTTTGTTGCGTAACTTCTAAACTAAAAGAGTTAACATTACATATTTTTTAGGAATTTGAAAAATATCGTTTTTTAAGATATAATATTTTAATTTTTATAAGTTTAGTTTTGACCTTTGAACTTTTGAATTAAATTAACATACTACATATTATTTTGAAGGTAATAACTTTATCTTTAAAATAATACAAACAAATTAATTGTATATAGTTCAGAAGTTATTAGTAATTAGATTTTATTTTGGTTCATAACTTTTAAACTAAATAATTGTAAACCTTTTTTTTTTTTTGACCAGAAAGGGTCATAAGTCCAAAATTTTATAATTTGAGAAACACATCCAATAGCCAATGTCTGTAATGAATTTCAATGTGATCGTAGATGTCAAATTCTATTACTGTCCGTTTTGACATGGAATCATTTAGTATCTTCATCCCCTCCTTGAGGAGTTACGGAAACTTTATAGAGGTAGTAGATAATCAAGCGCTGCGACAAAACTCTGACTTGAGGTAATCTCTATTTAACTCTATGGAATTTTAATCTCTCTAAGCTCCAAGAATGACGACGACCACCCAGATAGTTCACGATTTAGAAACATTGCTGATCGTTGGTTTGAACAGGCCATTATCTTGACACGATACCACTATCGAACTTCATCGCATTGCAGAGAGTGGCACGGTGTTATTTGCAGAAAACTCTTAACAGTTCTCCGCACCAAATTCCGATTTGTTTTTTGCTCACAATGGGCATTGGTTTGGATACGCCTTAAGGTGTTTTCAAGCAGGCGAGTTGTTATTTTCTTATATTAAAATTCAGAGGCACATAGCAGCTCTTAGTTTGCGTTCTAGTGCCGGATTTTAAAACTACCGCCATCTGAGGTCAAACAAACCACTAAATCACTCAATGTGTGAAATAGGCGCTGGCTTATTTAAATGGTATAAATGAGAAAACTTAATGCTAGAATGTCTGACAGCCGTCCCATAGGAATATGAAGATGTTGGCAGACAATGGGGGGTTTGTTCTTTGTTTGGTGGTTTCTTCAATATCGTATATCGCAATAACAACTGGGCCTGCCTGGATTCTCAAACAAAAACCTTCGAACCAGCATAAAAATAAGTACCTTCGCGAATATGCAACGGTATAGATAGGTTTGGCCGAGTTTTACCGAAAATCATAAATGTTTCATAAAAGCTTCTCAAAGGCTGGAGCTATTAAACCCATAATAG
Source organism: Protophormia terraenovae (assembly GCA_951394005.1). Taxonomy (NCBI): domain Eukaryota; kingdom Metazoa; phylum Arthropoda; class Insecta; order Diptera; family Calliphoridae; genus Protophormia; species Protophormia terraenovae. The sequence goes on from OX596073.1 coordinate 34,343,636, forward strand.
TAAAGAAAATTAAGCTGTATAGTTTCAATACAAAAGACATATTTACAACAAGAACCACAAACTATCTTAAATGTTATGCTAAAGCAGTATTGATAGAATACGTTGTGGAGCCATCGAAACGACAATTTTTTAAATGTAAGTTGACTAATTTTTCCTTCAATATTTCTGCAATTCATTATTTCTTAAACCAACTTTAAGCATGAAAAAATAAATCAAAATTTAATAATTAACTCCTTTAAACATTCCGTTTCATTAAGTTAATTTAAATTTTCTAACAACCCTTATGCCTCATTTGTTTTAGCTAACAAATCGTCTACGTATGACTTGTCCTTTTAAATTCTTATCTTAAAGAGACCACTTTATTGTGACAAAATTGAAATTAAATTCATGATTAAAATGCAAAAGAAAAAGTTGTTGGCTGGGAACAACACAAGAAATTTCAGAAAAACACTTCAAAAACATGATAAAGCCTGTGTTTAACAAATTACTTCTTCGTATACCATTAAATAAGTGAACTAAAATGCGTAAGAAGTATCTGTCTGTCCGTCCATGTGGTACGTAAGTTGATATGAATGTAGGTTTGTATGTCTGTCTATCAGTTAGTTACGAGTATTTATCGTTCATGTACATTTATTTATGTTACGCATGCGCATTATTTGTTCTTTCCTACTGTTGTTGTTCTGACTACTGTTGTTGTTGCTGCTTTTAATACCTTTATGGTTGTCATGTCCGTTAATGGTGACACTTTTTGTAATTTATTAACCTGTTCATTTTACTTAACTAAGACTTGTATATGAAACGACTTCCAGTTTTATTTAATTTAATTGGTTGATTTGTTTGGCTGATTGGTTGTTTGTTGTAGTCATTTGTATTACAACAAAACTACCGTTTCTGTTAAATGCATAAAATTGTGAAACACGCAGATATTTTTTATTTTTTAAATAGATCATGTATTTTATTGATTTAATTATTTAAAAAATAAGATTTAATGAGAACGTTTTAAATTAAAAAAGTTATCGAAAATATTTATGTAAAAGGAAATTTTTGAAATTTTTTTTATAAAATAGAATAAAAGATCATTTTTATCGATAATTTCCTATCGAAAAAAGTATTTTTCGAAATTTTTTATTTATAAAAATTGTCTCTAAAAAGAAAATTTATCGAAATTTTCTATAGAAAGAAAATTTATCGAAATTTTCTATAGAAAGAAAATTTATCGAAATTTTCTATAGAAAGAAAATTTATCGAAATTTTCTATAGAAAGAAAATTTATCGAAATTTTCTATAGAAAGAAAATTTATCGAAATTTCCTATAGAAAGGAAATTTATCGAAATTTTCTATAGATAGAAAATATATCGAAGTTTTCTATAGATAGAAAATATATCGAAATTTTCTATAGAAAGAAAATTTATCGAAATTTTCTATAAAAAAAAAATATTGAAATTTTCTATAGGAAAGGAAATTTATCGAAAATTTACCACAGAAATGACGTTTATCAAGAATTTAGTTTTGACCTTTGAACTTTTGAATTAAATTAACATACTACATATCATTTTGAAGATAATAACTTTATTTTTAAAATAATACAAACAAATTAATTGTATATAGTTCAGAAGTTATTAGTAATTAGATTTTATTTTGGTTCATAACTTTTAAACTAAATAATTGTAAACCTTTTTTTTTTACCAGAAAGGGTCATAAGTCCAAAATTTTATGATTTGAGAAACACATCCAATAGCCAATGTCTGTAATGAATTTCAATGTGATCGTAGATGTCAAATTCTATTACTGTCCGTTTTGACATGGAATCATTTAGTATCTTCATCCCCTCTTTGAGGAGTTACGGAAACTTTATAGAGGTAGTAGATAATCAAATTGTCTCTAAAAAGAAAATTTATCGAAATTTTCTATAGAGAGAAAATTTATCGAAATTTTCTATAGAAAGAAAATTTATCGAAATTTTCTATAGAAAGAAAATTTATCGAAATTTTCTATAGAAAGAAAATTTATCGAAATTTCCTATAGAAAGGAAATTTATCGAAATTTTCTATAGATAGAAAATATATCGAAGTTTTCTATAGATAGAAAATATATCGAAATTTTCTATAGAAAGAAAATTTATCGAAATTTTCTATAAAAAAAAATATTGAAATTTTCTATAGGAAAGGAAATTTATCGAAAATTTACCACAGAAATGACGTTTATCAAGAATTTAACGAAAATTTCCTATAGAAAGGAAATTTATATAAAATTTACCACATTTATCAAAAAAATTTCTGTAAAAAGAAATTTATTGAAAATTTCCTATAGAAAGAATATTTATCAAAAATTTCCTATAGAAGGGAAATTTATCAAAAATTTCCTTTGGAAAGGAAATTTATCGAAAATTTCATATAGAAAGAAAACTTATCGAAAATTTCTTATAGAAATGAAATTTATCGAAAATTTTCTGTATAAAAGAAAATTATAGAAAATTTTCTATATAAAGGAAATTTATCGAAAATTTCCTATGGAAAGGAACTATTGAAAATTTCCTATGGAAAGGAACTATTGAAAATTTCCCATAAAAAGGAAATTTATCAAAAATTTCCTAAAGATAGGAAACTTATAGAAAATTTCCTATAGAAAGGAAATTTATCGAAAATTGCCTAAAGAAAGGAAATTCATCGAAAATTGCCTATAGATAGGAAATTTATCGAAAATTTCCTATGGAAAGGAAATTTATTGAAAATTTCCTATAGAAAGGAAATTTATCGAAAATTAACCTATAGAAGGGCAAATTAACCTATAGAAGGGAAATTTAACAAACATTTCTATAGAAAAGAAATTGATTGAAAATTTCCTATAGAAAGGAAATTTATCCAAAGTTTCTTATAGAGGTGATATTTATCGAAAATTTCCTATAGAAGGGAAATTTATCGAAAATTTCCCATATGAAGGAAATTTATCGAAAATTTCTTATGGAAAGGAAATTTATCGAAAATTTCCTATAGAAAGGAAATTTATCGGAAACTGCCTAAAGATAGGAAATTTATCGAAAATTTCCTGTAGAAAGGAAATTTATCGAAAATTGCCTAAAGAAAGGAAATTAATCGAAAATTGCCTAAAGAAAGGAAATTTATCGAAAATTTCCTATGGAAAGGTAATTTATCGAAAATTTCCTATGGAAAGGAAATTTGTCGAAAATTTCCCATAGATGTGAAATTTATCAAAAATTTCCTATAGAAATTCAATTTATCGAAAATTTTCTATTGGAAGGAAATTTATCAAAAATTTCCTGTAGAAAAGAAATTTATCGAAAATTTCCTATAGAAAGGAAATTTATCGTAAACTTCCTATAGAAATAAAATTATCGAAAATTTCCTATAGATCGACAATTTCCTGTAGATAGGAAATTTATCGAAAGGAAATTTATCGAAAATATTCTATGGGAAATTTCCTATCGAAAATTTCCTGTAGAAAAGAAATTTATCGAATATTTCCTATAGATAGTAAATTTATCGAAAACTTTCTTTAAGAAAATTTATGGAAAATTTTTCTATCGAAAATATTTATGGAATATTTTCTATAGAGAAAATTTGTGGAAAACTTTCTTTAAAGAAAATGTATGAAAAATTTATTTTTTTAAGAGAAAATGTACATAATATTTTCTATAGAGAAAATTTTGTGGGAAATTTTTCTATTGAGAAAATTTATGAAAAATTTTTCTATTGAGAAAATGTATATATTTTCTATAGATAAAATTTGTGGAAAATTTTCTTTTAAGAAAATTTTCCATAGAGAATATTTTGCAAACATTTTTATAGAGAATATTTATGGACAATTTTCTATAAAAAAAAGTATGGAAAATTTTCTGTAGAGAAAATTTATGGAATATTTTCTATAGAGAAAATGTATGAACAATTTTCTATGGAGAAAATTTATTGCGAATAAGAGAAATTTTTTTTTGCAAATTTTCATTAGAAGAATTTATTACTAATTTTTTTATTAAAAGAAAAGTTTGCATTCTTTATAAAGTGTGACTTTATTGAACATTTTCTATAAAGAAAAAATATTCCTTAAAGAAAAAATCCTTTAAATGGAGCCAATTAGAAATTTGATTTGTTCCATATCAGGCTTTTTATGCTTCAATATAGAAGTTTGGGAATTTCTGCTTATCCTGGACTTTAGTTAATTGCACTTTTTAATCTCTTATTTTCACTCTTTTTTTATTTTTAGTTTACACATCACTTAAGTTATGAGTACCATTTGAATATTTTTCAGACAAAGGAATGTGTAAAAGTTATTTCTTGTCGAATAACAAAGTGAACATTTAAGTTGTTTGGCCTTTTTTAATGTTTCATTGTTTAAAATCAAATATTTTCATAAATATACCGTTAAAGAGTCAATAAAAATTTCCACTTGAACACTCTTCAATACCAAATCGAAAAGAAAAAAATTGCGCACTTTTTACTTTTCTAAGTACTTACTCAATGAACAGCAACAATATGAAAATCTGTTTAATATTTTTGGCAAAAAAAAAAAAATGCTAAGAATTTAGTTTGAAATGCTTTAAAAACGAAATGCAAAAATGTTTAAAAGAAAACGGTTATTTTATTGGGCTTAAAACGAATATGAATTTAAACAAAAGTTCTTTAAGATTTTAAAAGAAACCGTGAGAAAATTTCTGAAACAATAATGTCCCGCGCCAAAAAAAAAGCCTTTTGGTTTTGTTCAACATAACAGCAAAAAGGGCTGTTTTTAGAATATTCAGCCCACCCCTCTTAAAAGAAAAAAATAAAAAGCAAACACTTTACAATGCAGAACAATAAGTTAAATATAAAAAAGCAAATTACATCTTTGCCTTTTCAACTTCTTAAGAAATAATAAAAACTAAACTAAATGCATAAAATTGCAAAATAATTATAGAGTTTAAAATAAAACTTGAAAACTAAAAGCAAAAAGTATAAAGGAAAAAATAATAATTTGTTGGGCGTTTAACACCCATTTTTATGAAATACAAATCCTGTTTAGTTATTCAAAAAACTCAACAAAACAAAGTTTCTTAAATATAGAAATACTCTCAATAATGTTCTCTCTTTAGATTTCTTTTCATTTCCGGTTGTTATTACAAAAGTGTAGCATATCAAATTTCCGTTTTATTTCAAAATCTTGTGGCCTTTTTTGTTATTGTTGTAAGCGACCTAAGACTTTCTTGACATTTTGACTTAATAAAACATTTTACTGCGTGTTCATACATATGATCGTATCAAAAGATCACAATCTTAACACAATAGAATAACACAAAAAATTTCAAAAAAAAAAAAAAAAAAATGCTGGCTTTGAAATAAAACCTTTGACAATATAAAAGAACCATTTAGCTCGAGGCAATATTTTTTTGTTTTCCCTCATTTCATAGTCCTTTTTCTTTTCATGATCGTCTAATTGTTCATTGAATGTTCAAATGTATTTCAGAGTATTTATTTTCTTTATGATTTCTTTAATGACTATTTAATTTCTTTGATGACAAATATTCGTCATCTTGATTTCATTGTTTTGTTGTACTTAAGGGGTGACATTTATGGGTAAGTTTTTGTTTCTTTGTTTGTCATTTCTGAAGTGCAAAGTTTTAAGTAATCAAACCATTTAGGTATGAATTAATTGAATGACTTTGTTCGTTACAAAAATTCAAATCGAATAATGTTTTGCAACATCTACCACTACCAATTTTTAGAGATTTTAGAAATCTCGTTGGGTTTTGAGAAGAAGGTATTTTCTTGTCCTTATAATATCCCAGCAAATTTTTAAATTTGAGTTGATTGATATGAAAATGAGATCATATTAAAGCAAATTTTGCTACACACAGAAAAAAGATTGGTTGGAAATCGCATACCACAATAATAAATTTATTAATATGAACCAATTTTCTATTAAGCTTATTATAATTTTGTAAATATAAAAATATTTTTCCTTTTATAAAGTTAATATGGTACTAATATTTAAATTAACGTTCCAATTATAATATAAGGACTGCGCGCGAAAAAATCCGTGCATGCAAATCTGCTTATAGAAACTAAACCAGTAGGCGAATTTTTTTAAAAGTGATATTTTTATTAATGACTGTTATGTTCAAGTTCTAAACATAAAAGAATAAATTATTTCCTGTTGGTTTTTAATGAAATATCTGTTTTTTCCAAAATTATTCTAATTAAAGGTTTTATTGTGTTTCGGTCACTTTTTTGCTCGAATAAGTCCACATATTTTTAAACTCCGTTTCATTTTATTATGAGCTTTTAATGTCCTTCAGATTATTTTTACTAGAGTCCAATATCATTCAGTTGAACGGAGTTTCGGACGATTTGATGGATTAGCCTCTTTCGGTACAAACTCTTACAATTTTTTTGTTACAACTCCATTGTTTTGTTGTTGTAATGAGAAGAAGCGGAAACAGGCCAGAAAACAGCGGATACATTGAATTTAATTAGGAAAAGGAGAAGACTTTTTTTATTAGGAAAAGGAGAAGACTTTTCCAAAGGCACTCATTCAAGTATATTTCTGTGTTAATTAGGGTTTTTAATTTCCCGACCTTTTTCAACTCCCGGGAATCGGGATTTTATTTTAGACATTCCCGGGAATTCCCGGGTAATCGGGAAAAATACAATATTGTTCAGAAAGTACCAAAACTAAATAAGAAAAACTATATTTTTCATATAATTCGCACGCAAATACATGAATATATTAAAAATATATGTTTGAATACCAAATTTTTGCTATACTATTGTAAAGAATTTCCAATGTGTAAATATTAAAAATTATTTAAAAATACTTCTGTTGGATAATTAATAAATTTAATATTTTCAAGCCCCACAAAAATATTTCCGAGTGCTCAGATTTGTAATCGATTTAATGTACCTTATTTTTTATACCCACCATCAAAAAGATGGGGGGTATATTGATTTTGTTATTCCGTGTGTAACATGTCGAAGGAATCATCTAAGACCCCACAAAGTATATATTTTCTGGGTGCTGGTTAGATTCTGAGTCGATCTAGCTATGTCCGTCCGTCTGTCTGTCTGTTGAAAGCAGGATAGGGCTCGAACGGGACAACTTAGGGGGACGAAATTTGGCACAAATATTTGTCTTATATAAGGTTTGTTTGCGATTGAAAATGGGCAAAATCGGTTAATAAACAATGGGCTAAAAATTAGAAACACAGGGTGTCCGTTTTATACTTTTCTGCTGATATTTCTTCAACAAAAGCATGTACGAGAACGAAATTTTGTACGTATAGTTCGGGTATCGATTAGGGTGATCGACGCGGTTTTCCAACCGGTTTTAAAACCGGTTATTACAGTCAATGTGCTGTCGGTTTTTTCAAAATGTTCATTTTTCGAATGTCGAATAGACCGGTTTTTTTAAACACAAAAAACCGGTTTTAAAAATAGCATTTTATTTCAGAACACATGGGAGACAAAATTTGGCACAAATATTTGTCTTATATAAGGTTTGTTTGCGATTGAAAATGGGCAAAATCGGTTAATAAACAAAAAAGTTATGGGCTAAAAATTAGAAACACAGGGTGTCCGTTTTATGCTTTTCTGCTGATATTTCTTCAACAAAAGCATGTACGAGAACGAAATTTTGTACGTATAGTTCGGGTATCGATTAGGGTGATCGACGCGGTTTTCCAACCGGTTTTAAAACCGGTTTTTACAGTCAATGTGCTGTCGGTTTTTTCAAAATGTTCATTTTTCGAATGTCGAATAGACCGGTTTTTTTAAACACAAAAAACCGGTTTTAAAAATAGCATTTTATTTCAGAACACATGTACTAAATAGTGATATTTGAGTCTAAATTTAGGAATAATTTTTTAAATATTCATAAAGACTGATTTCTTATGTTTTAAAAATATAGTTTAAGTCTAAATTGGAATTTATTCTGTAATATTAAACAAATAAATAAATAAATATCAATTATCCTGTATAAATTTTTTAATCTATTGTAATATCTGTAATATTTTTACACCAAATTTAATTTTTTTTTATCCAATATTTCCTTTATTTTTTAAAGGTGTTGTATTAAAAAAGTTTCACCTGCAGAATCGTTTCAATTGAGAAAGGCTTCCATATTAAGCCATGGATTCTGTTTATGCTAAATAAAATTTAGATTACTTTTTTCAACAATTTTGAAACATAATTATCTTCTAGTCATCTAGATATATAATTTGCTTAGCATTTTTTCTTTTTCCAGAGCTTTCTGAAGCTCCCAAACGACGTAGAAAATTAAAATTTGGCTTAATTATAAAACTTTTTGTCCAACAAATCCTAATGGAGCCATATTTTGAAATTTTTATCAGGGAGCGGATATAAGTGGATTTATGTGTCTTTTTCTAAGAATTTTTTCTCTTTCCAGAGCTTTCCAAAGCTCCCAGATGACGTAAAAAATTGAAATTCGGCTTACTTATAACCCTATTCGTCCTACAAATTCTAACGGAACCAGATTTTGAAATCTCTATCAGGGAGCGAAAATACGTGGATCTATATATATGCATTTATATATATCTTTCTAAAGCATTGTTTCCTCTCCAGAGCTTTCTGAAGCTCCCAGACGACGTAAGAAACTAAAAATCGGTTTACTTATAAAACTATTCGTTCTACAAATTCTAACAGAGCCAGATGTTTCTATCAGGGACCGAAAAGTCTGTTTTGGTATTAAGAACTTTTTAATTGCTATACTTATTGTTTGCTCTCCAAATCCTATCAAAAACTGATTCTGTATTTCGGCCAGGGAGCGCATTTACGACGATTTTTTTATTTTGAAAAGTTTACGAATTTAAAAGATTAATCAATATTATCCCAATAAATTCTAACGGCTTCAAATAATTGACTTCGATTAGGGAGAGGAAGGTGTCTAAATGTTGTTCAAATTTTTTTTTTCTTTTAATTTTCGGATTTGTTTGTGCATATTTTCATTATTATATTATTTTTCCTGACATTGTCAGGCTTTTACGCTTGTATTTAATAAATTTTAACTTGATTATAAGAATTGATTTTTTTTTAAAATGTAGTCTTTTGATATAAATATTAACTTCTGCAAAAAAACCGGTTAACCGGTTTTTTCTGAATTTTAAAAAGTGCAACCGGTTTTTTTAAAATACCAACTATTCGAACTATTCGAAAACCGGTTTCTCAAAAAAGTCGAATAATCGATCACCCTAGTATCGATATAAACTTGGAAACAAAAAATGGGCGTGGTCCGCTAACTTTACCGCCCACCTCCCATATAATGTGAAAATCAACGAAAAGGTGTTCAAATAGTTCAAGGACCAATGTAAACTCGGGCGTGGTCCGCACACTTTACTACCCACTTTACCGCCCTCTCCCATATAACGTAAAATATGAAAAAGTTGATGGTGGGTATATAGATTCGGCAGGTCCGAATATAACATTCACGCTTGTTTTGTCTAGGATTTGTTTCGTATAGAAAAATACTGATTTAGGTTGAGAGAAAATTTTAAATTTTTGTTTTTTTAAATTCTTGTTTAATCTACGCTTTATTTGAGACAAGGAACAAGAAATACGTAAAATTATCTCTGGAGTTTTGATTGGTCTTTTTAGAATTACAGACAATTTATAAAAGTATTTATTCAATTATTCTTTTTATACCCACCATCAAAAAGATTTGTCATTCCGTGTGTAACATGTCGAACAAATCATTTAAGATCCCATAAAGTATATATATTTTGAGTCCTGGTTAGATTCTGAGTCGATCTAGCCATGTCCTTCCGTGTGTCCGTCTGTTGAAAGCAGGATAGGGCGCGAACAGGACAACCTAGAAGGAAGAAATTTGGCTCAAATATTTATCTTATACAGGGTTTGTTTGGTATTAAAAATGAGCAAAATCGGTTAATAAAAAGTTATGGGTAAAATACTAGAAACACAAGGTGTCCATTGTAGCTTCATTTCATACTTTTCTGCTGATATTTCATAAACAAAAGCTTGTACGATAACGAAATTTTATACAGATAGTTCGAGGGTCGATATAAACTCGGAAACAAAAAAATATATACGTAAAATTTTAAAAAGTTGATGGTGGGTATATAGATTCGGTCGAGCAGAATATAACATTCGCGCTTGTTTTAAACAAATTTTGTCCGATTTTTGTTTGTATTAAAAATCTGATATATAAAATTGTTCACCAATTCGACTGAAATTGTTAGCAACATCACTATCGAGATGTTCTTATTGGAAACCGTTTGATATCAGCGGAAAAGTATGAACTGGAGTAACGACGAACACAAGTTTTTTCTAGTATTTGGCAAATTACTTTTGCGTTTATTAAACGATTTTTAAAAAAAAAAGCAAATTAGCTAATTTAATGCAGTAATTCAAATAACTTGGGACAATTTTTCCTGGAGTCAAATTTATTTATTCGAAGTTTATATATAAATCCTCCCTATCAATATCTACTGATATTGGATGAAGTTTATCAAAAGATAATGAACATTTATCGTTATAATGCCTATATTAGACAATATTTTATCAAGACAAACATCAAAATTAACCCGAATTTATATAAGATGGCAACAGTTGCATGAAAACAATAATAAGTTGGATTCCATTAATATTTTTATACCCTTCACCAAAGGTGTAAAGGGTATATATAAGTTTGTCATTCCGTTTGTAATTCTCACAATTTTCGTCGGAGAGCAAAAAAGTTTACATTTTCGGGATCCTTGTAAGAAATGATGACGATAGGACCATGTCCGTCCGTCCGTCCGTCCGTGTGTCGGTTGAAATGGCGTTTATGAAGCCCAACGATAACTGACATATATAATATATATATCAAACGATCGGAAATGCCTTCGAGAATTTTGCTATTGGAATTCAGCAAGATCGGTTCATACAATGCGGAGATATGTTAAAAAAACCGGTTTTTAGAACCGGTTTTCCAGTTTCTGAAGCCTCTGTATATACTAGGGACTTCGTTTTTACAAAGAAGTCTCGGACATTTTTTTCTAAATGTTTGTTCTGAAAAAATGAAATAAATCGGTTCAATAATAACTGAGATATCGGACAAAACGCATTTTTTATTTTTTGAAGCCCTGGTTTAAGCTATAGATTTTTATTTTTATACAGATCGGTCACAAATATTTTTTAAAATTTCGGTTTTTTGAATCAGCAGGATCGGTTTATAAATGGCGGAGATATGCTTTAAAAACCGGTTTTTGGAACCGGTTTTTCAGTTTCTGAAGCCTCTGTATATACCAGGGACTTTGAATTTTTAGGTGGCTCGGAAATTATTTTCTGAATTTTTGTTCTGAAAAAATTAAATAAATCGGTTAAGTAATAACTGAGATATCGGGGAAAACGAATTTTTTGTTTTTGAAGCCCTTGTTCAAGCTACAGATTTTTATTTTTTTTATATAGATCAGTCATAAATGTTTTTATAAAATTTCGTTTTTTTTAATAAACCAATTTCGTTCATAATCAACAGAGTTATGGCCCAAAAACAAATCTGTTAAGAATATAAATACACACACAAACATTTATATTAAGCATTGTAATGACTATTAGTGACGTTTTTTGTTTTTTGTATAGACAAGCAGTTTAGTTAGAAACAGCAGTCATATAATGAATAACAGTGTTGTTGTTGTTCTTTGTATATGCAGTCTGTACAAAAATAAATAGATATGCAATTGTTGTTGTTTATTTTTTAAAACTAAAACATATCTGTTAAGAATATACATACATAAATACATACACAAACATGTATATTAAGCATTGTAATGACTATTAGTGACGTTTTTGCCTATAAGAGAAGTAGTTTAGTTAGCAACAGAAGTAATATAATGAATAACAGTGTTGTTGTTGTTCTTTGTATATGCAGTCAGTTTGTATATACACACATAAAAAAATAAATAAATATGGAATTGTTGTTGTTTATTTTTTAAATGCAAAGCCTGCTATGATTGTTTTTTTTTTTTTTTCATATTCAAATTTTCGTAGTTTGAAAAAAATTTAGATTTAAATATGTGAAAATATGAAAGCATACGTTAAGGCGAAAATTTTATTATTTGTCGGTAATATGGTAATATGATGTCGATAAGATAGTAAGATGGTAATATGGTAATATGGTGAAGGGTATCAAAGATTCGGCACAGCCGAATCTTTTTTCAATTTCATTATATATGCATTTTGACAGCTATGACAACAGAAAATAATAATGAGCTGTTTAACTGAGATAGATTCGCACTGATTTTGACGTTTGTCTTGATAAAATTTGTCTAGAATAGAATTTACGTTAGTTTTAATGTGCTTTTTGGCTGCAATATGTTGCTTTTTCTCTGATATTTTTTGCTATAAATACAATTTATATTGCATTTTTTGTCTTCTCTAGTTATCAGAGATAAA